>CM049309.1:20432032-21804532 GCA_026874595.1 Sipunculus nudus | reverse complement strand
CTGTGATCAAAATGTAGTGCTACTTGGATGAACAGCAGACTCTGGTGGATATTGTGTCCTGGGCATCCTGTCCACACTCCTCTTCATTTGTTTGTTATAAACGTGTACCCTTTTTACCAGCATGACCATTTTTACTGCTCTTTGTTGCCTCGTTAAGACCAGGTACCTAATCATTCCCTCTCTGATGAACTTGATGGAGTTAATGCCTTTTTCAGATGTAAGAGGTAAGGCCATGTTACCTCCTTCCGCTTGGTTACATGCCCTGATATGGAGCATTACTAAATGATTATAGGTATCCCTGATGTAGTTTTTCCCTAGATGGCCCTGACATTAAGTGCCTTAAGATGAATCAGTCTGTGTCACATGAAACAGAGATTATGGGCACTAAGTCTTGCTATGTTATCTTTATGGCTTGGAATGACGGTACTTATAACCATTAGAAAGCTTGATCAGTCAGAAACAAAATTACTGCCAGACACATCGTCATGATACATTCCAATATCACAAATTGTTATAACATCAGATTTCCATCTTTCCTTCATAGAAAATCCATTGTGCAAATCACTGCGTAAACATCAAGTTTGAGCTGTTATAAGGTATCTATGATAAGGAAAATTCTATACGAGTTTTTATCAGACTGTTGCACGAGAGTATTCTTTATTGATCAAGAGGTTTGCTGGATATGCTGGTGGCTGAGATCTAATGGTCAAAAAGCCAGTCAAGCAAACTGACGGTACAGGAATTGTTATTAATGTGACACTCTGTGGTTGCTGTCCGAGCTATCCCTGATTGATTGCTAGCTTGGGTGCACATTTTCATCAGTTTTTCTAGTTTTATGTAGCTGCTCTTCGGCCCTGTATTCCCATGTGGTTTGGAATTTCTTAGAAAAATATCATCAAATATGTTCCTCGTCCAATATGTTATTTCTGAACATTTTTTACAGCTTACTTCTTTGTCAGCTAGGTCTCACTGCTGTTCTGTTATATACAAACAACAAGATCTGGTGCATTAATGGAAGCAGAGGCTATAAAATATGACCATACTTTACATTTGTTATTCCTTTTTTTGTGTTTATCATCCAGATATGAAAGAAAAACTCAACAATAAATCCATAATGAATCAGCTGTACAATAAATTCAATAATGTATCTGTTTAGCACATATATATATATATATATATATATATATATATATATATATATATATAATTTGTATTGTTCACATAACGTGAATTCAATACATCGCGGTGATAGTGCTCTACCGTATGGGAGCGTTTATAAATAACTAAAGTACGGTTCCTCACGAAACAGATCTGTTGCACAAACTGATGAAGTCAAACTAACCGTACTTTAGTTATTTATATATATATATATATATATATATATATATATATATATATATATATATATATATATATATATATATATATGTGAATTACTTGTGTCAGAAACAGAGAAAAAGGTTGTTGACAAATGTCCTCATTTCAAACACATACACATGTAAATCAAATGGGGGTGATGAGGTCTTTTGTAAGAAGTCCTGAACATGTATATGATTCCTGCTGATAGTTTCTGGTGTTTTAGATTTACAATTTGAATGCACTATGATACATTGTGCACTTCAGATAAAAAAAAGGCAGATTCAAAATCGAAGTCAAATGATATTTACATGAAAGTGTGGGATCTCCTTCATAATGAAGAATTTTCAAGAATCTTTGAAAAAATTGTGAAAATCTAGTATTATGTTGTTTTGAAAGCCAAGAGCAGAATTTTCTTCAGCATTCTTCTTGAGCTAATGACAGCAGAACACATGCCATTTGTCTGCTGTTGGTCCACCAGGCCTTGTTTAGTCTCAATGAACATCCACGGTTTCCTGTGACCTTTGGCTTGAATCACAAGGTACCGGTGTAGCTGTATTGCCTGTGTGCCCGGGAGAAAAAAAAACAGCTGTAATGTTGGCATTGCATGTTCCTCATTTCAACTGTTAAATATTTCATCCAAGTATACCTTGCAAATAAAGGATAGGCAATTGCACTTGATCCATGGGGGTCCTGTGGTCAGATTTGAATGAATGATCCTGCCACTGGGGATTTAAGCTGAAATACCTTCTCGTTCATCTGGACCAAAAAGCCCTTCCTTGTCCAAGTAACAATGTAATGTCCTTCATTGAATGAAGGATTAAAAATTACCTTTGATTGTAGAAGCCTTTGATAATCATCAAAACTACTTTTATCTACATTCACTTTCACACTCTTTTACATTGGAAAAAAAAACATTGGCTTTGATGGGTTTTGAGATGGTTTGCTGACAAAACTTAATTATATTTGAGTGTTTAAATTTGTTTATCTGGTATTGATACCTAGGTGTTTCATTGTAGGCTTATTTAACTTTGTTAGCCTAGTCATTGTTAGGTTTTTCATCTGGTATTCATACCTAGGTGTTTCATTGTATTAACCTTGTCAGCCCATGCAGTCATTGTAAGGGTTTTCATCTGGTATTGATACCTAGGTGTTTCACTGTATTTAACCTTGTAAGGCCAGTAATTGTTAGGTTTTTCATCTGGTATTCATACCTAGGTGTTTCATTGTATTTAACATTGTCAGCCCAGTCATTGTTAGGTTTTTCATCTGGTATTGATACCTAGGTGTTTCATTGTATTTAACATTGTCAGCCCAGTCATTGTTAGGTTTTTATCTGGTATTGATACCTTTGTGTTTCATTGTATTTAACCTTGTCAGGCCAGTCAGTGTTAGGTTTTACATCTGGTATTGATACCTAGGTGTTTCATTGTATTAAACCTTGTCAGGCCAGTCATTGTTAGGTTTGTACATCAGGTATTGATACCTAGGTGTTTTATTGTATTTAACATTGTCAGGCAAGTCATTCTGATTTGCCAGGTCTTCCTCTGGATCAGCTCCATCTTCATAGAAGCCACATCAACTCATTCTCAAGGGATGAAGGCTGGTGGAGAGTTAACCATTTGCCACTTGCAGGTGTTGACTGGTGACCTAGAGATGAGATCCCAGCATATTGACTGAATTCTGGTTTATGTCAATGCAGATCTGCTTTGAAAAGCAGCTTATACATATCTTACATTGGCAGCATCAGTATTCAGTAAGCATCCTGCTTCAAGCTTTAGTGATCCTGTTGGACATCTGGTGGTAACCAGAATCCCTGCAGAATGGCAGATCTGTTTAAGTTTGCATGTAAGTGAGCTCTAGACAAAGAAACCAAGTGTCCTTGATTAATATACAGTGATTGCTGCCTCCCATCACTGCATGTTGAGAGATCTAGCCTTTGTCTTCACTGTCTTAAAAACCAGCTGGAGATTCTTATGGAAGTAATCCTTATTTAAACATGTCATTTTCAATTCATTGCATGTGCCTGAATTGTCTGTGCTCACTTTTAATTTCAGATTTAAAAATTTGAATTAAAGAAAATGAATATTATTGAATTATTTGTATTATAGTAATAAATTTTTTAAAGACATCACCAAGGATGCAGTACATGATAATTATAATACTGGAAAGTATAATAACAGTGCAATTTTTAGATTTTAATCATGTGCAGTAGCAATTAATATGAATTTTGTATTAACATAAATAATGAAAAAAATATATGTCCCTCTGAAACAGCTGTCAGTTGGTTCCAGCTTCTAAATTATAGATAAAAGTCAGTGATGATAGTATTCCTGAAACCAGTTGTCTATTAAGTGATATACCATATGTCAGGCATAGTTACAGGCAGGCAATGATCAGACTGGTATGATATGATTGACTGATTTTATTCAGGTAATTAGATTCATGCATTCAGATGACATTAATATACTGTATTCTCATATTTCTAAGGCAAAACATGTAAAGTTAAACATATTAAAAAAGGGAATTTCAATAGTGGTCCTTTTGGTCAAGTTTTTGATAAAAAGTGCACCTGAGAAACAATTAGTAAATTAATTTAAAATACTAGGCAAGAAAAAAATGTATGGTTCTCAGGCTTTTTTTTCAGAAATCAATGTGGGTGGGCAATTTTTTAATTTTTATCTTTATTTATATGTTTTGATTAAAATGTCATATGATCAGGGAAAAAGCATGATAATAACAGAATTTTGCTAAACAGGATAAAGCACTACATAACAGTGGAAATCTTATCAAAATTGTATTATTTTATCTTATTTAAATATGAAAATTAAAATAAAAATTTTTGATGCAGGGGGTTAAAATTGATGTGGGCAGTGCCTGAGAACCATACCTTTATTTTGGCCTTAGCAATGTTAGAATAATTGTAAAATCACTGCAAATTAATATTTTTTAAATAAAAGGAGGGTATCCAAGTAGTAAAATGATACCCAAAGTAATATATTCTAAGCTTTATTTCCAGTTTGCTCTATCACAGAATGCTTTCTATATATGACCAGACAAAGAAAGCACTCTTTTCGTTAAAAAATCTAAAGTATATATTTCAAATAAAATGAATATTTGTAAGCACTGAGAGTGCCATTAAAAGCTTTAAAATCGAAGTCATAATTAATTGATCAAATATTATGTAAACATGACAGTTAACTTGTAGCCTTTAAGTTGTTACATACATTTATATATATATATATATTTCTTGTTAAAAATAAATGAAATGACTGTGTTCTATGAATGATGCTTTTACCTGTTTCTGAAATACAAACATTTAATTACTGGATTATTTGTAGCGTTCAGTGTTATGCCATGGTTTAATACCTGTGCATATAAATGAATTTCATTCTGTATCTGCCTTATATAAATCAGGAAAAAAATTTGTATATTCCTGTCACTTAATATTAATATTAAAGCAAATAGCACAGTATAAGCCTTATTCCAGTGCTTTCTGCATCTTATATATCGGAATACTACACTATGAGCCATCAGACCATGTGATCATGAAGGCATCAGAGTGTGGTGTGGGCTAGGTGTACTGGGTTTGGTAGAAGTGATCATATGGTGTTTATGTGTAAATCCTGCTGTCTGGGGAATGGGGGAATCAATGCACATTTTATGAATGGGAGGAGGGCGGTAATGCTCCGGCTGACATGTGAACCATGATAGTAAAGATAGTAGAGATTCACGGGTGACCAGGATAACCCGGCTGGTTAATGGGCTGAGGGGGTTGTGCATCAGTATTCATCCAGCATAAGGTAGCTGCAGCTGTAATCTAATCAATTGTCACAGACATGTCATCAGGGGACACCAGTGCACACAGTGCAAAGGGCAGTCCCTTATTAGGGGAGCCAAGATGCACCACACATTTTTTGATTGTCAGTTTGCCCACATTTACAGGAGTGACTCACCCTGAGCACACTGGCCCTCCTGCTCAGTGAGTACATCCACACTGTGGACATGTTCTTTAGTCCAATTCCACGCATGTCTCACAGGATAGGTCTTCTCGTATTCATTAAGTAACATCCCAGTGTGAATTACCGTGGTTCAGATTTAAATTACTACATGCTCATATGCAGCAGTGCCTGACAATGGAATGAAATATTAATTATCAGGTCACCATGATGCCATCTGTGAATTGGCTATCAGTGAAATCTAAAGCTGGGAGTATCCTGGCAGTGATTACCAATCAGCTGAAACAACAAAAGGAGGCAGTGTGGTGCTTTTGTTCTAGAAACAGTTGATAATATTGTAATATTTACCAATAGCAACACTTTCACATATCTTAATAAAGTAAGAGGAACAATTTGCATGATATATATTATTCATTTAATTGGGTATATGACATGGGTGTGATGATGAAGGTATTAAATTGGGTATATGACACAGGTTTGATTTGGGAAGGTATTAAATTGGGTATATGACAAAGGTGTAATGGGCTAAGAATGGGAAATGGACACATGACACAGGTGTGATTTGTGAAGGTTTTAATTGAGTATATGACACAGGTGTGATGGATGAATGAAAATATATTAATCCACAACAGAGGAGTAAAGGGTGAAGAATGGTAAATGGATAAATGGAACTACAAAACAATGCTTGAAGTGAAATCATTACTGAGAAGATAATATATTCATAATATATTCATAAGAATATTTATTTTTAATTATCATTAATATGAAACATCCAAAAGAGATGTATCATCAGATTAAAGAGTTGAACCTTTCATATATAAATATGTAATAACTCAGCATTACATGTCTGGTTGAACACTTGTCTAATTATATATCTGTTGGACCTCCTATAGGTATGAAGGGTAATCACTTACTAACTGATGATGTGTGAAGCTTCTGCTGACAGTGTCAGGGAATTGGGATGATATTTAAATAAACACAGCAAAGGCCACCAGCTTGAGCTGTTCATCACACTGTCTGAATGTATCTGAACAGTGCTGAAGGTGTAAAGAACGATCCATCATTACAATTTTGACATCATATGTGAGAGTCAGGTGAACCATGAAACTAGCTTGCCGTTCTGCAGCACTCCCCTGGTCTGTTACCTGTATTGATATAGAGAATATATGAGAATGCTACCGAATGATTCACCCATAGAAGAACATAATCTTTTTTAGTACATGTTTCTTTGTAACTGGTGATGGACACAGCTTTAGGGGGCCTTTACTTGGGGAGGTTCTGAAGAAAATTGTGAGGAAAATAAGTGCAGTATTGGCAGAAATTTCAAATATCTTTCAGAGAATTAAAACCACAGTTAAAAAACAAGTCAGTGTAGCTATGGATGTATTACTACCATATTCTGCAGACTCCTGCCATATTCTGCAGGGTCCATTATGGACATGGTATTTCAAGACATTAATCATTGATTTGATCCTTTGTTCATTGGTAAAGCACTACTTTTTCCCTTTTATTCTGGGATCTGATTCTCATCTATTTCCTGATGTCGTGATCAATTACTTGTTCTACATCATCCATGGTTACCGGTATATATTGTTGGTAAACTGTGATTACAGTAGTGTGGGCGTATCATTCCTGTAAAGTATTAAGGAGGCTAGACTAGTAGCAATAACCATGGCACCCAGTTACTCAGCACTTGAACTTTGAGGTTGATTGGTCCATGATTTACATCAAAATGATAAATATAAACAACTTTTTAGTAAAGACTAATGTATCTGTGGTGCTGACAAACAAAATTATTACCTAAAATCTTTGAATAAGCAGCCCAAACATGTAAAGGTCATATTTGTGTCTGTATTTACTTATAAAAAATACCATGTATAATTAGCTTTGAGTGTATTTAAGAGAAGATCACTGATTTGTTCCCCAAGTCGATTACAGTAGTCCATATGCTCAGAAATAAAATATAGGACTTAAAGGACCCAGCCTTTTTCAGTCTGTCTGGTAAATTAAGTCAGTCTGACATACTGAAATAATAAATCAATGATATTGCAGTTGATTTAACGTGACCTATAGCTGATGGATGATATTTAATGTCCACAGGTTTGGCTTAGAGACTGGAAAATTTTTCATATATTGAACTACACCTTCATAAAATACCATTAGGTGTCTTTCCAATAAACCAGACATCATCTTAGGAACTGTTTTAAAGAGAGTACAATCAGTTTTAAATCAATCAGTTTAAGTGAGAGCTGAAGCCACAGGCTTGTCATGCTTATTATCATTTTTCTTTTAAGATTTCTCGGTAACAGCCTTTGTCATTCTTTGTTCACTGAGAGGATGTTAGCTGGTCTCATATTGCTGGACTGTTAACTTTATTACATGTACAGATCCAAGCCAGAATAGTTCAAGACCAGAAATGGATTGGGTACTTCAAAAAGGTGACTGTGAGTTGATCTTTAGTAGTTGCATGGAAACATGTGGAGAAAACAGCCTCTCAAAACTGTGTAAGTGGATTGATCTTGGAGGAGGATAAACAAACTGTGTGGAGAGGTCTGCCTCTCAAGATTTATGAGGATGCACTTAATATTGCTACCAGACCCAGTGTTCTTGTTCACTTGTTTACTTGAAGGACAAAGATAAACCTGATTCGGCAAGATCGTTCAAGTTCACTTTCCATTTACTTTCTGTAAATTTACCCTGAATATTTTAAAAGCTTAAAATTTGGTTCTTTTTTTGAAAGATTAGACAACCTTCCTTCCAATTTTCATCCACCCAGTCTACTTTTTTCATGGTTTTCTGGCCCATAACCCCATTTATTCATAAAACCTGTCACCATTTCTAACACTGAGCAAAGATGGTCAATTGATTTATGACGACATAAAAATAGACTGTGAAAGTAAAGATGGAAAGATCTGTAAAATTTACTGACCAATAAAGAAGCTGTTGGAGACAGGTGTGTTGGTGCACTCACATCTGCTGGCTTTCTGGACAGCATGTGGCAGCATGCCATTAGTGGCTGTAATGTCAGACTCGCATGCTCCAAATGGAATCACTTGGACAACACTATTGATTTGTAATTTCTTGTATTTTTTCCTTGGAGTTATCAATGTGGAATATTTAGAAGAAGGTCAAAGCCAGAGAGGGCTGTAGTGGTTTGGTGAGTGCCAAGTATTTGTTTCATGGGGTCCTAAGAGACATTATGTGGCAGATGATTTCTCTGCTGTATTGTTGTTTCATGAAAGGGAAATGATGGCACTTCCAGGAAAAGACCTTCCCCAAGATCTTCCCAATTAGCAGATGTAAAATAAAAACCAGTTAACTCAAGATAAACATTGACCTGTGATTGTAATTAGCTTAGTTAATGCTTCCACACAGATTCCCAGGTTTAACCTCTTTCTGTATCTGACACTGTGTTCATCAAAGAAAGTACATTGTATGGATTACAAGAGACATGCCTGGTCTTGCAGTATTTTGAACTATTGTTTCAGCTGTGATTTTCTACAAATAGTAAAGCTTCATATTTTCATATCACATGTAAAAGCCCAAAGATTTGTTTGACATAGATATTTCCTTTTGTTTTTTTTATCAACTCAGACAAATGCTGTGTTGTGCTTTCTTTATATCGTGCATGCCAGTATTGTTTATGCAGCACATCAGACATACAGATCAATTTGTGCTGTGTTCTCGGTCCTGGCATAAGCATGTAATCTGTCAGTATTTGGTTGGCTGTGGATCATATCAGGCTGTCACTATGGGTCTTTCAGGTCAGGTTTTGTCCTTTACAGACTTCCATGTTAATATCTGTTACACAGACACCCTGCTATTGGCCTATAGAATACGGGATCATGGCATTATAGTGTCTACATCAGGTGGGTGAATGGGTTCTGATGTGTGGTCAATATTTGCTAACAGCTCTGGCCATCATTCATCATGGACAGGGCCTTACCTGCTTCCCCAGGAGACCACATAAGCTCCGGCCTGGTAATCCTCCTGTTAAGAGCTCATTATGCTCATTATAACAAAATTATTATTATCCCAGGTGCAAGTCCAACTAATAAAGCACCTGCTGTCACCTCTCTGATTACCTGCCTGGTTAATTCTTCACCTGAAATTATAAGCCAAGTTCTACCAAGGTAGCTCCATGTATTTGTTGCAGGTTTGAGTGGGTTTGTGATATATATACAGTTTTTTTTATTCAGGATGCACATTATATAATACAATATGGTGATTTGAAACGCTATTCTTTGTAAATGTAATTTATAAATGTTATAAATCCTGCCATAACACAAATCTCTGGCCAGCCTGTCCCAATCAAATCTTTATAAATATCAAACGATTATACATATTTTTATTATATTACTAGATCTAAATACAAAAAAACAGTCTAGATATATCAGAATACTTATTGACTAAGTATTTCTTGTTTACATTTTCACCAAAGTTGTTCACCATTCTCTCTTATTACAGATGATTATGTTGAACACAAATTGAGGTGATTTACATTTCACAACATAAGGATATAACTCAAACTTGAAAATTAGTAAAATATATATTAATTGCAACATCAGTTAATATTTTCTACTTGAATATCTATATTGTTAGAGATTTCCTAAAGTATATAATACTAACTCTCTCAAATAAAGTAGAGACACAACTAAATAAGAAAATGATATGGTGTAGAAGTTTGTTCAGTCAAACTGATAAGGTCCATGCATATTATGTTTTATGTCCCAGCAGTTCCTACAGATTTATGCTTACAAATAATACAGAGCCAGATCATATTGATTTTCCATTTAGTTAGAAACCGGAGCAATAGGACAGGTGTATTATTACCTGTCATGTTTCTTTCTGTATTTTTTGCTGCACTGTCAGATATGCTGCAAACATAGATGTGCTGAAAGACTGCATTAGTCCCGGCCTAAATTTTCATTATTGTCTGATAGAACAGGGAGCTTTCACAGGCCACTGATGGGTTTTATAAAGGGTCTTGTGAAGGTTGTCTGCATTACACTTTAATACATTGTATTTCACAGAGACAGCTGCAGGTCTTTATCCACCCATCATCCCTCACCCTGACAGACGTTTCTGTCATAGAGGCTTTGTGGAACAGATATATATTTGGTGCAGAACTGTCAGGAGCTAGAATAGCAACAGGAAATGTACACTGGCATGAAACATATTGCATACATAACTGGTCCCTGTGATTTTACATGGCAAATCAGGTATCTTTATTTCCAATAAACACCACTTTGGTAGTGATTGGGCAGACATGGTAAACATCATAGACCATTAGAATGGAAGGGGTTCAACAACAAGAGTATATCCAGATGAAAGGAGAAGAACAGCTCTGATAAGAAGCTTCAGATTTCAGCAGAAAGTCATGCATTGTATTTATTTTATATGTTTCTATGCAAACATACAATTAAGAGTCTTGCCATATGTACAGTTGTTCAGTGCTTGTTTGTACCATACATTGCTTTCAATCCCATTGAGTTGTTTATAAAAGATGGCAGCAGTTGTCTTCATTCAGGCCTGAACTGCTGTATCTGGTATGAGGCAGGGGATAGTGCTAACAGCGCTATCTATCTCCACTGAACTAAAAACTTGAGGTGCATCAGCCATGATTTATTACATTCAACAAAATATGCCTCCCTTCTGTGAAATACTGAAAGACAAATGCCAGGATTGCAATCGACTTTAACTATGACAAGACAGACTAAAATGCAGATATCAGGGCCTCACTGTGATCATCACTAGACAGGACGTTCACCAGATACAGTACTCAAGGCTCTGATTCAGTGCTGCCTGTCAAGATATAGTGTTGCATTTAATATTGCATTTTCTTCAGTAGCAAATGAAATTATTAATGGTTTGGCAGGTCTAGGGATACAGGATAAAGCAGAGACTGTGGTCCTGGCTTCACATGTATCTTCTTCCTCTGCCTGGTAGTGTTACAGCTGTCTAAGAATTAGATTTGGTGCACGCTTGACAAAAGAAAAATATGTGTTTGCTGTGTGTGTGTAATTCATGAACCAGCCTGAGACACTGTTTAGGAATCATTGCAGTATGTTGCTTTAAATAAAACATTCTAAGCATGAGTGAGAGCTTAGTAGTTCCCCGTTACGGGTATTGCTATTTAAATACTAATCAATATGCAGTACATATTTATGAGGATTGCATGATAAGATTTGATGTACAGCTGGCCCTTATTGGCTAATGGCTAAATGGAAGGAACATGCAATAAAACCACAACTGCTTTCTTGGGCCGGTGTTGTGATATTTATGGGGGACACATGCCAAGCATTGCTGTTATTATACAGTGTCCATGCCCGGGAGACCTAACACTGTTCAGGATATCCTTTGGTTTGTTATATAATGTGTGGTCGGAAACCCAAATGAACTTCAGATATTCATGCAAAATACAAATATATAAAAAAACATAATATTTATTCAGATATGTTTTCATAGCTCCAGAATATCCAGAGTGGTTTGAAAGGACAGCAGCAAATAGCAGTAATGGTGGATTGGAACTTATAATCTTACCTTCACATACAAAACAATATTCTCTAAGAATTATGTAAAAAATATTAGATTTCCTCTTACATAAGTTAAGTCATATAAATGTAACAGGCCACATTTTTGAATGATGTTCAGTGTCATGAATTAATCAAAAACAAATCATATGCATGTAATAAAAATTGCCGATGACAAAAAAAACTTGCTTGCATAACTGTGAAACTGGTTATACGGTCCAATGGCCGAAACAGCAAGTAAAAAGGCATTACGTCTCGAAACACTGTTGTTCACAAGATCGGGTTCAGCTCTCAAATGGCATGGCTAGGTCACCGCTGCTGGGATCGGTAGAGGGAATGTAGGTTGTATCGGGCTTTTTGGCTGTGGATGCTGTAGCTTTCCTGAAAAGATTACCGACTTGAGATGGACGGTGGTGGACTTTGCAGCTCTCTGCTTGGCTTGGTGTGGCATTGTGTCTGTTGGCTCAGAGATCGTGCTTAAGGAGCGCACAGGGCTGAGGTCTTGACCACAGCAACCTGTAGCTGCTCGAAGAGCGTAAACTTTCTTTGGTATCCCATGAACCCATTAAGAATTAAACAATTTTTTTTTCAAAATCTAATCCACCATTTTCTTTTATTAATTTCTATATTCCTAGTATACTAGTTCACTTCTTGTGTTGCAATATATTAATGATTCATCAATACTCTTGAATAATTGAAATAAATCTAATAAGGTGTGTCAATAGGGATTGTGGGGATATTGTTATTTATAACAAAAACATGTATATGCTAGAAAGAATAATATTCTAGTAATCTTTATTCCAGTGAAAGCTTCATAAAAATCCCAGCCAGTCTACTAAAAGAACTTAACATGACAGCTAGTTTATATACAGTACAGAATCTGCTGCTCAGGGGCTGAATCAGCCATTCCTAATGTGGTATATATATATATATATATATATATATATATATATATATATATATATATATATATATATATATATATATATATATATATGTTTGCACAGCTAGGGAACGTAAGATACCTATATCTTGTAGTTTTTATGCACATTTAACAAGTATTTTACAGGTAAGAAAGGCAAATGTGCATTTTGAACGAGGAAATAACATTTTCCTGATCTTTATCTTTATCTGCTCAAACAGATTTGAAACATATACTTTGATACATAATGGTTAAAAAAATCATTTGGCTCAATGACAAAAACTGGTGTGTAAATGCCCCTGTGTCAGTTGAACCTGTGTACCTGACTACGTGGTTTAAGACTGCGGGTCAGGTCAGCAAGGCGCTGTGAACCTGTGTACCTGACTGCATGGTTTAAGACTCAGGTTCAGATACAAGGTGCTGCATGAATACATGCCCCTGTGTCAGTTGAACCAGTGTACCTAACTGTGGTTTAGGACTGCGGGTCAGATGCAAGACACTGTGAACCTGTGTACCTGACTGACTGGTTTAGGGCTGCAGGTTAGATATAAGGCGCTGTGAACCTGTGTACCTGACTGACTGGTTTAGGGCTGCGGGTTAGATATAAGGCGCTGTGAACCTGTGTACCTGACTGTGTGGTTTAGGACTGCGGGTTAGATATAAGGTGCTGTGAACCTGTGTACCTGACTGTGTGGTTTAGGACTGCAGGTCAGGTACAAGGCACTGTGAACCTGTGTACCTGACTGCTGGGTTAAGGAATGTGGAGGACCTTTCCTATGGAGGACCTTCACATCTTCTGGAGACAAAATCAATATGGACCCCACCCATATTAACATAACAATGAAGAATCTGACAGCCACAAAACACTCTATTCTTGGTTACCAGAGACAATGAAATGAACCTGCACTGATTTCCAATGACCCGGCAGCAGGTTACCAGACTATGATTAAGCACTGTACATTGTCTGTTACAGCAGGTCCTGCTGCAAACAGACCAGGAGATGTGCTGTAAGACTGTCTTTTGTCTTACTTACAGAGACTGGCAGGCTGATGTATCTTGTGCAGAGGGATGCTCAAGAAAAAATGCCTCCTGGTTTGCCGGCTTCAGTGGACATGTCACGCAGGCTGTTTCCATGACTGTGCACACTTAATAGATCTGACATGTTACATCAACCTCTCCCTGAACTTTTACACGTTACATCTGCCTTTTCAAGGCCTACGTACAGCATACACATTTAGTAAAAATTGTGTATTTATTATGGTTTACTTTGAAGTTGCTACATAATTAAATTCAACTTTACGTTGAAATGAATCAGCCTGATATCACTATATTATGACTTCAGGGGTTAAAACACCTAAATAGTATGTATTCTGAATGGCTGATGTTTTATGACCATAAACTGCTTGAAGAAATAATAAAATTAAAAGAGTATGTTGTAATATTACTGTTACTATTAGACACATATATGATCTTTTTATATGGTTTATTTTAGATAGTAGTGTCACCAGCAAGGAAAAGGGAGCCAAAGTAAAAATATTTGTAAAATAATACTGACTGCAGATGAAATATTAATAAAATAAAAAATGGCAGTTTTATTCCAAAACCTGTATATATCTAAGAGCTAACAAGGAAATTGTAATATTTAAGATACAGTGTATTTTTCAGCCATATGCAAGCTGCCAAAGTGTCTTGTTGTACATGCTTCAAATAATAAAAATAAAACTAGCTTTAGTATGGCATGACATACTGGCTTGAGAAAACCAACCATGATAACCACAAAGATTATTGTAAAATGTTTTTGTCTGTATACATTTTATATGAAGCAGTGTGCTATGATTTAATTAGTCCATAAAATCTTTTCAAATATGTATCACTGTTGAAAATTACAGTATAAACTAATTTATCTAAACATAACAGGACAGCATTCAACAATTGAATGAATGAGTTTTTACCATTTGAGGACTTTGTGAGATGTAGTACATATATGTATGTATAATATGAATGCTATTTTCTTAAAATATGAGACTTGTGCCTACTGGTCACCCAAAACAACACATAGAAGCAGTTTTAAAATAAATCTGGACAAGCAGATTGTAAGCTGCACATATCTAGAGAGACATGTTGTATCTTGTGACTGCCTAACAAGTAGATCTTAAGCTGCACATACATTTAGAGACATGCTGTATATTGTAGCAGCTAAAACAAGCAGATTCTAAGCTGCACATACATTGAGAGACATGCTGTATATTGTAGCAGCTAAAACAAGCAGATTCTAAGCTGCACATACATTGAGAGACATGCTGTATCTTGTGGAGCTGCACATGTGAAGAAAGACATTGTGCCTTGTAATGGCCAAGCAAGCAAACTGTAAGCTGCACATATTTGGAGACATTTCATATCTTGTAAAAGCCATGCAAACAGATTGTAAGCTGCACATGTGCACAGACATGTCATATCTTGTAACAACCAGGCAGCCAAAATGCAAGCTGCACATTTGTATCTTGAGAGAGAGCTGTAGCTGCTAGCTGTTTGTTAAGGTATTGACATTGATGTCCTTCAGCGAAGCTCAGGTTGCACCTGGGGGAAACCAGAGCTTTTATTCAAATTAGATCACAAGGAGGAGACTTCCACGTAATATCAATGCTTTTTTCTGCCAGTACTGTTTGTTCAATTTCACTTGCAGATCAATATATAAGATCAGTGTAACAAAAGGGATTACGTTTTCATCTATCAGGGATGCTGCATTGATCCAGGTGGCTCTGAATGCCAAGACTTGTGTTGCTAGGCAACAGCATTCTTAGAGTTTTTTAGAGCACAGGTACAACAGTGAGTTGGAATTCTAATTTGCTGGGTCCTTCCCTTACCTGACACAGATGTAAAAACCCCTTGTCATTAAGCAGGATAAAAAGACAGATATTTTTATCAGCAGCATTTTAGTTGCATTTATTTTCTACATACAAGGGCGATAACCTTTTGGTTTTGTGGTGTTATTACTGTAAGGTACAGAAACTGAGATGTTTTTTATTATTTTAATATGAGATTTCTTCAAGTGTGTCATGAATGAACTTTTTATGCACTTAATGACATGTCAGTGAGAGTCGAAGCAGCATACAGGCCTGCAAAGGATCCTCAAGCGTTCAGTCATGAAAAACAGACAACCTGATGAGCCATGCACAAGCAACATTTAAGCTCCTATAACGCTGTTGCCATAGTTACTTGGCATCCTTATGGTGTCTGACTGAAAAACAGTTCTATTTGTGCACATATAATTATACAGCTGGCATGTCCAATTAATTCTTCCATCTGTACATATTTTATATAATACTAATGTATTAGTGACTTTGCAAAATTTAATGGTCAATGAAGTAGTAATAATAATTTTGCATTTCCTTTCCCTTGGGTTTCTTTTAATTCAGTTAGAATTATTGATGGAATATCTTCCATTACTGGCTGGACTACAACTGCTACAGAAACTGCCACGTCTAACATTAATGCAGCTGAGGGCTGCAGCCAAAGGAATATCAGTGAATGTACAAGTCATTTTGAGATGTGCTTATGGAAGATTTAATAACTTAAATGCCAAGCACTATCCACACGTTCAGACAGGAATTAAATAACACCACTCCCATTGTGGCTCAGAAACGCTGTGCTGATGAATAAATGTTGCATCTGTATTAAACTGCAGAATCACTTGTGTTCTTTGTGGAAGAATTCTAACACTGATAGACCTAATTCATCATTGTCCTAAATGAACATGTCTGACATGTCCAATCATACAGAGCCATCAGGCATGCAGCAGGGAATAAATTTTATGAAAAAGAAATAGTCTTGCACTTTCACACAGAAAGAAAGGTTTTACCAGTGACTGTTTGACCTTAAGTGTAATGCAGTCAGTTCAGGTGTTATAGTTGTGATACTTAAAATCCAACAGTAGACCAGCTTAACAGTTCAATGTTATTGGGAAATGTGTTAAAATGTCTCAATAAACACAAGCTTGATTTCCTAAATACAGGCTTTGCAGGCAGTGACATCTTCATAACCAGTCTGGAGTCATTGTTACAGCAGTTCTTGCATGGCCAATAATGTTTATTTATCAACAGTATATTTCCTTGAGTGATTTTCAGTGATTAAACTTTTCTGTTTTTAAATGTTCATTACCTTTTTAAAAATATGTAATGTTTTATATTTTTTAGATGAACCGTCCAATTCAGGTGAAGCCTGCTGACAGTGAGAGTAGAGCAGGTAAGTCATATATACATGAATAGACACTTAGGTAGCTTGTCCATTATTGTGCACTGTTAAATGTTGATTGCAGACTAATAGGTATTAAATTGCCATGCAAAAGCTGGGATGGGATTAGATAACAAAACTTAATTTTGCTGCCATGAATTTCCAGAAGGTATATGAGTCTGATACTGTGTATGCAGATGACATCAGCTTCCATGCCTCCTGCTGTCAAGTATGTTTTGAGTCCATACAGGGGCTTCATTAACATTATAACAGAATTACACTTGGCATCATCCTTTGAAAGCATGTTCCATGATAAAAAAAAACCCAGAAAATAAAAAACTGTGTACCACGAGACATTGCCTATCAATAATTGATTGTCATGGTGGATCTTATTTTGTTTTCAATGATTTATCAATACATGTTCATAATCAACTTTATTTTTGACAGACCAACCACAATACCTTATTTTTTATCACATATGCACCATGCATAATAATTTTTATTTCTGTCCTTTATTCCTGAGCATCTGCCTCTATATGTGTATCATATGCACTGTTAGCTTAGGACCTGTATGTGAATTTCCTGCATGTTAAAAGCTGACCCACAGTGAAGTCATTAACCTTTGCTTATTCAGTATTAGTGTTTACCTTGATTGTTCACTAGAAAGAACATTTTAAATGTTTCCATTATGCCATTTTAATTGTTTTATTCATTCCTTTTTGACACTTAGCATGCATTTTACCACGTGCAGCTAAACCTTTATGATTGTCTTATGATTCAGTGTTTGGTACCAATATTTAAGTACCGTATGTTTCTTGTGGTTCCAGTGCTATATATATCTTTGAATATCTTATGTCTTCACTCATGCTTAAACATGCATTAGAATTTTTCAGATAAGAAAGTTTTCCTCAAGTACTTTGATATTTTCCCTTTTCTTACTCTTGTGTTAATTTACATTATGGTATTGTTGGTATCCTTGAAAACTGGATAAGAATTAAATAAGAAATATATTATTTTTTTTAACATGATCGTCCAATTAGTTATCATCAGATACATGAATTTAATCATGTGTGCAAGTACAGTAACTTACTTCAGGTAGTAGCCCAGGGAACTGTTAACATAATCTCTCTCTCTCTCTCTCTCTCTCTCTCTCTCTCTCTATATATATATATATATATATATATATATATATATATATATATGCCGTATATATTTAAAGTGTTATTAATGACTCAGTATACATAATTTGTGTATGGATAGTCTTCTGAGCATTGGAAAAAAGTAAAGCTACCAACACAATTAAATTCAACTGTTAGATATATATAACCTGAACCGTATGAAGTGCCTCATTCAAATGTCGATAAAAGAGAGATTGACTGGAAAACTAAGACACTTGCAGAGTTTAACTTAGACACAAGCAGATTATTTTAGAAACAGTTGAATTAAATTGTGTTGGTAGCTTTACTTTTTTCCAATGCTCAGAAGACTATCCATACACAAGTTATGTATACTGAGTTATTAATAACACTTTAAAAAGTCCTTTACTGCAAGATTCATAGTTTAAGAATAGAGAATAGGTCACAAATATTTGAATTTATTTTTTCATATGTAATATAAAAATATGTAAGTAATATTAAAATATGATTTATGGATTTGGAGGTTGATACTCTTATGTACTTCTTATTCATGTTATTTATACATTTTATTTTACTTTCTTTTTTGCTCATGCAAAATTTGTTTATGTTGTTCTATATATTCATAGATTTACTGCTTTTATAAGTTGACTTGGTGCATTACTCTTCCATTCCAAAAGAACATCAGCCCACCGTGGTAGTCACAAATCAACACTGAATTTCCAGAAAATAAATTTTGGTTATTAAGAAATTTATAAGAAATAGGGATTTTAGTTTCATCTAGTAAGTTTTAACAGATCCATTGTTTCAAACAGTGGTATTGCATATATTCTCGTGGTTTAGCACAAGAAAAAACCTTTTGTATGGTCACAAACTTATTTTTTAAAATACCAATACAAGTTTAAAAACAGTATGTGTTTTTATATTTAACTTTTCAGTTGATGATAAAATGTAATGTAGACTACTTGTTTGAATAATAATAAACTTTCAGTCACAAACATAAGATAACTGTTCATTTATGTAGCTTTTACAAATTTGAATAAAGTAAACAAGTTTGATTATAGTTTTTTTTATGTTAAAAAAAAAATAAGATGTCTACAGCATGTTTACAGTATATGTGAAATAAAATGAGATTTAATAATCATACTGGGTAATAATAATTTTACAAGTGTCGGGCCATGTCTGTATTCTCATCACTACCAGTACCATATGGATGATCCAAATGTTGATTATAACCCCGCTTTTGTAGTAACTTTAAGTGATGCATATTTTGTAAGGTTTTTGTTATGATCTGACAATATTGGGAGAAGCATGAAGAACAGGTGTTTTGTGTTTCCTTGAGAGACCTTGTGGCAGTTTTAAGTATCAATTAGTAAATCATTTTGGACCAGCCTGGTGTCTTGTAATCCCAGAGATGCCAACAACCTGTCAGGTTTGACAGACTCGGGCCTAATTTAGTTTGACCATAAAGAATGCGGCCTTTTGCCATTAAGAGAATATGAGTTGGTCTGCGGTGCTTCTTCCCCCATCTTTTTTCCATCTTTTGTTTCACCTGCTTGTCTTGGTATTGTTGCTTCAGGCATGGTGAGATAACTGTTTTTCAGTCTGTATTGTTATCACAGACTTTGTGAGATAATTGTTTTCCCGTCTGTAGTGTTATCACAGACATGGTGAAATAACTGTTTTTCTGTCTGTAGTGTTATCACAGACATGGTGAGATAACTGTTTTTCAGTCTGTAATGTTATCACAGACATGGTGAGATAACTGTTTTTCTGTCTGTAGTGTTATCACAGACATGGTGAAATAACTGTTTTTCTGTCTGTGGTGTTATCACAGACATGGTGAAATAACTGTTTTTCCCGTCTGTAGTGTTATCACAGACATGGTGAAATAACTGTTTTTCCCGTCTGTAGTGTTATCACAGACATGATGAAATAACTGTTTTTCTGTCTGTAGTGTTATCACAGACATGGTGAGATAACTGTTTTTCAGTCTGTAATGTTATCTCAGACATGTTTTCCATCCTTTATTCCCAGTATTGTTTCAGGCATAGTGAGATAACTGTTTTTCATTCAATAATGTTATCTCAGACATGTTTTCCATCCTTTATTCCCAGTATTGTTTCAGGCATGGTGAGATAACTGTTTTTCAGTCTGTAATGTTATCTCAGACATGTTTTCCATCCTTTATTCCCAGTATTGTTTCAGGCATGGTGAGATAACTGTTTTTCAGTCTGTAATGTTATCTCAGACATGTTTTCCATCCTTTATTCCCAGTATTGTTTCAGGCATGGTGAGATAACTGTTTTCAGTCTGTAATGTTATCTCAGACATGTTTTCCATCCTTTATTCCC
Organism: Sipunculus nudus; assembly: GCA_026874595.1. Taxonomy (NCBI): domain Eukaryota; kingdom Metazoa; phylum Annelida; class Sipuncula; order Golfingiida; family Sipunculidae; genus Sipunculus; species Sipunculus nudus. The sequence continues at coordinate 21,784,045 of CM049309.1, read as the reverse complement.
AGTATTGTTTCAGACATGGTGAGATAACTGTTTTTCAGTCTGTAATGTTATCTCAGACATGTTTTCCATCCTTTTTTCCCAGTATTGTTTCAGGCATGATGAGAGACTACTTTCCAGCCTTTAAACTGTTACCTAAAGGCATGTTTCCCCATCTGACAGTCCATGCAGCTCAAGATTCAAACAGTGCAAAATTTTTGTATCTGTCATAATCTGCTCAAATTGAGTCTATTTATATTAAAAATAACTTATATCTGTATATAGACAGAAAAAGCTCATTACTAGAGTGATTATTATTCATATCTCTTCAGCTTCTAAACCATATTTGTCCATCAGAACTTTAGTAATCAGATTAATATGGCCATTAATTGTATATTGCTTCCTTAATGGAACTTATCTGTAAACTGATTGACTTACCTGTGTTGTTGATTGAAACTCATGCCAGTGAGATTGACAGGGAATTATTTTTCTCATTTATTATTCAAGTGGAGATAAAAGGGGAGATATGATGGGCAGTTAAATTAACATCTGGTCACACAAAGTAATGAATTCATAACTGTGTTATGTGATAGGCTTTAATATCCAGTGTGTTTGAAAATAAATGTAAAACAGCAAGGTTTCAGGTTTACTTGATCAATATAAAATTACTTTCCACAGTCTCTGCTAGATTTATTTCAGTGTGTCTTAAGAGGAATTCTATTACCGGTATTGATAAAAACTCTGAATAATGAGTTATTTTATTGCCACCCTTCAGCTATTTGCAGCCGGTGATCCTGTTTGCTTCATATAGTGATTCTGAATTGTTTACACTGCCAGCAGATAGAGTAAACAGTGTTTAGGATAGTGTTCATCTTGAACACACTGTTTTGGTTACAGCAGGATTACAGCTTGTTTGTGGTAGCTGTGAGAGTAGAGGTATGCAGACACTCTGCTGGTGTGCGGGGCTGTAATGGCAACAGGCCTGGCCCAGCTCTGTCCCAAGCAGAGACACAAAAACCTGGTAGCCAGAAGAGCCCCATTATCACTGAGGTGATCATACCACCAGTCAGGTTACTGATGGATACCTGTTGCTGCAGGGACCGTCTCAAAACCAACAGCTCTGACAGATCTCTCAGGAGCTATATTTACTCTGTAAGAGTTTAATTAAATTTATGATTGGTTTAGGAGGGAGTAGATTGAATCATCTAACATTTCAGAGGATATAATATTTTTACCCTACTACAGTTTTGTTATTTTGTCTTTATAAAAAGGATTTTATAAAGCTTGCTTTGTGAAGAAATGTCCATATCAGTTATCAGCTGAGATTCAATATCAATTATTGATAAAATGTTTTTATTAATGTGACAGCAGAAAGTGAGAACATTTTTAAAGATAACTGCATCTGCATGGTCTCGATGTAATTAGATTTTATGAAAAATTTGAGACAGACTCTAGATGCTTTTATTTCAGTGTTTCTATGCAATAGCAAAAATAAACTAAAATAATATTTGTTGTATCAGTTTATGAAGATATTTTTTATTTATTGTATCAGTTTCTGTCAACTCTTCAAAAATGACATTGCATGGTCTAGCTTTACTGATCAGTTTGCAGATTATGGATAAATTATGCTGAACTTACAATTTCAATTAAGGAGTTAATTCTATATACTTTTATTAACTCATGTAATCATAAAAAAGAATTGTGAAAAGTTATTTAAAGCATAACAGATTTGAGATAAGTGCAGTGAAATAGAACTCTTTGTTTAAAACTATTGCATAGGAGAAACAAGAGTCACTTGAAACTGATGATATATTGATACCAAGGCATAAATATATAATGGCTTCTATAAAAAAACTTCATTGTTAACATTTGATTGGATATAAAGTTCTCAACACATATAGGTCTCTATCAAAGTACAATATCACATTAGATTTTTAATGTGGTTCCAGTTAAATATATGACAATGTCATGCATACAAATAGTTAATACTCTTAATAGTAGTATAGTGGTATGGATGTAGTGACCAGTGAGTAAGACTGTGTGATGTGTGAAGCTGAGTGCATCAAGCTGTTGAGAGAGGGCCCCCTAGGAGGAGGTGGCAGAACCATTGATTATCTGTCAGGTCTTGGGTTCACAGTGAGCAGGCCAACCTCTCCACTGTGCCAGCGCTGACAGTTTCTCTACAACACTCCCTGATTGAGGCTTGACCCACAACCCTCTTCCTCCCTCATTGTGCAACCTGCTCCCCTGATTAAATTTTCATCCGCTTAGCTTGTCCCATGTAAGTTTTCATTGGAGTTGGAGAGAATCTTAGCAGGGCCTCTGATCAAACAGGATGGCCATGTCCTTTGCATCTCAGCCGTGATTTTCAAATGTCAAACAAGCCCATCAAATTTTCCAGACTCCAAATCAGGCAAAAAGGTGTGCTTGCTGGATTAATTTTTACCAGATTTGGGTTCCCATGCCATTAGGCAGGCCAGGCAAGGCTAGCGTTTCCAGATGGAAGTGGCACACACAAATTCTCTGCCACAATAGGAGGCTGCATTTTTTTCTATCAGACCCAGAAACATACTTGATTTCACTTAATGAGAATCTTGCCAGGAGTTGCTCTTGGGGCTTTTGGGACATGTCTGGCACCTGACAAAGCACAGCTTTTACCCTGGCAGCTAGGAGCTGGAAAGAAATACATGGAATTCAAGCAGACAGGCTCTCTGAATATTTAGGGTGCCAGTTCTGTGACAAATTTGTGCAGGCTAGAAATTCTTACTGTATCTTTATGATCCTGATGGCACCAGTTACAAAAGTTTAATCTGTTAAGTGGCCAAGAAGACAAAGGCATCTAGAGCAATGCCTGGGAAAATGCTTGCTGGCAAAGACTGACACTCATTATTTCCACCGGTTTGGAATTGTAAATATCCAGTGAAGTGGAAGCTGGGGACATGTTTTTTGGTGTCACTTGAGATGTCTTGAAGCTTAAGGTGCAAATTTTATCCATTTACATTATCCCAAGTAGCAGGCTTGTGACACACTTCAACTTGTGGAACAGCTTGGTAAAATACCTGACAAAATCTTGTTTTATTATCTATTTGTGATCTTTATTCTTATAAACCATCAGGGGCAGACTGGGGTAAGAAATAGTTCCTGCAAAGTTTAGTGAAAGCAGCCCAAATGTAACACCATCAGCCCAATAGCATCATGATTTTGTCCATACTATCTGCCCACAGGCATCACTATTTTGTTTATGCCATTGGCCTACCAGGAAACTTCCCAGTGTTTCGATGGTCTTGTCCATCTGTGTAAACCATGTTTTTCATCTGCTGTGTTTTCAGTGGTTGATTAGCTTCTTCGTAACTATTGATGTTGACATTCTGTGGAATGTGTTTCTGTTTTATGTGATAGATATCTTGGGGTAAACATGTTTACATGTTCAAGACTATGTCTTTGTAACCTGATGATTTTACCATAAATATACTTATGTGCATTTTACCTCTATGCTGAAGCACAAGAGCATTACTTCTTTTACATGTGCTTGGCCTCTAGACTGCAGTTACATGACATGTATGCATACTTGTTAAATTCTGCTTTAATTGTTAAAGAACAAATGAATAAATTTACATTGTCCTGATAAAATATTGGTATCATTTACTGGTGTGTTTTTATCACACTGCAGTACATTCCAGCTGCTATCTTGTTTTGATCTTTTCTAATTAGTTGAGTTTTCTGACCCATTATGAGGTTCATTTTTACCCAGAAAAAGACACAAGAACATTAGTGTACGCCATTGAGGTGATAACGTAATGAGAAGCACACTACCAATCTTGTCCCTATGACCTAACAAATTATTGTGCCTTTGTGAAAACCAAGAGGGTCAGACAGTAAGCATACTTAAACACAGCGAGACCAGCTGTCTCAATCATGACTTCTGAAGAATACACAAGTTATAAGCTCGCAGCACGCAGCCAGGCTTTTTGCTTCATTAATTATTTGCTTTCTATCCCACTACTGGCCCAAGTCTTAATTTAGCAATGTGCTTCACCTTTGGATCATAATTTAGCCATGTATGTATAAGAAAAATACAACTTCGCAAAATATGTTTAATTGATGATTGACAGGCAAATGATATTCTTCAAAATGAAGTATAATTGTTTTGTAAATTCCAGTAGATATTAACAAGTCTGTCAACCGAAGGTTAAAGCACTAAACAAGCTTACAACTGCAGGTGCTGCCATCTGCCAGGTGTAAAGAGAACTTTCTGATGTGGATATTAAAAAATAGACCAGCTTTGACCATGCTGCTCTAGTTATATGTGTGTCAGATAGAGTCACAAATATTACAGTGATATGTTAAGTAATATTTAATTTCTTCTCTATTTTAGTCAGGTCTATGTTTAATATAGGTATAGAAAATATGGTTTATCATTCAAATATATATTTATGTTTCTTGGTCAGTGTAACAAGGTAACTTGCCATTTCATTTGTGCACTCATATTAGGAAAATGGCACTTTGCCACCCATATGTTGGTGCAGAGATGTTAAGGACATGTTTCCCATCAGTTAAGTACAAAGGTTGTGAGTCATGTTTTCATGTCTGTGATGTGACTGCTCTTTAGTGTAGGGGTACATACATGGTTCATCAGGTACTACTCTCTGTACAGTCCTCTTTCTCATTATTAGGTTATTACCTGAACCACACTTTTCTGTCTTCTGTGCTACAGGAAAGGCTAGATTATAGGAAGATTTCATCCAAATTCAGTGTAATCAATGACTATAAGACCCAGGTCTGTTCTGCAGTTCTGCCTTAGAGGAGACTTGTTTGACTTCTTCATGTTGATAAGATGATTGTGTACCAGCTTACTGTGATTTATTGATTTACTTTCATATTGATCAGAGATGATGGTTGATCCTTCAGTGTTTCAGTACAAATCAACATGGCTTTGTGATCTTTTACTCTGTTGTGCTCAGTGTTATCAGAAACAAAGAGAGTGTAAACTGATCAAAGGATCAGATTTCATCCCCGGGCAGTATATCTCCCCACAAAGCACACCAGATGAGACTGTCTCATTATCACAAGGACTAGTTTAGTAATTTTGTCACAGATGACAAGCTGGTTTGCCTCCTGCTGTAAGAGTATTGAGCCAGGCATCTTGCTGTGTTGCCTGCCACAGCTACACAACCCCCAGGTTCATCAGACTTCAAAGATTTACCTGCGCAGCAAAGCAGGTGCCCTCCAGGGATGTCACTTCAAACATCACTTGCTGAGCTCCCAGAAATGCATTCTAAATATAATATGCACAGGGTAGGCTGGTCCCTTTTGTGTGTGACATGTATGACCTTAAAAATAGTAGTTCAGCCAGTGGATCATATTTTTATTTTATTTCTGTTGACAACAAATGTATCCAAGATGTAATGCACCAGATAACCTTTGGATGTTTTGGTGATATCACCGAAAAATCTATACTTAAGTACTCATATAATCAAAGCAGCCTAAATCAGTCCAAACACTGAATGTACATATAATGCCGGTAATTGCAGATCCTATATGGTAGCTTGTTAATAATTTGATGTGAGATAGATTATAATTTTCAGCACCAGTTAATATAATGGATTGGACCTCATATTTTTACACCTAGTTTGATGACAACAATAGCAGCCGTTTGATATAATTTGAAATAAATATATGAAGTAAGACAGCATAACCTGTGTATTTATATGAAGTATGTTTGTTGATGGTTTAATTTAAAGTAAAGCAAAAGCAGTTCAAAGATATATAATCCCTGCTTTAGGGAATAAAGTATTTTTTTATGAATATGTGAAGACTGAGAGCTTTATTCTAGAGGAAACTAAGTCATGTATTTAAATGAAGATAAATCATATTTACATGACTCAGAGAATTATTGTTTGAATCATTGCAAGGTTCGTGTTAATAAAATAACTTTTCTTTTTCTGATTAAAAGTAACATACCATTTGCATATTGTACAGGATGTCTAAAAATGTGAACAGCCATCTCTAGGTTCACCTGTTGGTGCTGACACCTGTGTGTCATAATATGAACTATGTATATGAACATCTGTTTGAACTGAAAATGGTAATTGCATTTGGTAAAATTTACTTTGCCTGACATGTAGCTCCATGTTTTTTCAGGGTTTTACAGTTTAAAGGACCTTCATTTATATTTAATCTTAAGTGGCATTAACAATTTGTGCAATATGAGGGAAGATAAGATGAATACTGTAGAATCAGATAATATTGTGGACTTAAAATTTTGTGGTTTTTGTGTAAAATGCATATTGTGGGGTATTTGAATTTGTTGAAAGAGATTGAAGATGTTATCAGTTTGTGGTTTATTAAGACATATAGGCAAGTTGAGATCATAAACATCAGAAATACACCAGGTCTCTTGACTGAGATGCTTATGACATGGTGCCTGCTGCACCAGCAGTCAATCAGCCAGTGTTGAGCATACAAACCTTGGCTGGCATGAGCCTCACAAGGGAATTGATCAGCAGTGATGGACACCTGCCGGCAAATTTATCAGCTCTTAATTATCACACCCAATCACACTACATCCACAGAAAACGTAAACCCTTGCTTCATTGGAGGGAAAATGAAACGGGACAAGATTTTTAACTTTTTTAACTCAATTTACACAAGTACATGGCATTGAGGCTAGAGGTTCACTCAGCATTTAATGTGCCAACTATTTGGAGAAATTTCTTTATTAAGGATGGCTTAATTGGCTGACTAGACAGCAGTTGTATTCATCTGGAAATTTCTGGGGCATAATTTACATACTAGTTTCCTGTGACACTTACTTTCGGCTCGCATTTAAATACAACTATCAGCAATATTTGGAAGAAATACCGCAGGTCATCTTAATGGCTCACTTTTTTACACACAACTATACAGTCTGCATTATTTGGAATAAGTGCTCTTTATATTTGTGAGTTGGGGCAATGCAAATAATTTTACATGGCCCTTGTTTTTTAACCAATGAAAAGGCATACCGTGGTACCCGTGGTTACAAACATTAGAACGTGTACCGTCCAGTCAGACTACCACTTTGCATGATAGCAATCTGGTATTGTACTTAAATATTTCATCTGAAATGATGAAAAAAGGAATTTTTTTAAATGTTTTCAGTTCAGTGTTTAGTATAGAATGATACTGTTTATTGTAAACATTAATCTTTGTGGTGGGCAGTGTTTTTGCGGTTTGATAGGGGGAAATAATGGAATGGACAAAAGAATATTTAAAAATCATGTAACATAAATATTACCGGTAATGGAAATTTACAGGAAAAGTAATTTAGCAATTATATGTAACAATGGCATTTCTAAAATAGTAATAAACAATTTTTTTGTACCTTTATTGAAAACTCATCAGCCAGCAATAATAACTAAAGATGAAGTAGACCAGCTGTTGTCAAGATATTTTCAGACTGATTTTTTTATGATCATTTGAATCATGAATTAGTGGATTTCCTTGACCCACAAAAACCACGGGAATAAAATCCCAATTAATATTGTGAATCTACAGTATTTTCACTAAAGAATACAGACATTGTTTCACATCAAGACCTTTAAATTAATGCTTATCTCTAAAGACTGTTAGATTAAATCTACATATACGGGTTTTGTTTAGAGGTGCAGACTAGACCAGACCACCCCTTGGTAGTCAGGTAAAGGGTGGTCTGGTTCAACACATGAGGGGTCCAGTCCTGAACTGGTCCAGCTGTATGCAGTCCAGTCCAGTGGGTTGACCAGTCCGAGTGGACTGGTCCATTTAGTAAAATTTTATTAAAATAAATTATAGTTTATTTATTTATTTGATCAAATATGTAACAAAACTAAAAATCACACACACAGCAAACTATGCAATTTTAATACATGTAATATTATATTCTGTATATGAATCGCAACACCTGGTTTGATTTTTGAATGATAAATTTAATATCACAATCTATGTAAATAATTTGACAACGGTGAAATATTGGTTAGAGTATAAATTAAATTGTGCAGGGTGGGGCAAGCTGATCCAAAGAATTTGCTGGGCAGGGATGGGTGCAGGTTGACATAGCATATAGGTATATAGGGCTATGCATTATATGTAGTTTATGTATAGAAATTGTTCTTATTATACTTTGACACATTATGTTACAGAGAAAAAGCATCACCATTGTTAACAAAGCAGGGGACAATGATTCTAATGCTGAACATGTCACTTCAGTCATAAATTAAATTATCCTTTTCTGTTACTCAGGGAACACAAATATAAAATAATACACATATATTATTATACTATTGCAGCTGCCATTGCTTTAAATGCATTAACGTAGCTAAAGAGACTTTCTTTGATAGGTTAAATACAACTTTTTCATAACAAGATTTGTATATGTTAAAACTAAATCCATCTGTTAAAGTCATCTGTTTAACATAACTCTTTAAAATTCAGGTAGAGTGGTCATGTCCTGACCAGTCCAGGAATAAGCAGTCCAGTATTTTGTGTTATTGGTCTGGTCCAGCCAAAAATTGTGGACTTGACCAGTCCAAGGGGTCTAGTCAGCACCTCTTGTTTTTTTTATTTTTATTGAAAAAAAGTAAATATTATTTAAGATCTCACAAGACCATATCAGAGAGTGATCAAAGATAGATAAGTTCTTGTATTGTCCAAAAGGTGGCAGCACTAAGGGGAATCATTGTGACCATTGTTATTTGCTTTCATAAACATTAATCTAAACATTATTGTCTCAAATTCTATTTAATTTGTTGAAAATATATAAAAATAAAAATTAGGGAATATTACAAGGGTTTTATGAAAATCATAAAAGAACATTTCAAAACAGGTAATCATGGAAAACTGAGAAAATAATTATTTTTTATCTTGTGAATTAACATGACAAGTGGGAATGTAACCTTAAGAATCAAGGTGACCATTAAAGTGATATGTGTGATGGTAATTCTGCTCCTGTTCCTTGACAAACAGCTGTGCCCTGAGGGTGGCTGATCTCCCTGCAGCTTTGTGCTGACACCTAGTGGAAGGCTTGTACACTAAATAAGTGGCCCGTTTCTGGTTGGCAGTTTTCAGAACAAATACTTTGCCATGCATCTGTATATCATTTTGTAAATTGAAATGTTATTTTTCCTCCAGTTTAATAGGTTTTATTTGGTTCAACTGAACATGAATAGTAACAGCACAAAGTGCATTTAATGCATGAAAGTTCAAATCATACATTTTCAGCATTTAAACCTACTTAATGGGAAAACCTATCTTGTTCTCAGAAATAAATATATTTTCAATTACATGTATTTTTTAGGTAATAAATCATTATGCATATTAAAGTCGTATCATACCTGATCTTTTGTTATAATGTGAAAAGCAAATTGAGTCTGTATGTTCTTTGTTTAAGCATGGGGGGGGGGGGCAGCCCTTGATGTTTTCCATCATTTGTGAATACTGTGTGGGAATTCCACGGACTGTATCTACTATCCAGTGCCACCGGTTTACATTATACAGGTTATTAGCTATGTGTTCTCTGAGTACAATATAATTACTGATAATATAAAGAAGTGAATCATCATCAGCTAAGCTTCAAATTTGTTGGGTCATATGTTTTTTTTTCTCATCATTTGCATAATTATTTAGTGCATGTTTTATTTTGTTGAAAGCTATAATTATAATTATAATAGACTGTAGTTCTGTAACATCCTTAACAGCCAAAGAGAGTTTGATACCTGATACAGTTAAAAATGGATCTAAATTATATATACATAGCTTGTGACAAAATTAACCTCCAAGGATATCCTTTGAATGTGTACAGTTGGGAATATCTCAAAATGAGTTGTTTTTAAGAAATTAATCCTAAATGTAAGAAAGAAAAAACAATGTGCAAGAATGTTTTAGACTTTATATGTCATCATCTGAGGTGGCTGTCCTGACCTGACTGGTGACAGTGAACAAGGAGTTGACTTATTTACTGTGTTATGGCGATCACGGACCCTGGGAGCTTCAGCATTTCTAGGAACAGAGAAGGTTGCTGAGAATAAACGGGACACAGTGAAGCTACCATACAAATATGTTTTAATTACTCCAGCATGGCCTGTAGCAGAAGCAATTAGCAGGACATGGCTGATATTAGCCACTGCTGAACAGGTGCCCCGCCTAGCTGTGATTAATGCTGACTGAGGCTGGAGGTTCTCAGGAGCCATATTGTGCATGTCACACTGATATAGAGCTACATTAAACAATGCCTGGGGCTTGCTCAGCCACACTGGTGACTTGGCACAGGGATTTGGCTTTGCTGCCAGGACACATTAGATCATATCTACAGACATTTTGGGCTTTGCTATCAGGAAAAAACAGGTCTTCAGATTTTATTTAGTCTTATAATATGGAGCCACCTGTTGCAGAATCAGTGATGTAGTGTTCTTTCTTGGGCCAAGTATTATTTCAGTTAAGCCACAATGATTTCATGCTTCAAGTATGACTGATTCATCATCTAGAGAAGTGAAATTATGTCATATCCCAAGTGTAACAATAACTTCAGTTCTAAGGAGGGCTGGGGCAGCATCATGTCTGCCTGCCTACCTGGCTACATTTCCATTCACATGTCACTGTGGCATCTGATATGTTTCCAAGGTGATACATGCAGCCTTGTTGGAACCTTGTTGCCTGAGAATTAAATTTTCATCCTGTAACTGAATGTAACTCCCTGTCTGTGCTGCAGGATGGCTTTGGTGTCCCTTGGGAAAACCACCTGGAACCAACAGCTGTTAATGTTAGATCCTGATATGCAGGATAACCAGCTATGATCTGACCAAAATGTTCTATCTGAACAGTGTTCAAAGAGGGAAGTAGGCATATGGAAAAAATAACGATGTAAAATATGTATTCTTATGGGTGTGGGTGAGAGTTAAGTACAATAAATAAAGTGCAGGCCACACCAGTTACTAACTCCCAGATATCTGGGACAAATATGGTCAGTCCACATGCTCATCTTGTCTTGATATCATGGTAAGTGGTCTGTCTGTGAGGCATCATGATATTGCTTGAGTAAAAAGTCTGAATTCTTGTTTCTTTTTATTATCTTCATGGCCCTGTATTCAGGTTACTCTGGCCTGTTCAAGATAAATTTGATTCTGGGTTGTGCTGTGAGCTGCTGACTATGAAGACTGTGCTGGCCATGATAACCTACTAAGTCCTGGTGGTCCGGGATTTTGGCCTTGGGTCTAGGGCGATTGACTCCAAAATCTCAAATTGAGATTTTATAGTAGATGATATCTGCGAGACTTATGTGTTATCCAGCACGGAACTGGGAGATATAATCTACACTCCTAGTGGCCCTGGCGCCATTGATGCCTGGCTCAGCTCTTATCCATGCAGCACTGCCATACTTAGAATACATGTGTACTCTTTTATCTCTAATCCCTCTTTAAGGCTTAAGTTAATCCCACCATTACAAATCATTCAATCTTGTAATGATTATTTTAAATTATTTTCCTTTTAATACACAGCAAATATATTATCTAAAAATACTGATGATCAATTAATGTTAATCCTTCATTGTATACCAAGTATTCCTTAATTACCTTATTGTAACATAGGCATTGATTTGTATCTAGAGTATTTTTGAAGTATGTTTGTACTGATGACCCTTGTGTGGTTTAAACTCTTACGTGAAGTAGTAGTACATTTACTGGATAGGATGCCATCTCCTGGAGTTTGTAAGGTGATAGCAATAAAAAACACTGTCAAGATTAAATATCATATTTTGCATACAATGTTAGACTGATGTCAGTTATATAATGATGTGATGTTAGAATGCTTCCAGCAGCTATTCCATTGATTAATTGTGTCTGTATCCAAAATTTGTTTTAATGGAAATACTTTTCATCACCACTGTCACCTGCACATCAAAGGCTATTATATTACCATTTATTATGAGGAGGGCTAATGGATTTTTTTTTCATAATTAATGACAAACAGCTCATACCACCCACCTCACTGCCTCCTTAAATAAATACTGATAAAAATAACATGCCTCATATAGCCTCTCTTATTTAAATCTAAATAATATGCTGATAAATATAGTATAAGTCTCATTGGCTCTTTACTGATAATTAAACTGTAAGGTACCTCCTGGTTATTGTTTTCTGAATAGAAGTATTGCTTATATACAGGTCTTGTAGTGAAATTCTGTGATCAGATATGGCTCTCTGTCAAATGTAAATAAATACAAACTGCATATTTTGGTTTGGATGCAGTTTTGTGAAATATGTTTTGGATTTCAAAGGTTTCAACTGTTATTGCCAGGGTGAACATTGTGCCTAAAGTTGTTATAGAGATTCACTCTAATGTCAAAACAACTGCCATCAGTGCTTTGTTACTCCAAGCACTGTGTTTTGACGATCCACAAGGATTCACAATAACACATTAATTACCATACAGTAATCCTCATACTTGCTGAGTAGACAGGGTCATGGGAAAAAAACAGGAAACATGAAAAAAAGGCATCACTCAATGCTCTGTTGGAACTCTCAGACTCCTTGTAAACGACCATGCATCAACATGATTCAGCCTCTTCCCACAATGCCTGTCTGTCCATGACATATTTATGACATTTCCTTTCTTTCTTCATCAGCAGCAAGCACAGAATTGAATACAATTAATTTTTTTTTATCAGAAAGTTTCAGAAAATACATATATGCAATGATTTCTAATCTAGATACATTCCTGAGTACACTTGCTCACTCACCAAAAAAATACTTGTTGACTGTTAGTTTAATGAATACTTGTATACAATAAATAATTTTTGATTACTTGTATTTGCAATTTTTTTGCACTAGTAGTAGAAAATTTAGAGCTAAAAGCCATTTATTGAATTCATATACACTTACCAATCAAGTCAGTAACAAGCAGATAATGAATTAAAAAAAGATGGAATCATCTACATCTATCATAAAAGCATGTAAATAGTAATGTTGACCAAATTATGTCAGAAAGTAAGATTTATACCGCTGTGCCCTATGTGTTGCTTATTTCCAGTAAGGTGTTTCATAACATTCCAACAAGTAAACAATATTTTTGAAAGATGATAATCTTTATATAGATTCTTCACGTCTTTCATACTTGGTATATATATATATATATATATATATATATATATATATATATATATATATATACAGTTGAGCGCCATTCATCTGCACATCTCTGGGGACAAGGTTTTTGTTTGGATATACAAATGTTCACTTGTAAAATCAAATCGTGGCATGGATGTCATCAGCCCAGTATTACAACTAAATACTGGCATGGTGTCACAAATTTCAGTTGGCTTTCAGAGTTATTAAACATTGGACCAGAATTGAATAATATGTGGTTAATACCTGTTATCTTAAATTGAATCAGCAAAGCAAATGTTAATTCAAGTAATATTATATTTACAATCTTTCAATTAAGATTATTTGTAATTGAAGTACAGGTACCAGTTAATCTCTCGCCAAACGTGTGGTTATCCGCCATGAAAGTTCATCCACCCTTGGTGCCACCCTCTATTTGCAGACAGTTACATTGAAGACACTGCATTTCCATCAGGTTTAGACAGGATATGGGGCTGCCTTTGGACTGTTCCTGCAGGAACGATGTGTATAATGCCGCATCCTAAGTGTCATAAAACACTCCACGACCAGTGATGCATACACTAATTAGTCTTAACTGGGAGTAAAATCATGTGATTATATGTTTTTTCAATGCAATAAGTATTCTTTTCAGATATGGCTAAATCAACATTTGTAAAATTTTCAGTACTCAGGTTTCATTTACAGAAAAACATTTTATTGGATAAATGGAGTTCCTGTATATATATTTCTGCAAGCTTGTACCAATATCTATTAGATATAATATTATATGAGCTGGCTTATCTATATGAAATACAATCTTGAAAATCCCATTAGGACAAGGCTGTAGAGGAAGAGATAACCTGTTTACAGCATGTAAATACTGTAAGAACAATATGACAGGCACCAATCATTTTTGTTAACACCAGAGCGTGTTTCTCAGACCTGGGTTTTCTTGGAGTTATGAATGAGTGAGCATGTTTGGTGGTGTTTCTAGGAGAGCTGGAGGAAGCACAGGACCCACTGTACACCTCCTAGTCATGTGGGGGTAGTGTTAATGCAAACCCACTTGGTGCATGCAAACAAAGTGTAATGTGCTGGAAGAGCTAGTAATCTCCTGTGCAGGATTGCTTTAGCCATTCACCATTGATCTGGTGTGTAGGGGAGTCTGTCCATGCATGATATGCTTTATTAAACATCATTCTAGGTTTTCATGTACACATGCATAAACCACATGTTTTTCCATCTGTTGTGCTTTCAGGGTATCCCTTAATATATTCTATGATCCTCACAGTCCTTTTTGATTTGATGTAAAAATAGCATTTGTGCCATTAGATGGTTATTATGAGTCAAAATTCATTTGAAAACTCTGTAGTCTGTTAAGTTGTATTCAGGCAAAAAAATGTTCAAGTAATCTTTTTTATTACACATTGTTACATGATGACCAGTCCATATTGGAATTAATCTAATGGTGTATAAAAATTAGGGGTTTGGGGCCAGTGTTAATGTAAACTGTTTCCTAAGAACAATATTATAAATCCTGCATTATTTAATAAATAAAAATCAGGGTAACATGTTTTTTAATTTTTACAAGGAGGGACACATCAGACCTTGTAAGTGTTCACAGAATCTGCTGCAGAGCTGGGTATTTTACATCAATAATGCTCGCTTAAACATTTGTTACTGTACATTTAATTTTGATTCTTCAAAGTCAGTGGGCAGAAAATAAGTTTTGTTAAATAAATTATTTATTGAATGAAATGGTTAAAAAAATTAAAATTAAATATTTTATGGATCTAAATTGTCATACCAGTTTTGTTGTGTGTGTATATTAAGTGCCTGTTTCACTTTAAGTTTGATTTGAAGTAAACAAGGTTAAAATGGCTAACTAATTGATCATAATAAATTAAGTTCATGGGATAGTATAAAACATTATGTCAGTTACATGTGACCTTTTACTCAACTATTATAACAAGCAGAGTGTGGTCAGAGACATTTAAGAAGATATGGGAGTTATACAGGAGTGTTGATCCCAGCTAAACCAGTCTGTGTGCCCTGTGCAGGTGTCATGTGTCCTGCACAGTCCTTGCCAGGCCTCCCTGGATTGTAGGCTGTCTCCCAGACTAAGCTATATTAACTTGCTACCTGATTTGAACTGTCTGGAACACAGGTATCATCTGAGCCATGTTAATAGAGGCAGACCATTAAAATGATTGATGGAAATGCCACCTGTTAAATTTTTTATAGTGAGTTAACTCATTTGCTCTTTCTATAAGGCCTATACAGACCTCACAATATGGCATATTGAAATTATAAATGTAACAATAGCAGGCGGAACATTATAAAATATATTGCATCTTCGGCTACAATCAGTCTAAACAGGGGGACTAGGTTCATTTTCAGTTTGAATTTTCGTGTTTTACACAGTCCTTTGTCTTCTGAGCAAACTATATTCTTAATCCGTGCAAGAACTTTGAAGTCAGCATTGTTGAAAAGTTCTTTTAAAATTGTTGATTTTATCAGTCTTTGAGAAAAGCTGCTGTTTTAAAAAAATTTACTTGCAATGTTTGCTAGGGTACGAAATTCATGCATATAGACACAGAAAAATTTACTTTCCAATGGTGACCAGGGTGTGAAAAGGTTGACTTGGCCCTTTAATCAGAAGTTACATGGGGTATTGGCTATATATGGTGGTGCAGGTGTGTTGGTGAGTGATGAAGCCAGGTAAAACCCTGCTGCTTCATTAAGCTCTACAGCAGGTGAAGGTGCAAGGATCATAATAAGCCAATGAATCATAGCTTTGATTAGACTAACAGGGCATCAGGTGCAGCCATTAGGACCTGGCCAGAAATGGGACTGGGAGGGCACAAAGGGTACTCGGGATTCTGCTGCTAGCTGCCTGTAATCAGTGCTTCATCTATACCACTGCTAGCTTTCATCCTTCACACTGAGTAAATGTGTTAACGGTCTTTAATAAACATTAGGTTTTCTTTTACATGGGCACAGACCTGAGGTTTCCTGCCCTGGATAAATCAATGCTCCTGCTTCTGGGCTGGCCATGCTGGGCCAGGAATGGTGGTGACATTCACCTTATATCAGTCCACAACATTCACATGCTCCTCACATCGCCAGACCTTTCAGCTTCACCACTTTCAGCAAACATTATCTCTTAGGAGCTGCCCACCATTTTATGTGTCTTGATCAAACACTGCCTAGCTGTGTTACATATTACCTTGATTTATCCAGGATGGAAGTCAAACTTAGGTCTTTAAAACATGTATGCAAAAACGTTAGTTTTTCATTGCCAGAGGAAGAACCATCAGCAATAGTATATATTTTTCCTCGGCGTTCTTATACTGAAGGTGTCTTAAGTGCATTAACCTGTTCATGACAGTGGATTCTCTGTGATGTCCTCACTTTTACTTTGCTTCAGAGACACCACTTCCATAAAGAGCCATTAGTTCCCAGGTTACGTTGCTGTATGGCACAGTCTGCTCTTCATGGTCATGATGAGGGTGCTCTGCTACACTGTCTGTCATTAACAGCCGGGATGAAACCACAGGCTCCACTCAAACCACCACTCAGCTCCACTGTTTACTCTCCTATTAATGGAGAAAAAAAATGCTGGCAGACTGAAGTGTTGAAGACTATAAAGTGATATGCTTATGCAGCTTCACATGGATGGATATAGCATTGTAAAAAGACCTAATGTTTTCAATATATGCAGCAGAGTGGTTCTCTTCAGAATGAACTTTGATGTTTAAAACAGGTCATATTAACTTGGTCTGTCACACTCAATTCCTCCTTGCTACTTCCGCAATGTTTCCATTACCACTATGTAGATTTTTAAGCTATATTTCTCAAATGTGGAATTTATATCATTTTTGCACTGAAAAAAATTTCTTGATGAAAACTGACAGCAGTAGATTCACTGTCATTATTATTGTGATTATATTATTAAGTATAAATATAAGTTATTCTTATTTTCATACTATAACGGTACCTTATATTTATATATAAAATCATCAGTGTAGGACATGGGTAATTTTTTTACCAAAAAAGGCATCTTGTGATCTATGCATGACATCCAGGGAGTAAGAATGGGTTGGGGGGGGGGGGGGGAGGCTGCAGTATACTGGAGCTGGTACAGCTAGAACTCTGATTACAGACTGCCAGGGGGACTGATCCATACATCCTGACAGATTGAAACCTGAATCAGATTTTGCAGTCATGCCCCTGCATTCATGCTGGTGTCACTGAGGCTTGTTTGGGCTGTGGCAAACTGAATGTGTTTTAAGTGAAGTCTCCATTATTACCAGGCATCGGCCATGCTGTTCATTGTTACTATTATTCTGTAATATACCAGTAGATTTAAAATAGTAAAATATATCTTTTATATATGACTTCACACTTGATATAATTAAAAGATATATTTTATGTAGAATGTTCTATAATATTTTTTTATCCTTAATATTAACAAAGTATTATGAAAGTTTAAATTGGGGTATGTTCCATTGTATAAGCAGTTATAATTAATAAAGTTTGAGGTATCTTGATTACCTAAATCCACTATTAATATTAAGGGATGACCTTCTCCTTGGTACAAGTAATACTTTTTAACTTGGATCCATTTGATTTCTCTTATGGGTAGACATTTATTTCTAAATATCATGGATTATCACACCTCAGCCAAAGGCATTTTCCATATTTCTTTATAAAAATTATAGATATTAAGTATTGAGTTCCTAACCCATAGAGCCATTCCTCTATAGTTTGATGGGCCTTTAGTGATGTAATTTGGTTTCTTTACTGCTATTGGGCTATGTAAGACCTAATCAATGTTATCTGGTTTCACCTGATGGCATGAAATAATGCTGTTATTGTTGACTGTGTTAAGTGAAAAATGTGAGAGTGACAACACGGCAAATGAAGTGAGGCAGAATGGTCCTTTTAGTTCTGACATGGTTCCTTTTGTGGTTGACCCTCTGCTGTGGTGGACATCAACAAAGCTTATTGATTTCTATAAGTAGCTTGAGTGGACACTGCCAGGAAATGGACCCCTATGGTTCCAGGCAGGACAGACTCTTAGTTCTCTGTGGTCAGTATAATGACCTCAACCCTGACCTGACCCAGTGACCATCAGCCCTGGGGCTGGGTCCAGTGGTGACACCTTGCAGACAAAAGAGATGGCCTATGGAGTGTGGCAACTTGTTTACTTGACAAAGGAGCACCAGCCCACAAGCAGGTGACCAGCCTGGTGTCTGTGATTGTGGAGCATGTGCTGGAGCTAATATGATGATTATCTGTGTCACTCACTCTAAAACCATAACAGTATGTGCCATGCTCTTGATCTCCATGGTCATGGGAACACACATGTTGTCTTACTCCAGTCCTCTGTCACACCATAAAATCAATAAATAATTTTAATTTTCTTTCTTGACCTCCTGTCAGTTGACATAAAGATTGTTGTAACATTCATGTAGATGAATACCTTTAGATTTACATTATTGTTTACCCATGTTTACAAGTGGTACTTTTGTGGTACTAAAACCTCACAGGCCATATAATTTACTTTGATGTTCCCATAATATTGTTTATCTAAAAATGGTACTTCAGAGGTATCAATAGAAAGAATCCTTGTGGGCCAAAGTATAAAGTCATGATGATGCTGAATGTCAGTAAAGTTTTATCAGACATATTGATGGTAGCTCAAATGTGGCAACTGTATGAACAGTTATGGGTGTAATTACTTTTTCTACATTGAATGAATGAATGAATGAATGAATGAATGAATGAATGAATGAATGAATGAATGAATGAAGGACATTTTGGGGGCAGTCAGCATAAGGGATATTAAAACTTTGAACTTAGTACACATGTGGTAGCTTTCACATGAAAACATGGCTCTCATTGCAAAATAATAAGTTTTAAAACATACATAACTTCAAAACAGCAATCTAATTGTGCCTTTGTAACTGATAAAATTATTATCATGAATATACCATATTCTTGTCTTTGTCTGTAACTCCAGACTCAAGTCTCCTTGTACTCCTACTATATTCTTATCTTTATCTGTAACTCCAGACTCAAGTCTCCTTGTATTCTTACTATATTCTTTTCTTTATCTGTAACTCCAGACCCAAGTCTCCTTGTACTCCTACTATATTCTTATCTTTATCTGTAACTCCAGACCCAAGTCTCCTTGTATTCTTACTATATTCTTGTCTTTATCTGTAACTCCAGACTCAAGTCTCCTTGTATTCTTACTATATTCTTGTCTTTATCTGTAACTCCAGACCCAAGTCTCCTTGTACTCCTACTATATTCTTATCTTTATCTGTAACTCCAGACCCAAGTCTCCTTGTATTCTTACTATATTCTTGTCTTTATCTGTAACTCCAGACTCAAGTCTCCTTGTATTCCTCCCATTACTTGTCTTTGTCTGTAACTCCAGTCCCAAGTCTCCTTGTTTTCCTACTATATTCTTGTCTTTGTCTATAATTCCTGACCCAAGTTTCCTTGTATTAAACCTTTTTCTTGTCTTTGTCTGTAACTCCAGACCCAAGTCCCCTTGTATTCCTCCTATTTCTTGTCTTTATCTGTAACTCCAGATCCAAGTCACCTTGTTTTCCTACTATATTCTTGTCTTTGTCTATAACTCCAGACCCAAGTTTCCTCGTATTCAACCTATTTCTTGTTTTTGTCTGTCACTCCAGACCCAAGTCTCCTTGTTTTCCTTCAATATTCTTGTCTTTGTCTGTAACTCCAGACCCAATTCTCCTTGTTTTCCTACTATATTCTTGTCTTAGTCTATGATTCCTGACCCAAGTTTGCTTGTATTCCTCCTATTTCTCGTCTTTATCTGTAACTCCAGACCCAAGTCTCCTTTTTTTCATACTATATTCTTGTCTTTGTCTGTAATTCCAGACCCAAGTCTCCTTGTATTCCTCCTATTTCTTATCTTTATCTGTAACTCCAGACCCAAGTCGCCTTGTACTCCTACTATATTCTTGTCTTTCTCTATAACTCCAGACCCAAGTCTCCTTTTTTCATACTATATTCTTGTCTTTGTCTGTAACTCCAGACCTAAGTCTCCTTGTATTCCTCCTATTTCTTGTCATTATCTGTATCTCCAGACCCAAGTCTCCTTTTTTTCATACTATATTCTTGTCTTTGTCTGTAATTCCAGACCCAAGTCTCCTTGTATTCCTCCTATTTCTTATCTTTATCTGTAACTCCAGACCCAAGTCGCCTTGTACTCCTACTATATTCTTGTCTTTCTCTATAACTCCAGACCCAAGTCTCCTTTTTTCATACTATATTCTTGTCTTTGTCTGTAACTCCAGACCTAAGTCTCCTTGTATTCCTCCTATTTCTTGTCATTATCTGTATCTCCAGACCCAAGTCGTCTTGTACTCCTACTATATTCTTGTCTTTATCTGTAACTCCAGACTCAAGTCGCCTTGTATTCCTACAATATTCGTCTTTCTTGCATTTCTACAATACTGTCTTTGGTCCATGTCTCCAGGGCCCTGACTTCTTTAATATTATTACTATACAACTGCCTTTAAATCCAGGCCAAAGTTTTCTTGTATTCCTAATATACTCTTCTCTGTAAGTACAGGCCAAAGTTATCTTGTATTCCTAATATACTCTTCTCTGTAGGTACAGGACAAAGTTTTCTTGTATTCTTATAATAATCTTGTCTGTAAGTACAGGCCACAGTTTTCTTGTATTCTTAAAATAATCTTGTCTGTAAGTACAGGCCAAAGTTTACTTAAATCCCTAATAAACACTTGTATGTCATTACAAACCAAACTTTCTTTGTAATCCTTACTACATCTGTCTGTAAGTGCAGGCCAAAGTTTTCTTGTGATCCTTTTGTGAGTACAGGCCTTTATGTTCTTGCATTCCATACAAGAAAAGACTCTGAGATGATATGTATTTTTACCAACAATCTGGAATACAAGGTCCAAGTTAATACCAGAATAAGTTAAAATTTTACAAAAGAGTTGATGCATGCAGCTGATACCAGAGGGCATTACCCTAAACCACCACAGTATTTATTCAAAATCCATACAGAACATTTTGAGTAAAGCTAGTGTTTTCATGATCCTTGTGTCCCATCTATGCTTAAGTCTTGTGTTCCCTTCAATACTCCTGTTTATTAGTCTATGTTCAAGTCCTCTTGTATTCCCCCATGATACTCCTGTCTATACTCCTATCATTCTCTGTCCAAATTGTCTTGTATTACTCCTTATCCTCCTGTCTATCAGTCTGTCTCAAAGTTTTCTTGCATTACTCACTATATACTCCTGTCTGACAGTCTGTCTCCATGATTTCTTGTATTACTATACTGTCTGTCATTCTCTGTCCAAGTCTTCTTATATTACACCTTATCCTCCTGTCTATCAGTACGTCTCCAAGTTTTCTTGCATTACTCACTATATACTTCTGTCTGACAGTCTGTTTCCAAGTTTTCTTGTATTACTATACTCCTGTCTATCATTCACAGTCCAAGTCTTTTTATATTACTTACTTTACTCCTGTCTATCAGTACGTCTCTAAGTTTTCTTGTATTACTCATTATTCTCCTGTCAATCAGTCTATGTCCAAGTCTTCTTGTATTACTCACTACACTCCTGTCTATCAGTCAATGTCCAAGTCTTCTTGTATTACTCACTACTCTCCTGTCTATCAGTCAATGTCCAAGTCTTCTTGTATTACTCACTACACTCCTGTCTATCAGTCTATGTCCAAGTCTTCATGTATTACTCACTACATTCCTGTCTATCAGTCTATGTCCAAGTCTTCTTGTATTACTCACTACACTCCTGTCTATCAGTCTATGTCCAAGTCTTCTTGTATTACTCACTACACTCCTGTCTATCAGTCTATGTCCAAGTCTTCTTGTATTACTCACTACACTCCTGTCTATCAGTCTATGTCCAAGTCTTCATGTATTACTCACTACTCTCCTGTCTATCAGTCTATGTCCAAGTCTTCTTGTATTACTCACTACACTCCTGTCTATCAGTCTATGTCCAAGTCTTCATGTATTTCTCACTATACTCCTGTCTATCAGTCTATGTCCAAGTCTTCTTGTATTACTCACTACACTCCTGTCTATCAGTCTATGTCCAAGTCTTCTTGTATTACTCACTACACTCCTGTCTATCAGTCTATGTCCAAGTCTTCTTGTATTACTCACTACACTCCTGTCTGTCAGTCTATGTCCAAGTCTTCATGTATTACTCACTACACTCCTGTCTATCAGTCTATGTCCAAGTCTCCTTGTATTACTCACTACACTCCTGTCTATCAGTCTATGTCCAAGTCTTCTTGTATTACTCACTACACTCCTGTCTATCAGTCTATGTCCAAGTCTTCATGTATTTCTCACTACACTCCTGTCTATCAGTCTATGTCCAAGTCTTCTTGTATTACTCACTACACTCTTGTCTATCAGTCTATGTCCACGTCTTCTTGTATTACTCACTACACTCCTGTCTATCAGTCTATGTCCATGTCTTCTTGTATTACTCACTACACTCCTGTCTATCAGTCTATGTCCAAGTCTTCTTGTATAACTCACTACATTCCTGTCTATCAGTCTATGTCCAAGTCTTCTTGTATTACTCACTACACTCCTGTCTATCAGTCTATGTCCAAGTCTTCATGTATTACTCACTACACTCCTGTCTATCAGTCTATGTCCAAGTCTTCTTGTATTACTCACTACACTCCTTTCTATCAGTCTATGTCCAAGTCTTCTTGTATTACTCACTACACTCCTGTCTATCAGTCTATGTCCAAGTCTTCTTGTATTACTCACTACACTCCTGTCTATCAGTCTATGTCCAAGTCTTCATGTATTACTCACTACATTCCTGTCTATCAGTCTATGTCCAAGTCTTCTTGTATTACTCACTACACTCCTGTCTATCAGTCTATGTCCAAGTCTTCTTGTATTACTCACTACACTCCTGTCTATCAGTCTATGTCCAAGTCTTCATGTATTTCTCACTATACTCCTGTCTATCAGCTGGTGTCCAGTTTTTAGACTATGCATACAGTAATTTTAATACTCCTGTCTTTTCTGCTCTCAGTCTTTTCCCAGGTCCTCTTGTATTCTCATCTATATTCCTGTCTATCACTCCAGGCTCATGTCTTCTTGTATTCATTTCTGTATATTTGGCCAGACTGCTCCATCCCACCAGGACTGTTTTTCATTCAGCACATAACTCTCACTTGTTATACCTGTGTGTTGGCTGAACAGACCAGTTTAGCAGGTGATTTGAACTGAATAGTACATTTTGGAAATGCGAGCTCTTTGTCAGTGTAGACAGGGCATTGGCTGATTTGGTAGTCTCTCAATCACCTATTGCCATGGTGTGCCACAGAAGTGTGCCTGCGGCCCTCACTATTGTGTCATTGTGCATCTAAGAGTGGGAGTCTGGCACACCTAATTTATTAATACTCTGTCCTGATGCAATAAAGCCACATTGGGAGAGAACATGCAAATTTAGCATTGTCCTCTGTATCTCCTGTTTAAGCTATAAGTGGCCTCTGTATTCTGTCACATGCAAGGAGAAGATAATTTAATATTTTATGTCAAATACTGTTTGTTGGGCACCATCACAGAGCTGGGCTGTGTGATCCAGGTTTTATCTTATTTAGTAAGTTTTACGTGTTCTGTTCTGAATTGTTGTTGGAATCTACAAAGGGTAACCCGAGTGCATGATCCAGCTCTCCAAGTAAAAAGTCATATTCAGTCATTTGCCTGTTCACTTTGTCCCCCGGTGAAATAGGGTTTTAACTGCAAATTAATCAAGTCATATATTTTCTCCACCACACAATGAAAAAATGTTGATTGGCATTTGGCTCTGTGTATAAACAATTCAGGGTTTTTGTTCATAAATCAGTGAACATGTATTTAAATTAAGGCCATAGGAGTGATTAATGTAAATATGCAGGTGGCATATTAAAACATCTTGTTTGCCACAGTTTATGCAAAGCTTGAGGTTGGCTTGCACATATTGATTACAGAATAGATTGTCTGGTAGCTGAGTTTGCTTGGATATCCGATTTGGCCTGGGGACATGGTGACCATATTGACAATGCTTGCTGGGACTGGAGGTTTATTGTTTTGGGCAGGGGATGTCACTCATAGCAAGGAAATTTATTTACACTAATGTTCAAAGCCTTTATCAGGTTGTAGGTCATCTTCCCTGGGTTTTAGAAAATATACTGCAATGTAGCTTTGTTTTAAAAATAACCCTCTTTTAAATTGACTCATCATTATTTATATTTAATATTGATGTGTAAATTCAGTCTCCCAAAAACATAACTTTGGTTGGTAGGAATTTATTAAGACAAAACTAACATTATCTATATTAAATTATAATGTATCATTTATTATATCTTATATATAATACAAGCAAAAAATCTCTTATACTACCCATAAAGATAGATACGGTAATAGAAATGTGTAATGTCTGTTGATTTAGTATTAACTGATGCTACTTTTACAGATTTGCAATATATGCAGGGTAAACAATGTTGTATCAGGAGAGTTTGCAACTTAAGAATCTATATAGGAAATGGAATAATAGGATAATGTATTTTATATGAGTTTTGGTTACTTATAATTAAGATCATAATTTTTTTCAGTAAAGCTTTAGAAATCCCCTGTTACTTACAAAATGTTGAATTTTGCGAAAATCAACCATTTAAAATTATATGAGACGGAGTCATCTTTCCCTCGAAGGAAACCCTTTCCCCCATTGATTTATTTTTTACTTCTTCTGACAAATAATTTAAAGGGTCGCAGATATATAGCAGTCTGTGTAAAAATGTTTGAATTCATTTTGCAGAACAATCTTCTCAGGCTGTGATTAAATTGTTGAGTTATTGGTTGTCAAAACTGATTGTAAACCTGTGTCTGACATTCTTTAAAGTACCATCAGTTAGAAGTATTTAAAGCAAAAACTCTGTCTCAAGACTAGTATATATTCATTTTATTTGTGGAGCAGTTATTGCATTTGATACTGATGTTTTCTGGGTATTATAATGCAGTAGACTATAATAATATCTCCTTTGTCATTATCAGAAATAAAACTGAGAGTGAACATCAATAAATCTGTGATAATTTTCAGATTCCTGACACAGTATTGAAATTTTAAATACCATTAGTGTTCTTGTATACAGAGGTTTGATGCTGATACCAGGGCAGCGTTTTATTCACAGTGAATGCTCTAACAGGTCATATACAGATTTCTTGTGAGGGTACTTGGTTCATTCTGTATGAGGCTTTAATATGGACCGACAGTGTGCTATTCCAGCAGATAGTGCCTTTATCTGGAGCATTCATTCTCTACAAAGTCAGCAAAAGTCTTTAACCTAGTTACTTCACTTAATATTTCAGATGGAATTCCTCAACACACAGAATTCATTTTTGTGGCCCAAACAGATTGTGCAATGATAATGTGACAGAGGGGTTAAAATTAGTACTCTAAATATAGATGCCAATTTCTCCCACTTATGGCTTTGGGTTTACTTGTTGGAAATCAATATGACTGCTTCATGTTTTATTACCTATTTTGTTTTCTCTGCCTTAATACTGGCAACATAAGCTTAATATGATTGATTGTTTTGCATAATTGAAATATAATTGAACTGTACTAGGTTTTAGTATTGTTTGTTGTTTAAAAAATTATTCCTGTCTGTAAGTTTTTACTGAATAGTTTCATATTTGACTGCTGGTCCTATCAGTCACTGTGTCCAGGCAATTAGAACTGAAGTTGCATGAAAACAGGGCATCCATGGTTGTTTACACATGAGGGGTTATTTGTTGGAGATAAAAAAGATATGCTGTATTTGTTGAAGTACATGTATACTAATTAAATGTTGAAAGCTGATTAAGATACTTTTTTGTAAGTGTATTAGAAAAGTTTAAGAGAAACCTTTGATGTGAGTAAGACCATGTTTATGTTATATGTTAGGGTGATTCTGATAACCATGTCGGCCTGCATGTATACTATACCTCCCTTACTCGTGCCCTCTATGTTCTCAGGTGCTGTCAACTCCAGGGATAGTTTTCAAAGGGGTTCCTCTGCCATAGTGGGTTAGTACCAAGCAAATATTTCTCTCTAACAAACTGTGATGATGCACTGATCACAACTAATTAAAACAGAACCATGTGCTGATTGTATTATGGCACAGAAAAACAGTTACTAAAACAATGTAGTTTTCAAGTTGGCACTGTTTTTTTTTGTGGATGCACCATGGCATTCAACTGACTAAATACACTTGAGTCATGTATTATGTATGACACTGCTGCAAAAAGTTTTCATTTTATGTAAATTCTTTTGAAATTTAGAAACACAGATTGCTCTAACTTAATATTGTGTAAACTTGGTAGGTATGTCATAACAAATACTAAGTATTGATATCACCTGTGGCAATACCTATATTATCTGCAAGGTGTAATAGCAGTTGCAGCCACTGAAGTTGTGCCTGATGTGCTTGTGGTGTTATAGATGTACCTTTTGGAACTGTGTGACTTGCATGCATTGTGCGCTATCCATGTTTGAAATATTGATGTGCCTCAGCACTCTCACTATTGGACTGTCTGCAATATTTATTAAGCAATTGAAGCCTGTGGTATTATGCAAATAGCCCCATATCACTGTGGGTAGAAAAGCAATCTTTGACCAACTGTTGAATTTGCCAATTTTGCCCAGATATAATTGGTGATATTTTATAAACCAGTGTTTGTTAATATTAGTAAACCTGTTATGGTGTATTTGTACGACTGTCATTTGGTTCCTTGCCATGTTAAATTTGACCATCGTTAACTTGTTACCAGTCTCCTTATGTCAGACATGGTTGTGGGATAAAAAAACAGGAACTGTTGTGTTAATTTACGTAAATGCACTGTTGGGCATTTGCCAGCTTTCTAGACAACCCTCCAAGCTGATAATGTGAACCTCTTTAGACCAGCGGTACTTACAGCTGTCCAAACCTTGTTATTTACTATTAACGTAAAGTAGTCATATGCTAATTACCACCCCAGCTGACCTATTTTAATTCCTCCGGTAACTTTTGCAGTCGGCCAGTAATAATTCAAACTCATCACTTATTATCTCAAGCTGGGTTTCACAAATGATATCTTGGCATATATTTTCTTGTTCAACAGCACATAAGTTTTTATATTCTGGCAGCCCTTAAAAAGGGTGTGGAATAGGTTTCAAATATTCTTGCATTGAAGTTCATAAACACTAAATGAGATAACAATAAGATTTGTGCCAGCATTTCAAACAGAAATGGAAGATAGCAATTGATAGACAGAGTGATATGTTAAAGTCTTTAATGCAAGTGTATGAGTTATTTAAATGTGAAAATAACTTTTTATTTTGTCAGTTTTTTTTTTTTTTTGAAAGTGGCCCTCCTGAGACCTTGCAGCTTTCATTTGGTCTTTTTAGAGAAAAATTTTCCCACTTCTGTTTTTAAAAGAAGCCATTTTTTTAACTCCCAGAAATCACAGGTGGGTTTTATTAATACATTAGTTTTTACTACATTTATTTAATACATAAGATTTTCACTGATTAAGCTATATGGTATTAATTGTTCCACTGGCACTAAGCATTTTTAAGCCACCATCTATGGTTCTGATACATCTCCACTACATTTTGGTCAAGACTAGTAATGATCAAGCACTGGCCAGCCTGAGGTTTAAGCAAGATGCTACAGTTCTTAATGGTAAGATTACAAGCTTGACCAGATTGTGGGAGTCCCAGTGTCTGACACAGATCATGGCACCCTGTGTATGGGATGTTCCCTGATCAATAAGACATCCCGAGCCAGGAGACTGCATTAATTGTGTTATGGTGAAGCAAGGTTTGATGTACTGTCACCGCGTGGCCTGCTGAGATATTGGCAACTTGTCACTGCTCCCAGCGTGATAAGCAGGCGGGCCTGGCAGAGACGGTCTGCATTGGTTAGAATCCTACATCTTGTGGCGTGTCAGCTATACAGGCATGTGACTACTACAGCTAATAGCAGAATATGCAGACTCGTAGAGGTGAAGCTAAGAAAGGTAAAATTTATTAAAATAATAATTAATGTTGGTACCTCAGGCTTAGTAAACTAACATATAATGACAAACAGTCATGTGTCCTATATAAACTCTCCTAATAACAGCATTTTGTTCCCTGAAAAAGTTTTTATGTTAAATGTAAGCAAGTGCAAGTGGTTATAAATCAGAGAGTTGTAAGAGAGATGCCCAAAAAGTACCCCAGTTGAATGATGACAACTGATTTCAACAAAATGCAGTGGATTACTGATTAATATTTCAATTTAATTTTAATATTAGCTATATATAGCTACGGCATTTTGCTGGTCATTCTTAACTCTTCAACACGTGAGTTGATTGACCATTCAGATAATAAATCTACATCAGTTACTTAAAGTGACTTAGCATGGGATCTTGTCTGGGATCTCCTATTGTCATAATTGTTATTGTAATTTAAAATATAGAAAAACTGTTCTTAGAAGGCACTTTTTTTATCATTTATATTAAATTATCTATTTTTATGTTGTGGTTGATGACATTGATAATACATGGTACAGTGGACAGTACAGATGGGACCCCCACGTGACAGCCTTGTCACTAGGACAGCAGTAGTTCTGATCTTCTGGCCAGTCCACACTGGTCATTAGGACTTCCAGACTGGCCACAACATTATGTTGATGGCTAGAAAGCCTGTTACTGTCAATCTCAGACTTAATATGCCTTCAAACTGCCATTAGACATGGGGAACATCCTCCTGGACTGTCCCCTGGTACAGCTTCCCACCAGCACTGCACCTATTACCATTAGCCCCAGGCAAGGACACCTGCCATTAATTCTATGGGCAAATTGCATGTGAATAACCTCAATCAGCTTGCTGATTTTCCAGTTACTGTTATACCAGGATTTTCCACCCATTTCTGTAGTTCAGGATAGTTAATAGCTCATAAACAACAGTGGCCTGCCATGCAGAGAAAACATTTGCACAATGAACACTTTTTAAGGGATAATACTGTGCCACAAAATAAGCCAAGCATTCAACTAAGGGTTTAATAAAAAGCATAGATCACTTTAAATAGTTCCATATCTCTGAAAAGGGGGATCAATACTTAAACATTAATTTATAAAATCAGTTCCATGGCTCAGTCTAATGTAAATCATCATCCCATTAATTAAATTAACAGTTAATACTTAAATAGTTCATTTTTATTAGAGACTTCATTTGTTCATTACTTAACTCTTTTGAGAAAACACAAAGTATCAAACAGTATAATAATATCAAGTAGTAATATAAGATAGTTAATTATAAATGTCTGGAAGAAAGTGTGCTGTAGCAGTGATTGTATTGAAGGTCACCAGCAGAATGTTTAGGACCATGCCAAAGACACAAGGATAGACCCAGCAATGTCAAATTTATACATATGTTTAGAGAAGTACATAATAAGTTCTAAATTGCTTTTTTGCAAAAGTTGAAAATGACATATCTTCATTTTGATCAGAAGTGGATGGTATCTGGAGATAAAAATATATTCTTTTCGTTTGATTTGGCTCCATGTAGGCACAGACTTTTACCTAATTAATAGTATACTGTATATTTCAAAAGTTGAGCACCTTATTGCTATTGCAGACCCTCTCAGTACCTGTCACCCTTTATATAAAAAAAATCCATTTTTTCTGGGATCTCCTATTGTCATAATTGTTATTGTAATTTATGCTTGGACCTGTTTTGTCAAATGCATAATTATATCAGATGAACAAATGATATAATGATTATGATACATGGAAATGATGCATATATGAGCAAAAAAGTTTTAATAGACAGCTTCATAGAGTCCTGTCTACTTCAGTTTTAAAATTACCTTATAGCAGTACAAAAACAAAATCTTGCATTTAGGTCATCAAATGTAGCAAATTGATCATATGTACCATCCTTTAAATTCCTCATGAATCCCTTTGAGGTTGTGTTAATATTGAAGGGGAGATGATTATTGGAGATAATTGGGGGCGGTTGCATTAGCAGATTTTTGTAGACATCACAGTTCAATAAAATGGTGGTGACACTTTGAAGCTGCTAATTAGTAAACGTATAATGTTTCAGTGAGAAGTGATAATGTTTGATGCTGGCCATGGCTCTGCAGGGTCAGTGTCAGGCCAGTTATTGATATGTGATAAATAATGCTAATACAGCAAATTGGTAAAGTGGTCATCACCATGCATGGGGAATCACTGTGCTCTGATAATGTCCATATGTAATTACTAATGCCTGCCTGTTTTAACAAAGGTCTGTGTTGTCACTAGGAAGAACGATTATGTGGCTTGTTAAACATGATTAGAGGAGTGACTGACAGATTTCTTTCAGATTGTGGGTGGAAATTATGATGGGTGGGATTCATTGTCCCAAACTCCTCATGTGACTGATTTTTGCAGCTTGCATTTATTACAATGGTAATAACTAATTATTCCACAACTGATAGCTTTCTCATCTCCACATAATGAATGAAGTAACACTTTGAAGATGCCTAACTGAAGCAGTTTTAGGTTCCACATAAAAGATCATAGGTACTTCCATTCAGTACAAAACATTACTAATAATTAATATTTAACTGAAATATTAATATAATTAACACAAATCTAAATCTGATTTTCTTTCTTTTCTCTCCTTTATATGTATATATATAATGCAGGATCTTGGAAGCAGTTTCAACTTATAGCTTCCCCTTTACATAGCCGGATCTCCACCATTCAGGATGAAACATTAATAAAAATAAATATTTCACTGATTTTTTTATGTAAAAATACATAAATCTAAATATCATATAATAATAAATTATAAAATACTAATATGTGAAGCTACAGTATTAGCACAGGAATAAAATGGATGGATACAGTTCAGTGCATGGACATTGGATCTCTTGCAGTAGAAATGTTACAGCTTTCCTGGTCCACAAGGATCTCTTGTTGATGTTATTAACCACCAGACCTGATAAATATACCAGTTTGACAGGCCTTTCTATGTTTGACAATAAGTCCCTTCCTCGTGTACTAAATAGAATGCCTGAAAATGTCAAGAGCCAAGGCTGCCTGCTGCTCAGCCTTTGGGTAATTTAACAGATCCAGTCTGCTGGGGTTTGAGGATCATTGTAGTATGACATTGCACACCTTGCAGGTGATACAGTTATTTCTCTCAGTATCAGGAGGAATGTTTAGGGAAACTTTGATGACTTCACATGGGAGTAAATCAGCAGTGGTAGTACTCAATCAGCACGAATAGGACCCATCAGTGTAAACAACAAAGATATACAGCTACTAGTCAAATGCATATCTTACACCCATTGTCATATCTTTCATTTTATATATTTCCAGCATGTGTGGTATGGCCTTGTTTCAAAAATGTAATTTCCAATGCTGCAATATACAATCTGCTTCATGCTAAAAGAATGAGGAAATGACAGATTTACTGGACCTCATATTTGCATGAACCCAAATGACCCACGATGTACCCCACTCATTTGCTGGCAAGTGGTCTTGACAGAAGCATATGCAAATGAGGTCATATATCATATTAAATGCAAATAAGCCCACAGCAGTAGAATGACAGATGTGAGCAAACAAAAGGGTTATTGCCTTTAATGCTCACATTAGTAACTTGCTTTCTATAAATCATCAGTGCTTTTGTTTTGATCAGACTTTACAGTTGCTTTGAAACATGGTTTAGTTGTTTCCAGACTCCTGAACTAAATTGAACATTAAAGGTGACCTCAGAGTTGATCCCCTAAATAAACAATTGTTTTTGTTGGTTTTTGTGAGAAGAATCATTTAGTTTGAATGGCTGGTGGCATTAATTATCAGTTTGAATTAACAGACTGATTAATCAGGGAATGATTTAGATGAACAATATTTGGCTTGGGAGAGACAGTGTTGGCTCAAGTTAGCCATGAATTCTCTGTTTTCAAAGCATTCCCCTGGGAAAACCAATTTAAATGTTTTTTTTACATAGCCCTAAGAAGGACAATGAACTTGTGCACCCATTAATGATAAAAAGTCCAAATATGTTTGATCACTGGTTTATTCTTTTTTTCCTGCAAATAGATTTATTGATGGATTAGTTCTGTTTGGAAAAACAGGAATTTATTTTCTGTTCAGTTCCAACACTTTCTTATCAGACACATTTATACTTCATTACCAAAAAATGCCTTCAAAAGCAATATTTTAAGGCCAAAGAAATTATTTAAGCTGGATGAAAAGTTTAAGCTGCTAAAAATCCACTAACCATGATAATAATATTGATGAAAATAACACTAATATATAAATTTTGACTGTAGAAATATATTGTTGTAGAAGCAGCTATCCCCCATACCTGAGCTGTAGAAATATTCTACTGGTAGAGGTAGCTATCCCCCATACCTGAGCTGAAGAAATATTCTGCTGGTAAAGGCAGCTAACCCCCATACCTGAGCTGTAGAAATATTCGGCTGGTAGAGGTAGCTATCCCCATTACCTGAGCTGTAGAAATATTCTGCTGTTAGAGCCAGCTAACCCCTATACCTGAGCTGTAGAAATATTTCGTTGTAAAGGGAGCAGTCCCCCATACCTGCGCTGTAAAATATTCTGCTGGTAGAAGCAGCTAGCTATCCCCCCATACCTGAGCTGTAGAAATATTCTGCTGGTAGAGGCAACTATCCCCCATACCTGAGCTAAAGAAATATTTTGCTGGTATAGGCAGCTGTGCCCCATACCTGAGCTGTAGAAATATTTTGCAGGTAGAGGCAGCTATCCCCCATACCTGAACTGAAGAAATATTCTGCTGGTATAGGCAGCTATCCCCTATTCCTGAGCTGTAGAAATATTCTGCTGTTAGAGGCAGCTATCCCCATTTCCTGAGCTGTAAAATATTCTGCTGGTAGAAGCAGCTAGCTATCCCCCAATACCTGAGCTGTAGAAATATTCTGCTGGTAGAGGCAACTATCCCCCATACCTGAGCTAAAGAAATATTTTGCTGGTATAGGCAGCTGTGCCCCATACCTGAGCTGTAGAAATATTTTGCTGGTAGAGGCAGCTATCCCCCATACCTGAGCTGAAGAAATATTATGCTGGTATAGGCAGCTATCCCCCATTCCTGAGCTGTAGAAATATTCTGTCATTAGAGGCAGCTATCCCCATTTACCTGAGCTGTAGAAATATTCTGCTGGTAGAGGCAGCTATCCCCCATACCTGAGCTTAAGAAATATTCTGCTGGTATAGGCAGCTATCCCCCATTCCTGAGCTGTAGAAATATTCTGCTGTTAGAGGCAGCTATCCCCATTACCTGAGCTGTAAAATATTCTGCTGGTAGAAGCAGCTAGCTATCCCCCATACCTGAGCTGTAGAAATATTCTGCTGGTAGAGGCAACTATCCCCCATACCTGAGCTAAAGAAATATTTTGCTGGTATAGGCAGCTGTGCCCCATACCTGAGCTGTAAAAATATTTTGCTGGTAGAGGCAGCTATCCCCCATACCTGAGCTGTAAAAATATTCTGCTGGTAGAGGCAACTATCCCCCATACCTGAGCTAAAGAAATATTTTGCTGGTATAGGCAGCTGTGCCCCATACCCGAGCTGTAGAAATATTTTGATGGTAGAGGCAGCTATCCCCCTTACCTGAGCTGAAGAAATATTATGCTGGTATAGGCAGCTATCCCCCATTCCTGGGCTGTAGAAATATATTGCTGTTAGAGGCAGCTATCCCCATTACCTGAGCTGTAAAATATTCTGCTGGTAGAAGCAGCTAGCTATCCCCCCATACCTGAGCTGTAGAAATATTCTGCTGGTAGAGGCAACTATCCCCCATACCTGAGCTAAAGAAATATTTTGCTGGTATGGGCAGCTGTGCCCCATACCTGAGCTGTAGAAATATTTTGCTGGTAGAGGCAGCTATCCCCCATACCTGAGCTGTAAAAATATTCTGCTGGTAGAGGCAACTATCCCCCATACCTGAGCTAAAGAAATATTTTGCTGGTATAGGCAACTATCCCCCATACCTGAGCTGTAGAAATATTTTGCTGGTAGAGGCAGCTATCCCCCATACCTGAGCTGAAGAAATATTCTGCTGGTATAGGCAGCTATCCCCCATTCCTGAGCTGTAGAAATATTCTGTTGTTAGAGGCAGCTATCCCCATTTACCTGAGCTGTAGAAATATTCTGCTGGTAGAGGCAGCTATCCCCATTACCTGAGCTGTAGAAATATTCTTCTGGTAGAGGCAGCTATCCCCATTACCTGAGCTGTAGAAATATTCTTCTATTAGAGGCAGCTATCCCCATTACCTGAGCTGTAGAAATATTCTGCTGGTAGAGCCAGCTATCCTTCACACCTGAGCTATAGAAATAATTTGCTGGTAGAGGCAGCTATCCCCCATACCTGAGCTGAATAAATATTCTGCTGGTATAGGCAGCTATCCCCCATTCCTGAGCTGTAGAATTATTCTGCTGGTTAGAGGCAGCTTTCCGCCATACCTGGGTTGCAGAAATATTGTGCTGGAAGTGACAGAGCTCAACCCCCCCCCTTCCCCCCAGTTAAATACCATGCAATGCTTAGCACTGGGCAACAACTGAAACCCTGTACAAAATCTAACACTCTTTCTGATGTTATACAATTATGGAACCTACCTATTACAAGTTGATATGAGCATATCAAACTAAAATATATTTTTTTATAATATTTATATACATAATTCTTAGTCAGACTGCTTTTGTACAGCAGACTTTAAAAGCTTCAGTGAAAAATTGTTTTATTTATGGACCATGCATACCACTAAATCAGGTTGTTCTTCCTCAATAGGCTTAGATTTTCTTTCATCAGAGAATGTACATGACACATTTATGGGATATTTGCATGTTGTTCTAACTTCACACTGTTTACATGCTGTGTCTATGGCCACCAACAGAATCAATAAACGGCAGGGGAAAATGCACCCTTAAAGTTTTACCCATCTGGCTGTTGTCTGTGAATGTGCAATATTGAACTAACCTAAATGGTTTAAATATAATGTGACAGCCAGCTAGAAGGAGATTTGTTCTAAAGCTGATTGAGGACCCCATTTCTAAATCTTCTTTTGTCACATTCAGATTTATGACAGTGAGAATCTTTGGGCAATAAACAGCTGGGGACAGAGAGCAATGACCCAAGAGGACCATAAACTAAAACCTAGGTTATAAATAAAATAATTTTTCTGGATGGTTATTTCCAGTTATGCTAATCAAACATATTTGGCTGACATTAAAGCCTGAACACAAACTGATTTAAGTTGATAAAGACATAATTTTTGGTAACTCAATAGGGTGCTTAATGTTAAAGATTCTGAACTAATTAATATGATAGATATTATGCACAGGTACTTCCGTAGGTTGCAAGTAAGTTCTGGTGAAGATTGTACACCCAACCACACATATACATTTTTCATTTTGAAAAGGGAATGCTCCAGGGATTGATTTTAGCCACCACTTTTTCCTGCCTAATAAGCCACATCAGGGTTTGTAGGTAAAGGCGTTATACATCACCTAAGGACTTTCGTGGAACCCTGCACACACATACGAATTTGTATGTATGTGTGCTCCAGTTAAATGAAAGGTTTGAGACAGGTGAAACAAGGCCAGGTAATTTGTAGGGTATTGTTGAGGCTGTTATCTGACATGGTGTGAGAGCAAGTAATATGGAGGCAGCTGCTTTTGTTTACTGTGGACTTGAAATCTCAGAGAGAAAGAGCTGGCAGAGTCCGCTGCAGATTGTGATCCCTTGCAGGCTTCGTCTGCCCCTGGCCTTTCATATACAGACTATTTTAACACAAGCCTCTTTTTGGAGTTGTTGTAAACAGTCCAGTGGGTTTGATGTGTTCACCCTGGGAAGTTCCATGGATGTGACGGGACTTGGGGGGGGAATTCTCACACCTGGGTTCTCTGTTTGTTGCAAGGTCAGACCATGTCAACACAACTGATACCCTGCCCTCAACCTGATGTTTACCTTCCAGAAACTGCCAATAAACCCTCACTGAGGATAAAACGCTGCTAAGTGTATCAGGTCAAAACAACAGTGTTGTATTAACATAACAATTACTTGTTTTCCAAGGCTTTCAAATTGCTAAAGGTGTGGCTAAATATATTTGTAGCTGTAAAATTGTTTATTTAGCACTCCATAAATTTCATTTAATAACAAGCATCAGTGGCCAGAGAAAAGGGTAGAAATTAAGCAGGACTTTCATATTAAGCAAACAAAAGTTACTGACCATGACTTTTATAAGAAAAAAGGTGTCCAGATGAATATTCACATCAAAAGCAGAATTTCATGTTTGTTTCATGCAGTTGTGTTTCAGAAAAAAGGAAGCTCACTAGATGAATGTTGATGTATACTGTATATCTCACAGTAATCAAGGTAAATATATCTGAAGTGGGGACAGATGTGGTCTACAGTATATAACAACCTTTTTTTATCCAAGCTCTTATGAGAGGTTGAAAGTTTCTGAGCAGAATCATATTTAAGTCTGACATGTCTAGACTGCTGGCTGAAAAATTAATTCTACTCAATACATCAAAAGGAGTTTCATAAATACAGGTTATAAAGTTTGCTGCCAGAAGTTCATGGTGAATTCACAAATGCAGTCAGAAGTCATTTAAGCTGTGACAGCCAATAATAAACGTGTTAGCTGGTGACACAGAAATATTATTAACTTATTTACAGAAGCAGTTACTGGTTCATAGTGAATAACTATTGCAAACAAGATTTAGAAGCAGGTCAGCAGACCCAGTTCTGTAAGCATCAGGGAGTTCGATTCACGTGACATAAAGGCCAATTTGCTGCTTGTATTTATCTCTTGAAATTTTGTACTTGTTTTCAATCTATATTAGAGGGTTTTCAGTGTTCTTTTTAGTTCAGTCAGTTTAAGTGAAAAATTTAACTATTAACATATGTTGCTTTGAATAAGTGTTCTTATCATAATGTCATATATATATATATATATATATATATATATATATATATATATATATATATATATATATATATATATATATATATATGTATAGTGATATGGATAAAAATTAATTATTTTTATTTATAATATTGTGACTGAGTAAAACAAATATTGAAAATATCTTAATTTAATGAGTCTGAATTAAAAGGTGGGGCAAACAAATGTGTCACATTTGTGTAAATTATATTTAATTTGGCATTTACAGTTCACCCTTGGCAGCACCATACGTATTAGAGAGAAATATAAAACCCTTAATTAGTTGACAAGAGGTGGAGTTCTGGGTCAGTTCCTGATTACATAACAGATCACTCCTGGTGTTATAATTTCAGTTGTGCGAGTCTACTCCAATAGCTACAATGTATACATCTTTATTTAGTAATTGTCTGAAGTAATTTTTTTCAAAGAAGTTGACCACCACAGCATTTTGTTTTATGTATGTGCACCCACTCAAATATTGTGACAAATGTGGTTTATTTTTAGCTCTACGTATTCACAGTATTAAATTGTTATATACAAATGACTTTTAACTGTATACTGTAAACTTCGTCTGCCTGTTCATAATAAATTATAAAATAAATACAACGTCCAAACTTATGTAAAAGTTTGAAAAATGAGACATTGTGATTCAAAACATATTGACACAATCACTGGTATACATAATATACATTAAACAAATATTAAAATATGGGTGTTGTTAAGTTGAGTTATAAAAAAGAAATTGGTTCTTTCTTCAAAAGTTTTTATTAGTGAACATGAAGGCTGTACAAGATGATCATGGCAATTCTTTGAGCAGGTTCTTTCTTATGTTTCATTCATGTAAATCATTGACTTTCTGTGTAAAAAAAAACAAAAAAACTTGGTTATCCATTCAACATTCAGAGAGAGTTGCACGCAAGGTTTTGAAATAAGTGTAGATAGGAGGGGCCAGTCCCCACACTGAGCCACCCATCAGTGCCATCTCCTGGCATTCTAACAGATCAAGTCTGCCATCTGCCACTCAGTCATGACACACCTTATCGTCAAAGTATAAGTACTAGGTTCAGATTAAAAAAAACTGTCTCTCGCTAAAAATGATTCAGGCAGTTTCTTTCTAGGAAGTTGCACTGGCGGCACCTGGAATGTGAAAGGTCGTTCACAAGTCTTTGTCTGCGCCATCATTCATTATTGAACTACAGGCTCTCTGGTTGGTCGATTCCATTGTGCACAAATAACCTGAATGGCTCAATGCAAATGGCATTAATATTAATGAGCTTGCAAGCCCTGGGGTTGGGTTCATAAGCAGATGTTAGAACCAGGGAAGAGACCGTGGTCTGTTGTAAAGTGTGGATGTGTTTTCGGTGTTGTGACACAATAGCGGTGTTGTGAGTCCGTCCAGTTTGTGTTCCGTGTAGCTGACTATTTTCTGTCTGTGCACAGCTCTGTTTCACAATGGTGGGAGGTATGTTTTCAATTTTGCTATTTTATTCTAGAGGTCACATGCTTGGCATGGCGCAATTTCACTGAGAGTATTATTGGTATAGTTGCTTATTTCCAGGATTTGATGAGTTTTAGTGGTATAGACTGTGCATGGCCTTCCTATAGAATTGATTAGAGGAGACTGTATGTATTGTCCATGGAATTACAGGTGCGTAATACTAAATGGTGCCATTTCACGGACTCCTTATCAGGTCAGGCTGGCATGGCAGCCATGTTCCTGGAACGCAGCTAGACAACAGTATTGGCAGGATGCCTAATGTATGCTATTTCTAGGCAGGACATCCAAGGCTGTGGCTCGATATTTGGTGGAAACATTACCGTTCTGTTAGGACCATTGATTTCTCATATAGATCATATTTGGAGTAATGTCTGCATATGCGGTTCCATTTACTTAGCACCAGTAAGTTCACATTTTTATTAGATTTTAACATCAATATCAAAGTAAATAGTGCATGTATATGGCCCCCCAGCCTGGCTGCATGGCATCCATCACCCAGCTTCCTCTGTATTATCAACAGCATTACTTTGGTTTGAATTTATAGATGTGGTCTCTGTTGGTTTCACAAAATACTGTTTGTGGTGGTGGTGGTAAAGATAAACAAAAGACACTATGTCTACACAAGGACTTTAACCAACTCTCACATGACCAAAATTAAGGGCACAGAGCCTCGGAACTACAGTAATGTTAGGGTTACTGATGAACAGTTGCTTTAGTAATACATAACAAATAGTGATTAGCCCTTTATTTGTGTGACTAGTAAGAGGTAATCCTTTTTTTAATTAAAGGGTTTCTCTCACAGCTGAACCTTTGCTACAAAAGCAATTTTAAAAAAACTTTAACCTGTACACATGCATAAACACTTACAATAGGTGCAATAGATTGAAGTTTAAGTTCCTTTCATAACAATTTAAATGTTATCTGGATGTTATTTTAATGTTATTACTGGTTTTGGTCAAGAAAGTAAAATAACTAAAATAGCTGTGTAAAATGTGTACAATTAATGACAAGTTAATGGCAGTAATATAAGTGTATATAGCTGTTCATAAAATTATTATGATGTTTGAGTTTTGACCAAATTCATTGAGTTAAGAAATAAAATTGAATTTAGCCATATATATATATTAATATATATAAATATATAGTAATGATTAATGTACTGACATCTAGAACTGTAACCCAAGGTAATTAAACTTGGTGTTATATGTGCATAAGGTTAAACACACAGCAAGGTTTAACAAGATTGAGTGAATGTCGGGGGGGGAGGAGGGGGGATTGCTCTAGCTTCTTTCCCTAAGGGGTCAAAACATAAAATATATATGAACTAAACAAATCTGTCAGAGGACAGATGTATTTTGTATGATTCTTCTTCTAACACTTATTGTCAGATAATATCAGAAGTGTCATTTTTAGTTTAATTACAAGATTAAAATCTCTGTAAGTTCTTAACAATGTACATGTTTTTATCAGATCAGCTTGTATAGACAGGGTGCAGTCTTTAAAAAAGTACTGTCAGTTACAGACCAGCATAATTTTATGACATATAGTCACACTTGAATACAAATCTAACTTTGATGTAGTTTTATTTGTTTGTATATTGACATTCTATTGTAGAGACCTGATCCAGATTCCAGTCACTTTATATGGACATAAAGACCTGCTGAGCATACAGAAACGGATCCTCTAGTTCAAATTACCTAACTGTATACTTTGTTTACATGTAGCTCATATGGTAAATTATTGTTTTAAATAATGGACACACACACACACACACACACACATAGTAGGTCGTGTATAACAAGCAGCCATAGCTGTACATGGCTGTATAAGACTGATCCTTCATGTATATGTGACTGAAATAAATGGAATCTAAACACAGAGATACTGCAATACCGCTGACAGTTTGTGATGCCAGTTGGAAGGTGATTTAATATTGATGACAACGTGAGTCACTGCTTGTTTCAAGCAGTTGCCCACTGTAAATCATTATATGTAGATGGTAAACATTGTCAGGAGCTGAGTTTTTCTGTCCCTGATATGGTCCTTGTTTTGTTCAGGGGGATTTTTGTGTTGAGCAACTCTACAGTTCAGAAGGGCAGAACTGGGAAAGGCAACCTGAATGATGGGTGCCTCTCTTTTTTTAATGAAAATTTCACAAACTGTCAGATTTTTATACATTTTAATCTCACATTAACTATGGTGATCATTAGTGTAACTTTTATGATTCAGATTAATCAATTATTTGTGGCCAAAATAAAGACCACACTGTCACCTATTCAGAGATATTAAAACAGTTGATTTTACTTTGCAAATGGTTACAATTATGACAGTGAAAATAAAGTTGTCAGATGGCAGGATGGCTCATTGATCTACTGGGACAATAAAAAGTAACATGATGTATTTGGCTATAAATCTAACTGGAGACCTTAATATCAGATATAATGGGACCTTGCTGCATGATCAAAAGCTGTACTACACAACCAGTGAAAGCAAATAAAACCTGCCATGCTGTAATTAACGAGGAAACACGTTATTGGTATTCATATGTAGTAGCATGTGGATGGGTGATTTGCATCCCCTCACAGTCCTACTTGAATGGTGTTTAAATTGGAAATTGACCTTTGTGAACTGTAAGAGTGACTGGTGCAAGAACAATGTAAATTTGGGGTCATGACAGAGTACCATCTGGCATAATTAGGAGACACAAGTCTCAGTGGGGTGAGGCCCCAACTCCCAGACAAAGGGGGAGGGTGTCTCAATGCACAAAGAGGGTCCCACTGTGGGAGAGTAAGGGGCACACAGGAAGACCTTCCCATCCACATAAATCACATCATTTCTGAGTAACATTCTTATTGTTATCAACACTAAACAAAGGTGGAATAATTATAGTTAAGCTACTTATCTTGAGGGGGGGGGGGTCCCTTGAGAGTTTATGGTGATTCCCAGCTCAGCCTGGCATCCCCTGAGCAGGTGATACCTGGTCCTACTCTCTACCTGTCTCTATACCTTACATCTGCCATGATCAAACATCCTGCCATCCTGGCTTGTACCTGTGTAAGTGGTCTTTTGTATACTGCTGTGCAGAACATGGGCTGGCGGCATGTTCTTTTAGACTAGTTTAATGTGCTTCAGTCAAGTGTACACACATTCTATATACACCACAGTTGATGAAGCCTGCATCTTCAGGTGTGGCTTCCCACAGAGAGGGAGTAATCTTGTGCCAGTCACATATTCATGGAGCATTAAAAAAAAGAAATGATTGCCTGTTAGGGTAAAAAAACTTAAATTTGAAATGGAGTTTCAAGTCCCTGGAGTTCAGCTGATGTTCCAGAAAAAATAGATGAGTGTCAAGGTGTTTTATTTAATAGCTTAGGAAGAAAATACAATCTGTCCACTTCAGCTTGACTACCTTCATTCTGAGCTGTAGTCTGGGTCCAGGGTACGACGAACCACTCAGTCTGTCAGCCTCTTGAAACAAATAGATCTGTGTGATCATACAGATGTGTTTTTGGCACGTACACCTCTGTGTAAAAAATTAAATCTATATTTTCATATGGGATATTCAAAATAATAAAGAGAATAGAGAGAGAAATGTTTGTTAAATTGTTTCCAAAAGAAATATAAAGCAGAATTCACTGTTGTACTTTCTAGTGGAAAAAATTCATCAACCTTATCATTGTTTTAGTTATAACAAATGAAATATTGACATAGAGATAAACATCAGTTTAAATTAGAATTTAATCAGGCAATTTTTGAAAGAAAATTAACCAATAATTTTTTTGTAAGAATACCCTTTAAATATCAGAGTTTTCTCTACGAAACTGTTTTTGTTTTCACAATTATGTGTTGAAGTAGAAAATTTGAAAAATCTAAAAGTGGAGACAAAGGATATATAAATGATGCACAAATCTACCACACTCAGTGGAAATTATCTACCACAGTTAGATGGATGTCAAATTGCACTAAACAGGGTTATTTAACAGTTAAAAAAATTCTACATCACATAGACAACCTATTATGAATATTAATGAAAAGTGCTCCAGCAGTAGCTTTGTGTCCATGATCCCAACTAGTTTTAGAACACGAGACAGACATGGATATTTTCCCAGTCCATAACATTCTGCATAATAAAGCCAGAATGTCAATTTCCAATTTCTGTAGCACGCAGTAGCTAATGGGGTTCATATGGGGACGATATGATCATGTATGTATCTGCTTTATTACAGAGGACAGGAAGTTGTTTGTGGGCATGCTCAACAAGCAGCAAACAGAAGACGATGTGAGACAACTCTTCCAGCCATTTGGAACTATTGAAGAGTGCACAGTCCTTCGTGACCAGAACGGAAACAGCAAAGGTACCATAAATATATCAAATATTCAGTTCCTCAGGTTTTTTATTTGGGGGGGGGGGGGGAATCATGGGTGACAGATATTTTTGTCAAATGTTGGTTTTTTCCATCTGCTTTGCATTGTGTTCTGTTATTGCATATCAGATTTATTGTGACTCAGTCAGCAGACACAAAAAATATTGTTGTGGAGGCATTGTTTGAAATATTTTGTGATTTTTTGCAGAGCTTTATCTCATTGTGTAGGTTTTTTATACATTAATTCATTTATCATGACAAAAAAGGGTCATCTCATATAATAATATTTTCTTGCCAGTTTTGGATTATGAAAATGTTAAAGGCTGCCAGCAATAACTGTATGTATCCTACATACTGAACTTGCAATACTAGAAATCAAAGGGGTACTTTAAATAGTATTTTCTATTGTCAAAGTGAAAACCACTTGTAACAGTTGCAACTGTTTTTTTTTATTGCTTGAGTGCTTACAGTCATTAATAAGATGCACTTAAAAAAAATTGCTCAAATTATCACATTTAGTAAACTAAATCAAGCTTGGAAGTTTTATTCATTCTTTCTAACCCTCAA
The DNA here is from genome assembly GCA_026874595.1 of Sipunculus nudus. Taxonomy (NCBI): domain Eukaryota; kingdom Metazoa; phylum Annelida; class Sipuncula; order Golfingiida; family Sipunculidae; genus Sipunculus; species Sipunculus nudus. Next base: position 21,740,480 of record CM049309.1, on the reverse strand, counting down.
TTTGCATATACAGTTGGGAAAAAAATATAACCATTGGTTGTATTAGTCAGACTGGGTTTGGCAATAATGGTCATCTAACAATAGCTGTGACTTTAATTAACTCTGGAGTTCACCAGTGAATGGACTGGGAAGGCCGGGCACATGGCAAAGGGGAAGGCTTGTGCCAACTGAGCTTTTCACAGCTATCATTCTGGATACAATATTCATGGCAGGAGGAAGCTCTATAATGGACGTAATCGGGCCCCATCTGCCCATGTGTCAGTAGCCTTCCTGCCCTCTGCTATACATATATACAACCAGTCCCTTTTAACTTGATCAAGCCGCGCCAAATGAATCTGTAACTCATCTTTTATGTGTACAAAATAGATGCATTTATAGGGTTATACTGCAAAATGGCAGATTTTCTTTGCCAAGAAAACTTGCACATTCTAAATTTGCCATATATATGCAAGCACTATTGAATAAGAAAATTTTTCTATAGTTTTAAACTTGCATGACTGGATAAATAGTAAAAAAGTACCTTAATGGCCTTATATTCTTGGTGAATAGCAGAATATTTAATGCTTACATATAACTGACTACCTTGATAATGGAATTATATTAAATTATTACACACATATATTTGCCAGATATGTCAGTACACAAGCCTAATCAACCACACTAAGCTTGCAATGGCATAAACAGTTGATTCCGCCCCCCCCCCCCCTATTACTAGACAGTTTACACCTTGTATATGGTTCCATTTGCTAATTGCTAATGGACAAGTGTAAGTTCAACACTTACATTAGTTATAAATTGAATATTTGCAATTATAGTTACATATGCTACTATAATTTGAAATATTCTCTTCAAAATAATCATCATATGTGAGTACATGCAAAAATAGCATGTTTAAGCAGACTCACTGTTTTCTGTACTCAAATTTTGTTTGATATTAATTAAAAGGCAGGACAATATATCTTTAAAATGTTCATGGAGTTAAATTATGGGAAATCTTAAAATAGACAAATGGAATTGTACCTGGTAGGACGCCATCAGTTACATCACTGTCTGTGGTCTGAGCCCTGGACACCCTGCTGGACTCCAGTGAATCCCCCCAGACTTGTTGAAACAAGCAGGTCACACTGGGACATGTTACATAACACGGGCAGATGGGAGCCTTGCTTACTATGTATTATTAGCCAATAATCTGCTTGGTGATGGTAATTTACCTGAAATATACTGTCTACCTGGACACCCAGGACATCACACCTTTTGAAACCTACTCAGTCTGATTGACACCTGCCAGTCAAAGTAACATAATTACTCCAAAAGCAAATTCCCTGGACACTTAGGACACCTGCAAAATTTCTTTGCTTGAACAAAAATTTCATTTGATAAATCTACATACAATGTCACTGGATCTGATTTATCTAACAATCTTGTCTTTAGTGCAGGGACATACATGGGATCATCCTTGTTGACTAATTAAGGGTTGGAGGTAGAATTAAATGCCGGTTACCCATATCCACACATTCATAAAAAAAATAATGACACTGCATTAAGCTTTCCTGTTGATTATGAAATGTTCTTGCTCACTTTAAGTATCTTAATTGAAAATAAATGTATAAAGTGTTTTTAATAGAAATGGAATTATTTTTTAAAGTTCAAAATATTTTTAAATTATCATCTAATTTTTAACCTATTACAAAAAATAGCCATTCTAAAGATTTGTTTATTTCCTGTCAGTCACTTATATATCAAAGAATTGTTGTCCTTGTCCAAAATAAGTCAGATAATCAATAACAGGTCTGTTCAAATAAGCAGAAGTAAATGTGTGTTCATCCACTTTTGTTTATGTTATAAATTGCTAGCTGTTACAATAAGATATTTATAACGGGTTTATTTATATGCTGGTCCCCTGTGTGTAGGCCAGACTGTGGGTTACATCATATTATGTAAGCAGGCTTTGGGATTTTGCTGGGTTTAGCCCTTGTGTATTGAATAACTCTTGAAAGGGAAGTCAGGAAACAGAAGTTCATGCTTCTGATAGAATCTTCCAAAGGATCAGTCCTTTATAAGTATAGAAACCTGAGACATGTGAATTCTGTAGAACAGTTGGGAGGCCTCACAGTGCCGGTATGATGTAACAGATCAATGAGAGACAGGTACGCTCTCTTTGTTACCTGACCCATTTAGGTATGCAAAAGGTGCATCACCTGAGGCAGGTGGGCCTTAACAAAAGCCACTAGCCCAGGTGAGTGTTCATTGACCACTAATGACCACTGGGCAGCAGCCTTTCATCAGCCTTGTGGTAACCCTGGCACATACCAGCTGCCATTTTATAATGTGGTCTACCACATGCTCCAGGCAGCGTTTGTGGGGTTCACATTTACACCTGACTCAGTCTTATTTCATAAAGATGGATCCTGCTAAGCAGGGTAAGTGATGCTCATTAACAATGCATCTAGCGAGGATTATGATTGGAGGTATTGTATACCAAAGTGTGGATACAGCCTATATTGACAAACAGACTGTGCCTGATGACAGTGTTGTCTTAATGTACAGGATATACCACACACAAAAGTGAAATCTGTATCAGATGCAAGTAGGATGGACCAAAATCTTGATTATTATGTTATGTTATGGTTGATCACCATCTAAAAAATCAGGAGCAGATTCTTTTTGTGTCTGGTGTGGATAATTAATAATTACTGCAACATCTGGACATCATCCATTATAATTCATTTAATCATTTCAGTTTGGTCTGTTATAATGAAGGCACTCCAGATGAATTCTGTGTGGCATTGATTGCAATACAGATGGTTTGAGTGTCAGTGTCAAACACAATGCAGGTCTAACTGCTTAAATATTTTGTGTAGACAAATGGTCAAATCCCAGTGATAGTATTAAAGAATAATCATTCATTATTAGTAATATCTTGTTGAACAGATTAATCTGCAGATCAAACAACCCCTCGAAGACTATGCTATTGGTCAGGACCTCCAGCTGTTCCCGTGTTCTACACTTGTAATCCTACTGATGTACTCCATGATCCCTGATCAGGACATCTGTTACCTGGTGATCATGCACTTGTTACCTGAACAATGTTGAGGGTCTTGCCCTTCAGTAGAACTTGCAGCTTGCCCCTAAGGCTGTGTACAATACTTGCTTTTAATCTGTGCTGGCAGGTACCAGCTTGTCAGCCACCAGGCAGCGTATTGTCTGTCTCCTGCCATGTGGGGACTGGGGAGGGAGGCAGGGAGATGGCACATGATATCTCTATTATGATGATCAAGTTCACTTTAAGCATCCCTTGAGCTCATGACAGTCACATTAGCCTGCTCATTATTGCCACAATAAGCTGGGCTCATCAGCATCCTGCCTTCTGTTACTACTTCCATAATATCCGCTGCTGTTGTTAACAAGCAATACCTGATAGTGATAGCCCAATACCATGGTTAATGGACTGATTCATGGTAAATTTATCCCTCATACTATTTTGAGACTACTGTTATCTGTTCAGAACAGTATATTTGTGCCATTTATTTCACTGAAGCTCCATGACCATTTACATGCCCTCCTGTTTGGTTTTGGCCATGACCAAACTGTAGCAGTGAAGCCTCCTGTCATTCTGGTTGTGTTTATTGGTTTGAAGGATTCCTTTAAGCTGCAGCTGTGTATATTCCACAACCTACAACTACCAGCTACCCCTGTAAGTGTCCCTGTAAAGTCTAAGAAGCCCAGGATCACTCAATGATATTTTGTCATTCTCATAAAAAATTATTGATTTTATAATTTATAAATAAGTATTATTTTTTAAAACTTGGGATTATTTATGATGTACATGGCTTATTCAGTGAGTCTTTAGACATGTTTCTCCCAGGAATAAATAACTTTATACCAGTTTATGCCATAAGTATGTCCAATGGAATTAAATCATCCTAGTTAGCTACATATGTTTTCATGATAAAGGAGCCAGATGGCATGGGCCTGACATTGGTATGCAGATAAATTGTGTGAGCACATGAATATCAGCCGATTGTAGGTGTCATCAACATACTGATGTTTGGCTTCAGTGTGCACCAGGAGTTGTGGACCTCGCATTTTCCCAGGAGGAATTAGCTGGTGAGCTGATTTCACCAGCCTCTACAGGGGCCAGACAGCAGGGAGGGTTTTCCTGTGAAATTCTAACAAAATCAATGTAGACATAGAAACCAAGCACGCACCATACCCATTGCCGATGCATGGCATGGCCTACCCCTCTTACACTGTCCAAAATGGCTGCATGCATAATTCAACGCAACAAGACCATCCATTTGGATTCAGCAATCTCACAGAATGCCTGGTTTCCTAGACCAACCCTTATTGGGCCCTTATCCCTGGTGCTTTGGTAAAATATGGTCATGATAATTTCCTGGCTTGTCAACGCAACTGAGCAATTACTTCTCAGAGATGGACAGGCAAGCCAAGTAATGGACACCAATATCAATTTGGGCTGTCCTCAGGGTCCTGAGAATTCTGTCTCACAGACCCCATGATAACCACTAATTTCAGGTGTCAGTCACTGCTGGCTGCTGATGAAGATTTAGACAAAGCTCACAGCCACTGGGGTCGCCACAGGTCTTGGGAACTCCAGGTCCTTGGCAGCCCCACCCACTCCCCACCACAGTACAATGACTTGTTCAGATTAGTAATCAATAATGCCTGTGGTTATTAATTTGTCAAATTATCTTAATTTTGACAATTTATTACAGCTGTAATGATAAATCTGAAAAAAAAAAACGCTTAGTTGTCCATTAATGTTGATGTTTCCTACATATAAATTACATTATCACAATATTCCTTATGAATCACAAGAAAAATATTTTTTATGAAGTTTGTTATCTGTTAACTGTGATTCATAAAATCTCATAAACGAATAACATCAGTGTTGATATCAAAGTAATTTTGTTGTATAGATGTATTTCTACAATCATTGTTTTGTCTGTTTGGTATGTGCCATGGTATCATCAAGTTTACTCATAGTTTTCCCTGCATGGGGTGTGAGTAACGTAATACACATTTCATGTATCTAATATTTTTTTTCTGGAGCATATTATTCACTCCTTGAATTTAGCTTAGCTACCTTAACCATGCTGAGCTAAAGTGATGCTTTTGTCCAGTCTGTCAAGAGTATTTCCTTTTAGTAATTAATTTAAATAATAAATGCTAAATGCCCTTCAGTAATTTGTCTATATGCTTCATATATCATTGTTTTTATTCTTTTCAGTTCATACCGGTCCATACTGTTATTGGTTGTACCCTGCAGCCTAGATAGTGCTATGATATGTTACTATTGTTTGTCTGTGTGTTATTTTCTGTTATAATACATATGTAGATTACAGTATGACAACAAGGAATTAAGGCTAACTGTTTTATTTTGCAGGCTGTGCCTTTGTGAAATTTGGAGCCCACACAGAAGCCCAGGCTGCTATTAATGCTCTCCACGGCAGTCAGACAATGCCAGTAAGTACTCTCTGGACATCATAAAAAATCATATCATTCAAGAGTGAGTACATGACCTCATTCTAATCCCCCATAACAATAAAATGAAACATGATTGATTCCTTGAAAGTGCTATTATATCATGTTGGGATTTAAACAAGGCAAGTCTGTACATTAACATGAAGCCAGATAGGCCAACTCCATGTAAAAGCTTGACTTCAGTGTTTATCAATTTTGTCAATCATAATTTTACAGCTGACCAGGTTTTTTGTGATGATGTGAATCTGGATACACTTAACAAACTAAGCATGATTTGAAACATGGCTGTCTTGTCCATTTTGAGCCTTTAATGTCATGTACATCATTATATCCACAATTTTTTTACAATGACAACAATAGCACAATTACAGACAAATTACGTTTATATGTATATTTATCAATAGTTTCTCACAGCAACTATGTTATTATCAACAAAAATAAGTAATGTTCCCATTATATATATCCTCAGTAATGGACAATAAGACTCACATCAGCTCAATTATAGACAGTATCACCCTAGAAAGCTCAATTATGGACAATATCACCCTAGTCAGCTCAGTTATTGACAATATCACCATAGTCAGCTCAGTTATTGACAATATCACCATAGTCAGCTCAGTTATTGACAATATCACCATAGTCAGCTCAGTTATTGACAATATCACCCTATAGTCAACTCAGTTATGGACAATATCACCCTATAGTCAACTCAGTTATGGACAATATTACCCTAGTCAGCTCAGTTATTGACAATATCACCATAGTCAGCTCAGTTATTGACAATATCACCATAGTCAGCTCAGTTATTGACAATATCACCATAGTCAGCTCAGTTATGGACAATATCACCCTATAGTCAACTCAGTTGTATACAATATCACCCTATAGTCAGCTCAGTTATGGACAATATTACCCTAGTCAGCTCAGTTACGGACAATATCACCCTAGTCAGCTCAGTTATTGACAATATCACCAAAGTCAGCTCAGTTATGGACAATATCACCCTATAGTCAACTCAGTTGTATACAATATCACCCTATAGTCAGCTCAGTTATGGACAATATTACCCTAGTCAGCTCAGTTATGGACAATATCACCCTAGTCAGCTCAGTTATGGACAATATCATCTTCATCAGTTCAGTTATGAACAATATTACCTTGGTGAGCTTAGTGATAGTTATCATTATAATGGAAGTCCGGCTGCTGAATCTGAGACGGCTTGTCAAGGAGTTTTAACAGAATGCTTCTTCCATCAGGGCATGATTAGTCAAGCTCTGAGGCCTGGGTCTGCTCAGTCAGGGATTCAGAGTAACACTGATCCATCAGGGGTTTGGTGTTTAGGCTCAGCAGGCTTGACTTGCTATGATCAGAAGACTAAGCTTCCAGGTGATGTCGCTGATGAAGGGCCTGGCACTTGAATCCTGCCACATGAACAATTCTTCTACAACAAAAGACTGCCCTATCCATCATGTTGGGGTTAGGTGTTTAGTACAACACGGTCACTCCACACCAGTTTCAGAATGGAGCCAGATTCACTGGGTGCTTTACTGATGACATAGCAGACAACATTTGTCTGGCCACGGCCATAAAATGCCCCTCCGTTGGGCTTCATGGGTGAAGGAGTGATTTGACCTAAATATGAATCAGATGGTGGATCAATACATTTGTGGTGAGGCAAGATGGCACAGGGGTCAAGCCAAACAATTTTGCTTTCTGCTGCATGCAATATCCGTGGCTCCAGTGTTAACACTTGACAGGGTGACGCCTAGCAACAAATCCTCTTGATGAGACCTGATTGGGAACAGCTTGGATATGCATGAAAATCTGAGCGGGCAGGTCAGGAACACCCTTATGTGGCTGTGACCATGTCACATTAAATGAAACGTGAAGCACTGCCAGCAAATGTCACAAATATATTCTTATCTTCTGCTTTATATGGTGATTACTTTATTTAAATACACATGACAACCACACTTTTGTTCTTTGATCAATAAATGCAATTCTGAGTTGTTTTATCAGCCAGTTGTCTACAAAACAGAACAATCCACCCATGTAGCAGAGTTTGAATAGCATAGAAAAGATTATAGAGTATCTCTGACTTAGTGAATGCTGCATTCATTTTAATATCCCTTCAGTTTATTGATGATTGTATGGCCAACTTGACAACCAGCACGAACTTGTAATCTCAGTTTCAGATCAGGTGGTATACACGCTGAACCAGTAACGTTGTCACATGGATTCATGGTGGTGATATGTCTGTATCGCTTCAGTGTCTTTGAATTTGTGCATGAATATGCTATGCAAGCTTTTTCTTGTGTCAAAAAGACTCTAAAAGTTCACTAGAAATTAAGTTACACAAATAGTTGGTCTGATTTAATGCTGTGATAGATCCTTGCAATTTCATGTTAATGGGCAGCAACAGGGCTGGTGCTTCCCTTATCAGCAAGGATTGAGACATGAACAAAATTAAGATTCACAAAGTGAATAACAAGAAGACAACATTCACTGGTTGTGGTTTGGTGGTGGCTTTCTCCTGTCTGGTGATGTACTACACAGTACATATTATTGATGAATTATAGTTACTACTGGAAGTTGTCTCACTGGAGCCCTAAGTCTGTTCCTACAGATCCCACCGCCTGGAGATTCAATAAGTGGGGGCTTACAAGCAATCATGCTGTAGCTGACTGTGTGGGTTCAGTGGGTTCAATTATCAAAACCACTGGTAGATGAAATGAAGCTCGCTGAGATCATTGTATCTGGGAATACAGGCACATGACCGGGAGTTTTATCAACCAAAAATGTTTACATTACAGAGAGGATGAGTATGATTTAGCAGTGGTGAGGCCATTAAACTCACAGTAATAACTTTATATGTCAGCACGTATCTGGCTAGTTCACTCTGGCAGGAACATGAAATGGAATATAAAGTTCACTCCAGATACATGTTGAGTAATCAGTTCTGACGTCTTTCATCATATGGTTAATTCACATTTGATTGATTAATTAGTAATAACCATGGTAACGTCAGTTGACAAGACAGTGTCTCATACATACAGAATTCACCTGCATAATGGTGAGCTATGAATGACGAACTCATGAGTAATATCTCTTGTGGGCATTCTGTGAGATCATAAATGGGAAACCTCTGGTTGATGCATTCACTGGTTAAATACATTTGTACACAGACTTCAGTAAATAAAGAAATGTGTTTGAATAAATGATGGTTTCACAGACCTAGCTAGGCTAAGAGATCTTCAAAAATGGTGTTTTCCATTCCTTTATTCTGTGGTCAATGCAGTCACCTGTGATAAATTTTCATTAATTTCTGTCAGGACTGTAGCTGACACCTGCAGCCGCTTTGTCTGGCAATTTTTAATGATGATCATAGAGAGCTAGCTTCAATCACAAGAGCTGGGCTGGCCTTATTGAAACCATCCAGACGCAGCTCTTAAAACCACAATATGGCTGGGATGGATGGCTTGAGCTCAGGCTCTCATCTGTCACCAGACAGAGACTCCAGGCTTCAGCTGGCTTTCAGTTCAGATGGGTCCCATTTTTGTTTGCCTGTTGAGGCGTGTGCCTTTGGTGTTGTATTTGGCATCACAAGTCTTGAGGGGATTGTGAAATGTAATGCGAGCAGCTTCTTGGTCTGCTCCAGGAGGACTTGTATACAGTTCTTGTTATTATTTATGGGAATCTTTGGTCCTGATCATTTCGAGGATTTTGGTAGCATCACCTAGTTCTCAGTGAGGGTCTGTCCGCCATGATATTGTGGGTGGCTGAAGACTATTTTTTCAATCCCCATTGATTAGGAATACGGACAGAGCAACTGGTGCCAGCACAGGAGCTGTTTTCTGTGAGTTCAGTTAAGAGAAGTGACTGGCAGGTGGTAAAGTAGTATTACATTAAGGCTCTCCCCACAGAGCCCTGTAACAGCCTCCTGTTTGCAACAAGTTTTAACCAAGTAAAGAACATGATCAGTGTGAGGGAAAGCACTTTGGGCCTGGAGGGCTTGGGTTAGCATTCTCCATCTCCAGTAATGGATGTCCTGTACTCACCTAATATAATCAACAAATGTACTATTCTTCGCTGATTTCAGGGTAACTTGGTCCTGAATAGATCACCATGAAAAACCTGTTCTGGTTTATCTAGTGAGAGAACACTACAGGACACCAAATTGACAAATAAAAAATTCAGTGCAGGCACCTCTGAAAGGGGTGTTCTGTAGAGGCTAGTTAAATTAAATGAAACATTGTGTTTTGTGCAGTCCAGCAAATGGGGGCTTATGGATTAGGTAAATGGCTGTCAGCGCACATTGTTTTCTCACTTCTGATCCATAAATGGAGCATGGGGCTGGGTGAATGTGTAATAACAGCATGTATTGAACCTGAAGCAGGTGACCATTCCTGGATGAGGTCGTTTTTATTGATCTCGTTAACAGGCATTCTCACATTAGAATTTTAGAAGCTGGTATCCTGAGGCGTGCCATTGATGTGTGGAACAGGTGGATTTTGTTCACTGGGAGGTGTTCATAAGACCCAGCTTTAGATTTCATTCATAATAGATAGGATAACAAACATAAATCCACTTTGATCCGCAGATCAAATCAAACCTCTAGATCCACTACCTCTGCTTAATATGGCAGCACCACACATTACATGCCATGGTGGCTTTTTGTAGATATCATGACCATATCTAATATTAAGTAACTCATTGTTGAATCTGTGAGTGTCAGGTCATTTACATTTGCATAAAAAGTACATGAAGCAGACATGATTCAAGTTTGGTGTGTTACTCTACAATACAAGTGACATCTCCTTAGCTCTGTATCACGCACACCACAGGTAACACAGTGAGTAGGTACAGAAGCAGTCTCAGTCAGAGAAATTGATTTTCTTCATGTCCGCTGTTGATTGTAACTGATACTTTTGGCAGGTAATCTTTTGTGTATTTTCTGTATGTGCCATGCTATAACAGGTCATGTAGTTAACATGGGAAGACAAGACAACACCATGCCATGTCCGTTACACTGCTCAGGCAATAACTAGGGTTTTTACGCCGCAGTTTTGCTTCTTCGGGTACCCCCCTTTTTGCACTGAGGTCGCCAGAACTGACACGCCAGCCCGCCCTCGCTGACCGTCTGGCACCCGGGAATCCCCCAGTTATTCCCGGGAGCCTGAGCCTAGCAACCTGCCAGTAATGTCCAAGCGTCATTGGACTACCCCTGGACTACCGTAAGTCCACCCCTGAGCCTTGTCCCTTTCGACCAGGTACAGTTTTCGTTCGATCGGAGCCTTCTCGGGAGCCTTCTCTGGTGCTTGTGCCATAATGCTTGAGCCTTGTCCCTGCTGGTCCTAACCAGACCCCCGTTTTTTTACGTCTCGGAGCCTTGTCCCTGATTCTTTCGGGATCCCCTCAACCTTTATCCACAAAACGGCTGGCTCTACAGGGCCTGGTTCCATACTGCCGGCAACAGGCTGGCCTACTCTTCTATCGAAAAACAGTATGGGGTCTTTTACGTGCCCGTCCCCTTCTGGACACGGGACCACCATTTTACGTCCTCATCCGATGGAAGGCCCGTATTTTACTTTTGCAGTCGGGCGCTGCAGAGCTCCCGAGCCTTTCTACCCCTCCCCCACTTTCTCTAGTGGGGTGATTATACTGGGGTTCAGCTTACCACTGATCTTTTGCCAGTCAAGCCACATTTTGAGGTCTTTATAGAACTTCTCTTGCTTCACCTTTTCGACATAGCCTTTGCTCAACCTTAGAATGTGATCTCTCACATATTCTATTTCTGCCTAGATTGAGACAACACCAAACTGAATTACTAAAATGTAGAAACATTCCAGTAAATCTCAGGTGTCATTTTAGGTAATTTTAAGTATTTCTTGGGGAAGAAGTAATTTAAATGTTTTGCTTTTGGGTAAAACACTGTGCTAATAATGAAAGATCATGTTGCAAAAAAGAATATAATTATCATAATATATAAAGTCACAAGACCTATTTGTAATGAAATCATACTGCCATCTGGAGGCATTTTAAAGAACTAAAAGAAATATTGTGATACATGTGAATGCATACAATATTTGTTTCAGGTTAACCTGTTACTCATGCATTCAGACATAAATCTAACTTCTATCAAATTACCAGAGTTCTGTTGAGACTTAAACAACATGGATAATGCATGGACATTCCCTTTACTTATAAAAACACTGAAGAGCAGTTAATGAATCTGATCGTGTTGTCTTGTGGTGCCTGCAGTCTCACAGGTCCAGGTGCCTCGGTGGTTTCAGGATTGTTCATCGTGATTACCAAACACTATTCACACCTGAGGTTGTTGGGTTTTTGCCAGTTACAACATAAATAATTTAATGAGACTGCTGTTTATTTACATATTTATTTGAAACTGAGTACTTTTTAGTTGTATCTGAATGGACAAGCACATCAGCCAATCCTACAGGAACCACAAAAGGCTTTATAAATTTTCCTGTGTTTGTACTGACATTATATGTGAAATTGTCTGGTCATTACCATGTGACATACTCAGTCCACCAGATCATTATTACATCAATTTATTTTGAGATATGGCTGCAGTTGCAGTTTACTATTTTGTTATTAAGCCAGTATCATTTAAGTGAAAGGGAATATTTTGAAATATGGTTTATATCTTTTAATATCTTTTGTTTCAGATATAATGAAGAGAATAGAAAGAGTTTTACATTCAGATATTTGTGCTATATATTGTTTTACATTCAGATATTTGTAAAATACATTTATTTAAAATCAGTTAAATCAAGAAGATAAGATCATATATCAGATGTATAGTGGTTATGTCGACTGGTTTTGCTGTACGAAATAAATAGTTCCGTTCTCTTCAGGGTGCATCGTCCAGCCTTGTGGTGAAATTCGCGGATACTGAGAAGGAAAGGCAGCTAAGGCGCATGCAGCAAATGGCTGGCCCCCTGGGTCTCTTAAACCCACTGGCCCTGTCTCAGTTTGGTGCTTACGGAGCTTACGCTCAGGTAGACACTTCCGTGAGTGCACATCAACTATTTATCCTTGCTCCTCAGGCCTGCATATGTATAACAAGCATGTGTATACACTTGTAATACCATGTATAACAAACATGTTATACATGTGTAATACCATGTATGACAGGCACACTTACATTTGTGGAACCTGGGGAGTTTTCTGTAGTTTTATCATAAGGGCCCGCATGCTTGTGGCTCAATCTAGTATACATAGACTCTTTAAATGATAACAAAGGTTCTTCCTAAATTTCCTGCTTAAGTGTCCCGTAGTAATTCATAACTTCTCTGAGTGTAGCTCTTTTCTTTAATCTTTCAAATACATTAATGCTATTACTTACTTTACCCCTTTATGCTTTCACTTACACACCTGTTACCAGCCGGTTGGAATTTTAAAAAACTTTCAGTCTATAAATGACCACTGAAAAAGAAAGTTATTCCAGTGAATTCAATGGTCAAATTTACTATTCATTCTTGTCTGTAAGAAAATTGTTAAATCAGTTAATAAATTGAAGTATGAATGAACACATGACCATGGTTGATTTGTCCTGGTTGGTTGGTACCTGATTGAACTGTTCTTAAGCTTTATGATAGAAACCAAATGGCTGGATGCATTTATTTTCCATATGTATTTTGACTATGTCTCTATTTCTTTCATTATTAGTGTTCATATAATATGAAACAAGTAACGGTTAACATGTTATCAGACTCCTATGACTGAAATGGTCTTTAATAATTATTAAACAAAGGTAATAGTATAGTCCATTTGTGAAACTAAACTATTATTTTGAAATATGCACTTGATATAGCAGTCTTCAACTACAAGATATAATTATTTCCTAATAAAGTATATTCACTATGGTTAATGTTCAACAATTTTATATCATGTATTTAAGTAGAATGTAATGATATTTTTTAAACATATGACCTTGTCCTGGAAGTTGTTTGACCTTTATTTTTTCCATCTACAGCAGTTGATGCAGCAGCAGGCTGCACTGGTGGCAGCAGCCACCACCCACACCCCTGGTGGTACCCCAACCTATGTGAACCCCATGGCAGCGCTGGCAGCCGCACAGGTACAACAGATCAGTCCACTGGCAGTCCCCAATGGACTGACCACTGCTGCCATCACCCCCACCACTACCGGTGAGTGTATGTACCTCTACTCAGGCATGCTCTATGCTTCTGTCTGCATCCTGTACAAGTGCATGGACCATGTTAAAGGAGTGCTGGTGTTTTATTATTTAATGGGCTGCAGGGTAATTTTCTTTTAATTAAAAATGAGTGACTGTTTCTTTATTTGTATAAAATTTGTGACAAACAGTTTCACTTGTTCAAAATTCAGGACTCTCAGTTATATACCACATTTTGGCTTTATCATGGGACTTATTTTGTAGAAAATATACATTTGGAATAATTTTTAGAAATCAAGTGTCACAGGGTATAATGTTAGTATTTACTTTGAAAAAGAAAACAAGTGTTTTAACCAGATGTGGTGAGTGTAATGAGTGCTTTTTGATTAATTATTGCTTGCTTTTGTGTTTTTATTTTCATCACATTTAGACATGGCTCCCACTAACATTGGGTTTTAAAGTTCAGCTTATCATTTTTACATTTATGCCGTGTATGTTTAAAAAAATAATATGTGGCATCATTAGGTAAATACAACTTTTTACTAACTTTTTGTTGAACGGTTTGCTTTTCAGTGATATTTTATAATTTGCAAATAACTTAATGAATATATGAATGATATATGAATGCAGAATTTATCAAGAAAGTAAAAACTTCCCAGGTCACATATTGCACAAACTGAATGTATATTAAACACTTCACTGTTTCAGTTGAATAGAAAAAGATTGTTTGAACAAACTTGAAAACAAAAGAGGATTAGCAGTGCCATATTTTGTCACCAGTTGTCACTCTTTATTGTTGGACCTTCCAGTTTCACTCAGGCTTCTGATGATGAGGGGCCATCTCTGACAGCCATTTTGTCTTTAGAATGTAGAATATGTTTTTATTTTATTTTCATTGCCACAGCTGGGACCACGACCATTAATGGTGCTCCGCCAACTGTGCTGTCTCCCACGGCCATGGCGGCCTTCCCGATGCCACAGGCAAACGGACAGGGGGCCGAAGTCTACGCCAACGGCGTTGCCCAGTACCCAGCAGGTATGGATTCAGCCTTAATTTCTCCTTTTTATTTTGGTGAATGAGTATTGTGAAATCAGAAATATTGTACGTAACAATTTTGTAGATTTCATGGCCAGCAGAAAATATAAAAATCACATCAGCGCACCCTTTTCTGTAAAAATTATCACTAAACTTTGAGAAACGTAGTACATGAAATCTACAAAAAACACATATCATCACAAAAACCAAGTAAACTGTACTGTGATGCATGAAATTGTTTTTTGAATCTACAAAAACAGTTCTTGTAATGACCTGCTGTGCCATCATTGAGAAGTGGATGGATGTAAAGTTTGTAAATTCTTAGCTTGGTTATTTGTGGATGAGAACTGACTGACATGTGAACTAGTCCTTGCACTTGTTGTGTTACAGTTGCCCAGGCCGTGCCAGCTGACCCCCTGCAGCAAGCCTACGCTGGAGTACAGCAATATGCTGGTATAGGTGCAGCGTCATACTTCCCCGTCTTTATTTGCCTGCTTCTTGCACTACCTCTTTTCATGAACTGTACAACACTTCACTACATGGGCTGTGTCATTATATACAATTCTTACAAGTCTTCATACTGTGGCTAGCTTTATCTTCTCAAAAGTTTAGAATTTGCAATTATCATGTGAGCAAAATTATCACAAAATGAAACCCTGATAAATAAGAAACCCCTTCAACACAGAGGAACAGTCTAAAATATAACCAAGTTTGTTTCCTGTTAATCTAAGTTTGACATTATGAATAATATCATCCTTTTACATTCTATTTCATTCATGAGAAACAAATTTCCATTGATTTGCTGTTCCCTTGTGCTCTTGTCAGTTTGTTAACTTTTTAGTGTGCTTGAACCACCTGCAAGGAAATCAATGATGTGCTACCTGAGATCATGAAACACTTAAGCAAAGGTTGTTAAAAAAATCTAAACATGTATGAAGCTTACCACTGTTTTACTTTCTGTTTGAGTGATATTCAAAAGTAAATAAATGTCAAACACCAGTTAAGATAAACTCAAACCTGTAGGGTGCCTGTAAGTAAAAATGGAAGTGTTTTACAGTTCACTTTGAGCTAATTAGCTAATGAATGTAAAGGAATTTTGATTATTGTCACATATTATATTGTGTGAAAAAAATAGTGTTACTGTGACTTGGCATATATTTAACACACATTTGCACAGTTTAATTAATTAATAGTTCATGGACTCTACTCACTTGTTCAGCTTTATGCAAATCTACCACTTGGGCTTTGCCTTACTTTGCTTTTTTGTAGAGTTGTAAAACATAACTATTAGACAAACATGCATTTGAAGAAGCTTTAAGTCAATCTCTTGTATTACCTATTAACCTGTGTAATTATTAATTGCTGGAAATATTGCAGATTTATTAAGTATATAGTTTAACATATATCAACAAATAGGAACATAAGATGTCTTGTGTATCAATTTATAACTGTTAAAGTTCTCTTAATACTCATGATGCACAAGCTTAACAGATTTGTTTGTTGGTATGTTTTTTGTTTGACAGCACTGACTGACTGTTTTTATATTACAGCTGCTTACCCAGCTGCTTATGGTCAGTTTCAACAAGCCCTGGCTCAGCATGCCACCCTTGTGCCAACTGCTCAGAAAGAAGGTATCTACGGTAATGTATTACTCTTTGTTGTATTTCTCTTGGTTGCTATGGTGAAACATTGTCATGGTCACACACATCGTCATGGTGCAGATTTTGAGGTCATGGTGGCATGCTTGTTTCTAGATGGTATTTTTACATATTACATATCCCTGTCTTTGCCAAGCATTTTTTCAACACTTGAAAAGTGTAGAGCAGTTGATCCCTCCTGCAGATAGCTCAAATTAAAAATATAAGTTTGTCAAAAGACCAAGGGAAGATAACTGTGAATAGTATATATAACATTTGGGAAAGGTTAAATATGAATGAGCCATGTTGAATTCATCCGGGTAAAATTCCTTATCACTGAAAGCAAAACTTCTGCAGAAATTTTGACTGGTTCTTGATTATGCTTGGCAAAGCAGATGTATACAATATATATTTATATCACCAGTTAAATTTTCTTCAATCACAAATTATATGCACATTTGGTATTGATATATTAAATGTAAACTTAAGTGAAATTGAAATTTAATAATTTATAAAAATTTATAAAGTTGGAAGTGAGCTATAAGATTAATATCTGGCTTGATTTTAATTAATAAATATTGAAAGAATTTCATAAAATATCAAGTCTAGAATATGCCACCTGACCAAATGAGAAAACAATGACACATGTTGGGGTTAGGGTACTCTGCCAATAAGTCAATTACTTCAAAATTTAAGTTAATTGCAAAGGTGCTACAAACTGAACCAAACATTAGGAAATGAATTGGCTTCCACTAACCCCTGTCAACTGTATCATAATGACCATCTCGGCTGAAGGTGGAGTTTCTCATTTGCCCAGTGTTCTAGGCAGGCAGCAATCTGTATGTTTTTAAGTAAAGAAACAAAACATGCAGTTTATTAATCACTGCCATTCAAGGTGTGTCCCTACAACTCTCTCATGTGGCAACAAGCCCCTGGTTCAGGTTATGCGAGCAGGGAGGCCAGCTAGCGGCCCAGTCCTGGGAAACAATGCCTCCACCCGGTTAGTATCATTTATTGAGCTTTCTTCAATTACACAGTTCTTTAGTAATTACCGGTTTATGCCCAACCCTTTTCTGGATATTTTCCTTTCTTTTCTGTATTTTGTATCACCTGTGTCAGTGTTTATACATTTGTTAAAAAAATCCATGTAACTCTCTGATGTAGTACCTTTGCAGTTGACAATATGAAAATCTAAAATAGAGGGTAGTTGCTGCCAACTGCAAGCAGAGTTAACATGAAACGTAATACATGTTACAGGACCTGAAGGGTGCAACCTGTTTATATACCACCTGCCCCAAGAATTTGGGGATGCCGAGCTCGCTCAGATGTTCATGCCTTTCGGAAATGTCATCAGCGCCAAGGTGTATGTAGACCGGGCCACCAACCAGAGCAAGTGCTTTGGTAAGTGTACAGTGATGCAGACAAATCCTCCATCCAATAGCCTTGAAGAACAGCTAGGTTAGGTATACCGGGGTGAATATAATGGTTAGACCCAAAGGAAAATCCTCACAATTATTTTGAGATTATTATCTTAAACCAAATCCACTGGAAACATCAGTTAAACCAGTCTGAAGTAGGAATTTCTTATTCATCACAAGGAGCAGGATGACAAAGTGAAGAATATTTTAGCTGTTATTTTATTCTGAAAAATAAATCTGCATAATTTTGAATTGAAAAATGTGTGTAATAAGATTGGCAGATAAAAAGTGTAAAATTACAATTCAAATACATTATCATGACTTCCTAGTATATCTAAACTCCAACAGAAAGACCTTTGTTAAAAGGGAGTCATTGTATGAAAGAACAGAGTTCATGCATTTTTTATTCATTATCACATATAAAGAAAAGATATATTAGTAACATTAATACCAATGTGCAAAAAATGTAGTATTCACCTTTTCTGTAGTGATTTTGTGATGAAACAGTGAATTTTTTTTTCAAAATGGATATTGTAATTCTGTTAGTCCTGTCATTTTATTCATGATATGATTTATTATCATCTTGAAAAGAGGACAGAAGGGTTTTTGTCTCTCCTTACCATTAACATTGCCTTTAAATCTATCATTAAACTTGGTAAATATTTTTCAGATTTTGTCATTTCTTCCCTTCTCACTATTTCTAATGTGTTCATATTGACAATGACATTTGGTCATTATGTTGGTAAAATCTTGGCCAGAGATCAGGTGATAATTGAGAGATAAATACCTTAATAAGAAGAAAGAAGGTTTTCTACTGTAATATCTTTTATAGTTGTACAATGTATCTTTGACTAAACAATAGTGACTGTATAACATTTGATTTTACTGTAAGTTTAAAGCTGTCAAGTAAAAGGATGGTCTCTTGTATATTTGTATAGGTTTTGTCAGCTTTGATAACCCGGCAAGTGCCCAGGCAGCCATCCAGGCCATGAATGGATTCCAAATAGGCATGAAGCGCCTCAAGGTGCAGCTCAAACGTCCCAAGGATGCGAGCAAACCCTACTGAATCTACCCGGTCTGACACTTATCAAGAAGGTAAGCTTCATCGCTTTATCACTCAAGTACATTAATACTTAAATACCATATCAATCTGAAGCTGGCCAAAGCCAACCTCTTTGCTTTATCAAAAGCCATACAGGTGTGCCAATTTATCATATTATATTTGCAAAATGCAGCTTTTCTTTGCCTCTACATTTTCTTTTATATTTTCCATAAATTCTGTGCTACTTTTACAAATGGGTACATCTGATCTTGCATATGATGCATACATGAAGTATACTTCAATTTTTTTATGTTTAAAATTTTGACATTTGATGAAAAAAATTTGCCTATTACAAATATTTAAAGCCACCAAAGTGTATCATTAGAAATCTTCGAAATAATTCAAGAATTTTGATTAAAATGTCCAGGGAATATGGAAGAGCCTGTTCTGAGAATGTGTACACTCTATTTTATATCCATATTTGAAGGCTGCACAAATATCTCGATTAAAGTCCAGATTTAACATTCATTGAAACAAAACATGGTGATTCCTTTTATTTTACAGCATATACTGGATATTTTTTCCTTTTTATACACAGTTATCAGGCTGCTACATTTGTTTTATTTTATTCTTGCTACTTTTTCAACGAGAACCCAATCGTACCTGCTAGCTGCATTGGCATCAGGCCCCTGATCAGGCTCTGAGTAGGTTTGAGGGATCAGTAAGTGGCGACATCTAGTGATGGGTGTTGTAAGCGGTGGTAGCCAACTATGTATATCAAAGTTTTTGGTATTACCATTGTAACTCAATTTATTGTTAGTAAGTTGTATTGCTATTGTGCTGCTTTTCAATATTCATGAACCAATGAATTATGTATCGTACCCACTTGATTTATCTCATGTCACTGAGGAAAGGCGATTGAGCAGTTTTAATTGCAGTCCATGGTCTAGTTGACATTGTGTCTGTCACTCTGTGGCTGCATGAGCCTTTATGGTTGGGAGGGTTTGATTATCAGTTACTGTCACGGCCTCCCTAGAGTGCCTAGGCCCTGTGCATTGTACTCTCACTGTACTGTCAAAGAGGAATGACCTTTGGTTTCTTTATTGTCCTAGCAGGGTTTTGTTCTTGTACCTCCATAGTTCTTTCTATTCATTCAGTATCCTCTTTTTGCACAAGATGTGTCACCTACATTATATGGCAGGTTTAGTTTAGCCATTCCTCTTTCTGCTATGTTGTCAACATGGGAATTATTGACGTTTTTTACTTTGTTGAATTGATATGTTGAAGTGTTTTCTTTTGGTAAAATGAAATAGAAATATAAAGTTGTTTATGTTTAGCAAGATATATTTGTAAAAAATCATTTAAGCTATTTTATATTTGTTAAATTTATTCAGCCAGATTCTTTTCAGTAGCACATGGCATAAGTTTCACACAATGGATACAATGCTGACAGCCTGATCTTATATAGGTAAACAAGAGAGTTCTCTTTACAGAAACTTACGGGCGAAACTTACTGGATATAAAAACATTTTGTCAAGCTGACTTATTTTCACCATTTGTATACTTTTTTCTCTTTGTTTCAGATATGAAGATACAAAATCACTGAAGCTGCATTTGGCGAAAATTCCCACCATGTGCACAGACAGTTCTATTTGTTGTCAACAGGTGGCTCTGCTGTGCCAAGAACACATTTATAAAAGAGAGCATTCTGTGAGCCGAGGCTTTTCTGGAGTGCAAAAAGAGTACTTAATTCTAAGAGCAACATATCTAAATTCTGTAGCTTATTAGGCATTTCTTGTAGTGAAACAGACAATTACTATCAGTAGCACTAAGTGTAGACCAGCATGTAGACCATTGTATAACACTGCATATATTATCAATGAGCAGTGGTATCCCTGTATATAACTTATTTATAACAGATCTCCCATTTGCTAAGATGCAGGACATACTGCCCTTAGGTTAAATAAGGTCCAACGGTTTTCGTTTTGAATGTCTTCATTTTTCAGTGGACATTGAGGGTTTGTTAAGTTTACACCTCAACTTTTGATGTTGTCCAAACTGAGTTTGGTCCATGTTTCAACCAACTGAGTTCTGATCTTGTCACTTTGCCGTCATGTGACTGTGGTTGCCATGGTGTCATGAGAGTCTGTGCGTACAGTAGTGGTGGTGGTACGCTGGGTGATTATATAGTGATCCGGTT
This sequence comes from Sipunculus nudus, assembly GCA_026874595.1. Classification (NCBI taxonomy): domain Eukaryota; kingdom Metazoa; phylum Annelida; class Sipuncula; order Golfingiida; family Sipunculidae; genus Sipunculus; species Sipunculus nudus. The sequence goes on along the minus strand of CM049309.1, from coordinate 21,719,481 downwards.
TATCCGTGGTATTTTTACACTCAGTGTTCCTGCATCTTAGCGACTGTGCCAGCTCTGACTTTGTTGAGTATTACCCAGGATACATTCCTGAATTCAAGTCTAGTCACAACGGCTGTGGTCCTATTAACCAGCCTGTGCTTCTATTTATTATTGATATTTTCACGTTTTGAAATGTATATAATGCATTTGTTTTATGATAGTAGTTGCATTGAATTTGTTGAAGAGTCACAAAATAGTTTTCAATCAAAATTTTGTTGATCCCAGCGAGAGATTTTTATATTGTTTATCTGAAGTCAGGTGTTGAACTAGGGCACATGTTGCATTAGTGTCAAGGTTTTCATACTGTTTGATTTCCTCAAACTGATTTGTCTGCCAGATGTACTTAACAGAGCCATAATGGTCAATGTTCAATTTTCACATTCCTATTGTTTCTGTACAGATATTCCGAGTTTACAGTGCATGGCAGTACCTAATTGGTCGAGTTCAGTGAACAAATTGTTTAATGACTGATTTGATATTGAATTGACACTTGTACAAGTGATTACTATTATGTACATGTATTTAACATATATTGATATATTATTCTTTACTAAAAACTTTGGTTGAACTATTTTATTGCACTATTTATTATCATGTTTTGGAATGCATATCACTCGATTGTTGACAAATAGATTTGTGCAATATATGTATGAGAGGGGGGACCCTTGCGGGATTTAAAGAATTATATGAACATAGCATTTTACTTCTAATTTATTGATTATTTATGCTGTTAGCACATTTGCATTGCTGTATTTCATGACACTACTTAGATAGATGGCATATGATATTTATCGCTTACACCGCTTGTAGTTGACTAACTGTAGTTTTTAGCCGCTGTAGTATTTACTTTTAGGTGATGATCTCATGAACATTTGTATACTTTTATTCAATGTTAACAGAACAGGATGGTCAGACTTTACAAGCCGTTTATATACATGTGATTATACACTACCTGTGGTGAGAGTACCTCTGTGAGAGCAGGGTTTTTATGTTGATAGGTTGGAGGGCAGAATCTCAATGTACAGGTACCACTGCCCATATATGTGATGCCTTTACTGGCCACAATGTTGTGTATGAGAGGCCTGATCTCAGCTACTGCAGCTCCCAGTATTATCTACGTGTGTCAGCACAGTGATCTGTTTATTGCCATTCTACTTAGTCAATGCTCAGGCGTTCTGTAAATTTTCACATTCCAGCTGGTAAACATTCCTGTGTTCAGCGTGCGCCCATCACGTAGAATATTTTTTATTCACTCAAAGAATGTCCTTCCTGTTCTGTCAAAGTTTATGAAAAACTATAAAAAAAAACAAGGAAATTGTACATAGCATGAGACGACTCCCAATGTAGTCTAGCACTAGGAAGATCCACCTTATTAATATTTAACCTGCAAAAGAGTAGAATTAGATTAATTTAAAGGGCTACAAAAGTCCCAGATTGGCATAATTGTAAAGTTAGAAGGTAGATGTCATTTAATACAGGCATTATATAGGCAATTGGGAGAACTTGATTGAAGACAAGAAGTCTGTGGACCTTCAAGCTCTGTTGTTGTATTTGCAACTGTTTCCAATGCATTCCTTAGACAATCTGTCATGTCGCGTGGTGGTCTTTGGTTCGTTGTACAACCGTGTACTAGGAAGGCATTATTGTTTCTATATTGGAAGAGTGGATATCATATACATCAAATTTTGTAACAACTTTTGATACCAAAGATCTATATTTTTGTAAGACCATACATATTTTTTCATGAAGTATGTTTGGGGATCGGTCGGGTTTACATTTATAGGCCCATGTTTCTAGTCCACTGTGGGACGTACATCTTTTGAGTTCAGTCTAGTCAGGACCTTATCAGTTTTACATTTTGTAATATTCTCTGTTGTGCTGTTCCGTGGAAATTTTCTCTGTTGTTGCTATATGGGTATTACCAGTGTTTGGTTTTTCACTCATAGGGTAATAGCCAATCTGCCACCACCATTTCATGAAAAATCATCTTAGCCATAATCACAACAACACTTTGGGGAGGTTGGTGAATTTAAGTCAATTTTGTTGAATGTTTATACATCCCATTTGAGGAGGCCGGGAGCTGTGGGTTACCAAGGAGACATGCATGGACATACTATGGAAACAGTTGCGCAGGGCAATCCCATGACAATTTGTACATATTGAGCATTTCCTGTAGATAATGCATTACCTCATTAGTGTATTATATTAATGATCTCAGTCCACGATATTTACAAAGGGCAAACTTAATATTCCGTCTAGTCGTATATACAGCTGTTAGGCGCAGGCCTGCTTGAGCCGTGGCTGCCAGTCAAACTAGGGCAAGTGCTACAGCAGGCCACATGCGGGATGGACGAGAACTATACCATCTTTGATCTGGACTGTAAAGGAAATTCCAATAAATAGCTCAAAGATAACCTGTCTTGTTTTTGTTCTGTGTTTGCCTGATTTATGACCAATGAGTCATTATGAAATCTTAAAAAAAAATACTAAAAATTCCAATTGAAACTCTAGAGCCTTCTTCATCTGAAATTCTCTCAAATTCTTCCTGAACGTTACGAGTAAAACCCCGACTTCTTTTCAAACCTTTTACCAAATACATGTATGGTGAAAGGAGTATATGACCAAATATCCTTCCAAGATCCTAATGAACGTTAGATTTAAAAATTGATTAAAATTTATAATACCTTGTCCATCTTTTAATATAAACTTCGGGCATATGATACATGCATTATCACACATGCATGTAGTTTATATATTGAATATATTTTGCACCATTCACTTCACTGTTATCATGTACTTAAGTTACTTTCATTAAGGGTTTCTTCAGTTCTCAATTCAGCGTATCACACATATTGTGTTTAGCCTCAATTCATGAGTAATATAATGCACAAAATATGATGACCATTTGAAATTCTATGCAGAACCTATATACAACGAAAAAAGTGCGGTCAATATTAACTTACCTTATAAAGGAAAGTGCAGTAGTCAGCCCGTGAATTAATTTTCTAGTTTGCGGCGAGAGGAGAGAAAATTATATAACTCATCTTACTAGACACACGCCTGCAAAAGTAGTTCCCGCTTTAGTCCTAAACACTAGATGACGTTTTATTTCACATGTTTTAGTGGTAGATATAATTAATAATGTTCTGACAAGTATAAGTCTCCTGAGTTATTTCAGCAGTTGTAATTTTCAATTATTCCTTGATAATTATTCCACTTTGTTACAAAATACAAATGGCGTATAAACAAGACCGATATAACATCTATTAATATATCTAGACAAATTAGAGGAAATTTTTTTTAATCCAACAGTTTTCTGTGTCCGAAATAACACAGTTTTTAGGTTGTATGTATGTAAGAGATCCGATAAAAATAATCATACTTTTATTTTTTTCGCGACTTTTATTCTGTACCTCACCATGACTGGATTCCATTGATCCAGTTTCACTGACCTTGGCCTTATTTTTTTTTAGACATTGCTGAAGAGTGTCGTTTTACTCTCAGTGTGCTCCTAGACTGTTACAGATACAGATAACCCGACAGGTTAAGGTGTCGTTTTGAATGTCTAAATAAACATATCATTCGTGAACATTACAGGTCACGTAAGTTCACGTCAGTATTTCCAAATGGACCAACATTTCGGAGTTATTGCAAAAGAAAGTATTAAATTACCTATTTAAAGTTTTCTTCCGACAGTCTGACTTAGGACCGTAACGTGCTGCCACCTTTCGCCCATATGTAGAATTAATGTAGATCTGTTGGGACATTCATCTGCAGATGAATGACTTTTTTTTAAAGGTGGCTACCCATGATATTACCCATATATTACATTAAAATTCTTAAAAATTGCAACTTTTCCTCTGATTCTTCTCTTGAAATGTGCCTTATATGTGGTCTTAACAAATTTTATTGACCGTAACTTTATTATTATCAAAGCTAGAGGGAGAAAAACGTTTGGAATATCACATTAAAATTAAGATCCGACCATCATCAATGCAACATATTATAAGTAATTTATTAATACCTGAAGTTATAGGATTCGTAACGACTTATTTTCGGTTCAGTTAAAACTTCTCCTATACGATCTCCCCTCTAGGGTCATTTCTCGTCAAAAGTTGCTTCACGTTCATGAAAGTGCAGTCCCTTTGAACGAAAACAAGTTTTATTTGGCGCACATAAGACACATAAATTTTAATATGGTTTTATTAATATCATGACACACGCGATTTTAATATATGCACATCAAACTCCGTAAATTCTCCATCATTATACACGTGCGCGGAGGAACCATGCCGCCATGTATGGGGGGGGGGGGGGGAGGGGGGGGGGGGATTAGCATGTAATGACTTAAGTGACAATATAATACGCTATAGTCATGTCTGAAATTTTTTTTTGTAATTATCATAAACACTGCGTTATATGAAAATGCTATTAAGCCACCATTATGTCATATAACATTTTATGTTTACATCGCAGTAAATTGTCAGGTCTGAACAGTTCAGAATTGTTTCTCCTTTCTTTATGCGTGACCCTGCATGGTTGAGGGTCGCGCTGCAGATCATTTTCTGTATGTAGCGTACATGAATATAGCTGAAGCCCGTCCCACTGACAGTCATAATACAGCACCATATGTCTGCGTACGCGTTAAGTATGCGTAATTGTGTATGCGGCTAGAAAACGTATGCAACATGTAATTCCATTAATACTTATGCATATGCGGCACGAATGCAGCAAAACTAGAGATCTAGTTCAGGGCTGGAGGAATAAAGAAGTCATCACTTACGTCAAAGTGTGAAATTTCCCAGTCTGTCAACATGCGTATATACGCATACGTACTGCATACTTATATATAGAAGCACTCCTTGAGAATATTTGTCCGATTCTCGGCTACATATACACATACGTACCGCATATGACTGATCTAAACTGTACACTGTGAGAGTTCCCGGGTCTTGTGGGTGGAGATCCATGAATATTATAAAATTGTAACCATTGTCCACTTCTTAATAAAAATTCCGGTGTAATTATAGCTCCACCAAATTGCGAAGGTAGGTATTATATATTCCTCTTGATCAAGTTAGTCTGTCTGTTAACAATTTACACACAAAAAAAGTAATGAACGGATTTTGATTTGATGGTGGAGGGCTCGCGAGGTACAATCTGTTATATTTTACAGGTTTTCTAAATCACCATCATAATGCTTTAATTCGGATTATATGTCATTGTGTCATTGGTTGATTACTTTGTCCTGGGTAAAGGCCGCCTGTTCATTGGTATTAGAACAGCGTTTGTCCTGCAGTTCTCCAGGTGAACCCGTACGTATTACTGAAGTGTGGCCTTATGTGCACAGCGCTTTACCAATAGCTTCTTAAGAAGCGCAAGATTTCCGCTGCCTCGGGAGCGTAATACAACACATTAAAGTTTCTGCATGGGTTACTACACATGTAGTTTTAATCTGAGTTCCAATCACCCTTATCTATAAAGAAAGCTCTCGATCAATTCATTTAATCATTGAGCTGACCAGAGAGGGGAAGAGGCAGCCTGCCACCCGAACGTCAGTACTATTTCCAGGCCCAGTCCGTTAATTAAAAAAAAGGCACTCGAGTCATTTTGTTTTTCATGGCTAGGAGAGGATCGTATGGCGCAGATATTCAGGCAGTTGACTTCGTAAAAGAAACCACCCATGCACAGTGACAAACAGAGGAACTTCCAACATCTGATGGTGACGATTTAATCTGAACTGCAGACCTTTAATCAGTCAGTTTATCCTGCTGTTAGAGTTACGTTTTTCTATAATCAGTCAGTTTATCCTGCTGTTAGAGTAAGGTTTTTCTATAATCAGTCAGTTTATCCTGCTGTTAGAGTAAGGTTTTTCTATAATATGTCGGTTTATCCTGCTGTTAGAGTTAGGATTTTCTATAATCGGTCAGTTTATCCTGCTGTTAGAGTAAGGTTTTTCTATAATCAGTCAGTTTATCCTGCTGTTAGAGTAAGGTTTTTCTATAATCAGTCAGTTTATCCTGCTGTTAGAGTTACGTTTTTCTATAATATGTTAGTTTATCCTGCTGTTAGAGTTAGGTTTTTCTATAATCGGTCAGTTTATCCTGCTGTTAGAGTTACGTTTTTCTATAATCAGTCAGTTTATCCTGCTGATAGAGTTATGTTTTTCTTTAATATGTCAGTTTATCCTGCTGTTAGAGTTAGGTTTTTCTATAATCAGTCAGTTTATCCTGCTGTTAGAGTTAACTTTTTCTATAATCAGTCAGTTATCCTGCTGTTAGAGTAAGGTTTTTCTATAATCAGTCAGTTTATCCTGCTGTTAGAGTTACGTTTTTCTATAATCAGTCAGTTTATCCTGCTGTTCGAGTAAGGTTTTTCTATGATCAGTCAGTTTATCCTGCTGTTAGAGTTACGTTTTTCTATAATATGTTAGTTTATCCTGCTGTTAGAGTAACGTTTTTCTATAATCGGTCAGTTTATCCTGCTGTAAGAGTTACGTTTTTCTATAATATGTCAGTTTATCCTGCTGTTAGAGTTAGGTTTTTCTATAATCTGTCAGTTTATCCTGCTGTTAGAGTAACGTTTTTCTTCTGTTTCTTTTTTAATTCAAAACCATAATGAAAGAAAATACACAATTCGGCATCTTTATCTGTATGTGATAGACCTTGCAAAGTAACGGTAATAATTCTGTGCTGAACAAACACATTTTGTTATCTGTGATTCCACATTTTTTACAGTTATCCGCTCACACCAATCCCAACATGAAGGAATCATTACTTTACTTGGACATAGCAGTCTTAGGCAGTTCGTTAAAATCCTAGTGTTCTAACAATATGACAAGCAAGAGCAACCTCCAATTTAAGCAGCGTTTCCATGTGGGCGTATATGCGTATATGCGTGAAAAATCGCCCTTATCATCTTGTAACTGGGGTGTTACCATGTGTCCGTCATCCTACATGCATATGTGCGTACATGCGTGAAAATCGCTACAGGAGCGTTTTCACGCATAGGGTCTTCGTGAACTCAGGGATTCAGGGTAAAATGACGTCATTTCACCATCTTTTTGTGGAGGGCCTGCTTGATTCATTGTACAAATATATACGTCTGCCAGTTCACGCATATACGCGCACATGGAAATACACATTTTTCACGCATATACGCACATACGCGCATGGAAACGCTGCTGTACACTGGTGCCATCTACTGGGCATATGATGAATCTCTGCTAAAGATTGTGCACAAGACATCATCTGCCGCTTGGCTTGTTACTTTACCCTTCGTCGTTTCAACGCGAAACGAACCTCTTCCAGTCATGCAGTGTGGAACGGCAGGGACTACATGTGTCAAGTGTCAAATTTTAAAATAAAATATGTTACATTTCAAGGAAACACCTTCTGTTTACATATCACATGCGCATGGTTAAAAGATATTGCTTACAGAAGTCCTGGCCATATACACGCTCATGTTTATGTAATTTTGCCTTGAACAATTTTTATTCAACTACACGTATTGGAACGTTGCATTGTGGGGTTTGAATTTCAATGTCCATAAACCCTAACCGGCAGAGTCCAAGTCTTGTGAGTCCGAGTCAGCGCAGTGTGCTGTCACCTTGACAACACATAACATACAGACATAACATACAGAGTGATCACTCCTTTGGCGCAAGTTCGGCATATAAGTATAGCGATTTTCATCACTCTTTCCAGGTTATTCCAAAGGGCACCACAGATTTAATTGTGTGATCTCAATATGTATTTTTTTTTAATCTTTATGCGTAAGTTCAGAATCAAGATTTCACTTTCAATTAGGATCTGCAGATATTGTGCTAGTTGTGTTGATATGTTATAATCTGTGCATGTTGCACTTTAATAACAAACTGCTATATGTGAACCGCCTATCCTAGTATTAAAAGAAATCAAAATGAAAATAATGATACTTGAATGATATAAATTTACTCAACTTTTTACATAAAAATGAAATTAACATGGTTCACATAAATATGCATCATATCATCAGGGTAGCAGCTGTCACTGTGTTGATGATTTGTACGCTCACGGCCATGTGGAATTTTAAATACGTTTTCCAGAGGGCGCCGGTCGGGTACACCTGCATTGACGTTTAACAGACTTGTGCTCAGTGGGAGCTCCCGAAACCCGGGGACGTTCCTCTGTTTCCTTTCCTTAAGACCATCCTTCGTTGCCAATAGCAAAATGTATTTAAAAGTGACCTACCTGGTTTTAACTAAAGTACTGAAGCTAAAAAGCAAATTATATTTCTCTTGCCTAAAAGAGACACTAGGATATTGGTTTGTTGATCTTTTATGTAAGTTAAGTTGTTTGTGCATGTCTGGATGCATATTCGAAATGTTTCATGGGTCTTGATGAGCCGGAAACGTGGATATTGATGTTACAAATTTTTAATCAGCCTTTGTATAATGTAATACCTTTTCTGAGGAGTTTCTTTTAAATGTTTGGCTGTCATTTTTTTTAATCCCTGCCTAGAGAACATCAACAAAAAGTACATCTAGTTAATTTAGAAAGAAGAGATTGATTTTTGAATGAAGAGAAAGAAGAGAGGGACAAAGCGTTGGAAGAGTTTGTTCGCTTACATTAAATCACTTTATGCCATTGTTTAAATGACGTGTCTTAGGATGGTCCAATAATCATTTGGTTAAACAAGAGATGTTAAAAAAATAAATAAAAATATGTATGCAAGGACTTGCTTCTCATATAAATGAAAGGTAACTTCAGTGTGATCTGCGGGAGAAAGTCCATGTATATAAACACACAAGTTAAGGGTTGTGAATAATGTCAGAAAAGTAAGATTTATTGTGTTTCTGTCTGGTTATCATGTGTCCAAAACAACCATGATGTGTGTGTGTGTGGGGGTGGGGGTGGGGGGGGGGGGTGGACATGCAGCCTGAATTCTGATATAGTATACAATAGTCCGTTCCACCAAAGATTAGAACTGCTCATAGTTTTTTACTGGGCAGTGACCTCGACGTTTAAGAATGAAATATATTTTTAAACATGTGCATTTTTTTTCAGGAGACGCCAGTGTAGGGTGACGTCTTTTAATTGCATATTATCATATTTATAATACTTACTGTAGCTAACGTCAAAGCCATACAGTCACAAAATCCTTTACTCCGTCAACCCAGCTAGCATGTTTTGTGGCCTATTTTCTGAGATATTATAATAATTGTTTATTTTTTTGCAAGGAATGGTGATGATATGATGATATCATTCTAACCTCGTAAGCAGTATGAAAAAATATCCTCCTCCAGGACCCTAACCAAATTGTGCTGTGTGTCACTATTCCCAAAATTCATGGATGGATCACAGGCAAGCTTCAGAATAAAGGCGGCCAGTAATACCGGTTAATTGACCTGGTCCTTGGCTAGAGTAAAATGCATATATAATGGAAATTACTTTATAATGGTAAAGACTCCCAATAAATCAAAGTTTTATTTAGTGATCCAATCACAACCATAATTAGACTAATTGTACCTCCGGTATTACCCCAACCCTTCATAAAATATCATTAGATTCGTTCATGATGTTTTTTTGTTAAGTTGCCAATCAACCAAACAAGCGTAAAACATAATACCCTGCCATACGGCGCTATAAACGGCACTGTATATGTTGTTGGATACCAGCGCCAAACATGTAAGCCCCGGAATGCATGCCCTTATACAATGTAAAAAGGGCTGTCATAGATTGTTGCCCTGCATGGGAACTTCAAATAGTCCTTACACTTCCCCTCTGTATCTGTACAACTCCAAAGCCACTTTTATAACCGTCCAGGACCCCACTGGACCCACAATACAGGTCACTATATCCTTGCCAAGGTCTTAGGGGAGAGAAAGACTTGTAAAGTTTGATGTTTGGAGGGTCTGCTTCATACGCTTTCCACACATTCGCCCCGCTGTTTTTCTGACAGTTTAGGTGTTCGCACTTTTTGGTACAAATTTTACGGGCGATCTACCTACGTTTCCAGGTATCTCGAGGAGTTACCATTGACAATATTCATACATGAACCGCCAAATGTTATAAGTTGGTGACTGGATAGCTGGTGACAATAATTAATTATTGGACTGCTGTGGAAACCGTCAAAGAAAGTTGTAAATTATAGCGATTTGGGACACGTACGCGACGTCTGACCAATTCAATCTTATTTATGCAAATGGTATGGTGCATCCTGGGCTTAAATGCAGTTAAGATGATCTTAATTATAACAAAGAAAGAGTTTTCTGCGACAGTTTTTCTGCATGTTGCAATGTCTATTGCAATGTTGCGCTTTTCCATTTTTGTCCAACGTGTAATTTATACAGTGGCGTCAATTTACATGAACCGCCAAATGTTATAAGTTGGTGACTGGATAGCTGGTGACAATAATTAATTATTGGACTGCTGTGGAAACCGTCAAAGAAAGTTGAAAATTTTAGCGATTTGGGACACGTACGCGACGTCTGACCAATTCAACCTTATTTATGCAAATGGTATGGTGCATCCTGGGCTTAAATGCAGTTAAGATGATCTTAATTATAACAAAGAAAGAGTTTTCTGCGACAGTTTTTCTGCATGTTGCAATGTCTATTGCAATGTTGCGCTTTTCCATTTTTGTCCAACGTGTAATTTATACAGTGGCGTCAATTTATCTTCCCGGGTTGGGACTGACTCGCGCACACACACACAAACTCATATATATATATATAAACATACCTTATTAGCGTCTGTATGACACATTTCTCATATATATTTGCGTCTGTATATGACGCATTTCAAGTATATTTCAATAATTATATTTCAGAAAAATTACAATTACGTATAAGGTTTAAAAAAATAAAGAATTATTTTTTCCATTTTATTCTAGATATTTTTCATAGTCAACTCATTATTTAAATCAAAGTCTGTAATTCTATTTATTCATATATTTCGTTTGCAGTATAAAAAAATATTCGCTGAATAGTGGGGGGGGGGGGGGGGATGATTACATTGACCATCCCCCCTTGCCAAAAGTGTGTTTGGGAAATTTTTAACCCCCCCCCCCCTATATTGACGCCCCTGAAATTATACTCAATATTCAGGTCGCTGATGTCACCACTAGATGGATTTTTATTATAAAATTAGGTAAAAAAAACTCGTCTATTCTATGAAACAGATTAATTTACTACATGCTGCAGTTATTATTATAAATATTTATATATAACACTATTAGGACAAACATTTCATATCTCTCAGATATAATGGTAACCCAGGGTTGTGTGCATGATCCGATCTGTAGCAAGTGAGCAGGTGTAACGAATAAGTATGTACCTCAACGGTTACCCGTGAGTAATATGTCAGGCCATGCAGTCACTACATAATTGTGAATGGAATATGTTTTATTGTCATAGCACTATAGAACTTTATTAGTATTTTATAAATGCATTTGAATTTAAAAATCAAACGATATAATAAGCAAGAATGAAAATGCAAACTAAATAGGTCCAGGATTAAAACATGCTTATTCTATCCATGTGAAGTCATTCGTGTAAGGTATATTATGTACATTACTGAAATTCATGTGAGGTCGACTTTGTCGCTAAGTATGGTTTGATCCCTCAGTAAATTAATACTAGAAAGGAAATTCTTGAACCTTTGGTCTAAAGGCCGTAAATATTTATGACTGAATTTTATCGAGCAATTACCAATGCAGCAAGCAACATAAAAACCACAGAATGGTTTACTCCGGTGGAACCCTCGCCGTCTGAGCCAGCTTAATATGCAAGTATAATGACCATACTCTGAAAGCGAATCAGCGATAGATGCATGGGCACATTTGGTGACGGACTCTGGACCCATTAATTCCATGTGATCTATTCTTAAACGTTTATCGAAAAACTCCTATTTTCTTAAATATTCAAGTATAGTCTCCAGAAGAAGACACCACATTTCTCCTATATTCAATTTCTAAAAAAATTATTCAATTACTAAGAAATTTCTAAAAAACAGCTGTAAAATATGCAAAATCTTACGTAATTTTTTAGTGGTTTCTGTATAATCCAGCGTAGAGTCAAGTAAACCATACAGCAAACATACACGGATGTAAACATAACCTCATTGACGAAGGTATCAGAACGCAACACTCGACAAACGACATTAAAAAACATCGCCTGACTCGTGAAGACATATAGCTTGTACCAGGACGGGGTACTTCATTACTGTTGAGACAAACTTGACCTTTAAACTGAATTAGATATGTACATTAACAAGTCGCACTTTTCCGCTGCTAAACATGCTTTAATCGGCAAGCCGGCCGCATGGCACATGCATGTTGTGTTTTAATTTAATGCAAGTCCATGATAATACTGTAGGTGTGCCCGCTATAAAAATGTCAGGAAGGCGCAATGCAAATTCCTTAAGAACAAATGTAAATTTGATTTAAATTATCTTATCTTTACTTGATTTACCACAAGGACACTCGACGTTACTTCTGTAAGTCACGTGATCGGGACGACACAATCCAATGTGCTTCAAATGAATAACGCAACCGATGGGCTGCCTTATACATGTACTAGTATACCAGGTTAAAATACGGTGTATACCGTTTCGATATCTTCCTGTGCAAGCCACGTCATATGCAGTGTAATATGGTTGAAGACCGATACATCCACATTTCGTGTTTTTTAGCCATCTGCAATTATACCTGCAACATCTGACTACCAAATAAACTAAATGATGGTCAAGCATTAAGTCCATTTTTACAAAGCAAAATATCCCGCCACAGTATGCCATAGCCCACATCCTAGAGGGCTAACCATAATAACTTGGTTTTATTTTTTTAAGCATATATCTAAGTGTTAAATCTCTTTTATTTGGACCACGACCAACATTTGTTATCTGACCTTAATCCATGTATATGCTTGGTGTTTTTTTTTTATTCAACTACTAAGTTGCCTAATTTCAATAAAATATACTTCATGGAAGTTTCCATTTATAAAGGGAAGTCCAACCCGCTTACAGGTAATCTAGTGCTTTGATTGTCTTTTGAGTTTGATCACCGGGTCAATACATGGTGATCTCTATATTAATCCTATCTTATTATATTCTAGTGCTTTGATTGTCTTTTGAATTTGATCACCTGGGTCAATACATGGTGACCTCATTATTAATCCTATCTTATTATATTTCATTTATAATAAAAAATAGGTGATCTAACTAAGAAGATCATCGTATACTTTTTTCAACATTTATCTAGGAAAGTGAATACTGCTCAGTTATGTTAAAGCCATGAATGTTATTATATATATATATATATATATATATATATATATATATATATATATATATATGGGGATACATTTAGGTCGTATTTTTCCGTTAATTCATGCAGCAACACTCTGTAAGTCTAATACATTCTCTTGACCTTGAACGGGGTAAATTACATACATGTGTATATAATGGCAAGATACATCCACTGGCCTCGCAAGTGAATAACTGTATGCAGGAAATATCCTTTCCTGTGTGTTCCTTGAAGCAAAATGATTTGCACATGTTGCAGGTCATATCTATTTGTTACTTTGACCTTATTTCCAAGTCAATCTTTCATTATCACTCGATTTTGTTCCTTTTTGCGAGGTAACGAGGCAGGTTGATGCAATGAATTGGACTTCCAAAACTGACCTGTGGTCAGACTAACGGTCACAGCCAATAAATTTTGCACCTGATATTTATTATGGTCCATTATACCTAATTTTCATGGTTCATAGCCTATCTGAGCGATCTTTATTACTACTCATTTTCTGGGGATCGGGGAAGGGGGGTGGGGTGGTTGCGGGGCCTTTGGGGTTTGAGGGGAGGGGGAGGTTTCTCTGGCAATCGCTCGGCGATAGCATGCAGATATCTTATTCACAACTCTTCGGTTGAAACATACATACCCGCTTCTTAACACCAAAGAAAATTAAGGAACTGAAATTCGCTGAAACTGATCGGAGTAAAGCCGCGTGTCCACTTGTACGGATGCGTTGCGTGTGCGGTGCGGATACGTATGTGGATATTTTGTGCGTGTGCGTCCATTAGATACGTTTTTCATTGCGTTTTTAGGTCTTTCACCCTCTTTCACCTCTACAAAATGGCACTTCCCGCATGCGTTCCTGCATGCGTTTCCGTACCCGCGGCTACATGGTCCGGTTTTCAAAAACGTATCCGTTTCCGCACGCACTACGCACTGCATAAGTGGACACACTCCTTCTTTATTCCATATGCGCGATTTAAAACGCATCCGCATCCGTATCCGTACCGCATAAGTGGACACGCAGCTTAACACTGCAGCTATATATCCATGAAACAGCAACCTTTTGTACCATTGTGTCTGCATTAACAGCAAATAAATGCATAATCACGTAAACGGCGATTATAGAGAATACCTATAGGGGAAAGTCCGTATCAAAATCACGATGCATGCATGACATTTCACGTTTTGGCTGCTCTCTATATATGTGTATGGTTTCCCGCATGGGACAGAGACAGACAAAATGTACCTTTATTTACATGTGTTACGAATAAATAAATCTGAGGCCACGACAAACACTGTACCGTTAATAACAATGTCAGCACAATAGGTAACCCTTGTCACATTGAAGAAATTTGAATAAACAACTACTTTTAAGCACGAAGGATTTTTTTAGAGATGCGTATACATATCATTTCCCCATGAATGCGAGCAGTCTTTGTAATTTATTGCCTTGATTAGTATTCAAAATCAGTAGTGTAAGGTCAGGACAAGTTTCTCAGATATATTAGTGTATATAGCACGTTGTGATTATTTCACAGGTTAAGTCTTTAAAACGAAGCATCGAGTACAGGTAAACAAACAAGACTATCGGACGCCCGTGTTTAACAGATGCATGCATAATGCAGGTCAACAGTGTGCTGTTAAGTTCACATATAGGTAGGAGATATATGGCCTTCACTTACCTGGCCATATCAGAACAGTCTTAGAATTGTAGGTGAGCACACGGGGAGACACAAAATGGACGCTGCCAAGGAAAACGTTGAAAATGGCAGTATCAACAAAATGACTGTTGACACAATATTTGACAAAAAGAAAACCATAGGACAGAGGATCAAGGAACAATTCAAAGAAAACTTGCTTTTACTTCTCTTACTTATAAGTTTGGGTATAGGCGTAGGCATGGGAGCTGGTCTCCGCAGCCTAGACCCTCCCTTCGACAAAAGGCAGCTAATGTACTTCCGTTTCCCTGGCGACCTATTAATGAGGATGCTAAAGATGTTGATTCTGCCTCTGATCGTGTCTAGCCTCATCTCAGGATTAGCTTCCCTGGATGCTAAGACGTCAGGGAAGATGGGATTACGAGCTATTGTGTATTATCTGGCCACGACGTTCATTGCTGTCGTCATAGGCATCATCCTAGTAATGACGATACGTCCAGGAAAACAAACTGGAACCGTTGTCGAAGAAGGGCAGAGACCGGCCCCAGCGAACACCGCCGACTCTTTCCTGGACCTCATAAGGTCAGTTTGCTTATTTTTAATTCCTAGGCATATCTCGGCAGCCATAAAAACGCAAGCCTTGTGTAAAAGTATGAGGAAACATGCACCTAGATTTTCCACCAACTCTTTAATGCGGGAGCACAATTTGACTCCGTTTTCCTTTTTTTTTCACTTAACTTTACATTGTGGTAGTAAACAGTAAAAAATTATAGTTAAAATTAAAAATAAAATAATTTCATCGCCATCTGTACCATCAACATGGGATTTGAGGTTCTAATGTATAATTCTATCTGCATCACATATGAGACAAAAGCAAACAGCAAAGCCAGTATATACACCAGATGATCAGTGGTATCATTATTAAGTCCAATTCTAAAACTGTTTAACACTGAGTAGAGCATCCCAGGAAAACCTTCCAAAAGACAAACAGTGAAACGAACTAATGTGTTCATAACATCAAATTATTTTTTATATGTATCATGTGATTATGATATAATTTACGTCCTCGTGAGAATATCTCAAACATGGTGTGGTTATACCTGCATGGATGTCAAGTGAAAGTTTATTGAAAATGCACCGTTACGGAGTTTGTTCGAATCCTGAATGATTACCCTTAATAAATATATAAATATCTCGAATATTACTCCATTAAAAAGTGTCAAAATACTTTTATGCAATTTGAGATTCATTTGAAGAAAATTCGAAAATTCCATGACATTGGTGGAATTGTGTTTGCATGATTACAGAAAATGGCACAGTAAAAGCTATCACAGTTGACTCGTGAATACAATTTTAGATCAGTGCCATTGCAGACAACACCTCCATTTTTTTGTAAAGACATTTACTAAGCAATTACTTAACTTAACACTGTCAGAGGTCTGATCGTTTTGAAACAATGAAAGTTATTAATCATTATTATATGCATGGATGACAGGTCTCCTTTGAAACTGGCGACACGCTATTGCTAGTCCCTCTTTGTATTTACTTTCTATGACCTTGTTTATTGACACTGTTCTGAGCAAATATACCACGCCTCGTACAATAAACGTTATATGAATCAAGCACATGGTTCAGTATTATTACAGAGGGCAATATCTATTTACCCATGCACAATATCAAGTTGAAACCCTGCTGTTTAAAAATCATTGCGTTAAATTTCGTCTTATCTTTAAGAATATTTTTGAAAGCTCATATATGGATGCACGATTTGATAAGCATCGCATAAAGCTGGGTAGAGCAGATATTTTCATAGCAGACGATGGTGACACCTGCTGCCTTCACAGCCAAAACGGGTACTTAGAAACATACAAGTATTTGGACGAGTGCCAAAGGAAATCCGACATTCCGCAGAAAGCTTGGCCGAGATCCAGATTTAGTTATTTGAGTCATTGATTTAAAGTGTTTAAAACCCCTTCACCTGAGTATGCATGTGCTGATACCTCTTAAAAAAACTGCCATTGTTCTAAAACCACATGACTACTCTTGCTAAGGTGCTAGCGTCAGGATATAGATGCTGGTCTTGCCGGGGGGTGTTTGGACAAACTTTTTGTGGAAAAACTTCTATCCCGCGATATGCGTGATTTTCTCGTTCAGATTACTGTTCTTATTTAAGGGCAGTCTGGCATGGGTGTTGTTATCATACTGCACGCGTGCACTCTACGGAACTTTATATCTTATCGCTCTATCTCTGACCGACTGTGCCAGTTGAAATTGATTTTGCGCCAATTCCAAAACAGTTTTTATAATTGAAGAATGCCTGCCTATACAGCCAAGACAAAATATTTATGACTTTTATCTAATAAGATGTAGGCATATAGTCGCACACTCAAGAACTGGACTATGGCTATTTAAAATTAATATGTGATAAGTCCATTTACCTCCTTGCTCCACCCAAACAGGGTATCTATCTATATATGTATAGCTCTCAATAAAAATTATACTTTCTTGCATCAATTAAGGCCAACCTTTATGCAGAATGTCAATGTAATCAATTAAATGTTATTATATGGCAAAATATTAAATCTAGAAAAATAGACCGTGATAACCACATAACTCTCTCATATTTATATATAGGTCAATTGCTCTTCAGTTGGGAAACAAACGTGGATAAGTAATGATAATTTTATGAAACAGTTTAAGTTACTATGGGATATACGCGAGGTAATGGTGCAGATGAATGGCATTACCACAGTCCTTAAGCAAATACAACCTATATTCAGTAACAGGACCAACAGTTGTCCTTAAGTGGGTATACTTCTACAGAACACTTATTCAGCCGGGCATTCGACCTTCAAATTATAAAAGCGTGCCATATCAGCCGGGGCCCGAGATCGATGGACTAACAATCGGACCCTCCAACCCGACCGAAAAACAAATTATGGATGCTATGTTAGAAATGTAAGCAAATGTCCTCTGCCGCTGAATTGCCTGCATTCATGCATTTGATTATGACAACAAAGCTACGAGCAGATATGTTAAGAAGGCTATAGGGTTTCAGGTGACTGACAAACCCTCACGACTGTGCTCATTACTGGGTAAATTTTGCACTTGGTCCTGTATCTAATTTAAGTTAAAGTTCAGGTTTATTAAAATGAACTGTCAATTTAAGTCAACAATGTTTCATGAATTTATATACTACAGTTCAGGAATTATTGCATTAAAATAACCTGTTATTGTTTTTATTATAAATGAAAGATTGTAGAATGAAAATACAGGTTACCATATGTACAAGAATAATGGTCAAGACCGAAGCCGAATCGGGTGGGTCACGAATTAAGTGATCAAACTCAAAAGACAGTTTGGATGTGTGTGTCAACGAGCGATTAAATGTATACCTTCATGGCATCGGGAAGAGTATGCTCTATAAATAGTGCAATGATGTATGTTTTATTGTATTTGGGCAAAGTAGTATAGTAAGAAAAACAGTGAGCATATATATTAGATTAAAGTCCTGCAGATAAGAAACCTTGGCCGTGGTCCATTCTTCAGAAATTTAAATCACTTCAGGTAAACTACAACAAGCTATAAGCTGTTATGGTTAGCCCGCCAAGCTGTATGCTATTACACACTGTGACAAGATTTTTTGTGTGGCCATAATGGACCGAATGATAAACCATCATTAAATGTATTTGATATCTAAACACAGCTTCTGTTGGTTGCAGTCGAAAAAGGGTGTCGATTTCAGATGGCTAAAGTCCTTGAAATGTGCATACATAGGTCTTTTGTCATATAACGCAGTAACATCAGCATAGAAAAAAAAATGAAACGGTATAGAATTTAGTGTTAAAAGAATTCACAATAATTTACGATTGATCTGGTAAACCTTGAGTTTGGTTCACTAATATATATGGCAGCCCATGTGTTGCGTTATTAATTTGAAGCACATTGGATCCTGTTGCCTCGATACGCGATCACGTGACTTAAAGAAATTTATATATGTTCTGAATATATTTGCACTGAGCCTACCTGACATCTGAAGGGCGGCCACTCCTATAGTGTTATCTGTCTTATATCATGCATGGGCGTGCATTAAAACACAGCATGTGTTCGCTGTCTAGTCGCAAAATATGTTGTACAGCGAAGATAGTGCTACTCATTCTTGCATGTACGTCTCTACTTCAATAGAAAGGTAAAGGGTGTCTCAACAGTAAAGGAGTACCCTGTCTAGGTTTTGACTACTGGCATCATGCAGTCCTTTTTAGTATACGTTTATCGCGTGTTACGTTTTGCAAATTTCGCCAAGGCGGTTATGTTTTCACCTGTGACTGTTTTTTTGTTTGCTGGTTTCTATACTTAATTTCTCGAATCTGATAGAAGGGGTGAGACATTTGATAGCGAAGACCACATTAGATTTTTTGCGGGTCTCAATAAAAAGGCCGATTCAATAGAAACGATTTCCTTTGAAGAAATGTATGTATCCGTTTATATATATATCGTTTATTTATAATTACGAAAGATCTAGCAGGTCATTCAGCTATGATCCTGTGCTTGTTAAAGAGAAATCATACTTCAATAATTTAGAAATAGTATCATGTCAGGGTAGGTGAGTAATATTATTATTTTGTTTATTTGATAAACGTTTACGAGAGGGCCACATACATTCGATGGACCAATCGTCCGTCATGTTTCCCCTCATGTATAACACCAGTCCAATAACTTACACAGAGTACATCCGTTATTACGTGAATTAATTATATTAAATAATATGTACGCAAAATCGTAACAATTTAATTGGACGGGAACCCAACTGAACATCGAACGCGTAGAATCTATTGTTCATTCCTCTCGTATATACTGTCAGATATTTTGAAAGATCTGATATCATATATTAAAGCAATTATGATTGACCGGTAACATACAAAATATATTGTTAACTTCAATATTGATCATTTGCTTTTTGACTTGCCGTCGACCGAGGGGCCTCTTATTTATGAAGTTTTAATTTTCGTGATAATTTCCCTTTCGCAGATATCGCGAATTTGAAACCCTCACCAACAATGAGGCACCGACAGTAAGTATCCTGTTGAATACATGGCTCTTACAAAAGTACTCATCAAGCCAGAACTTTATCGGGCCGGATACGGACATGACCAATCATGCAATGCAAGATTACAGCTATACAGATCAAGTCGTAAACAGCCTTAACAACGGATAAGTGTAGGCTTCTCGATATTATCACAAAATCCAAGTATACCTGAATGGCCATCAACACACATTTATAGCGGCCGTTCATCAGCACTGGAGGATCTTTGTTGTGTTAGTTTATGTGGGACGTTCGGACTGTCTCAGTGTGTATAAGTGGAAGAATAATGGTTTTAAGAGAGAACTTAGATACCCAGGGACGCTAAAACTCCGGTATATCAGTGATCAAGTTCTTCTTCTTGTATAGCAGAAAACACGAATCGAGGACGGCGTGCGAAATGATTTATATTTTTTTTTATTTCTCACCATGTATGTAATAAAAATATAAAGGTTTGAGTTCATGTGTGTACATGCGTGTATATAAATAATGTCTGAAGTTGAACGAGGTGTTTAGAACCTATTAATGTAACGGCATTTTTATCCGTTATACCACTAATGTATGCTAAATCTCTCTGCTTATACATATTTATGATACATTTCCAATGGCAATGCAGCATGAGTTCTTTGATTTGACATGATTTACTCTCTCGCTTCAGAGCATGTAAAGAACCCCGATAACGGGGTATCTCGTTAATTAAATGATCAATAGGAAACCGGGGCTTCATTTTCCAAGTCTGTACCTCGGACTCATATATTGTTATACAATATCATATTTAATTATCTTTGTCATGTTCGAATATCTGACTTCTTTTATTGAACCGCAAACAAAATGATTAACTAAATTTCACGTTTATTTTAGAGAGATGCTTCGCTGTTTTATTTTAGTAAGCGCTCAAAGACAAGAAGACGTGCTGGGCCACCGAAAAGCGTTTAAAGATGAACCCAATAAAATACACAAACGGGCCACATTTATAGGCGGCCTGTATAACAACAATGTATATGCGGATACATTAATGCAGTGATCCTACATACGTTTTAAAGAAGGAACAAAGACTAATTAACCTGAACCAGTATTACTTAATGTATTATCCATATAGCGTCCAAGTAGTGCGTCCAACTGGTTAGAGTCCATTTTCATAGCGTCCCTGTGTAGGCGTATATTATAAAAGCGTCCATCTTGATAGCGACGACCTGACACGGACTCCGTTCGAGAACTGCTTCTAGGCTGATCGTTTGTATATATGACTTGTCAGATAAAGGACGGTGATATTAAAATATTTATAGTCCGGCTTTGACAGGGTCCATGTAAGAAAATTAGCCCATGTAGCGACTTATCTTATATATATGATATATGACCCTGATAAGGATAAACGTTTCGTGGAAATTTTGGTCTTATTTACAGACGTCCGGGATCAGGTTATTTTGATCTCTCTCTCACTCACACACACACTAAGACACACATACACACAGATATACATATATATATATATATATATATATATATATATATATATATATATATGCCACCAATGTATTGATATATTGACAATTTGAAATAAATTATCACATAAATTCATCCATGTATATATCATAAAATCTATTAAGAAAAAAAGGACCAATATATATTGTATACTCTTCATACTAATGTTATATATAGAAGACATATACTTGAGTGCTGGATTGGTTTCCCGGACACAGATACTGTTGGAAATAACATATGATAAAATGTGTTTTCACTTATACAGACACGGATACGGTCAGTATACCTATATCTATAGAGAGGCCCACCCTCATTCCAATCGATATATTCATCTCCGAGTTTGATCACTTTTGTCAGTGCGGTTGTGCCACCATCCGGTAGCATACGTTAGAAAGTGCATTTCGATATATCAAAATCATTTCGATATATTAAATATTATTGCAATATAACTACTGTATATTACAGCATGATTGCTCTCATGTTCGAAACTCTTGTCCGCCCCGCTATGTCTTTCCAATTTAATTAACTTGCTGAGGCCTTAATTAAATTTTCAGTTCGGCTAACCGTAGTCCGCTTGAAAGGCTTGGAAGGTTGCCACACGCAAATCCGTTTCTAGTCTATGTGGGGTCAGTAGTTTTGCTAACATTTGCCCCAATCCGGCCATGAAATGTCACTTTTTGTAGCACAGTAAATGGGATTATCAACCAGGCTTTTGTTTAGGCTTTTGTTAAACGAACTACAATGTGAACACGAAGAGTACTACTCCGAGACTAAAGAAAGGCACATTTATACAATAAACCATTATGGATTTTGGACACAGTATGAATTGGAATCAATAGATTATATGTTTGCAGATATAAATATATATATATATATATATATATATATATATATATATATATATATGAAACTAGAATACACAGAAACGTCGGTTCACTGCCGATGGGATTCTGTGTATTCTAGTTCCATCTCATAATCATATATATATATACATACAATGAACCAGCATGGCTATTCATACATCCCTCTCTCTTTCTCTCTCTCTCTCTCTCTCTCTCTCTCTCACTCACTCTCTCTCTCTACATATATATATAACACATTCTAGCTTTTGCTTAAACTTTCTTCTGAAGTATAGATCTATTAATTTCAGCGAACATCAAGCCAGGATTACGAAGCGTTACTGCCGGTCAATATATGCTAGTTCTTCAACATGTTCTCAACAAGTATATACAACAGTGAAACCATGTGAGCGATCTCACAAGCTTTTGCTGTGTTACTTGTAGCCACAGGTTTCATTTGTGGACAATAAGTCTACTTTCTTTTCTGGAGAGAGAGAGACGGGGGAGGAGGGTATTATATACATGTCAATACTTTTGACAGGTATCAATCATCTATATAGCGAGGCCTACAGGTGTGCCATACTTAAAAAATCTGTTTCTTGGTATTAGGATTTGATAAACACATAACAGTTTTATTGTCTTTGGCCTCTCAGGGTCATGTAGTGCGCTTCTTATTTAATGTGCGTGTCATTTACACCACATATTACAACAATTTACTATTTTTCCATGCGTATCGATTCACTGATCAGACATAAATTATAATTTCACCGCCTTTTATGAACACCTGTTACGATATCTGGTATATTAAGGCACATCATGCGATTGCACGTAACAAGGATACAACGTGTTGTTGACGGATTTGTTTGATGAACTGTCTTATACCTGTACACAACAGGATTGTTTATATAACTTTACACTCATTGTCCCTGGTTTTGGCATATTTACGGCTCTAGGTCATTATAGTACGGTGTATAATGTTTTTTGGTGCGTGAGCGGGAAAACGGGGTTTTAAAAAATGCCGACTGATTAATGCGAAATGATATAACTATAAGGGTATATATATGTATATATATATATATAACGAATGTCAGTTCACACACAAGCACACGCCCGCGCGACAGTGGAAGTATTATGTATGTTTAACCATATATATTTAACCGTTCACTCCATCTGCAAACATATACTAAAACTCAGGTATACTTTTAAAGTCAACATTTATTATTCATATGAAAATTGAAAATTGTCTTCCATTCATTAAATCCTGTGTCTGTTTTTTTATAATGTTGGATTTCGATGAGAAAGGAATGGTTCTATGAAATATTCTATAAATGTGATGATCGTTAAAACGACGACGACGATGGCGAAGATGCATGGTGCCTTGTCAGGTTGCTTTGAATAACAATGCTGAAAATGATCGATAATGAAGATGATTTCATGAAAACCCGATTCAGTTAGAGAACTTCTGAAGTTCTTAACTCCTGTTCACAAGTATCCCGGGTTCTTTGTGGAAATGAGGTAGATAGGTTCGGTACCATGGTAAAGTACATCGTGACGTTACTGACACATGGTGGCGGTCTCCATCAGGAATACCTGAAAATACAGGGAAACAGCACGTCAGTCAAACTACATAAATATCGGCACGTCAGTCAAACTGCATAAATATCAGCTAACTGTTATTAAGTAGTAGTAACTGATGTATATTCTTACCGTCTGAATATGACCAAAAGTACAATCGGAAGCGGGTTTTTAAACCTAATTTTAACTGAACGTTTCGGTTCAAATTAATAATAACATTAATTTGCTTCACTACATATAAAGGGATGACATTAATCCATAAACTATCCATACCTTAGAATTATGAAGTATGCAAACAAAAATACATACTAGTATATAAAAATATACGTAATGTCACATCTCAATGTATAAAGTGACATTATTATATTATAATATAAAAGCGATGTTAGTTTATACGATGTTTCAGCGAGGATCTGAGGGGGGTAACCTCGAGGAGACCAAATGAAAACAACCCCCCCCCCCCTTCACACACACACACAGCAGGTTGTGGCAAATGACGTCAAATTTCGTGAACTAACCATGGCATCATCCGGTGGCAAGCTCGCATCTCCGCCCTGCATCGCTCTACTGAAGTACCTGCAAAGAACGACAGAGGTCGCTTTAGCATACGACTTCAAAATTACTTGTTTATATTCTATATTTGTTTCTCACTTTTATTGTGTTAATATGAAAAACTATATTTAAGAATATCGAAAAATGTTAATATATAAATAAACACATGACATATAGAAGTATAATGGTACTGCACCTTTAACAGTATCTTCAGGGACGACACTTTTTTTTTAAATTTTACCCTCAAACGATCTCACCAGTTAAAACAGCCGAAATCAATTCAACCATCAAATGTTCTTAATAAAAATGACTGTTATAAACAACGGATGGCATATGGTATTAAAATATTGAATGAAAATTCAGAACAATGGCTAGTAAAGGTAAAGAAAGGGAAGGAAGTTAACTTACTCATGGGTCAAGTAGAAATCAGGAGAATTCTGTATTCGTAAGCGAGACTGAGGATCAAGACTGAAGAGATGAAATACGGTAGAATGAAGAGAAGTAGAGTTATACAAGATTACAGTCCGCAGTTACGCAGATACACAGTAGCCGTAGATAGAGAGATATATACGTTAAAAACATGCAGGCAGAGCAATGTAGATGTTTATAAAAAAATGACAGAAAGGAAAAACAATTAATATAGCAGTTACAGCTACGTTCTGATAAAATAGATAAATATACGGTGAATGTTTAGTGTATAAAGGATATATATGGGCAGACTGAATGAATGTATATTTTACAGATTTACTAAGGAGATCAGGTGAGGCATGCATTACTTTGAGGGTGAAGAAATTGAAACCTAGTCACTGTAAAGTAGACAAGGGGAAGGACAATTAGGAGTTAAGGAGTTAAGAAATTTATACTAAATAGAATTCCCTTTGTTAATAGAGACAGCATAAGTACAGACAAATTTTAACGCTGAGATCAGAGAGGAACTTAACTTAAAAGTACAGAAGTAAATTGTAACACGATGAGTACCTCAATGTATAAGGAGCTACTCACACAAGTATCTGAATCAGGAGGTTCTGAGCAGCCTCTGGTACTCTGTCTGGGTACTTAACACCAACCGTCTCTAAGGTTTCCAGAACGCAAAAGTCATTTGCACGTCGCCACGGCAATCTGAAATACAAAACAGTATATTTATAAAATACAACGCTTTAGTTGGATATTCATAGCTAAACATTTATGTATCACGTGAATTCGAAGGTGTATTAAGATTTATACTTATATCAACCGAAAGTGAAAGAAAAGAATTAGAAATGTAGTCTGAGACTTCACATTTACCTCCCCCAGGATTCTAATAAACTGTAACGTGCATAACAACGAAAAATTCGTGTCATCCTATAGTTTGATCATGGCTGAGCTCTATAACAAAGTCGGGCCTTTTAGTGTATACAAATGGCTCCAGCCATCGGCCAGGATAAGGCAATCTCCTTAGGTTAAAGAAAATTTTAAATCAAAAACATCGTGGTGATGTCATAGCACCTCCAAAATGTAATGGATGTTCCTCCTAACCCTGAACAAAATTAATTGAAATCTGATCGTAATTTTTCTGAGTTAAGTTGCTAACAGAAAAGCAGATAAACCATAATGAAAACATAAAATCTCCCCGACTGGCGGAGGTATTATTATATACGACACTAACCTGGCCGTGTACATCTCGTACATGGTGACCCCCAGGCTAAAGAGGTCAGCCTCGAAGCTGATCTTGCCACCAAGTATCACCTCGGGGGCTTTGTATCCCTCTGTACCGGGAGATGTCTCATCCAAGTCAGTCCCGGTTACTTCACTCTCGATCCGACGACTGACACCAAAGTCACACTGCAAACAAACGAACGAAACCATATGAAATCTGATCTATAAATTATAAATTACACATTTTTGTAGATATAACGGGTTTCGTGGTTAGATTTTGCTCACATACAAGGATGTTGGGAAAACTTGCAGAGGAAAATATACCACCGGTTACAGCTTGTTACATATTTTCATTTGTTTTAATCTAATCTATTCAGAACTTTTCTTAAATGTAATGTCAATACAGAAATACAGGCATGGACCTATAATTACTGTATAGTCCTTCATTCTAGTCTGTATTAAATATAGTGTAATAAATCGACTGTTGGATCTATTCTTATTTATTCTAGAACCAGAATTTACCAAAAAACGAGATAAATTAGATGGCTTATAATGACTCCCTTATCTGAATAAACATACATACCAATTTAACTTGTCCCTGCTGTGTCAGCAGAAAATTGTCCG
Source organism: Sipunculus nudus (assembly GCA_026874595.1). Taxonomy (NCBI): domain Eukaryota; kingdom Metazoa; phylum Annelida; class Sipuncula; order Golfingiida; family Sipunculidae; genus Sipunculus; species Sipunculus nudus. The sequence continues at coordinate 21,692,719 of CM049309.1, read as the reverse complement.
GTTTGATGTCTAAGTGGATAATCCGGGCTTGTTGAAGACAATGTAAGGCCGTCAGCATCTGAAGGGACAAATAACGGATCACCTTGTCTGGAAGTCCTGGGTTACCCCTACAAACGTTCAATAACAAAATGAATAATGAACATGTTACCCTACAAACATTCATGAACATAATTGATAATGAACATGTAACCCTACAAACATCCAGCAACATAATGAATAATGAACATGTTACCCTACTAACATTTAATAACATAATGAATAATCAAGCTACCCCTACAAACATTCATTAACATATCGTTTTAATTTAAGTATCAGTAATGTTAATCATTATTGTCTAAATACTGCATGTATGGGTGTTTGGTGTACGTTAATGTGTGTGTTAATATGGTGAATGCAGTGAATATTATAGATTTAATTTTACAAACAGTCAACCCCACCAATATTGTTCCATAAAGTATACATCATGAAGATGTCATAGAAATACTATCTAACACCCACTTTTTTATGTGAACGTGATTTGAATGTTACCTTTTGGTTACAAGGTCCCGTATGTTGCACGCGCAAAGTTCCATTGCCATTATCTCGCCATCCCTCACTATCACAGAGTGATACAGACTAAAATGAAACCAATTTAATGCAGTAATTGTTTGAAAAACGCTTTTATAATGTTATTGGTTCACATATTAACAACCCTTCACAAAGTGTTATTCTTACTTCTCCAATTTTTTTATTTTGTTTTTCAACAATGGATAATGTAACGTCATATCGATGGTATAAATATTCTAGAAGTGCATTATACAGCAACCATTTGTTGAAATTGAACAATAAATTGGCATGTGGCAGTCAGTTATGTACATGTATTTATAATACTGCTGACGGAATAGTCATGGAGTAATAATTATTGAAAGGATTATTGTTAAAATAATATTAGAGGTCACCTACCTAACGAATCTTTCAGCAGTGGATGACGTCATTAGTGCCTGATAAATGTTGACTTCTTCATCAAGTTTGGTCTTCACTTTGACCGCAGCCAAGGCACCTCGATACGAACCCTTGGAATATAATATAATATAATAAAATTTAATATTATATAATATAAAATAATATAATATAATATGCCCTTAAAATATAATATGATAAAATCCAATATCATATCATGCAAATTATAATATAATATAATATAAATAAGAATATAATATATACAATAGATTATTAAATGATATAATATTTGATAACGATGTACAGTATACTGGTTTCCACAGTATATTTTGACGCAATTTGAGCGAACGGAAAGAATCACTTCCGTGTAGCATTGTCATCGTGGTATTTTTAAATCGGAGTATATGACAGATCTCATCAAATCCACAAAATTTATCGTAAAAGAGCAGTAAAGGAGACCTGCCTAAAACTGGCTACATTATTGACGGTCTGTCCCTATTTTTCTTGCTCCTGCATGAAGCTTACTGCATGCTTCCATCAATATGCGTATTTTATGTAAGATACACATAGAAATTAAGACAACACCAAACTTGATTCATAGGAAAAATTAAATATGAGTAATGCCAGGTTGCGGCAGGTCCCCCATATTGCACTTTTACCAAATTGATATATGTAATGTTTCAATAAATAAAAACTTACCCGGTAGACCTGGCCGTATGCCCCGCCCCCTAGACGATAAGGAGTGCCGTATTCATCTGTCTGCAGTATAACGTCTTCCACTCCATTGTTCAGTAGCCTTTGGATCACATCGTCGTCCGATTCTCTGATGCCCGATCCAGCTGTGCTGTCGCTGTCAAGGCAGAGACCCAAACCTCCCAGGCTGGGCAGACCTTTGGGACCATGGAAAGAGTCCGCTAAGCCAGCCAAGCTGCCATCAAATATGCAGCTGGAGGCCACCGAGATCCCAGAACTGAAGGACCCGCCAGTTAGCACCTCCGCAACCGCCAAAGAAGACTCGCTCCCACTGCTCGAGTAACAACTCACGGCGGCTGAGGCTTTTAAGCTGAGGGCGTTTCCTTCCGGTAACTTCTCCGAGCCAACAACTGCATCATGGTATTCAGGGATGATGGCGGGTGCTGAGGCTGGCCATGAACTCTTCCAATGGTCTTTGGGTCCACCACAGCCTGTAGGGGAGGTCAAAGCTCGGCAGCATAGGCCTACAGCCGGACAAGCATCAGTGGACTTGAACAACTTATCTTCTAGTAAAACCGCTGGCAGAAAACTGCTGCTGTCATCTTCGTTGGCTTCCTGCAAGGTCCGTCCTAAAGCCAAGATAAACACTTGACAGATTCCGAGGAACGTTACGATCATTCTGATGGAAATTTGCAGAGTAATCACAGGCACAACTTGCAAACAGAGTAAGATTACTTTTTCTGATTCTCCAAACAAACACGTATCCAAAGGTAGCTAGGTACGTTTATGACGTCATCAAATGACATCGCAGACTTGAAAGACTTTGACGTCGCGTGATGTTTTCATAGTTCCCGTAGTGACGCGACGTCGAGATGTCATGCAAGAAAACGACCCATTCACAGTTAGTTAAATATTCAATGATATTAAACCTTTTAATTTCATGTAATTATGGGTTCGTGGATGCCATATTTTCGAAATACACTAGTGAAGGTATAGATAAACAGATCAGAACTTTACAGTTACACATTTTCTTATCAGCAAATTTTATCTCACATCCTAATCACACTATGAGTCGATATATGACATGAAATGCACCTTTAAATGTTACCGTGTTTAGAGAAATTATAATCTCGGGGAAGTGTCTTTCAATCCAACAATGGCGTCTAATGACCTTTACAATAGATGAATTATCCTGATTTATTTATTCATATTTCTGTAGTACTTTAAGCGTTCACATGTAGATTTTAGAGTTAAAAAAACACAGTGGGTGATCTTTCATGGATGTATATGAGCTGTAAAAGTAAAGAACAAAACAGCCCCCCCCCCCGACCAAACAGAGATATTGTGTGAAAAAAACAGAGAGAAAAGCATAAGAGTAAAGATACTGACATGCAGAGACACTGGTGTTAATATGAATTCCGTGAAATTAAGTATGGAACATTTCAAACAGGAACGACTCATGTACTCTAGATTTCCTTTATTTCTGAAAGTTTACAAAAATACACAGATTACAGGACCTGAATTGAAACTGAGTTGACACTTAACTTTTGTCTGCAAAAGAAAGCTTTGGCAATAATTTGTTATTGTTGAATCAAAACATGGATTATTAACAAACTTACATTTATGTCACTCCGCGTAATTGGAGAATAGCGGAGAGATATCTTATGGAGAATGCCATATCATAGACACCAGCTTATACAACCCGTTCATTAGTTTACACTTAAAGACAAGTTTAGATTCATAACAAAAACGACAGGTGTCGCTGTTATGAAACGAAGCCTGGATAACCCATTAAAATAGTAATGTTGTCTGAACACTTAAAAAAATGTTGCGGGATCGAAAAAGGGGTGGGGGGGGGGGGGGAGGGGTGGGGTCCGGATCCATTTCTGGTTTCATCCATTTTAAGTTCACATTTTTAAGTCCGAAAAAGTAATTCGCCATTACGCAGCAATAATTGTGTATATGGGTTGTCTCTTTCTTTGAAAATTGCGTTATCTCTGCTTTTGAAAAAATTGGGTCTAGAACGGTTTGATCTTTTCTTGTACTGCTTGCGTCACGTACAAGTCGGAACATGAAAACATGCAAAACCGAGGCGTGGCCCCAGTGCCGTGACAAAAATCCATTTCCTCCACAGTCAATTAAAATATAGATTCAGGCAGAGCCGGAAAAGAAATGGACATTCACACAAATTTCCAAATGAGAAATATACAATTATTTATTCTTCTATCCTTGATTTAATCATTTAATTACCATTCAAATTTTATTATATGCATGCTCAAAATATTTGAAAGATTAACCTGTATGACAAAATGTAAACGTGCTAAAAGTAACATGTACTTTAAATATATACGTTGTAATAAATACAACACATTGTTGTCATAAACTTATCAGATAGGTGCGACTGCAACCCACTATACATTTAATTTTTCTTTCAGAAATATGCTGCCAGACAACTTGGTGGTGGCCTGTTTTAAACAAGTAAGTACATCCCTGCTGTGTAAAAATAATTTTTTAATAATTTTGAAAAATGATGAAAGATTTTATCTGATGTTACATTGGATTATTAATCTAAGCGTACTCATTTATACTATTATAACGAAAGGGGTTACTCGAATATACATGGAGAATTAAAAATAAACTTTCGGATATACATGAAGAATTAAAAACAAATAAAGTTAAAGTTTAAAATGAATGTAAGATCTTACCACAGTCGCTCGAGTCTCCATTTGTGGTTGTTTTTTTATCGAGAAATGGACAAAACCGTGAGCTATGTATGGATATATAGTATAGTGCCTTTCGTACGGAGATAGCTATAGAGGTGTAATATGCACTGTTTCTTCAAATTTCCCCCTGAAATAAGGATTCGAGCGAAAGTGATCTTACTGATATATGTATACACACATCCTTGTATACAAGAAGATAAAAAAGTTTTTTTTTATTTTATTGACACTATTGATAGTCAGAGCGAGCAGTCATCAGCCAATGTATATATAAACGGTGTATTCCTTTTGTCCCCCCCCCCCCCCCCCCTTGCTTTCTCATGGAATTTATTGAAACAATATATCAGGTTTATTCGCAATGTGTTCTATATATTTTGATAAGGACTGTAATAAGTTTTAAGTGTCGTTATTTAACAATTATCATTACTGTTGTTTGTATTAATTACAGACAAAAACTCAACAGATCCCTAATGTGTCAAATGTAACCATTCGCAACGGCACTGAAAATATTACTCAAGGTGGGTGAGGTTTCAGTAAGTTAATGTTACCATATAATTTATATATTTTCTTTCTTTCGATTTAAGGGATTTTGACAAAAATGAAATATTTTCTACAACTATTTTGTAGTTTCTTACAGGCAGCAATATATTTTTGTTGTTGAAATTTTGAAATTAATCTCAGGTATGTTAACATACCTATATTATTTAAAAATGATAGAAGGGAAAGGTATGCTTAACCATTGCTGCATACGTGTCGTGTGTGAGTCCGGTTGTACATTACTAATGAAACATTTAAAGTAATTGATTTAGTTACATATTGGTGTAATATTTCCACGCTGGAAGACTGTCACTGTACGTTTCCCGTTGAAATGCGGGGGCGGATGGAGGATTTGAGAATAGGGGGCGCAGAGGGAGCCATGAGTGGGTTTCCCCCACACAGTGTTAAAACAATATACGGCTGCTATGGCGCAATCCGGTGTATTTAAAATGCACCATGATGCAACATTCGGCTCTTTTTTCTATTTAAACGTTTATTCTTTCAGTTCCTAATTTCGAAAGCCGCCATGTTATGCTTTTCCAAACATATCTCACCATACAATATTTGTTATTAGGACTAATCTAACGATTTGAATACTCCATTTGTATTGACATTTTGATTAGATACAAGAACTTACTTTCTATTGGAAATAGAGGTGACCACGTACGACTTCTCGGTTAACCAGGAGGACGGTATGAACGTGCTAGGTCTCGTTGTGTTCTCGGTGGCCTTCGGGATTATCATCAGCCGGATGGGACCAGCTGGAAAACCCCTCGTCAATTTCTTCCTGGCCATGGCGGACGCCGTCATGCAACTCGTCGTCGTCGTCATCTGGTGGGGCTCTCAAAATGTCTTGATTCGATTCAAAGCGAGGCTGCAGCAAAAATGACGAATTCATATTTGTTCTACTTTTCATAATAGAATTATATAATCAAAATATTTTAAAGATATATTCTTTTGACGTAAATTATGCAGTCAGATCTTTCTGTTTGAATATATTTTTTTCCGAAATTATTAATTAGTATTTGTTCATAAGATTTATTCAACTGAAGAATTCTATAGTTAGTTATCTGTCTATTTTGATAGTGTTGAGAGAGAGAGAGAGAGAGAGAGAGAGAGTTCTCATTGATAACAATTCTGTTCACGGCAAAAAAAAATTATCTTGTAAATTATAACACCATTTACAATTTTAGGATATAAAATATGTCTTTATCTAGTAGATAAACTGTTCCGATGGGAACTACAGTTAGGAAATTCAAATGACGTCATCAGTATGTGTTAATGACGTTTGCGTTTATCTGACGTTGGCAGGTACTCCCCTATCGGTATTATGTTCTTGGTAGCAGCACAGATTATCGCTATGCAGGACCCTATACAGGACCTGAAAGCTCTGGGCATGTACATGGTGACCGTACTGACCGGGCTGGCTATCCACGGCATCATTATCTTACCGCTCCTGTACTTCGCGTTTGTCCGTAAGAACCCCTTGGTTTACCTACTGAGGACTTCTCAGGCTCTGGCCACAGCCCTCGGTACAGCGTCAAGGTTTGTCGAGTTCCAGAAACTTTACAAGTCACTGACCTACACACAAATACAACTATACACACACAGATAGACATAAACACACAGGTCCCAGTAGTAGGATTCTTACGATTTATATCGTAAATCATTTACGCCTCAAACCGAAACTCCGATAAACAGGTCCACGTATTCCAGTATAAATTTGACAATATTTTATTAACTGGCATACTGTTTTTTACAAAGGGAAGTTCTAGTGAGGCATAAACAATAACTGAGCCAAAATATACCTTATGTATTGTAAAAACTACTTTTTTAATGTAATAAAATCAAATTTTTTTTTCACAACGTTTCAGTAACATTAACAAATGCCACAGTCATTGATTACATTTACAAAAGTATGCAAGTAAAATTTGCTGATTCGTTGTAGGCTGACGTGTTACATCTTCAGAAGGTTAGAATGTGCCAAACAATTATGGAAACTCTTTTTTTCCTATACTTGTTTATTAAACTCAGATTGTAAAATATTTTAATTATATTCAGTTATTAGATTTTAAATAAATATAATATATAAATATTATACCTGTTGCACATATATAAAACCTTTTGGTACCACGCTAAAATATATGTTAATCCTTCCCTTTTATATTTGGGTTCTTCGCTTGCCAAATCAATATTTTTTATATCTAATTTTAAATATACAAAAATTAAGTTTTATTAAAAATAATTTCCTATGTAAGGCTCAAGATTAAAAGTGGACAAAAATATTTAAAACAATCCGTAGAAATATCAAATAGTTTTGAGAAGGCGAAAAGTTTAAATGTATAATTGTCAAGTAGTCCTATGGGAACAATTTATGTAATATTGAGGGGGAAAATAAAAAAATGCATAAAACAATAGAATATAACAAAATGTATTTATAAGCTTACGATTTTCTAGAAATATTCTTGAAATCGAGTAACTGGGTTTGGGGCCATAACGTGCCATGATTTTGAAGTGCATACAGATGCGTCAAGGCACCAGAAATTAACAAATGCGTTGTAAGTTTCAGTGTCAAAGCTGGGTTTGACAGCCAAAGTCATTTCGTCAGCGATGTTAATTTCATCTCCTTAATGTTTTTCATTTCATTAAATATTTTAGATCAGAGATTTTTAAGAGTTTAAGTGTCTTGTGACAGTCCTGAGACCCTTAACACAAACCCGCATATAAACGCATAAACACATACACACAGGTGGTGCTCTAATTACCTTTCAATGAGCACTGTATCACTGTATGATACGAAAACGTCATTTGTTAATTATCTTAATTGTATTTCTATTTTGATTTCAATAATATAGAATACATTCAACACCTGCAGAATCATTTTGAGAATTTCAAAAATTTTAAGTGATAAGAAGTAATATACATAAATTTTATTTGACCAGCAATCTCACCTCTAAGTCTGTGTCACACACTGAACTGATTTAGATATGTCTAGCTATGTTTTTGTTATTACCTACAGCTCGGCGACACTTCCGGTTACTTACCGATGCCTTGAAGTTAAAAATAAGGTGGATCCAAGAGTAACACGTTTTGTTCTACCAGTGGGCGCCACCATCAATATGGACGGTACTGCCCTCTATGAGGCAGTGGCGGCAATCTTCATAGCTCAGCTCCGCGGCATTGAATTAAACGTGGGTCAAATCATAGCGGCCAGGTAGGTGACGTCATATATGAACTACACAATCACAGTTATGTCACGACTACTTTCAGAATTATGAAGCTGTGTGTTGTGAAGTGTAATGGATGATTCATTTTCAGTGTTCTGTTAATTTTATTTCATCAATATACGATTTACTGTACACAGGATTACATGATAGTTTCTGTATATTATATGAACAGTTATTCGAGAGTAAAGCATTGCGCTTTAAACCTTATTTCAGTATAACAGCAACAGCGGCCTCTATCGGCGCAGCCAGTGTGCCTCAAGCAGGAATTGTTACCATGGTGATAGTGCTCACAGCCCTGGGTCTCCCGTCTGATGACGTGGCAAAAATTCTCGCCGTTGACTGGCTTTTGTAAGAAAACAGTTCACTCTTTTTCTTAATCATTTCACAAAGACAGTGAATGATACAAGTATATAAAATAAAGCATTCCTGTCTCGTTACATTAATCAATTGCGCCTGAATCAACATTAGCGCCATCTGGTGGAAGTATCAGTTATAGCATATGTGAGAGCAAAGGCATATATACTTGGAAGGAAAAATCAGACTTCGCGAATATTATCGAATTTCTTGGTATTATCATGTATATCAAAGGAATAAAAATAACATCCTATGTTTGTCTGTCCAGTTATATGTTTTATAAATTTTTTGTAACAAATTAAATACAGTAGGATGTATATACTTGCTCATAATTTTAGCCTACTCTTAACAGACAGCCAATGGACAATCACTTTCGTTTAATATAGAAATTTAAAATTAAGATTAATTTTCACTCAGAAAATTTTATATATACATGCGTTTTATATATGGGTATTTTTAAAAGCGCATGTTACACACTTTAAATTCATGTCTACGAAATATGAAAGTACGGATGTAAAGAGACCTTTCGTCTCTAGATATCTATAAAGGTCTAGTTATATTTAAATATTGTATATTTCGTGCAGGGACCGCTTCCGGACAATGATTAATGTGGAAGGAGACAGTATCGGAGCCGCTATTGTTGCCCACCTGTCACGTCACGACCTAAAGAAATCTGACGAAGCCCACGTGGATGAGGGCGAGCCCGCGGGCAGCATCAACGAGGGCTACAATGCAGAGACACAGCCCAACGGAGAAATCCCTAATGTGACAGTGCTGTACGAAGCTCACACGAAATTATAAACACCTATTCAGTGTCGGGGTCTAAGAATTGTGTCAGGACTGTGTAACCTTAAGCACTGTGTCAGTTTCCTTAACTCTTGTGTTGGAACAGGTCCCGGAGGCAACTTCATAGGAGGCCGGATTTTCCCATGGGTCGAATGGCAAGAAAACGGGTTTATGATATAGAAAAACTTCTGCGCTATAGAATTGTATATATGTACATATTTTGAAAATTAAGAATATTTTCTACATTCGGGCATACAGAGACTTATTTTTCACCTACGGTTGCTTTTATTGAAACCATCACAATGAAATGTAAAGAAACTTTCAGGATAAAGTTCAGCAACAGGTGATTTTTTGTCTTATTATGAGAAACACTCTCCTGAGACATTTTTTAGACCTTAAAGTTTACTGAAAATACAAATAAATCATTCTCACGCAAAGAAGAAACCTGTTGACCAACAAGGGCTAACACCTCGCATGAAAATCCATAAATGTAAGTTTTTAGGAAATGCGCCTTTCGTTTATGACTGTATTTCCCTTGTTATGGAAGAATTTGCTCAAAGTCCTCGGATATGAAATGATTCCTGTGGTTAAATGACGGATCTGGTATGAACATACATGCAGTCCATATTTAAGTGTCACTTATAAATAAATAAGGGGCTTCTTCTTGACGGTTAGTTGTGGGAGTAGTTGTTAAGCCATGTTTTCACTCGTCCAGACACAGATACTAAAAAATGATAAAACAGACCGATTGTTTCTACTTGTACGTACACAGATGGACTAGGGCACAGTAAACGGCGATTTAAGAACCCATATGACTAGATATCCATACATATGTATCTGGCAAATCAAGGCCGAGAGCAAGGAGGTGCGTAACAGTCATCCTGTACTGTTGCGTATATATTACAAAATTTGAAAACAATAATATCCTAATATAACTTGAATTAACACTTATTTCAACTTAATTGCTAATTTCAACGGTGGTACACCCAGATATACATAATGGGAAACTACGCCTTTCCATGGAAACATATACATAGTATCCGTATTCGTGACCGTATCCGTATTCATGACCGTATCCGTATTCCTTACCGTACCCGTATCCGTGAATATACTAGCATTCATATTCGGACTGTATATGAGTGGAAACACAGCTTTAGGCAAATAATGCCGGCGGTTAAATACAAAAAACGCAGAGTTTATTATAATGAACCCAATAAAAAAGGAAAAGAGGTATTATATACTAGTATGCCTGTAACCAGGGACGTTTGTCCGGTTTAATTAATAGCATTTTTAACTTAGTTTTCTTTGGGTATGTCGAATGAGGGAGCACTATTTTTGGAAATATTACAATAACGTGAGGTATAATTTACATATTATTGCATCCATTGTAAATAAAAAAATGAAAATGAATTTTGTGTATATTCATGGAATGTAAATTGTAAAAATGTAAATACATGTAAATAAAAATTTAAAAAAGAGATTATCCTTGAGCTATTATTATTTTGATCCCAAATATCACCCGTTCATCATTTCCTACTCGAAGAGCAGTTTTATTCCAAATACGACAGATGGTGCTGCATACGATATCCTAGTAAAATTTCTACATTATTATATTATTACAAACTGACAAAACTGCCTCCAAAGCGAATGATGACATTTCGATAAACCCTTATTTCAAAGACTTGATTCCATGGGATATGTGTATTATACATAATCTGGCTAGAAGAGAGCAATCAGACTCCGAGCGTGCTTATGTTACTCTTTGAATATATCAGAAAAGGCAATTTGAATAAATTAGTTGAAACCCTGAATCTAAAATACTGGCTATTAAATAAAAGCATCAATTCCCTCTACTGTTTTGTTTCTAGTCATTGAAAATTTGATCAGAGTAAGGGTATTTAGATTGTACATTTTTTTAAAGCAGGCTTGCCTTTCGATCTTCCATATCTATACAATTTATTACTATAAATTGACATACTTTGTATAGGGGTGTCATATATAAAGATGAAACCCCCTCCTCACTGAAATATCGAATACATTATAACATCACGGATGACTCTGTCTATTAAATGATTTATTTTTGTAATTTTCGGTTCATATATATATCTGCGTGGGTGTGTGTGTGTGAACAGATGAGACTGGACATGTGATGAGATTTATCGTACGTTTTTGCCCCTCCGATGAGATTTTCTTCCATGTGATAAGATCATTACAAGGAAAGTCCGTAAAACCGAAAATTTTGCCCTTCTGGTGATTGTGCGACTCTGATTGGAAACCTCATCGTAAGATTACCATCCGAAAAAGTGCACACATTATGTGTACACGCTTTGCGTGCAGTATTATTTTATTCATTGTCCTTGTATGACACCTGGTGGCAAGAGATCAAAATGCCTAGGGCATGCTTCTGCATAACAAGAGCGACAATTGGCTGCATTCTTGAGCTCTCTTGGACTGGCTATACAGGCCACCAGGAAAATACAGACATACATATATGCCTCTTGCTGATGACGAAAAAAAATTGCTAAAACTTGCATAACTGGTAAACCCGGTTAATACGGTCAAAATGGCCGAAACTGCAAGTACAATGGCGATGGGTCTTGAAACAATGTCGTTCACAAGATCGAGTTCGGCTCTCGAATGGCATGGCTGGGTGTCCGCTGCTGAGACCGGTGGAGGGAATGTGGGTTGCTTCTGGCTTTGTGGCTGTGGATGCTGTAGCTTTCTAAAAAGGTCACCGGCTCGGGATGGACGGTGGCGGCATTTGCGGCTCCCTGCTTGGCTTGGCGTGGCACTGCGTCTGTTTGCTCAGAGAACATACTTAAGGAGCGCACAGGGCTGAGGTTTTGACCGCAGCAACCTGTAGCTGCTCGATGAGCGTATACTTTCTTTGGCTTGGCTATATATTGATTGATTGATCTTTATTTCCTCCGAATCATTACAAAAGTTATACATTGAAAAATGAACAATTCCTATCTACTTCAGTAACTATAAACAAGCAAAGAACCAAACACAAAAATTTATAAGAAATTATATTACTAGCGAGAAAATTAGTTCCTAACGATTGTTTAGTGATTACGCTAAGATATGGAAGTTAAATGTGATAAATCACAATAAAGTACATATGTGTAGTATATTATACAATAAAACTACATTTATAGACATTGTGACAGACTTGTCGCTATGGTTTAATTTGTTTGGATATTTGGCTTCAGGACCAGACATTAATTCGTATTTCACTTTTAAGAAACTTAGTTCGTGTGGCCATAATGCTTCAAGGACTGAGCGTATATCTTTAAAGAATTTGGCACAGTGAGTAAGAAAGATTTCATAGTCATGTTCATCGATTAATTCAGTTGGCTGATCTAAAAGTATAAACAGAAAGTCTATATCTTAAAGACAGTTAAGTGCTGCTGAAGTTTTAATGTTTAGTTCATCATTAATGTAACACCATAGCTTATTGCGTCCACAACTGGACGCATCGCAGTGAAGAACAGCATGGTAAATTGCATTCTGGTAAAAGGTGCCACAAAAGTGACATAGATCATTTATGGATATCTGCTCTATCATGTCATAATATGCAACAAGCTTGACCGCAAGACAACACGCGCGCAGACAATAAGGCATACAACGAGCACAACTCCAGAACACGGAGTGTTGAAAGCGCTGTGGATGACAAAGTAGGAAGCATTTAATTTTGTCGCAAGTTGAATTTTTCTCATTATGCAATGACTCTTCGTGTCGAGCAATTGTGTCTGAAATTATTACCTCCCATTCTCGTTTATTTGGTAGTATAATATTGTTAAGTATAGAAGAAATATATTGCATCAAATTATATTTTACAAATAAACCCACTTTGTCTGCAGACGGCCCAAGCGGTCTGGGCTTCATACTACAACTTATAAATCTCTGTTTAAAAATGCGTCTGCTGAGACTTGAAGCTTTGCTTCTGAGTAGCCTGCCAACAAATAACAGTTTTAACCGGGCTATAAAGCTTTGGAGATTTGGCACTCCAAGTAAACAGAGTGCGATGTCTGTTGTCGTTCGCGTGTGCAGCCCCTGCATCATTTTTACACAGAAACGGTGCATGCGCTCTAACAAAAGGAATTCATATCTTGAAAGGGAACACCATATCTCTGCTCCGTATAAGACAGCAGGGAGCACAACCGTCTTATAAAGCTTTAGGCTTGTGGTTGGGTTCAATCCATGTGGTCTTACCCCAACTTCTGCAAGTGAGAGGAATATACCCTTCCCTTTACAACACACATCCCGTGTTCTTTCAAGAGAATTGAAGGAAGCATTAAACATTATTCCAAGGTGTTTGTGGGATCTACATTGGCTAATTCACAAATCTCCTTGAGACCAATGACGCCTGTAGGACATAATATTAAAGGCCTAGGAAGATTCACCAAATGTTATATTCTTGGTTTTATCGGCATTGAAATTGAAACGCCACCTTTTTGAGTACATAATCGCAATGTCTATCATTCTTTGCAGTTCACCCGGAGAAAAGGACAGTAGTGTATTGTCATCTGCTTGGGTTGGACACCCTGTATATATACACCCTGTAAGAGCACCCAGCTTGTTCTCACGAAAATAAATTAGCAAATCATTTATGTACAAGAGGTACAGAAAAGGAGATAGAACGCCACCCTGTCTGACAGACTGATTGATGTCAAACCAGTCAGAAATCATCCCTTCGTATAATACCGCGCTTTGCAGTTTTGTGTAAGCATTTACAATCAAACGCCAGAGTCTCCCTTTTATACCAAATGTATAAAGCTTTGTAAACAATCCCGCATGCCATACGCAGTTAAACGCTTTGGTACTGTCGAGGTAGCATGCATATACTTTTGAGTTTCTTTCAACTGCGTGTGCTATACATTCACTGATACAGAAGGAAGCATCCAAAGCCCCAGACCCTTGTTTAAAAGCAAATTGCATCTCATCAGGGAAGGACAATCGTTGAAACTTTATATAATTTTGAATTCTAATAAGAATTACACGCTCTAGTAATTTGTATATACAAGGCAGCAATCTGATTCCGTTGTAATTATCCGGATTAGAGCGACTTTTCAGTGGATTTTTCATAAGTGTCATGATCAAACCTTGTTTCATGTTAATAGGAACTGATCCTGACGTTAAAATGAGAATAAACAGGGTCAGTAAATGGTCTGACAAAACATCACTTGCGTATCTGACATGCTCACCACTAATCTGATCAAAGCTTGCAGCTTTCCCTTTCTTTATGAGCCTAATAACGTCAGTGATCTCAGATTGTTTAATCGGGTGGTCAAGAACGGGCGTGAAATTTTCCAGCGACCTGACGGACAACTCGCCAAGCTCCGTTTTTGTGCAATTGTAGAAGTCTTGGTCGAAATTTGGACTTTCATTCTGGGTATACAATTTTTCGAAGTAATTTGCCAATTCACTCATAATGGACTCAGGATTTTTAACTAAGATATCATGAAATTTCATGACATTTGTTTTATGCCTACTTTTCTTTTTACGTATTTTGGTTAGTTCCAAAATGTAAACATGTCGCATTCACTACACAGTTCCATTTTTTCAAAAATTTCCCGTTCTTGGTCTAAGTTAAAATGGCGCATTTCTCTCCTAAATTCCCTCTTTGCCTTTTTTATATTTGAGAAAGGACGGGGCCGAATCCCCTCGCGGCCTACCTTTGTTATTCCAGTCATGACGCGCCTGTAACATCAGGTCATGCCTGGGTTTAAGTCGGTCACGCCAACCAGGCCTTATGTAACGCCTGTAAGCTTTCATGGGTAATGTGTTTACACTGGCCTCATAAACAGCTTCTAACAAACTATTATAATACAACTCAATATATTTTGCTAACAGCTGTTCTTTGTCTGGTACCTTAATATATTGTAACCGCATATTCAAATCCGTTCTATACATTTCAATTTGTTTCGGGGATGCCTTGTCCCAATTTAAGACTGACCGTGAGCAGCTAACGTTTCGAGCTGTAAATGGAATGGAAATTTGAGCAATAACAGGAGCATCAATGGTCGGATACATTATCTGCATCATCAATAATTGTGCAGCTCAGAGGGGTTGAATCCCATTTTGGAACAATTATATGATCAATCAACGACCTGCTAGTTCCATTGTCATATGGATCGAATGTATAGTTAGAAACGTTCGTGGCAGACTGAACGCTCAAGGATATACATTCACATTCAGTGAGAAACGTTTGAAGAACAGCACTCCTTTGAGTTTGTTTCGCCCTATATCTCGGCCCATTTACTTCAGATTTAAAATCACCAATGAAGAAGCAAGACCCATAGGCTGAGTATTCATAACATAAACTGTACAGTTTGTCAATATATTCCATAAATTCTGCAAAAGGCTTTTCTGATCCAGGGATATACGACAGGGACATCCAGCGGATGTACGATTTTAACACTAATAATTTTATCATCATGAATATCCTCTAGTAAACATACCTGTGAATTTATAGACCCCTTCCATACGAAAGCTAAACCACCTTTACCTCTACGATGAGAATCATAAGGATTAAGCGAAAAATCGGAAACACCATGAATAATAAAATCCGGGTACATAGAGTCTAGGAAGTTTAAACTGTCCTCAAATAGCCAGTGTTCCACAATGCACATCAAATCAATGTCATAGTTATGTAATAGAGACTGTACATAGAAAGCACTTGGTACTATCCCTCGAACATTAAATGTTGAAAAAGTGAAAGTGTTCAGGAGATCTAAGGGTTTTGAACAGAATGTATTGTAAACTGCCATATGAGTTTGGAATGGGTTCCCAGTTTCAGCATACTATAGTAGATGTAGGTAGTCTCACCTCGTAGTACGACCTCAAACACGCCAACAGGCAGCTCCAATCGGACATGGACTCCTCGATGGCTCTCTACAGCTCGGCCCTGATGCACACGACACTCTTCGGTGATCTTCTGGTGTAAAACTGGGGGGTCCTATGACGGGTCCCGGATCCTTGGGCAAGTCATTTAATCCGTTCCTACTACATTCCTCCCCTTTTTGTGAGAGGTGAGCCCATCTTCCAAAAGAATGGGCTGAGGCGACTATATCCCGAGACTATGGATATTGAACAACCGGACAAAGTAATCAAACTGGACAGTACACTGGACACTGAACACTAAAATTACCCTGTCGACCTAAGGTCTAAATTACTCTGGCTTGGAACAACTTGACCTATCTAGTGATGCCCTAAGGGACAATCAGCTGTACAAAGTCGGAAGGGTCACCGAGGCTTGCCCCGCAGACATTGGCAACGCATCCGTTGTACACTGTACAGCTACTGAACTTAGTAAGTGTAAACTGTCTCAACCAAACCTTGCCCTACAGGTAATAACAAGTGGACTATGAAAAGAACTTTAAACGAAGAGAGCTATTCCCACTAAAGTACAACTGACAGGGGGACTAGCTGTACGAATACTCTCAGAGGACTCACCGAGGGGTTGCATCGCAGACATCGGCTGTACCCTTCGGAAAGGCTCCGTACAGCTCCTGTGCATTAGCGTTGCAGTGCGTGGCAAAGGTTTCTACTGGCAGCTCTCTCAACTGGGCCAAATACTTAACCAGCTCTCCGAGGTGCCCTGGGGAAGCAGCGAGGTATGGACTGTCGGACTCGACTAGGATTCGGTTAAGAGGCACTGCCGATACTGCTTTCTCTGTTTCCTGACTTCTACGTACTGTAGATGTGAACCCCAAGTAACAGTTCGGAAGACGACTAACCCACGTCTCTAACTCGTCTTTATTCCCTGAGAAACAATGACGGTGGATCTTATGTCCTTGCAACCCAGAATCCAACAGCATGGCTAAGGCTTGTCTACCCGCCTCCACCGAGCCGTAATCCCTATAGTGGAGAATGAGGACCTTGGACTGGAAGTCCTCCCGGCGCAGAAGACTAAGAACCTCCCTGAGGAACCCAGTCTGCAAAAGCTGTTCCCTAGTGCTAGTATGAGTGAATTCTAGCCCCACTTCACCCAAAGCTACACAGGAAGGTAAGGCTAAAAGGTGCTCGAGCGACAATAACTGCTGTTGGCGAGCTGCCCTGGACTTGATGAGGCGAGGGTGGACACCGAAAGAACACTTTATACGTCGGTCCCCAGACAAACTAAGGTGACTATCCCAGTAATGAGGGAACACAAAGTTCGAAACCATGCCTAAGACCGCTCGCTCCGGCTAACCCATTGAGGCTTCGAACTGTGCTAGAGACCTGGCATCTGCCCTGCTAAGCATGACGTCAAGGTGGCAGTGTGAATCTATGATGCCTACTACTGGGGCATGAGTGTTAGAGTCGGGGACGAACCCTGAGATGGCAGACCTAGTATCAACTGGAAGGGTGGCTAAAAGCCTCATTAGAACATCCCAGTGAATCACACAGATTTCCGAGTTAGGGGGCCTAGCACTGAACACACTGGGTACCTACCATCCGTACTTAGAAGCTACCTTGGCTAAGAGTACCTGCTCTTCCTCGTTAAACCCTGGCGGATGTGGATTAGGGTTATGCAACTGGTGTTGAAGGATATACGCCTTGAGATCAGAGGGTTCACTCAAGCCTAATTTTTGGGTAATGAACTGGATGAACTGGTATACCCATAATCCCCACAGGTCCTCAAACAGATTTCTATCAGCAAACTTTTTGCATCCAACCCCTTTATGCCTAAGCCTAAGGAAACATTTGGACGACTCCTGTACTCTGCACGTCCAGCATGCTGTGAAGGGGTGGTGCCACCAGGGCAAATGGTCAGTTGCCACATGCCGGCCAAGGGAACTGCTATCTTCCCCACAT
The DNA here is from genome assembly GCA_026874595.1 of Sipunculus nudus. NCBI lineage: Eukaryota > Metazoa > Annelida > Sipuncula > Golfingiida > Sipunculidae > Sipunculus > Sipunculus nudus. Next base: position 21,674,661 of record CM049309.1, on the reverse strand, counting down.
ATACGACAAGTGTGTTGGCGCCTGGACTTCCTGCTGCTGCCAGTAGCACCGGATTTAGCCCCAGAAACGGGCTCATAATTGGGAACAAATCTGTCCTCTCCAAGACTTTCTGGGTCTTCCATCACTCTACAAAATGTAACTCTAAATAACAATAAGTGGCAATGCCTTATCTTTAACTCCATGCACCTTACGCTATGGCATAAGATAATCCTTAAGATAAGCCGGCTTCCGGCACTTACGCCTCGACTCCCTGTTGCTATGGGCTGGTGAGTCTAGTGGCGAGATCCCTGAATCCTGGCACTCAGAAAGAGGCTCTGGACTTCCCTTTCGAATATCTTTAGTTATACTGCTACTAGGATCCGAAACGGCGGGATCACTACCAAGGGCGCCCTCTGAGGCTGCAACAGCTACTGCAGGTTCCCCTGACGAGGTCGGCGCTGACCCTCCTTCTGCCGGATCTTGACCACCATCAGAGGATTCTGGAATGGATTCAGACTAATCTAGTAAGGCGGCTGTTTCCTGATGGAATAACTGAGTGCGAGCTTTTCGTAGCCAATGGGGAAGAAAGACGTCTGCACAACGCTTCAGGTTGTTGTGGTGGTGGTAGGACTCCTTTTTCTTTGTCCTGACTAAATACAATGGAGGCTTTGCCTTAACTACTAGATAAGGCTCTTTCCAGATGGGTTGAAGCTTCGGGCTTTGCCCCTTCTTTGTTGACCTGTCACGGAGGTAAACCACATCACCCATCCCAAAACGATCCTCTCTTACATGAATGTCGTACAGTTGTTTTTGATGCTCAAGGTTACCTTTCAACTTCTCCCGCACACGATGGTGAATGGCCTCCATACGCTTCGTGAGGTTATGGACCCAGCTCTCAGGAGTATGGCTGGGCTCATTTGTATTCATACCAAGTATCAAATCAGTGGGTAGATAAACCTCGCGTCCCAGCATAATTTAGTTTGCAGAGAAACCTGTCATTCGGTTGACCATCGAGTGCAGAGCCATAACGACGAGTGGTAGATCTTCGTCCCACTCCCGAGTTCGGCCTTGGATCATACACTGCACCATCTGCAACACATTCCTGTTTTGCCGTTCAACCTGGCCATTCGAAGAGGGGTGGTAGGGCGTAGTCCTAGTCTTGGCTATACCCATCCTCTCACAGAACGCTTTGAACAGGTTCGACTCAAAATTGCGGCCTTGATCGGTGTGAACGATAACCGGACAACCGAAGGTGGTGACGAAATGCATGATGAATTGTTTGGCCACGGTCTCCGCTGTCTGGTCAGGAATAGCCGCACACTCAAGCCATTTGGAGAATTGGTCGCATATCATTAAGATGTAAGAGTTACCCTGTGTGCTTGTTGTAAATGGCCCCAGGACGTCCAGATGCACACGTTCCATCGGATATCCGGAATGATAGTTGATTTATCCTGCTCTTGCAGTTCTAACAGGCCGTTTATGTCGGTTGCAGACTTGACACTGTGCCACATGCAGTGCACAGTCTCTGACCATATTGTGCCAGAAAAAGGACCTACGGAGGCGTGCCCAGGTCTCATCTCTTCCTAGGGGCCAAGCCGTGGGGCAGCCATGGCAAAGTTCAAGGATTTCCTGTTTTAAACCTTCAGGGACCACCAACAAGGGGTGCGCCCCATCATCGCCTTCCCACATATAATGGAGGACACCGCCCCTCATCTGCAATTGGGACCTACACGCCCACAAAGATTTAACTGCAGGACTAGTGAGGAGCAGTTCTGCCTGCTTAGGCTCTCCATTGTCCAACCACAATACAAAGGGCTTTAGGTCCAGGTCAGCATCCTGCATCTCTATCAGCTGATTAGAAGAGTAAGCTTCCAGCCAATTAGGCGTCTGGTCCGGGATGGATTCTGTGTCGGACACTTCACTGCCTGAATCAGTCGCTGTAGGGCATCCAGATGCATCTGAGGAACCGTCAATTTCTCTCGCATCTCCAGGTTCCTCTTCACCAGCTGTATCTCCGGCCGTAACCCCGAGTTCACATGTCTGACTGCCAAAGGAACCACATCATCTACATCTTCTGTGAACCGGATCCATTTTTCACTTGCTCTCTGGCAGTGCTGACACCCCTTACAAGGAAGGTCTTGGGTACGAGCTCCTGCACTGCAGCATTCACATGGCGGTGCTGGAATTCTGGAAAGGCCGTCCGCGTTGCAATGCTTATTGCCTGCCCGGTGCACGATCTTAAAGTCATAGTTAGCAAGCTCCTCTAACCAACGGGCTAGCTGGCCCTCCACATTCCGAAAACGCATAAGCCAAGCCAGACAATTGTGGTCGGACCTTACCACAAAAGGTCTCCCCAAGAGATAGTGCCTGTAATGTCGACAAAACCGTATTACCGCCAGCAGTTCCTAGCGGGTGGTACAGTAGCGTCTCTGCTCCTTGGTCAGAGTAAAGCTGGCATATGAGATGGTACGCTCCTGGCCGTTCTGCAACTGCGAGAGTTCAGCCCCTATTGCGTAGTCGGAGGCGTCGCAATCTAAAACGAAGGATCCTTCCTTTGAAGGCAGCGCTAAACACGGGGCTGAAGTCAACCGCTCCTTGAGTGCTTCGAATGCATCCTGGTGCTGTTCAGACCATATGAAAATGGATTTGGGTTTCACCAGCTCATACAAACATGCAGTAATTCCCGCATAGCCTCGGATGTGTGCGCGATGATAATTGCAGAATCCCAGGAAGGATTCGAGTTCTTTCCTTGTGACAGGGACGGGTCAACTTCTGATTATGTCCGTTTTCGCGTCTGTGATCTTGATGCCTTCGTAGCTAACGGTCCGCCCTAAGAATTCTACTTCAGATCTCAGGAACTCACACTTTCCTGGCTTGAGTTTCAGGTTGTGTGTTCGCAGACGTTCGAATACTTTCTCCAAACTCGCCAAGTGTTGGTCAAATGAAGTACCGAGGACGATTATGTCATCGATGTACACGATGACTTCGGACCACGTGAGCCCCCTCAGCACGTGATTCATGGCGCGCTGAAAGGTCGCTGGTGCATTTCAGAGGCCGAAAGCTAGACGGTTGTGTTCAAACAACCCGTACTTTGTTATGAATGCTGTTTTCCTTTTTGCCTCTTCTTCCAACTCTATCTGATAGTAGCCGGAGGCTAAGTCCAGAGTGGAGAAATAGACAGTGCCAGCCAGGGTATCCAAGCAATCTTCGATTAGGGGGAGGGGTAGGTGTCCTTAACTGTCCTTTCGTTCAGGGCCCTAAAATCTATGCACCATCTAACCCCTCCGTCCTTCTTCCTTACCATCACAGGTGCTGAGGCCCACTCCGAATTAGAATGGCGGATAACGCCTGCAGCTAGGAGCTTCTCTAGGTGGCTCCTCTCTTCCAGTTCGAAACTGATTGGAACTCTCCTCATACGTTGGTGGACTGGCGCGTGGCCTATTGTATCCAGGTTGTGGCGAACCTCAGACAAGCAACCTAGATCCAGGTCGTGCTTAGCAAAAACGTCCTGGTACGTTAGCAAGAGCTTCTCTAATTGTGTGGCCTGATCCTTTGATGCTGTCTCCCTGACCTGAATGACAATTTCTTTCAGATGGTCTGGTACCACTCTGCCCTCTGTATTCTCCTTTAACTGGTCCCCTGCAATTCCAGACACACGTCTGACAGTGGGCACTGGCATTGGTGGAACCGGCATAGCGCCCCCTGTCGGAGCACTGTTATAGTCCGCAGACTCGATATTAAGGGATGTAAGGATCCCTTCTACTCCTGTCGCCACGCCCACAGGAACTATTGCAAACTTCTATGCGCCCACTACCCCTAGTGAGCATCTTGGGGGACCATTGTTCCGCCTGGCTAAACTTGGGTTCAACTAAGTAGTCGCAATTTTCAACTCTGCAACTAAGGACTCTTATAGGGATGGTGCTCACCGCATTGGGTTGCAGCACCCTCCCCGCTGCAGTGACTACTGAATATCCACAGATATCGTTATCTGGACTTGTCCGGATTGAAGCCTGTACTACCTCTCCCGGTAAGCTTACAGTTTTGTTTTCTAAATTAACCGTGCACTTTTGTGCCAGTAGAAAGTCAAGACCAAGTAGCACTGAATCTGATATTTTGGCTATGTACACTGGCCAATGGTACGCTTTCTACCGAACTGGATAGTTGTGTCAGGGGCGCGCTCTGCTGTTAGCGCCGAATCATCCCCGCCAATCCCTTTCAGGGTGGCTGTGCCTGTGCATACAGGCTTCTCGGGTAGACTTTCATAAAAGCTGAGGCTGATCACAGTGATTTGAGACGCACTGTCGATCACAGCCTGGGTGTCAACCCCGTTTATCTTAACTGGGGCTTCTAACGTAAGTCCTTGAGTTTGGCATACTTTGACTTCTGCTTCACAGAAACGTTCCTGAGTACCTGAACTGACAGAGGAGTCCTCCCGTTGAAGGGGAGACTGACCTTGCTCCGCTCCACCTAGCGGGGTCGATAAGTGCTGATGATTAGCCTCGTCAGCCTCTGTTTCTTGTAAATGGCCTTCTGATAACTGGGTTGCATCTAGGCCGTTTAACGCAACCCTTGGCCTTTTAAACCCTGTTCTGGTTCCTTATGGGCAGGATTGCCCTCACTATTTGGACATTGTTTCTGAAAATGTCCCCGCTGATTGCATTTGTAGCAGACGCTATAAGCAGGCTTTAGCTGGGGCCTACTTGGGCTTACGGATCTGGGTCTGGACACCATCAAGGCTTTCTTGATCAATCCTTCCAGACTGTCAATGCGTTTGTTCATTTGCGCCCAGGCCTGGTCGCTGGTTTCGGGTTGTGTGCCATTCCGCTGGTTGACCCTTTCAGATATTGTCGACTGGGCCTGCTTTGTGTCAACTTGACCTTCCATATCTGACGTTGCACTCTCAGCGAACGTTACCGTTTTACGGGCTATGTGTGTCTTCCCATAAATGGCTCGGTGGTTGTTGATGGCATCCTTCACGTATTGAAGAGCTTTGTGGAGGTATTTTGGGTTCCTTCCCATGGCGCTAAGTGCTGCTTTCTTGTCGCCGCATCCCCTCAGGAAGTATTCAATGGCGAGCTGTTGAATTGTATCTTCTGTGGCGCCCGGGAAACCGTTTATAACCTGGACGTGAACCCTTTCGCTAAACTCCTCCAGGGTCTCCTGGTCCTCCTGTCTTGCAAACTGAAGCTCACTTCGCACTGTGATGGGTGCATCTCTCATGCCGAAACGTTGCTCTAACTTCTTAGTTAAGCGTTTGTAGTCACCTTACAATTCAAGTTCTCTGACATAATAAAGTGCCCTCCCACCAAGAGAGTCGACAAGTTTTTCTGCTTTCTTGTGTCTAGACCATCCGCGCCTGTCTGCCAACCTCTGGAACTGGAAGAAGAAACCACTCCAATTCCTAACGCCTGTGAAGGTGCCTAACTTCATAAAGTCTGGGCTCCTTCTTCTCCTTCTGACGCCATGGCGGTGAGGTGAACAAGAGTATTCTGAATCTTCGGAGTAAGAACTGGCTCGGTTATCCCTTCTCCTATGCCTCGAACCATCACTAGAGCTGATGGACCTAACCCGACGCTGGTGATGCTTCTTACGGGGCCGTGTGCCGCCACGTTCTTCCGAGGTTGAGTCGCTTGACTCAGAGGAACTGGACCTATGCCGGCGACGCCGTGCGTGTCTGTCTACACTCTTCGTAGGCCTTGAAGACCGTTTCTTGTTGCTAACTCGGCTGGACCTAGTAGGCTGAACCCAGAGGACGCCCTGGTCGTACATCTCCCGCTGTGTGATACAGGGACCCACATTACCTGAGGCCGGTTGAGTGCCCGGGCGTGAATTCACTGGTAAGGGGGCAGAAGTCCGACACACGCTTAAAGCGGGACCTGTAGCTGGGTCAAAACCCTCATTTGTTCCTGGATAGTATACTTCCCCCTAATATCGCCCTGGGTGGACAGCGGACCTGGATTCCCAATCATCGTAAACACGTCAAGGTTGCTCATACCTTGCTGGGAATATCCAGCCGTTGAAGCTGGACCAATGCCTTCATTACTGGGGGCTCCAGCATGACGACCGAGTTCAGGCTGGGTTTGGTCTACACTGGGACCACTTCGCATTCCCACACCTCTTGACTGGGGTAAACAGTCACCTCTTACACCTCCCTCAACATATTTGGAGGCGGGACATATACAGCTTCGGTAGGAAGTGCATGAAGGATTCGATCTATGGAGGAATCGTTTGGGCTGGGATTCGGGGACCCACCCGTCTTACCCGAAAGACAATTCTTGCCTTCCCGGGAAAGACGCTCCCAAAAGGGTAACGCTAGACCAGTAGTATGAGCCAAATCAGGTAGGCCAAAATCAGGTGTTGACTCATGCAACCGAACAATGTGGAGGATAGTGGCTGGGGACAGCATATCCGTGAAATAGGTGACCAATTGGGACACCGAAGCAGAACTGACATCAATAGAATTTTGAAACTGAGCCATGGTGCCAGTTGTAACAAGGGACAGGGAAGGTCGCCTGTTGGACAGGTAGCCGAATGCAGGCAAGGAATTGCAATGGTAAGTAAAACAAACAATGCAAGCCAAATAGTTATGCGCAAACGTTAGCAAAAGCAATGCCAGTCTCACAACCAACAACAAAAATAATAGGGGCTCACCAACATGAACAAGCAAGTAAGCCAGCAAAGTGCATGCACAGGGTCCAGATCTATACACTTTAAAGAGGAATATGAAAAATAAAGTATCGGGACCTAGTATACTAAAGGTACCTGTCCAGTCTATAACAGACTATAAAAGAACTTGGTGGAAGCACAATACAATAACAGCAATATGGGGTTACCTCATGCTCCCTGCTTACCCACCTTCTACTACTGACGGCTTAAAAAAAAACAACCTTGACCTTACCTGCACATTAAAAATACAAGATTGGGCCTCAGTACAAGCAGACTGTGAACTACAAAAGGGGCTAATACTACAGTAATAGCATACAAGTATAAACTCGTACAAACTCCGATCCTAACAAGGTATATAAAGGAAAATTGCCTGTAACCACAGAAATTGCAGCTAATCAAGGGGACAGAGAATATTCTAGGGCAATACTCAAAGAAATACGTGACAAAAAATCGTTCAGGGTTAAGAATTTCGGGGATCTTGACCAGAAACACGGGGTCACGTGATCACAGCTCTGATCAAGACGATATGGAAAAGACCGAAATTCGACTATTGCAAGCACTAAGACTATTGACAGCTCTATCCAGTACAATAACAGGCAAGAACAACTAATTGTCCAGTTAAGAAAACACAAGACAACGCTGTACGAAAGCTTGTCTCGACTGCTGAAGTCAACAAAGGGACCAAAGTTTTTGATTAGCGCGACAAGAAAAATGGCGGCTCCTTGCCGAGCTAAGATCTAGATACAACGACTACCGACTATCTAAGAGGTAAAACCGGGACTAAACCCGCTCCAAATCATCCTTCGTCGCCATTATAGTAGATGTAGGTAGTCTCACCTCGTAGTACGACCTCAAACACGCCAACAGGCAGCTCCAATCGGACATGCACTCCTCGATGGCTCTCTTCAGCTCGGCCCTGATGCACACGACACTCTTCGGTGATCTTCTGGTGTAAAACTGGGGGGTCCTATGACGGGTCCCGGATCCTTGGGCAAGTCATTTAATCCGTTCCTACTACAATACTTAAGGCGTGTTATCACTCCGTGTCACGAGGAGCTGTCCTGAGCCTTGACGCCCTTATATATATACCCTCAGGCCAAAAGCTTCCCATACCCACATTGAAAAACTGGCTTCTTGTTACCCTAAGGTAACCACCATTGAAGTATGCGTTTCTGCTTCTTAATAACCTGAAATCAAAATTTATTATACCACGGACCTTCAGATAATTAATAACATCACTTTTTGTCACATTTTTCTCTATATTACCTACATAAACCTCTATGTGTTGAGTATTCCAATCACTTTGATGTCGTTTTGAAATGTATACATTAATTGGTTCAGCACTCAATTGACCATCAGAGCTTGCATTAATGATGCGCTTGTCTTTTTCAAAGGGTTGGTCAGGAGAATCAGTAGTCGCTCGTTTAGTTGAGCCTGAGATGATATGTCGCCGGCGTCTCTGCTGGTTCTCAGCATCTGAACGTTGTTCCTGTCCTGAATCTGAAAGCGCTCGCCTACTGTTGCAGTTACCTATGTTTCGACCATTATTGGCCTCCATAAACGACACCTCCGTTCTACCACCACTGGACACTTGGCAGGTGTCATTGGACGGGGAAGTTGCGCGACAAACATCACTGTACCTTACAGGCTGCGGGAGGTAGGCAGCCAGCTCTTTCTCCCATGATAGAACTTCTTGTGTCAAGTTTGTTATAGACTTTGACATAGTTTTGACATCGGCAGAAATTCGGCGCAGCTAAGCATTGCTTGCCCGGACAAGTTTCCATGCCTTCTTCGAATCTTGCGTTAGATAGTGTATGGCATCTTCTTTTTCATCAATTTGTTTCTGCATGCTTGTCTTTAACCTTGTCAGTTCCTGTCTAAGGTCACCCAGTGACTTATCTCGTTTAGTAGTGCGATCGTGCAGTATGCGCAACTGCTCACAATTTTCGCTCAATTCAGCACGCAGCAGTTTTATTTCTTCGAGGAGATATTTATTTCTTGTATCACATGTGTCCATGCCCGCTTGTATTTTTGAAGAAGCGTTGTCTAGCGACTAACAAATTTCACCTGTAATATTACACATGACGGGCCTAGAACGAGCAAGCGATATCTTGTCTGTGGCATTTGATGAGACAACACTAGTACTATATTACAACGGGCCTTTTTATAACCACTTAGCACCTCTGTAATATCCTCAGCATTATAAAAGTATAAAGTCAAGTAAAATATAACAGTCTTTGGCGAGCTTTGTATTGTAATCATCCCCATTCTTGTTTACGTTACGCTGTCGTTTTATTAAGGTTCCACCTGGGAATGTTGGCTTAAGTTTGACAGTTTCATACAGATCAACTCGGATCAAGTCCATCTCAACCCCTTCATCCTATGAAATTTGTAGCAATTTAGCGACAAAGGAGTCCTTTGGACAGTCACTCAGGGGGTAAACCATGTTTTCAACCCATATATTAGCCTCGTCATAAGGGCGCTGGTTAAAGCCGGGCAAGTTCTCATTCAGTAATGAGAGCGAGTCATGGATTAAATCTGCTGTAGAAGTAATTCCGTGAGCCATTATAACAAAATTTGACACCACATATGTTTGACGAGATATGTTAAGATTTCAGGCAAAATCACATATTTGAAGTCAATATCCCCGTTTGGTTTGTGTCACAGGTACCCCTGATCAACACAGGTCATGGTCCAGTAAACATGGCGGGAGCTGAGAAAAATTTTCTCCCGTGACGGAGTTTGAATCAGTAACAAATATTTACTCACAGAATCGATCGTCCGTAAAACGGCTTACACATTGTTCTGCAGTGCATATCTCAGTTTTAATATCCAAGTATTGGGCAACTCCTGTGCATCTTTCGAATGATTTAGTCCGTCTTAAACCAGGGCGATGTGAACACAGTGTTCACCCAAGCAGCGCCACCTACCTAAACCTAAAGCAATCACTTACTGCTCATAGGACATTTGCACACTGCTCAAAAGGCATTCACACACTGCTCAGAGGGCATTCACATACTGCTCATACGGAATTTGCACTCTACTCATAGGGTATTCACATACTCCTCACAGGACACACACACACACATACACTATTTCCTTGTGATAAGCTCAAGGTGGTCACACAAGTCCACTTTATACGGATCAGGATCATCAAAAGAAAAACTCATCACAACTATACACTTACCCGTATGTGTGTGTGTGTGTGTGTGATTTCATTTGGCATTAAGTTTTGGACTTGGAGACGAGTGACCTGGACTCGGACCACATCACTAGCGCAGTTGTTAGTACACGCCTAAACCGTGGTCACCGCCACATTCGTTCTGTGACTGCTCATTATAACCACTGCCTGCTTCAGCAGGAGTTACTGGATTTCACCAACGGTCGCGGCTTCAGTGCTTTTCAGACCAATGCGAGAGAGGATACTAGTATGTCACGCGAAACTCCGCTCTACTTGATTTCTTAAATCGTGGCTCGGGGGCAAAGTAAAAGCTTACTCTTTAATAACATAAATTGCCTTCTCACACAAATTGACTTGTCGGTATGTAAGGTTACGGATAAAGGAATGTACACACTTGCACAGAATTTACATTTACCATTTTTATTTGAATCTTATATATTATTTGGTCGATATATCACACGCCAAGCCGTGAATAATGCGATCCTTTATTTATCATATATCCACCAGGTTTTAAAGCCGCTGTCACGTGGCTTGTTAAATGACTTTGTCATTAAGCAGGTGTTAAAAACCCTTGTGGTTGGAAAAAAAATTAGCAAAAACGGTGTAGTTTTAACAAGCTCTAGGTCAACAAAAGCACTTTTTATTCAGAATATGATGCTTAAGAAAAAATGACGTATAACTTGAATATATGTTGATCAACACATTGGAAATATGGCAAAATTCATATAGGTATAATAGGTTTATAGGTATACCTATATAATTAAACCCATGTCATATCTATTATACGTCCATCAAGTGATGAAGGCAACTGTACTCAAGTAATTATGAACGGATTGTCAGGAAAACATTTGGAAGTTTAGACTAACAGCAGAAGAACGTATTCATTACATTGGGAAGAAATTTGGTTCACTAAAATATGTTGTAAACTTTATTAATTCTATTTGTGAGGGTAACTTCTTTATCCTGGTCGACGGCCATTGCCATTCTCTGGTATTAGAGGCCGTCTTTGTTCTAGAGCTGGCCTAACTTCCACATTACATTCATGTTAATATGCACCAATACATCGATCCTGACCTGTAATCTGGCAGTGTAAATATGGATCACAAAGTCATGGTACTTGATGTTGCGGTGTTAACTGTACACGCAAGGACCCAACTCAATGCAATACATGTTAACACACAGGAAATAAAACATACCCAAGTTTTATCAAATTTTCTTTTATCAAGCATCAGTGGTATTGTTTTAACTTCATGTACCTACACGGAAGGCATCACGAATCCACTAATAAATGTGTCTGTTTCTGGATTAATAATAGGTGAAAAAATAAATGTCACAAACACATGATAGAGTTAATTGTATGAAGATGTTAAAGTCATCTATGTGCATATGTGCTATTTGGAGTCCGTGGCTTCAGCCATCATTAAATTAACATGACATCACACCATCACCCGCTGGATGATGGAAAGGATGCTGGCTGACAAGACTTCGACGAGCTGGTAAAATGGTGTTCGTCATGGCTTACAGGTGACAGCACCAGCTCGGCGGCGAGTCCCGGGATCGCACGTGACTGTCTTATGTTCATCCTGGATGACTAAAGAAAAAGAATTTCAGACGTCAGTAAGATGCTATAAGGATTTACTTTACCTAATTAGTGTTCGTGAATGACGAAAAAACATCATTTATTTATTCTACTTGACATAATGAGATACTAGTCTTGTGTTAATTATTAAGAAATAGTTTAACTTATAGATCTTTTGTCTTCATCAAGGTATAGAAGCCAATGATTAGTCAATATATAAATATATATAAATATATATATATATATATATATATATATATATATATATATATATATATATATATATAGTTGCGATTGAAGCCATTATTCCTACATATTCTAATAGGGATAATAGCCAGATGATTGTTTTGATAATTTATTGTGCATTAATATGGAGTATCATGTTTAGATAATAGCGTAAGATAGTTGGTTAAAGGACACACGTGTCTCGTTAGATGTCAATTTCAAGGCAGTTTAGTTGTTAGAGAGCACACGTCAGTTTAGTTGTTAGAGAGCACACGTGTCATCGGTTTAATTTAGACGGAGCCGCCTGTGTTTTGGCGATCACTAGGGTTTGTTGTAGATTTCTTAGGAAGAGCACCTGTGTAAGTTTGATTTTCTCGCACACTGTGATTGACAGTTAATTTGGAGTAATGATTGGCCGCAGGACAATCGGGAGTTGTGAGTTCAGCAAGCATTTATAAGGAGTGGAGTGGGACTTTTTCGACAGAAGGGCCCATTACAGCGTACCGGTGTGCTAAAGACTGACGATACCTACAACCGCCTGTGTTTTGGCGATCACTAGGGTTTGTTGTAGATTTCTTAGGAAGAGCACCTGTGTAAGTTTGATTTTCTCGCACACTGTGATTGACAGTTAATTTGGAGTAATGATTGGCCGCAGGACAATCGGGAGTTGTGAGTCCAGCAAGCATTTATAAGGAGTGGAGTGGGACTTTTTCGACAGAAGGGCCCATTACAGCGTACCGGTGTGCTAAAGACTGACGATACCTACAGCAGTCCTGGGGCCGGTCTGCATGTGTCACAGTAGAGACAGCTGAAATGTGGTGTCGACATGTGTAGATAGTCGATGTCTGGGGAAGGCCACAAGTGATTTCTCTGTAGGGACTTCAGAGCAAGTAACGCATTTTTGCTGACTGGCTGGTAATCTGGCGGATTGATACTTGTTTTGTACACTTTCAGTAACAGACCGAGGAATTTTTATATACGCATTACCATTCAAGTACAGGATATTGCTGTGTGGAAGCTTATTCTGGTACCAGGTCTGGATGATTCCAGGAGACATCAGTTGTGAGAGACTGTGATTCAACGGTCAGAAAAAATAGTCTGTGCGCGGAGCGGCGACTGTGAAACGTGTATGACAGAGAGAGATACTGGGGATTATAGAAACTCCGTGAATACAGGACATTGTAACATCACGGTATTACGTGTGTGCGCGATCACCAAGTGGTTAGGAAACGAGTGATCAGGGACTTTGCTGTTTGCCGTCATGACTGGGCTCTGTGTATTTATGTGATTATATTAATTGTTGGTGTAATGGGAGCGCCTCCCCAGAGAATATAAGCATTTTTTTATATACACGATTGTTTTGTTAACAGAGGTCTTATACCTTTTCCTTGGAGTGTATGTATGTATGTGTTCAGCCAGTTTGTTTGATTCTTAAAAGAACCTGGACGTTCACATCTTTACCGATGTGACACCCGGTCGTTATTGTTTTCGTTGTTTGTGCCAAGCAACCGGGTTTTGCCAGGCCCTTTGTCCGCGCAATGGCCCATAACTAGTCAAGTGACTCGAATTGCCCTATATAAGTGAGTAATTACTCGAGACGCTCCGAAGAATGTTTATTATTTCTTCAGGATATCCTGGCTGTTGCCACCTCCCAAGTGCATAACATAAATTTGTGGACTTTTTAGCGTTATCCGTCGACGGACCTGCCATTGACTTCCGTTTAACGTATGGATTTTTATTCTGAGTGTAACACCATGGAATACTGTTAAACGCTGAACCGGACATGGACATCTTCTGATCATCAAATTCGACTGGATTTTTCGCTTCCGCTTCAGTTAAGTATTCATTTGTGTTACAGGACATTCCAGAGACTTTGTTAGTTATTATTATATGTTAGTACTATACTATCATTTGTTATTGCACATAATGTATATATACCATATTTATGATTAATAGGGCACCTTTTTAGCACATATAACGTCTTATTTTTATCTGTGTGGATACGGGTCTGAACTTTTGTGTTATTCATTTAAATTTAGATATGATGAATGTCAATACAATAGAGGATTTAAGATATGTACCTAAATAAACATTGTATGATAAGGTAGAAGAAGAAGTAGAATATATAAAAGATGAATTAGAGGAGAAACCAAGTGAACCTTCCGGTGCAACAGCACTTAATCTCTGAATTTGAGTTAAGAATGTATGAAATTAAATGAAATATAAACACAAAACACGAATTCGGAAAGAAAAAAATATGAAAAGAACAAAAAACACACATTAAATTGAAAGAGCCAGAATTATAAAACAGTCTACCTTTAGGTAAATGACAACTCTTAAGATGTTTGGAAATTCGGTCATGGTTCCTCCCTTCAATGAAATTGTGGAGAGTTACTTTAGCTATTAGAACGTGTAGTCTCTTGAATGGTTTAGCCTAAAGAACAATTGACCCTTATGTTACAGGGCGTCCTAGCAGGGCGGGCTAAAGATGTTTACACCGCTCTCTCTGACGTACAATGTAGGAATTACCGTACACTTACAGTGAAGGAAGCCATATTGAGGTCTCCTGAATTAGTGCCCTCGGCTTACCGACAGAAGTTTAGACACCCTTTGAGATAGATGATCAAACGCATGTAGCATATGCCAGAGTAAAATAAAGTTTATATAATGGTGGTGTCAGTCCATGAAAGTTTGCAATGATTTTGAAAAATACTTAAACAGTTGATTCTGATTGAGGAATTTAAAAGGCATAACCATAATGATATTTGAATGTTTCTGGATGAGCATTAGCCGTGACAACACGTCTCAGTATATGGGCATTCATATTGGGCTGGTAACCCTAACTTGAGTCGTGAATCAAGCTATATCGAGGAATGCATCGCAGTGGTCTTCCATCATGTTGCATTCATATCGTGGTAAACAGCCCATAATCTTAACATTAGGCTACGAATGATGAATTGACACAAAATAACACATCTGAACTCACACCCGAAATTGAAACTCCGTCTCTATGGTTACGAGTCATTTCTTGTATCGCCTACTAGTTGGCTGCATCCTGATAACCCGTGCGAGCCTTGCTTGTATTTATGCGGTAAAAAATTCAACAAACATGAGGAGGGATTAAACAATATGCTGAGTTAAAACAGAATTTTTGTCGCTAGTGTTAGGTGTTGTTTGAAAGTACACTAAGCTTACGGCATTAGGCTACGAATTAGGCTACGAATGATGAATTGACACAAAATAACACATCTGAGCTCACACCCGAAATTGAAATTCCGTCTCTATGGTTGCGAGTCATTTCTTGTATCGCCTACTAGTTGGCTGCATCCGGTAACCCGTGCAGCCTTGCTTGTATTTATGCGGTAAAAAATTCAAAAAACATGAGGAGGGATTAAACAATATGCTGAAATAAATCAGAATTTTTGTCGCTAGTGTTAGGTGTTGTTTGAAAGTACACTAAGCTTACGATTGGTCTGGTTTATGTCAAGTGACTGTGTAAATGTAGACCATGAGGCGTTGTCAGAAATGACAAAAAAATTCGCACTCTCGCAGAGCCTTATAGTGCGTTCCTCGCTGAAGGATGTAACGGCACCGGTGCACTGGTCGTAGACTCTATGGTCAGAGGACCGAAATGGCTCTAGATGAGCAAAAGATAGAGAATGTAAATTAGGCGGGTGTTCTGGCGGACAAGTTTGCCTTATATCACTATCCCATTTACAAAAAAAAGTTTGGTAAGAAAAGAGATGGTCGTAGAAGTCCAAAGTTTTTTTCGAAGAAAAGGTATTCCTTCCTACCAGGGTTCCTCCGGCTCAAATAAACGATGGTCCGATAAAGGTACGTCCCAGTTGAAAAGTCAACGACTTAACACGTGATAGAGTGAAAATTGACCCCAGAATGACAAAATTGCCGAGCACTAGTATGGACACAGACCTACTCCAGCAGGAGTTTCCGGGCGTATTTCCAGGCTGTGCAGTGACTCGAACCATGAGCAGAAAGGCAAGTCTGAATCCAGAGAGTTCTTTACTTGACCTGTCGCAAACTTTTATGGCGCATTCAAATAATGAGGTCAACAGCGTAAAGGCAAATACGCAATTAAAAGTAAAATCGCCCGCAGGTAATACAAGTGACTCTAATAAAGAGGAAACAACGAGTCAAAATGACTCAACTTATGTAGTACCGGGTAACGAACCCTAAGTACAAATAACCTCCTGGATAAACAAAGGAGTACACACGGCGAAAAAGCGCTTTGTCAAAATGAAAAAGAGCAGCAAGAGAAAGATAAGAATGTTGTACTAAATATAAACATAAGGATCTGATTAGAAAGTAAAAAACAGGGCAACAAGTGAGAAAGTACAAACCACCCAGTAAGTTAATGATAGGGAATGATCGTGTTAAGCTACGTTTCCATAAGCGCGAACGAGAGAGCGAACACGAAGGCGACCGTGAATACGAGTCGCGAACCGTACAGGGGGCTGTTTTTTCAAATATAAGCGACGCGACACGCGATTTCTAGTCCTGTCTGCACAATTAAATTGAAGATGTTGTTATTGTTACGGAACCTAATATCAACTGAGCACGTATGCGTGATGAACATTAATTTTGTCAAGGAGATAAAAAAATCAGATTCTGTAACACTAGGCAGCGTGAAATGTCTAGGGGAATGAATAAAGTATAACTTATGAATAAAGAATAACTTCTTGCCCCAAGCCGAGAATTTTCGACTTCTCGAACAGTCTAAATGATCTAACATCGCTGTGTCTCTCCATACCAGGGCTCACACGTGAGCTCGCCCCGGATCGACCAGGCGAGAAAGCCCCGATCTAGCATGACAACGAGAGTCCAACCAGTACGGATTAAACTGAGAGTGCAACACGCGGCCAGACACGGGCGCTACAACACGAGTAACGCTCGTGTCAAACAACAAAAAGGGCACCTGTAACAGTTATGGTCATTTAATCATCATAAGAGATGTAAACAGGAGAGCATGTATATTCGCCAAAGGCTACTTTGTAATCCTGTTAAAATTAATATGTTCAAATCAAGATATTTAGGTTTCATTTGGTGGATTTTGTATAACTTATACCAGAGTGAGTATTTTAGAAATAAAGGGCATGATTTAATCTGTTTTTATCTGAAAATAATATTTATGTCGCCCGACGTATTTGAAATTACTTTCCCTCTATATACGTCTAGCATTTCCATTACCGCACGTTGCCAATCATTGAAAGTCATGGTGATAGAAAAAGGCGGAATCGTATAAACAATAAATCGCCTTTCATTTATAAATTCTACCAATTTCTCCACATCCCAATGAATGACCATCATCTGTGTCTTCAGCATGTTGGCTTTGCTTCATGCACGTGCTATAAACACAGGGATGCCCTCCCTTCCTGACGTAATCTTAAGGAGTTCCCACGCGAATGCCGCGCGACAGGCCTCTGGATCGTTACCCCGAGTGATTTCTGAATTGCGCTCGCTGACGCGCATATGGAAACGCTCTAGTGATATTATCATAGAAGCGATTTTTATCGCTCTCTGGATACGCAGCATAACTTACGAAAGTGAGTATTCTATAATTCAAGTCATGTTCGAATCTGTATTAAACGAAAATAAAGAATATATTTCTCTCAACATATAAGGGAAGTTACTTTCCCTCCACGTCCCGCATTTTTGATTTTCACATTTTACTAATCATTTAAACGTCATTGTGATAAAGAAAAGTGGCATCGTATAAAACGTTTTGTGCCTTTCATTTATTAATTCTACCAATCTATCCACATCACCATCAATAAACATGGTCTCTTTCTCTAATATGCTGGCTTTTCTTAAGGGTAGCCCTCCTTTCTTAACGTCATTTTAAGGAATTCCCACGCAAATGCCGCAAGGCAGGCCGCTGAATCGCTACCCGGCGCAATTAAGAAAATCGCGCTCGCATTCGCTCTCGCTCTCGCGCTCACTTCCGCTCATCTGTATGGAAACGCTCCAGTGATATTATGGTGGAAGCGATTTTTATCGCGTTCGCTCTCACGTTCGCGCTTATAGAAACGCACTTTAATGTTGACTAAATTGTTTACTAAATTGTAAATCTCTGTTTCCTGATGTGCGGAGCAAAACAAACTTATTACAATATGATGTAGAGGAAGGGGATGCTTCCCACGTTAAACAGGCACCATATAGGCCTAGTCCTCAAAAGTTACAAACCATCAATAAAGAAATTCAGTATATGATGGAGAATGATCATAGTAGTAGTGCCTGTATTAGAAAACTGCAGTTGTTATATTGATGATGTTATTGTGTACAACCAAAAATGGGAGGAACATAAACACATTCTGTTAGACACCTTTGAAAGGTTGGAAAATGCAAAATTAACAATTAACCTAGCCAAACGTGACTTTTGTCGTGCCTAAGTGGCTTATCTAGGGCACAAGGAAGGCAAAGGTTTTGTTCAGCTTATAACCAGCAAAGTGACTCATATAGCAGAGTTCCCAGTTCCTACTAACCGAAAGGAACTGATGTGGTTCTTAGTAATGTCTGGTTATTATAAAAAATGTTGACAGAATTTTGCAGAGGTAACAAGTCCATTAACAGACTAACGAAAAAGAACAAAGTTTATTTCTGAAATGGAAAATACGAACAACCTTTTTTTAAAGAGCCAGAGCAATACTACTAAGTGCACCTCTCTTGCTGTCTCTAAATTTTGAAAAAAAAACCCTTCTCACTTATGACAGATCCTAGCGATTCCGGTTTTTTTTTTCAAGAAGATGACGTTGACATGAGTCATCCAATTTGTTACTATTCAAAGAAATTCCTTACCCATTAAAAGAACCATTCTACAATGGAGAAGGAAACATTATTGATGGCATTATAGCACTTTGAAGTACATTTAGGCTCCACTCTTCATCCTGTCTCTGCTTATACAGATCATAATCCAATAATATTTCTTCATAAAAAGAAGAACAATAATCAGAGAATGATGAGATGGAGCTTAGCTCTGTCAGAATATAATATTTTTATTAAGCATGTAAAGGGTACGTTTCCATTTTTACTTAATACATTACTCATGTCTTGTATCCTCAGCAGCTGTCTTTTAAGGGTGGGGTTGTTGCGACTGAAGCAGTCTCTCGACCTGGATTGGTGTCCCCCGCTTGGATCTCCCCCCTGTGGTCTGGACGTCTGGACGACCCCAGTCGTTATTGTTTTGTTTGTGCCAGGCCAATAACCGGGTTAAGCCAGGCCCTTTGTCCTGTATAATCAAGGACAACAGCAGACAACGCGTGGTGAAGTGACTGAATTGTCATATATAAAAGAGTAATACTCGAGACGCTCCGAGGGCTGATCATTATTTCCTCAGGATATCCTGGCTCTTGCAACCTCCCAACAGCATAACATGCACTTGTGGACTTTTTAGCGTTATCCCTCGGCGGACCTGCCATAGACTACTGTTGAACGTATGGATTTTTATCCTGAGTGAACCACCAGGACTTTTGTTGAACCGGACATGAGCTTCTTGTGATCTTCGACTTCGACTGGATTTTTCGCTTCCGCTTCAGTTAAGTATTTATTTGTGTTACAGATCTGTCAAGAGACTTTTTTTTAATTATTATTGTGTCAACCTATACTATTATTTGGTTTTGTACATGATGTATTTAATGCCAAGTTTATGATTAAAAAAGCACCTTTATAGCACATATAATGTGAGGATACGTGTCTGAACCTCTGTGTTACTGTCCGTTAAGTCAGACTGCGGCGTGAATGAGGACCGTAACAATATATATATATATATATATATATATATATATATATATATATTGTTTGTGTATAATATCTAAACTGGCTAATAGCAGATCTAAAGTGATATGGACACATGAACATCCCATAGTATTTTGAATATGATATCTACTGAAAATTTTGGTCGAATATATAGAAAGATTGGAAAGGTTTAGTAAATATATATATATATATATATATATATATATATATATATATATATATGAACAAAAATAAACTTTTGGTGAAATAAAAATATTCTAAAACTTTCCAACCTTTCTATACATATATATATATATATATATATATATATATATATATATATAGTTTAGTTTGTATTTGTTTTTTTTCACATATATTAAGAATTAAGAATAATGAAATATTTTACTCACCCTGACATTTCGGGGGAGGGTTGTCCCATTTCCCAGTCTCAAGACAGGTGATCTCAACTGACCCCTCGAGGACATACCCCTCCTTACACCTGAAGGTCACGTGATCTTTGAACACAGGTTGATCAGGTCCGGTCATATGACCATTGGCTGGAATCTCAGTTTTAGGGCAAGGTACAGCTGGAAAAGAATGTCCAATTAAAGATTGAAAGTGATTGCTCGCGTTAAATAGTTTCGAACGCATCACACAGAGTTCTTGAATATAAAAGGCAAAAAATACATAAAACCTGGCTGTCTAGAACGGACGGTGACATGTGGCACTGAGACACAATGTCAACGAAAACTTCTATATGAAACGCAGCTCAAAAAATAAACCATTAAAATACAAAGTCATCCATGCAGTATCAGTATTTCGTGAGCATGCATTGGTTTCCAACTCGGGAATCGATGGTCCTATAAACGCTTAAAATAACGTATGGTCATTTACGATAATGAAAGGGATAAAGATATGAAGATGATTCTCCTACAAATGTTTAAAGTAACGTTTGGTAAATTATGGTAAAGAATAGTATATAGATATGAAGAAGATTCTCCGACAAATGTTTAAAGTAATCTCCGACAAATGGTCAAAGTAATTTGTGATAATTCACGGAAAAGAATGGTTATATAGGTATGAAGAAGATTCTCCGACAAATGTTTAAAGTAACGTTTGATAATTTACGGTAAAGAATTGTATATAGATATGAAGAAGACTTCCTACAAGTGTTTAAAGTAACGTATGATAATTTACGGTAAATAATGGTGTATAGATATGAAGACGACTCTCCTACAAACGTTACGAACAAATATTTTAATACATGTAATGGTTGCTCTGAAGAGATCAGGACAAGAGCAGCAATGAGCAATATGAACTTCAATCACCAAAAAAAAAAAATAAATAAATAAATAAAAAATCTTTTGAAAAAATAAGAAGATCAATTCCGTAGAAATTTCTTTTTCGTTCGGACCACAAGTTTAATCGACAAATACGCGATCACAGACTTACAAAGACTTAAACACACCCACACACACTTAAAAACACAGTATTATAACAAGGAGTCTGCATTCTAATGAATGTAAGCTTCCGTGGGGGTCCCTATTGTGCGATGGTCCCAAACCAGTGTTTCCATTCACTTATTCGGCCCATATTCCCAAGTTCATTTATGCATAACTGACTGTACTTTTGTGAATATTCCTTGAAGACCTTCCTGAATCATGATCATGTACCGGATCCACACCAAAATCTGATCGACTTTTCATTGACACATCCTCGAACTGTTCTGAAAATTTCACGAGATTCCGTTTATGATTGCGAGAGTTATATTATGAACAATCACGCACACAAACACAAACACAAACGGGGAAGATATCCTCCTGGGGGAGGTAATAAAACAGGAATCAGGTGCTCACGTGAACAAGTTGGCTGCGTCCCTAACCACACGCCTCTCCGTCCACAGGTTCTCTTGGATGATCCTCGGAGAGCGAATCCAGAGTTACAACTGAAGGTTTCCTTCTGACCATATAGTATAAAATTCTCTGCTGGTTGACTCACTTTGCCATTAGATGGCGCTGCGAGTCTTGCACACTTGAACGCTGAAATACACGTGTACGAGCATTGATTATTTACGAATGAAGATTTATTTCCTGGGAAAACTTCTTGATCCAGATTGTGATCCGGATCACCCCCTAAATGTTATCAATTCCCCTGTATCATTGCCGAGCTATCCTGACACATTCATCAAAATCCATTTATAACTTTGTTGAATAATGTTGAAAAAAGAAACAGACAAACAAACCAACACCGCCAAACATAACCCCCCCCCTCGAGTTAATAATCCTGTATTGAGATATATTTTTAAAAATGCTTCCGTCGAGAAGTACCAACATGTGATGTAAACTTTTGAGATGATAATGTGTATACCTAGTACCAGGCTGGAATTAATAAAATATTCATAAAAGCGTTGTATCTCAGTAACCTTTGATATGTAATACAACCTCGCCTAACGACCAGTTTTTTTGCTCTTCATGAAAGACCTCGCTGTGACGATGTTTATTGTACATGTATAATTACTGTGACGATGTTTATTGTACATGTATAATTACTGTGACGATGTTTATTGTACATGTATAATTACTGTGACGATGTTTATTGTACATGTATAATTACTGTGACGATGTTAATTGTACATGTATAATTACTGTGACGATGTTAATTGTACATGTATAATTACTGTGACGATGTTTATTGTACATGTATAATTACTGTGACGATGTTTATTGTACATGTATAATTACTGTGACGATGTTTATTGTACATGTATAATTACTGTGACGATGTTAATTGTACATGTATAATTACTGTGACGATGTTTATTGTACATGTATAATTACTGTGACGATGTTTATTGTACATGTATAATTACTGTGACGATGTTTATTGTACATGTATAATTACTGTGACGATGTTTATTGTACATGTATAATTACTGTGACGATGTTTATTGTACATGTATAATTACTGTGACGATGTTTATTGTACATGTATAATTACTGTGACGATGTTTATTGTACATGTATAATTACTGTGACGATGTTTATTGTACATGTATAATTACTGTGACGATGTTAATTGTACATGTATAATTACTGTGACGATGTTAATTGTACATGTATAATTACTGTGACGATGTTTCTTGTACATGTATAATTACTGGGCACAATACTTATGATCTAGATGTGAACAGAAAGAAGGGACAAGACATAAAATTCCACATTTCGCTGATAGGACATTGATGTTCTAGTTTTAACTTGGCCATACAGAAGTCATGGGGCTACTCCTAGTATGAATCATACTAGTCAATCTCCACTAGAGGTCGCTACCGCTGCACTTGCAGCTCTGTTTGTGGCTCGTCAATTTGCACAAACGTTTTCATTTTACAGGGATGTCACGAAGTTTGTCATAATATTGATGAGAAATAAACGAAAGGTTCGCAAGCAACCGGTGTTTAAGAAATAATGTGAAGAACTACGTTCCCTGTAAGTTTGAGCAGGACATTCCGTTGTAATCAGACAACTATTCATCTACCAGACCAAATAAATAACGTGGACATTACAAATATGTTGCATATTGAAAAATCACACTGAATGACGTATCGCGGGCCTACAAGAGCTATTTGTGTTTCAAACTGGAGAAAAATATGCAACACACGGTTAAGAAGTTCTCAATCTTATAATTCGGCTGATTTAACCTTGAGGATCAAAGTTAATGTTACTGGTTTTCAAACTTATACGAGAACTTTGTTTAAACAACTTTTTAGCACTGCATATCATTTCCTCAAATTTAATTGAGTGAAAAAATATACTAAGGTGTTCACAAGAAATATTATATTTCTGCAGATTTGACCTTGAAGATCAAACTCACCATTTCTAAATCTTTTGCGAGAAATTGGTTGAAACAATTCTGATCAAATATTCGGAAAATATGCAATTCGTCAAGAGTCTGACTTTTACTGTGATTAAAAAGCATATTTCCAACACGTAGCTTCCGTAATATAGGCCACTATGACCTTAAGTTTTGGCTTTCCATGTAGATTTTACCAGGACCTGTCTTGATGGAAATCAGTAATTTTCTAGGTCTTATAAGTAAACCGGCGGGAAAGAGGAACGGACGAGTAAAAAAAACCAGTTGAGCTATTCAATGGTGCTTTGTAGCGAGACACCGCCTGCATCCGCGCCTGGTTGGTCTGAAAACACATGAAGAAGAGGATCTTTAACTCCGCACGTGGTTGCTGATAATACATAGCAGTATTAAAATGCAATTAAGCGGCCGCTTGCTGAAGTACATTGAATACTATGTTTACATTGAGACATAGGTCATTTTTTCCCCATTTGCAGATTCAATGAGGGATGCAGGGCGGACTTAGGAATTCTGCGCACCATGCGACCTCCCCCTTTCAGCTAAAAAATTACTCTTATTAAATAAAAGGTCATATAACACTTCTACTTTGTTCCCGCTTCATCGACCTATTATGACATTAAGACTATTTTATCGTAGCCATGTTTCCGTTGCCAGAAAGTCGGATATAAGCCCAACGACCACCGCCCCAGAGCCAATATTGATTTTCAAAAGCTGAATTTTGTTTAGAGTAAACGTCATAGAACCCCAACACCTTATATATATATATATATATATATATATATATATATATATATTAATACTTACCCAAACAAATGCGGCCCCATCGGCGGTATTGACTGGTGTAGCACAAAATCACCTTCGTTCGGGCCAGCCAAAAACCTGGTTTACAAAATATCTTGGCTTTTCGGTCATAGTATGTTACAAAATCATTTGCAACTGGTGGACAAATCCTGGGCAACCACCTGAAGAAAAATAAAAACTGATTTTCCTGTAGTAATGTACTCATAGTATTATTGCTTTTAGTTTAAAGAATCTCCAAAAATGCAATAAAAATACTAATTTAAAGCTTACAATATTATAGTTCCATTTGATTTTAGTTCCTCGTTTAATTTAAAATGAAAGTCTGGAGGATGCCAACTAACCGTATTTGAGCAAATTTCTCTATATTCCAATTTAAATCTTTACAATTTTCTTCATACTTATGAAAAGTAAATAAAAAGAGAGTTTCAATGCATTGATACTATTCTGTAAATTATGCATATTTTCAGGCGTTAGATAGCTGTTACTAAAGAGAGAACGGATCCAACGTACCGGTTTTATTTCGAGTCGTTCTTAACACACGGAAAAAAGTCATGACCCCGAAACATGAAATTACGTTTGTACATAAATTCATTACTGAATGTATTTGAATTTAGCTATGTATTTATATATAAAACTGTGTATATATATCTACAAGTAAAGTCTTTCGGTAAAAAAAAACTAATTTGAAGTCGATGCTCTCAAATATTTTCTTTCACTGATAATATTGATATAATATTAGATTTATCAATACATTATGAATAAAAGTATGACAATCTATATGTCTTTATTACAGAACTTTAACAAGGTTAAACACTGATACCAGAGCCAATTACGTGGTGCATATATAGCATGTCTGTTTTAATCTTGGCTTCAAATCTGTTGTTTTACACACACACACACTCACACACACACACACAGATCCACTAAGCTCTCTGTCTAGCTGTCTGTCTGTCTACTTATCTTTAAAAAAAAGCACAACACGTGACCAACATGGTGGAGTAAAGACGTGGCGAGTAATGTCTCCACTGAAATCTGTTAATTGTGCTGGACTTAATTACAAACGAGGACTAATATGCCGAAGTCAAGTAGGAGAACTGGAAAAGCGGGAGATAAGGTTAGTGAAAGTGAGTCACTAGAGACAATTGAAACATATTTCCGCCGGGAACAAGAGGAAAATTAACCCCCTACCCCTGGGACAATGCAAATGACTGATACCGGCCATGACAGTGTGACGGCCCTCGAGTCGCGCCTGACGGTACTTTTAACTAGTGTACAAGAAGGAATTATGGCAGAATGCCGGAAAATAAGGTCAGATTTTGATGAAAAATTTAAAACAATTGGAGAACTTCAGGCCAGTCTCGAATTTACTCAACAGCAGGTGAAAGACATTAATGAAGAAAAAATCAAACTTGAACAAAAAGTTCATATCCTTGAGGAAAAAGTGGAGAAATGCCAAAATGAACTTGAGGTTTTAAAAAAGATCTCATATGAAGCTATTAATCAGCTTTAAAGACATAGCAATGAGTTTAATGTCCGGATAAAAGAAGAGAAAGAAGAAAACGGTGAAAATGTTCGTCAGAAAGCCGTGGAAAGGTTAGAACAACTTGGCGCGGGGCGAGCAGATGAGATCAGTGAGAATATAGAGGTGGTACACAGGACTGGTCCAAGGAAAGATAACAGAGATAGACATTTAATTGTGAGGTTTTTCAGCAGAGAGGAAAGACGTGAAGTACTTTATAAGACTAAAGGGAGAGGAACAGAGGGTAGAAGTGTTGTGACTGAAGATCTAACAAAGATGGACCTGGAGCTAAAGAAAAGGGCAATCCCGCACATGAACAGAGCACACAATGACGGTCTGAAGGTCAAGTTTGTGAGAGGAAAGTTAATAATAGAAGGAAAACAAGTCGCTATTGAATGAACAGTTGGCAAATATAATGAAAAGACTGAAACCTGAACGTTCCTGCCTGCCCGTTCATTCCTTTTCAATCAAGATTAACGTTACAAGCGGCCAAGCATTCATGAATAGACTACGCTGTGGTCGGCGAGGTGATTTAGTTGGCGTCTCAGATCTACTAGCGCCATCTACGGGAAGTGGGGAAGACTATTTTTCCCCAACTGGGGATTCCGGATAGGAAAGAAAGGATTGTGGTTAATTAAGACTTAATCACTAGAGACTCGTTATGATCTGTAATTAGTGCCTCCATTTGATTTTCTGATTTCAGGTTATTTCTGACCGGAAACAAAGAAAATATTTGACTTCATTCACCAGAATATGGACACATGGGTATGGACTTTCATATTTTGTCTGTAAAATTTACAGTAAGTATATGTTTTTGGTATTAAAGTGAACTTTATTTACGACAGAGACCTGTTTACACTAAATTACAGACATTTAGTGTTATTGTTACTTGTCCGGCGTTAGGATGTATATCAGTTCTTACTATATTATCGATCATTGATTTTGAAAATGTGGTATGGTCCGCATAGATTATAAATTATAGTATTGTAAGTATTCATATTACAACCAAATATGTTTTGGGATTTTCGGGTTTGGGGTGGGGGTGATCAGGGTTTTTGGTTTCCTCCCCCCCCCCTTTTTTTTTGTTTAGTGTAGTTGAAATCATAGGTTCTACTTCTTATTTTTTTTCTGATCATAGAGGGCCATGGATTAATGATAATGCTGGAATAGAAATTTAATTATTGGTATTATTTTTATAATTATCAGTTATACTTTTCAATGCATCACTTGAAAAATGTTGCATCAATTAATAGTACTTAATGTATATTTAATTTAATTAAAAGCTTATCGTTTAGTAATACATCCTAAACTTTGCCGAACTTCATCTGTATAGTTAAAATAAATAAAAAAAATAATATAAGAACAATTTTAAGCGCACAGAGCGTCAGTGGTTTAGGTCCACAAATGGTTGTTTATTAACATAAATAATATATAAATAAATTGATCAAGAGTATTAAGCTTTTAATATATGTATATATATATATATATATATATCATTTGTACACAGATTCAGGTGTTAACAATGATAATGATAAACAACAAAGACTTGCATGTAATAAGATGTGGGGGCCGGCCATGTTGGTAAAAGGTGCATATCGGGCTACTTGCGTTAGCGTTTAGCTCGATGATGAATCTGCACATTCAGTTGTTAGATGAACAAATTAATGAATGTAAACTATATTTTTATCTTTATTCAAAACTCTGTGCAGAGACATTTATGTTTTGCTGTTTGTGTGTTGAAACAATATCAGGAAACATGGGGGGTAGCAGTATAGTAATGCTTATACCTGATGCAGGGTTAAATGTTATTTTTACAGTCATTATGTACGCTTATGAAGATGTTTATTTTTGTATGGAAAACAGGTTATTGTTATTTAAGGAGCAGAATTTTGATAATAGAGTATGGTTTATCATTGATCTGAGAATTATGAAAATGAGCTTCCTTTTTGTGTTATATTTAATTATTATATAAAAATGTTAAGTATGAATGTCAGAGGTCTGAGAAATTATAAGAAAAGGTCTATTTTCAGTTGGGTAAGAAAACATAAAGCTAATATAGCATTATTTCAAGAAACTTATAGTGAAATTAATGATGAAAACATATGGAAAAATGAATGGGGGGGGGAACAGTAATGAGCCATGGGTCAAATCATAGTATAGAGGTGTTGCCTGTTTTATCTCAAATAGTTTTAATTTAGAAAATATAATTACAGTTAAAGTCAAGGATGGAAGATTTGTAATTTTGAAATTTAATATTGAAAAATACTTATATGTTGTTGTTAATTTGTATTCTTCTAATGATGACAGGCAAAACGTTTTATTTTATAAGAAAGTTTATAAGGAAATTGAGGAATTAAATTTAGATCAAGATCATTATGTTATAATTGGAGGAGACTGGAACACAGTGTTGACAGAAATGGATGAGAAAGGTGGATTAATTTACAATAGGACTAGAGCAGTAGATGAAATTACGAGAATTCAAACAATATAAATTAGATTTGCAAGATATATGGAGAATAAAGCAACCTACAGAAAATAGGTATACTTGGCGACAGAAAAAAAAATATATATATAGTAGAATTGATTATTTTTTAATTTCTACATTTTTGCAAGACAGAATTTCAGATGTATCAAATCATTTTGATTCAATCATTCTGCCTTTAAATCTAATCATTCAGGTATTTCTATTGTAATAAACGAATGTGATGAAGAAAAACGTGGAAGGGGATATTGGAAATTTAACAACAGACTCTTGACAGATAAAACTTGTGTACAACACATGAAGGATAAACTAGAAGAATGGATAAATGAGAATTATAATTATGATCCCAATTTGCAATGGGAAATAATAAAATATAAAATCCGCAAAGAAACAAAAAATACTCTAAAGCTAAATGTAAAGAAAAAAGGGAAGAAAAAATGTGTATCCTTGGAGAATTACAGGAATTAGAAGATAAAGAAGAATTTACAGAAAAATATGAAAACCTTAGTTTCAAATTACAGAAATTATATGAGGAGAAAGTGAAAGGGATAATCACAAGAGCTAAAATTAGGTGGTTAGAAAAAGGAGAAAAAAGTACAAATATTTTTATTCATTAGAAAAAAGAAATGGAACAAAGAAACACATAAAACAACTTAGAGATGAAAATGGAAATTTAATTACAGGCATTTGGAATATATTAAAAGAAGAAAAAACTTTTTTGGAAAAACTATACTCATCTAAGCACAATGGTACTGAAAATATTGCTCAAAGTTTATTTTTTATGAATAATAATATTCCAAAATTAACTTTGGAAGAACAACAGCACTTGGAAGGATACTTATCAAAAGAAGAATGCTTTAAAGCAGCAAAGAGTTTAAAAAATAACAAGTCTCCTGGTAATGATGGGATAACGGCGGAATTTATTATTTATTTCTGGGGGCAGCTAGCAGATATAATGGTGAACAGTTTTAATTTTTCTATGGCTACTGAAGCTTTAACAGCTTCACAGAGACAAGCAGTGATAACTCTGATAGAAAAAAAAGGAAAGGATCGATTTTATATAAAAAATTGGCGCCCTATTTCTTTACTAAACATAGATTATAAAATCATGATAAAAGCTATTTCTTTTAGAGTCAAAAACATTATCTCAAAATTAATACATAGGAACCAATATGGATTTATGATAAATACATCAATAGCAGAAGCAATCAGAACTATTTTAGATGTTATGTTTTATTCTGATAATAAAAAGAAGAGTGGGATATTACTTACAATCGATTATGAAAAAGCTTTCGATACATTAGAATGGAGATTTATATATACAGCCCTAGAAAGTTTTAATTTTGGGACATCTTTAATAAAATGGGTAAAACTATTCTATAGCAATGTAGAGGCATGTGTAATTAATAATGGATATTCATCAGGGTACTTTGATGTGAAAAGAGGGGTTAGACAGGGTGATACATTGTCACCCCTCCTGTTTATTTTGTGCCCAGAGATAATTGCAATTAATATTAGATGTAATCCAGATATAAAAGGTATTAAATATGAAGATCAAGAATTAAAATTAGTGTCGTATGCTGATGATACTACATTAATATTAAAAGATATAGAATCCGTAACTTTAGTATTGAAAATATTTGAGTTTTCGAAATACTCTGGTTTAAAAATGAATAAAGAAAAGACAGAAGCAATGTGGTTAGGGAATTTAAAAAATAGTGAGGATCATTTTTTAGGCTTAAGATGGTTGAAAGGAGTTAAAGTGTTAGGAACATACCTGTCATATAACAATGAATTAATAAATGAATATAATTTTGAACCTAAAATTCAGAGTATTTATGAAATCACTAATGTCTGGAAGCAGAGAAATTTATCATTATCTGGTAGAATCTTAATAACAAAATCGTTATGTTTCTCTAAGTTAAATCATCTTATTTGCAATTTTGAAAAGCTTATTGGAAAGATTAAGTAAAATTATATGGCTTTTTATTTGGAATGGACAAAAAAGAGGTAAAGTACAGAGAAATTTGTTGATAAAACCATATGAAGAAGGGGGAATGAATATGCTTCACATTGAAAGTTTCATTAAAGGGCAGCAAATAATGTGGTTAGAAAGATATATAGACAGTTCAGAAAAGGACTGGAAATTTATTTTAGATAGTTTTTGTGATAGGTTTGGGGTAACAGAATTATTGTTACAAAGTGATTATAGTCAGGAGTATTTAAAGGATAAAATACCAGAATTTTATGTCCAAGTCTTTATGAACTGGAAAGAGATTCGTGCAGTGGATTTAATTAGCCCTATTGTTTGGAATATTTTAAGAATAACTGGAAAAAAACAAACCTTTTTTTCTCAAAAAGCTTATATGAGGCTGGACTTATTTTCGTAAATGACATTTATCAAGAGAATGGCCAAAATATAAATTTTAACTGCTGGTTAAATCGAGGTGCTAAACAGTTGGATTATATGATTTACAGAGCCATAGCAAGTCAGTGTAAAAGGACGTTTGGTCATATTGATTTCCATACTGACGACCAGTACAAGTTATTAGATATTATCTCAGTTAAATGTAAAATAAAAAATGGCACTATAGAGGTTAAAAATATTATATCAAAACAAGCATATGAATATCATGTTGGAAAAATAAAATTAAATAGTGTTATATCTAAGGATAAATATGGATACCTGTATAATGTAAAAGAAGAAGAATGGAGTGTCCTTTTCACAAATGGAAATTTGTGCAAATATAGAAAAATTAGTGAATTTCAATATAAAATATTACATAGATACCGTTGCCTTAAAGGAAAACTTTATAAATATGGGCAATCAGATGATCCTTATTGTAGATATTGTAATAATGAGGTTGAAGATGTTTCACATTTATTTTTTAAATGTGATTTTGTACAAAGATTTTGGAATGAAATAAAAAATTATTATAATATTGATGCAGAGATAATTACTGAAAAAAAATGAAGTATTTGGTATACCATATAAGGAAAGTAAGAAAGAAAACAAGATCCTTTTACATGGAAAATATTACATTTACAAGACAGAAAAAGCACATATGTTAAATATTGATCAATTTAAAAATCATATGAATTATCAGCAAAAGATAGAATGTCCTCTGACCATTGAAAAAAACAATAAATTGCGTTTGGGATTTAATAGAAGATAAAAAGGGAAAAAGGGAAGCAGAGGAAGATGTTATCAATCCACATGAATATCTGTCATAAGATTATTACTATATTTATATTTATATATTATATATTGTTTCTCTATGTATAATCAATGTATTGTGATATATGTGATGTCTGAGGTTTTTTTTTATGTGAACAGCACACTTTGGTGCTAGTTTGTTTGTATGTTATTGTTTTTGTCAATAAAAAAAAAGCACAACACATGCTTGATGCTTTAAATATACTAGTATTTATGTATATGTATATATATTTAGAATAGCCAAAAGTTCACAGTCAATAGAGGTGCTCTCTTGATCCACATATATAATTAAACAAGTAAAAATGCAATATAAGTGACCTGTCAAGAAGCTCGTTTGGTTACAGCAAGCTGTCTTTAAAATTGCGCGTCCTTTCGTGGAAACGGGTATCAAAAAAGAACGGACGTCGGGGTGGGTATTTGAAAAAAAATCATCCCCTGCCGTCAACTGCCACAGCGTCGGCGGCCCCCACGGTCGCCTCCCCCCCCCCCCCCCCCCTTCCAATTACTGGGCATATATTTTACGACGGAGACCGCGCTGCGTTGCAAATAAGGCACAAACGCACAGACCGGGAGAGGTTTTTGAGGCACATTTCAATTATGGTTGTAGGACAGAGTATTCTCTGATTCAACACAACCCGTAACGGGAATCTTTTGCAAATTAAGGGGGGGGGGGGGAGGGATCTTTGCAAATTACCTAAAAACAACCAACAGATGGTGGGCCCTCCATAGATCTCCATGATGTCGCCCAAGAATAGACCCTTCTAAGCCTTCCCAGCATGCCTTGTCAGGCTGCAAACAAGAACCCATTCTCTCCACGCGAGATCTCGTCTATAAAAGGGATAGATCTCTGCCAGTCAATGTGCACATGGCACTATTTTCAGTCGAACTCAAGCTTTATCGCCTGGAAATTGAAAATTACAATAATTAAGGCATTGGAGCAAATATAGAACAAACATTGACAACATTCATATTAAATATTACGGTTATAAAGAATATCATTGTTCGTTTGTTATTTACATGTTGTAAAATTCGGGGAACTACATTGATGCGCGATATCTGGGACGTAGTGGTGTAAATGTATAAAAACAATAACACGTGCCACTAGGTTTAAGCATGGGCGCGACCCGGGGGTGACAGGTGACGTCCAGGTGCATGTGGTCCGCCATGTTTGTATACAGTGGTTGCCCCAGCAATCAAGGTCACACCCGCTGTAGTTCCGTGCCGTCTGCACATTGCCTTGCAGGAATCTATCATTATCTTAATAGACCTTGATCCTGTACGGATGTTGATAAGAACCGATAAAGATGTAAGCGACATTTAGAGCACTTGGCCAATTCGTGAAGGTCCACCAGACTGAATGTAATATTACACGGCGGGGGTGAAAGTGTGTCACCCTTAGATTAATAGAAGTCAATTAATATGTGGTTTTGTTTTATATATATAATATAGGATTTTACTTTTATATCATGCTTTTTTATTTGCTAAACTGCATTTGATATTTTCATCAAAAGAACCACGCGCTGATTTTAAATAACTGGAAACTTTTTCATGTTTGCGGTTTGTTCATTCAATCTATATTTTGCTTTCATATATATATGCAGTACAAACGAAGTCTGATTTCTGCATGGCATGTATACGTCTGGGTATATTATGGTATGCCTATTTTCTTTAACACATGTATGCAACGTTAATACATACATTTGAATTCGATAATATATGCTCAACAAAACGGTGTCAGTTACCAATTAAGTTACTTGTACCGTTTGAATTGTCTAACTTTTTACCAGCGGCTAGGACAAATAAAATCAAAATAGGTTGCCTCTGAGGATTTCAGTGAAAAATAAAATCCTCCCAGTCCCAGTCCGCAATGCACGTTTATTATTATTATTATTATTATTATTATTATTATTATTATTATTATTTCAATATATTTATACAGGGTAACTAGTTCACAAACACTCTAGTCTTCCACTAGGCCCTGTGGATTCTGTACATATTAAAATACATATGATCATATACATACATATATACACATTAAATCTGTCAGACGTATAATGATAATAAATCATGCCTATTGTGAACATATAACATTGCATTCACTGCGAATCTTTTGGGAATGAAGGAACGGGTGTTTATAGTTACTTTGCAAGTAATTAGCTTACAATAAACCTTAAAAGATCAAAGTTAAAATCGTAATTACTATGAAGTATGAAATTGAGAGCTTAAAAAGAAGGATTTTGCTCTATGCTTAAAAGTGGCTAAGGACTTTAGTTACTGATCTCAGCTCATATGGTAAGGTATTCCATAACAACGGACCAGTATAAATAAAACTTGATCTATAATATTCCGTTCTCGGTTTAGGAAGGGCGATTAAATTATTCGTTGCAGAACTTGTTGAGTAATCATGAGAGTTTTGACAAATGACAATGATTCTCGCATATCTGTATGCGTTGTATGATGTAATAATTTATGCATAAGAAGGGTTGTAAAGTATTCATTTCTTTTTGATACATACATCCAGTCAGTTTTTGTATTAACGTTGCACTGCGAAGGATCGAAATTTAAACATCCAGTCATGATACGGGCTGCCCGGATTTGCATTTTTTTGTTTTCTCCCCTTATCCAGCTTTGTTAGGCTATTCCCATATACACTTATGGCATAGTCTATATGAGTCATGAAATTCAAAGAACATCAAAGACCATCTTGAACGATAATATTACGCTTAATTAAAAAATAAAAATATAGTGATTTTCCGAAGATAAGACGAGGTTAATAAAGGTTGGTTTTCAAATTTATTATGTCATTCAAATCCACAGGCAAAGATTTCAAAGTCTAAAGAAGCTGAATCTTTCCACGTGTATAGCGGCCCCTTTTATCAGAGGCAGCGATAGTTATGAAATCATGTCGACAGAAAATTTTAACGCACGATACCAGTGTGGGAAAATATATACAACTTCTTCTTTAAAGATAACAAAAAGACATGGGAGGGACAACGACATGGATTGCGTATATCTCCAAAAGTTTCCTTGAACTTGGTTTGTCACCGTTTGCTTTACAGTTGAAAGGTTGATTTTTGTTTGACGGGATGAGTACAACGCTTAGAATCTTTATTTCTCTGGCAAAATTGATAGGCCTAACTGCATGTGGTTTCAGCTCGGGGGTAAGAGTGGGGGGGCTTAAAATACGAAAGCACCACGGGCTCCTCACTCCATGTCTTCACGCTGGACGCCGAATATCGTGTCTGAACCAGAGCTGACCAAACGTTACATGGTAAACTCTACACCTTCGGGGCTGTAACGCAAAAAAAAAAAAACAAAAAAAAAACAATATGAACAGTTTTGTTTGCGTTCCAAGCCTTAAGCGTATTCCAAGGGGACCGCCTGCGGAAAACGCCGGCCAATCGGATCCGCCCTTTCATAGGCGAGTCGGGAAAATGCCAGACCCTTGCAACGTGACCGCTGGTAACGGTTCAGCGCCCATCGCCGCCAACCCCATGGGACCCCTTCCCCCCCCCCCCCCCCCCCGGAAACCGCCGGGGTTTTGGAAATTATGCTGAACGGGCCCCCTAAAAAGCAGGACAAAATAAGTAAAAATTGCATTTTAACCATTAAAAAATTACTTACAATCCTCTGATGGAACCAACACATACAAAAAGGAGTGCGGTGATGACGATGGCCTTCTGCATCTTAAAATCAAGTCCTGTCAGAAACAGATCCTGCATGAGCCAAGTCCGAGCGGCCTGTCGGTTAAACCAGCGGGCCCGTTATGATCAACGCCTGTCTTGTCTCTGTTTACTGCTCTACCAAAGACAGCTTATGTAGGCCTAAAACGCACATATGTACTCATTGGCAAATTGGCAAAAACTCAAACATTCAGTGAAAATATGTTTGTTTACAGAATGCGCTAAAATTCTTAGGTTTCCGATCATTCGTATCCGGATCCAGACACTTGAAACCCAAGGACACGCGAAGACTGGTACATCGGCCTGGAGTAAAAGTGTATAAAATCACCATTGCACAAGTTGCTGTTTATCAAAGATTTCCAGCACTTGACACGGCTCCGCTTTAAAAGTGCAGAAACAACTGAATAAATGTGCCTTATCTCACGCCATAAGTACATTTTCGCTGAATACAAGTTTCCCAACAAAACACGGACTTACTACGGACTCTCCCATTCACTTGTTTTAGGCGTTGTTATGGTTCTGCGTGTGAGTTAACACAATCCATGTGTGTCCATGTACCATTATGTTACTACTTAATTATTGGCGTACATGCTATGTTTATATTCTGCACATGCATTGATCGCGCCCGGTGCAAGCTTTTTCTAACTTGTGTACAGGAGTAAGTATACCATTTTAGAACTAAGTATTTGTATTATCGTGATAATTTAAAGAGCAAATACTATATTTTGTGTATATCTAACATGCCTGATATGTAAATATATATAGGTACCTTCAACTAGTAATAAGTTATGACATAAAATAGGAATATATTATGTTATAACTTATTTTATGACATAAAATATCGTGATAGTTTAAAGAGTGAATACTATATTTCGTGTATATCATACATGCCTGATATGTGAATATATATACGTACCTTCAAATGGTAATAAGTTATGATATGAAATAGGAATATAGATGGACATTCGAATCGCTTTCACATTTGCATAAAATTATATTTTTCCACTTTATCAAGTTTTCAAAAGCTAATTTCAGCTTTAATATTTTATATAATTTGTATGACAGTTCCGGTTACCCTGAACATTATCATATAACATTATATTGTGTTACATTGTATCATATTGTATTATGTTTTGTTATCTTTTAGCATAAACTATTAATACTGCCATGTTTGGTAGTACCGGGAAGATATTTTTTTTTCGTCAATCTTCCTTAGCAAATATTATCTTTAATATATGATCACTTGAGGTTAACGTACAAATCTTCTTTTTTAGATCGCAGAACAAACACATAGTCCGTGAATCAAAAGAAGTATATTTATAAATACGTGGTTGAAGTGTGGCGATATCATGCGTTTTAA
Organism: Sipunculus nudus; assembly: GCA_026874595.1. Taxonomy (NCBI): domain Eukaryota; kingdom Metazoa; phylum Annelida; class Sipuncula; order Golfingiida; family Sipunculidae; genus Sipunculus; species Sipunculus nudus. The sequence goes on along the minus strand of CM049309.1, from coordinate 21,638,356 downwards.
TTTTGTTTGTTGATTTTTTTTAGTTTCTTGTTGAGTAAAATATTGTCTCGTATTTTATATAAGTATATGATGTATATATTAACTATAATGTAATCATAAAAGAGATATTCATATCTTGTAGAAATTTTTGTCTCTACATTATTATGTACAGAATCAATGCCCCATTTGTTCTGTATTATAATGTATTTAATATTCATATTAGTGCCTCCTGGGAGACAGACAAAGTCTAAATATAACATCCTTAATAAAGATTTCTTTAAAAAATACAAAATAAATATCTTTAAATACAATATCACCAGTTAGATCATTTAAAAAAACCGGACTGGTTGTCAACAGAATCATTTCATTGGTAAAAGTTGCTACATTGCACGCTAACCTCACATGTCCATCTTTTATTCTGTATTTAGATTTAGGTATATATACTCTAGGACAGTCTGATGGATTATTGTACATTAAGATAAGTTCCTGAATAACTGTATATATATATATATATATATATATATATACACACATGTATATAGGCCTAAACACACACACACACACACACACACACATATGTATATATATATATTTAACTAAATTGGACACCCATCTTCTTCGTCTTCAATTAACTTTCCTTCCCCTATTTTATCATCTTCAATTAATACGCAGGTCATGTGATTTGGAAAGCTGTTGTCGTTGGTCGATGATAAACTCCTGATCCTGATTCAGTACTGTCCAATCCCGAAACCGCCGGAAACGGAATCAGATGGCCAAGATCACCCAGGACCGTATCCAGAGCGGTGCCGGACTAGCATTCTCATAGGCGGATTATGAGGGGGTGGCGGGGGGGCAGGGGTCCTGAAATTCTAAGAAACGGAATAATATACGCTTATTGCCAAAAAAAGCAGCTCCGGCTTTTGTCTCACATAGTTGTCATAAGCATATATACTTGTACATATTATGTATAAAGTCATGTATAGACCTAAGATGTGTATAAAGTCGACAAGCACTTAAGGAAGTCAAGCCACGTTAGGTCTGCTGAACTCTCATTGGTCGGCTCATAGTTATATTCGTCATATATAGATGGTTTATTCGGGAATAAATAGTTTACCCTGCTAGTCGCTGAGGGCCCTCTGAACTTAGTTTTGTTACCTTTACTCTTTATAAATATTGCAATGGTATTAAAGATTATCATATGATTTCAGTGTCCTGCATGTGGGAACACAACCTGAGGAAATATCGCACAGAAACAAAGCAGAAAGCATCTAGCGGCCACAGAGGGCGTGTGTCCACGACTTGTTGCGGCAATATATGTTATCGTATCGCTCACAAACAGATGCTTGGGGCATCTCCGTTTGTCTGATAACATGCAGCTGTCAGAGTGTTATTTAGTGAGTGTCAGTGTCACGTAGACGCTATAAAGTCACATTTTACTGTTTTGCACGAAAATACTGTGACCAGAAGTACAAGGAACCTGAGCTTTTCACATAACGTTAAAACAAGCAGGATATAAGACACTTCGAGCGGTACATTCACTTTGCTCCGCCGTCCATCCGTCCATGCATGCACCCCTCAGCTATACATAAGCTTTACACACGTTTGTTTTGTTAGATTAAATTAAATGTGATCAGTTCTCTTAAAATAAATCACAAATAACTGTCTGTCTTCTGCCAGTAACGGCTTCAGAGCATGCGTAGGAGGACTCTTATTCACACGAGGATTATTCTATCGGGACAACGCAGATGGGCCTCGATGTGGTTTTGTTTGGTACTTTTTTATATCTTATCCAATAGAAATTTACAAGGAAGTTTCAAATTTGTATACAATTACATGTTGCCGTCCCATAAAGTCTCAAAAGCTAATTTTATGGTTTCAAAATTAATTGAAATGGGTGTGGCCGTTTTATCAATAATAAATACATGCGTATGTAATAAGTTTTTCATGTACTTTATTTAAGAATTTCTCGTTATATTCCCGTTATAAACATGTTTGTTAATATGAAGAGGATATTTTGTGGGCAAATAATAATATATTAACAAGTGTATCATGACCAGTGCGTCTTCATTCCGACATCAAGGAATATCATTTAACCAATGGTCTGTACAAAAAATGTTGTTATAATATGTGGTCTAAAGGCGGCAACATCCCGCGGATTAAACTATTGAGCTGAACCACAGGCTTCTTAAGCATGGAAGGTTACAGGCCACGCCAAACGAATTGCTCTAAAAGAGCCGGCTGACAAAATTGGCACTTTTTCTATTGATTTTTTTTTCATATCGTCACTGTTTGAATGGAATTTTGCATTTTAATACCCGTTGTGATTACTCAGAACGATTAGGAAAAATGTAGCAATTAGCAACATAACAATAAAGAATTATTCCGTTGAATATACATCCAATATCGACATGTGACCACAACGTGCTTGTTTGGTCAATGTATTTGAAAATAAAAACAAGAGCGCCGTATAAAAGAAAAATTCATTATTTTTAAAAATTCAGACTTCATCTAAAAGAACCTCTAAGCTCAGCTCCTTGGAAGGAATCTTTTGATATTTTTCTGATGATGTTTCAGATATAGCAAATTATTATGAGCAGTTATTACTGGAAACTATAGATACTTTTGTACCTAATAAAGAAGTGTTAATAAAGCCCAACGATAAACCCTGGATGAACCATGAATTGAAAAAAACTAATGAAAAATAGAAACAGACAATGGATAGATAAAAAGAAAATAGGATGAATTACAGGATTTATACGGCAGGCATAAACCAAAGGTTAATGGACAAGAGTGCTGGGACTGTTGCGTGGTGGAAATTATCTCATGCAATCTTTCTTTAAGAATAAAAAGCTACAAACGGTACCTCCACTAGAAATCGACGGCACCATTGTTACTGATAACTCAATCAAAGCAGAACACTTCAATAGGTTCTTTGTAGCGCCGTACGGAGGCCAGCGAAGATGTTATTTCTGATAACGAGGAATCTATCCCGCCTTGTTCTCACACATTGACAAATGTAGAAATTTCTGAAAATGAAGTTAATAATGTTTTAAAATCTTTAAGAACAATCAAAGCTACTGGTCCAGGGGGAATCGGTAACTTTATTCTTAAAGAAATAGCATCTGCAGTTACAAAACCCCTCACTAAATTATTAAACACATTTATGAAAAACGCAACTTTTCCCTCTGAAAGGAAAAGTAACACGTGCTTCTTGTGTATAAAAAAGGTGCCCGGATTTTATTGATAATTATCGGCCAATATCTTTACTAAGTAATATTTCGAAAGTATTGGAACGCCTTGTATATAATAAAATATATGAACATCTAACCATAAATAATCTATTGGCTGATCTTAATTAAGGGTACAAAAAGAATCATAGCACAGTGAACCTGTTGATTAAATTGTGTCATGACATTTATAACGGTCTCGAAAAAAAAGGTATGAGACCAGACTGATTTGCCTCGATGCTTCAAAGGCCTCGTGTCTGGCATAAAGCATTAATACATAAATTGAAATCTGTAAGAATTCAGGGTCAAATGCAAAAGTTTCTTGGAAGTTATTTAAGTAACAGAAAACAGTGCGTGATCCTCGAGGGCTGTAAATCTATTTATAAATGTATGTAAATTTTGGAGTTCAAAAGGCTCAATTCTAGGACCGCTCTTATTTTTAATATATACAAATGACATACATTTAGGTCTAGAAAATAACATACTTATGTACGCGGATGATACATTTCTATATTCTTCTATTAACGACCCAGTGATAGGCGCTGCATCACTGAAGAAAAACATATAAACAACTGGGCTGAACGATGGTGCTTGAACTTTGTCTTGGTATGAACATATAAATAATATCTGTCTCAAAGCAACTAAGCGCCTGGGGATACTTAAATATTATAAATTTCATTTCTCAATGAAAATTCTAAATCGTATGTATAAGGCTATGGTCAGTCCAATTTACGAAAATTGCTATCAAATATTTATGAACTGCACTGCATAACAACAGAACCAAATGGAAAGTATACAGAGACAGGGGTACTCATTTGTAATGGAGCTTTAAAAACTTCACCAACAATAAAAAAGTTTACAGACTTATAGGATGGCCATCGTTACAAAAACGCAGGGAATACATGATTATAACAACGTTCCATCACATGATGAATGGTCATGCACCAAGATACCTTATCAATCTAATACCACACACAGTATCTCAACACTCACAATATAAACTGAGCAATGAGCATAATGTAAAATCTCCCTTTTGTAAGTACAGTAAAGCGAAGGTGTCTTTCTACCAACAGCTTGTAAATTATGGAATAACTTACCATTGACAACTCGTAGCATCGCTAATACTGAAACATTCAAGAAAATGTTAAACAAACACTTAAATCAACACTCACCACAATCGTCTTTCAAAATACGGAGAAGATACCTTGAGATAATTCTTAACAGACTAAAATACCATGCTTGTCCCTTGAATCAGTACTTATTCAGTAAAGGGAAATCTGACACCACATATTGTAATTGTGACTTGCAACAGGAGAGTGTAGAACACTATATATACTAAAATGCACAAATTATATCAAAACCAGAGGGAAAATGTTTAGTGGTATCAAGTCATTATATAAGGAATTTGACATTCAGCCACCAGTCTTTATACACTATGTACCCAGTAACAAGGAAAGAAATAACTGCTTGCTACAAATGCTGCTCACTTGTGAAAATGTCCCAACTGGCACTTTCCAAGGTAGATTAGGTAATATAATTATAAAGTATATAATATGCACCAACCATTTTGGTGTCTTATAGTAGGAAGATTAATAAGAATTATTAGTAGACAGTCATGCAAGTCATGACTTTAGAGTTTATGTGTCAACACACAAATATATAATTTATAAGTCCTATAAATTACATAGGCTTCATATGCCTGCCACGGTCCTATTTAAATTTGCTTGCTCTCTCAGTGTACATAATGTATACGTTACTTGTGTGCTGTCTCTCCTTGTTTGCTCTATATGTTACATATGTGCGGGAGAGCAATCATATTAGCTGTCTCTTAATGTTTGTTCTATATGTTATATATGTGCCGGAGAGCAATTATATTAGCAAAATAGGCTACTTTTGTAATCCTGTTTAAATAAACATGTTTAAACCAATAATTTTTAGAGGGACCTTTTCCGATATTTGACATTTATTAACTAAAGATAATCCCTTGAACGCCATTTTTTTTAATAAAAAATAGACCAGAAAATGCCGATCTCACCACACGCAGGCTGCTCGTTTTATTATACCCACGTGTTTAGAACATTTTAAACACGTTTAGGGACATCTCGCCGCAAGCTAGACGGACCAGGGTTTTTACAAAAGAACGTTTTGTAACTTGTGACCTTTCAACATCCGCACATATGCATTCAACTATTTGGTTTTTCTGTTTGTCAACATTGGCGCATGCACCGTGTTTATTAACAGCGTGTGGATAAAAAAAAAACTTTTATATATACGTCATAGAGGTGTTATAATAATTTTTTTCTTGACAGGGATTACTTACAGTTCATTGTTATGATATATATGCAGAGTAAGCAAGAAATCACATAGATTCAATAGAAAAGGTAAGTGAATAGCTAACTTTAAATGCAGCATCAGCCCTCAGGTCCACCTTGACAAACTCATGTCCCATGCAACATCACACTTACAGGGGAATCAAGTGCTCACGAGGGCGAAAAGGCTGCGTCCTCGATCACTCGTCATGTCCGATCTTCAACAGGTTCTCATAGAAGACGCACAGAGGACGAGTTACAACTGAAGGTGACTCATTGACCATACCTCAAGGGACCACCTTTTTATTATTGAATGTACACATATACATATATAATGAATGCAAAAAAAAAAAACACATGAAAATCAATAGACAAGCATTGACATGAAAAAAAATATGAAATCACTTTAACATATATATAAAAATTGTTTCATTATTAATTCCATTTTAACAGATATTTGTCTAGAAGTATGGACGCCAATGATTACAATTAAGTCCAGAAGTACTGATTCAGTGCAGTATGCTTTGTATATAATGTATAACATGTATAACAAGCATCCATATATACACAGAGGATAACCATGTTGGTCAGTTATATGGAAACATCCAGGGCTATAATAATGAATATTAGCTTTCTACAGACATAATATTATTCAATCTAAATTAGATAGTTTCGTGTTTTGTTAATTTTCCTTTGGATAATGCCACCATTTTAATCAATAAAATGGTATGTTTTAATAAACTTGATGACACCTCTTGAAATATAACGTGTGTTGTTAACATTTTGACATGTATATATAATACTTAACTTGCAGTTACTAAGAGTTTTATTTTGTATAACTGATCTGTGCTGTGGTTAAAAAGTATAACTGTATGTGAGAAGATTCTTGGTAAATCGAAATTCTCCAACCATCGAGACACTTCATACCATAACTGTTTTACGAAGCTGCAATCATAGAAAATATGTAATATGGTTCTTTATCTCTTATAAAAAAGGTAAAAGGTCCAATACTAATGTTCCATTAAGCCAGCTTTTGGAGATCTCGGACCTTTTACTAGGTAAATCATTACAAATTTGTAAAAGTGCGTGATCGTGACCAAATTCATGGACAAGAAAAAACACCTTGGTAATTCAATCAAACAGACTCAAACAAACAATAGCTTGCTCTCATAAAAATGAAGAATATTTTTGTTCTCAGATTACGGAGAACAATTATTTTTGGTGCCATCGTTCTTTAACCACGAGCATGCGCACTGCGCGTATATTGATGTACTCTGTTCGAGTCCAGTAAGCCAGAATCACGGCATTTACTTGGAGACACCGACGAGAACCTCGCTTTTAAAGATTTTTAAATTATTCTATTTCAATTAAATAAGATATAACAACGTTTGAATATAAGATATAAGACATAACAAGGGCCCGTAAAGCTTCCCCCCCTCCCTCCCCGCATGGGAGCATAATTATACTGGGTGTATTACACAAATGGGAAAATGACGAGGGCAGCTCTGTGACCTTGACCTTTGACAACGTGACCTTAAAATTAACATGTTCTTCATCCATGGGTGGGTGAGTCATAATTCAAATATGACAGGTTTTGGTCAAACAGTTTGGCTTCAAATTGGTCCACAATTTTTATAAGGAAGTGGGTCCCGTGTCCCTGACCTTTGAACCCGTGACCTCAAAATCGAACGGTTTCTTCATCCATGGGTGAGTGAGCCATAGTACAAGATGAAAGGTTTTGGTCAAGTTGTTTGGCTTAAATTCGGTGCACAAGCTTTTATCTAGGAATGGGTCCCGTGGCCTTGACCTTTGACCTTTGATATCTCAAAATCGATAAGGTTCTTTATCAAGGGGGGGGGGGGGGGAAATGAACCACACGTGCAAGATCAAAGATTTTTGTCAAATGGTATCGCTTAAAATAGGTCCACAAGGTTTTTCAAGAAGTGGCTGCCGTGGTATTGACCTTTGACCCCTTGACCTCAAAATCGATAGATTTCTTTATCCATGGGTGGAAGAGCAAAATGTGCAAGATAATAGGTTTTGGTCAAATGGTTTGGCTTAAAATCGGCTACAAGCAAATTCCGGACAGACCGACGGGTGGGAGGACGGACAGCCGGCACGACGCACGAATGGAGTAACTATATCCCCCTCCTGCTACTTTTTTGCGAGGAGAAAACAAGTGTTTTTCGATATAAATCGTAACCGCACAAAAAAAAAATCAGTCGTTAACACATGTTGCTTGTTCCATGGAACGGGTATGTTATAAGTTTGTTTGTTTTTAATCTGTTGTGCAATGACATATATATATATATATATATATATATATATATATATATATATATATATATATATACATATGTATATATACATATGTATATATAGATCATTATCATTATACATGGTACAATCAAGACATTAAATGAGAATCTATTGATAATATTTTTTCTAATCTCTTTGTAGTACGATTTGGACAGGTGTGCGTATAAAAACCCTTACTGCTTCATCATGTAGCTCATAGAGTTTACGTTCACAAAGAAATCCGCTCTCTTACGGAGTATGTCATCACTGTCTTATATATATATATATATATATATATATATATATATATATATATATATATATATATATATATAATACAAAATGAAGACGAGTCAAGTATTTTCAGACATTTTACTACTACGTAGTTTCGTGCAACATGTTGTTGCACTCGTGAGGTAATGCTGTCTGGCTGAAATGGACTAGATCATACTGGTATATACGTGTTACATAGATATTCGACCTTGAATGTATATATGTTACTGGCCTGTTGTGTCACTTGTAACCAAGACTGTTGAGTGTAAATGTGCGCCTTGGGGCAAAGATATACCAGGATCAGATAATGAAAGTCGGGATACGGGAAGACTGGGGTCAAAGGTCGCTCTGTGAGGGGGGCTTGTAAGAGGCTGTACTGAGAGCAGTTAGTGACAGTGCTTAAAGACGGCTGTACGTGTATAAACATGGGGCTCTCCATGTGTTATCTCGTGGCTCTTATGAAAGAAAGAATGAGAGAGAGAGAGAGAGAGAGAGAGAGAGAGAGAGAGAGAGAAAAGTGGGGGCATCCTATAAACTAAAATCTATGTTATGAAATTCTTAAGGAGGAATTTGTTCGCATGCCTACAGGCGGTGACAAGTTCGTTCCTTTTATTCAGGGTGGCCAAATGTGGTTCAGTTTGCATATGATATAGTATTTTTCCTATAAGCATAGGTTACATCATTTGGTGACGCTGTTATTAGCCTTTGCCTGTTTCAGTATTTTCCATGTGATACTGTAGTCTACACCTTTGTCTTTCAACTGCCATATACATTTGCTAGGTTCTGTGTTAAATTTCCTATATTTTGTTCATGAAGGATTATTTGTGATTAGCATAGCGTGACTTGAATAAATTTTCTGTTAATCCTATGTAGCTTTGTGTCGGCTCACTTGCGGCTGTTACGGTCGCTTGGTATACAATCGATTCTTTCAAGCAGGGGGTTCCAATGTTGAGGTATATTTTAACTGGTAGTTGTATAATGTAAAGAGATATGGAGCAGCACATGAGCTTCTTTGGTAATATTGAGGAAAAACATCACCCGAGACTGAACCTGAATGTCTAAGGCCAAAAAAAATTCAAAGGGATGGTTCTCAGGCACTTTTTTTTTCAGAAATCACTGCTGGCGGCGGTATTTTATTTTTTACCTTTTTTTGCATGTTTCAATAAAAATGTCATATGATCAGGGAAAAGCATGAAAATAACAGTTTTTTTTTTGCTTAACAGGTAAAAGCACTACAAAACATAGGAAATCGTATCAAAATAATATTATTTTATCTTCTTGAAAGATGAAAAAATGAAATAAAAACTTTGAAGCGGGGGGTAAAATTGACGCGGGCGGTGCCTGGGGAAAATCTTTCTCAGGCAAAGGTGACGCAATTTTACAAAAGTGGATAAAACTGTTGACCGACAACTGTGAAATGGACCAGATTATACCTGAAAATTCATGAAATTAGATGAATGTATGCGGTCCTAAGAAATAAAGGTTTCGTTTATGCCTATATCTCCGTGTGTAATTGAAAATTTGCTCAGTGTCCTCCTTTAAGTAAGTAACTTCTGTGGTTAATATCCAGATCTTTAATGTACATATATCTCGAGGGTTAAATATATCCGTTATTAAAAATAAGAGGCTTCTACGTGACGGTATATAATAGGAGTAGTTTTTAAGCTGGGCTTCCACTTGCCCGGCACAGATACTGACACGGGTGCTGTTGGAACTAAAAATTATTATATTATAAAATTGTTTCCTGTATTCCTTTTGTTGTGGACAAGGATTGTTCGCCGTAAACGGCCATTTCAGAACTCTGGTTGTATGGTTCCTCCATTATAGCGCCGTATATACGCCTCAGTACGGGTATTCCCTCAATTACGCTATTATTATAATGCATGAATATCTTCAAGGCATATATTCCATATGACTGCATTTATATATATCTGTCTGTGATAAATTACCTGTACAGGTTGAGGCACAATTGGTTGCACTGTCGGACACTGAACTCTTAAAAGCCTTGATTAAAGCGGACACTCAATATGGATTAAATGAATCTTCCGGACACGAACACTATTCAGCCGCTTTACTGAACGAGGTCTCTCTTTTCTTCAAGGGGTGGAAGAAGATTTTTCATAAACTATCTTATTATCAAATAACACATAAATTACCCGTATGTGATACAGCCCTTGAACTTTTCTCCTATTGACCTTTGATGATTATTGGTTTGTGATTTGTAACGCTTTTGTATATTACTTATGTATTGACATTTTGTTTGTTGATCTTCGCTTTGACGGAGAAAATAAAGTTAACAACAAAAACAACTATATTATATATTCATGTATCCAGGGATGTTTCATAAAATGAAATTTTATGTATTTTCATGGAATGTAAATTGAAAACATATAAATGATTTAAAACTTATACTACGAGAGATTATCCCTTAACTGTTGTTATTTTGATCACACTAGTTCTTTATTTCCTACTCGAAGAGCATACAGGTTTATTCTAATGCGACATGGCATACGATATCCTGGCGAAATCAACCACTGGTTACTTCCTGATTGATGGCGATGCGATAGACTCTTTGAGAAATAATGTTAAATTCCTCAGGTTTTTATCGGGGAAATATAGAAAATGACTCCCCGTTGTGTGACAACGTGGAGTGCCCCCATCGCTAATAATAATAAAATTTAAGTCTGTTCCGATCTCGGATATATACTGGAGATTTCTGTAGGTCCCTTCAATTTTGTATACATAATCCTTTTTTTTAAAGTGACTGTTCGAAATTATTAGCTGTCTCGTCTTTCCATTAATTTTAATTATTACCAAGTAAACATTGGTTATGTATATAAATTTGTCCTTATGTTTCGTACCTTCTGATGCGTCACGTGAGCAAGGAATGGCATTCCTGGCATGATGACATGCTTTTTAAAAAAGCTCCATTTTCAACAAGTACGCCTAACAAAGAGGTACGCCGGATCAGGTGTGTTATACGCCGGATCAGTTGTGTTATATATAGACGCGTCACAAGTACAAACGGACTCTCTCTCCCTCTCTCTCTCTCTCTCTCTCTCTCTCTCTGACACACACACGCACACACCTCCGTCAGATGTATTATGGATTTTTACAAGATATATAACATTTCACTGCCCCATCAAACATACAACGACTTAGATTAACTTTTACAGTAAACATTTATTATTCATATAAAAATAGCATTAAGCTTAAATTCACTCAATTCTGTATCTTATCTTTAATTTAAATATCCGATAGGTGTGACGATCAGGAAGACGAAGATAATGGTGATGACGGCGCGTTCTTAAGTTACTTATGATAACAATTATGAAGATGATGATGAAGATTATTTCATGACAACACGATTTAGTCAGAGAAATTCTTATTTAGTTGCAGTCTTGTTCCAAAGCCTCCCAGGTTCTTCGTGGGAATGAGGTAGATAAGTTTTATTCCAAGTTAATCTATGCCCTGACATCAGTGGCATATGGTGGCGGTCTCCATCAGGAACATCTGAAATTATAAGGATACACCATATCAATCAAACGGCAAAAATATCAGCTGACTAAAGCCCCAAACGGCTGATGTTTTCTTGACGTCTGCATATGCTTAACAGTACAAACGGAAGGGGTTGTTTATACTTAGTTTTAACTGAAAAAAAGGAAGTTTTAATTCAGGGTTTGAAAAACATTACTTTGCCTCATAGCAGATAAAGGGATGACGATAATCCAAAAATATGTTATGTGAACTTAAAGTAACATATCTGCAAAGGAGGCTAGTTCAAAATGTACGTAGTTTCACATCCTAGTTAGATGTAACCTGGTTGACCCAGAGTACACTTAATGAAAACAATACCCCAACCCCCGCCATCCACCAGCAAGTTGTGGCAAATGACGTCATATCGTGTTAACTTACCATGATATCATCCGATGGCAAGCTCGGATCTCTTCCCCCCAACGCTGTACTGAAGTACCTGCAAACAACGACAGAGGTCGCTTTAGCATATGCCTGTATATACCTGAATACATTTTTTATTTCGCTATTTATTGTACATTATACATACCTATATTTAACTACACTGAAAACTGTAATAAACATCGATTTCATAACATATGGTAGCATAATGGTATTAGAGTGCAGAAGAATACCGTCAAAGATAACACTCTTTTATGTTATATGTTACGCTCATACGATCTCTATGCTTTAAAATAAGAAACACACATGCTATAGCAATATCTGTGCAGACTGAACATAATTTAAAAGTTTATTTATTGAATTTATATGTAAAGCTATAGCAACCGATATCAAATCAACATTCAAATATTCTTCATGAAAATGACAGTCATTAACATCTGCATCTAGTCTGATAATAAAATCTATTTTGAAAATGAAGAAGAATTTTACTCAAGTGAAACGGCAAGAATGGTGAAAGTAAACTTACTCATGCTTCAAGTAGGAGTCTGGAGAATTCTGGATTCGTAGGCGGGACAGAGGATCAAGACTGAAGAGATGAGATACAGTAGAATGCAGAGAAGTAGGATTGGATTCCGCATTTACGAAGATATAGAGTAGTCAGTGATAGTAAGATATATACAAGAAAAACATGCTGATAAACAGGGCGATATAGATGAAAGAAAATAGAAACATAAACGATTGGTATAGCAGTAAAAGTAGGTAGATATACAGTGAAAATATTAGTGTAAAATGAATATATTTTACATATTTAATATTGGGATATGGTCAGGCATACATTACTCAGAGGGTAAGGAAATTGAAACCTACAATAAAAAGGCCGTGTAATGTAGAAAATGAGTTAAAAAATTAAGGAGCTTATACTAAATTGAATTCCAATTGTTAATGGAGACAGCATATGTAGACAAATATTAAGGCTAAGATCAGAGAGGGGCTTAAGTAAACCAGTTCATGGTCACACGATGAGTAACTCAATGTATCAGGGAGCTACTCACACAAGTATCAGAGTCAAGAGGTTCTGAGCATCCCCCGGTACCGTGTCTGGGTACTTAACACCAACCGTCTCTAAGGTTTCCAGAACGCAAAAGTCATTTGCACGTGGCCACGGCAACCTGAAATACAAAACAGTACAATATTTATAAAATGTAACGCTTTAGTTGGATGTTTGTAGCTTAACATTTACGTGTCAAGTGAATTTGAAGGAGTATTAAGATTTATACTTACATCAACCAAAAGTGATACAAATGAATTAGAAAAGTAGTTTGAGACTCCATATATACATCCGCCAGGATTCTAATAAAAATTTAGTATGTGTTACACAAAAATATTCGTGTCACTCCAAACCTGGAGCATGGGCTGAGCTCTTTAGAACAAAGGCGGCCCTTTTAGCTCATATCAATGGCTCTGGCCTTTGGCCAGGATATAGAAATCTCTCAAAGTTATAGAATCCTTTAAGTTAAAAACATATTGTGATGATTCATATCATCTCCATAATATAATGGATTATTTGTTGGTTTTAACACAACCCCCAGCAAAAGTCATTGAAATCTGTTCGTAACTTTTCTTAGTGAAATTGCTAACAAAAAACATGATAACCATAATGAAAACATAAAAGCTCGCCGACTGGCGGAGGTATTATTATATACGACACTAACCTGGCCGTGTACATCTCGTTCATGGTGACCCCCAAGCTAAAGAGGTCAGCCTCGAAGCCGATCTTGCCACAACATATCACTTCGGGGGCCTTGTATCCCTCGGTTCCGGGAGATGTCCCGTCCAAGTCAGTCTCGGTTATATCACCATCTATCTGGCGACTGACACCAAAGTCACACTGCAAACAAACGAACCATATACATTGTGATCTATAAATTTTGATTACATTAGATTGTAGATATAGCAGGTTTCGTGGAGAGTTTTAAAACATAAAAATATTATAGTGGGTGATGCGAGGATGGACGATAGATAGCCTTGTCGAAGAAAGTTTACCACTGGTTACAAATGTTTTTATTTTCTTTTATCTATACTTATCATTACTGTTCTTAAATTCAATGTTATAACAGAAATACATGCTCGAAACAATAATTACTGTATTGTCCTGAATTCTGGTCTGGATTGAATATTAAATGATTCATCGGCTGTTGGACTTATTCTTATTATTTATTCTAGAGTCAGAGTTTACCACAGAAAAAGAGAGAATTAAGATAATTTACAATGACTACACTACCGGAATAAACACACATACCAATTTAACTTGTCCCTGCTGAGTCAGCAGAAAATTGTCCGGTTTGATGTCCAAGTGGATAATCCTGACTTGTTGAAGACAATGAAGGGCCTTCACCATCTGGAGGGACACATAACGGATCACCTTGTCTGGAAGTCCCGGAGTACCCCTACAAACATTCAATAACATAATAAATAATGAACATGTTACCCCTACAAACGTTCAATATTATAATGAAAAATGAACATGTTACCCCTTCAAACATTCAATAACATAATGAATAATGAACATGTTAACTCTACAAACATTCAATAACATAATAAAAAATGAACATAATAAAGATGTTACCCTTAAAATATTCATTAACATAATAATAATAAACATAATGAAAATATTACCCATACAAACATTCATGAAAAAATCGTTCTGATTTAAGTTTCAGTAATGCTAATCATTATTGTCTTATTATTGTATGCATGGATATGTACTGTACATTAATGTGTGTGTTAGTATAGTGAATGCAGTGAATATTATAGATCAAATCTGACAAACAGTTAACTCCATCGAAATTGTTCCATATAGTACATATGGTGAAGATTAAAAACAAATACTCTCTTACACACACTTTTTTTATGTGAATGTGATTTGAATGTTACCTTTTGGTTACAAGGTCCCGTATGTTGCACACGCAAAGTTCCATTGCCATTATCTCGCCATCCCTCACTATCACAGAGTGATACAGACTGAAATGAAACCAATTTAATAGGACTTATTGTTGGAAAACTCTCTCATATATTGTTATCGGCTCATACATAAACAATCCCTCACAAAGTGCTATTCTTACTTGTCCAAACTTTTTTTTTCAAGAATGGATTATGTCACGTCATATTGATGGTATTAATATTGCAAAAGTACATTATACATCAACTGTTTGTTGAAATCCAAGAATAAAATGTCACGTGGCAGTCAATTATGTATTTATAATAGTCATTGAGTAATAATTATTGAAAGGATCATTGTTAAATTCACCTACCTGACGAATCTTTCAGCAGTGGATGACGTCATTAGTGCCTGATAAATGTTGACCTCTTCATCAAGTTTTGTCTTAACCTTGACCGCCGCCAAGGCACCTCGGTACGAACCCTGGGAATATAATCTAATATACTCTTAAAATATAATATAAAATACAATATCATATCAAGCAAATTATAACATAATATAATATTAAATAATATAAGTAAATAATATTATATTATATAAATGATACAATTTTTAATTACGATGTACAGTGTACTGGTTTAGACAGTATATTTTTTACGCATTTTGAGTGAAAGAATTCCTACTTTGTTGTTATCGTGGTATTTTTTTTAATCGGCTATATGACAGAGCTCATAAAATGTACAAAATTGATCGTAAAAGAGCAATAGAGATGACATGCCTAGAACTGGTAACCTTACTTATAGTCTGTCCTTAATTTTCTTGCTCCTGCGTGGAGCTTACTGCATACTTCCATAAATATGCGTATTTTTTTTTATAAGATAAACATAAACATTAAGACAAGATGCACCAAACCTGATGCATAGGGAAAAATAAATATGAGTAATGCAATGTTGCGTCAGGTCACCGATATATTACATTTTACCAAATTGATATATGTAATGTTTCAATAAATAAAAACGTACCCGGTAGACCTGGCCGTATGCTCCGCCCCCTAGACGATAAGGAGTGCCGTACTCATCTGTCTGCAGTATAACGTCTTCTATCCCATTGTTCAGTAGCCTTTGGATCACATCGTCGTCCGGTTCTCTGATGCCCGATCCAGCTGTGCTGTTGCTGTAAAGGCAGAGACCCAAACCTCCCAGGCTGGGCAGACCTTTGGGACAATGGACAGAGTCCGCTGAGCCAGCCCAGCTGCCATCAAATATGCAGCTGGAGGCCACCGAGATCCCTGAACTGAAGGACCCGCCAGTTAGCACCTCCGCAACCGCCAGAGAAGACTCGCTCCCACTGCTCGAGTAACAACTCACGGCGGCTGAGGCTTTTAAGCTGAGGGCGTTTCCTTCCGGTAACTTCTCCGAGCCAACAACTGCATCATGGTATTCAGGGATGATGGGGGGTGCTGAGGCTGGCCATGTACTCTTCCCGTGGTCTTTGGGTCCACTGCAGCCTGTAGGGGAGGTCAAAGCTGGACGGCATAGGCTTGCAGCGGGACGAGCATCAGTGGACTTGAACAACTTATCTTCTTGTAAAACCGCTGGCAGAAAACTGCTACTGTCATTTTCTTTGGTTTCCTGAAAGGTCCGTCCTAAAGCCAAGATAAACACTTGACAGATTCCGAGGAACGTTACGATCATTCTGATGGAAATTTGCAGAGTAATCACAGGCACAACTTGCAAAGATTGTAAGAAAACTTTTCTGCTCCTCCAAACAAACACGTATCCAAAGGTAGCTAGGTACGTTTATGACGTCACCAAACGACATCGTAGACTTGAACGTCTTTGACGTCACGTGATGGCCTCGTTGTACCCATAGCGACATGACGTCGAGATGTCATGCAAGCAAGGAAAGATTACAGAGACACATGTTCGATCAGACAGTTATACATTATCTTATTACCATAATTATAAGGCGATATATAGAAAGCAGGTTTAAATTTAGTTTGTGCAGAATGATCTATAGGTGAAGAGTCTTTTAGTCTGATGAGGCAACCTATAGACCTTTACGAAAGGGGAATTATACCGATTTATTTATTCGTATCTTTGCAACCACTTTTAAAATTCCAGGTAGATTTTACAGTTTTACGAGTGTAGCGTGTACTGATAGAGTAACACTCGTATGGGTCTGTTGAGGTTTACATTAAGATGGACCATATGGGGCCTGAAATAAAACTGATATGATAACTGGCGGCGAAGGTGAGACAAAGGTCACAAGTGATGCATGGTGACACAGTTTGTGGCATAATTTTTGGGAGAAATTGGAATAAATAAACCTTTGAGGGTTCGTGAAAGGCGCGGGTGTCGACACGAAGGTACACGAGCGGCCATGCAGGCGAGAACTTGCGTGAGTTTGATATTAAGGGAACGTGTATCGGCAAGTTTAGGAGCGGAATGATGCTTTTTGGACCACGCCTAAATCCTCAGATAATAGTTGGATCATCAATACTACATACTGTCCGAATGAACAAAAACATTGAGGAGAAAATAAATTTTGAAGGGAAATTGAGGCGTTCAACAACAGCTGATGTGAAAAAAATATAAAAATCTCGGTCGATCATAAAATACTGAAACACCCATAACTATCCTGTAAGAACTGTATAATTGCAATGACTCCCCCCCCCCCCCCCCCTTCTATTTTATTTGACAGGAAATGAGACAAACGTCACAAAAGAGAGATAAAATTTATTTATATATTTAATTATATAATTGTATATTAAATTTTCTCTTCTGACCTGAATTTTTTTAGTTAATTGCCATTCAAATTTAATTAAATGCTCAAAACTTTATAAAGATAAACCACGGCAATGTACACATGTGTGGAGTTAATATACATTTGATGTTGAAATTGTAATTGACGGTATTCGAACGGTACTTCTGTCACGGACTCCTCTGTGACCATGCACGTTTGGATATGCACGTTTTTGGTCCTAAACTGTCGGGAATGATGCAACGTGTGTCCTTAGAGGGGGACATTTTCGTTATTTCTCTATCAAATCAAGAGATATAATAAAACAAGAGATGTATCAAATTATTTTTCGAAGAGGGCATTGCTGCGCCATCTGTCGGCAGCTACGATTGTGTGCAAAGGTAAAAATCAATTAGTTTCTCGGAATAATAGCCCTAGGCTCTCTTGCGCAATATATAGACAGACATGCATACATACATACATACACATACCTACATTATATATATATTTTCACATCTGTAAATTTCCCTGAGACTCATAGCTTAATCTGGCTTCATTATGTTCAAGCAAGCACTATCTGTCGTATTTTGGATGAAACTAAAACTGGTCTTAAAGTTAAAAAAAATGAATGGGAAGGAGAAGCTCGTAGGCATAAAACGGCTTTGAAATAACTATAAACATAAACATATATATGGTGAATTCCTTGGTTATTAACTGAATGCCACGTTGATACAACTCTTTACATAAGTCATCAGTCATGACATTTCCTGTACCTTTTAATTTCCTGCGTTCTCTCATGACTAAACCTTTGACAGCCCTTCTAACAATTCGACAAACACGGCCCTGGGTTTACTGTCCCTTGGATGTCTGCCTACCCTATATGCAACATTAACCTCTGTTGTATCCAGGTCAAACCTCAGTTTTTCTTTAAAAAGCTTTTGTACCAATTCTGTGCAGTTTTCTGAACCATTTGTGCTTTGTTCACTCTAAGGTAAACCAAATATTCTGTCAGTAGTTTTTCTAGAATACTGTTCTAGTTCAATAGCCCTTTTCTTTGCATCAATAGCCTCAGTGGCTGTCTTATAACACTGTTCCTCTAGAGCTGTTATTTTGTCTGAGAGTTTAACTATTTCAGTTTTGATTTCTGTGTTTTCATGTACTAGAGTAAGTACCTTTGATTCTAAATGTTCTACTGTTCTTTCATATTTCTCAGTAACTTGTCTAACTTGTCAATACCAGTATTCAGACAATAAGTTATTGAAAGGCAAGTAAAATTACAGATGATGTGTGAACATCACAACGTATTTTATCATATATCATGTATGTTAAATAAATTTATTTTAAACTGATAAAATTATTGAATAAAACTGAAGTTAAAATTATTATTAAATAATGCATGTATATTGATGTTTTAATAGGAAGCCTCCTGTTTATATATACACTGGAAGAAAGGTGTGTACAGGAAGAAATTTAAATGCATGTATGATATAATTATTATTTATGAAAGTCCTAAATAATTTATATTGTTTTAATATATATATATTGTTATATATATATTGTTATATATAAATATGTATATATATATATGTATATATATATATATATATATATATATATATATCTGCAGGGGTGAATCCAGGGTTTGTAAAGGGGAGGGTCCAACACCGGAAGACTAACAAGAAAGACTATAAGAGGTATAAGCATTTGTGTTTATGTGTGAGGGTGTGTGTGGGCAAATTAACGGTTTTACTTTACACATGTGCATTATAATAGAAATTGTGCTGTTTTGTCAGTTAAGGCAACCTGTGGCATTAATTTTTGGTCTTACTTTAAACACTCAGAGTCAGTGACTCATGTATGTAATAATATAAGTATATTGTATATATGTCAAGGAGAACTGTCAATTTTGAAAAAAAGTGATGCTCCATTTGTGACAAATGTCTGTGGTATTTGATTAGTATAAAAGACACTGTGATACTTCCAAATATTATCTTCATGAAGATAATAACCATTAATGTTGAAGAAGTATTTATTTTATCTTTTGTTATTATTTAATTATTGAAAGTGAATACAACTTGTAATGCATCACAATCATAAATTGTGAATTATTTTTTTTTACAAATTCTCCCACCATTTCAATAAAATGGACATAACAGGTGTAAACACTTATTGTCAGTGAAAATTATTTATTTGCTTATTGTTGAATAGGAACATTTTAATGATTATTTTCTAATTATTACTTATGGCTCTCACGTCTGATTCCAAGTGGAATATGATAACAAATATGAATTTTTTATCTCTCTTTTTACTACTTGCTAAAAACATAGCATTTTCCCTTCTCTTCTCCACCCCCACCCCCCTTCAGGGTACACATGCGGCCAAAAAAAATGCAATTTTATTTTTTTTATAATCATAAATCAAAAAGCTATGTGATCACTGAATATTTAAAGATTGGTAGTATTTTAAATGACAGATAAATAAACAGACAAAACTTCTGTGAAAAATATTAACATTTTACCATTTATATAGCCGACAGTTACAAATATTAATATATTAATATAACAGCTCAATTATTCAAGATTGTACCTTTGTAAAGTTCTGACACCAGTATGGCAATAATACTAATAGCAAAGAGTGTAATATGATATATTACATTCTTTTTTAATAGCCGTGTTGCATCTTTGAGTGCCAATAAATGCGCACTGTTATGTAAATTACCGACATATGATAACAATATAAAGCAGTGAGCTTTACAATTAAACTTGTATCCTCGTCAATAACAGTTACTGACCTTTTACCAGAGATATTTCAAATATATTTGTGGTATCAGGAAAGAGCATATCATCGCATGCACATGAATACTGTACATATCATCGCATACACATGAATACTTTGACTGGGAGTGGGAAACGCTCTAATTCGACACGGCCAAGATTGATACATTTTGTTTATACCCATGCATCAACAATGAAGAGGGACCCGCTGGTGTGCGGTAAATGTAACATGTTTTTAGCACTGGTTACGGGCCAATGTTTATCAATATAGATGGAGAATAGGATCATATAGGCTTCGTTTTCTGACTTACTGAAAATTTCATATGTCAATAAGGATTAAATATATATGGCAGGGCCAAATCGGGCCTGCCTTGTCCCATCCCCGCGTTCTCCTCGTATTGTGATTTTATTACGAAGAGAAGTAAGAAAACAGATTCCTGTTACTTGGAATGATACCTGGAGTAACATTTATAAAAAGTATAGACATATGCCTCGACCGTACTAAAAATAAAACATATTTATTATGACAGGTCCATCGAGCATATGGTTGAAAGTTAACACACGTGTCAAGAATGTCCGACCTGATGTCCGACCTCCACGTGTGTTTACATGGCCTCGTTTTCAGTCCGGCAATAACGTTCGCTGATTGGCTAATAGAGCTGTCGATCACGCACTCGCCGTCAGGTCAATTCCCGGGGTGAAGAGATACCTACACGGTAGGGCTGAAAGGAGTACTCGAGTACTCGAGTCCGGGTAATACTTACCGAGTACTCGAGTCCAAAATTCGGACTCGAGTACTCGTGTATGTACCTGTATATCTGAATATTACTGCAAATTTACTGGCAGTCTGGGCTTATTTATTCATTATCGAAGTAATAATCATACTGTACAGTTTATTTTGAAGAGACTTACATTTATGAGTTATATGCTTTCGAATGGAGTTTTCCACTGTTTAATTTTAGTATTTATATCTATTCCTTCGTTTCGATAAAGTTAAGCCGTCATTAAGTCAAATTTATGTATTTTGCATCGGTAAACAGATGTCAGTTTAACTTTACAGCGTTACCATAGTAACGAGTAATCGAGTCCGAGTCGGGTATTGCCTATCGGGTACTCGAGTCCAAAATTTTGTACCCGTTTCAGCCCTACTACACGGCTGCTCGGAGGTGTAGATGCGAAACCTGGCCGTGGGAAGTCAGAAAACTTGACCACCCGATGAACCGTGGCAATCGTGGTTGCGTGACCGGTCTGCCATGGGCCCTTATATACCCTTAGGGTTGTGGCCAGTTGTCCACTCACGGAATACTTGTGGACAAAACATAGTTATACAATTACGTTGCTCGTGACCAGTGGCTCGAGGCTGAATATCTGTTCTCAATATAATAATTATTAAATCTCATATGTAAAGAACATTGTTCAATACAAATCACTAACAAGTTATTGACAATATTTAATCTTAAGGCTCGCAATGTCAAAAGTGGCGCTCCACGCTCAGGACGGTCCTCAGCCAATCAACCGTATTTATAGAGATTACTACGCGTGTCATCAGCTGGATTTGTTGACATCAACGATGATTAAAATACAAGGCTCACAATGTGAAATAGCTTACGCCACTGTATCCATATGTACGTTTATGGTGGATTATGGACAATTGAAGGTACTGCAACCATTAATAATGAAGTGGAGGCGAGTAATCTAATATTAGGAACGGCGTCCCGCTAAAATATCATAATATCGCTCAGCCATGCGGCGCCAATGTCAGAATCTTACAGCGTCCACAAATTATGAGTATATGAAAGCCCGAATGATTACCTATTCAGAAATAACAAATGTTTTAATTATGGCCATCGCTTTTAAGATATAATATACTGAGATTATATGACTCTGTTGTAACATCAATGTTGATCAAGTACAATAAAAACATTCGATGTTGACGACGTTTCTCTAACCCATCACGGTATCCGTGAGCTGCACATGGATAAATATCGACCTCGGTGACATTATCATTACCATAAAAATTCTCACCAGATCCTCGAGATAAGAATTATTATATTATAATTAGGCAAGTACCATGACATGAGAATATTACATATATGAATAACCCAGAGTTATCCTGTGACCTGCTACCCAGTGTTCGCCATTACAGTACGTATTACTTTAAGAACTCGTTTAAAAAAAATTACAACACATGCATGAAGGTTTATTCTAAATGTGACAGATGACAAAAGATATCCTAGCGAAAACATCTACTGGATACTTCCTGAATGATGGCGCCACGATAGACCCTTCGAGAAATAATGTTTAATTCCTCAGTGTTTATGGGGAAATATGGAAAAAGACTCCCGACACCCTTAGAACACCGTTGTATATGATAACGTTTGAGTGCCCCCACCGCTAGTTATAATATAAATAAAGTCTCTTCGGATCTCGGATATATACTAAAGATTTTCTGTCGATCCTTCTAATTTTGTACATAATCCCTTTTTTAAGTGAATGTTCGAAATTATGAGCTGTCTCGTCTCCTGGCACTCCTGGCATGAAGACATGCCTTTTTAAAAAAGCTCCATTTTCAACAAGTACGCCTAACAAAGAGGTACGCTTGATCATGCGTGTTATACGTAGACACGTCACGAGTACATACACGGACGTTTGCTCTCTCCCCCCCCCCCCCCCACACACACACGCACGCACACACTCCGTCATACCCCCATACAGATGTATTGTGGATTTCTACCAAATATATAACATTTCACTGCCCCATCAAACATACAACGACTCAGATTAACTTTTACAGTAAAATTTATTATTCATATATAAAAATAGCATTAAGCTTTCATTCACTCAATTCTGTATCTTATCTTTTAATAACATATTTCTTGATTTTTGCTGAAAAAAGTGACATAGGTCTTTTATTTAAATATCCGATAAGTGTAATGATCAGGAAGACGAAGATGATGTTGATGACGGCGCGTTCTCAAGTTACTTATGATAACAATTATGAAGATGATGCTGAAGATTATTTCATGATAACACGATTTAGTCAGAGAAATTCTTATGTTATTGCAGTCTTGTTCAAAAGCGCCCCGGGTTCTCCGTGGGAATGAGGTAGATAGGTTTTATTCCAAGGTAATCTATGCCTTGACATCAGTGGCACATGGTGGCGGTCTCCATCAGGAACACCTGAAATTATAAGGATACACCATATCAATCAAACGGCTAAAATATCAGCTGACTAAAGCCCCAAACGGCTGATGTATTCTTGACGTCTGCATATGCTTAACAGTACAAACGGAAGCGGTTGTTTTTACTTAGTTTTAACTGAAAAAAAGGAAGTTTTAATTCAGGTTTTGAAAAACATTACTTTGCCTCATAGCAGATAAAGGGATGACGATAATCCAAAAATGTGTTATGTGAACTTATAGTAACATATCTGCAAAGGAGACTAGTTCAAAATGCACGTAGTTTCACATCCTAGTTAGATGTAACCTGGTTGACCCAGAGTACACTTAATGAAAACAATACCCCAACCCCCGCCATCCACCAGCAAGTTGTGGCAAATGACGTCATATCGTGTTAACTTACCATGATATCATCCGATGGCAAGCTCGGATCTCTTCCCCCCAACGCTGTACTGAAGTACCTGCAAACAACGACAGATGTCGCTTTAGCATATGCCTGTATATACCTGAATACATTTTTTATTTCCCTATTTATTGTACATTATACATACTTATATTTAACTACACTGAAAACTGTAATAAACATCGATATTATAACATATGGTAGCATAATGGTATTAGAGTGCAGAAGAATTCCGTCAGAGATAACACTCTTTTATTTTATATGTTACGCTCATACGATCTCTATGCTTTAAAATAAGAAACACACATGCTATAACAGTATCTGTGCAGACTGAACATAATTTAAAAGTTTATTTATTGAATTTATATGTAAAGCTATAGCAGCCGATATCAAATCAACATTCAAATATTCTTCATGAAAATGACTGTCATTAACATCTGCATCTAGTCTGATAATAAAATCTATTTTGAAAATGAAGAAGAATTTTACTCAAGTGAAACGGCAAGAATGGTGAAAGTAAACTTACTCATGCTTCAAGTAGGAGTCTGGAGAATTCTGGATTCGTAGGCGGGACAGAGGATCAAGACTGAAGAGATGAGATACAGTAGAATGCAGAGAAGTAGAGTTATACAGGATTGCAGTCCGCAGTTACGAAGATATAAAGTAGTCAGTGATAGTAAGATATATACAAGAAAAACATGCTGATAAACAGGGCGATATAGATGAAAGATAATAGAAACGAAAACGATTGATATAGCAGTAAAAGTAGGTAGATATACAGTGAAAATATTAGTGTAAAATGAATATATTTTACATATTTAATATTGGGATATGGTCAGGCATACATTACTCAGAGGGTAAGGAAATTGAAACCTACAATAAAAAGGCCGTGTAATGTAGAAAATGAGTTAAAAAATTAAGGAGCTTATACTAAATTGAATTCCAATTGTTAATGGAGACAGCATATGTAGACAAATATTAAGGCTAAGATCAGAGAGGGGCTTAAGTAAACCAGTACATGGTCACATGATGAGTAACTCAATGTATCAGGGAGCTACTCACACAAGTATCTGAGTCAAGAGGTTCTGAGCATCCCCCGGTACCGTGTCTGGGTACTTAACACCAACCGTCTCTAAGGTTTCCAGAACGCAAAAGTCATTTGCACGTCGCCACGGCAATCTGAAATACAAAACAGTACAATATTTATAAAATGCAGCGCTTTAATTGGATGTTTGTAGCTAAATATTTATGTGTCACGTGAACTTGAAGGAGTATTAAGATTTATACTTACATCAACCAAAAATGAAACAAAAGAATTATAAAAGTAGTTTGAGACTCCATATATACATCCGCCAGGATCCTAATAAAAATAAAGTATGTGTTACACAAAAATATTCGTGTCACTCCAAACCTGGATCACGGCTGAGCTCTTTAGAACAAAGGCGGCCCTTTTAGTTCATATCAATGGCTCTGGCCTTTGGCCAGGATATAGAAATCTCTCAAAATTATAGAATCCTTTAAGTTAAAAAAAATTGTGATGATTCATATCACCTCCATAATGTAATGGAGTGTTTGTTGGTTTTAACACAGCCATCAGCAAATCTGTTCGTTACTTTTCATAGTGAAATTTCTAACAAAAAAACATGATAACCATAATGAAAACGATTAGCGGAGGATTGGCGGAGGTATCATTATATACGACACTAACCTGGCCGTGTACATCTCGTACATGATGACCCCCAGGCTAAAGAGGTCAGCCTCGAAGCCGATCTTGCCACCAAGTATCACCTCGGGGGCTTTGTATCCCTCGGTTCCGGGAGATGTTCCGTCCAAGTCAGTCTCGGTTATATCACCATCCATCTGGCGACTGACACCAAAGTCACACTGCAAACAAACGAACCATATACACTGTGATCTATAAATTTTGATTACATAGGTTTGTAGATATAGCAGGTTTCGCGGAGAGTTTTAAAATATAAAAAAAGATTATAGTGGGTGATGCGAGGATGGACCATAGAGAGCCTTGTCGAAGAAAGCTTACCACTGGTTACAGCTTGTAAAATGTTTTTATTTTGTTTTATCTATACTAATCATTACTGTTCTTAAATTCAATGTTATTACAGAAATACATGCTCGAAACTATAATTACTATATTGTACTTAATTCTGGTCTGGATTGAATATTAAAGGATTCATCGGCTGTTAGACTTATTCTTATTTATTCTAGAGTCAGAGTTTACTAGAAAAAAAGAGAGAAGTAAGATAATTTACAATGACTACACTACCGGAATAAACAAACATACCAATTTAACTTGTCCCTGCTGAGTCAGCAGAAAATTGTCCGGTTTGATGTCTAAGTGGATTATCCTGACTTGTTGAAGACAATGAAAGGCCGTCAGCATCTGGAGGGACAGATAACGGATCACCTTGTCTGGAAGTCCCGGGGTACCCCTACAAACATTCAATAACATAATAAATAATGAACATGTTACCCCTACAAACGTTTAATATTATAATGAAAAATGAACATGTTACCCCTTCAAACATTCAATAACATAATGAATAATGAACATGTTAACTCTACAAACATTCAATAACATAATAAATAATGAACATAATAAAGATGTTACCCTTAAAATATTCATTAACATAATAATAATGAACATAATGAAAATATTACCCATACAAACATTCATGAAAAAATCGTTTTGATTTAAGTTTCAGTAATGCTAATCTTTATTGTCTTATTATTGTATGCATGGATATGTACTGTACATTAATGTGTGTGTTAGTATAGTGAATGCAGTGAATGTTATAGATCAAATCTGACAAACAGTCAACTCCATCAAAATTGTTCCATATAGTACATATGGTGAAGATTAAAAACAAATACTCTCTTACACACACTTTTTTTATGCAAACATGATTTGAATGTTACCTTTTGGTTACAAGTTCCCGTATGTTGCACGCGCAAAGTTCCATTGCCATTATCTCGCCATCCCTCACTATCACAGAGTGATACAGACTGAAATGAAACCAATTTAATGGACTTAATGTTGAAAAACTCTCTCATATATTTTTATCGGCTCATACATAAACAACCCCTCACAAAGTGCTATTCTTACTTTTCCAAAAATTGTTTTTTTTTTTTTCAAGATTGGATTATGTAACGTCATATTGATGGTATTATTATTGCAGAAGTACATTACACATCCACTATATGTTGAAATTCAAGAATAAAATGTCACGTGACAGTCAATTATGTATTTATAATACCAATGACGGATTAGTCATGGAGTAATAATTATTGAAAGGATTATTGTTAAAATGATATTAGAGATCACTTACCTGACGAATCTTTCAGAAGAAGATGACGTCATTAGTGCCTGATAAATGTTGACCTCTTCATCAAGTTTGGTCTTAACCTTGACCGCCGCCAAGGCACCTCGGTACGAACCCTGGGAATATAATATAATATACTCTTAAAATATAATATAAAATACAATATCATATCAAGCAAATTATAACATAATATAATATTAAATAATATAAATAAATAATATTATATTATATAAATGATACAATTTTTAATTACGATGTACAGTGTACTGGTTTAGACAGTATATTTTTTTACGCATTTTGAGTTAACTGAAAGAATTCCTTCTTTGTTGTTATCGTGGTATTTTTTTTTAGTCGGCCTATATGACAGAGCTCATCAAAAGTACAAAATTGATCGTAAAAGAGCAATAGAGGTGACATGCCTAGAACTGGCAACCTTACTTATAGTCTGTCCTTAATTTTCTTGCTCCTGCGGGGAGCTTACTGCATACTTCCATAAATATGCGTATTTTTTTTATAAGATAAACATAAACATTAAGACAAGATGCACCAAACTTGATGCATAGGGAAAAATAAATATGAGTAATGCCATGTTGCGTCAGGTCACCTATATATTACATTTTACCAAATTGATATATGTAATGTTTTAATAAATAAAAACTTACCCGGTAGACCTGGCCGTATGCCCCGCCCCCTAGACGATAAGGAGTGCCGTATTCATCTGTCTGCAGTATAACGTCTTCTATCCCATTGTTCAGTAGCCTTTTGATCACATCGTCGTCCGGTTCCCTGATGCCCGATCCAGCTGTGCTGTTGCTGTCAAGGCAGAGACCCAAACCTCCCAGGCTGGGCAGACCTTTGGTACCATGGACAGAGTCCGCTGAGCCAGCCCAGCTGCCATCAAATATGCAGCTGGAGGCCACCGAGATCCCTGAACTGGAGGACCCGCCAGTTAGCACCTCCGCAACCGCCAAAGAAGACTCGCTCCCACTGCTCGAGTAACAACTCACGGCGGCTGAGGCTTTTAAGCTGAGGGCGTTTCCTTCCGGTAACTTCTCCGAGCCAACAACTGCATCATGGTATTCAGGGATGATGACGGGTGCTGAGGCTGGCCATGTACTCTTCCCGTGGTCTTTGGGTCCACTGCAGCCTGTAGGGGAGGTCAAAGCTGGACGGCATAGGCTTGCAGCGGGACGAGCATCAGTGGACTTGAACAACTTATCTTCTTGTAAAACCGCTGGCAGAAAACTGCTACTGTCATTTTCTTTGGTTTCCTGAAAGGTCCGTCCTAAAGCCAAGATAAACACTTGACAGATTCCGAGGAACGTTACGATCATTCTGATGGAAATTTGCAGAGTAATCACAGGCACAACTTGCAAAGAGAGTAAGAAAACTTTTCTGCTCCTCCAAACAAACACGTATCCAAAGGTAGCTAGGTACGTTTATGACGTCACCAAACGACATCGTAGACTTGAACGTCTTTGACGTCACGTGATGGCCTCGTTGTACCCATGGCGACATGACGTCAAGATGTCATGCAAGCAAGGAAAGATTACAGAGACACATGTTCGCATTAGGAAATTTTTAATGATGTAAATTTTCTTATATATAATAATGTTTTGTTATTAGGCCGTCATCGTTGATGTCAAATTTTCAACAGGCTAATGAGGGAATTGATGAATCGATCAGACAGTTATACATTATCTTATTACCATAATTATAAGGCGATATATAGAAAGCAGGTTTAAATTTAGTTTGTGCAGAATGATCTATAGGTGAAGAGTCTTTTAGTCTGATGAGGCAACCTATAGACCTTTACGAAAGGGGAATTATACCGATTTATTTATTCGTATCGTTGCAACCACTTTTAAAATTCCAGGTAGATTTTACAGTTTTAACACGTGTAGCGTGTTACTGATACGAGTAACACTAGTATGGGTCTGTTGAGGTTTACATTAAGATGGACCATAACGGGCCTGAAATAAAATTGATATGATAACTGGCGGCGAAGGTGAGACAAAGGTCACAAGGGGTGCATAGTGACACAGTTTGTGGCATAATTTTTGGGAGAAATTGGAATAAATAAACCTTTGAGGGTTCGTGAAAGGCGCGGGTGTCGACACGAAGGTACACGAGCGTCCATGCAGGCGAGAACCTGCGTGAGTTTGATATTAAGGGGACGTGTATCGGCAAGGTTAAGAGCGGAATGATGCTTTTTGGACCACGCCTAAATCCTCAGATAATAGTTGGATCATCAATACTACAAACTGTCCGAATGAACAAAAACATTGAGGAGAAAATAAATTTCCAATGGAAGTGGAGACGATGTGAAAAAATATAAAAATCTCGGTCGATCATAAAATACTGAAACACCAATAACTATCCTGTAAGAACTGTATAATTGCAATGACTTCCCCCCCCCCCCTTCTATTTTATTTTACAGGAAATGAGACAAACGTCACAAAAGAGATAAAATTTATTTACATATTTAATTATATATTTATATATTAAATATTCTCTTCTGACCTGAATTTTTTTAGTTAATTGCCATTTTTAGTTAGTTGCCAAATTCAAATTTAATTAAATGCTCAAAACTTTATAAAGATAAACCACGGCAATGTACACATGTGTGGAGTTAATATACATTTGATGTTGAAATTGTAATTGACGGTGGTCGTACGGAATTTCTGTCACGGACTCCTCTGTGACCATGCCTGTTTGGATATGCACGTTTTTGGTCCTAAACTGTCGGGAATGATGCAACGTGTGTCCCTAGAGGGAGACATTTTCGTTATTTCTCTATAAATCAAGAGATATATTAAATTATTGTTCGAAGGGGGGTATCGCTGTGCCATCTGTCGCCAGCTACGATTGTGTGCAAAGGTAAAAGGCAATTAGTTTCTCGGAATCATAGCCCTAGGCTCTCTTGCGCAATATACAGGCAGACATGCATACATACATACATACACATGCATACATTATATATATATTTTCACATCTTTAAATTTCCTGAGACTCATAGTTTAGTCTGGCTTCATTATTTTCAAGCAAGCACTATCTGCTTGTATTTTGTATGAAACTAAAACTGGTCTTAAAGTTCAAAATAACGAGTGTGAAGGAGAAGCTCGTAGGCATAAAACGGCTTTGAAATAACTATAAACATAAACATATATAACGTGAATTCCTTGGTTATTAACTGAATGCCACGTTGCTACAACTCTTTACATAAGTCATCAGTCATGAGAATTCCTGTACCTTTTAATTTCCTGCGTTCTCTCATGACTGAACCTTTGACAGCCCTTCTAACAAATTTGACCAACAGGGCCCTGGGTTTACTGTCTCTTGGATGTCTGCCTACCCTAACTGCAATATTAACCTCTGTTGTATCCAGGTCAAACCTCGGTTTTTCTTTAAAAAGCTTTTGTACCAATTCTGTACAGTTTTCTGAACCATTTGTGCTTTGTTCACTCTCAGGTAAACCAAATATTCTGACAGTAGTTTTTCTAGAATACTGTTCTAGTTCAATAGCCCTTTTCTTTGCATCAATAGCCTCAGTGGCTGCTGTTTTATAACACTGTTCCTCTAGAGCTGTTTTCTGTCCAGTGGTGGATCCAGAGGGGGAGCTTTGGGGGCTATATTGGCGTATTGGCGGTAAAGTAAGTGCGCACGCGTCACCTGCCGGCCTAGTTCAGCTTGATCTAGATACATAATCGCTGTAAGCCGTGAAACAATTGCTACACGAGTAAGGTCAAGGTCTCTAAGCTCATATGTAAACAAAGAGAGCTATTACCATTCATGTGAACGTAAACCTGCCTGGGTCGCTGTCAAGCAAGATCAGTTGAAGATCGCTAAACTCAGAAAGACTATATGGTACTAACCATACGCTAGATTCTACACAGTAACCAGTAAACAGTAACCAGAGATCTCTGAAGGAACTGGACTTTATTGTTTTTATACAAAGCATGGACTAAATATCCTGTATTTTTAATGTGAAGGACTGTCGTATTGACACATCAACGCACACACACTCACATCTGTGTCTCTGTATGTATTGTCTTGAATTATATTTGTGAATTTAACCTGATGTCTCATAGTTTCTATTGATCTGGGTATATGATTGTCTGCTATTTTTATACACGTCTTTAAAAGAACCTGGAAATGTCACCTGTAATGACCGGGATCTAATTTCTTGATTAGTGAAATCAAGTGGCGAGCGTAAACCCATCTTATTGTTTTATAGGATATATCCGTTGTAAAGTTATCACGTTAAGTCAGGGGTGACACCTTGTTTTGGGAAATACATACACAGTAAACAACACAGTAAACAGTGTATGTATATGCATGGTCTTTTTTATGATTGCAGAATTAAAATCTGAAAACGTGCTGGCTCGTCATTTATAACATGTAAATGATTAATGACTAAGATTGGGCTGTATATATCCGTTCGAATTTTCGAATGGTTAGACGTATATGGTGAAAAGAACAACTTTTCAAAATGTGACAGGAAAATTAAATATTATACCCACAGCATTAATTTATGAATATTTCTTATCGATCAGCAATGCAGTTATCAATGGTATATAAATATATACTAGATAACAAATGCTTTATAATACATCAAGACGAAAATGCCAGAGATCAAATTTACCGTAAGCTGATAAGCTCTTTTATATAGTAGCCGCACACAGGAAAGATTAATTCAAGCTTCTGGTTATTCAAAATAATCTCGAATGAGTAAAATCAACTTGAAAAATCAGCTGTAGTTCGAGTATTTAACTAATTATAATTGGGTATCGGTTTGCCTCACATTAATATTTACATTATTCAATGTTGCTTATTACTTATGAATGTTTACGTTTGCATTTATTTTATGAATGCATGGGTAAACTTGGTTTTGATATAATAGAGGAATGCTTATAGATGCGTCCTTGTGTGCATGTGCTCGGTTCTAATTTTCCACTCCTTTGATATGATCACAAATGATAATAGCGCATATATAGGTTATGGGGTTGGGTATATAACTGCTCCCCCCCCAACCAAATTCTCAAAATATGCGAATACTATGAAGTTATATGCAATTTTGCAAAAAAAAAAGTCTTTTCGTACTTAAGGATCACGATTAGATTTTTTTTGTTCATGTTAATGCACTCGTATTTGTGTAATTTTACCCAAATAAAGAGCAGCTGTCCTAAGTTATATACATGGATGCGTGATTTTACAGATTAATATAATCATCAAGCCTGCATTTATAACACATACTGGAGGTTATCTTAAACAAGAAAATGTTGCTTCTTTATTATATATTGCGCCAAATTATTAAGCTGTTATGCTTTTTGTAATTTATTTAGTATTTACTGCCTGTCAAGCATTGTACAAGAGTATACAACGGATGAGCGAGTTTGCAAGTACTTCCGAAATATATTTTCAAATAAAATTACCAATAATCATAATATGAAAATTTTTACTTTTGAGTCTGCATTTACGTTTCGTCCAAACATTGCCAATGTTTTTACACTTCTAAATAGTAGATATATATATATATTATAATTTGCACTTTATCTGTATGAAATTAAAACCAGTTTCTGATTCTAGCTCCCGCTGTTAAAAAATCCTGGATCCGCCCCTGCTGTCTGAGAGTTTAACTATTTCAGTTTTGATTTCTGTGTTTTCATGTTCTAGAGTAAGTACCTCTGATTCTAAATGTTCTACTGTTCTTTCATATTTCTCAGTAACATGTCTAACAATTTTCTTTTCTAGCTCTTCATGCATTTTTTTTAAGGTTTCCTTGGACACACTTCCCAATTTTTTTACACTTAGGTTTGTCTTGTTTATGATGAAGATGAAATGAAATTGTTTACTCTTGACGGACTGTTTGGAGATGCTGAGGAAGAATTGGATATTACAGATCTTTTCCTTTTTGATTTGCCATTCATATCACAATTTTACTTTCATTTCATAGAAATATCATATATCAGAAACCCTGTCAATGTAACATTGTATATACTGCCAGGCAGGGACTGGAGTTCAATGGTACATTGTTCTCAAGACCCTGTGTGGCTCACACAACAACCCGAGACCGAGAGACCTGGTGTTATGTTTATGGTCAACCGTCCATTGCCAAAGCGTTATGTAATTAGGTAATACCCCTTGCCTGTGGTTCCAGTAGGAAAGGCCAATGCCAAATACAATTCAATTTTTTAT
The DNA here is from genome assembly GCA_026874595.1 of Sipunculus nudus. Taxonomy (NCBI): domain Eukaryota; kingdom Metazoa; phylum Annelida; class Sipuncula; order Golfingiida; family Sipunculidae; genus Sipunculus; species Sipunculus nudus. Next base: position 21,604,780 of record CM049309.1, on the reverse strand, counting down.
ATTAAAACTCTGAAAAAAAACTACTTATCTTTCTGCTTCAATTTTTTTATCCTCAAAACGACCGGTAACAAGTGTATATCCCTGCCAAACATTAAATCCGTATACACCTTACAACCACAAGAAAATTCACATTATCAACAGAGCGACCACAGTGTGTGTGTTTTCTTCCATGCACCAGGGCTCTCTCCCACTTTTTTTATACACTGCGCGTATAATAATCTGCTGTGTTTACTCTACGGCATTTACTTGGTGACCGACGAGAACCTCGCTTTTAAAGATTTTTAAATAATTCTTTTCATTATATAAGGTACAAGCTGGTAAACCCGGTATACCAGGCTTTTTTACCAGGACCGGAGAGACGCATTAACTAATATGAGGAATGTTGGCTCATTTTTTTTTTATTCTAAAAGTTAAAAGAAAATATAGATTTTCAGCGAGATACTGTCATAATAAGACATGTACAAATATTTTTTTGGCATTTATTTTGTTTGTGGCGCTGCGGTCTCGGCAAGAAATCCATATACCGGTATGTTTATCTTGAAGAGCTGGTGAGTGATGATGTTTACATTTACGAACCGGAATGGGACGCGGGGGCATTCAGGTTTTCGATGATCTTTCACTGGTTACTATTGTTGGACAGATAAAGAATAGGTTGATATGAGGAAGACATGAACAATTACTTTAATGTACGTTTAAAGGAAGGAAACTATTCCTGAAAAAAAGATACGGAAATATGCATACCTCGTTAGTAGCAGAAGCGGACCCAGTTGGAGTAGGAACCGTTTTTAATCGTATCAGACCAATTCTGAGTTCTGGAAAGCCCGCCCCATTCCCACCCCTTTTCCTTAAATGGGGACCTTGTATTAGGTCTTGTCATTTATCGCCCAGGGTCGAACCCCTCCTTTTCATAATGCGAGAGTTATGTGTTTTTTTAAGTGGGTCAAAGCCTGGTTCAAATGTCAGGCCAAACATGCTTTAATCCTTCAATGAAAGCTTGGGTTGTTCATTTGCAAAATATTGTCCTTATTCCTGTGTTGCATTGGACCGCACAGGCAATCCGATCTTTGCCGAAGGCAGTTCGGCTGCTTTCGGTGGAAACATAAAAAAAATTCAAATATCAATCAAAATGACGTGAACATGAAAAAAATATTCATTCTCATATCGGCAGAGGACACTGCGGGAACAATAATAAGATGAGGTTTCGCACAGTATCTTACGCAACGCGGTTAAAGAGAACATTGCGAACAAAGGTGGACCGAATTCCTTTCATAGGTATTAGATTACAAAATTTGTATATAGGATATAAGATATATCATGTGGAAAATGCCCTTGAGACTCCCGCCTCGAACCCGAGTATCTGTGCTTCACGAGAAGGCAGAAATAGAATATGTGAAAGACCACATACTAAGGTTGAGCAAAGGCTATGTCGAAAAGGTGAAGCAAGAGAAGTTCTATAAAGACCTCAAAATGTGGCTCGACTGGCAAAAAATCAGTGGCAAACGGAACCCCAGTATCATCACCCCACTAGAAAAAGTGGGGGAGGGGTAGAAAGGCTCCGGGCTCTGCAGCGCCCGACTGCAAAAGCAAAATACGGGCCGTCCATCGGATGAGGACGTAAAATGGCGGTCCCGTGTCCAGAAGGGGATGGGCACGTAAAAGATCGCATACTGTTTTTCGATAGAAGAGTAGGCCAGCCCGTTGCCGGCAGTATGGAACCAGGCCCTAAAGAGCCAGCCGTTTGGTGGATAAAAGTTGAGGGGATCCCGAAAGGATCAGGGACAAGGCTCCGAGACGTAAAAACCGGGGGTCCGGTCAGGACCAGCAGGGACAAGGCTCAAGCATGATGGCACAAGAACCAGTAAAGGCTCCAGAAAAGGCTCCGATCGAACGAACACGGTACCTGGTCGAAAGGGACAAGGCTCAGGGCAGGACTCACGGTAGTCCAGGGGTAGGCCGGTGACGCTCGGACATTACTGGCTGGTTGCTAGGCTCAGGCTCCCGGGTTTACTTGGGGGATTCCCCGGTGGTGGTCGGTCAGCGAGGGCGGGCCGGACCTGGCTGGCTGGCGTGTCAGTTCTGGCGACCTCAGTGCAAAGAGGGGGGTACCCGAAGAGGCAAAACTGCGGCGTAAAAACCCTAGTTATTGCCTGAGCGGTGTAACGGACATGATGATGTGGAAAATGACGAGGGCAGCTCTGTGACCTTCACCTTTGTCCCTGTGACCTCAAAATAAAGAGGGTTCTGATGAGCCATATGTCAAATACGAAAGGTTTTGGTCAAACGGTTTGGCTTAAAATGGGTTCACGTGGTTGACGTGGCCTTGACCTTTGGCCCGGTGACCTCAAAATCGATAGGGTTCTTCAACTATGGTTGGGTGAGCCATATGTGCAAGATAAATGGTTATGTTCGAAACGTTTGGCTTAAAATCGGTCAACAAACCAATTCCGGACGGATGGACGAACGGGTGGGAGAACTGACGCACGGCACGATGCACGAACGGAGGCGGTAAGGCGGTTTCACACCGGATGCGTCCGAACGAATATGACACGAACAGATATTTCTGTCGTTCCGACTAAAATCCTGTCGCATCCGAAATTTCATTCATACCAAATCCGAACGATGTTTTTGGTTTCCGACTGAGGAATTTTCTTCTCCGAAATTCGTATTCGACAGCTATATGAGAAATATATCGGAAGCACTACAATATAGGCTTTATTGCCATTGCCATTGCCATATATATATATATATATATATATATATATATATATATATATATATATATATATATATATACCTATACAGAAAAATGTCGAATACTTTTGAACTTATTAATTGATTTTCTCATTAATTTTGTAATTCATAATAATTAATAATAAAGTTAATCTCTGAGTGTACTGACTGTATAATTGAAAAATATTGGGCCTTGCTAGGTACCAGCTATAGTCATGAGTTCACAGGTGACATATACCACTGACTGGACCCAGATTCCTTTTCAACATGCCTTTAAAAATTATTGTGCAACGTGTTGTTTCAACAGAACAGATTCCATTGGAACTCCTTCATTTCAAGTTAAATTAAAGTTTGAATCACTAGTTTAATTTGATTTATATTTGATTTTCAAATCTGCCAATATGATTTTGAACAGTCTGCCGAAAGCTTTGAAACTTCTGTTTATATGCAAAACGTTTAACTAAAAATAATACTTTTGTAAAAATAAAAATGACACATAAAAAAGGTTATTGTTTTTTTAATACTTTTTTTTATATTTTGTTTCTAAATTTATCCCGGAACATTTATTTTCGGGAGGAGGGGTTGGGTAATGAGCACCACGTCCTGGATAATGTTGCTTATTTGTGTACATATCGCTTATACAGCTTACTTATAATCAGGGGGGTCAATATATGGAGGAGAACTAGGGGATATTACCCCCCCCCCCCTTCAAAGAATAACTGTAATATATTGCAAATAACATATTAAGAATTAGAATTATTATTTATATATTATATTTTTTCTTTTAGCACATAAATTTAGAACAGTGGACAAGGAAACAACATTTCTTTGTATTTTATATCAAATATGTAACGAACAAATGAACCAGTCTGGTTATAAATGTTCCAGCTCTTTTGTGTTGAAGGTGAACATTTATAACCAGACTGGTTCATTTGTACGTTACCTATATTTAATATATAAGACTGTACAACAAAGAAATGTTGTTTCCTTGTCCACTGTTCTAAAATTATGTGAAAAAAATATAAAAAGAGGTGTTATTTTAAATTTATTTGATTTAAACATATATTTATAACTTTTTGATAATTCTCTTAAAATCAGACTTCTTTTTATATAATATGTATATTTCCTTGGGGGATTATATTTTAATTAAAGGGGATTTCAATTGCCGCTAGGTCTCTTATTTTAATTTACATTCGAGGACAAACAATTTAGACTTTTAAACCAGATTAAGATATAATATTTCATGGTAAATTCTTATTCTTAATATATTATTCGCAATATATTACAGTTATTCTCTGATAGGGGTGGGGGGATGATTACAATGGAATCTGTTACAATGGCATCTGTTCTGTTGAAACACCAGGTTGCACAATTATTTTTAAAGGCATGTTGAAAAGGGAATCTGGGTCCATTCTGTGGTATCAATATATGTCACCTGTGAACTCATGACTATAGCTGATATCTAGCTACTCCCCTAGGCCCAATAATTTTCAATTATACAGTCAGTACATTCAGAGATAAAATTTATTATTAATTAATATAAATTACAAAATTAATGAGAAATCAATGTACAAGTTCAAAAATATTCGACATTTTTCTGTAAAGGTATATATATATATATATATATATATATATATATATATATATATATATATATATATATATATATATCCCAAGCCTATATTGTAGGGCATCCGATATATTTCTCATATAGCTGTCCATTACGAATTTCGGAGAAGAAAACTCATCGGTCGGAAACCAAAAATATCGTTCGGATTTGGTGTGAATGAAATTTCGGATGCGACAGGATTTTAGTCAGAACGACAGAAATATTCATGCGTGTCATATTCGTTCGGACGCATCCGGTGTGAAACCGCCTTTAGTGTGTATTCACCAACATAAAATAATGGATTTTTTTTTCATTCGTACAGCAAATTTTCGTTCGGACTTAAAATTCGTTCGGACGCATTCGTGAAAACGCCTTTACTGTATCCCCTCCTGCAACTTCGTTGCGAGGGGATAACAAGTGTTCTTCTATATATAACGTACCCGCACATTTAACATCAGTCGTTATCACATGTTGCTGGATCCGTGGAAGGGGTATATATATATATAAATTATCATTATCAATATACATGGTACAATCAAGACATTCAGTAATTTCACTAACCAACCCTGCCTGAGCATATTCATCTTCATTAAATGAGAATCTTTTGATAATATCTTTTAATCTCTTTGTAGTACGAGTTGCATATGTTTGCGTATAAAAACCCATACTGCTCCATCATGTAGCTTACAGAGTTTACTTTCACATAAGAAATCTTAAGATGGAACAGACCTAATACCCGATCATGATCTATACCGATGCATTTATACATATAGCTTTGAATGAAAAATATGAAAAGAGAAGACGATATAAATGCTGTTTTGTGACCCCCGTTACTTGCCGAATGTATATTTATACTGATTCCTGAATTTGGTTATTGGTCTGATCAATCTCGCCATTTCAAAAACATGCATTGGGGATAAGTGAATGGGTCTGACCGATCTTAAGATCCGATATGGGTTATCTGGTCAGACAAATCTTAAGATGAGTCAGGTCGGAAGATGGCGCGCATTATACATACAAACAAACATACATTTATAATATATATTTATCCATGTCTGTTGTCACATGTATGTGTTTGGTCAAAGATTTATGACATTATAAATCGAGGGTTGGGTCTATTTTATTTTTGGAGTATGCAAATTAGGTCGCCATTATTGAAACCATGATTATTGGCCAAAAACGGCATCATGCCCTCGGTTTACATGGTTTAAAAACTATTGAGTTTCCTGACAGTGGTTGAGTGCGACTACCGTCAATTATAATACAGATTGCCAAAACTACTGCGCTAGGACCACCAGCGCCATTTTACCCCCTCTGAAATAAGAGAGCCTAAACTACTACCAGCGAGCATACTTGCCAAATCAATATAAATGCCTGCTAGGTCGTGTATTCACGACTATAGGATCACTTATATGCTCTTATATTCAGGGATATTTACCCGGTTAGGTTAATAAAATTTAAATATATTGTGTTCTGTGCATATGTGTTTTGAAAATTGAGAAGTTTTCTACATTGGGGGATACGGAAACTTTTATTTTCCCAAATCCAGTTGATTTCATTGAGACCACAACAATGTTATGTAAAGAGATAAGGAGCAACACATCAGTTTTCATTGGTAATATTAAGAAAAACATCATCCCGAGACATAACTAAACCGTAATGTCTAATGGAAATAGGTATAAATCTTTTTTCAGGCAAAGGTGACGCGATTTTACAAAGGTGAATAAAACTTTTGGCCGACAACTGTGGAGTGGACAAGATTATTCCTGAAAATTCATGAACTTAGATGAATGTATGCGGTCCTAAGAAATATAGGTTTCGTTTATGCCTGTATCTCCGTGTGTTTTTGAAAATTTGCTCAGTGTCCTCCTTTAAGAAAGTATTATCTGTGGTTAATATCCAGTTTTATAATGAACATATTTTTCGAGGGCTAAATAAATCCGTTATTAAAAAGAAGGCTTCTATGTGACGGTATATAATAGTAGTTTTTAAGCCGTGTTTCCACTTGCCCGGCTCAGATACGGAGATGGGTGCTGTTGGAACAAAAATATTATAACCTAGGTGTCACCCCTGACTAAACGTGATAACTTTACAACGGATATATCCTATAAAAAATATAATGGGTTTACGCTCGCCACTTGATTTCACTAATCAAGAAATTAGATCCCGGTCATTACAGGTGACATTTCCAGGTTCTTTTAAGGACGTGTATAAAAATACCAAACAATCATATACCCAGATCAATAGAAACTATGAGACATCAGGTTAAATTCACAAATATAATTCAAGACAATACATACAGAGACATAGATGTGAGTGTGTGTGCGTTGATGTGTCAATACGACAGTCCTTCACATTAAAAATACAGGATATTTACTGAGTCCATGGTTTGTATAAAAACAATAAAGTCCAGTTCCTTCAGAGATCTCTGGTTACTGTTTTGTGTAGAATCTAGCGTATGGTTAGTACCATATAGTCTATTTGAGTTTAGCGATCTTCAACTGATCTTGCTTGACAGCGACCCGGGTAGGTTTACGTTCACATGAATGGTAATAGCTCTCTTTGTTTACATATGAGCTTAGAGTCCTTGACCTTACTCGTTTAGCAATTGTTTCACGGCTAACAGCGATTATGTATCTAGGTCAAGCTGAACTAGGCCGGCAGGTGACGCGTGCGCACTTACTTTACCGCCAATACGATGCTCTGTCGGCAGCACGGCTGTGATCTCGTGAGCTGGGCCCTTGCCTCATGTAGAAGCTTGCTTCTATGCCGTTCCTGGCGGGTTTAAGCGTTTCAATGTTCGTTCTGCCGTGCGTGCGTGCTGCCTCTTCAAGCTTCAAGACCCAACTGAAGCAGCGTCCCGCGTCTCTCCCTGAACTCTGACGTCACAATCGCCTATGCACTGTGTACGGCGATCCGGTTCTCTGATTGGCTTATGGCTCAAGTGTCCCATATAAGGATATATGTGATCTAGTATGACTGCTAGCGTCACCATGGCGACCCACATACCAGATGTAATACACGCAATGCGTGACACAGATAAATCAGCTGATAGCCGATGGGATTTCATACAAGAATACACAATATATATACAATCAAGACCTGTCAACGCTTTAGGATGACGCCTCACGTCAATATCAATAGAGAACAGACTTCGTTAAACTATGATACAAAACACCGTACATATTGTCACCGATTTTCTGGTGACACTAGGATCTAGGAGTGTTTCCTTTAGTCTTTTTCTTGCGAACAAGCAGGGGCGTCAATATAGGGGGGATGGGGGTATATAATCCCCTCCACTTTTTGGCAAGGGGGGGATGGCCAATGTAATCATCCCCTCTCCTCACTTTTCAGATATAATATTATAATATTGCAAATGAAATATATTAATAAATAGAATTAAAGACTTTGGATCAATTTACTAAAAAATTATATTTCTAAACCTTGCTTCGAATTACAAAAACTTATTTTCTATTACAATATCATAATTATTTGAAATATGATTAACATCGGTATGTTTATATATATATATATATATCATATATTTATATATATAAAGATATATTTATAATCATATATATATAAATAGATATTAGTGATATATATATAGGCCTATATATATATATATATATATATATATATATATATATATATATATATATATATAAAGTTGAATATGTCACTCAGAGACGCTGAAAAAGGTATAAGTGTATGTGTATATAAAAATATACAAAGTCTTCCCCCCACCCTGGAAGAAAAATTGACGCCACTGCGAACAAGGATTGCTCGTCGTAAACGGCCATTTTAGAACTCTGGCTGTATGGTTCCCCCATTCGAGTGCCGTATACGCCTCAGTATGGGTATTCCCTCAATTACGTATTTTTTTTCATAAAAGCCCCACTATGTCCCCACGGACTCAAGGTCTCAGTTATATAAAATTATTATGCTATTATTATAATGTATGAATACCGTCAAGGCTTATATTCCATATTACTGTGTATATATGTATCTGTCTGTGATAAATTACCCGTTCAGGTTGAAGCACAACTTGTTGCCCTGTCGGACATTGAATTCCTAAGAGCCTTGATAAGAGCGGACACTGAATATGGATTAAATGAATATTCCGGACACGAACACTATTCAGCCGCTTTACTAACTTTTTTCCTATTGACCTTTTATGATTATTGGTTTGTAATTTGTTTTACTTCTGTATTTACATTTTGTATGTTGATCTCCGCTTTGACGGAGAAAATAAAGATTAACAACAACAGCAACTATATTATATATTCATGTATCCAGGGATGTTTCACCGGTTTAATTAATAACATTTTAAACATATTTTCTGTGGGTAAGTCGACTGACCGAGCGCTATTTTCGAGATTTTATGATTACACGAGGTATAATTTCCACATTATTGTGTCCATTGTAAATAAAAGATAAAAATGAAATTTTATGTATATCCATGGAATGTAAATTGTAAACATGTAAATAATTAAAAATTAATAAAAGAAAAGAGATTATCCTTTACCTGTTGTTATTTTGATCACACTAGAAATATTACCCGTTCTTTATTTCCTACTCGAAGAGCATACATGCAGGTTTATTCTAAATGCGACTGATGGCAAAAGATATCCTGGCGAAAACAACTATATACTGCATACTTCCTGACTGATGGCGCCACGATAGACCCTTCGAGAAATTATGTTAAATTCCTCAGTGTTTATGGGGGAAATATGGAAAATGACTCCCGACACCCTTAGAACACCGTTGTGTGACAACGTTTGATTGCCCCCACCGCTAGTAATAATATAGATTAAGTATCTTCGGATCTCGGATATATACTGAAGATTTTCTGTCGGTCCTTCTAATTTTGTACATAATCCCTTTTTTAAAGTGAATGTTCGAAATTATGAGCTCTCTCGTCTCTCCATTCATTTTAATCATTACCAAGTAAACATTGATTATGTATATAATTTTTTCCTCATGTTTCATGCCTTCTGATGGGTGACGTGAGCAAGGAATGACATTGCTGGCATAAAGACACGCCTTTTTTTAAAAAAAGCACCATTTTCAACAAGTACGCCTAACCAAGAGGTACGCTTGATCAGGTGTGTCATACGTAGACACGTCACGAGTACAAACACGGACGTGGGCTCTCTCTCTCTCTCACACACACATACACACGCACGCACACACTCCGTCATACCCCCATACAGATGTATTGGGGATTTTTACCAAATATATAACATTTCACTGCCCCATCAAACATACAACGACTTAGATTAACTTTTACAGTAAACATTTATTATTCATATATAAAAATAGCATTAAGCTTACATTCACTCAATTCTGTATCTTATCTTTTAATAACATATTTCTTGATTTTTGCTGAAAAAAGTGAAATAGGCCTTTTATTTAAATATCCGACAAGTGTGATGATCAGGTGAAGATGTTGGTGATGACGGCGCGTTCTCAAGTTACTTATGATAACAATGATAAAGATGATGATGAAGATTATTTCATGACAACACGATTCAGTCAGAGAAATTCTTATGTAGTTGCAGTCTTGTTCAAAAGCCCCCCGGGTTCTCCGTGGGAATGAGGTAGATAGGTTTTATTCCAAGGTAATCTATGCCCTGACATCAGTGGCACAAGGTGGCGGTCTCCATCAGGAACACCTGAAAATATAAGGATACACCATATCAATCAAACTGCACAAATATCAGCTGACTAAAAGCCCCAAACGGCTGATGTATTCTTGACGTCTAAATATGCTTAACAGTACAAACGGAAGGGGTTGATTATACTTAGTTTTAACTGAAAAAAACGGAAGTTTCAATTCAGGTTATTAATAACATAACTGTGCTTCACTGTAGATAAAGGAATATGATAATCCAAAAATAGTGTTATGTGAACTTAGAAGTAACATATCTGCAAAGGAGATTAGGTCAAAATGCACGTAGTTTCACATCCTAGCGAGATGTAACCTGGTTGACCCTGAGTACACTTAATGAAAACAATACCTAAACCCGCGCCATCAAACAGTAGGTTTTGGAAAATGACGTCATATCGTGTGAACTTACCATGATATCATCCGATGGCAAGCTCGGATCTCTTCCTTCCATCGCTGTACTGAAATACCTGCAAACAATGACAGAGGTCGCTTTAGCATATGCCTGTATATACCTGAATACATTTTTTATTTCGCTATTTATTGTACATTATACAAACCTATATTTAACTACACTGAAAAACTGTAATTAACATCGGTATAATAACAAATTGTAGCATAATAGTATTTGATTCCAGAACAATTTTTTTTATATATAACACTATTTTATTTTATATATTACGCTCATACGATCTCAATGCTTTAAAATAAGAAACACACACGCTATAACAGTATCTGTGCAGACTGAACATAATCTAAAAGTTTATTTATTGAACTTAAATGTAAAGCTATAGCAGCCGATATCAAATCAACATTGAAATATTCTTCATGACAGTAATTGTCGTTAACATCTACAGCTAGTCTAAGAATAAAAACTATTTTGAAAATGAAGAAGAGTTTTACTCAGTGAAACGGTAACAATGGAGAAAGTAAACTTACTCATGCTTCAAGTAGGAGTCTGGAGAATTCTGGATTCGTAGACGGGACAGAGGATCAAGACTGAAGAGATGAGATACAGTAGAATGCAGAGAAGTAGAGTTATACAGGATTGCAGTCCGCAGTTACGAAGATATAAAGTAGTCAGTGATAGTAAGATATATACAAGAAAAACATGCTGATAAACAGGGCGATATACATGAAAGAAAATAGAAACGAAAACGATTGGTATAGCAGTAAAAGTAGGTAGATATACAGTGAAAATATTAGTGTAAAATGAATATATTTTACAGATTTATTATTGGGATATGGTGAGGCATACATTACTCAGGGGGGAATGAAATTGAAACCTACAATATAAAGTCAGTGTGAAGTAGAAAATGAGTTAAGAAATTAAGGAGCTTATACTAAATTGAATTCCAATTGTTAATGGAGACAGCATATGCAGACAAATATTAAGGCTAAGATCAGAGAGGGGCTAAAGTAAACCAGTACATGGTCACATGATGAGTAACTCAATGTATCAGGGAGCTACTCACACAAGTGTCTGAGTCAAGAGGTTCTGAGCATCCCCCGGTACCGTGTCTGGGTACTTAACACCAACCGTCTCTAAGGTTTCCAGAACGCAAAAGTCATTTGCACGTGGCCACGGCAACCTGAAATACAAAACAGTACAATATTTATCAAATGTAACGCTTTAGTTGGATGTTTGTAGCTAAACATTTGTGTGTCACGTGAATTTTAAGGTGTATTAAGATTTATACTTACATCAATTAAAAGGGAAACAAACGAATTAGAAAAGTAGTTTAAGACTCCATATATACATCCGCCAGGATCCTAATAAAAATTAAGTATGTGTTACACAAAAATATCTGTGTCACTCCAAACCTGGATCACGGCTGAGTTCTTTAGAACAAAGGCGGCCCTTTTAGTTCATATCAATGGCTCTGGCCTTTGGCCAGGATATAGAAATTTCTCAAAGTTATAGAATCCTTTAAGTTAAAAACATATTGTGATGATTCATATCACCTCCATAATGTAATGGATTGTTTGTTGGTTTTAACACAACCCTTAAGCAAAAGTCATTGAAATCTGTTCGTAACTTTTCACAGTGAAATTGCTAACAAAAAAAACATGATAACCATAATGAAAACACAAAAGCTCGCCGACGGGCGGAGGTATTATTATATACGACACTAACTTGGCCGTGTACATCTCGTACATGGTAACCCCCAGGCTAAAGAGGTCAGCCTCGAAGCCGATCTTGCCACCACGTATTACCTCGGGGGCTTTGTATCCCTCTGTTCCGGGAGATGTCCCGCCCAAGTCAGTCTCGGTTATTTCACCATCCATCTGGCGACTAACACCAAAGTCACACTGCAAACAAACGAACCATATACAGTGTGATCTATAAAATATGATTACAAAGATTTGTAGATATAGCAGGTTTCGTGGAGAGTTTTAAAGCGAAAAAAAGGTTATAGTGGGTCACGCAAGGATGGTTACAGAGAGCCTTGTAGAAGAAAGTTTACCAATGGTTACAGCTTGTAACATGTTTTTATTTTGTTTTATCTATACTAATCATTACTGTACTGAAATTCAATGTTATTGCAGAAGAACATGCTTGAAACTATAACTACTGTATTGTTCTTAATTATTGTCTGGATTAAATATAAAATGATCCATCGGCTGTTGGACTTATTCTTATTTATTCTAGAGTCAGAGTTTACCAGAATAAAGAGAGAAGTAAGATAATTTACAATGACTACATTACCGGAATAAACACACATACCAATTTAACTTGTCCCTGCTGAGTCAGCAGAAAGTTGTCCGGTTTGATGTCTAAGTGGATAATCCTGACTTGTTGAAGGCAATGAAAGGCCGTCAGCATCTGGAGGGACACGTAACGGATCACCTTGTCTGGAAGTCCCGGAGTACCCCTACAAACATTCAATAACAAAATGAATAATGAACATGTTACCCTACAAACGTTTAATAACCCCATACGGGGTGATCCGACTTTTTCTGTGTATTCTTGTTCTATATCTCCAAACGTTTAATAACATAATGAAAAATGAACATGTTACCCCTTCAAACATACAATAACATAATGAATAATGAACATGTTACCCCTACAAACGTCCAATAACACATGTATAATGAATAATGAACATGTTACCCCTACAAACATCCAGTAACATGAATAATGAACGTGTAACCCCTACAAACATCCAGTAACATAATGAATAACGAACGTGTAACCCCTACAAACATCTAGTAACATAATGAATAATGAACATGTTACCCTACAAACATTCATGAACATATAGTTCAGTAATGCTAATCATTATTGTCTAAATACTGTATTGGTATGTGGTGTACATTAATGTGTGTGTTAGTATAGTGAATGCAGTGGTTATTATAGCTCCAAAATGTCAAAGAGTCAACTCCACACACACTTTTTTATGTGAACGTGATTTGAATGTTACCTTTTGGTAACAAGGTCCCGTATGTTGCACGCGCAAAGTTCCATTGCCATTATCTCGCCATCCCTCACTATCACAGAGTGATACAGACTGAAATGAAACCAATTTAATGCAGTAATTGTTTGAAAAACGCTTTTATAATGTTATTGGTTCACATATTAACAACCCTTCACAAAGTGTTATTCTTACTTTCTCAAACTTTTTTTGTTTTTCAAGAATGGATAATGTAAGAATGGATGGTATAAATATTCTAGAAGTGCATTATACAGCAACCATTTGTTGAAATTCAACAATAAAATTGCATATGGCAGTCAGTTATGTACATGTATTTATAATACTGCTGACAGAATAGTCATGGAGTAATAATTATTGAAAGGATTATTGTTAAAATCACCTACCTGACGAATCTTTCAGGAGAGGATGACGTCATTAGTGCCTGATAAATGTTGACCTCTTCATCGAGTTTGGTCTTAACCTTGACCGCCGCCAAGGCACCTCGGTACGAACCCTGGAAAATTATTATAATATAATATAACATAACATTATATAATATAAATAATATGATAATATGATATCAAGCAAATTATAACATAATATAATTAAATAAATAATATTATATTATATAAATGATATAATATTTAATTACGATGTACAGTGTCCTGGTTCCGATAGTATATTTTTTACGCATTTTGAGTTAACTGAAAGAATTCCTTCCGTGTTGTCATCGTGGTATTTATTTAGTCGCAGTTTATGACAGAGCTCATCAAATGTACAAAATTTATCGTAAAAGAGCAATATAGGTGACCTGCCTAAAACTGGCTACATTACTGATGGTCTGTCCTTAGTTTTCTTGCTCCTGCGTGGAGCTTACTGCAGGCTTTCATTAATATGCGTATTTGTTTTATAAGATAAACATAAACATTAAGACAACATGCACCAAACTTGATTTATAAGGAAAAATAAATGTGAGTAATGCCATGTTGCGTCAGGTCACCTACAATTGATATATGTAATGTTTCAATAAATAAAAACTTACCCGGAAGACCTGGCCGTATGCCCCGCCCCCTAGACGACAAGGAGTGCCGTATTCATCTGTCTGCAGTATAACGTCTTCTATCCCATTGTTCAGAAGCCTTTGGATGATATCGTCGTCCGGTTCTCTGATGCTCGAACCAGCTGTGCTGTTGCTGTCAAGGCAGAGACCCAAACCTCCCAGGCTGGGCAGACCTTTGGGACCATGGACAGAGTCCGCTGAGCCAGCCCAGCTGCCATCAAATATGCAGCTGGAGACCACTGAGATCCCAGAACTAATGGACCCGCCAGTTAGCACCTCCGCAACCGCCAGAGAAGACTCGCTTCCACTGCTCGAGTAACAACTCACGGCGGCTGAGGCTTTTAAGCTGGGGGCGTTTCCTTCCGGTAACTTCTCCGAGCCAACAACTGCATCATGGTATTCAGGGATGATGGCGGGTGCTGAGGCTGGCCATGAACTCTTACCGTGGTCTTTGGGTCCACTGCAGCCTGTAGGGGAGGTCAAAGCTAGACGGCATAAGCTTGCAGCGGGACAAGCATCAGTGGACTTGAACAACTTATCTTCTTGTAAAACCGCTGGCAGAAAACTGCTACTGTCATCTTCTTTGGTTTCCTGAAAGGTCCGTCCTAAAGCCAAGATAAACACTTGACAGATTCCGAGGAATGTTACGATCATTCTGATGAAAATTTGCTGAGTAATCACAGGCACAACTTGTAAAGAGAGTAAGAAAACTTTTCTGCTCCTCCAAACAAACACGTATCCAAAGGTAGCTAGGTACGTTTATGACGTCACCAAACGACATCGTAGACTTGAACGTCTTTGACGTCACGTGATGGCCACGTTGTACCCATGGTGACATGACGTCGAGATGTCATGCAAGCAAGGGAAGATTACAGAGACACATGTTCGCATTAGGAAATTTTTAATGAGTTAAATTTTCTTATATATAATAATATTATGTTATAAGGCCGTCATCGTTGATGTTAAATTTTCAACAGGGAATAGATGAATCGATCAGACAGTTATACATTATCTTATTACCATAATTATAAGGCGATATATAGAAAGCAGGTTTAAATTTAGTTTGTGCAGAATAATCTATAGGTGAAGAGTATTTAAGTCTGATGAGGGAACCTATAGACCTTAACGAAAGGGGAATTAATCCGATTTATTTATTCGTATCTTTGCAACCACTTTTAAAATTCCTGATAGAATTTACAGTTTTTACACGTGTAGCGTGTACTGATACGAGTGACACTCGTATAGGTCTGTCGAGGTTTACATTAAGATGGATCATATTGGGCCTGAAATAAAACTGATATGATAACTGGCGGTGAAGGTGAGACAAAGGTCACAAGTGATGCATGGTGACACGGTTTGTGGAATAATTTTTGGGAGAAATTGGAAGAAATAAACCTGTCAGGGTTCGTTAAAGGCGCGGGTGTCGACACAAAGGTACTGGAGGAGAGCGTCCATGCAGGCGAGAATCTACGTGAGTTTGATATCAAGGGGAAGTGTATCGGCAAGCAGAATAAGTTTAAAGCAGAATGATGCTTTTTGGACCACGCCCAAAGCCTCAGATTATAGTTGGATCATCAATATTACAAACTGTCCGAATGAACAAAAACATTGAGGAGAAAATAAATTTCCAAGGGAAGTGGAGACGTCCGGCAACAGCTGATGTGAAAAAATAAAAATATAAAAATCTCGGTGGATCATAAAATACTGAAACACCCATAACTATCCTGTAAGAACTGTATAATTGCAATGATCTCCCCCCCCCCCCCCCCCCGCCCTTCTATTTTATTAGACAGGAAATGAGACAAACGTCACAAAAGAGACAAAATTTATTTACATATTTAATCATATATTTATATATATTATATATATTCTCTTCTGACCTGAATTTTTTTAGTTAATTGCCATTCAAATTAATGAAATGCTCAATACGTTATAAATATAAACCACGGCATTTTATTAATGTGCGGAGTTAATATACATTTGATGTTGATATTGTAATTGACGGTGGTCGCACGGGACTTTTGTCACAGACTCCTCTGTGGCCATGCACGTTTGGATATGCACGTTTTTGGTCTTAAACTGTCGGAAATGATGCAATGTGTGTCCCTAGAGGGAGACATTTTCGTTATTTCTCTATAAATCAAGAGATATATCAAATTATTTTTCGAAGGGGGTATCGCTGCGCCATCTGTCGGCAGCTACGATTGTGTACAAAGGTAAAAAGCAATTAGTTTCTCGGAATCATAGCCCTAGGCTCTCTTGCGCAATATACAGACAGACATGCATACATACATACATATACATACATACATCATATATATTTTCACATCTTTAAATTTCCTGAGACTCATAGTTTAGTCTGGCTTCATTATATTCAAGCAAGCACCATCTGTCGTATTTTGGATGAAACTAAAACTGGTCTTAAAGTTCAAAATAATGAATATGAAGGAGAAGCTCGTAGGCATAAACGGCTTTGGAATAACCTATAATTAAAACATATAATAAGTGAATTCCTTGGTTATTAACTGAATGCCACGATCAATATTTATTTAAATGCTTTCGTAAATAAATTACTGATTTGCTCTTTTCAGAAAAAAAGTTGAAACGAACTATAATATCTTTTTCTTAGCTCTGTGTAAAATTAAGGTATACATGCTGCAGTCAGACTTCGTTAACAAAGCTTTAAGATGCAGGTTGCAGTAGGGTCTGGCCCTATACGATATCAACCTAAACCTGTATAGACGTAACCTATATTTTAAGGTGAAGATGTCAAATACAAGACTTACCGAGTCCAACATCGGAGTGATCAGCACAGACGATTTTGTGATACTGAAAATGCATTTATAATGTGAAAATAAAAAGGAACCCATAACTCCAGTGCTTAGCATTTTAATTAAAAATGTTATAACATGTGGGTGTACAAAGCTGGTCATACAAGGCTTGAGTACACCGGGTACCAGGAGTAATGACGACATGATGACGTCACCGTCTGTGAAATATGATAGGGCTGGGTTTAATCCATCTTTTTAATTTGAGAAATGGAACATCTGCGGATTCCTTATTCTCAACTATATGTGCTTCCTTCGACAACACAATTTTTCAAAAACGACTTTTTTAAATTGAGAATTTAAGTTCAAATTTAAATAATTTCCTTCAACCCATGTATTTAATCTTAAATAATGTTTATTTTTGCCTTGCATAATCAAGTTATTTAATCTCCTTTATTCAGTCTAGCAGGCTACCTTTCTAATAAATTTATTTTCTTTCAGACGCTAGGAAATGAATCTTCTCTGGTCCAAAATACCACAAAATACCATATTGATAATGCCATATTTAAAACAAAAAGCATGTGTCAATATTCTATGTGTAATGTATAATGGCTGCTACAGGCAGATTTATTAATTAGTCGACAGTTTGTTAGATTTTAAAATTATAATACTTTATCCTTAATTGCACATATACTTTCACAAGTTTATCGGCATTCGATGGGTGTCGACAGAAACGTTTGTTAACCCAGCCCTGCTAGGAATAAATCCTGGAACAACCATGCAACTAAATGGAGACAATATGAGATCAGAAACAACACGGCATCTCTTGTTACATATACAATTACAGCGTCTCTTGTTATGTATACGTAAAATCATTATAAACATTAACATTTCTAAAACTAATAAAAAATATATCAAGTTATCATAATTCTTATAAACTGGTAACGATCCTTTATTAGGGTGTCTATGCTAAGACGGGTGCCTTTGATTATGCACTCTTGAGTTGCATCGTTTGATTGGTTTCACGATCTAATAGAAATTATACCAGCATTATATTTTAACCGATGACAACGCATAGTACAAAATATCGCATTCCGTTTCGAGACCATCTCAGTAATGGAACCAGTGTTCTGTGGATATTTATATACATTCATACGTAGTCTCGTTGCCTGAATATTTTTCTATACAAAAAAGATTATATACAAATATGTGACAATATTTAAACTGTACTTGCAGATACTGTATACTATTAAACAAGTGAAATGAAGGAAGGTCATGGTAAAGTAGAGGAGTAAAAAATCACTGATGACCCTCAGTGGCAGCTGTCAAATATAACATATTCTGGCAGTAAACATTATTTCATAGTCTTACAGCAAATTCTTCTATACTTATATACAAATAAACGACGATCCATACAGTGTTACCATACGAATTCGTGCATGATATGCAGCTTATATAGCTAAATCCTGAGGAAGCACTCGCGGTACACAGCTGTGCTCGAGCTCTTAACCATGATATGTTACCGCTTGTTTTTATAAATGTACAAAACTTCAGAACTGCTAATAAGTTATTTAAAAGTAATAACTTCAATTTATATCTTACATATATTCCAAAATGTAATAAAACTATGCCATTTGTGCTAAACCTAAAACTATTAAAATATATCATATCACAATTACATTACATCTTTATACAATAGAAACACTGGGGCAATCTCAATATACAATTTTGTTTTATACCATGGGGGTTACCCGGGTTTATGACAATTGTAAAAAATATTCCTTCGTGTTATACACGAATATGTAATAGGTACATAACCTATGACATAGGCTTTGTCAACACAAGGAAAAAACACGAACAGAACGGAGGCCATGGAACTCCAGGTACGACGACAGGTGGCGGCACTTGTATTGCTAGTGTGACCAGTAACGTCGATGGGTTGTACTCGTCTTCGCTTCAACATGCGGCCCACCAGAATCAGAAAAAAATGTCACAAATTTGTTTCCTTGCCCTGCAATAAACATACGTTAAAATACAGAATATCTGTCATGGATAATTTGAAAAAGACAGAAATTGGTCACTGGAAGAAATCATTACGTATGGAGGCTGAAGATATAGACTGGCAGTGATTATAACTATGCCAAGAAACAATATGTAAACATGTAATATAAAGAGTTATTATGAATAAACGACTATCATCCCTTTAATATTAAAAATGGTGGTCATTTTTAACTGGTTCGGGGATTTCTTTTGCCATTCGTGAAGAAGTGGGACTTGGTTAGTTTCAGGTTTAGTGTATACATTTGTCCAAGAACACGAATAAGCTAAATTAAAAAAAAAAACAAATCAAACAGCAATACTGTAAACGTGATAATGTACATCATCATGCGCATGGCCAGAAATGCATTACATTTCCCAAAGAAGCTGAAAGGAACTCCCTAAAATAAGATACTGGTACCAGGTAACGGATAAGTTACTTACAGAATTCGGTTTTCTGACAGACGCATAGTGTACTGGCTGTGGGGCTGGCTGTCTAACTTGTCCCGACTGAGGTCCTCTCTGAAACTGCACCTGAGCATACGGCGCCATCTGCTGGCCTTGTTGTAACTGCTGAGGTGGAGCTTGCTTCATCTGAGCCTGGTGCTGATAGGGCATCCTTGGGTTGTGCCCGACGTGCTGGGGTCCCATCATGCGAGGTGGCACCTGACCGTGATATACATGCTGCTGGTGCATTTGGTATTGCTGCTGCTGATAATGTCCATGACTTTGATATTGTTGTTGCTGCTGGTAATGCCCTTGCATTTGCTGTTGGACGGATATAACAGACGAGTCAGTGGATGGCACTGGAGATGGTCCTCCTTGATTTCCCTCCATTGGACTTCTATTCTTTAATATTGACCTGGGCTGATTAGGAGAGTCCATGTATGAGAGAATGTTCACCTGTTGGTGTGGATCCTGCGTTCCAGTATTTTGAGGAATGTTATTAGGTATATGCTGTCCTTGGTACGGCATGTGCTGTTGCTGCTGGTTGTGAAACTGGTTGTTCTGAGTATGCCGTGGCCGCATCAGACCCAGGTCGCTGGTATTTGGATCGTTTGCGTCTGGATGATCATGGATTACAACTTTGTTCTCGTCTTCCCCAGATGTTGGTTGTTGACCAGCATCAGACTCAGAAGCCCTTGGCTGTAGCTGCACATAATTGACAGTCCGCTGTTGGCCAGTGCTGGTGGTCGTTGTCACTTTTCTAACAGAGACTACGCCAGCATCATCTTCCCCGTCCAGTTCATCCTGGCTCAGTTTTACCCACACTGGTTGATTTTGTATTCTACCTATTGTGTCTTTCAGGAGAGTGTACCAAGACTCTCCCATGGTGTAAGGCACTGTAGCTGTGAACAGATGTGAGTTTTGACGCTCAAACATGGCCGACTGTTCGAACAGAGTCGCAGCTTTCTGGTCAAAGTCTGGAGCCAGTTTTGCTTTCAAATTCTTTACAACGTTCTTGTTTTCTGCAGCTAGGAATATCACGATAGGATGCAACTCCCACTTTACAAGCTGGTCCACTCCTTGCGGCCCTAGGATCAGTAGGCAGTGTTTGCGTCGACTGACAACTCTTCTGATCGCCGACAGCTGAGCCTCAAGCACCCGTTTTTTCTCTACATCTGCAACTAAATCGTTAATCTGAACTTCAGCTTCAGGTGGCGGCAATTCATAGTTTGACCCACATTCTTGGGCGAGTTTGTTACGGACTGCATCGGAGAACAATCCAAGCAACACCACAGGTCGGAGAATGCCGGGATACCTCTGATCTACTCTTTCATACAATGGGCCTTCCGGTTTAATCATTTCCGCTGACGCTCTTTTTTCTTTCTCCAGGCGATCAGCTGATTTGGATCGCCGCATGCTTCGTCTGAAGATACCACCACGCTCCTTCTCGGGTACCTTCTTTTTCATTTGGTTTGTTAACAGGTACTGTTCTGCTCGCTCCTTATTTGGAATATACCCAGAGGGTTCCTCATTAGAGGATGAATAAAACTTTGTAGCTCGCCAAGAACCCATCCTGCCTTCAGGAAACGTATCTCTGATAGCCATTATGTCCCCCTTGGAAAAGTTGAGTTCGCCGTCGCGTTCTCCTTCATAATCAAACATGGCTCTGACGTAAAAGGCATCCCCACTGCCTCCGCCCCTCACAGTGCGGTCGTACATGTCCTTCTTTTGTTCGACTAAAAGTGTTATTTTACCATGTAAGCTCATCAACAAAAGCTGGGCTTCCTCTCTGGTCTTCCCCTTCATACTTCTATTGTTTACACGCAGGATCTGATCGCCTTCTCGGACCCCTTTTATCTCTGCATCCGATCCAGGATCTACTCTATGGACAAAAATACCATCCACATTGCCGCCTACGATGGCAATTCTCATTTTGTTCTTGGTGTCATATTCAATCTGTCTCACGTTAGGGGCTAATGCTTGAGATTCTTGGAATACCTCTTCTGAGCCGATGGACACTTGCTTTTTAGGACTATCTGGTAGTTCCTCATAGACAGAATTCGGAACTGGAGTTTCATTTGGTTTTTGTTGGACGCTAACGAGTGGTGAATTTGGAGTCTGTGTTTCTGGTCGATGCTGTGCTGGACTAGCTGGCACTGTTTGCGGTTGCTGTGGTGTTTGTTGGTGGGAAGCATAGCTCGGAGTATTTGGTGCTATTGGGGATGCAGGAGACACTTGTTTCTCGGCTTCATTTGGAACGTATATGACCGTGTTAAGTGAACTGACAGAAGCTCTACTTTCAACTGAATTCACGCTCATTAGAGATGTTCGTTTGTTTCCTTGACCTTCCATGCCAGGAACAGTAGGAATTGCAACTGGTTTTGATCGAGAATTTCTCCTTTCGAGTGAACGAGGTGATGGCGGAGGTTGTATGCTTCTCACAGCTCCGGGTTTTCCGTGTTCTTGGACAGCATTATTATTAGAATCTTGTGGGTTTGGCTTATTACTCTTCTGCATATGGTTTTCGCTCGGTACTTGGTGTTCGGGTGAACTAGAATTTTGCATTTCCATGTACATTTCTTCTCCAGGTTGAGCTTGTGAATGATCATGGGATTGATCTTTAATCGCCTCATATATCTGCTCAGTGCTGGTATGCTCCCAGTACAAAGAATCCTCATCTTCAGCTGGTAACCTTTCCCACTGAAGCGAACCTGCGCTTTGATTTCCAGTAGTGTTCATGTCAGTTTCACTTTCATTTTCAAAAGATGGTCGCGCACCTTCTGAAAGCTTCCTGCTTCTGTCTCCAGGAGCATTGACATCATTCATTTGGTTGTTCGTGTTTGGGTTTGGAACCACCCGCCGTTTTCCTGGAACTCCTTGAAACGACATATATGGTTTAGTAAGCCGTGACGGCACTGCTGGTGCTACTGGCGGAGGTGTACTACTTTTAGATTTTCTAGGTTTTGGAGCTGGTTTTGGTTTTTCTTTGGGCCTTCCGATCGCTTTGGCCAGTTCAGACGTATTTATTGTAACGTGTTGCTCTCCACCCTGGCTTGGCTGTAATGTGATAGTGAATCTTCTATCAAAATCACCTCCTTCACTTTGACTCATTGTAGTTATACTCTCAGTTTCGATATCAGCCTGGAGTTTCTGTAGATTTGTTTGATTCAACATCGCTGGAGCGTTCGGGTCGTCATTTTCATGAACAATACGTGCTTGTTCTGCTAACCAAGTTTGCATAAGCCGAGGATCCCCACGGGGATTTGGTAGACGCATTGGAACCATTTCAGATTTTACCTGCGGGGTTGGTTCTTGAATATGCTGTATGACAGGCCCAGGTGCCCGATTATCTTCTAAAAAGTCCTCAGACATCGTATCAAAGGATGAATCGTCGAAAAATGTATCATCGCTTTCTGATATAGCGCCATTAATTTCTGTCTGTTGGACATGCAAAAGATGTTTATTAACTATTGGCTGATTCACAGGATACACTCCACGACTTTGATTCGGTACTGTAGTGTTAGCAGGAGTTGGTACGTATGTGTTTCGTTGGGCAAAGCTGGCGTTTGCTGAGCCCGGTGATGTACTTGTGTCAGGGGCACTGCTGGAATAAGGAGTAGAACTGAATGTACCAGTATTACCACTGTCTCTGGACAAGTCCAAGTTTCCAGACCGTCCTTTCACTGCTTGATTCAGTTCAGGAAGAACCTTTCTCATGACTGGCATTGATGTCGGATGGTCAGGCAGATTATTTGTGAATGTGTTCATGGGCCTGGCCTGCTGAGCTGTTTCGAGATCCATAGCGCCGGAGTGTCTGCCTTTAAAAGCTGGAGGAGGAGGTTTTTCTTCACCTTGCGTGGAATCGGAATCCCCTTCTAACATCTGTTCGCGACTCCGTCTGATTTCGCTACTGAGGCGACGTTTCCTCAAGCTTCTGTTTTGGTCAAGTTTTTCGTCAATAGTCTCATACATACCAGCTGGTGTGCCATTTGGATTCGGATTCTCGGTCTGATCAGTGAGAGTGTTCCTGGAACCAAGAGGCTGAAGATAACCATTCTCATATACATCTCCCTGTGCAGCATTAAGTGTGCTGGAACTCCCATTAACCATGAAGAGACCAGAAGTACTGGATGACCGGCCCACAGTCCCGTCAGATACTATACTCATGGTTGAGTGGGATTTTGTGCGACCTTGATTTTGTATGTTTGTGCTGAACCCACGTGCCTCAATTTCAAGAGCGTCACTTAATTTTCTCTCTAATTGTTCCATTGCTTCTTTCAGCAGCTGTTTAGTGACAGTGTCGTTCTCGCTAACAAGCGCCATTGCCGTATTCCCATCGTTGTCTTTCACTGCCGCGTTAGCTCCGGCCTGAACCAAAACTTCTACTACCTTTTGAAACTCATTTCGCGCGGCTAGATGAAGTGGTGTTTCACCTCGAAGGTTCTGAGCATTAACATTAGCACCATGTTTCACTAGCACTTTTGCTGTCTCTGTGTAGTCGTCTTTACTCTTCATTCCATATTGGTCGTATTCACGGATTACAGTGGCGTGTAAAGGCGTCTCACCTTCTGAGTCCGTAATATTCACATCTGCTCCGAACTGTTCAACCATAGCCAAAGTAGTCTCGACGTGGCCCTCTTCTGCCGCAACATGTAAAGATGACTTCTCTTTTCCGTCATAACAAGGCACTTTAGTGTTTATATTAACATCTTGGTATGTGAACAACTTGACAAGGGCTAAGTGACCCTCTTTTGCTGCCATGTGAATAGGGATTGCACCGTAAGGTCCCTTCTTATACAGATCTCCACCGAATTGGACCATTAATTTCACTAATTCACTGTGCCCATATTTTGTGGCAAGATGAAGCGGTGTATTGTCAGTTTCGTCAGATAGATTAGTTTGCGCACCTCTGCTTATTAACATTTTTGCAAGACGATAATCTGCTAGTCTGATGGCATAGTGAAGAGGGGCGCACCCTTTATGGTCCAAAATATTTGGATCTGCGTTCATGGCTAACAGCACTTCAGTCATTGCGTGCAGCCCATACCGCACTGCTACTTTGAGAGCTGTGGTGAGCTTAATCCGTCGTCCGTTGTGTTCCTGTACAACAAAGTTCACGTTCACGTTGTGTTTTGACACAAAATATTTGACAAGTGTAGGATCATCTAGACTCGCAGCCACCAACAGAGGACAGGCTGTGCTGTTTGCCGCTGGACGTCGTAGGCTAGTTGTAATTATTTCTTGTATTTTCTTCTTAGACCGGATTTCTAACATCAGGATCTCGTGGACTTTTTTCTGGTCGTTACGCTCGATAGCCTGAAGCAAGGCTGGGCCGTGCGTCCGCTTCCCCATGATGGTAGCTGCAGCCTCTCCCGGTCACGTGGTTTTCTCGGCTGCTAGGACGCACTTATCATTTCACTATCACCGGATCCTGCAATAAAAGATAAAATTGAAAAAGACATTGTTTTCACGATAATGTTCATCATTAAAATTTTTTTAAATTAGATATAATCAAATTTTTTTGTATAAACTGAGAGTTGAGATTCCTTATTACAATTCAATTTGCGTTTTGATAATCTAAAAAAATCACCTGACACTTGCGACAATATACTTGAGTATTTGCATTCATGAAACAGTCACACAGGATAGAACGTCTTGACCTTTAATTGTAAATAATCATTCATTCATAATCTGTTTTTATCCTTTATCAACGTGTCCGCTGATAACGTGTCCCTGCATGCTCAATTTTTAGCCAGACCTTCCAAGAAGCCCCCATGGTAAAGTGTTACTGCTGTTTGAAAAGACCAAGAATGAATGACCACATTAATGTTTTGAACATCTGATTGTACATAACAAGTGTTAATTTTCGTGTTTAGACCCCCCATTTGCCACATGACATATACGTCTATGTAGCTTGCGGGACTGGTCATCAGTTACTGACTTTCATCAAACAAAATCCTTAACATGCATAAAATTTAATTTCCCCTTCTTTTCGCAGTCTGCGTTTTCGTTGCATAAGGAGCTGCCAGCTAGGGCCTGAAGCACAATCACGGCTGCAGTACAACGGTAATCCTATATGAGGAATGGTCACGTCCATTGCGCAGCTCATATGATTTAGGTAATGATTTTCATTGCATGTTTGTATGTCAATATTTTAGAAAGCAACGATTATAGTATTCCTAGAAATTATCTGCGGTTACCAGATAAAAATGTATGATTTTTTAATACAAATAACTTAATTGTCCGTTTTGGTCAGCGCATTTAATTTTGAAAACTAAATTCTCTTTCTTCTCCTATAAATAATAATGCATCATGCGCCAGACAACAATTCTTATATCTCATAACTCAAGTATATGTAAAACATGTGCGAGGAAATAAATAAATGTATATATATATATATATATATATATACATACATACATACATACAAATACATTCACCTAAAGATCGGGTCGCATCCCGTGAAACAGACTGTTGTGAATTTACAGTGTTGTTTTTCTTCAGTGTTATATATATATATATATAACTATATATATATATATATATATATATATATATATATATATTTGCGCTTGGCACTTGAATTTACATCAGCATGAAACCATGTTTGACACCAACTGATTTAACTTTATGAATCTAACGTTTGACACGTGGTTATAAATTTGGCAGGTTACTCATCCGGCAAATCAAAACATTAGGGTAATTAAGTGTGACAGGGCCATTTATTTTCAATTACAGACAAGCTATTGTTATTGAAATATCTAAGTCTATCTCCCATCACCGTGCCATCTTTCACAATGTTAATTGAACAGACTGTGTTCGCGGGATAATTATCTGGTTAGCGATTACAACCTCTAGCATTTGAGACCTGTTGCACAGCTATTACCTTTTGTTCAACCAATTAACTCCTTCCTCCCTTTAAATCCCCAAACTGGCCATTAAGTGAAAAATTATCAGTAAACATCAGTTTTAAACAATCAACACTCTGTTGCCAATATACTACAAAACATTTACAAGTTTGATTTTGATTTTGCTTGCCGCCAGCAAACTTTGTCATATGTTAATAAATGCTGGTTATATTGTCATTATTTTAATATACGGCCGGATCAGGAATGTATGAGTTAAGATGAAGGGGCAACGTGGTGCAGATTCTAATTTATACTCCATACACATTTTTTTAATTTAGAATAAAATATATATTTGCAATACGTTATATTTGCATATATATATATATATATATATATATATATATATATATATATATATATATATATATGTGTGTGTGTGTGTGTGTGTGTGATCTCGAATTATTAGTGCATGTATCAGAACAATATGTAAAAATATGCAAAATATGTAAAACACCACAATATATTATATTTTAGCATTATAGTTACACCATATTATGTACTGCCATGATTATCATGAAATTATGGTACATATAATACCGTTCACAATGTGATGAACAACAGCCTTCTGTTGTTCATTCCTTGTGTTATTATCTCAGAGAATAACAAAAGGGTGCTAACACATCTACGTGTAACCATACACCCTGCAGCCAATCATATCTATCTTATCTTAATGCGAGAGGCTTAATCCTGCTCATACAAAACCACGTGTTACACTTTGGTATTGAGCAATGTATTTGCTCGACCCTCCATCGAGCTCTTCACTAGAGTACACACTTTCGTATATGTAACGTTTCTTGGACTCATTTACTCCTGGATTAATTCACACTATATTTCGACAGATAAGGGAAACCGAGTCGGGTCTCCGCCAAGCTCCAGTTCTCTTTGATCCGTGACTCTTTTAAACTACCTGAACCAAGGTCAGGTTACAGGGACATGTTATAGGATCATTCTGTCCTTATCCAGAGAACGAGGGGACAAAGCTTTAAGCTATTGTATGCATGGAATTGGTGCCTTGCATGAGAAACATGAATTCGTGCACTCAATGCGGGAATTAGGCCCACTATACCCTGTACTACCATACCGTCACGGAAGATAACAAAAAATAATATATATATATATATATTTATTTATACCTGTGTTGCAACATACTATGATAACGATTTCAATGTCTTGCTTCTAAATAGATGTTCATTTAATGTGCGACTGACACCCTTCAACAAACCTCAAATTGATGTAATACTGACCACCGGACGCCTAGTTCCGGCCCAAATAGATTGCTTTGCATTAGTTATTACAATTAGTTGCTTAAGCCACGTAAAATAATTAAAGTTTTTTTTTTAATTTATGTGAATATAAGGTCAGTAATACTCGCGGTTAACGATATATCCGCAGCTGTAAACACTGTACCGTCGTTTTGTTGCCTTTTTGTCGGGTGATTATGAGAAGTTGATAAATCTGGCCGCATATGATTCATGACTTTACCACACGAGAC
The DNA here is from genome assembly GCA_026874595.1 of Sipunculus nudus. Classification (NCBI taxonomy): domain Eukaryota; kingdom Metazoa; phylum Annelida; class Sipuncula; order Golfingiida; family Sipunculidae; genus Sipunculus; species Sipunculus nudus. The sequence goes on along the minus strand of CM049309.1, from coordinate 21,576,642 downwards.
ATGTTCTGTTTCTGCATAGCTGAGGCTCTGTGTACACAGTACTTGTATACCAATCACAAAATGAAATATATAATGCACCAAGCTGAATTAACCTTATACATGTATACAAGAAATAAACTTTCATGATTCTACACATGCGACTAACACAATTTTCACCGGTTTTACTGTGGACCTTTTTTGCAGTTACAATTTAATAAAAAACAAATAAAATGTTTGTAATATATGCTTGCATATAAAAGGATACATCTGACGCTATGGCATAACCATTTCATAAATATTTATAACGGTGGAGGCCGCGTATGTTGTAATGTATAGCGTTTTTAAATCTATATAGCCAAATACCAAGTAAAATTGGCTAAAAAAACACCTATCTATTCGGTGTTCACTTTTCCATCTTCTGCAAAAAAATATCCTCGAATCTCGCACTTTTACTTCGACTTTCTAAAATATTATCAATAAATACATTTAAAACAGTCTACAATACCACAATGCAACCACACATAGACCACGCGGTTTGAGTGTGGGGCAAAACGAAAACGCGAGTACGCTACACAAAGGGGCAAAAAAAACACAAAATCGTGCTGCACGTATAGTTACCTGCTGTTATGATTTCGATATACCAAGCGCAACCATTCTGAAAGAGCTACAATGTTTTACAATTTCTAAAAGATGTGAATATTTTATATCCATTCAGATGCAGCGATATGTACATCAAATGCGCATCTACAATCCCAATAATTTTACGTTTGTCAATGATACCCACAACTATATGTAACCAGATCTGCAGCAAGAGGTCTATCAGGGCCGAACCCGAGAAATGAGTTCTACAAAAATGGCTTTTCATACCGAGGTCCTTCTGTTTGGAACTCATTTCCTAAAGAAATCAGGTCTTTACAATCATTACCAAATTTCAAATGAAAGGTAAAAGCTTTCCTTTTAATGTCTTAGCTTTGTTTAATTAAAGAAAAATAACATTATCTTTTTACTGTTCAAATGATCGCCTTTTTAAATTGCGATGTGCAGATTATATTCTGATTATGATGTGTTATATTCTTTTAACATATCCTTTTAAGTCATCCAACACACATTTTTGACGTGATTGTATAATTCACTTACTTGTGATTTGTACTTAGGAACGGGTTTGTGTCTTATGATACATATGCAATATTTATCATCTGATATGTAACATATCATATATATATGTACTTTTATAATTTAGGCGTTCACCATATCATAAGTATATTGTATGTTTTATCATTTTATGAATACATGCCTTTTATCTTATTGTTTAATGACAGGGCCCTGTGTAAGAACAGTTTTATAATAACAGTTCTGGTTAACTGTATAAATATTTTGAATAAATAAAAAACAAATATCTGACAACACATCAATAAACCTGTTAACAATGATTGTGATTCATTTACTTTTAACTTATATATGTTTGAAAAATATAGAACTGGCATTTATTGTTATGAGTTGGCTCGAATTTAATTTCTCGCATCATAGCTTTCGATTTGACATGGTGGTGACCAAATTGATACTGGAGTTTGAATGTGATACTTAAAGATCTCTAAACATTTTCGAAAAAAAAAAATTATAATTGAGACTAACGTTTAAGGATCAAACAATTGTTGTATATTTCTTTTATATAACTTTATTTATATAAACTAGTCTTTTTATCAACCTATTTTTTTTTAAATTAATTATATGATCACCCATGGTCCTTCTCATAATTGATTAGGATGAATCTTCTCTGAATTTCCATTCATTGGGATTTTAACAAAATAGGGTTTGCTGTGTTGTGCAAAACATTAACTCTGCTGAAAATTAAAGCATACACACACACTCACATATTTCTGTGTGTATATATGCATGTATGTATATGAGAGAGAGAGAGAGAGTGAGAGAGAGAGAGAGAATGATGACGATGTTAATATCTTAAGATATTACTAACAAAATCAATAAAAACACATATTCATATACCTGAATATCGACGGTTTTACTAGTATTAAAAAAAACATTCTCGCGTAACGAACTCAGATCAGATTTTACATAGTTTTTTTACGATTCTTGAGGTTTTAATATATTTTTTTACATACAGGTATTCCCAGGCTCAGATTTAGAGTAAGTTCACTCTTTCACACTCATGGCAGTGTCGTAATGAACGAGGTGCCACCGAGGCAGGGGGTATCCTCGGCTCGTGTGACAGATGCAATTATGTCACAATTAGGGTTCGGAGGCCAGGCATGCCCGTGAACTCCATCAAACAACTAAGTCTGTATTCCCTGCATGAAGCCCAGGTAATGGCCCCCCGGCACACCGCGACGTCACAGGCCAAATGAACGTACACAAAGCTTTATAGTGTGTGACCCACTTACCTGGCATGCACAGCGTCCACGCATTTAAATTCTACAATTCGGTACTCGGCCCCGCCTCCCAGAATTAAAACTTCCCATATAATTGATAAATACACCAACATGATGAAAATGTTTATCTCCTACCTTACCTGTTGATTATGATGTATGAATGTGATTTTTTGTCTGGTATAAAGGTGTCCGTTATTTATTCACACCTATACTATCAGCAGTCACAAGTACGAACCAATAAATTCTCCAGGTGTTTAGTTCAGTTCCTGTTTATTATACAATATTTTTCACTCTCACCTGTGTATTATGCGGTCAGCACAGGAAGGCCTTGTAAAATCCAGATATGATTCATTCTAGGACTAGGTCTATCCCACATTCTGACTGGCGTTACGTGTTTGTATATATGTCCATATTATCGACCATTCCGTCTCGATCGACCTGGCGAGTGTCACGTCACGTGACCTTACCTGAGAGAGAGATTTGACGTCTGATTGGGCCGCCCCTTTCACCGGTTGTTTACATTTGGTGCAGATGTACTGATGATATCTTTAAGTATGGGTCATGTCGGGCCAACATCTCAAATCAGGGCAATAATTAACTAACTCACATGATTAATTATTGCATGATGTACCCGCATGAAAATAAAACGTGTCTTTCGTCGTAAAGTGTATAATAACGGAATCTATAACATTTTTTCCTTCTTTGGCTTTAATTTCATTGTGACGATAATTTTCGAAGAAAGTGACTGAACTGCCGGCAGGTGAACCTTAACTTGTTGCAGTTAAGATAGGCCCACTTAAACTGCAGGCACAGGAAATTATTATCTTATTTCAGTGTGATAATTTGTGACAAGAATTACAATGAATTACAATAGGTCGTGCCTATTTTGTGATATCCTGGGTTGTTTTACATGTCATACTGTATCATTTTTTCATTTTCCTATGGATTCTCGATGTTTTGTGAGATCAAATAATATATTATTGTGATATCTCAATTGAACGGTTTACTTTGATAATTTTATCTGCTAATCATTTAATGATATTTACCTAAGATGTTTATATTTCTTGAATTATGATTTTTCTAAAAACATACAAGTTGAGAGTTAAAACACTTCAGGTACCAGGATTAGGTGTTAACGTGAAGGCGTGAAGATGTTTAAGTTTCTTGCATTAGATGAGTCGTCTCAAGTTCATATTAAATGGCCTTTAATCAAGTATTCTGCTTATCTTTTGGATTGGCATCTCTTGAGTTGTCCTTGCTTTCTCACATTTCACCATTTGCTCACAAATATATATCAATATATATATATGTGTGTGTGTGTGTGTGTTTAACTCAATTACTCTGTGTAATCAGTCATTTCATGAAATGCCTAAACATTTCAGTCATTTCGCGTTATGCCTGTTATCAACAGTCATTACGCAAAGTGACTAAAATGTTCACTCACTTCATGAAATGACTGAAATTTTTGTTCAGTCGTTACACGAATATATATGACTGGATTACAACAAGAGACCCATGGCACGGGTCACGTCGCTCAGCTAAATTTTGAAAATTTCTACAAATGCAAAATATACATATTTCTTTTGGATTAATATATATATATATATATATATATGTAATATCATTTGAAAAGCCTAGTGGAAATGGCCCTACTAACTGGTGATAATCAAATATTAAATATATGCTTGCTGAACTAATACTGTGCACTTCTATGGAAATTATCAAAGATGCAGGAGCCTCTCATGATCTAATATTCCTAGAAGTATCATTATTTCGCTATATATATGACAGTGATATTTGCATAAAATAACCATAGAAATGTATGATCACCTATCAATAATAGAATAAGGAAAAAAGTGGAGATTAGCTGAAGCATAAAATTATACATTGAATCTGTTAACAGTGAAAAAAAAAATCCATTTTAAAATGAGCGTGAACTAAATCTGGCAAGTATATATTGTACTTTATGATACAAGAAAATTATAGCCTGAAACAATTTAATAATGTAATAACTTAAAAACATTATGTGCCTGAGAGTTATATGAAAGGCTAGAATTGACCCCAAAAAATTGTTTCTGTTATTTATAATTCTGAAAACAGGTTAACCTTCCATATGCAAAATTCAAAACAGTATAACATGGCTATAATTACCTCCAATCATTGTTTTAGAATATCATTTATAAGATTGAACATATTACAATTTACTGCAATATACTTATGATAAAGATTGCAGAACACTTGCAATAATTCTACACATAAAAAAAAGGAAATTAATTTATTTAAACATGCTACAATACGTCTGATTTAGTACTTGAGTTACCATCTCAAGCAAAGTTTGGTACATTGGAGTGAAAACAGACTTACAATTAGGAAAATACAGTACACACAATAATAATTATTGCATTATACTTGATGAATATTGGTCTGTGTGTGTTGGGGGGGGGTTAAGAGGGGGGGGGGGTGATGATGGGTGATATGAGAATTACTGTACACCTGTGACAGCAGGGGTGCTCAACCAGTGTTGCATTACTAATAAGGTTACCCAGACAGGGCTGAAGTGACCAGAAGTGGGCTGCCTGGGGTTTGACAATGCAAGTCAAAACAATAGGACCTCCAAATAAAAATTCAATTTCTAGCCCAATTTGAGCAAATTTCTGAGCTTTTATTTTCAAATAAAGGTTTTAAAAGATAAAATCCTTTTTTATACATACTGTTAAAACTAAATCAATAATGCTTATAAGAAAACTAATGTGCCATTGTCGAAGTACAATTATGCTAATAACTTTAAAAAATGGCGAAATTCTGATCTGATTTCTGGTATACAATACAATTTTGCTTAAATAAAGATATATTTTTAGAAAAAAAGTCTCTGGCTTCAACAATTATCTTGTTAGGTGAGTAAATATATTTCCCGAATTTTTACAAAGTGCATTATAGCCCATAACCAATTTACGCAATATTGACCTAATTCCTGGGATGTACATAGGAAATATATGCAGAAATGGTTATATCAAACATGAATACATTAACCCCAGTGGATGTCATAGTGGACAGTTTCGAAATTTAACAATAGGTTTTAACTTGAAAACGCAGGTTTTTCCTTACGTTCTCGAAGGAACGAAGTCGCAGTGACCCAGTTTTCCGGTTTGATAGGAAAACTTGGGACATCTAACTGCATGTAGAATTTTGGATTCGTAGGTCCAACGGTTTCAAAACGTGACTTGTTAACGGACGGCAGGACGGACGACGGACAAAGGGCAATCACTATAGCTCAGATGACTTATAGTCAGACCCATATTAAAAATTCTTAATCAAATAACACCAAATTCATCAGGAGATAGAAACCATCCAGGGAATACATGTATATTTATACCACAAATGAGTAATGCTATATCATCTACACATTGTAATTCTTGTAACTATTTGCCGATAAATATCTAATTTGGTTAGCCAGCAAGCTGGCCATTTTACATCTGTCTTAAGTATAGTGAAAATCACAAATTATTATACTGAAATTAGAGCATATATTCATATGCAGGCTTTTTTGCTCAGTATCTCAATTTAACTGCCGGCAAGGTGAATTTCCTCTGTCGGCAGTTTAGCCTGTCCACAATACAACCGGCACTGCCCGCAGTTTTGCCACTCCCATCGTGAAAGAGTATTTTCATTGCGTATGGTTAGGGTTCCCCTTGTAATTGAAATGAATTAAATGTACAGTTGCTAGGATGAATAATATTAAATTATATTGCTGCTGCAAAAAAGCTGAGAAACGAATAAATAAATTATGACAATATAAATATAAACTTATTTATTTTATATGGTTTGTACAAATAGTTATAATAACTAATCGTGGCACTCTCCATGGCTCAGACTGTAGCGCTCGGCAGACGGTAGAGGTGGAGCGAACCGGAGAACCTTGAGAAAACCACCGACATTGGACGGGCAAATACAACCCACTCTCATACCCACGCCGGGAATCGAACCCGGGTCGCCAGCAGAGAGAGCCGAGCGTTTTGCTCCTTGACTATCCGCGCCCCAATGACAATATACTTGTCGATCTGTGAAAAATTTGTCAGTCCATATATAAAACTGAATCAAAAGAACAATGAACACTACACCATGCAACATGAGACTGAGCAATATACAGAAGGCCGTCTGTTTGGACCGATAGGGCATATTCTCTTAATAGTCTGATGTCAGAGGGAGATAATGCTGCATTATTTGGGTCGTGTTCTCTCCAAATGGTACAAACGAATATCTATCCATAGGGAAAATTTGGACAAAACGAGGTGAAGAAAAACGTTAAAGAGAAAGGTAAAAGATTTTCAAACTGACGGTAATATTATATTTATATATAAAAAATAGCATAACAAGCCAAAAAAAATACAGCGCTTATATTTCTCGGAGTGAACTATCAGATTTGTTCAGCTCTCGCAGATCGGGAGTCGGTTACATCTACAGGTTCTACTCCCTGTCAAAACAATTGCACTTTCGGTTACTAAGGTTGAGTGATACTAAATATAACTATAGATTTATATGACAGTATCCGCTACATGAATCTTTCCTCCTAATCTATAACATTGTTGACTGTGACTTCCTTTATACCTTATAACAAACTCCCCACTCTTACATCACTTGCTTAATGTGCGTGTTTGCTGAACACCATTAATTAATTAAAATAAGATCTTTTAATAGGTATTGGCACTTAATTTTGCACTGCTCCCTTACCCAAAGAGTCCCCATACAGTCATGATTCTTTGTTAAGTTGTTCAAGTCACGCAGATGACATTAGTTAAACCAGTCCTCTGTGTACCATAAAGAATTCATACATTATAATACATATGTTACATGTAAATAAATACGTAGTGGCGGGGTCGGGGGGGGGGGGTATCTGAAAAGGTTCTAAGCGACTCCCACCTGCAGATAAGAAACTTGTAGGCTGTACCTACTAATATGAGAGCTTCTACATTAGAATTGCATGAGGGAGTTACAATCTATTCGTGCCACCTGGTGATATAATTTTGCCGTGGTTCAAAAGCTAGTACCATGTGTCTTGCATTTTCGCTCGGGCCAACATTAAAACTTTCGCGTATCAAAATACGGACAATCATTTAAAAAAATTGGTAGATCTGGTTTCCTCCGGTAGGCGTTTAGCAAGATTTATTCGGAAAAACCATGCGCCCTTACTTTTCCGGAACTGACTTTTCTTTCTCTCTCTCTCTCTCTCTCTCTCTCTCTCTCTCTCTCTCGCACTCTCTTTCACTTTCTCTCTTCTTTCTTTTTTTCTTTCTTTCTTTTTTCATGAATAAACAAGTTCATGAATTCAGGTTTCTATGTGCTTTACAAACCATCTTATTCCCACAGATTGAGCATATAAAACACAAGGCCCTGTTAGGCATTAAGGTACTGTATAGTTTCTTATATAAACCAATCCATATTTCTTTTTCGGAGTAATTTTAAAACTAAAAGACTGAAACACACTCATCCGTCCCGATAAGAGCCCAGAACAAAAGCCCTCTGGTCGTGCCTGTGTTGGCCCTCTGGTCGTGCCCGTGTAGGCCCTCTGGTCGTGCCTGTGTAGGCCCTCTGGTCGTTCCTGTGTGAACCCTCTGGTCGTGCCTGTGTGGACCCTCTGGTCGTTCCTGTGTGGACCCTCTGGTCGTTCCTGTGTGGACCCTCTGGTCGTTCCTGTGTGGACCCTCTGGTCGTGCCTGTGTGGACCCTCTGGTAGTGCCTGTGTGGACCCTCTGGTCGTTCCTGTGTGGACCCTCTGGTCGTGCAAGTGTGGACCCTCTGGTCGTTTCTGTGTATACCCTCTGGTCGTGCCTGTGTTTACCCTCTGGTCGTTCCTATGTGGACCCTCTGGTCCTGCTTGTGTGGACCCTCTTTTCATGCCTGTGTGGACTCACTGGTCGTGCCACACTCATCAGTCCTGATAAGAGCCCAGTAACAAAAGCTCTCTGGTCGTGCCTGTGTTGGCCCTCTGGTCGTGCCCGTGTGGACCCTCTGGTCGTGCCTGTGTGGGCCTTCTGGTCGTTCCTGTGTGGACCCTCTGGTCGTTCCTATGTGGACCCTCTGGTCCTGCCTGTGTGGACCCTCTTTTCATGCCTGTGTGGACCCACTGGTCGTGCCTGTGTTGACCCTCTGGTCGTGCCTGCGTCGACCCTCTGGTCGCGCCTTTGTCGGCCCTCTGGTCGTGCCTAAGTGGACCCTCCGGTCGTTCCTGTGTGGACCCTCTTTTCATGCCTGTGTGGACCCACTGGTCGGGCCTGTGTGGGCCCTCTGGTCGTGCCTGCGTCGACCCTCCGGTCGTGCCTGTGTCGGCTCTCCGGTCGTGCCTGTGTGGACCCTCTGGTCGTGCCCGTGTGGGCCCTCTAGTCGTTCCTGTGTAGGCCCTCTGGTCGTGCCTGTGTTGACCCTCTTGTCGTGCTCGTGTGAGCCCTCTGGTCGTTCCTATGTGGACCCTCTGGTCCTGCCTGTGTGGACCATCTTTTCATGCCTGTGTGGACCCACCGGTCGTGCCTGTGTTGACCCTCTGGTCGTGCCTGCGTCGACCCTCTGGTCGCGCCTGTGTCGGCCCTCTGGTCGTGCCTGTGTGAACCCTCTTGTCGTGCCTAATTGGACCCTCCGGTCGTGCCTGTGTGAACCCTCTTTTCATGCCTGTGTGGACCCACTGGTCGTGCCTGTGTTGAAACTCTGGTCGTGCCTGCGTCGACCCTCCGGTCGTGCCTGTGTCGGCCCTCCGGTCGTGCCTGTGTCGGCCCTCTGGTCGTGCCTAAGTGGACCCTCTGGTCGTGCCCGTGTGGGCCCTCTGGTCGTTCCTGTGTAGGCCCTCTGGTCGTGCCTGTGTTGATCCTCTTGTCGTTCCTGTGTGGGCCCTCTGGTCGTGCCTGTGTTGACCCTCTTGTCGTGCCCGTGTGGGCCCTCTGGTCGTTCCTATGTGGACCCTCTGGTCATGCCTGTGTGGACCATCTTTTCATGCCTGTGTAGACCCACTGGTCGTGCCTGTGTTGACCCTCTGGTCGTGTCTGTGTGGGCCCTCTGGTCGTGCCCGTGTGGGCCCTCTGGTCGTTCCTGTGTAGGCCCTCTGGTCGTGCCTGTGTTGATCCTCTGGTCGTGCCTGTGTGGACCCTCTGGTCGTCCTTGTGTGGGCCCTCTGGTCGTGCCTGTGTTGGCCCTCTGGTCGTGCCCGTGTGGGCCCTCTGGTCGTTCCTATGTGGACCCTCTGGTCCTGCCTGTGTGGACCATCTTTTCATGCCTGTGTAGACCCACTGGTCCTGCCTGTTTTGACCCTCTGGTCGTGCCTGCGTCGACCCTCTGGTCGCGCCTGTGTTGGCCCTCTGGTCGTGCCCGTGTGGGCCCTCTGGTCGTTCCTGTGTGGACCCTCTGGTCGTGCCTGTGTGGACCCTCTGGTCGTGCCCGTGTGGGCCCTCTGGTCGTTCCTGTGTAGGCCCTCTGGTCGTGCCTGTGTGGACCCTCTGGTCGTCCTTGTGTGGGCCCTCTGGTCGTTCTTGTGTTGACCCTCTTGTCGTGCCCGTGTGGGCCCTCTGGTCGTTCCTGTGTAGGCCTTCTGGTCGTGTCTGTGTTGATCCTCTGGTCGTGCATGTGTGGACCCTCTGGTCGTCCTTGTGTGGGCCCTCTGGTCGTGCCTGTGTTGGCCCTCTGGTCGTGCCCGTGTGGGCCCTCTGGTCGTTCCTATGTGGACCCTCTGGTCCTGCCTGTGTGGACCATCTTTTCATGCCTGTGTAGACCCACTGGTCCTGCCTGTTTTGACCCTCTGGTCGTGCCTGCGTCGACCCTCTGGTCGCGCCTGTGTTGGCCCTCTGGTCGTGCCCGTGTGGGCCCTCTGGTCGTGCCTGTGTAGGCCCTCTGGTCGTGCCCGTGTGGGCCCTCTGGTCGTTCCTGTGTAGGCCCTCTGGTCGTGCCTGTGTTGATCCTCTGGTCGTGCCTGTGTGGACCCTCTGGTCGTCCTTGTGTGGGCCCTCTGGTCGTGCCTGTGTTGGCCCTCTGGTCGTGCCCGTGTAGGCCCTCTGGTCGTTCCAATGTGGACCCTCTGGTCCTGCCTGTGTGGACCATCTTTTCATGCCTGTGTAGACCCACTGGTCCTGCCTGTTTTGACCCTCTGGTCGTGCCTGCGTCGACCCTCTGGTCGCGCCTGTGTTGGCCCTCTGGTCGTGCCCGTGTGGGCCCTCTGGTCGTTCCTGTGTGGACCCTCTGGTCGTGCCTGTGTGGACCCTCTGGTCGTGCCCGTGTGGGCCCTCTGGTCGTTCCTATGTAGGCCCTCTGGTCGTGCCTGTGTGGACCCTCTGGTCGTCCTTGTGTGGGCCCTCTGGTCGTTCCTGTGTTGACCCTCTTGTCGTGCCCGTGTGGGCCCTCTGGTCGTTCCTATGTGGACTCTCTGGTCCTGCCTGTGTGGACCCTCTGGTCGTGCCGTGTGGGCCCTCTGGTCGTTCCTGTGTAGGCCCTCTGGTCGTGCCTGTGTGGACCCTCTGGTCGTCCTTGTGTGGGCCCTCTGGTCGTTCTTGTGTTGACCCTCTTGTCTTGCCCGTTTGGGCCCTCTGGTCGTTCCTATGTGGACCCTCTGGTCCTGCATGTGTGGACCATCTTTTCATGCCTGTGTGGACCCACTGGTCGTGCCTGTGTTGACCCTCTGGTCGTGTCTGTGTGGGCCCTCTGGTCGTGCCCGTGTGGGCCCTCTGGTCGTTCCTGTGTAGGCCCTCTGGTCGTGCCTGTGTTGATCCTCTGGTCGTGCATGTGTGGACCCTCTGGTCGTCCTTGTGTGGGCCCTCTGGTCGTGCCTGTGTTGGCCCTCTGGTCGTGCCCGTGTAGGCCCTCTGGTCGTTCCAATGTGGACCCTCTGGTCCTGCCTGTGTGGACCATCTTTTCATGCCTGTGTAGACCCACTGGTCCTGCCTGTTTTGACCCTCTGGTCGTGCCTGCGTCGACCCTCTGGTCGCGCCTGTGTTGGCCCTCTGGTCGTGCCCGTGTGGGCCCTCTGGTCGTTCCTGTGTGGACCCTCTGGTCGTGCCTGTGTGGACCCTCTGGTCGTGCCCGTGTGGGCCCTCTGGTCGTTCCTGTGTAGGCCCTCTGGTCGTGCCTGTGTGGACCCTCTGGTCGTCCTTATGTGGACCCTCTGGTCGTTCCTGTGTTGACCCTCTTGTCGTGCCCGTGTGGGCCCTCTGGTCGTTCCTGTGTGGACCCTCTGGTCCTGCCTGTGTGGACCCTCTGGTCGTGCCCGTGTGGGCCCTCTGGTCGTGCCTGTGTTGATCCTCTGGTCGTGCATGTGTGGACCCTCTGGTCGTCCTTGTGTGGGCCCTCTGGTCGTGCCTGTGTTGGCCCTCTGGTCGTGCCCGTGTGGGCCCTCTGGTCGTTCCTATGTGGACCCTCTGGTCCTGCCTGTGTGGACCATCTTTTCATGCCTGTGTAGACCCACTGGTCCTGCCTGTTTTGACCCTCTGGTCGTGCCTGCGTCGACCCTCTGGTCGCGCCTGTGTTGGCCCTCTGGTCGTGCCCGTGTGGGCCCTCTAGTCGTGCCTGTGTAAGCCCTCTGGTCGTTCCTGTGTGGACCCTCTGGTCGTGCCTGTGTGGACCCTCTGGTCGTTCCTATGTGGACCCTCTGGTCCTGCCTGTGTGGACCCTCTGGTCGTGCCCGTGTCGGCCCTCTGGTCGTTCCTGTGTAGGCCCTCTGGTCGTGCCTGTCTGGACCCTCTGGTCGTCCTTGTGTGGGCCCTCTGGTCGTTCTTGTGTTGACCCTCTTGTCGTGCCCGTATGGGCCCTCTGGTCGTTCCTATGTGGACCCTCTGGTCCTGCATGTGTGGACCATCTTTTCATGCCTGTGTGGACCCACTGGTCGTGCCTGTGTTGACCCTCTGGTCGTGTCTGTGTGGGCCCTCTGGTCGTGCCCGTGTGGGCCCTCTGGTCGTTCCTGTGTAGGCCCTCTGGTCGTGCCTGTGTTGATCCTCTGGTCGTGCATGTGTGGACCCTCTGGTCGTCCTTGTGTGGGCCCTCTGGTCGTGCCTGTGTTGGCCCTCTGGTCGTGCCCGTGTGGGCCCTCTGGTCGTTCCTATGTGGACCCTCTGGTCCTGCCTGTGTGGACCATCTTTTCATGCCTGTGTAGACCCACTGGTCCTGCCTGTTTTGACCCTCTGGTCGTGCCTGCGTCGACCCTCTGGTCGCGCCTGTGTCGGCCCTCTGGTCGTGCCTGTGTCGGCTCTCCGGTCGTGCCTGTGTGGACCCTCTGGTCGTGCCCGTGTGGGCCCTCTAGTCGTTCCTGTGTAGGCCCTCTGGTCGTGCCTGTGTTGACCCTCTTGTCGTGCTCGTGTGGGCCCTCTGGTCGTTCCTTTGTGGACCCTCTGGTCCTGCCTGTGTGGACCATCTTTTCATGCCTGTGTGGACCCACCGGTCGTGCCTGTGTTGACTCTCTGGTCGTGCCTGCGTCGACCCTCTGGTCGCGCCTGTGTCGGCACTCTGGTCGTGCCTGTGTGGGCCCTCTTGTCGTGCCTAATTGGACCCTCCGGTCGTGCCTGTGTGGACCCTCTTTTCATGCCTGTGTGGACCCACTGGTCGTGCCTGTGTTGAAACTCTGGTCGTGCCTGCGTCGACCCTCCGGTCGTGCCTGTGTCGGCCCTCCGGTCGTGCCTGTGTCGGCTCTCTGGTCGTGCCTAAGTGGACCCTCTGGTCGTGCCCGTGTGGGCCCTCTGGTCGTTCCTGTGTAGGCCCTCTGGTCGTGCCTGTGTTGATCCTCTGGTCGTTCCTGTGTGGGCCCTCTGGTCGTCCTTGTGTGGGCCCTCTGGTCGTGCCTGTGTTGACCCTCTTGTCGTGCCCGTGTGGGCCCTCTGGTCGTTCCTATGTGAACCCTCTGGTCATGCCTGTGTGGACCATCTTTTCATGCCTGTGTGGACCCACTGGTCGTGCCTGTGTTGACCCTCTGGTCGTGTCTGTGTGGGCCCTCTGGTCGTGCCTGTGTTGATCCTCTGGTCGTGCCTGTGTGGACCCTCTGGTCGTCCTTGTGTGGGCCCTCTGGTCGTGCCTGTGTTGGCCCTCTGGTCGTGCCCGTGTGGGCCCTCTGGTCGTTCCTATGTGGACCCTCTGGTCCTGCCTGTGTGGACCATCTTTTCATGCCTGTGTAGACCCACTGGTCCTGCCTGTTTTGACCCTCTGGTCGTGCCTGCGTCGACCCTCTGGTCGCGCCTGTGTTGGCCCTCTGGTCGTGCCCGTGTGGGCCCTCTGGTCGTGCCTGTGTAGGCCCTCTGGTCGTTCCTGTGTGGACCCTCTGGTCGTGCCTGTGTGGACCCTCTGGTCGTGCCCGTGTGGGCCCTCTGGTCGTTCCTGTGTAGGCCCTCTGGTCGTGCCTGTGTGGACCCTCTGGTCGTCCTTGTGTGGGCCCTCTGGTCGTTCCTGTGTTGACCCTCTTGTCGTGCCCGTGTGGGCCCTCTGGTCGTTCCTATGTGGACCCTCTGGTCCTGCCTGTGTGGACCCTCTGGTCGTGCCCGTGTGGGCCCTCTGGTCGTTCCTGTGTAGGCCCTCTGGTCGTGCATGTGTGGACCCTCTGGTCGTCCTTGTGTGGGCCCTCTGGTCGTTCCTGTGTTGACCCTCTTGTCGTGCCCGTGTGGGCCCTCTGGTCGTTCCTATGTGGACCCTCTGGTCCTGCATGTGTGGACCATCTTTTCATGCCTGTGTGGACCCACTGGTCGTGCCTGTGTTGACCCTCTGGTCGTGTCTGTGTGGGCCCTCTGGTCGTGCCCGTGTGGGCCCTCTGGTCGTTCCTGTGTAGGCCCTCTGGTCGTGCCTGTGTTGATCCTCTGGTCGTGCATGTGTGGACCCTCTGGTCGTCCTTGTGTGGGCCCTCTGGTCGTGCCTGTGTTGGCCCTCTGGTCGTGCCCGTGTGGGCCCTCTGGTCGTTCCTATGTGGACCCTCTGGTCCTGTCTGTGTGGACCATCTTTTCATGCCTGTGTAGACCCACTGGTCGTGCCTGTGTTGACCCTCTGGTCGTGCCTGCGTCGACCCTCTGGTCGCGCCTGTGTCGGCCCTCTGGTCGTGCCTGTGTTGACCCTCTGGTCGTGCCTGCGTCGACCCTCTGGTCGCGCCTGTGTCGGCCCTCTGGTCGTGCCTGTGTTGACCCTCTGGTCGTGCCTGCGTCGACCCTCTGGTCGCGCCTGTGTCGGCCCTCTGGTCGTGCCTGTGTGGGCCCTCTTGTCGTGCCTAATTGGACCCTCTGGTCGTGCCTATGTGGACCCTCTGGACGTGCCTGTGTTGGCCCTCTGGTCGCGCCTGTGTGGAGCCTCTGGTCGTGCCTGTGTGGAGCCTCTGGTCGTGCCTGTGTCGGCCCTCTGGTCGTGCCTGTGTCGGCCCTCTGGTCGTACTCGTGTGAGCCCTATGGTCGTGCCTGTATGTGCCCTCTGGCCGTGCCTGTGTGGACGCTCTGGTCGTGCCTGTGTGGGCCCTCTGGCCGTGCCTGTGTGGGCCCTCTGGTCGTGCTCGTGTGGGCCCTCTGGTCGTTCCTGTGTAGGCCCTCTGGTCGTGCCTGTGTGGGTCCTCTGGTCGTTCCTGTGTGGGCCCTCTGGTCGTCCTTGTGTGGGTCCTCTGGTCGTGCCTGTGTTGGCCCTCTGGTCGTGCCCGTGTGCGCCCTCTGGTCGCACCTGTGTGGGCCCTCTGGTCGTGCCTGTGTGGGCCCTCTGGTCGTGCCTGTGTCGGCCCTCTGGTCGTGCCTGTGTAGGCCCTCTGGTCGCCCCTGTGTGGGCCCTTTGGTCGTGCATGTGCGGACCTATGCAGTGATGTAGTCGAGTCCACACCATCCGAGTCCGAGTGCAAGTCCGAGTCCAGGCCACTCGCGTCCATGTCCGAGTTCTTGAGGTTGAGTCCAAGTCCACCTTCTCCGAGTCCGAGTCATCTGGAACCCGAGTCCAAGTCCGATTCCGTATCTAATACAAATATCCTTAAAATGCAATTTAAAATGGAAATTTCAGATTATCATGTACATTGTAAAGTCAGTCAACACATGCTTTAACTGTAATGGTTAATTACATCATGGAGATACAATAAGCTAATTAGTACTGGGACCGCGGATCGCGTCCGATGTATCTTGATTTGATCCTGATACATCGCCGGACGGACAGGGACAGACATTTCTGTAGGAAGGGCTTACTTTGTTCACCGACAGGTTACACGCGTAGAAATTACATCAATCACAATCTGACATTACTTAACTAAAAAAAAAAACAAAAAAAAAAACAGTGTAACTGTGCGGTAAAGTCAGATACAATAAAATATCACAGTACTATCCAATATTACATGTTTATACGCAATATAGTTAGAATTTCAATGCTTGTGAGGTAAAGTCCGATACAATAAAAAATTACAGTACTATCTAATATTACATATATATATATATATATATATATATATATATATATATATATATATACCCTATATAGCTACCGGTATATAAGGATTCTATGGCTAGTGACTGCGCACCAATGGGTCTTTTAATTAAAGAATGCGCATACACTAAATTTTAACTTCCGCTCGCATAAAATTCCCCCCCCCCCCCACCCCCCGAGATGTGCTTGTATGTGGTTAGAGATTCTTGGAACATCCATCAATATTGAGTGTTATATGAAGGATTTTTTCGCACATGATGTGTAAGCAAATACACTTAACGAATGGTCCTGTCAATTCAAAGCGACACGATACTTTGAGCGGCGATGCCTTGTCAAAATCACCGAAAAAAATGCGTCCAGATTGTCAGTGCTTATTGGACTCCTACTGTCACTCTGACATCCAGATACATTCTCTGTAACATCCGATGTTTAAAACTACTGCTTATATACGGCATTGTATCTCACTGCAATTACAGCATACTAAAAATAAAATGTTTATAATTATTCGCCAACATGAAAATTTCTTTAAAGGACATATCAGTGTAAAAGTAAAACACAAACACTTGTGGGGTTTTCACGTTTTGTAACTGTAATCCTCCTGAACAGACCCTTAGTCACGTGTGTTCATGTCCCAGTCATACGATACTTAGAAGATAACCACAACTGCAAAACACGGATACAGCGGAACAGAAGAGAGAGCACATGAGATGTGTCGGTTTTTACCAGTCCTATCTTAAATTTCTTGTGGTTTATATTACTGTTACATGACCAGCCTTATGCTGATAAGCCTCAAACCCGGATCTGAGATGCCATGTTGTGTACAAGATAGCTGGTTTTAACTCCATGCCGCAGAACTTTCGTAAACCCACAACGATCTTTTTATTCACGAGTCCTACTTGCAGTTTTGTTGGATTAGTGCTTGCACAAGCAAAGTAAGCACGTTAACTTCAGCCACTGACTAATGTTGCTAACCCTTGGATAAGCTGGACGATACATACAGACATATTTATGAGGGTATCTCTAAGCTGTTCATCACATCTTCCTGAAAACCATCATTTGCAGACGACAGCTGGTATCACACCATGTGGAGGTTTCTGTTTGTCGTTTGTACCTTTATCTTGGTCAATGAAGAGGGAACAGAGGCCAGATCTGGGAGAAATAATTTTCTTGGAAATTTCCCAATGACGTTTCAAATCAAACAGTTGTACAGAGAATGTGCCAACATCACTAAAGGAACTGGAAACGACACAACGGCTGCTGACGATTTGTCTAAAAAACTTGAAAGTTTAAAATCCAAAACTGAGGAGAGCTTGAAGGTTGTAGCCAGGCCTCGTGTCAGCGGTGCGGCTGAGCGAATCAAGGAGATCGTGAGGGAACTTGATGATGATGCTCTTGCTAGGAACACCTCTGCAAAGATCCAACTGGTGGCGACTAGAAATGACGCCCACCTTAAAGACCTTGCCACGCTCGTTAATTCTCTGAACGCTGCAAACAAACGGCTCGACGAAGCCGTGAAAGTAATGGAAAGCAAACCGAAAGAGAAATCTATCAAAGGTAAAACCCCAGTACTTGTTACATCATATTCTACGTAACTTTGCATCAGTTAACCAAATGAATTATTTCCTTAAGGTTTTTAAAGTCATTACTCATTTCTAAAGAGTTGTCATTCCTTCTCTCCTTTTATATAAAATAAGACGAGTGGCCCGCGAGTTATGACGCTCAGCAGAATTTAAAATGTCCTTACCAAAACAAGTGGGGTGATAATATATGAATCAGAACACAATTTTTTTTTAAGATTTGGAGAACAAATTTGAGCAATTTTTTACAATTTCATATCTTAAAAAAAAACGATATGAGTCGATTTTGTTCAAACTTTGTATGTTGGCAGTCTTAAAGGTACATTGTAATTTTATGAATAAAATATTTGTTCAGCAACCGTGAATCTCAAGAAATATAGATCTTCAGTATGCTCACACGAGAGTGTGACCATAGTAACCTCATTTTTGCATAATCAGTTGCAAATTAACAAGAAGATTTGCTCAGGGACTTCCTTGATTTTAAGTTTGAAATTCCTAAATTTAATTTTAACGACTAGAGCCTTAATTGTAAACGGATGGACCGAGGAGGAACAAGGCACATCTCAATAGTTGACTAATTTTATTTAAAAAAAAATAAAAAAAATCGGGTAAACTTTATTATCGTTTACGTAATATATGTAGAAAGTTATCGATGGGATGTTGTCAAAAAATAGTTTGTAAATTAATGTTATAAATACAGTGGAACCCCACAATTACGACCACCCTGGGACTGAGTAAAGTGGTCGTAATTAGGGGGTGGTCGTATTTGTGAAAATCTTACCTTGGTCGCATATAACACGCTGATGCCTAATGTGTATTAAATTTCTTATCTTTAATGTGAATTATAACAAAATATTTAACTTACTGGCCCTTATTATGAATGCTTTGTGTGAAGCTGAAAAGAAAACATAATTATTTTTTATATTTATTCATGATAAAAATTAATATACATGTACACATACGTAGTGACTGATGATTAACACATAATTACACTAGATGCAATACGAAGACAACCTACTGAATACATATTGAACATATTTCGTGGCTGTCATATATCTAGCCTTCCCCTTGAGTATATATAGGGTGCACTTGAGTTTTACCGACGCTTAACTTCTGAGCCAGTTGGTGCTGACTGCGTCCTGGTGTTGCCGCCTTGATTAACGTCATTCTCTCCTTCAAGGAGAGCTCCATAGAGGCATGGTCGCACAACAGCAAGCAATTTAAATGCAAACTGCACCAGTAGAGAAATAAACTGAGAGCGATCTGTCTGATAGGACAAGACAATGTGTTGGATATGCCCCCATGCAAGCTTTATTTATACATTTAACTGACTGCTTAATACTCAGTGTGAGTAAGGCATGAACACATTTAGGATTAACTATGTCGTTAATTTGACCAATGATGATCGAACAGTATGTGTAAGTTGAAATATTAAGCTGTCACTCCCGCACTTAGGGTAACTGTTATACAGGTGATCACTGAGGGGAAATTAGCATCGATAGCCCAAGACCCCAGAACCGACCAGTAATCAGGCCGATGGTTACCCTCTTTGATCTATAACCTACGCCACAACGAGTCTCAACGCAGACAACGAGTCAGGAAGAATTGCGAAACCGAATTAACACTCTGGTTGAGAAACCTTGTCACCCGTTTGATCTTTCGTTGAGGCGCCTGTGACAAGGCGCAGCCATTGACTCATGACAAAGGTTGTTTCAGTACTTCTCGGCCTTGGTCGCATTAGCGGGGTCGCATTAGCGCAGGGGCCAGGAAATCTGGTCGTTATTCTGAATTCAGGGGTGGTCATAATTCGAGTAATTGAGAAACATAAATAAACTAAAAAAAAATTTGGGACCAAGCAAAGAGGTCGTAATTGTTGGGTGGTCGCAAGGCAGGGTTCCACTGTATGAATTTGATGAATTAACATTTCATGTTTTAATGCGAAAGTAAAAGACAATATTTTAACTAAATATTATAAATATAATTGTGATAAATTATTGTTTCCCGTGTTACAGGTTGTGATCTCTTATACAAGAGAGGGTTAAAGATCAACGGTATTTACACCGTTAATCCGGACGGTGCCGGCGAGCCGTTTAAAGTCCTTTGTGATGTGAAGGACGGGGGATGGACTGTGTTAATGCGGAGATACAACGGTGAAACCAACTTTCTCAGGACATGGGATAATTACAAGCAAGGCTTTGGGTCGTTAGAAGGTGAATTCTGGCTCGGTAACGATAAGCTTCACTGGCTGACTGGTAAGGGGAAACACCAACTGAAGGTGGAAGTGATGGATTTCTTCAACCGTCATTACGGTGACACACTCTATTCCGAGTTCAGTGTTGGCGACGAGGACTCTGGCTATACCTTGCACCTGTCTGGTTTCTCTGGTAGTATTCCCTCAGATGAAATGTCAATCTACGACGACGAGGAATTCAGTACCATTGACAGACCAGATGCCGCCGGGAGAGAACATGTGACAAAGATGTTAAGCGGATGGTGGCACTCGCCCAGTAGCCAAGGGGCGAACCCTACCGGACTGTACGGGAACCTGACAGACGAGAGCTGCATGTCGTGGAGGCTTGGACAGCCATTACGTAAAATCGTCATTAAAACCAGACCTGTCGGGACGGTTGAAAAACGGGCTACGGCTCCGCCGCCGAAGCTTTAATGAGAACTGAAGTCTGGCGGTTCCGCCCCAAAAGCTTTAATGAGAACTCAGCTATGTCAGTTCTACCCTCAAAGTTTTAACAAGAACTTCGTCGCACATGAATCGAAATTTAAAAAGAAACATGCCTGTACTGATATGCCAAATATTTCTCTGAAACGGATTGTTACATACCTATATCTACATGCTGAACAATATAAATGCTTGTTATTTAAATGTAACGAATTTCGTTTATCTCTATATATATTTACATGGAAACTCCATCTGCATGGCGACCACCCCTGTAAATACGACCGCGGTACAGGCGACCGCTTGTTTTAGGTCATTGCCGTGTATAAAATGGATATTATTATTCAAATGGTAGCCGGTTATAATCAGGACTGTTTTTTATAGTTTCATCGGCGTTCGTATTGCTTGAGGTTTACGGGTTTAAAATTGTTTCGAGATGCAATGAAAGATTGTCTGATACACATTTGTATTTTATATTCTGAATTCTATTTGCATAACAATTCCGGGGAATTTATAGTCCATGCATTGATTATTGAGAAATATGATTGCGGTATATATATATATATATATATATATATATATATATATATATATATATATATATGAGAGAGAGGGAGAGAGGGAGGGAGAGAGATAGCGTGTCTGTGATACACACCGAGATTCCTGTCAGTTGTAAACAGATATACATGTATACCATAGACCATCCATATACAGTAGAACGCCTCTGTTACGGTCACCGTCGGGACTGGATGATAGTGGCCTTAATACAGGAGTGGCCGTTATACAGGACCAAGAAAGGGGGTTAAAATGTAACACGAAACCAAGTTCAAATCTTGATTACAATCAACAAAATAAACGTATATACGGAGTATTAGTATAATTACTATTATCAATAAAAAATGAAATATTTACAAATACGTTAACCCTATTTTTAACAATTACCAACAATATATACAAATATGTTTTGAACTTGAGTTCGGCCGACACTATAGATTTCTGTTAGCTGTCGGTTGCTTTTCCCTCACTCTTCCTGATCAGATCTACCTTTTCTTTGAGAGCAAGTTCATGTCTTTTCTTGGTCGCCAAAATGGTCAAGTGATTGGGACAGAGTATGCGTAACATTTTATACATGTAACAATGCTTATTTTGCATTCATAATTATTCATGTATGTGTAAACAGTGCGATGTTTGCCGCACTGTTTTCGTTTTATGTACGTGTTCACGAGGACATTAAAGAAAGCTTAAAGATCCACAGTTTGCCTAACGTTTTTCTGATGACAAATCATCGGGACCCTCTGGTTGTCATTCGTCAATTAAATGACAAACAACCTGATTAAGATCCGGCTCGCACGACTGATTCCCAAACATACACGCAGGTGGGAACATATGCCTTACTATTATGCATACTAATGAGGCTGAGTGGGGTAGTATGACGCTGGCTACGTGTCAAACAACTCAGTCACGGTCGATTGGTTTTTACTTTTATCTAAGCACTCATTAACAGACAGGAATATGTGAGAGTGGACACTTGTGTAATGATATTGAGGTCAGAAGCGGCCGCTGGATTTGTTGAGCCCATGTCACAGAGTCACTGGCCCTGACCGTAATTGAGGCGTTTCCCGGCCTGCGGGACCGAGAGACCTGGCCGTAATACGGAATAGAGGAGTGACCGTAATTGACAACAAAATGATTATGAAATATAACGGTCGAAAATTCGGGACCGGAAAATCTGACCGTATACACGTATTGACCGTTATTGAGGCGTTCTACTGTATATGGTTGTGTTGGCCACCCCACACAGCTTTATATACATGCTACGTCCTGTCTTAAGATGCTATGATACACACGGAGACTGAACCTTCATGGCACAGCTTGCCACAGCTTTATACATGGTTAATCATATTTCATACCTTGTGCTGTTGAGATACACACACAGTTAGAATGGGCAACACCATATATTCTTACAATGTACATGCGAGATGCAAACTCTTTGTTTTAGGTACTGATATGGAAACTTATGATGGATCACATACTAAACCCTTTAAACGAGTATATATTCCTCTATGTTGCACCAGATGAATTGCAAAGTCAGATGAGACAGGCATCGTCGGAAATATCAGATTATTAAATACACTAAACCTACATTTCTATTTACTCAAAATGAGCCAACCATAGAGCAGTTTAACAGCTATAATAATATTTCTGTCTTATAAGAGGTTGGGCCGATTCTAATAATATATTGGAAACCTCCAATTTTTTGCGTGAAACGCCAATTTTTGTCTTAAAGTGTATGTCCTAAGGGGCAGAATTTTCTACGTTTCCCCTTGCGAAATTTAAATCAATAAGAAAATTAATGGCGGATTTATGGTAGCGCTATCTTTTAGTAACAAAGCCAGTGTAAACTTGCAAGGCGAGTTGCATGATCCAAGCCAAGAAGTATACGCTCATCGAGCAGCTACAGGTTGCTGCGGTCAAGACCTCAGCCCTGTGCGCTCCTTAAGCATGTTCTCTGAGCCAACAGCCGCAGTGCCACGCCAAGCCAAGCAGGGAGCCGTAGAGTGCGCCATCGTCTCTCCTGGGCCGTTGTCCTTGTTAGAAAGCTACAGCATCCACAGCCACGAAGCCAGAAGCAACCCGCATTCCCTCCACCGATCCCAGCAGCGGAGACCCAGCCATGCCATTCGAGAACCGAACTCGATCCTTGTGAGCGACCCTACTTCGAGACCAAAAGTCTTGATCCCTTGCAGGGATTTTTGCGGACTTTTCCACCATATATGGAGGGGAGGGATCCGGGGACTTTTGTTATGTGTATTAAGTGGCCTTACATTCTTCCTACAATATTTAAAAAAAAAATATCCATGTATCAGCTCTGAGGTTTAATCACTTTGAAATATGGCCCACTTTCATACAGATTCATTAAGATTAATTGAAGGGACATCACCAGGAGCAATATTACGCCTATTCTTCCACACTATCAGTTCAGTTTTGCTTTAAACAAATTTCTCTCCAGCAAAACCATCCCAGCACATGGTCTAGGTGCCTTCTTTCAGCCACTCCACACCTTATTATGGTTTTGCGTGTCAGTAAACACGGTCGGTCCATGTATGTCTTTTTACCATAACAAGGACGCTTGTCTGTAATCGATTATGCGCATGCGCGGCAGATTCTAAACATGGTGTAGAACGTTCATGGTTGTGAAACACCGGTTGTAAGATAAAAGAAAACGGAAAACGCAAGTGGCGTTCGTTCTACATTTATGTTTTCGCCAGCGATCGTGCCCGGTTCACCAGTCAGTAACAGGAGGTCAGTTATGTAGGGAAGCTGCCCCTTGACATTACAGAAGGTCGGCTTAACATTTTTTTTTGCTGAGCGTAATGTGTCAATCCATGAAATTGTAATGTTTACTTAACAGAAACAGTAGGGCGCTTGGTGTGACGATCTCTACAGGATTGAGAGAGGAGATTTCTGACCGGATGGTGTCTATGCCAGGAAATGGCCGCCGGTGGGACAGAGAAATTGATGTATACACTCTGTTTTTTTCAATAAGTAAAGTAACAGATTGCAGGAAAACCTTTATCTGGATAATTATTTAGTTGTCTACTTTAACTGTATGTCACATTGTTTAATTCAGACATTAAAACATTGGAAGTTACAAAATTCTTGGGGTTATGTCTGGTACATGATACATATCTCGCTAACTTGAAACTATGATCTGGATATTTTCTGTGTGATTGAACGTTGGCTGTATCCTTCCAATTTATATTACATTGCAACGTTGCATGAGAGTGTCATGAAAAAAGTCTTTGTCCACATGTATCTCTATATTTTATTTAAACATGCCGACGGAATAATGGGTTTGAAGATCTCAACAAACCCCGGCTGAGACATGTTCATGTTTTGTTTATAGCTCAGGTAAATACAGGTAAACAAACGGAACTTTAATTTCCACTAACTGCGTGGGGTCAGTTAGACTCACCGAGGCCGCAGACTGCATCATTTGTCACGAGTGGCTTAATGTTAAACCAATAAAAAACGGATTATATATTACTAGCTGATAAACCCGGTATATCGGGCTTTTTACCGGGGTTTAGGAGATATATTTACTGAGATAGTGATTGTTGGCTCATTTTTTATCGTGAAAGTTAAAAGAAAATATAGATTTTTAGTGGGGTACTCTCGGAATACGATATGTACAAATATTTTTTTTTTTACTATTATTTTGTGGCGCTGTGCTCGTAGCATAAATCATACCCCGATATGTTTACCTTGAAGGGTTCAGTGATGGTTTAAATTGCCAACCGGAATGAGACGCGGGGGCATACAGTGTTTCGTTGATATTTGACTGGTTTCTATTGTTGGACGTATTAAGAATAGGTTGATGTGAGGAACACATGAATGATTTATTAAATGTACGTTGCAAGGAAACTGTTCCTGAAGAAGGAAACAGAAATATGCATACATCGTAAGTAGCAGAAGCGGACCGAGCGGGACTCAATGCAGTGGGTCCGTATCCCATTTTCAGCCACCGCAACCTTTTCTTCATCGTATCAGATAAATTTATAGGCGTGAAACCCCCGCCACCACCCCGCCTGTCACTGAAATTGGGACCTTGAATTAGGTTTTGTCATTAATCCTCCTGGGTTGAACTCTCCATTTTATAAAGCGAGAAACATGTGTTTTTCTCTTTTACTGACTACCCACGTGGGTCAAATCCCGCATTGAAAGCAAGCGTTATTCATATGAACAATAGTCCTTAGTGTTAGAGGTGAAGTGACCACGATGCACGCATTCCGGTGTTTGCCGAAGGCAGTTCGGCTGTGCTCGGTAAAAAAAAACGGAAAAATCACTCAAAATTATATGTATATTAAAAATTATTTATTTTCATATCGCCTAAGTCACTGCGGGTATAATAACCTTTAAAATGATGTATGACACAATATT
Organism: Sipunculus nudus; assembly: GCA_026874595.1. NCBI lineage: Eukaryota > Metazoa > Annelida > Sipuncula > Golfingiida > Sipunculidae > Sipunculus > Sipunculus nudus. The sequence continues at coordinate 21,551,707 of CM049309.1, read as the reverse complement.
GTACACCACGCGGTTTTAGAGAACATTGCGAACAAACATGAACCGAATTCCTTTTATAAGTATTAGATAGATTATGGCACTATTTAACGGGAGTAAATAGATTGAACTTGATTTTGTCACGTGGATTGCCTACAATTACCGTATTCTGAGGGATTAAGCGCAAGTGTCTGGTTTTACTTTCGTAGCATTTCAGTACAAACATGATGGGTGACAGTAAATATTTCAACCCATCAATTTAGACCAATTAAGGATATGTAAAATGACCTTCGAAAGGCGTTTGGATGCGGAACTGAAATCTACCGGTGTAACATCCCGCGGACGATAGAGGGCGCTTTGGGAGTTTAAAGGCTTAACTATCTTTTGATCCAACTTCGACAATGTATGCACGGAACCAGTGGCGTCAATTTTTCTTCCAGGGTGGGGGGATGACTTTATATATTTATATATACACACACACTTATACCTTTTTCAGCGTCTCTGAGTAACATATTCAACTATATATATATAGTTAATCATATTTCAAGTAATTATAATATTGTAATAGAAAATAAGTTTTTGTAATTCAAAGCAAGGTTGAGAAATTACATTTTTTAGTAAATTGACCCAAAGTCTTTAATTCTATTTATTAATATATTTCATTTGCAATATTATAATATTATTCTCTGAAAAGTGGGGGGATGACTACATTGGCCATCCCCCCTTGCCAAAAAGTGGGGGGGTACCCCCATCCCCCCCCCCCTATATTGTCGCCCCTGTACGGAACCAAAGTAGGAGAAACCTATGTTCGGTTACCTTCACAAGAAGATGACGTTGTCTTTATGCCGTGGTCCCGTATGGTCTACAGAAAATACTTAACATTTGTTACATGTATTCCCGAAGGTGGCGTTTCAGTTTTAGGCCTAATAAAAAAATAGCACTCGTTTTAGCGAATCTCAAAATGCGTTTAAAACATTTCACAAGAACCGTCGATGGGTATTATATAACATAACATTTGGACAAATTAGACACCTTAAGCACCTGGACTTGCAGATTGAGGCGACGCTTTCTTTTTCAGGCCAAAAAGGGCGAGGCATATCGCAAAGGACGCGTTGCAAAATTGCCACTAGCCCTTAAACCACGTACCTCATTTAATGTTTACAAAAAAAGTTGTTTTTCCGAGGGTGTTATTCGGGTATGAACTCTGATGCAATATCACAAGAAAATTTACTGTCTTTGGAATTAATGCACATGAAGATTCTCAATTAAACATATGCAGGAGCTTCACATAATCACCAATACCGACATTGCTCTCCCATCGCTAGGGGTTCCCTGGATAAGTGCATTCATTAAGAGAAAGAAATTATTGTTTCTTCATATCATCTGCAGCATGCATGAATTATCTTATCACATTGCAAAAAGAAAACCAATGAGTTTTTCATTACGCACGAGAAGCATTGGTGTTGTCGTAGATTTATGTCCATGCAGTATTGGAGAAGTATAATCTGGATGTGATATTTTTGTCACCAGATAATCAGAATTTTCTTCATAAACGGCTATGGCAGTCAGTCGTTACCAATAATAAGTTGAACATGACTTAAAATGGGAAATAGAGGTTATGGAATGAAATAAAATACTCATTTAGTTTACTTATAAGCTTTTACTTACATAGGTCCGAATATAATTGTTTATAATAGTTTATTAAGCCTTCAGAAGAAGAGTACATGACCATAAAACAATTAAATATAAAGTAATAAGAACAGTAAAACCACAGATAAGACACCGTATTATACATAAAATCAATATATTAAAATGGTGTCAGAAGCATGTTTAAGATATATTTATTATAAGGCTGACAATTAACTGCCGAACGGTATCTGACATTCCATCATTGACATCATATTTCAATTCCTTTTTTACCCTTTGCTTGTACTCCTTATCAAAAATATATTTGAGAAAACATATACCATATTTCAAACACGTTTCTTTTGATCTTGCAATGAGATCAGAATGACCACTCAGTTTGCCACAAGCATGCATATTCAGTAAATATGTATGAAAAGGCCTGGCGCGAGAGTTATTACTAAAGATGGCGCATGTTAAATCAAGACCATTCAATTCAACTGTTTTTTGTATCCTACATACATTCAGTGCTTTCAAAAATGGGAGAACTTTTGCAATATTTATGTAAACCAATACCGACCTTTAGTAGTTGTGACTGTAACTTTTCCATTTTTGTTAAAGATTGTGTACTAACATATATGGCACTGGTGCCATATGTCAGCACAGGCCTAATAGCTGTTTTCCACACATATGATAAAGACTCAACATCGCTTACAAAATTTGAGAAACCAGCTCCTTGAAGAGAATAAAATGCCCTCCTGCATGCATTTATGCGGTCATCGATATGCTCCTTAGGATTAGAATTTGACAAAGTAACACCAAGATATCTCACACTTTTGCATTCCTTCAGCTTAACGCCATCAAGTCGCCATTCAGGGTGAGGTTCTAGTGTACACTGCCCAAAAACGACAAACTCAGTTTTCTGTGGATTAAACCTAAGACCATGTTGTGTTATATACGCATCAGCTAAATCAATCATCTTTTGTAAACCAGAGGCAGTCAAACTTGCTAACATGAGATCGTCAGCATAACAAAATACATTGTAAGATACATAATTAATCTTTATGCCACCTGTAAAATTCGATAATGCGTTGATCAAATGTTGATAGAATAAATTAAAGAGAAAAGGGGAGGTTAGTCCTCCCTGACGTGTGCCCTTGGTAATTTTTATTGCCTCACTCAGCTGTGAACCCCATTTAATTTGAACTGTTATTGATTTATACCAGTTCACAATCAGTACCCAGCAGTGATCAGGTATAACATTATAGCTTTCTTAAACAAAATAGCATGTGATACAGCATCAAACGCACCCTCTGCATCTAATGAACATGTATAGACGGGAGAACCACGCTTGGAACAATTCTTTATGACATCATTAGCTAGGGAGGAGGCCATATTCGTACCTCTCCCTGCAACGAATCCAAATTGCAAATCACTAAATTCGTGGAATCCAGATACATCCAGTATATATTATTCCATTATTTTTTATATCGTACATGAGATTGTAATAGGTCGATAATTTCTTGGTATAGTAGGATCTAGTGTTGGTTTTTAGCTCAGCTGAATGAAAGTCATCTGAGCTATAGCGATCACTCTTTGTCCGTCGTCCGTCTGTCTGTCCGTCTGTCCGTCCGTTAACCAGGCACAAATCGTAACCGCTGGACCTAGAACCTTGTTACTTGGGATTCTGAGAGGTCCATAAAAAATCTCCTTGGAAACCAGAAATGAGGTCTCTGTTACTCATATCCTTTGAGCTATGGGGCCCCAAATACCCCCCAGAATAGTCAAAAATTTCATACAAAAACTTCTATATCTCAATAACTACATCACTGATGGTCATGATTTTTGGCATGCATATTGATCATGAGTTGTTCCATCAGTTCCTGCAGACTGGTGGAGCCACCTGTATTGTTCGATTTTTTACGATTTTTTCCTCTATTTTTGAGACCTTTAAGGATGCTGTCATCTGTTAGCGTGGCACAAATCGTAACGACTGGACCTAGAATCTTCATTTTCGATACACTCAGAGACCTATGAAAAGTCTACATGGAAACTAGAAATTAGGTCTCTGTTACCCATATCCTTTGAGCTATGGGGCCCCAAAGTACCCCTCAGAATAGTAAAAAATTTCATACAAAAACTTCAATATCTCATTAACTACATCACTGATGGTCATGATTTTTGGCATACATATTGATCATGAGATGTTTCATTAGTTTCTGCAGACTGGTGGAGCCACCTGTATTTTTCAATTTTTACGAATTGTTTTCTCTATTTTTGAGACCTTTAAGGATGTATTTATCTGTCAACAGGGTACAAATCGTAACGACTGGACCTAGAATCTTCATTCTTGACACACAGGGAGACCCATGATAAGTCTCCATGGAAACCTGATATTAGGTCTCTATTACCCATATCCATTGAGCTATGGCACTCCAAAGTACAGCTCAGAATAATGGAAAATTTGATACAAAAACTGAAGTATCTGAACAACTAATGCAGAGATAACCATAAATTTTTGCATTGATATTGATCATGGAGTGTTTCATCAGTTTCTGCAGACTGGTGGCACCCCTGTATTTGTTCGGGTTTTTTTCCGAAATTTTTCTCTATTTTTGAGACCTTTAAAGATATAAACATCTGTTAACAGGGCACAAATCATAAAAACTGGACCTAGAATCTTCATTCTTGACACACAGGGAGACCCATGAAAAGTTTCCATGGAAACCTGAAATTAGGTCTCTGTTACCCATATTCTTTAAGCTGTATGGCTAAAAAAAACCCGATTAATGGAAAATTTGAAACAAAAACTGCAGTATCTCAATAACTACAACACTGATGGTCATGATTTTCGGCATACATATTGATCATGAGCTGTTCCATCAGTTTCTGCAGACTGGGTGCGCCACCTCTATTTTTTTCAAATTTTTACGAATTTTTTACCTTTTTTTTTTTAGACCTTTAAAGATGTGGTTATCTGTCAATAGGGTACAAATCGCAACAACTGGACCTAGAATCTTTATTCTTGTCATGCAAGGAGGCCCATGAGAAGTGCCTGTGGAAACTTGAAATTAGGTCTCTGTTACCCATATCCTTCAAGCTATAGGACTCCGAAGTATCCCTCAGAATAATGGACAATTTGATACAAAACCTGAAGTATCTGAACAACTAATGCAGAGATCACCATGATTCTTTGCATGGATATTGAACATTAACTGTTTTTATTGGTTTCTGCAGACTGGTGGAGCCACCTGTATTTTTGTATCCGCCAAAACGAAGTTTTTGACCGGGTTCCTCCGCCGCCGCCGCGTTCGTTTCCAGAGAGCTCCTCTGAGACAAATGGACTGGTTTTTTCGAAACTTGCACCAATTATTGGGTCACATGTGAACTGGTGCCCAACCAATTTGCGTTGACCTCTGACCTTTACTCTCTATCCAGCGTCCATTTGTGGGTCTGTTTCCACACATAAACCCTCATATCTCGGGAACCGTTTGTCCGATCAGGAAATAAAATTTATACAAATGTAGCCCTTGGATTGCTTTATAACATACACAAAAAATGATGGCGCCACCTGATACCATGTTTGCACAGTGTCCATCTGTTCATCTGCCTTGTGTTAAAATCACTCATATCTCTGCAGTTAATTGACTAATTCACCTGAAATTCGTCATGCGTATACATCCTGGATAGCTTTCTTGATTTTATGACAGGTGGCGCCACCTACATTCACTTTCACGCTGATGACATCCAAGCTCATATCTCGGGAACCGTTTGACCGATCAGTAAATAAAATTTATACAAATGTAACCCTTGGATTGCTTTATAACATACACAAAAAATGGTGGCGCCACCTGTAACCATGTTTGCACAGTGCCCATCTGTTCATCTGCCTTGGGTTAAAATCACTAATATCTCTGCAGTGAATTGACTAATTCACCTGAAATTCGTCATGCGTATACATCCTGGATAGCTTTTTTGATTTTATGACAGGTGGCGCCACCTACATTCACGTTCACGCTGATGACATCCAAGCTCATATCCCAGGAACCGTTTGACCGATCAGGAAATAAAATTGATACAAATGTAGCCCTTTGATAGCTCTATAACATACACAAAAAATGGTGGCGCCACCTGTAACCATGTTTGCACAGTGTCCATCTGTTCATCTGCCTTGGGTTAAAATCACTAATATCTCTGCAGTGAATTGACAAATTCACCTGAAATTCGTCATGCATATACATCCTGGATAGCTTTCTTGATTTTATGACAGGGGGCGCCACCTAAATTCACGTTCACGCTGATGACATCCAAGCTCATATCTCGGGAACCGTTTGACCAATTGGGCCAAAATTTTGCATGTGTATAGATCTCACATAGCTCTTTATCATACGCAAAACTGGTGGCGCCACCTGCAACCATTTTTGCACAGCATCTGTCTGTTTGTCTGCCGTGGGATAATGTCACTCATATCTGGGCAGTGGTTTGAAATATCTGCCTAAAATTTTGCAGTTTTATACATCCTGGATAGCTTTCTTGATTTTATGACAGGTGGCGCCACCTACAAACTAGTTTATGCTGCAGACATCCAAGCTCATATCTCGGGAACCATTTGAACGATTGGGCCAAAATTTTGCATGTGTATAGATCTCACATAGGTCTTTATCATACACAAAACTGGAGGGGCCACCTGCAACCATTTTTGCACATTTTGCACAGCGTCTGTCTGTTAGTCTGCCGTGGCATAAAATCACTCATTTCTCTGTAGTGGTTCGACATAACTGCCTAAAATTTTGCAGGTTTATACATCCTGGACAGCTTTCTTGATTTTATGACAGGTGGCGCCACCTACATTCTAGTTAACGCTGCACACATCCAAGCTCATATCTAAGGAACCATTTGACTGATTGGGCCTTGTGCATGTGTTTAGATCTCACATAGGTCTTTATCATACACAAAACTGGAGGGGTCACCTGCAACCATTTTTGCACAGTGTCTGTCTGTTTGTCTGCCGTGGGCTAAAATCACTCATATACATGTAGTGGTTTGACTTTTCTGCCTAAAATTTTGCATATGCCTACAACTTGGACAGCTTTCTGCATTTGTGGTAGGTGGCACAACCTACATACACATTTAGGCTGCAGACATCCATGCTAATATGCAACATACCTCACTCTATTTTTCCCTTGCCACTCAATCCATGCCTCACTTCACCCGTTCCACTCTGGTTTTGGCGGATACACGTAGTCACTTGTCAGTTACCCGTATTCTGGTTTTTAAAGTTTACACATTTTTTCTCTATTTTTGAGATATATAAATACAGACTAAATCTTGGCCTGTTGGTTAATCTGTTTGATGCTTCAGTTGAATGGGTATATACTACCATTCTGATGATAAAATTTCCTTTTGCGAATCTCTTCCCAGTCAGCTGAGCGTTATGACCCATGGGTCACTTGTTTAAGTAAAGGTACCAATAACCTTTGATAAAAACAACCTGGCACAACGCCATATCTGATACACAGAGTAAACATTGTACTAAGATAATTAATAATTCTAGATTGAATAGCATGCTTAAAATGGTCAGATACAATACCATCCTTACCTGGCGAGCATCCAGATTTAAGTTTTTTTTAATGTAACTAATAATCATAGATTCATTTCTAACTTTTTCAGTACAAATGAAAGAAGTAAGATGGTCATATTTTGCTTAAACGTCAGTGTGAGCATTCAAGATTACAGGATTATGAACATCAGAATCGGCGAACTTTTCAGTATAATACTCCGTCAATTTAGATATATCAATGTTATCATACGAGGCTTGTTCCATTTTTGTCCGCCTTATCAAATTCCAAAATTTCTTCATATTTCTACTCGTATACAGATTATTTAATTTCAGCGATAATTTGTTCATATGATTGTTCATAGCTTGGTTACAGGCTGAACGATACATTTTCTTAGCTGCTAATATAGACAATTTGACATTCATTGCTAAATCATTTAGTGCTGAAATTCCACTTATGACAGGATTAAGCAAAATAGGTTTCTGCATTACGTTTTAAATTTTCTGCACAGTGTTGGACATTTCACTGACGCTCTCTGGGCGCCAGATTTAGACTGATGTTTGAAATATCGTTTGGGGTGAGAATGTTCTGTTCTTTTATACTGTTTTTACAAGTCTATGTGAAAATGCATTGGTTATGAATGCGTTTGAATGCAATATATATATATGGCTAAACATGAATTGTTATGTTAATAATACGCACCAGAGTTGTCATTTTCTATCTTTATCTCTCGCCTAATTTACATTGCGATGCACAGTGTGTATTTCCATGTAAACCATTGTATACTGTATTGATGCTCTTCAGATTTTGAAGAATAAAATTACCGGTAATCAATCAATCAAGCGTGCTTTGTACGTGGTTAGGTCCATATTTTAAGAACGTTTTTAATATATTTGTTGACCCAAAAAAAAGATATTACTTCGTCATGGTGACGTCATTCATCAGTCGGACCTGTTCAAAACGACGGCTGTTACATCGTTTATCAGCATTTTTATAAACTCCCTGGACGTTCTTAATGATTTTCTTAGACGTTTGGTGGAAGGATGGGTATTAGATATTTCTTCGTTTCCTCGTTTGTCGTCAATAAAGTTCATGCATAGATTTATTAAACACAATTATTCACCTATGTAGTCTGGAGAAATTATATGATTTCTGGCTTTCTTTGTTTACATATTAATAGACTTTTCAGAATAGCTCTTGGTGCATGGGCTTGTTCATCTACAAGCTTTTAGAAAACACGGTTCATGCGCCGGGGCTGACAAACTGAAAAAAAACAAGCTAAGGTTGACGGTTGCATGTACATGTTCAGAAGATGAGAGGTAACTCTGGTTCGTAAGGCCTGCCGCCAGATGCCGCTGTTGAAAGTGTTTTGATTGTTAATTTTGGCGGGCCCAAGCATATTATAAACACGTGGAAATAACAAAACGAACCGCCTATATGTGTGGTTGGATTAGCGTTTCCGGGCCTATTTGTTATGAAAGGTTCACTTGAATATCTTTGGTTAATAGCTAAACGTCGGATATAGGAATAGCTCCTTAAATCCTAAATTTTTGGCGGCCTGGTTAGTGATACAGGCGTGAAAGGTGTGTGAGTGCTCTCAAGTTGTCATAGCGTTCGATAATACAAGGGTATTCTATTTGCATTACCATGCTTATTCTAAGCAAGAAGGTATACATTCCAAAAATGAATACTGTTTCGTTCAAGGATACATTCTTTTTTTAAATGGCTCAACACCATATTCTATAGTAATTGTTCGGACCAGCCAAAAAGTTTTATGGAAATCGTATCTATATTTTTTTCGCAATCAAACAAAGGATGAAAACATAATCTCCTTGGCGGAGGTTATCAAAACCAGGGGGCAAATAGGGATCCGACCTTACCGAGAGGTGGCGTCACCTATTGTCCCAAAGAGGAACTATTTAGCCAAACGTTTTCGAACCTGTCATCGATTAAGATATTATTGATGAAAACTAGCCATTCATTTTATGATATTTAAACAGAAAAATTCATTATGTATAATACTTATGTACTTATGGCTAGATTGCACAATTCTTTGAATTTCAGGATGGTTTTACTGGGCATTTTCAAGTGAACCGCCGCACTGCTAGGTGGCATTGAACGTCCGGGCAACGTTTTAGTGCAGAATGCAAGCGATGCCTGGATGAGCTTACGTCGCTTACATCGCTAACAATATTTGCGGTCCAGATGCAATACTGGATCGCTGTTTCATCTAAATCTGGTAGGTAACTGAAAGCAAAACCGGTTGCCGTCCAGAAAACATCCGTTAAGGTACATGTTTACCCACAAGTCTGACTGTACAGTTAGTTGAGAGGCCTGCTTTTTACTGGCCAATCTTACTGTCTTTTGCCATTGGATATTAGGACATTTTCAGAGTCATCCTGGTCTGACAGGCCTCACCCCCCCCCCCCCCTCCTCCTTTATTCCCTTACGCCCCAGCCCGTCATCATCTAGCCATGACAACATGAGTCACTGGCCATTTTATATACAGTGAAACTCCTCTATGCCGGACACTCAGGGGACTGGAGGATTTTGTCCTTATTACTTAATATTAGTGAGTTGTCCTGTGTACAGTAGTTTGGCATATTGTGTTAATTCTTCATTGAATATTACTGGTGTATTCTGAGTTTATGTTAAACATAATTATGATAATATATTGTAAAATTTGAAGGGACTGGGATATAATGTCCGCATTAAACCCAGTTGTGGCTCTGTTGTAAACACAGAGCCACAGGCCCCTGCCTTCATTTATCTAGCAGACAGAAACTAACGCAGTTTCTGACAATCCACACAGTTTATGTATCTTAAAATTGAGTGTGGTGAACTGCAGCGATTGTTTCAGCCAGCAGTGTGCAGTGGACATGTTAAATCATCACTACTGTTAGTGTTCTTGTAACTGGACCACTGGCTACACAAGACCACTGGCTCCACAGGGTTTTACTAGGGTTACACACTGGATTGTTTCAGCCGACCAGGTGCATATGTCACAGTTCAGCTGGGCAGACATGGGGTCTATTACAGTTGTTCTATTACTATTACTATTACTATTACTTTCAATTTCTGATATTACTATAACTATTACTATTACCACATATTATCTTCTATTACTATTACTATTACTATTACTGGGGTATCTATTACTAATACTATTACTATTACTTAAACTAATGGGAGGATTCTAGACCTTGCGCAGCTATGAGTGCTATAAACTAGCACTACAATCACATGTTTAAATCATATTAAAAGCAACTATATCATCAAGTTACCTACACAATTTTCTTATACTGTGTCTGTCATTTACAAAAAGCCTAATGATACTTGAGATCTTACTTATTTCAGCTTCTTTAATTCTGGCTTTTATAATATTTTGAAACCTCAATGATCGTTATTGGGGTGTTTCAAGTCGAAATTATAAGATAATTGTATGAACTCTTGAATACATGTAATTTAAAAGCAACTGGAATATGTAAAATATTTATTTATAATTATATATGCATACTTGTACATTTTATATTATTTTCATATACATTTCACATAAATTTATTTTATAGTACATACTTCTGTTTAGATATAATCTTCGTTCTCATAGTCAATGAATAAAGATTTTCAGTGTAACTAAAAATTATCTCCAGAGGAATTATTCATGATTATTGCATAATATTATTTAGTATCGAAGCTGACAATTCAGTCCTTTATGTATGTATCAGGGTAGGAGTTTATATAGGGCTGTGTCCTGTTTTCCAATCCTTAAAAATATATTGAATAAAAATACTATTCACAGCAAGATTCTGGACAGAACCAAACTGGAGACAAAAGTACCCCATCTTCTCTGGTGTATATATGTTCATTTGGATGTGATGCCATGTTTTATTCCATCACATAGTACATCTTGAGAGTGAACAGAGAGGTGGTAAACTTTACAATAATTTGGTAGCATGCATGGCTTTTATTCTTCAGGCATGCCCTTCTTCATTGCAGCAAAACCAGCACAGGATAATTTAGTAATATGGAGAGTGATTTAAACTAACATCAGTTTACAAAACAAATAAAATATTATTTAAATCACTTTCACAATAAATTAGGTATTAAACAATCTTGTACTTTAAATTTTGTACATAACAGGATCTAATTATTTGATATCAAAATTTCAGATATTTAATAATAAAATATTAACATTTACTTATATTCTCATATTATATAATAAACTAAATTAATATCATGAAAAAATGGTCCATTTAATTTTCAATATTTAAATTAACATAATTTTAGATACTGAATGAAGGTCTGCAAAATTGGTACTATGAAATAACAGACAAGTATTAAAAGAATAGTTTAAAAAAAATATGTATATAAATTAACTAGATAATACATGTGCCTGCAGTATGACTCTATCCAAGTGATTGTAGTACTGGTATGAGTTTAAAGCATTGTAGGCTTCAATACATTATGGGTGGTGAAAACATCATAAGCTTATCATGAACATTTTGGGTCTGCACTGTATCTGGTTCCATATTATATTTTTCTTGAATGTGTGTTATTGCAGTCTGTATGATTAAAATACAAACTGGCTTGTGAAAACAAATCTAAGTACATTTCAGGATATGCATATGGATTGATGGATGTTAGATAAGATGTACTTGTCACAATAACAATACACTATTTATCTGTCTCTTAACATCAAACATGCCTCTGTTTATCCATGGTTTACTAATCAAATGTCAGATTGTGCCAGGTAACTTATTTGACTGTAACCTACTCTGTCTGGTACTCTTATGTAATTAGCACCAGTGGTCACCAGCAGTATGGCAGCTGGCCCATGCTTGCCTCAACAATAGGCACATCCTGGGCAATTACTGGACATGAACTGAGTCTTTTCAGCATTATTTGCTGATATGCTTCATGATCAAGGGGCTCACAGGAAGTAATAGAAAGTAATATGTATTACTCCATTTCTTTGCCTTCTGTTTCAATTACTATTACTATTACTGTTAAAATTTTCGAGTCTATTACTATTACTATTACATGGAAAAAGCTGTAATAGTCTATTACTATTACTATTACTTATTACTATTACCCCATGTCTGCAGCTGGGTGGGTCAGGAAGTAAGCAGTGATGATGTTACACATGCACTGCAGATCTCTGCCTGAACAATCACCTTGCCTGGCTCACCATCATCTAACAGCGCATGCGTTCCCATCTGTTAGATAAATGAAGGCAGTGACTTGTGGCTCTTGTGTTTACAAAAGAGCCACAACTGGGTCTAGTGTCTGCATTAGTGAGTTGTCTGTCTTACGGAGTTGTCAGCAGGAAGGAGTTTCACTGTAAATGGTCTTCAAGATACAACATTGACGTCTGCTTGGCAGGCTGAATCTAGTCACTGTCCAGCATCAAAGTGACATATTCCATCCTTTAAACCATCAAATCAGGCCAGTCCCAGCGCCAGTAAATTTTACATCACTGAGAGTTATAAAGCGATATCATGCTTGTTCCAGGAAAAATTATCCAATAATTCCCAGCATTGTACATGAACAGTGTATCAGTACATTTAAAAGAGAGGGACTGTGTTAGCATGGCTTTTGTTCACAACTGTAGGAATTATTGAATATTTTATCGAGGGACAAGCATGAATAAATAAGGTCAATATTGCATTTATTGTTGAAGTTATGGGCTCAAACAAATTGCACTTTTTCAAAAATCAGGAAATATGTTTACTCACCTTACAAGACAATTGCTGAAGCTAGAGACTTTTTTCCGCAAGATATAACTTTATTTAATCAAGATTCAATTATATACCAAAAATCAGGTCAGAATTTGTACATAAGTAATTTGTATAATTATAAAATATGTACCTTAAATTTGGCCCAACTTTGAGCATAGCACATTTTTATCCTATAAGTACTTATGGATTTTTGGGTCCAAAGGTCAAAGGGCCCATCCATTCATAAATTAGTTAACGGATGATAACTCTAGTTTGGATAGATAGATTGGCTTCAAACCTGATCACAGGACCCACATTTTGAAAATAGTTCATAAACACATCCTTAAAGAAAAATTCAGCTGTTAATAAAATTCTTATTTTGAGGTCATGAAGTCAAAGGTCAAGGTCACAAGGTAGAAGGCATTTTCAGTGTTATGTCAAATTACAGTTTTAATCAGGATTTGGACTGGAACACATCCCAATCAGGGTTTGGACTCTGGTCAGATTCTTGATTTAGTCTTGAGGTTATAAAAATTTCAGCTGAGCGCCGTGACCCACAGTTCCCTTATTTGATGCCATGGTGGTGCAGTCAGAATGGCTGTAGTGTTTTAAAAAAAATTCCATGTAGTCTTTCCACGAAGGTGGGTTTCTTGGCAGATTAAAACTGTATATATATAAAAGCATCTTAACTATTTCTATACATAGAAATTTCACAAAAAATCTACTGGTTTTGTTATGATTTCAGAGAAAAATTTCATGAGCACAATTGATGGAGAACCTGGGATCATCAAGGGACAGAGGTGTTCTGGGACTGTTGTCCCCTTGGAGTGCTTTATGGAGCCTGGTCCTGATCGGAGTATGTGTTGGAGGTGATCATGTTCTTGATCTCCCTCAGATTTCACAGAACATGTATGCACGAGCCCTGATAGACAGCTGTACACATGGACTTGTTGGTGTTGTGTCCTGGCTGGTTGTTGTGTCTCCCTTGTCATGGAGGTCCAGCGTTGTACTGGAATCATTCCTGTGTGGCTTTCTTGCCTGTATAGTTGATTTGGACCATTTCTTGATGGCAAAGTCATTCCATTTGAAGGTGAGATCACTATAAAATAAGAGTTTTCTTATCCTGTTTTCTGAAATATAAATATTTGTGCTAGACCATTGCAAGTTATCATTTTTCAATATTACAGAAACAGGAAAAAAATTGAAGAAAAATGTGTTACAAATTTAATAAAAGAACTAACATTCAAATATTTTAATCTGTATTGTATTAGTTATTTTTAAAATAAACATCTTCTAATAAAGTACATGATTTTAAAAAGGTTAATGAATTGAAGTTCCAATGTACCAACTTTTGCTTTAAATTTATAAATTTTTAAATATAAAGGCTTATTAAAAGGCAGTTACCTAAGGATAAAGTCATTTTGAGCCAGTGAAATATTTTCCTTTTTTGAAATCTTTGAAACATAAGCAATGTTAAGCAGTGAATAAGTAAACAAACCAAATTTGGATCAAAACCACTTTTAGCAGGTTTACCAGAGCTATGTACATATATGATAGTGAGTCTACTAAAAACCTTTGCCCTTGTTTATAGCTATGTACACATCCATCTATTGATCAGTCAATGACAATCTGCTGAAGATTATGTGGCCATGGCAAGAACATTTGTATGAAAATTCATTGGATCGTACACATGCCCACTGCATGTTATGTTAAGTGCAGTAAGCTCTTCGGCTTTTTTTTTCAAATCACCTGTGAGTGATACTTTGCCATTGCTTGACATAACCAAACAGTGTAACTCCCATAAAATGAAGTCACAACAATCAAGCCTGGATATTCCAAACACTGAGATGCCCCTTAAAGCCAAAATATCAGCTAAATATTAAAAAAAATGCATGAATGTATAAATCATTGGTTGTGATCAATTACACAAAAATGTAACCAATCTAGAGGAATAACAACCAGGATTGACATGACTGATAAATTAGCATTCAACACTGCAACTTTCATATTAATAATTATAATTTTCTACATCAGAACATTCTTTTGAAGCTGAAATATTTAAAGTTTATTCATCTTTTTATTTCCAGGATGCATTATCACTGCCAAAGCGGCCACCATTTCATAACACCCTGCTGATCGCTCCAGTTGCATTAGGTATATACACTGCACAGAGACTACTACGGGCATCGAGGCTTCAGGATCTTCCAATAATCTTCATGGTAGCGTGGCTATCTCATCACGCCAGAGACGCAAACCGTAGAGGTCTATGGTTTGGACCACTCGGTCACACGTCGCCTCTTTCTCAGCCCGTTTACATTCTAGTGACTCTGTGTTTTCCGTGGAGCGTCAGAGGCCTCTCTGTTTTGTTTGCTGACAAACTGGCAACCAAAGAGTCAGTTATGTCAGTTTTAGATGTCTGATATGTGGTGAGGAACGATTTTCCCAAATCTTATATGTTATGTATTAATGGGGAACAATAGTAGAGTTTACTGATTCAAGGGACAGTCACTCAGGGAATTATGATCTACATAGATGAGGTAAATATTTCTGTGTATTACTATAAGTGTTGTCTTAACTGATTTTTCAACATATTAAAATTAACAAAGAAATTGAAAATGTTTAGACCATCTTATGTTCCCAATAGCCACACTTTTTGGATTAATGGAATGAAGGTTTGCTTTATTAAATCAGATTATGGCATGATTTTTATGGGCAAGAAAAGTAGTAAAATAAAAATGATTTTGATAATTATTAAGTGCAGGATACATGGTATATTTAAACAGTATATGATGGTACTATAAGTGATCAACAGAGGTTATGGATGTTACAGATTTGAAAGTGAGGCAGTGGAGTCATGGTTCTATTTGTATCAGTGACAAGAACCAATACCACATTATGTGGCAGTTTATTATAAAGTATGTAACTGTATAGTGACAGTTACAGAATTAAATTGTTAATTAACTGATACAGAATGTTATTGTTATTATAGATGTAATAGAATGTTATTAAAATGAAACCATTAACTGTTATGGATGTTACAGATTTGAAAGTGAGGCAGTGGAGTCATTGTTTTATTTGTATTAGTGACAAGAGCCATACAGGACGCATTATGTGGCAGTTTATAATAAAGTATGTAACCATTTAGTGACAGTTACAGAATTAAATTGTTAATGAACCGATACATAATGTAATTGTTATGTGAAAGTAAAACAATGTTATTAAAATGGAACCATTAACTGTGATATGACTGGTACAGAATCAGATTTTTATGTAACTATGAAGACTATGAAGTACAGGGATCAATGAAACTTCCCGGTATGACATAGGTTGTATTCTCTGTAGGCTGTATCCACACTAGTACTGGATCAAGGATTGGTTTACGCCGTCAGCACAAGGCAACTAAACTGCATTAGTTAAGTTTACTGTAGTAAGAGGCCCTTGAAAGGCGGCCGGTCTACAGTAGTTCAGTTTACAATAGTCTGGTTTACAGTTAACCTGTTCCTACTGCATACAGGCAAACTCATTCCTTGTCAGCATGAAGCCAATTTTACAACCATTTGGTCTGATCCTTCCTGTAAAATATCACTTTTTGCAGCATAGTCAATCAGATTAACAACCAAGGGCAGACAGCAAACTCAAGTTTTAATGAAGTAACTGATTTAGGCTTCTGTAAAGTGAGCTACAGTGTGGACGCAAAGTGTACTACTTCAAGAGTAAAGTAAACTTTTTTAGAATAGTCCAATTTAGATGTGAACCAAATGTGGATATATGGCCTTAATGCCATGGTTAATATGTAGCAATTAATTTAAATGACACAACATGTATTTCAGGCCTTTGGAATGGAGTTCTGGTCTATGTATGCTCATAAAAGAGTGTCATTATAAACAGGGAGATCATTGTTAAAGTAATCTGACTGTAATATGTTCTAGTTTACTTAAATATTTGTTCTGAATAATACTTTTTACTTGTAAACCTAGGACGTCTGATTAAGAATGGAAATATGACAAAAGTATTGAAAATGGACAAGGAATGTTTATTTATAGCATGCATTAAGCTGCAACACCACTGTTTATTGGTAATTGTACAACTCTTTCAGTCTTACAATAAATCTTTTATACCAGCTAGTGCTATTTAATTTTACATGTTAAATCCATTTATTAATTTACTGTCATCAAGTCCAGTGCATGTCAAATGTTAACGGCATTTTGTCTTGTATTTGTTTATAAAAAAAAATCTTTTTAATAATGTATACCATTTGCTCAGTGGATATTTTCTAAAACTTGATTGTTGTCAACTCTAGTTGTTCCACAATGATTCCCTTGGCCAAAAAACAATGCTGCAAATTAAAATTAAGCTCCCCTTTTTTATCAAAAAGTGAACTTTTTATCAAAAAGTGAACTGATGGTTGATATAAATTATTATAAAGTAAAATCTTATTGTGTTGTTTTGTATTTTGGGACAAACAGGAAACTTTGACACATCTGATGTTCCACTCAAGCAGGTCTGCTTGGTATAATTTTTTCAACTAAACTGTCGAAGGAGTTACAGATTATGACTTTGAACAAGCAGGGAATTAGACTTAAAGGGGCCTTATCCAATATCTGAAGTATAAAAAATAAAGATTATTATTTGTACTGTTTTATAAAGATGAGCCAAAAAGACTCAATCCCACACTGCACAGGCTGTCTATTTTGTTGTGGGTGTGGGCGTCCATCAAAGTGGCTGCAAGTCGCACGAAAACACTTCCCCAGATAACATCGGGGACAAAAATCAGACAATCAAAACTTTTGCCAAACACAAAGGTATTCAAGAAACAAAAGGTTCTTCATGTATTCTCACCAGCAACGAAAGGTTCCTCATGTATTCTCACAAGCAAAAATGAGTGACCTTTCAACCTCCGGACATGTGCATTCAGCTACCTCGAGTTATAGGCTTTTACTGTTTTTCAACATGGTGTGTTTACTAACAGCTTGTGGATAAACAAGCTCATAACACTGTCATAGGGGCATTGTAAGATCCCTTTCTTAGCAGAAATTAAAATGTACCTGGTATAGAGTACTATAAACAGAGTAAGCCAAAATAACATACTGGTAAATTCTACAAATGAGGAAAGTGAATAGCATGTGTGTGTCATATACAGAACTGGTTTAAGGCAATGAAACTTTTAGTTTAGAGAAAAGGCTTCTACAAATTTGGAGACATGTTAGAAATTTTACATGACTGTTATTTGTATAACCCTTTTTTAGAAAGCTGAATCATTTGAACCTGTATAGAGGATATCGAACATAAGCATACAGGTCTTAGACACCAGTAGCTCGTATAAACTAAGATCTTTAATGTACTTCTTTAAAAGCATAAAGCCTTAATTGGTGCCTGCATCATTAAGTAATAAAATAGAATGTGTATAAACAATCATTACTGCTCGACATAGGGGAGCAAAGTAATACTAATTGCACAAAATGTTACTTAAGGTTTACTCTGTGACACATGAATCTCAGCATGTTCTTTTTTATGATGAAATAACTGTATGATAAGCATGATATATCACTGTTAAGTAAGCCTTCTGGATATGAGGCCCTTCTAGCTCTACAGGAACCACGTGACTGTGACATGCTACCCCCTGTCTGTATTTGTTTTCGAAATTTAGCAGCAGAGAGCATAATGCATGGTATGTACAATTTATGACTGCCTACTGAAGAAATAATTTAAAATTTTCAAAATGTGCTTGATCTTTCTCAATAAATCATCGGCTTCTTTTAGCAGCTGCTGGCCAGTGAGCCAGAAGTCCAGAGACCAATAACATAGAAACCTCTCTCAGCTCATGAAATCAACAAAGACAAGATAGTACTTAAAATGAAAATATTTTATTGTACAATAACAATAGTTTGAACAGGCCCATACTATGATCCAGTATGAAATCGCTCTAATTCCATCCTATTAGCGCTCAGTAAAACAGTAATATCAGAACATCTCTCAACTTATTTACAAATTTTTGCTGGTTCCCACATCCTGACTCGGCGACCTGGCTGGCATGGTTTATGTTGTAGTCATCAATATTGCAGTCTTCACGACTAAAGACCCATGTCGTTCATTTCTCTCAGCAACTGCATGGTGGCACACGGTAAACAAAAGTGTGTGACTAGCCAGTCCTCTGTCACAGAGCCCTGAAAAAAAAACATAAAAAGCCCTTATCATGTGCATTAGGACAGTAATATATGCTGTGGTTGGCTTTATATTGGCTGGGTGAGTTGTTCATGATTTTCACTTTTTCTATGATTTTTTAGGATTCCATTTCTGTGATCTCACCATAAAGTAAAATATACAGAGTTGATATACATTATAGGAATTAATAATTGTGTATGGAAAAAATAACTTTAATTAGGACCCATGGTTGTATTGAATGAGTGGAATCTCTAGTTTATAATTGACAAATATATAAAAGGTCTGATAACAGTCTTTGACTTAATGGTAAGCACAAGTCTTCTTATTATTATAATATCTTTTGTTGTGTCTTTTTAGGACACTGTCCTAAGACTACTTTCATGCCTCATCCCCATCCCTATCAAATCCTGACAGGTTTAGTTCTCCAAGTTTCTCAAACGGCTCATCGGGGCTGCCACATTATAACCTAGTTGTCACAGGTCACATTTCCAAATTATCGGTATATGCTAGAAACCTACAATTATGCGTTTAGTTTTTTATGGAATTAGTTATTCAGATTTCACAAGATGGCTTCAAGGATGGCTCTGGCTTTATCCTTAGCACAAGACTGCTGGCACCACCTACTATCTTGTTTTCAAAGAACTTAATTTGTTCAGATTACTCCTTTTTAAATGTGATATTAATATTTTTGTATCCGCCAAAACAAAGTTTTGCGGATACTATGTTCTTGACTGGGTTCCGCTGCCGCCACTGCGTTCGTTTCCCGAGAACTCCTCTGAGACTACTGGGCAGATTTTTCCGAAACTTACACAAATTGTCGGGTCACATGTGAACTGGTGCCTAACTAAGTGACCTTGACCTCTGACCTTTCCTCTCTGCCCAGCGTCCTTTTGTGCGTCTGTTTCCACACATAAACCCACATATCTCGGGAACCGTTTGACCAATTTGGAAAAGAATTTTACACAAATGTAGCCCTGGGATAGCTTTATAACATACCCAAAAAAAGGTTGCGCCACCTGCAACCATGTTTGCACAGTGTCCATCTGTTCATCTGCCTTGGGTTAAAATCACTCATATTTCCGCAGTGGTTTGACTAATTCACCTGAAATTCGGCATGCATATACATCCTAGATAGCTTGCTTGATTATATGACAGGTGGCGCCACCTACCTTCACGTTAACGCTGCAGACATCCAAGCTCATATCTCGGGAACCCTTAGACCGATCAGGGAAAAAAATTTACACAAATGTAGCCCGTGGATAACTTTATAACATACACATAAATGATGGCACCACCTGCAGCCATTTTAGCACAGCGTCCATCTGTTTGTCTGCCTTGGGTTAAAATCACTCATATCTCTGCAGTGGTTTGACCAAATTACCTGAAATTTGACATGTGTATACACCCCGCATAGCTTTCTTGATTTTATGACAGGTGGCGCCACCTACATTCACGTTCACGCTGCATACATTAATGCTTATATCTCCGGACTCGTTTGACCAATCAGGAAAAAAAATTTACACAAATGTAGCCCTTGGATATTTTTATAACATACACAAAAATGGTGGTGCCACCTGCAGCCATTTTTGCACAGCAACCATCTGTTTGTCTGCTGTGGGATAAAATCACACCTATCTCTGCAGTGGTTTGACTTTTCCCCATGAGATTTTGCATGTGAATACATCTTGGATAGTTTCTCATTCAAATAACAGGTGGCGCCACCTACAATCATGTTTATGTGATGTGTGTTTCCCCTTGCCACTCAATCCATGCCTCACTTCATCCGTCCTTCTCTGATTTTGGCGGATACACGTAGTCGCTTGTCGACTACCCGTATTCTATTTTTTATAAAATTTATGTCAAAAGATTTTATGCGAGGATCTTATGAACAGTTTTGGATATCAAGACCTTTCCAACTATAGTTCTTGGTGTGCACTATGGATCAATAGTAAAATATGAAAATAAAATGGAGCAAATTGAAGCTCTTTTGGAAAATAGTACTAAAAAACTTTTGCAACAGCATGTCAGGATATATTTCCTTTGTGTAAAAAAACCATGAGCAACATATAAATAAAATTGCATGCTGCTTGAAATAACCACCACCGTAGGAGGTGTACTGCCCTTTCCTTCTGGTACTGCTGTCTATGGAAAACTGATATCATATACAAAAGTAAAAGACCCCTGTTAATCATCAATAGTCATTTCTTTGGTTCAGCCATCAAAAGTCACTCACTTTAAGATTGAATGCTGTCCTGAACCTAGTCCTGATTGCTGCATTGGATGACAAAAGGGTTAATATAGGCAAGCAGATGTTTTCTTTCATCTTCATAGAGATACAACCCCAGGCACAAGGAATACACACCAAACCTTTGATACCTAAGAAATGACAGTACAGTATGGATTAGAGATGCGGAAAATTTCAGTTAAAGATAAGAAATATTACAAGTCAGGCTGAATTTTGAAGTCTCCCCCCCCCCCAACCCAATAAGTTTACCTTAAATAAATTAACCTAAACAGTGATGATGCAGAAAGAAGGGGGGGGGGGGTCCTCAGTGTTATGACCCAGCAGAGTGTAATTACGCCTTCAATCATTTTAGAAATTTTTTGGTTCTATCTTAATCTGGAGTAAATCCAAAAGCTGTTCATAAATATCCTAAACTTATGCATTGGAAAGTGATAAACAGTGGATAATTTAATCATCTAATTGCTTTGGAATAAAAAAGAAATTGAAAAATGGAAAACAATTATGAATAAATGAGAAATGAAATAGATAAAATGAGAGATGTTTCAGCTTAACAGGGGTGCATGCTGCAGGCTCTTTGAGTGTCTAATTAAATGGATACAGCTTGCACATAAAGTGACCCATTTTTTGTGCAAATAAGTTGACAGTAAAGCCTTGAAGAGACGATAATAGAACAAAAATAGGCACCAATCTTGCCAAAAAATATAAAATGTTCAAAACATTTATAAGGGTATTACTAAATATTTAACATATTGGAAATAGGGGTGAATAGGAAGTACAGGGATTCTGGGAGCCCTCAATATATGTCAAAGTAATAAAACTTGCAAGCAAAAAACTGGGTGTGAAATTGTGCAGTATTTGATTTTATTAAAAATACAAGTTTTATTAACTGATTATAAAAGAAGAGGTACGCGACTGGTGTTTACTTCTTACTGTCACAACTCACTCATCAATTATTTAAAATATACCAGTATAAAAAACTACATGCACATAGTGTACAAATTGTTTGTAAAAATTATGCCATACATATGACGGGATCATCCAGGCAGCCGAAGAGCGTGTGCTTCCATTCTTTGTAGTCGTTAGAGGTTAGTATATCAACTGGATGTGCCTGACCTCCCTCCGGCTGGCTTGTGACTGGCTCGGTTGCCATGTTGCTTGCTAGAACCTGCTGACGTACAGTGAACAATGATAGATAGGAAATTACAAATGACACACAGGCCGGTGCTAAGCTGATGTACACAACCTGTGACCTAACATCACCCGAGAACTTCAGATTCCCAGAGAAATTAAACAAGAAGTGACTCGTATGCAGGAAATTAAAGATCAGTAACAAAATATAACAAAGTATCATTTGTGTCCAAGACATCTGACACGAAAGGATCACATTATTATTAATCCTATATTCAAACTTATTAAAACATGGCAATGAAAAATTTTAATGTGTTGAGACACATTCTCTAATTCAATTCAAACCATTTGTATGTTCAACACAAACTTTAGCAGTGCTCAGTACTTAAACCAAATGTAATTAAGAGAAGCAAAAGTACAAGCAACATCAGTATTTTTGCAAAATGGAAATTTATAAAGTACCGGTAGCATGTAAATTTCTAGGCATTTCTTGGTGGTACCACCATTCTCGTGCAAAGGATAAAGTGATCCCATTATTAGCATATATGGGAAATTTCATTCCAATCTGCACAACCATTATTTAGAAAAGGAAACTTCTAAATGTTTTGTTTTTGGTACAAAATTTAAATGGGAAAGTGGAGTAAAATTTAAATGATTCAGTTACAAATCAACTATAAATAATTGTGAATTCTCTGCAATATGAAAATCAAAGGGAAAATAATAAATTGCCTCATTGGTAACTGTGCATTTTAGAGGGTTTTTTAGCTCAGCTGACTATAAGTCATCTGAGCTATAGTCGTGGTCCATTGTCCGTCCTTCTGTCCGTCCATCCGTAGATGTGGCACGTTTTAAAACTGTTAGACCTAGGAATCTAAAATTCGGCATAATGTTAGATGTCCCCATAATCTCCTACCAAGCCGAAAACTGGGTCTTTGCGACTTTGTTCCTTTGAAAAAATTGAGGAAAAACCTGTTTTTTATTAAAAACCTATTTTCACACTTCAGGACTGCCTAATATCAAAACCACTCATCTGTTTTTCCTCCTATTTACCATAAATAATCCTCTATATAGTTTCTATGTACATGCAAGAAATTAAGTCTGTATTATATAATAAAAAAAAGTTATGGGCCCAAACATAATGCATTTTGTAAATAATCAGGAAAGAAATTTGATCACTTAACACAAAACTTGTTAAAGCTAAGCATTTTTTTTTTCTAGTAATATTACTTTTATTAATCAAAATTAAATTGTATAGCCAAAATTAGATCAAAATCTTTTAAAATTTTTAAAATATTAGCAAAAATAAAAAATTGGTACCTTAAATTTTGCCCAATTTTTGCCATGGCACGTTTTTTTCCTGGAACTGCTGTGGATTTAATTTTCAAAGCATGTTTTTGTTAGCATTTCAACTGTTAACACCAAAAATTTGAAACCAGTTGATCAAAAACTGTAGATTTTATTCAAGTTTTCAAGCATCATGTCACATATTGTTTACATCAAGCTAGTGTTATGCAGTTTGCTAGAGCTCAGCTCCAGAGCTTCAGCTCTAAGTTCCTAAAATTTGGCATACAGTTAGAAGTCTCCAAAATCCCCTATCATGACAAGAATTTGGTCACTAGGACTGAATTCTTTCGAGATATTAATGAAAAACTTCATTTTTCCATTAAAAACCCATTGTTACACTTTAAGACTGCCTAATATCAAAACCACTGATCTGACTTTGATCATATATAATATACATATTTTTCTATACATTCACTATGCACATGCCAGAAATGATGTCAGTATTACGTAGGAAGATAACTTTATTTAATCAAGATTCAATTGTTTACCCAAAATTAGATCTGAATTTTGCAAATTTTTCAATTATTAGCATAAAAAAAATCAATACCTTAAATTTGTCCAACTTTGGCAATGGCATGTTTTTTCCCTGTAAGCACTGTTGA
Source organism: Sipunculus nudus (assembly GCA_026874595.1). Taxonomy (NCBI): domain Eukaryota; kingdom Metazoa; phylum Annelida; class Sipuncula; order Golfingiida; family Sipunculidae; genus Sipunculus; species Sipunculus nudus. Next base: position 21,527,352 of record CM049309.1, on the reverse strand, counting down.
TTTAATTTTCACAGCATATATACATAAGGATTTAATCTTTTAAAAGCTTCCCCTCTACCCTGCACATTCCAACCCCCCCCCCCCCCGGATGGTGCATTAACTAGATGAATGTTATAATTTTCTGTATTTCATTTAATTCTTTGCTATACAATGCTACATTTTAGATTTTGTATTTACCACCAGGGTTACAATAATTAAAGTGCACATTTAATTGTGTCCACAAAGTGGTGTATTGCTATGATAGTGTGGATGTTCATCAGATAACTAATTCCTTACTTGAGAAGAGTAAAAACTTCACCAGGTGTGAAATTGACTATTAATTCCAGTAATAAATTATAGCTTAGATTGTAATTAGCATAATGATATTGTTTGTCCCTCATTCAACCAACAGTGTGTATACTTTATTTGAAAAGATGTTTTTATTTTACCAAATTTACTGAATCTTTTATTTTATTTCGGTGAATAAGATTAAGCATGTACCGAAAACTCCAATGTGCAAAACTTTTTAATAGTGATTCAAGGAATAATCTTGCAGATGCCATGTTGTGGCATTATTTTCTTTTAAATTTAGTTTAAACATTTGTGATTTAAAAATAATAAAAATATATGTGTATGCATAATATGACCCAATATGAGCTACACTCTGGATATATAATGATTGCAACTTAGAATTCTAATATTTTAACTTATATTTTCAGTGTTTTTAATACAAATTTATAAAACTTGTAAATAAAATAATTAATAAGATAAAAACTATTTTAATAGAAAAAGTGGATATGCTTAAGTAATAGGCTTATATATAAACTTAAATGCATTATTCTCCTGAAAGTGAAATAAAGGTATTAGTCCATTCTGTCCACTGGCCTGTCCATCTGTAAATTTTTCATATGCATCACAGTATCTCAAAACTTTTACTGTTTTTCTTCATGACAGTCTTGTCAGAGTATTAGTTTGCAATCATATGTTTAGAACTTTACTATAACCAAGTAGGAGAGCCTCTTTCTTCTTAGCTTCTCATATGCTTATATAAATGAAAAACATTAAAATAGAATATTTTGCATTTGCAAAAATTTCAAACTTCAGCTGAGCGCTGTGACCCATGGGTCCCTTGTTTTTAAATTATAAACAAAGTAATACTCTGTAATATACACGAGATGTATCATTTTAGAAAAAAAAAAAAAAGAATTATATTATGAAAGGTGGTGTTGTTTCAGTGTCAATGTGTCTCCAAAGTCTAACTGATCAAATGAAATCTTCCGCCATAATGTTATGCATAATGTTGATAAGAAAAGGTTGCATTGTACTTGTAAAGCTATATTTGAGCATATTTCGTGATAATATATCAAATATAATCAGTTATCAAACTATAAGCCTTATTATTTTATATGTATACATTTCTCCTTATTACAGAAATATAAAATTTTGTAAATAATGGGTTAAAGATAAGAGAGTTAAATAAGCCTTTAAAAAAATCCTCTAAAATGCACATATACCTCCTTATTCAAGTTAAGTTTTGCCAATCTTGATAAAGGGGAAAGTATGAAAGTTATGAAAAAAAGTAAAATCAATGCAAAAATGCACAATTTTTTTACAAATTTGCAGCAAGCAACTTCTTAACCGATATGAATGTGTGTATATATATATATATATATTTATATATATATATATATTTTCCAGTATTTCACATATTGATTTTTTATTGAAATAGTGATTTTGTAAAATATTGGCAATAATATATTGTAGTAAAAAATGCCACTATTATAATTTATAAATATTGAGAGAGCATGTCTACTGGCAGTACTGTACTGAATAAGTTCAGGTAAACAGCCTATTGTTACCACCTGAAGATGATGATTTTAGAAAAAAAAATATTTAAAAGTATCGACCCCTGAAAAAGTTTGAAAAAAGTAAAGAAGTCTTGCCTGAAAAAAAGTAGGTTGTTTTAAAAAATACAGTGGCAGCACTGAGATGGAGATGAAGTTGTTAAAATTGGCTGCCTGGTATTATAGTCCGTCCCAAAACCCGTGTCCGCATGTTTTTTCGCGATAATTATTTTTAAAATATTCTTTAAAAATGCCCTTTTGCCTGAAGTAGATAAACGGATATTCCGCCGATTTGTGTAAAGAAGTTATATATCATGTAAAATGTATTTACTTTGCGACTCTTTTGCGTTATTTGTGCTGAAATACCGTGAATGGCATTTTCCGGGCACTGCTGGTCAGTACATTCCTCCATATTACACTTTCCATGTCTATGGCTGCGTTTGGTGATTGTTAGACAACAGTGATGTCACAAAGACGTCACAGTGGTCTGTCGCGCCTCACCTTCAATTGACTGACGTCATAAGTTTGACTGGCTTGTTTATTATCAGTTCTCAGGCAAGGAATAAGTCGTAAACGCTGAATCATGTTTTGTCATATTTTGGATTATTCATCTCATTCAAAATTAAAGCAAGGTAAGGCATTACTTTTTACGCAGGTAGTCGGCGGAATAGCTCCTGCAACCTTTGGACAAGAAAGGTTTACACTGCTCAACTTGTTTAAAAAATTATCCAGGAAAAACATGCGGACACGGGTACTGGGACGGACTATAGTATCAGCGAAAGAACTTTTTAATTATACACTTTCAAGTTAAAAACAAGCCCCCCCCCCCCCAAAAAAAAGGATGTACATGAGTAAGTAAAAGAAACTTCAAGACAAAAGGATGCAATAACAATTAACACATAAAAAATTGAATATCAAATTCAGAATAAAAACTGTCAGGACTGCCTTCATTTAAGTCCAGCTTTGGCCTTACAAGGCTTTGATTGTTTGAACTGTAGTGAATTTAACCATTTAGATTTAATGAATGTCTATATGAGCAAAAGACAGATCCATGAGTGACCTACTACAACCAGGTAAAAGTGCAGTACAGGTGACCTGCCTAAAACTGGCTTCCTTATACTGATGCCAGTGATGGCGTGTCCTTATTTTTCTCGCTCCCACATGATGAAGCTTACTTGATTTCAACAACGTGCACACATTTTTATCAGATGCACATAAATAAAAAGGCAATATAAAACTTTTCAATGGAAAAATTAATCAAGAGTAATGGCATTTCGTGGCAGGCTACTTATACTGCACTTTTACCAGTTATTCTTGGTCTTGATATATCATAATCAGTCCATTCAATCAAAGTAAGATTTCGCGCCACACGTGGCTGCAGCTCAATATACACAGGGAACTATGTGCACCCCAAATCCTGACAGCGTTCTAAAAATAAACATTTTGGCTGCAACATAAGGAACATTTCTCAAATTAGATAAGCACAGCATCTTTCGTAATTCACAAGGACTCACCAAAAGGGATTATTAATCGCTGGAATTACTTAGTAAACTGAAATGGCGTCTCTCAATCAGACAGCAATCCCTGCGGCGACCTTCAGTACTTCGAGCAAGGTTATTTTAACGGGACCTTTCCGTAACTGAATTTGCAAAAAAATCAAGATGTCATTAGCGCTGTACGCATCTATAATTAATTCGCAGTTCGGTGAGGTATGAATACAAGAGAAGTTTGCCTTGTTTACAGAAATTACATGAGCAATTAATGCACTTACGCAAATGAAAATGAAAATTTAATTGCGAATCAGACCAAATTATTACACATCGGTTCTCCGAAATTTAAAAGTTTATTTCACATATAGATATATAATTACCATAACATTTATAATACATTATATATTATTTTAAATAATGCTGTACTTGTTATACGTGGGTGTAACGGGGTGTTTTCACGTGAGTTATTGAGTCAGTGAAGTGATTCTTTATATATATACATATATATGTCGACAATTCCGTAAATGACACCATTCGCGGCTTCACTGGAAATATGGGAAACATTTTTTTTTTTTTTGTCTTAACTCTTTATCTGTTAAATTTGCCATTATGCTGAATTCGCTACACAGCCGACGTCACATTTTTCGGAGAAGAGTACCAGGCAAATTTTCTTCAATCCAATCATACGTAGTGTAATGTAGATGTATTGATTGACCAATCGCGCAAGGTTTTACTTATGTGGTCGGCAGTGGTATCGCGACAGAGCAGCGCACACAGCCCGACAAGTTCTACGGAATTTCGTGACATTAACAGTGTATTAAAGGAAAATTTAAATACGCAGGTAAGTTTCTTACCAAACATTGCGATTAAATGAACTAGCTTTTTCGTATAACTCGACATTCGTCATTTTTTTTTGTTAACTTTGAGTCTCATACGGGCGATAAACGGGAAATTGGCCGTAACTCTACCGTACCGTCTATGTACCGATGACAACAATGACAACTAGGTATAGAAGAAGGGCAAATAAATTTCAATAAAACTCGGAAAATCTCGGTAATGTAAAATGAGCTACCTGTTCTTGAGTACATAGAGCAGATTAGCGACAGCCTGTCACACCAAACGTCGATTTTAGATGAACTGAAGACGATGGGTCGACAGTACAACTACAAGCTACTGGGTTCGCATCAATTCTATAGTCCGTCCCAGTACCCGTGTTCGCATGTTTTTTCGCGATAATTATTATTAAAATATTCTTTAAAAATGCCCTTTGGCCTGAAGCAGATAAACGGATATTCCGCCGATTTTGTGTAAAGAAGTTATATATCATGTAAAATGTATTAGCTTTGCGACTCTTTTGCGTTATTTATGCTGAAATACCGTGAATGGCGTCTTCCCGGCACTGCTAGACAGTACATTCCTCCATGTTACACTTTCCATGTCTATGGCTGCGTTTGGTGTTTGTTAGACAACAGTGACGTCACAAAGACGTCACAGTGATCGGTCGCGCGTCACCTTCAATTGACTGACGTCATAAGTTTGACTGGCTTGTTTACTATTAGTTCTCAGGCAAGGAATAAGTCGTAAACGCTGTAACCTGTTTTGTCATATTTTGGTTTATTCGTCTCATACAAAATTAAAGCAAGGTAAGGCGTTACTTTTTGCGCAGGTAGTCGGCGGAATAGCTCCTGCAACCTTTGGACAAGAAAAGTTTACAATGCTTTACTTGTATAAAAAGTTATCCCGGAAAAACTTGCGGACATGGGTACTGGGACGGACTATAGTATGTGCAGATGTGCACGCTCGAACTGTCATTTTCCTAAGTTATAACAAATAGTGACGTTATTCAGTTGGGGGAAAATAATAATTATTACATCCACGGTTGACTTACCAGTATTCGTGCAGCAGTTTTTAATAACGAGGCTGGTTTTACTAAAAAGACTCATCTACACGTCTGTCATAATGGCTTCAGCAGGAGAATCATAACTTCCAGTAGGGGATTCCCAAACAGCTATGTATAAAACTCGGAAGTCTGAAGTAGGAAGCAAGGATTATTTTCAAATAAAGCAATGATTGAAACATAATTAAAATGCTATTACATCAATGGAAAGTACCATTTTGTTTTTATTGATAGAATAAGGTCTATTCTATCATTATGTAAAAAATCAAAGTTATCCATCCAAAGTTTTAGACTATTTTTTGCTCGGAAATATTCGATTATAATCCAAATGTGTAAAACTCGGAAGGCAGTAATGGCTTATGCGCTGGTCATCATATCATCAGTAAACGTGTCAAGCATTCTCAGTTTCTTCAATATGACATATTTTTCATAAACTCAATTTGTTTGTAACATTCATGATGCTGTTTTTTATAATATATTATATTGATATTTTATTATATTTTGTAAAACAAGATAATATTAACTCGTCAATATTTTACGCTGTTACCATATTTTTTGATGGTGGAAACATGAAAAAATTAAAGGTTTTGATAATATTTTATTCACGTTACAAATGTGCCTCCTTTAAAAAATTACCCTGATAATATCATAGAGACATAAAAAGAAAATTTGGCAGAACCATGAAACGTCCAGTTAATGATTTTACAAGGTTGTTTTGAACAAAATATTTTTTTTTTCATGTATAAATTCAAAAACGCTTTTCTTCTTCCATTGACCAAAATATTTCATTAGGATTATGAATCTCTTACTCTTATCTATAATGTAATACTTTTATGCCAATTTATATTTTACATTTCATGGTCAGGTTGCACACATCAATTTATGTATATATATTATATACATATATATATATATATATATAAAATATATATGGTGATATATAATACCTTGACAGAGAGAAATACACATTGCATGTGTAAGTAGATATGATGCTGATTGCAACATTTTATGATAATCTAAAAACGATAGTTTCTTTTTTTAAAGAATGATTCAATATTTAATCGAATATTTTTATGCTGTTAGTTACAATATTCATCAAATGAATGTTCTGAAAATTTGCAAAACTGCACGCCACTATTATATATATATTGTAAAATATGTCAATTGAAAAAATTAACAACAGATCAATAAAACATTAAACAAAACATTTGGCATTGCCAGAAAAGTTCAGTAAATGTTTAAAAATAAATTGTTACAGAGCCTATGTTATGTTATATAAAAAATTCTGTTTAATAAAAGAAACTGATTCCAGCAACTAGTAAGTCCAGAGGGAAGGACGTCCGAAAGCGCACGGTACTACTGTATCAAGAATTCCGACTAAAGTCCGGTGATTACTAAGCCTAAGGAAAAGCATCCTATCTGTTAATTTTGTTTCTGAGGATAAAAATATAAGAATCAAATAAAAATAGTGAGTATACATGGAATATTCAGATGGATTAAATAAAGATAAAAAATTACTCTATAGCAAAAGTAGAATAGGAATAAGTAATATTTGAAATTGAAGTAATTATCTTAACGGTAGATACCTAACTTGATTTATCAAAACGGTTTGGTTCCATGATTGCATGGTGTCTTCATTTTTATGTGGAATTTCAAGGTATGAATCTTAGATAAGCAACAGGTTCAATAAAAATACCTATATCCCGTAGCATCTTTAAGACACCAGGTCACCTCTAGACAGAATTTTAATTGAAGCCCCAAATGTCTTAAGTGTTGACAATGATTCTGTATTGTTATTTATCAAAGATTTTACATTCAACGATCTCATCTGTAAGCAGAATCGAAATTATTTATCGAGATTGTTGAAGGGAGCACATTCTGTTTAGATGCCCTTCAAATATACTTTGAAGTATTACTAAATATCCACTTATTTGAAGTTGAAATGTTATGTTGAAACATCAGGAGACTAATTATTGGAATATAAATATCAAGATTGAAAAGTTTGAAAGAAAGTGATAAAAACTTGAAAAAGAATTAATTTTAGTTAAAAAAAAGAGAATTATTTGCTTTAATATACATATCCTTTTCTAAGATATATTTTAACATTTTTTTTAAATATCGTAGATCTCTAACATTTTAAAAGACATTTCGTTTTCAGAGTTTTGTGTGATATATGTATATATTTATTCCAACAATGTCCTACTGGGATATATTTTCATATATATTTTCATATTTGTTCAACGTATGGAAAATATGTTTTATATTGAATGACATCCTAATTTATAACTGCATTTTTAATGCCACATTAGGGTTTATTATACCATATTTATTAATATTGCATCCCCAGACAAAGTCGGGGGATACTATGTTTTCATAAGGTGCCGCCGTCGCATATAAATCTTGTTGGCGCGATAACTCAAAAAATATTTCACAGATCTTTACCAAACTTGGTATATGTATAGATATGGGTGAGAGGACGACGCCTATTTAAAATAAGGTCATGACCTTGACTAGGAGAGTGTCCTTGACCTTGAATAGGTCAAATTTTGGGGAAAATCACACAAATTCTTAAATATCTCAAGAAATCTTGCATTGATTGATCCCAAAATCAAGTTGATGGAAGATCATGAATAGGGTTGTCATGTTCCAGAAACTGGTGGCGCCACCTATTATTCTTTTCTTGTTTTTGTGCCGTTTAATACCCACAAAATTGCTACTTGGCAGTACTGTGAGCATTATAAGTCAAAAACTAATGGACAGAATTCTTTTATATTATGTATATACAAAGATTATGGGATTATGGGTTATAGGATGATGTTTATTTAAATTGGGGTCATGACTGTTTCTATGACAGTTGCCTTGACCTTGAATATTGCCATATATGGAAAAAATCACACAAAATCATTAATTTCTCAATAAGGGATGCATGGATTGGTCCAAAAATCTACTTGACCGATGATCTTAGATAGTAATGTCATGTACCAGAAACAGGTGGCACCACCTGTTATTCTTTTACTTGTTTTCGTGCCGTTTAATACCCCCATCATTGCCACTTAACAGCACTGTGAGCATTACAAGTCAAAAACTAATGGACAGATTTCTTTCACATTATGCATATACATAGACATGGGTTATGGGATGATGTATATTGAAACTGGGGTCATGACCTTTTCTATGAGAGTGGCCTTGACCTTGAATATTGCCATATATGGTAAAAATCACACAAAATCATTAATTTCTCAATAAGGGATGCATGGATTGGTCCAAAAATCATCTTGACCGAAGATCTTGGATAGTTATGTCATGTACCGGAAACAGGTGGCACCACCTGTTATTCTTTTACTTGTTTTCGTGCCGTTTAATACCCCATCATTGCCACTTAACAGTACTGTGAGCATTATAAGTCAAAAGTCAAAAACTAATGGACCCATTTTTAGCTCAGCTGACTATAAGTCATCTGAGCTATAGTCGTGGTCCATTGTCCGTCGTCCGTCCGTCTGTCCGTCCGTCCGTCCGTCCGTCCGTCCGTCCGTAGATGTGGCACGTTTTGAAACCGTAAGACCTAGGAATCCAAAATTCAGCATAATGTTAGATATCCCCAAGATCTCCTACCAAGCCGAAAACTGGGTCTTTGCGACTTCGTTCCTTTGAGAAATTAAGGAAAAACCTCAATTTTTTATTAAAATCCTATTTTCACACTTCAGGACTGCCTAATATCAAAACTACTCATCTGTTTTTCCTCATATTTACCATAAATATTCCTCTATATAGTTCCTATGTACATGCCAGAAATTAAGACTGAAAAGTATAAATTCTTTAAGTTATGGGCCCAAACATAATGGACTTTGTAAAAAATCAGGAAAAATAATTACTCACTTAACATGAAAAATTTTGAAACTAGAGTCTATTTTCTCAAGTATATAACTATGTTTAATTAAGATTCAATTGTTTACCCAAAATTAGATCTGAATTTTGTAAATTTTTTAAGTTATTAGCATAAAAAAAAAAATCAGTACCTTAAATTTTGCCCAACTTTGACCATGGCACGTTTTTTTCCTGTAAGCACCATTGATTTAATTTTCACAGCATGTAAACATAAATATTTAGTTTGTCTAAATCTGAAATTTGAAAATAAAAGCTTGAAAATTAAGCTAGTTATTGATTTTTTTTTCTGTAGTCACTTGCTTTGATTACAGATGCAGGGTCCCACTTCAGGTCACTGGAAGTCAGCTATGCCAGGGTTTCTGATTTGTTACAGTCACTGGGGGAGATCCCCTGCTGTGACAGGTGTACAGTTATTCTCATATCAGCACCCCAATCACCCCCCCCCCCCCCCCCGCCCTGCAAACCCAACCCACCAAGTGTTATGCTGTAATTGTTATTGTTTTCACTGTATCTCCTTAATTGTAATGCTGTTTCCACTCCGATATGCAAAAACTTTCCTTGAAAAAATAATTCAAGGTGTAATCCAGAAGATGCAATGTTGTGTAATGTAGCATTTTTAAAGAAATCAATTTTCTTTTAAATGATTTTAACAAATATAAATGAACCCATCAGTATGCTTAAATTATTATAAAATATGAAGCACATTATGAATAAATAAAGACACAATTAAAAATTGTGAAATCTAAATCAAGTATTATTTTTAGATACTGTTTTGCAGATTTAAATGATATATTTTTGTGGTAAAAAATAGATAAACATTTGTATGCATCATGTGGTGTTATCTGACAAGATTGAGATTTATGATGATACAATTGAGAATTATGAATCAACTTTTATATTCAGATATATATGTTAAATTGGAAATGTATAGAAATATAAACTTAAATTAGAAAATAATTGATGTGATAAAAAAATCAGGATTTAATACAAACATGTGTTCATTATTTTCCTGCCTCAGCAGAATTTGAGATCAGGCTTTGTTTGCCCTGTTTTATGTTGTTAATTAGCTATATTTCAACTGTATACATTTCATAAAAAAAATACATTTAATAATATATATTATACAAAAAAATAGATTCAATTGAACAAATGTGTAAACTACTGAAATGTCAACAGTTAATCAAAAAACCAATTAATGATCATGGTTATAGTACAGATCATTTGTTCACAAACTGCTCACATGCTTTAGTTTCAACATTAGGAAACACATGGTCAGGTCACAAAATATTTTTTGCAACAATTTCTTGCTCATCAATACAAACCAATCATATAAACCAACCATGGCCTTTATTACCTCTTCCTCTTACACTTTATCTCCGTTAGATATTATTTTAGATTTCTACCTTCAAGGTTAACGTCAGCTGAGCACAGTGACCCATAGGTCCCTTGTTTTTATATTATACATATACATAGACATGGGTTAGGGGATGATGTATATCGAAATTGGGGTCATGACCTTTTCTATGAGAGTGACCTTTTCTGTGAGTGTGGTCTGATATTAATTGTTGCTGAAGATGGGAGGCCTGTTCTTAAAGGGGGATTCTGTCTGGGGATACTATGGCACCTGCGGTGCCAAGAAATGTCTAGTTCAGTGGTGCATTCATAGGGGGCACAATCCCGTTCACAAGTAATATCTCTCATTTTATCTAGTTCTTTTCCCATTTATACGTTATCAATTTTCATTTCTTTTTCAGATCCCCTTTTTGCTCCCTAGCAATTTCATTAATATATATATTACTTTCTAGTTCATAAGTTGGCCATATTAATGAACATTTCTGTGATTTACTCCACTAAGAGGGCATAAAAAATATACTAGTATATTGAGAGATGGAGTATTCCCATTATCACACTTCCTCAGTCATAACACAGTTCTTGGCTGATACTCAAAATCACGCACTGTGCTCTGCTGTCCAAGCCTGTGCGCTAACAGATCACAAAAGTTGGTAAAATGCAAAGATTGTCATAAGACTTACACATATCAATTATTTTAAAAGACTACATTTAAAAAACAACATTTAAAAGGTGACAATTTGCAAGTTATAAATGTATAGACGCACATTTCATCATTGACAATAATGTAGTACAAACTGTTTAATATTTTGATTTTCCAGTTTATATCGTAATTTTATAGAATTAAAAATTCTAAAGCCCAACAACCTAAACTTTGAATACATAGTTCAAAAACATGTAGGAGAATAGTTGCGGGACAGAAAATCCTCATAATCTGTTGTTAAAGTGCCTCAAAATGTCCTCTTTACATTGTATATTTTTAAAATTAAAATCATCCCTCCTCTGCCCTGGCCATATAAATATAAATATCTTTAACAAAAGCATGGCTCTAGATTTTATTAATATATTTCATGGGGAGAAATATATTACGTGAAAATTCACTACTGCCGGAGAACAGTGCAGAAAGTACAGGTGTTTTCTATTTAGGTTTAGTTTATGTTGCAAAGACTTCATCCACTTTTTGTCATCTTGCAACCTTATCCTTCAAGATATTTGATTTATGTATTTTCCAACATCCCTTAATGTTATTTAATAGTGGATATGATTAATGTGATATTTCAAATATTATGTTAAATTTTACATATGGTTAATGTTATATTTAAAAGCCGAGTTCCCGAACCATCCAGTTACAGGAGAGGTCATGTGACTGTGACTGACAGCCAGATCTGAGCTTATCATACAGACATCAGCCTGAGCACGTGGCTTACTGCTGACATGTACACATGTGCTGGTTAACTGTGAATGTGTCTGAACAAGTAAATAGTAACGTTTTGTCCCCAGCTGGATCTCCATAAGTGTATTATCATTTCAAAAATGGTATGGGACATTATATAAATATGAACACAGTTTAATCATATAAACCTTTTGAGTAACCTGAAGAAGATATTAATTAACAGGATTACCAACAGATACCCTCTCACTGAGGCTGCCTGTGTATATAACATCACAAAGCAGCTGTACCCCTGGTGACTGTCGCCTTGCTGGCCCCAGTATCCAAAGGGTAAATTAAGATTAATAGCGGGACTGAAAGATGTATACAAGCTAGAAGGCAGATAACCAAGGCAGCATGAAGAAATTCTGTGGTTATTGTGTTTGCCATGCATATTTAATTTCAAATGTATTTTGAGTGCTACTGAATTGAATATGTAACAATAACTTAAAATACAACTTCATTTCAAGCAGACTCACTAAAATCTGTTCAACAAATGTTGCTGTCTGTTACCCTAAGTAAATGAGAAATTCCTAACATTATTGAAGTAACCCTATATGGTTTATGTTTCATGTCCATGGCCTAGCAATAAACTGACCCAGAATTTTTATTCAGCCAAGCCACAGCTACACTCAGAAACTTGGTGTACAGGTTCATGTGACTGTGTAGTGTGTACTCTCATGCTGTTCATCAAGGTGTAATTTCTAACAAAGCTTGATTTAAACTGGGCTTATAAAGTTAACATTTAAAAGCCAATATGGATTTGTATGGTGCATGGAGTTTCAGCAGAGCTTGTTCTGGTGAGTACCAGTATTTAGAACAGAGACAGACAGTCACTGACTAATGACATGGCAGGCCTGCTTGTGCACAAAGCCATGTGCTGTTGTTTATACACATCATGGCTGCTAACTGATTGGCTCCTGCCGTGGCTGTGCACCTCCCCCGCTAAATTTGAACTGGGACTGGCATGGACACTTATTATTCATTTTCCTGCAGACGCCACACAAATTGACCTATAAATGATAATTTATTTCAGTTACTTGCAGTACTAGGAACATGTCTGCCAAAATCCAGCTCTGGTAACATCTTCCGTCCCAGCTAATATTCAGATTACAGTCAGAGCCCAAGTGAACAGTTGCAGATATTATGTTAAACTCCATGTTGCCCAGTAACGCCCCCTGGTATTTATAGTGGCACTCGGTCTTTAAGGCTGAGCAGTTGTTTACCATAATGTTTGAGAATTTGTTGACATGATCAGTAGTTTTACACAATTGTACTAAAAAATTAATCTTATGATATTTACAGGTGAAGACAATGTATACCTTATACAAAATAAACATTTAACAACATATCTCAAAATGAGATTTTGTTCAATGAAGTGATTCACTCTTTAAGGATACTGCCATTCTAGCTTTGTGTTGTATCAGTATATGTCAAGTCTGGTCATTAATTATTTAATGAATGTCAAAAGTCATATTCAAGTTTTGGAAATATGTTCTTTTGAAAAGTACATGTACTATTTGTTTTACAAATAAAACAAGGGCAGACACAAACTCACTGGTCACTGTTGTGTTCATGTGTCTGTGTTTCATTACAGAGAGATGTCGCTGTCTCGGAGAGATCTGGAGGAGCTGCGGCCGATGGTGGACCGAGCTGTCCAGAAGTTCCTTGGATTCTCAGAGCCCACCCTCGTGTCAGCAGCAGTGGACTGTCTGGACAGGGGATATGACAAAAAGAAAACAGTTCGTAAGTACTGAACTGATTCTATCATTTTCAGTGCCCCTAACTAAACTGTAATCTGTCTAAATTTACTAATGCAAAGGCACCAACACAGCCAGAGGATCCACTTTATTTAAGCTTTGACTGCCTCTTTGAAAAATAAATAAAAGTAACTGTGCATGATATTTTAGCTTTATAAAGTTTACTGTTGAGCTTCAGAACTTGTTTTCAAGAATAATACAAAGTTTGTGTTGGTGTGTGACTTATATTATTATATTATTATATTTTCATTATTAGCTCAGCTGACTATGTCACCTGAGCTATAGTTATGGTCCTTTTTCAGTTGTTTGGCTGTCCGGTTGTTAACAGGGCACGTTTTGAATTCTACTAATCCAAAATTTGGCAAACACTAAGATGTCCCCAAATCTTTGACCATACCAAAAACTTGGTAACTGGACTTCTGTCCTTCGAGATATTAAGGAAAAACCTAAATTTTCCATTAAAAAAAAACATTGTTACACTTAAAGACTGCCTAATATCATAACCACCAATCAGTTTTTGATCATATTTAATATACATATTCCTCTATACATTTCCTATGTACAACCAGAAATTAGGTCAGTATTGCATAATTTGAAGTTATGGGCCTGAACATAATGAAGTTGGTAAAAAAATCAGGAATTAGAGATTTATTAACGTAACATGAGAATGGCTGAAGCGAGAAACTTTTTTCAGGGATTTAAATTTATTTATTCAAGATTAAGTTGTATATCAAAAGTTAGATCTGAATTTGCAAATTTTTTAAGTTATTAGCATAAATAAAAAATCAATACCTTAAATTTTGTCCATCTTTGGCTACGGTTAGTTTTTTCCCTGTTCACACTGTTGATTTAATTCTCACAGCATGTATACATGATGATTTAATCTTTTTAACTATTTTTGGATTGTTTATTGTATCTCAAGGGGTTACAACAATTACAGTACACATTTAATTGTGCCCACAAAGTGGTGTATTACTTTAAAAGTGTGGAGCATTCCATAAATATCTCTTGCCATGCAAGAATTGGGGCAAACTTTCCTTAAATTTATTCTTTAGCTCATTTGGCTCTACCTTTAAATTGTTTATAGAATAATTAATACTATTTATACATTTTTGTTTATCAAATATATCCTTTGGTATAATTTTTAGGCCTATAACCTTTTTTCTCCCTTATTGCATGATTAAAAGGTTTCACGCCATAGTATTCATATATTACAGAGTGCAATATATACTTATTAGATTTAGTTTATGCTCATTTGAAAATATGCAGTTTTAAATTTTTTTACAGCATTTTATTTCAGTTAATAAATTAAATGTGTATAACTATACAACAGCTTATCTCCACTTCCTTCCTTATTCTATATTTTACAGTTTTTCATATATTCACAGTTGGTTTTTTCAAACACATATTACTTTCACAAAGTTGAATTACAGATAGTTTTTACAAATATTTCATCATGAGAGGCTCCTGCATCTTTGATGTAGTCCATAAAAGTGCACATGTAGTATTGTCTTGCATTCATATATTTAGTATTTGATTTAAATCATTAAATCGCAAGGCCATTTCCTCTTAGTTTTTCAAATGCTAAAATAAAAAAAAATAGAAATAAGTACATTTTGCATTTGCTAAAATTTTACAAAGTTCTGCTTAGAGCCGTGACCCATGGGTCTCTTGTATTATTATACTTGAAAACTGGAAATGTGTTAAATTACTGGATTTAAATAAGAAAGCATATGGAAGCTGAGTAAGAGATGGCAGAGAATGGTGAAAGTAATTCAAAAAGCCATGTTTGTTATAGAAATCTAGAATTGGTAAAGATATTATGTTTGAACAGATGGTATATGTATCCTGGAGTATTTCCACACACGTATTATGCAGTTATATTTGGAAAAAGCATTTCATATGCCATTGAATTCTACAGAGTAAGCAGGCTGATCTTTATAATATACTTTAATACTTATTACTTTTAGACAAACTTGGGTCATTCCTTGATGATTCTCAGGCCAGTAAATTTGCTGAGAAGTTGTTCAACACATGGGATGACTTCAAGATTTCTATTAAACAGGGCAAGTCGAGGAAGAGAAAGGTTTGTCAATCTTTTGATAAAGGGGGGATTGATCCTACAAAGTTTTGATTGTATGACTCACTTTGTGTTTCCAGATTCATTCAAGTTGATTAAAAGAAGAAAACTATCACTGAACATGGGGTAAATTTAAGCTTTGCCAAGTACACAGAAGAATGAAGTGAATTGCTTGGTCTGATAAAAATGGGATATTAAATTATATTTGGGTCTCTTCATATCTTTAGGCAAATCTTGAAATGACAAGAACAGTCAAGCCAGATGTATAATTATAAAATAAATATTTTAAAGAAAAGAGTTGGTAACAATTAAGATAATGGAAGTAAGGGTAAACTACTGCTGTAAGGGTGAACCACTGCTATCTAGAAAGTTGTATTCTTAATGGTGTTTCTGTTTATTATGTTTTATGTATAGGGAGAAGGTAGATCAGATGAAGTAGATAAGAAATCTCAGCGTTTTGAAGAGAGCAGTAAGCCTGTGATTGTCCCTGAGCCAGGAAACCCCAGTCCTGGCCAGCTTACAGCAGATAAGGTAGGTACAGCTCTCTTACATTGTGGAGTTTACACTGTTCATATTATTTAATAAGAAGTAATTCAGTAAGCTTTATATACATTAATAATAAGCTCAGACAAGTATTTGTATTGCAGATCTATATACATGTATCAGCCTTTTAAAATTCTTTTAAACATAATTTAATTTACATTTTCATTTGTAGAGTTTGGATAACAAAGGAATTGGGCAATTATGCCATTTTATGCACCTGATATAGACATGAACTTTGAAAAAGAAATTAAGTTATTGAAAAGAAATGAAGATTTAGGTTAATTTAAAGTCATGAAATTAAATTTAATTTTTAAGACAATTATAAAAATACTTCTTCAAGTTACTTCATTTTTTCAGATATTTCAAAGTTAGAAATTATTTCCCTACATCCAGCATGACACAATTTTCCATAAAAAATAACATGTCTGGAATTATTGATGAATGCCTACTAGGAAACACTTGATTCATGCCCTTCAAAAGTACTTAAAATGTTTTTCAAAGGGGAAATTTAAAGTAATAAAAATATTAAATTTTGAAATCCTGGTTGTGTTACAATTATTTTCAGTATAATTTGGAATTATTTTAAGTACTTTGTCTGACAGCTGTTTATTTAAAGACATTGAAATGCATATTGAAGACATTTAAATTTAAAATCAGATGTTGTCTTCACTGTTAAGTAATTCGCTGTATATACAGCAACTCATACTTGGTAGTTGTCCTGGCTGTCACTCCATTGTTCCTGTTAAAGTCACGGTACCTCTTAATGTTTACTATCTGCAATCTTGCCAAAATCTTCAGCTACACAGTTCGGTTAAATTTAATCATTTTAATTAGTTATCTTAGGTTAAACAAAGATGAAAAAAAACAAACACATTGAATCTTTAACAGCCCTGTGCTGGTAAATGGTAATTCCACTGCCTGTTTACATAACAGTACATATATCCATGTGTTTTGTGTTGACAGATCAAGGAAATGATGGCTAATGCTCAGAAGATGATTCAGGAAAGAAAGGCTCAGCTCCACATGGTGAGAGACATCTTTATATCTGTATACACCAGTGTTGGAAGTCTTGGCCTTCAGGCTGGGTTCTGCCAGACTTGGCCATGGAAGGCTATGGTTGGTACTTGGACTTGGCCCAAGGCTGGCTCCAGGCCACTATAGCTTGACCTATTTTGTATACATGCATTTGAGCTATAACTCATACCAGATTTTGAACATTGAATCTTAGTTCTATGGACTCAGAATGGATTCTGACTTGGTTGGTGGTGACTCAGCCTCGGTCTCAGCCTCAGAGGGTGGTGACTCCGACTCGGTCTTGGCTATGGAGGGCAGTGACTCCACTACAACCCTCATCACCCTTGATGTAGACCATGTTTTGTATTTAGACATAAGTAGTACATTTTAGGAAAATGTTAGAGCTAGTTCAGTACTTTGCGAAAATTTGTAATACAGTAAATGCACTTGCTCATGAGGACTAAATTGTGTTAGTGGTCTCTGATAATAGCTATCCTTAAATATTAAAACATGGAAAGAGAGCATAAAGTATCATGTCATATATAGTGAAACCTGTGCTATCAGACCACCCATCGGACTGGCCAGAAGTGGTCTTAATTCACAGGTGGTCTTATCAGAAAGTCAGTTATAACTTGTGTGAATGCTTTTGGTTCATCTAAGGGTGTTTTTAATAGACAGGTCTTTCAGACAGGTTCCACTGTACAACATATAGACTGTTTAGGTTATGGAATTATTTATTATTTACAGCCTGAGAAGCCTAGCCCTCCAGCACCTCCAGTGATTCCACAGATGCACTCACAGACCCAGCTACACATGCATGATGCCCTGGACAAGGCTAAGAAAGCAGCAGAACTCCAGGCTCGTATTCAGGCTCAGTTGGCCACTGCAGGTCTTGGCTCATCTCTCCCAGGCATTCCTGTTGCACAAGGGTCAGTGGTTACTCAGAACAAAAATGCTTAAACCCTACACAAGATATGGTCTCTGCTGTTTTAGTTACAAATGACTTAAGATTTATGATCCTGAGTATTCATGAAACTATAGCTCTTCACTTTACTGCAGATGTTATTTGTGAAGCTGTTTTAAAATGATCAAAGATTCACAATATGTAAAGTCTTTCCAGACATACTGATAGGTTATTTGAAATATGATAAAATATGCCAAGTTTATAGAATTCTTTTCCTGTATTCATGAAGATGGTAAATGTATGTCTTTATTTTCTTACAGGAAACCAGGTGTATTACCAACCAATAAGTAAGTTTGACTCCATTTATGTGGGATTCTTAAATCAAGTCCAGTTAACAATTAGTAAAGCTCCATATAGTCACATATTACCTTGCTGATAGTTTTTTTTAGTCAAGAGCCTATAAGTAAGGACAGAGTAAATGGATTATTCTAAAATTTGACTGGCCTTCAGTTGATGTCACTTGTATCCAGTAGTAACTTATAACACAGCATATCCAGTTGTAACTTATTACACAACATGTTTATCAACCTAGTATATGATTAGTTAAGGTAATAATAAACTGTAAAGGTAATGTGTAATCAAAAATGAAATATTGATACCTGGATTACAGGATATAAACTGCAAGGTTTTGCTTAAAGTACATTAGGCTGTATCCTGACAGTATATACATATAACTAACAGGGCTTCCAATGCTGAAGATATTTTTGATCCAGTGCTTGTTGTGTTTCCAACTTTTTTTTTTGCTACTGTCTAGGTACTATTGGCTGTACAAGAAAGTGGACATGTATAACCACTATCAGGCTATCATTCTCTGTGTGTTTTATAAATTTCAGGCCTACACCTCTAATTCTTGATGAACAGGGACGAACTATTGATGCAATGACAGGAGAAGCTGTTGTCCTCAAACACCATGTGCCAACACTTAAGGTGAGGAATCAAGTAGTTTTGGGGTTCACTAGAGCTTTTGGTTGTTGTATTTTAGGTCCACTTACAACTTACTGCACTGTAAGATGCAGGTTCTGTCCTTAAATAAAATAAGCTGTATTCCATTAAGCTGTATTCCATTGTACAAATTGATGGGGTCCAATAGGTTTTCAGTGATAATTAAAAATGCTTCTTTATCTAGATCTGTATGCATCACTTGGGAGAACAGAAGGAGCACCCCAGTTAAAAGAATGGACTATTTGATTTATAAATATTAATTGTATCCACCCTGTACCCATTAACTTCAGTTAACATAGTTTTCTCATGTGGAAAAATTCCTTCTTTATAACTGCTGGAATACCAGATTCCTTCCAGAAAATAATAGGATAATACCCATACCATTTAATAGCTAAATGGACAATTTTACAGTATTTCTTTATTTGAAGACAGTATATAGTGGTTACATGGTTGATTACATAGTGAATATTGGTGTTACACCACACAAGCAGGGGACATATATTTCCCTTGTTTTTTCATGCAAAAGTCCAAAATAATCAATTCTTTCCAAAGGTAAACAAAACTCAGGTTTATTCCTGTAACGTCCAACAATTTGCCACCACCGTCGTAGAGTGGCTCCAATCTCACAAGAAACAATGTCTTCACTAAGGTACAGTCCACATAATCCCATAACGACCTGTCTCCAGGACCAATATTGTCCTACGTGGTATTTCAAATACACCCTGCTCGGTGAAGACCTGAACTATTGTTGACACAATACATCTTATCACCTGTTGACACTGACCTTCAAACTCATTGACTGACCCTCTGTATATGCTCATTTCCATACAATCATCCGGCTTGTTCGAGAATGTACTAAAACCTTCTGGATATTTCTGGAATCTGTCAAGTGGGAATGTCAACTGCTTGAATTTTCTAGAATTTTCTGTCATCTAATCTTAATAAACCATAGTATAGCAAGTTCAAAGACTTACACTATAAATAAAATCCTGTTGACTAATCCACCAGCCCACTTAGCACTCTTGTGTAAACAACCCATGTGGACAATAAGTACAATGTTATTAAATATTATCAACTCCGTCTCCCTGACAATACTCCATGATTATATGAGAGTACAATTTAACATAGCGTGATATGGTAATACGTTGTGTAAACTTTTTTCCCTGTTCATATAACATTATTCTATGAAGTCTCATTTGGTAAACTCTGGTCTGGTAATACATTTGTGTCAGAGGGATTATTGTATAATTTGAATTTTTTAGGCAAACATTAGGGCCAAGAGGAGGGAACAGTTTAAACAACAGCTGCAAGAAAAACCACCTGAAGAAATCACTGAATCTCGTTTCTTTGATGCAAGAGTTAGGTAAGTTTAAAACATATGGTAAACACATGATCAGCACACTATAAAAACACTTGGAATTGCCTAATTTTCTTTTTGGATACCTCTTACCAAGCATACAGGCACCAAAAGACACATTAGCTGGTCATTTTACTTGTAATTAAACTGTGTAACACAACTTTAGACCAGTGGTTCCAAGACAGTGAATTAATAGTTGACTTGTAAGCTTGGTATCTCTGATATGCAGTGAGTGAATGATATCAGTCTTCATTATGTAAGATTGAGCCATTATGTTTGACCTTTAAGGTAATTATGTGTAAGATTTCTTATTCACGGTGATGTTCCCTGGTTTAAGTGAGACATAATTCCTAGACAGAATCCTGTATTTCATTGTTAGTTGATGTTTGGGAAGTCTGTTCTAAGCCTGTCATTAGAATGTTATTTTAATGTTTGTTAAATTTCTCTCTTTTTCAGTCACAAAGGAGCCCAGAGGTCGAAAAGAGCATTCAAATTCCATGAAAAGGGGAAATTTGAACAGATAGCAGTCAAGATGAGAACAAAGGTCAGTAAAAGAAAAATTGATCATTTTTTATAATGAAAAATCACCAGTACATACAAAGCACAGTTTTTGACTTTGCTTTGCAGGAATTTTCACTGCCTCTTGAAATGGTTTAGATATAAATACATGTTTGGTTTTAAAATGAATCAGCTTGGTATCTTACCTGTTGCCTTCTTGGCTCTGTTAAGTATTATTTAGTTCTAATTTGTAAGATGTTTAACAGTTTTTCCTTCTACATAAAGGGAAATCACTTTACTGAGTAAGTTCATCACAGGAAAAACTACTACCTGTATAAGGGATCATGTGGCATACTTTAGTACACATATTCATGGTGCTGTACTTTTTCAGGCTCAACTAGACAAACTCCAGAATGAGATTGCTCAAGCTGCCAAGAAGACTGGAATTGCCTCAGCTGCCAAACTGGCCACCATCCAGCCCAAGACACAGTTGGTCAGTTCTATTTCATTGAATTATATTACGTTTTACAAATATTTTGCTTCAGGAGAACAAATACTGTTCTTACCTGTTGATAAAATATAAGTCTGCAACAGGGCTTGACATTACCTTCTGAAAGCACTTGTCCAGTCAGGCAAGTAGCATCTAGCTTTTACTGGCCCTTCATGAATTTTACTTGCCATACAAAAATTGGTGATTTCTTCCATGAACACAGTGTGTGTTCCACTTGATTGTGTTGCATGTTTTATTACATGTTTGATAAACATTTACAAAGTGTTTGTGTGTTAATTATTTTCTCTTTAGTATTTGTACAGATAATTGTCCACGTAATTTAAGATAGAGGTTCTATCAGTATGATTTCTTTTCTACTTCATTTCTCCAAGAAGGAAAAGGGCTGAGAGAAGATTAGAAAGATTAGTCAAGCTTCAGGCCTCTGGGTATAGGTTTATGTCAGACCCACTTGCCCGGTTTCTCCAAGAAAGAAAAGGGCTAAAGAAGATTATTTAAAGCTGCCCATTCACCTACCTTTTGATTTAGAATTTATGTGATTTCTGTCTTCTTCTGTGTCTATATTAATGATCTAAGGGTAATTCTGGTTCAGAAAAGCTCTTATAATGACTCTGTAAAGGATGTATGGACTTGTTTTCAACTAAGTGTTTGTAAACACAGCAATGTGGTAGGTTGCATATATGTGGAGGTAGAAAGGTCACTTGTTGCAAAACGCTTTTTGCAAGGCTCATACTTATCTGTCTTGCTGCCAGATGCCTTTGTTGAATTTGTTTTGACTTATTTGGCAGACCCCCACATATAATAAACATGTTGATATAAACAAAACAAGCAGTCTGTGGGCAGTGATATCCATGTTTTCTAGTCTGTTTTACTAAAAGCGCCAAGGGAATACCTTTAGGTTTTAAAGGTAAGCTAGGTGATTAGGCCCTTTTAACTTCAGGCCTTTTGGTAAAGGTTTATGTTGGACCCAATTGTCCAGTTTCTCCAAGAAATTAAATGGCTTAAAGAAGATAAGTTAAGCTTCAGGCCTTATGGTAGGTTCATGTCTGACCCGCTTTGCTCAGTTTGTCAGCTAGAAGCAGACTTGAGGTTGCCCTACTACCATTATCTAGAACTTCTATCTTTCCCAAGCCAGTGGTTAATAAATGAAGTCAAGCCCTCTACAATATCTATCTGAATTAAGTATTGCTAATGATAGATATTTTATTTAAAGCCAAGAAAAACCAAGTATTCTGCAGCAAATGAGTTTGAGCTCCTTGACTGAACTTTAACAATCTTGATTTGATGTATTAAATGTTGAAAATCATATTTATAATTTCTTCTCTGGGGCCTGCACTGTTTTGACCAAACTAAAGGAGCATCTGTAAAATTGTATGATTATTACTTAAAAAGTAGATTTTTAGTAGAATATTATTATGTTCAAAATGTATGGTTTTGTTTAGATAATATGTTTGCAATTATATTACTTGTATTGGTATAATTTGGCAATATTAATTTCTGACATGGAAAAATATGTTTGTGATATTATTTGTATAGTAGATGCAGAGCCTGTCTGATGTTTGAATCTTCCCTCTTTTGTATATTTCAGAAAGAGGGAGAAATTCCAGATGTTGAATGGTGGGATGACATCATCTTAAGGAATGGCAGGTAATGATTACTGTGTATACAAAGGAGGGAAGCCTTGAGATGTTAGTAAAATGAGAGTATAATCACTAACTTGTACCCCTTTCACCTGGCAACTGTACAGCAACTGTTTTGGCCAATGCAGATTGCCCAACATGGATTAAATGCGCCTTGAAAATCATTCCAAACCGTCTTTCTGTGCCATATTAAAGGGACATTAATTAACCTAGAGGTTAGGATTTTCTATCAGGTCAAGGTCCAAGTCCCTTATGCCAAGCTTTCTGCTTGAATGTAGAGACATGTTGCAGCTTTAAATTTTAACAGGAAAACCTGGCGGAATAATAAAATTTCAGAAATGGAATATTTTAATAAGCACTGCCAAACTTTGATAATTTGTACATCTGAAATAAAGTAGAATCTTCTTAATGAATTGACACACACACACAGTGATAAATGGCCACACAGTGATAAATGGCCACAGTAATAAATGGCAAAACAGTTATAATTGGCCACACAGCAATAAATGGTCACATAGGGATAAATGGTCACACGTGGATGAATAGCCACATAGCGATTAATGGCCACACAGTTATAAATGGCCACACAGCAACAAATGGCAATCCAGTGATAAATGGCCACAGTGATAAATGGCCACACTGATAAATAGCCACACAGTGATAAATGGCCACATAGCAAAATGGCCACTGTGTGATAAATGGCCATCGTGATAAATGGCCACACAATAAGTGGCCACACAGTGACAAGTGGCCACACTGATAAGTGGCCACACAGAGAGAAATGGCCACACAGAGATAAATGGCCAAACAGCAACAAATGGCCACCCAGTGATAAATTGCCACACAGTGGTAAATGGCCGCACAGCAATAAGTGGCCACACAGCAATAAGTGGCTACACAGCGATAAGCAATTAATGGCCACACTGTGAAAAGATATAAACCTTTAAATTCTATTTCAGAATTGTTTGTAAGTCTTATAATTAATCACTTGTCATTTCTTTGCAGTTATAATACAACAAATCTGAGCAGAGATGAGATGTTTGAAGGAATCACTCATTTAGTGGAACACCCCATCCAGCTCAAGCCCCCAGGTTTGTTATTCTTACCTTGTGTCATATCTTTGTGATTATTTGTAATATTCAGGATTATGTCGATGATGTCACATCAAATTCATGATAAATCTAGAAATCTGTATTCTGAAAAATGCAATCCTTCACCTTGTAGGGGTCACTATTGTGGGATCCGCCCCAACCTGTGTTTGCATGCACTTACTTTGCCCTTATTTCAAGGTTCATTTCTGCATATGTAACTTTATATTTATAAATATTCCTTGATGATATTTCAACAATCTAATTGATTCTCCATGGGCCAATTCACAAAATACCCTTAAAATATCATGAAATTACATTTATAATTGTGTGAGTTGTGTTGTAAACAAACACATACATGAATGAGGATGAACACATACCCTCATATCAGAGGCAATGACAATATTTGAGTGATTGCTTATGCCAGTTGACCATGACGTGATCCATGTGCATACGCAGTTTTTATTGTGCAAATGATGCTTAACAGGACATTTTTAAATTGTGTGGAAGAATTGATTTGGACAATGTTCTTTCTCATTGAAAGAATTCTTGATACCAAACTGTACTTTATGGGTGCCCTGTGGTGTTTTTTTTTGTTCCATCTATTTATTCTATAATTTTCCTTGCATAGGCTCAAGAACCTTTGAGCAACTATATGCTACAAGGTAATTTACTGAAGATTGATACCTATGAGAGGTGTGTTACTGAAGCTCAGACTGATCAGAAATCCAGTATGGCTGCCTGGAAGTCAGCTGGGAACCCCTCTTGCATTCATTATCTCAAGAAAATTTTTTTTAGCACTCTATTTTACTCTATTTTATCCATAGGAGGATGTGCCCTGTGAAATTTTAGACTGATCAGAAATTAAATATGGCCATCAGGTAGCCATCTTCCAAACCTTAGCATTGCCAAGACATAATTGAGTACAATGGTCTCAGTCATTTCTAACTTGATGGCATGACTGCTTGAAGACAAATTTATTTAAGAGTAGAACCTCTTTAATTAAAGCACTGCAGTGAACAGTAAAGTTACATTTCAAACACTTCAGGGGATAGGGAATTTACATTTTAAACACTGCAGGGGACAGGGAATTTAAATTTTAAACACTGCAGGGGACAGTGAATTTAATTTTAAACACTGCAGGGGACAGTTAATTTACATTATATGTAAATATTTAAATATATTGAAATATACATATGAATTTTGTAGTATGTGTTCTCCTGTACCTGGTAAATATATGATAAAACAGAAATATGAAACAAAAATCATTTGCATGCATTTACCATTCAAAGCGAACTGATATGCATCACGTACAGTTCTTTCAGAGGTGAGATTAAACAACAGACTACCTATCTGATTTCTTTTATAAATTGTAAGATGAAGAAAAGTAGGGTTTTATTAGCTCAGCTGACTATAAGTCATCTGAGCTATAGTCGTGGTCCATTGTCCGTCGTCCGTCCGTCTGTCCGTCCGTGCGTCCGTCCGTCCGTCCGTCCGTCCGTCCGTAGATGTGGCACGTTTTGAAACCGTAAGACCTAGGAATCCAAAATTCAGCATAATGTTAGATGTTCCCAAGATCTCCTACCAAGCCGAAAACTGGGTCTTTGCGACTTCGTTCCTTTGAGAAATTAAGGAAAAACCTCAATTTCTTATTAAAAACCTATTTTCACACTTCAGGACTGCCTAATATCAAAACCACTCATCTGTTTTCCCTCATATTTACCATAAATATTCTTCTATATAGTTCCTATGTACATGCCAGAAATTATGTCTGTATTATATAATTTAAAAAAGTTATGGGCCCAAACATAATGCATTTTGTAAAAAATCAGGAAAGATATTTGATCACTTAACACAAAACTTGTTAAAGCAATGGACTTTTTTTCCAGTAATATAACTTTAATTTATCAAAATTAAATTGTATACCCAAAATTAGATCAAAATCTTTTAAATTTTTTAAAATATTAACAAAAATAAAAAATTGGTACCTTAAATTTTGCCCAACTTTGACCATGGCACGTTTTTTTACTGTAAGTACTGTGGATTTAATTTTCGCAGCATGTTTTTGTTAGCATTTTGTCTGTTAACACCAAAAATTTGGAACCCGGTAATAAAAAACTGTAGATTTTATTCAAGTTTTCAAGCACCATGTAACAAATTGTTTACATCAAGCTAGTGTTATGCAGTTTGCAAGAGCTCAGCTCCCCAGTTTCAGCTCTCAGTTCCTATAATTTGGCATACAATTAGATGTCTCCGAAATTCCCTACCATGCCAAGAATTTGGTCACTAGGACTTAATACCTTCAAGATATTAATGAAAAACTTCATTTTTCCATTAAAAACCCATTGTTACACTTCAAGACTGCCTAATATCAAAACCACTGATGTGACTTTAATCATATATAATATACATATTTTTCTATACATTCTCTATGCATATGCCAGAAATGATGTCAGTATTGCGTAATTGTTTTAAGTTATAGGCCCAAACATAATGCACTATGTAAAAAATCAAGAAATATATTTACTCCCTTAACAAGGGGATTGCTGAAGCTAGAGTTTTTTTGCCAGGGATGTAACATTATTTAATCAAGATTCAATTGAATACCCTAAATTAGTCCTGAATTTTTCAAATTTTATATGTTATTAGTATAAATATAAAATTAGTACCTTAAATTTTGCCCAACTTTGACCATGGCACATTTGTTTCCTGTGAGCACGGTTGAAATAATTTTCATATCATGCACACAAGGATTTCAGCTTTTTAGTTTAGAAAGCTGAAAGAAATTGGCCAAAAATTGTAGCTTTTATTAATGTTTTTATGAGACCATGTCAGACCTTAACTCTCTCCAGCCCCTCTTGAGTCACCTGTATGTTGACCTTGTTGAACTTTCAGCAAATTATGCATGCTTGAGGCGAGCCATACACTGTTGCAGGTAGGCAGCTTATGGCCAGCCACAGTTGATCCAGGTGTCCAACCCAACTCATCTAGTAGTTTTAACCAACAACATAACAATTAACAATAAATTAATAATTTTTTATTGTTTTTTAATAACAAATTAAAGAAAAATAAAAAAGAATTTGTTAGTTTATAATAACAGGAAATCAACTTGCAGTTACTTATGATAAAAGAATCTTGTATCGATGGATAGAATGTCACGTACTCCAAATAACACCATGCAGTCACCTATGGTATTTTTCAGTTCAATTTTAATGATAAAAAAAGTAAATCATATTATTCATTACTAATCATTATAGGGATCATATGAAGGAAATTAATGATAGACAAAGATGCAATGATATTATTAATCTAGATTCCTACTGTGTCTAGTGTGTACATTGATGTGAAATTAGTCCAAAATGAATATATTACATTTTTTTTTAAATATAAATAAAAGCCATAAAACCAGGTACTTTTGATCATAATTTAAATGTGTGAATTTTGTATATTCTGGATTCTCAACATAATTGTTTGGTGAAAACTGAATAAATGCCAGTAATGGTGGGAAAACTTTGCAATTGTATTTAAATACGAATATGAATATGTACTTCATTATAAAATTTCTTGCATAAAGAATTGGAATTCAGGTAAAAATGAAAGTATATGAATACCAGTGCAAATACTTTCAAAATGTATTCATGAATGCATTCATGAATATTATTTTTATAACCATTTCAGTTATATTTCATTTTAAAAAATCATAAGATTCTCTTATTATTTTTAATAAAAATTATATTTGGGACAATATTTGTAATTTTTTTTTAAAAATAAATAGTTAAACTCTTATATTATATGTTCTGCTTATAAGTTATATGGCCAAGTCAAAATCTGTGTGACAATAGTACTCTGTTTGTTGATAAAATAAATGAAATCAATTCTCTTCCCTGTCTCCAAAGATAATATCATAATCATACATAAGCTAAACACCAACAACTCATAATAAAGCTTATATTTATTACCACACCAAACCAGCATATGCCTCATTCCTAAATCATATTTTTTTATAATATATATAACAGCTGAGCGCCGTGACCCATAGGTCCCTTTTCATTTTAATATAAATAAAAGCCATAAAACCAGGTACTTATGATCATTATTTAAATGTGTGAATTTTGTATATTCTGGATTCTCAACATCATTGTTTGGTGAAAACTGAATAAATACCAGACATGGTGCGAATACTTTGCAATTGTATTTAAACACGAATATGAATATGTACTCCATTATAAAATTTCTTTCATAAGAATGGGAATTCAGGTAAAAATGAAAGTATATGAATACCAGTGCAAATATTTTCAAAATGTATTAATGAATGCATTCATGAATATATTCTTTAATATTATTTTAATAATCATTTCAGTCATATTTTATTTGAAAAAATCATACTATTCTCTTATTATTTTTAATAAAAATTATATTTAGGACAATATTTGTAATTTTTCTAATAAATAGTTAAACTCTTATATTATATGTTCTGCTTATATTAGTTATATGGCCAAGTCAAAATCTGTGTGACAATCCCACTCCATTTGTTAATAAAATAAATGAAATTAATCCTCTTTCCTGTCTCCAAAGGTACTATCAAAATCATACATAAGCTAAACAACAACAACTCATAATACAGCTTATTTTTATTACCATATAAAACCAGCATGTGCCTCATTTCTAAATCATATTTTTTTATCATATATATCAGCTGAGCGCCGTGACCCATAGGTCCCTTGTTACGTAAACATAATTGTGAGCTGTTTCTGTATTAATGAGAATTTTATACGCCAGAGTAAGCCAACCGAAAATTTTCCCTGATTGGGCCTATTATCGCCCATCCCGCCTCGTTCCCGTGTATCTAGGTCACACTTCCGTTACCCATAATCACATTTTCTTCTGGCGTACGCCATGATGGACGTTTGATCCCGCGCTGCGAGATTCGTCCACTGTTGGGTTTGTCGTTTTGAGTTTGCCAACTGATTGTAAGTTATTCTTATTTTCCCTTGCCCGCCATGGAGAACCCCACTTATTGTGTCTCTTGTGGCACTATAATCCCAGTTTGGGACTCCAACCCCACTTGTTATAGTTGCCGCACCAACAATGACTCCTGCCGTGGTCCGGCTGATTCTTGTTTCCATTGCCAGACGTGGTCCACTGACAAGTGGGCCTTATTCCAGGATTGGGTTCATTCCCCGGTTATTGGGGATTCCCCCTCCGTTCTTCCCTTGTCTGGCCCCGTGGTTGTCTCCGGGCGGGAGGGGGGGGAGCCTACCCTGGTTGACCGCACCACGGCCGTGCTGCGTTCACCGTCTGTTCCCGCCGGTCCTGTCACCTCTCCTGTGGTTTCGACTGTAAAATCGTTGCTGTCTCATTCCCGGAAACGGAAATCTTCCCCCGTTCCCCCGGCCTCCCGTTCTGACAGCTCATCTGCATATTCCATCTTACATAAATTGTCCCAGTTTTGTTCATCCCTGATGTCGGATCTAGACGATTCGTCTAGACCCGCAGCTGTCCGTCTGGCGCCCTCCCCGGAGCCCCCGGTCCTTTCTCCCCGGCCGTTCTCGTCGCCCCCGGCTCCTCGCCGAATTCCATCATTGTCGCCGGGGCCGGCTGGAGCCGTCCCGCTGGATCGCCCGGCCCTTCCTGGGGTGCAAGTAAGTGCGTCGATCCCTCCTGCCTCCGTTTCAGGGCGGCCGGTTCCTCCGTCTCCCGCCGTTACTACCCGGCCGGCCGGCTCTTTATTTCAGACGCCGTCTGCTGTGCGGCCGACGGATCCGGTTCCGGCTCCTTCCAGGATGGGTACTGCTGCTGCTCGTTCCCCGGCTTCCTGTTTCCAGCCTCCGGTTGTTCCGGCTCAGCAGGTCTCTCTGGCTCCCCCTACCCGGGGTTCTCCAGGGTCCCAGTCTTCTCAGTCAGCCGATCCCACCCTGGCGCCTGACCAGTGGTCGGAGATAGCGCTGCAATGCCAGGCTTGGCGTACGTGCAAATCTGCGCTTCTGGACCTAGTGGCTACCTCCACCCAGGAGGCTAACCCTTCTGGTCCGAAGTTCCGTCAGTTACAACCTTGGACTTCCTCGGCGTCGGCGGCCGGTTCATTTTTGAATCCTGCCGCCCTGCAGTCGCCCTCGGCCGCGCCCGCCGTGTGTATCGGGTTTTCCGAACACACGGGGGCTCTCTTACGTGAGCACCACACGGTGGTCTCGGGGTCTCGCTCCACTGCTACTGGGCCCCGCTTCCGCCGGGTTTGGAGAAACCTTGGTCCCCCGGTACCCTCTGGAATTCACGTGGGTACCGGGCTACCTGTTTCGATCGCTTGCTCCCTTTTCCAGATAACCCAGATATTCCGTCGGCTCCCATGCGCCTCGAGTCCGGCCTGGAACAGCCGTTTGCGGACGGAAAGTCTTTATTTCTGTCCTCTGTCCACCTTTCTGATCGTCACTTGTCGGATCTGGAGGGGCTCGGCCGGCAAGCGGCCGGCATGGTTAACGACTTGCAGGCTGTCACTAGCTTGCTCGCCGTTTCTCCGGACACGCTCACTCTCAACAACATCTGGCAGGCTTCTGCCCATACATGCGCTGAGTTAAATCAGGTCGTTTGGCGCCTGGTGGAAAATTGCATCTTATTACGCCGCACTGCTTGCATTTAGTCGTTAAAACACTTCAAGCCGGAGCTTACTTAGGTGGAGTTAACCGAACTTTATTGTCAACCTTTTACCGGTTCCCTGCTGTTTTGCGGCCACTTGCAGCCTCTCTTTGACCGCGCCTTAGAGCGCTCTGATCGTCAGGCCCGCCTCCGCTCAGCCTCTCTTGCGCCTCGGCCCTCCTTCCGCGTTCCCCGCCCTCGGCCTCCGGTTACAGCTTCCGCTTCATCCCGTTCGGCCGACTGTACCTGCGTCCGATTCAGTCTATCTTGCGCCGTCACGGCCTTCTCCGGTTAACCTCGGTTCGTCCTACGATCCTCCCGTTTCGGAACACCTGGCCTGGTGGTCCCTTCGTCCCTGGTTGGACCTTTCCTTTCTCCTGCGCGGAGTTCCTTTTTCCAGGGATGTCGATTGCACCATCTATACCGATGTGTCTCTCCTCGGTTGGGGGGCCCATCTCCCCGATCTTCGCGCTTCCGGGATATGGTCCCCGTCGGAACGTCTGCTCCATATCAATATCCTCGAACTGCGTGCCGTCCGTCGCGCGATCTCCCACTGGTCTCCCTGCTTGATTGGACGTCATATTCTCATCCGGACCGACAATACCACAGTTGTGGCATATATCAACAAGCAGGGCGGTACTCGGTCTCCCTTGCTCATGCAGGAGACTTACCTTTTGTTCGATCTATGCCTCTCTCTCCGGGCATCAGTTCGTGCATCCCATCTTCCGGGCGTGTCGAACATCCTAGCGGACGCCCTTTCCCATCATCCGGCGTCTCTTCCTTCCCCACAGCTCCTTCCGCTCCCGGTTATTCGGAGTGTTTTCGCTCGCCTGGGGCGGCCGGAATTCGATCTGTTCAATTTTCCGTCCCCCCCCCGTTCTCGTGCCTTCCGAGACGCGTCTACGTCACCCTCGCGACCGTCTCCCCGACACGCCGCCGTCCGGGTGGTCTCACCGGTTTCTCTTTGCGTTTCCGGCGCCTCCGCTCATCCGCCGTGTCCTTCTCCGCTTGTCCCGCGCGGACCAGACTACCCTGCTTCTCATCCTCCCGTTTCATCCTGCGGCTCCATGGTTTCCTCTGTGGGGTTGCTTCTCTCTCGCCCTCCGCTTATACTACCGCTCCGCATTGCGCTCCCGTCGTTCCCTCGAGCGCGTCGCCCATTTCGGTCGTGCCCTCTATGCGCATGCGTGCTCTCATCGGACACCTCAAGGATCAGGGCATTTCAAGTCCGGCTGCTCTCCTTGCCTCGGCTCCCCGTCGCCGTTCTTCGGACCGCATCTACGACTCCCGGTGGCGTCTCTTCACGGAGTGGGCGTCTTCCCGCGGAATCTCCCCTTTAGATCCGTCGCTTGCGGCTGTTTTGGATTTTTTCGTGTTCTTACTACAGGATAAACATTTATCCTATCCCTCTCTGCGTGGCTATCGCGCCGCCCTGCTGTCGGTGCTCCGTCCGCTGGGTCACGATCGTGTCCTTCATCACCCGTTGGTGTCGGACTTTCTCAAGGGGGTTCATGCCCGTGCGTCTCGTCCACGGTATGTTGCGCCTTCCTGGCGCCTGGACGTCGTCTTAAGTCACCTCCGGGAACCCCCTTATGAGCCGTTGCGTTTGGCCCATCTTCTCCATTTGTCTCGGAAAACGGTTTTCCTCCTTGCTCTTGCCTCGGCTGGTCCCTGTTCTGAGCTTCATGCCCTTGTGGCTGATTGGAAATTCACGCAAATTGCGGCCGACGGTTCGTCGGCCACCCTACATTTTCCGCCAGATTTTTTTAGGAAAAATCAAAATTTCGATGACCCTCCGTCTGCTTGGCACGTTCCGGCCCTCCCTAACGGTCAGTACAGTTATGGGGCTACCCATTGCCCGGTTCGTGCGTTGCGTTATTATCTAAAGGCTACTCATCCTTTACGGGGGGGGCGCAAGAAATTGTTTATTTCTACAAAAGTCACATCTTCCAATAAGGAGATTAGTCCTATCACAATTAGTTCGTGGCTCAAAGCTACTATCGTTGCCGCATATGACTCAGCTTCTCAATCCACGTTGGACCATTTTCACATCAAGGCCCATGACATTCGGGCAATTTCGACTTCCATGGCCCATTTCTCCGGGATTTCACCCAATCAGTTGGTCAAGAAGGGATACTGGAAATCTCCATCTACGTTCACACGCT
This sequence comes from Sipunculus nudus, assembly GCA_026874595.1. Lineage (NCBI taxonomy): Eukaryota > Metazoa > Annelida > Sipuncula > Golfingiida > Sipunculidae > Sipunculus > Sipunculus nudus. The sequence goes on along the minus strand of CM049309.1, from coordinate 21,494,289 downwards.
TCTATCTGAAAGATGTTCAGCTCCAGGCTTCGGGCCTCTACTCCATGGGCCCTGTGATCGCCTCTGGTGAGGTCCTACAATTTTCCCAGCCATCTTATTCCTCTCCGTCGGTTCCGCTGCCGACGTCGACTGCTGCTCCATCACCGCACTGAGATTCCTCGTTCCAGCGTTACAGGTTTGTGCTCCCTCCCCAAGGCATGTCTGTTTTTTTTTCTCATTAATACAGAAACAGCTCACAATTATGTTTACGTAATAAAACCCCCCCATTCCCTCCCTGTGAATGGTGGTTTTGTTAGTAAACTGTTGTAAGCTTTTCTGTATTACAAACATCGCTCCCTCCCAGTCCTCTTCCTTACGCCTTCGAAAATGTGATTATGGGTAACGGAAGTGTGACCTAGATACACGGGAATGAGGCGGGATGGGCGATAATAGGCCCAATAAGGGAAAATTTTCGGTTGGCTTACTCTGGCGTATAAACTTTAAAAGAGAAAATTCTCATTAATACAGAAAAGCTCACAACAGTTTACTAACAAAACCACCATTCACAGGGAGGGAATGGGGGGGTTTCGTGAGTTTCCAAGCTGTGATGAAATTCAATCTTTTGAATTATAGAATAATTTTATCTTTACACAAAATGTCGTACAGCCGAGCCAACAAATCCAGCAGAGATCCCTGTGATGTTAACCAAAAAAGAACGCAAGAAATTACGAAGACAGAACAGAAATGAAGCACAGAAAGAATTACAGGAGAAAGTAAGAATGGGCCTTCTACCACCACCAGAACCTAAAGGTGAGTTTTATTGTAACATAGTACATGTTGTATATAGTTGATCCCATGAGTTTCATGTTAATTACTAAAGCTACAAATGTGACATGCAAGAATAAATCTTTTTCAGGAGCATAGGCATTTTGCTTAACTGTCTCCCGCAGATTAAAGTCTTTTGAAATTTAATGGAAGCAAGAGGTTCAGACAGGTGGTTGGTTATAAGAGAAAAGATAGAATATTTAAATTTATCATTTGGAATATATACAAACAATATTTTTATGCCCCGGCCATTATGCCCCCGCCACAAAGTGGCCGGGGCATATAGTTTTACCCATGTCCGTCCTTCCGAAATAAAACAGTTGTACGGACTTTTTTTCGCAATGCCTGCAGATATTGGCCTGATTTTTGGTGTGTGGGCAGATAATGACCAGTTACAGATCAAGTTCGCGTTTCGTCATGGTTGACCTACTTTTGACTGTTTTACGGCTCCTAAACTTAGAAAATTTCATGAAAAATAGAAATTTTCATGACAAATACACATTTACGGACTTTTTTTCACAATGCCTGCAGAAATTGGCCTGATTTTTTGTGTGTGGGCAGATAATGACCAGTTACAGATCGAGTTCACGTTTCGTCCCGGTTGACCTACTTTTGATGGTTTTACGGCTCCTAAACTTAGAAAATTTCATGAAAAATAGAAATTTTCATGACAAATACACGTGTACAGAATTTTTTTCGCAATGCTTGCAGATATTGGCCTGATTTATGGTGTGTATGCAGATCATGACCAGTTACAGATCGAGTTCGCGTTTCGTCCCGGTTGACCTAATTTTGACAGTTATACGGCTCCTAAACTTAGAAAAATTCATGAAAAATAGAAATTTTCATGACAAATACACATGTACGGACTTTTTTTCTCAATGCCTGCAGATATTGGCCTGATTTTTGGTGTGTGGGCAGATAATGACCAGTTACAGATCGAGTTCGCGTTTCGTCCCGGTTGACCTACTTTTGACCGTTTTACGGCTCCTTAACTAAGAAAATTTCATGAAAAATAGAAATTTTCATGACAAAAACACATGTACGGTTTTTTTATCGCAATGCCTGCAGATATTGGCCTGATTTTTGGTGTGTATGCAGATAATGACCAGTTACAGTTTGAGTTTGCGTATCGTCTCGGTTGACCTATTTTGATTGTTTTACGGCTCCTAAACATAGAAAATTTCATGAAAAATATAAATTTTCATGATAAATGTACATGTACAGCCGTTTTTAGCCCTCAGCTCATAGGCTGTCTGTCTGTCGGGTGTCCGTCCGTCCGTCCGTTCCGCGTCTGTTAACTTTTACCTTGTGAGCGGAATATCTCTAAAAGGATTCACCATTGTAATTTTATTTCATCAGTGAAGATGTATATCGATAAATCCCGATCAAATTCGAAGATGGGTGACCTTGACCCATTTTTCTACATTTTAGAGCTGATTATAGAAAAACACTCAGAAGCTTATATCTCAGGAACCATTGTGTGGATTTTCACAAAACTTACTATGATCATTGGGACTGATGGTCTGTACGTTCTGCACAATTTTGGTGGCGTCACCTGCAATTTCTGATTTTTTAATGAAAATTTATAGGATTTTTCAATTTTGGCCTTTGTGCAGGATATCTCCAAAGGTATTCAACTAAGGAACTTTATTACTTCACTGCTTTTGCATCATATTTACAAAATCTTGGTCAGGTTCAAAGATGGGTGGTCTTGACCTACTTTTCAAGGTCACAGAGCTTAGTATAGAAAAAAACCTTAGGGGGATATTTCTCAGGAAGCATTTGGTGGATTGTTATAAAACATGGTACATACCTCTCCAATTTAAATTTATAACTGATTACCAGCTTTTGCTAATATTCTAGTTTCGCAATGCAATGCTTACAGATACTGGCCCAATGTTTGGTCTGTGGGCGCATAATAACCACTTACAGGTCGAGTTCTCGTTTCGTCCCAGTAAACCTATTTTTGACCATATGACAGATCCTGAACATAGAAAATTTCATGAAAGACAGAAATTTTTATGAAAAATGAACATGTATGGACTTTTTTTCACAGTGCCTGCATACTGGCCTGATTTTTGGTGTGTTCCTTGATAATGACAGATCGAGTTTGCATTTTGCCCTTCTTGACCTACTTTTGACCATACAACACCTCCTGAACTCAAAAAAATTTTACAAAATTTAACAAATGTTTCTAATTTGCCCCCGGCGGGGGCATTTGTGTCGTACCAACACATCTAGTTTACAATAAAACTGGCCCGAACTCTCAGTTTCATTCATTAATGGCATTCATTGCTCACTTGGATCAGTTCAAAATTGATGTATGTAAGTGTATATGGTATTTCACGAAAAGTCTTAAATTTTGATTTTACCACATTCACTGGTTGTGCATAGCGAACAGATTCCTGTATGAGATGTATAATTCACGTATTGCATGTAATAAATAATGAAGTTGTGTTACCACAAAATTCCCCTTTTACCATGTGTTAGGGGAAGCCAATTATCAATTGAACCATCAAATATATATATAGCTAGTTAGTAAGGTATCAGTATTGTAACACTATTCCCATGAGGATAAAGAATAAAACAACAGTGTTTTGTCAGTTTTATTTAAAATAATTGTATCCGCCAAAACGAAGTTTTGCGGATACTATGTTTTTGACTGGGTTCTGCCACCGCCGCCGCGTTCTTTTCCAGAGAACTCCTCTGAGACTACTCGACAGATTTTTCCGAAACCTACACAAATTATGGGGTCACATGTGAACTGGTGCCTAACCAAGTGACCTTGACCTCTGACCTTTCATCTCTGCCCAGCGTCTGTTTGTGCGTCTGTTTCCAAACATAAACCCATATATCTCAGGAACCGTTTGACCGATCCGGAAAAAAATTTTACACAAATGTAGCCCTGGGATAGCTTTATAACATACACAAAAAAGGTGGCGCCACCTGCAACCATGTTTGCACAGTGTCCATCTGTTCATCTGCCTGGGGTTAAAATCACTCATATCTCTGCAGTGGTTTGACTAATTCACCTAAAAATCGGCATGCATATACATCCTAGATAGTTTTCTTGATTTTATGACAGGTGGCCAACTACATTCACGTTAATGCTCTACACATAAACCCCTATATCTCTGGAACCGTTTGACCGATCCGGAAAAATTTTTTACACAAATGTAGCCCTGGGATAGCTTTATAACATACACAACAAAAGGTGGCGCCACCTGCAACCATGTTTGAACAGTGTCCATTTGTTCATATGCCTGGGGTTAAAATCACTCATATCTCTGCAGTGGTTTGACTAATTCACCTAAAATTCGGCATGCTTATACATCCTAGATAGCTTTCTTGATTTTATGACAGGAGGCGCCACCTACATTCACGTTAACGCTGCAGACATCCAAGCTCATATCTAAGGAACCATTTGACCAATCAGGAAAAAAATGTACACAAATGTAGCCCTTGGATAGCTTTATAACATACACTAAAATGGTGGCGCCACCTGCAGCCATTTTTGCACAGCATCCATCTGTTTGTCTGCCTTTGGTTAAAATCACTCATATCTCTGCAGTGGTTTGACCAAATTACCTGAAATTCAGCATGCTTATACATCCCGCATAGCTTTTTTGATTTTATGACAGGTGGCGCCACCTACATTCACTTTCACGTTGTAGACATCCATGCTTTTATCTCTGGACTCGTTCAACCAATCAGGAAAGTTTTTTTACACAAATGTAGCCCTGGGATAGCTTTATAACATACACAAAAATGGTGGCGCCACCCGCAGCCATTTTTGCACAGCCTCCATCTGTTTGTCTGCTGTGGGATAAAATCACTCATATCTCTGCAGTGGTTTGACTTTTCCACATGAAATTTTGCATGTGTATATATCTTGGATAGTTTCTCGTTCAAATAACAGGTGGCGCCACCTACAATCATGTTTATGTGGCAGAGATCCATTCTAATATTTAACATATATCCCCTTGCCACTCAATCCATGCCTCACTTCACCTTCCTTCTCTGATTTTGGCGGATACACGTAGTTGCTTATTGACTACCCGTATTCTAGTTAATTTTACAAGATCGCAGGTTAAAAGCCAAGCCATTGGAGGTAAACAACGGTCATATATATTAACAAAGGTAATGTACTGCTCGTTTTTTTTTTAAATGGATTAATATACAAAATACACAAAATGTCCAATGTAATTTACATCATATTAACACATAAAGAAGTCTGTGATCTGCTTCTGTTTTACGGTGAGTTGAGCTGTGTCCTGCACCTGTGTCTGCAATGGGTAAAAGTGATCTATCTGGCACTGAGACTTGTCTGACTGCTCTAAGTAGCGGTGGGGTGTTGCCAATGCCTGCATGGCCTGTTTTGATGTAGGAACTGGGAGTGGTTCCGTTCATCATCTGTTTCATCCTCAGCAGATTTTTTACCAACCACCGAGTCACATATCTCTTGGTCAGTTGGCATGCCATGGCACTCAGTAGCTGAGTCCATGTTTACATACTGCTCAAAATCTTCCTTGGAGATGTTTGGGGATGGTTTGTCATGGGTTGGTTCTGGTAGTGGCAATGAACAGTGGTTTGCCATATCGAAAAGCCTCACTGATCACAGGGTAATTAAGGCCCTTTGTACACATGTAATGTCTCCCATCTCTATATCATACCCACAATTATCAAAGTGGCTACCATTTAGGTTCCAGTCTTGATAATTCTGAGGATTACTCAAACACAAATCACCAACTCAAGTAAGTACAAGAAGTTAATGTGAGTTTTCTACCTTTCTGCCCATATATTCCCTTGCATTAATCGAAAGTTTGAGATTATGAGGCTTCTGATTATAAGGCACATTTTAATAATAACATACCAGTATGGGAAATAGTTTGGGTTTTCATAATTGCTTGCAAATAAGCAGCATATTTGGTTAACAGACTTACAGATAACTGGCTCTGTCTGTATTTGTGTATGTCACCAACTGTAGATCAGATACTGTTATGATGGGTAGCAATGCTTTATTTACAACATCATTACATATTAATTTCAGTACGTATGGCTAACTTGATGCGAGTGCTGGGTACAGAAGCAGTCCAGGACCCAACCAAAGTTGAAGCCCATGTTAGAGCACAGATGGCTAAACGACAAAAGTGAGTATGGTGTGGTCCTATGAATTGAAATACCTCCCCAGTACTTTGTAAAAAGCATTCTTGTTAAAGTCATTTTGTAATATTGTAATGTCATATTGAAATAATACTGAGAAAAGGTATATGATATGAATCATAGTGGATAGCAGAAAATGAAAAAAATTACTCTTATTTTAATCATTTTATCAAAGTCATTGATCATTTGCTTGCTTCTGTCCCCTTTTAATGCCTATTCTTCAGACAATTTAGTTTTATTAAACTGAGAGAAAAAATAAACAATAACAATGGAGAAAATAAAAACATCATCCTGCCTATTATGAAGACATAGATATTAAAAGGGTATTAATTATCACTCACTTTTGAATAAATGCTCTATTAATGTCTCATATATTTTCATATATACATTCTCCTAACTTTCTCAAAAATATAATTTACAGCAAAAGGCTGTTGAGTTTAAACAAAATAAGGTTTTTTTATGGTCACATTATAGAATGTTAATGTTCAATCAGTATAAGATAAATTCATTGACTAGTTCCCATCTTGCAAGGCATGTAGTTTCCTCAATACTCATCTGCTCATTTAACAGAAAAAGGATTGTTAATTACTTCTACTTTTCAGAGAAAGATAGAGTTCAATTAAAAAATAGTAAGTTTAATCACACATGACAAGGATTATGTTTGCAAAATATTTTATTATGATTAGTTTCTGTACTTTTACATAATGTACAAAATTATGATAATGTTAACAGTTGTAATCGAATATTATGACTGGTTTTGATTACCCAGTCTCTGCATTGCAATTTTATTTTAGTACAGTAAAACCTGGCCTGAAGACCACCTCTGTTTTGCAAATACCTCAAATAAAATACCACTCGTTCCTGGTCCAGATTACTTTTTTTTTCTTTATCTAAGACCGGCTTATGTGACCACCTTGAAAATGAGACCACCTTATGGAGGTCTCATTGGTGGTTATAATTTTGAGGTGTTACTGTACAAATTGATATAAATTGAGTGACTTTTTGAATATTTTCTGTGACACAGAGCTCATGAGGAAGCTAATGCAGCCAGGAAACTGACAACAGAACAGAGGAAAGATAAGAAGATGAAAAAGATAAAAGAAGATACAACATTAGGGGTTCATGTAGCTGTCTACAGGTAAATGAAAGAGACAAGTAGTACACAGTAGGTATAAATATCATTAATTGGCATCAAAAACATGCTACACTATATTATTTTGCTGTTTCTTATTTAAGAAAAGGTTTGTTTTATAAATTTAAGGCAAATGATTTGAAGGTATTGCTTTCCGTGCCTTAAAGGCCATGTTTTTCTTTTAACTCAAATCCTCTATTAGGATTGTTATAATATGTTAATGATTTAATCAGCACATGAAATTGTTTTAATCTGTATATGAAACAATTTTTTTTTTTACAAAAATATAACATAACAAAAGAAAATTCAGGGTTTGCCCAAGTGATGTAAGTCTTTTTTTGTGTTTTTTAGCTCAGCTGACTATAAGTCATCTGAGCTATAGTCATGGTCCATTGTCCGTCCGTCTGTCTGTCCGTCCGTCCGTCTGGATGTCCGTCCGTAAGACTGGCACGTTTCGACACCGTTGGACCTACGAATCTGAATTTCGGCATACAGTTAGATATCCCCATAATCTCCTACCATGCCAAAAATGGGGTCAATAGGACTTCGTTCCTTTGAGATATTAAGGAAAAACCTCAATTTTTTATTAGAAATCTATTTTCACACTTCAGGACTGCCTGATATCAAAACCACTCATCTGGTTTTCTTCATATTTACCATAAATATTCCTCTATATAGTTCCTATGTACATGCCAGATATTAAGTCAGTATTATATAATTTAAAAAAGTTATGGGCCCAAACATAATGAACTTAGTAAAAAAATCAGGAAGATATTTGGTCACTTAAGACCAAAAGTGTTAAAGGTAGGGACTTTTTTCCAGTAATAAAACTTTAATTAATCAAAATTTAATTGTATACCAAAAATGAGATCAAAATTTGTTAAATTTTTTTAAATATTGGCAAAAATATAAAATTGGTACCTTAAATTTTGCCCAACTTTGGCCATGGCACGTTTTTTTCCTGTAAGTACTGTGGATTTTATTTTCACACCAATTATACATAAGGATTTAATCCGTTAAAATCTGAAATTTGAAAATAAAAGCTGCAAAATTAGGCTAGTTATTGAATTTTTTTTGAGGCTCTTGTTGTATTCCCTTACATTGTCAAGCAGTCCACTTTGATGACTGTAGGTCATTCAGTGCACATCTCTATGCTCCCCAGGCTGTTGACATAATTTTAGTTGTCCCCAAAATCTCCTACCATACCGAAAATTGGGTCATTAGGACTTTGTTCCTTCGAGATATTAAGGAAAAAAAACTCTGTTTTCCTTAAAAAAAAGCCATTGTTACACTTCAAGGCTGCCTAATATCAAAACCACTGATCTGTTTTTGATCGTATTTAGTATTCACATTCTTTTATACATTTTCTATAAACATACCAAAAATTAGGTCAGTATTGGGTATTATTTTGAAGTTATGGGCCAAAACATAATGCAATTTTTTAAAAAATCAGGAAATATATTTACTCACCTAACATGAGAATTGCTGAACCTAGAGACTTTTTTTCAGGAATATAACTTTACTGAATCAAGATTCAATTTTTTACCCAAAATTATATCTGAATTTTGCAAATTTTTCAAGTTATTAGCATAATTAAAAAATCAATACCTTAAATTTTGTCCAACTTTGGCACTGTTGATTTAATTTTCCCAGCATATATGCATAAGGATTTAATCTTTTAAAATCTGAACTTTCAAAAGAAATTGATTGGAATGAATAGCTTTTATTCATGTTTTCATACACCATGTCAAGTGTTGTTTACATCTAGCCCACCTAGTAGTACAGCGTTCACTTGCATTATGTAACCCACCCCAGGCAGCTTACCTTGGCCCAGCTTGGCCACTACTAGCAGGCTTCCCCTCTGCCCTGCACTCATCCCCCCCAGCTGGTGCATAAACTAGATTAATGTAATAATTTTTCTGTATTTTATTTTATTCTTGGACATGCTACATTTTAGATTTTGTATTGAACCACCAGGGTTACAATGATTAAAGTGTACATTTAATTGTGTCCAGAAAGTGGTGTATTGCTGTGAAAGTGTGGATGTTCATGAGATAAGTAATTCCTTACTTCAGAAGAGTAAAAACTTCACCAGGTGTGAAATTGACTATTAATTCCAGTAATTAATTATAACTGGGATAGTAATTAGCACAATGATATTGTTTGTCCCTCATTCAACCAACAGTGTGTATACTTTATTTGAAAAGATGTTTTATTTTATCAAATTTACTTTTATTTTATTTTGGTGAATAAAATTAAGCATGTCCTGAAAACTCCAATGTACAAAACTTTTTAATTGTGATTCAAGGAATATTCTTGTAGATGCCATGTTGTGGCATTATTTTCTTTTAAAATAAGTTTAAACATTTATGATTTAAAAATAATAAAATATATGTGTATGCATAATATGACCCAATATTTTTTACTCTGTATATATAATGATTGCAACTTTTGCAACAATTCTAATATTTTAACTTATATTTTCAGGTTTTTTAATTAAAGATTTCTAAACCTGTAAATAAAAAAATGATTCAGATAAAAACTTCTTAATGGAAAAAGTGGATCTGCTTAAAAAAATAGGATTATATATAAACTTAAATGCATTATTCTCTTGAAGGTGAAATAAAGGTATTAGTCCATTCTTTCCACTTGCCTGTCTATCTGTAAATTTTCGTATGCAACACAGTATCTCAAAACTTTTACTGTTTTTCTTCATGACAGTCTTGTCAGAGTATTAGTTTGCAATCATATATTTAGAACTTTACTTTAACCAAGTAGGAGGGCCCCTTTCCTCTTAGCTTTTCATATTCTTATATAAATGAAAAACATTACAATAGAATATTTCTACATCCACCTTCGTGCTGCCCTCACTTTTCCCTTCTCCGAACCCCATCCCAAAGTCAGCCTCAGTAAGCAAGAACAAGATGAATCAGATATATTCATACTTTAGTATTTTGTATAACTATTCGTCCATAGGTACCTATGTACATGCCAGAAATTATGTCAATATTGTGTAATATGTAGACATAGTGGGCATCACAATAATGTACCTTGTCAAGACTAAAGAGATATTGTGTCATACAGTCACATATTCATAAATCACTTCATCAGCATAGTTAATCATAACATCATATCTGTCAAATTGAACACTTGCAGACTACCATACACTTTAGATCCTTCAACAAATAGCCTTATCATCATTCTACTACTGCTTATTACTGCTGTCATTGCATTCATATTTGCTCAAATATATCACAATTTTCAACCCCTCCTAAATAAATAAAAAATAAACCACTTTATTTGACTCTTTTAATCCATCAGTCAGGTAATTTCATTTATCATTTACTCACATATTACATTACATTCCTTTATAATAGCCCAACATGTACATGATATTCATAAGCTTTATCGACTCGATATAGTATCACAGTGGAGAAACATTTATAGTCCAATCACGATCAGCTGAGCGCCGTGACCCATGGGTCCCTTGTTTACACCATATGGACAGATCAAAGATGCAACATAGCATGGATGAGGTAAAATGTAGCTTTCCTAACACACTGTCTTTTGAAATGCATGAGATATGTGCCTGTGACCACATTTGGATATTCTAATTTTGTTGATGTGTTAGAATTACTATGTGCTTGGTTTGTTGCATTTCCAGGGTAAAGGATTTAAGCAACCAGTCTAGGAAATTCAAAGTAGAAACCAACGCCAATCAGCTGTTCATGACAGGCCTGGTGGTTCTCCACAAAGACTGTAATATTGTTGTTGTGGAAGGAGGTGAGAAAAGACAGCTCTGATTTAAAAACACTGAAAAGTAGTGAATATTGTCATTGGATCTACCTAAAAGTGCTCACACAAAAATAATTGTACATTGCATTTACCGTTTTAAGTTTACTGTTAATAATAAAATGGACAGTTAGCAAAACATCCTCTATTTTGGTTGTTTCATACTTCTTATAATTAAGAATATTGCTCTTTTTATGCAAATGATCTTTTTAAATTTATTTCCATACCATGACCTCAGATGAAATACACTGAAAAGAAATTTGGCATTTTTGGGTAAAAAAAAAGTGAAATTGATAATTGTGTATTAAGTGTTAACACTGAAAGCATATATATATATATGCAGCATGTAATGAATTAAATATTTTGAAAGTATTCTATATAATTGCTATCATAAAGTTTGTTAATTCTTGGTTTACAGGACCAAAACAACAGAGAAAATACAAACGACTTATGTTACAGAGGATAAAGTGGACTGATGATCAGCCAGTAAAGGATGAAGGTGAGTTTAATTAGCTTAATTATCAACTGACCAGGCATGTTATCAACCACCTTGGTCTGTGTGATATGTTGGGTGATGCTGAGTCTGTTACATTCCCCTGGTTTTCAGGAGTTATAATGGGTCAGGTTAGCTGTATCTGCTGACTGGAGTGCAATGAGGCTGACAGGGCTGAGCACCTTAATGAAATCAACATGATGCACTACCTGGGGTGTAGAAGCTGCTTATGTGAAGTCACCGTATAAGGGACATGAAAATTATTCCAAATCTTCAGGTGTCTCCATAGTTGCTAGCAGTCATGGAAAAAATTATATTTTTCAAGATCAAGGGAAAAGTGTGAATTTCATGAAAGTAATGGACTTGTGTGATTATTAGGTAACAATGTTGAAAAGTCAGGAATTTTGTTACAGATATGATGACTGCAGCTGCAAGTTGAAAGCATTTGACATCCCCATTTCTTTAAGAACTTTTTTTTAAGTCAGTCCATATCTAAATTAATTTTCCTTTTAATTAAGGTTCTGGTGCATATGCAGATTTAGTTGTTTTCATCAAATTTGTATTTGTGGAAAACTGTGAAGGATTTAGGTTGATAAGATTAGTGGCTGCTTATGAAAAATTCTATGAACATTCCTTAATATGCCTGCATAACACCAGACAATAAGGATCAGTGATTGAATTTAACATACAGTAATCTGACACAAATGTATTGCCAGTTCATGTTATGTTTGGTGAGGGCCTTGTAGAATAATGGGATATGGTCAGGGAAATAAAGCAGGCAATATTTAATAATGTTGTGTTTATTGTTATCATTGGTTGTGTTAATCAGTGGATCATAAGTAGGGATTGTTTATTTTAAGCGAACCTGTGAGCTTATGCGATGGCGCAGCGTCGTCCGTCTGACGTCCGCCCTCCAGGGTTGGCTTTCCGCCGTCCATGGCTGTAAGTCAGAAACTGTCGGAGCTAGCAGCTCCAAATTACATGTAAGAATTCGTCACATGTGAAACTTGGTGCCCTGGAGCTTATTATTGGGTATCTGCATTAATTTAGATTTTATAGAGAAAAAGCTTAAAAACCTTTAAAAATCTTCTTCTCTGAAACTGTCCAGCCAAATTGTCCAATATTTCACAGAAATGATCTCTGGAACAATCTCTCTCAAGTTTGTTCGAATGGTTCAGTTCGGAGATTTTTGGCCGAGTTACAGGAGGTTGAACTTAGTCATCTGTCCAAAAAAGCACACTAAAATTAAATCTCAGAAACGGCTAGAGCTATAATGACCAAATTTTATACCAATGTTTGTCACATATGTCATATCTGATTTTGAGGTATTGGTGGCGCCACCTACATTGATGTGTTTTTTACAAGTGAAAATGTAATTTATAAACTCTTCTAGCTTATACACAAATTTATGATGAAACTGTTCAGCTGATTGGTTTAAACTTTACAAGAATTATTCTATGGTAGGGTTCTGCCAGTTTTATAAGAACAGATTGGGTAAATACAGTTTTAAAAAAGCATTGTAGCCAATTGAAAAAGGCTTCCTGTATTTGAAAACAGATTTGACTTCATGCAGCCCAGTCAAGAGGTCACTCAGTACAAACAGGTGGGGTCCAGACATCACCATGGCAACTGACCTGGCTGGGGGGGGGTGGGTGTCCAGACAATGTGTCTTGACGTCTAGACACACCGTCTAGACGTCTGGATACAATGTTTAGATGCAGAATTACCAGATTATTGGAACTATATCTTTAAACTGTTTGAAAAAACTTGGTTTGCATTTTAAGCAAATCGGGTTTATCATCAGGTCACATGTGAACTGCTGCGCCTTCATTTTTGGTTGACCTCTGACCTTTCATTGCTGCCCAGTGTCCATTTGTGCGTCTGTTTCCACACATAAACCCACATATCTCGGGAACCGTTTGACCGATCAGGCTAAAAATTTTGCACAAATGTAGCCCTTTGATAGCTTTATAACATACACTAAAAATGGTGGCGCCACCTGCAACCATTTTTGCACAGCGTCCATCTGTTCATCTGCCTTGGGATAATATTACTCATATCTCAGCAGTGGTTTGACTTATCCACCTGAAATTTTGCAGGTTTATACATCCTGGACAGCTTTCTTGATTTTATGACAGGTGGTGCCACCTACATTCACATTTACTCTGCAGACATCCAAGCTCATATCTCGGGAACCGTTTGACCGATTAGGCCAAAATTTTGCATGTGTATAGATCTTACATAGCTCTTCATCATAGGCAAAACTGGTGGTGCCACCTGCAACCACTTATGCAAAGCTTCCATCTGTTCATCTGCCTTTGGATAAAATCACTCATATCTCAGCAGTGGTTTGACTTATCCACCTGAATATTTGCAGTTTTATACATCCTGGACAGGTTTCTCGATTTTATGACAGGTGTCGCCACCTACGTTCACATTTACTCTGCAGACATCCAAGATCATATCTCGGGAACCGTTTGACCGATTAGGCCAAAATTTTGCATGTGTATAGATCTCACATAGCTCTTCATCATAGGCAAAACTGGTGGTGCCACCTGCAACCATTTATGCACAGCGTCCATCTGTTCATCTGCCTTAGGTTAAAATCACTCGTATCTCAGCAGTGGTTTGACTTTTACACTTGAAATTTTGCAGGTTTATACATCCTGGACAGGTTTCTCGATTTTATGACAGGTGTCGCCACCTACGTTCACATTTACTCTGCAGACATCCAAGCTCATATCTTGGGAACCGTTTGACTGATTAGGCCAAAATTGTGCATGTGTATAGATCTCACATAGCTCTTCATCATAGGCAAAACTGGTGGTGCCACCTGCAACCATTTATGCACAGCGTCCATTTGTTCATCTGCCTTAGGTTAAAATCACTCATATCTCAGCAGTGGTTTGACTTTTACACTTGAAATTTTGCAGGTTTATACATCCTGGACAGGTTTCTCGATTTTATGACAGGTGTCGCCACCTACGTTCACATTTACTCTGCAGACATCCAAGCTCATATCTTGGGAACAGTTTGACCGATTAGGCCAAAATTTTGCATGTGTATAGATCTCACATAGCTCTTCATCATAGGCAAAACTGGTGGTGCCACCTGCAACCATTTATGCACAGCGTCCATCTGTTCATCTGCCTTAGGTTAAAATCACTCATATCTCAGCAGTGGTTTGACTTTTACACTTGAAATTCTGCAGGTTTATACATCCTGGACAATTTTCTCGATTTTTTGACAGGTGGCACCACCTACATTAACGTTTAAGCTGCAGACATTCAAGCTCATATGCAACACACCACGCTCTGTTCCCCTTGCCACTTAATCCATGCCTCACTTCACCCGTCCCACTCTGATTTCTGCAGATACTGATAGTGGCATGTCGACTACCCATATTCTGGTTTAAAATGTCCTAGTCAGAAACTTGCAGGTCAGAAACGTCCATTTTGCTGAAATCATAATGACTAAGTTAGATATGCAGGACTTAGGAGGATAAATATTAAATTTTAAAATTAAACCTCCATTCATACCCCTAAACTTTGCACAGGTTCGCATTAGGCCTGTAGGCCTTGTTTAATAAATGAAACTTACAGTTGGTCATGATTAGCTGACAGAAGATTCTGGCAGTCTACATGCTTCTTGGAGGCTTAGCTGGCAATTTCCATGTAGAGAAGTCTGCAGAACATTCGTTGATTAGAACTTTCCCAAAGGTATATTAAGAAGCCAGCTCCTAGATCTTGAGTGACTTTTCTGGACTTTTGCATGGAAGGTCCTTGGAATATATGTCCTCTGCATGTGTGGTGTGACATATACAGTAATTTAATATAGAACGGTTAAGCTCCATGTTCAACTAAAAATGTACATTATTTGCAGATTGTGAAAGAGCATTGGCAAATATTTAACAGATAATTGTATTTGACTGATATGTTTGTTTATTCTAAGTTCATATGTATTTTTGAACAAGCACTGCTGCATTACATAATTGGCCATGATACCTGCTGTGCACTGATGTTATCATTTATATGCTGCATGCTTAGTCTTCAGATGATGACTACATTATGTAATTGGCTGTGATACCCTCTGTATACTGATATGTTATCATTTATATGCTGTGTCTACAGATTACTTCATTATGTAACTGGCCATGCTACCCTCTGTATACTGATATGTTATCATTTATAAGCTGTGTCTACAGAAGATGACTACATTATGTAATTGGCCATAATAACCTCTGTATACTGATATGTTATCATTTATATGCTGTTTGCTTTGTCTACAGATGATGACTACATTATGTAATTGGCCGTGATACCCTCTGTATACTGATATGTTATCATTTATAAGCTGTGTCTACAGAAGATGACTACATTATGTAATTGGCCATAATAACCTCTGTATACTGATATGTTATCATTTATATGCTGCATGCTTAGTCTTCAGATGATGACTACATTATGTAATTGGCTGTGATACCCTCTGTATACTGATATGTTATCATTTATATGCTGTGTCTACAGATGACTTCATTATGTAACTGGCCATGCTACCCTCTGTATACTGATATGTTATCATTTATAAGCTGTGTCTACAGATGATGACTACATTATGTAATTGGCCGTGATACCCTCTGTATACTGATATGTTATCATTTATATGCTGTATGCTTTGTCTACAGATGATGACTCAGATGAGGAAGAGAAGAAACAAAACACATGTTGTTTGGTATGGGAAGTAAGTATCCCTTGTCTTTCATAATTCCTTTAAATATATTCAGTATTTCCACTTAAATATATTCAGTATTTTCACTACAACCAAACCTTTTTGCAATATGTTCAGAGTGATATATGATGAACAAATATTAAATCTTTAATAGGGATTTAGTAGCCTAAAAATTTTGATTGGAGAGTCTTTTGTTCTAAATGTAGTCTCTGTTTAACTCAAGAAATTTTGACAGGTTATGACTAAGTGCTGTGCATATCAAAGTCTGACATCTTAAGGCATGATAATAACATATTCTTATTGTATCATAACTTTCGTCTAGTGTCATCAACAAGGCATTGACCTATCCTCAAAAAAGATGTAATTTTAAGAATTAGAAATCTTCAAGCTATAAATATCTAATATAGCTGGTGTGGTTAAGTCAGGGCCAAGATCTTTTTCTACATAACTCAAGGTGGTTTATATAATGGATATGGTTAACAATTAGTGCACCTTTAATAAATAAAAATTTTTTTCTTCTCAGGGAACTGTGAAGAGCCGGGCATTTGGTGAGATGAAGTTCAAGATGTGCCCCACAGAGACATTTGCCAGAGAACAGTTTAAAAAGCATGGTGTAGAACATTACTGGGACTTAGCATACAGCGGAGCTGTGTTAGAACAGGCTGGTGATGGACTATAGCAACACTGATATCACATGATCAAGATAACACATCTAGTATACTGTCAACCACTCCTTGTGAGAGAGCTTGCCAACATGAAATAGTAACATGCCAGCTCATTAGGTAGTTTTTGGGATCAGAATGTTGTGATGGGCATGACAACACACAATTAACCCATCTTATCTAGCATACTGTCAGCTCCACCAAAGGAGAGGATTTTCAAGGATAAATCAGAAGATGCCGTCTTAACATCTTGACTGGGATCCCAATTTAGGAATGTTATGACGGGGATATAAGAACGTTAAAGACATCCTTGTGAGATGTTTTTTCATGTGAAGAACAAGGGAATTTATTGTTAATGGTTAATTTATGGGAACCTTGTTTGTTATGCCAAGTGTGTAGGGTTAAACTGAGTTCTGTTTACTTTAATTATTGTAGGCACTAAAACATCAATTAATTTGTACTGGGAGATAAACCTTGCACACTGGAGCACATGGTATCATCATCTCTCACATGTGATGCAGCTCCCATCTAAGTTGTATCACTGGACATAGAAGAATACACAAATTCTCTGGTCTTTTTTGAATGATTCAGTAAATGTGCAACATTTTTCCATGGGGTGCTTAAAGTTGAATATTTCAGTCAGGTTCTGCTAAAATATGCATGCTTTTTCTCAGTTTATATTTCACAAGTGTATCCTGACAGAAGGGTGTATATTTAACAAAGTGTACCCTGACCGAAAGGTGTACTGTGATCTCACTACTACCAGGTTTAGAGTTGGTATACCTGTTGTATTAGTTTGATAAAATTAATGCAAATTGGTATCTCTTGATAATTTCATCACAAAAACGGATGGCATGGATGTGTAAACAGATTGTAAATAAATTGTTTTATATAAGCTTTATTTGTTGTTTGTTTCAGTTATCCCTCTTTCCGAGTTTCACAATTCATCCAAACAACAATAAAAAATCAGTTTTAAAATGTAATAATTTATTTCAAATAAAGATTTTTACATCAGCTTTAACATGACTATAATGGCACTGCTGTAAACTTCATTAATCTCATAACATATCCTTGTGCTGCAGTTGTTTGTGTTATCCTGAATGTTTTTCTAAAACAAAATCCAAGACCTAAATCACTTCCAAGTTTACCAGTTGCATCACATGAAAAGCTGAATTTCACATTTGAAGCTTTATTTGAGGATTTCAGAAAACTTGCAACATTTCTTGCTACACATGGTAAAATCTTGACAGCACAACCATTGGTTTTAAACAATATAGCAGATGTAAAAAGGACTAGATCACAACATATTTGATCCATTAGACCAAAATAACAAGAATTAAACCTCCACCTCCAAAAGTAAAATGGCTGACTCCTCTTGTGGGGACTTTAGTCAAAAAACTGCACTAAGAGGGTGCTGTACTCTAAAAGTTAACCTGCTTTGTCAACTCGCCTACTATTATAACTCTACACTGCTAAATACAACTACTTGTATCTACAGAAGGCCTGCACAACTGGAATGTTGTAAGATTTTAGAGGCTGTTGTGTAATCATCTGGAAAACATCCAGCTGTCATTGACAGAATTGTAGGCACTTGTCAGCTGAGCCAGAATCTACTGTGACCTGCTAGTCAAATTTTGGTCGATGCTGCTTCTTGCTGCAGTAGCCCAGACAGAACAGCATCACAGCGATTAGTCCAAAGCCTCCAAGGATGATGATGCTTCTGTGATGCTCTGGGAAAAACTGAAAAGATCAGTGAATAAAAGATAAATTCCCTTTCCATGAATTCTGTTCATGTGTTAATGATCTGTTGGTGATGATTTGGCCCATAAACAGAAATAATTGAAATTCCTATAAATGCACTTTTGTAAAAGAATAAATGAACCTTCAGCACATGTTTTCTGACAGCCTTTCATGAATAAAGTAATTTTACAGGAAAAATCCATTTTGACCTGGTAGTTGGAAATGAAATTTATATAAAACTTTGAATTGAAATTTATATTAAAATGAGATAAATGACAGAATCTAAGTGAGAAAATTGTTTGAGGCATATTTTAATAGTCCACCAATAATTTTTTTTTTACTTTCTGAATATTTTTTAAAGTAAAATTCAGGAGTTTCAATATATATGCTCAAATTTTACATTAAAACAAAATAAAAAATTTTAAAGGCTTATGGACAATGTCATTCTATACACCATAACAACTGCAAGAAGAGGTCATGTCATAAATACTTGTGATGCCAATATACCAGATGATCCAAACATTACCATGAACTTACTCATACTATACAGGTGGAGGTTTCAGAAACAAATATAGCAATACAATCATAAACATTAATCCTAAAATTATTACACGATGAATATCATGTGGGACGCAGATTGTTAGAAAAACTTTGTTGAATTATCACAAGCTTATCTGAGAAAGACAAGTGTATCGCAATAAGTGTATCACAATATAATCATACACCTTATTTGTACAATTCTCATTTGTAACTTGGAAGGCAGATTTTATAGAGATCTGCTTTGTGACACACTTTTTTAAAGCCCATGACTTCAGGTGTTTCTGAAAATCCAAAAGTAAACATACCTCCAGTGCTGACACAGCTTTATCAAGCACTTGGTCACTGAAAAAATGAACAAAACATATTAATCAGGCAAATACAAAATCATCTGTCCTTTTGGACAATATATCTGTATATATGCATACAAACTGCTATATAGCAGAGTGCATTGGTTATGTTTAGATGATCGTACAGCAATTTCAAGCACACTATCATGATCTTACAGCAATTTCAGGCACATTTTCACAATCTTACAGCAATATCAGGCACATTTTCATGATCCGAAAGCAGTATCAGGCACGTTTTCATAATCTTCAAGCAATTTCAAGCAATATCTGTGTTTAAATTTTACTTGTGAATAGAAGATATGATACACATCTTGTCACCATGGTATTTCTAGTGGCTCCACACCAAGTTCTGTATATCAAACTGTGGTTAGCTTCATTTTGTTAGGCTATTTTTTTCGTGAGTTTCACTTTTTCTTTGTTTTGCGAGGGTTTGATTTTCATAACATGCAGTAACCTACTTACAGTATACCAATTATCACGTTAAACAATATGCATGCTAAATCTTAAGAGTCTGATGGGGACCCACAAGTACAAGTAGAAGTTCTAGTCCCCTATAGGCACATAAATGTCATATGAAAGATCTGATCTTATTTATGTCAATCTTTTATTTACAGGTAGCATAACATTACATGTTATTAGTTATAATATCATATTTTGCCTTTCAACTTTAAACACTTTTCATTGTGTTTTCACCTGAATAACATATCTATAATGCAGACAAAATGCCATTGAGGCTAGATTATAATTATACATGACTGTTTATATGTGTAGATGAGGTGTTTGATTCACGATGGATTCATTTTCATAATAATTTCCTTTTCGTTGATATTGCATATTTGGGCACTTCATGAACAACAAGCCAACCACAGTATAACAAGGTTCCTCAAGTGTAACTACCCGGCCACCTACCTATATATGGAAACAGATTTTGTCATTTTTTGTTTTCATCAGATTACAGTAGTTACAAGACTGCCAGACTGGCTGGAAACAGTTTCAGAATAAATATTGGCATTTTATGTTCATTGTATATTTTAAGAGAAACTGGGTGATGTCATGGTAATTCATGAGCACTTCTGTAATGGGTCACAAACTTACAATGGTGTTGGCTCTGTGGGCACCTTGTGACCGTGGAAGTTTTTGTAGGAATGATGCATGAAGGAGTACAGGGATTCAACCCGAACGTCTGCCAAGGTGTAATGATAGTACTTGCCATTTCGAAAACTGTAACAGATAAAATTACATTCACACATTATCTCTCTAGGTCATCAGAGTCCACAACTGTGTCATAATTCTGTTTGCAGTCCAAGTCCAAAATCTGTTGAATTTTAGGGAAACACCTTCTGTTTACATTTTCGCTTACAAAATATTACATATTCTGTGAAGTCCTTACCACAAAAACAACAATGTTTAGGTAATTGCCTTGTAACAATTCCTTTTTACATTCATACCTAAGCTGCTGGTGTATTTAGAAGCCCCAGTGCATTGTGGGCTGCAGATTTTGAAATCTCGCCAAACTGAAATAGGCACCCTGTTGTGGAACAGACTATAGCATATCTTCAAGAGGAAAGATGCAGGAGTGACATTTTACTGTGAGTGTGAAAATCACTTTTCTGTCAATTTTCTGTCATATATGCATGCACGCTTATGGAGACACTGGTAAAATATAGTAACAAAATCATATGAACAATTTTTTAGCATTTTGCAAACATGGAAAGCCAGCTTTAGATCTAATACAAGCCAGAGACTAAATGGGAAACTACCTCTAAAAGATTAGGTAGATTTTAAATGTTATTATTATTTGAAATGTTATTATTTGAAATTTAATGAAATTTGAACTCTTTTTCAATAAAATGTATTAAAAAACTGTTGGTGGGCACCCAGTAGTGTAACCATTGTGGTAGATTAGGTCTATTGTTACTTTTCATGGTTAAAACCTTTTTTGTTAGAGCTTTGGCCAAGAAATACTATTTATAATTGACATAAAACTGGATAAAAAGCCTGTATTTAGTGAATAATGCTTACTTGCCAAACAGACTAAAAGGCATTTAAGGGGGAACATGACACTTTACTGGCGCCCCCTACTGATGACACTGCAAATTAAAAATATCTGGTTTAATTTTATTATTCAGAGGCTACATATTTTGCCATTTGTGACTTTTGTTGTCATGAACAACGTCATCGCTTCAGTGCATCATTGGAGAAAAGTAACTACGATGAACAATTATTGTAGGAATGCTCAGTGTGACTGCTTTATTTAATTATATTTTCAAATAGTATCAAAGTTTTACAAAGATAGTTTCACCAGAATATCACCAAGAGAGGCTCAAGTGAAGGAATATGCCAACGGCTATGTTGTCAACTGTAACTCAGTTTTGACAGTTGCAAGTAGATGACAAAAAAGAGCATAAATATCACCATATGATTGTAAGTGACACTGATGGTGTAATTCTGAAGAGATATTTAGTATATACCCATAGCTTTTTAGTGCTGATATTTATATTTCTTTTTATATGGGCATTTCAAAAACTGATCATATATTGCACACTGCGCAGACTCGGACTCTCAAGAGTACGACACTGCTGTCTGGGGATTGTTGGAGTCAAAATCTGACTCCAACAATGCACCACGCGGCATCACCATACACACTGACAGCGGAAACAAACAAGGTGTGAAAAGGAGCCAATGAAGTCCGTTAAAATGCTTTTGATTTTGTGTAAAGAAGTTACCGTAAAAGTCGTTGCAGAAGTCGCGACTTGTACTAGGAAATCGAATTCTAAAAACTAGAATTTTCTAGCAAAGTCGGGGTGCGACTTGTAATACGTACTTATCCCGTTTCTGTCAGCTTTCCCGGTACATGGAACGACGTTAGTTGAGCGATAATCGGCAATACCTTTAACCAGTGCTTTGTGAAACGTCTTTCCCCAATAATTTACACTTTCAACCATCTCTTATGCTTTATTTTTTGTGAACTGACGAAATTTTCATTTTATTAACATTAAATGCAAATTTTAAATTTGCCCAGTTCAAGACCTACCCGTTCTGACAAGTCGTCATTCAAGTGACACTTCCTAATCTGCGTTACTATTATATCATGAGTCAATTTGACGCATATGCCAGTCTGCCGCTATTTGATGTACATTTTCTTTCCGTTTAACTATATGGGTATGCTTTCCATAATGAAAAACTCGCGGTTCCATATCCGTTAATGCATGTTAAGTTGCGTCACATTCAAGCTTGATCCACTACACATACGTCGTGAATTCTTTTGCCTGCCCGGTTGATCGCTGAATACCAGCTGACCTTTGAAGCCATGTAGCGGAAGTTCAAGCCCCGGGTCACCCGTGCAATGACCTTTACATCCCCATGTCAACTAAGCCTTCCGTGACTGATATCCACAATTATAAACTCTCATATTAAGAACCATTAGGTCACTGTCACCATCTCGTGGTTCTCAAGCGTTTTGGATAACAATGTTATACCGTTTCACGTGAGCTACAAATATACAATTTGCTTCGAGTGTTACCCGTGTCTCTTTCAGGACGATCGTATGCCCAACAATATGGCGGCAAGCATGCATTACGGTCAATCGTGCGTTGACGTATTCGTGATTTTTTAATGAAGACACATTAATCAATACAATGAAATAACAAACACCATTTAGGTATATGTTTTATTTACTTAAAATGCCACATACGCACCTAAATTCAGCGGGAACCGGCACCGTTTGGTGTCATGACGGATCTGGTTCAACACGGCTGAGTTTGCCATACATCCAAGCCACTTGAATATAATCACTGATAACGATGGGAATTGGGTTTTCCAGATATTATCAAAGAAAAATAAATCATAAGTCCCAGTAAATATAATATCTGTAAATTCAATTATGTTTATTTTACGTTAACTGACCGGTCAATAAAGCGTTCATTATCCCGCTGTTGACTGACATATATTTCAGTGATTTCAGTAATACCTCGCATGTGCCGCGCCTAGATGGTAAGTTGTAACACTAAATTGAAGGGTTACTAAATTTAGTTTTAGAGCCCATTTAAGAAATTAGGTGAATAAATTCAAACTGAATTATTCTTTCCATCTTTCAGTTGTCTTAAGTCAGTTCAAATCATGCCCAATGCGACGGATTGGGACTCGTCACGCGTACGCAAACTAATCCTAGTCTAATGAATCCACCCTACGTTTGACGATCTTTAACAATTTAAAGAGTTGCTCGATTGTGATAGTATTTTGCCTCAGACTCTTTTAGTTTATTAATACAGTCATTTAACTTGATATTTGCATTCTAAAGTTACTTAACCTAGTAAGAAACGGCAACAATGACATCGTTTAACAGCACAAAATGTTATCCGACGCAGCTGACTTTGGCACTGTACAAATCTTACCTGACAATTGAACCCCGACTTTATATGTTAAGATTCTGTTGTTATTCCTTAAATATAAGCATTGTATTAAAGCTGTCCAATTATTTTTACGTTTAAATGGTTTATCTAGTTTATAAACCACAAAAGTACTACGGGGACATTGGTTGTAGTCTTGCATCGTAAGGAATGATACTCAAATTCCAAAAGTATCGGGTGGTTGGGACGCCTCCGAAGTCTTGGTGCGACCTATGTTATGGACTTTTTACTGAAACTAAACTTGAACGGCTATTCCCCAGGGGGATCCTTAAAGTCAGGGTGCGACTTGTAATAAGGATGCGACTTCTGCAACGACTTTTACGGTATATATCATGTAAAACGAATTTACCTAGCGACTCTTTTGCGTAATTATGCTGAAATACCGTGGATGGTGTCTTATCGGCACTGCTGGAAAGTACGTTCCTCCATGGTAAACTGTCCATGTCTATGCCCGCGTTTTGTGTTTTTTAGAGAACAGTGACGTCACAAAGTCGTCACAGTGATCGGTCGCGCGTCACCTTCAATTGACTGACATCATAAGTTTGACTAGTTTTTTTTATTATCAGTTCTCAGACAAGGAATTTTAATAATTCGTAAATGTTGAAACTTGTCTTGTCATAGTTAAGATTGTCTCATACAAAATCAAAACAAGGTAAGGCATTACTTTTTACCCAGGTAGTCGGCGGAATAGCTCCTGCAACCTTTGGACAAGAGAGGTTTACATTGCTTTACACATATGAAAAATTATCCCAGAAAAACATGCGGACACGGGAACTTGGACGGACTATAGATAGACGCATAATATATATATACGGGGCTGAACTTCAGCAAGATAAGGGAACCCACACATTTAGCTCAGCTGACGTCTTACTATAAGCTGATAAGTTACCCAGTATATGTGCTGTAGTTATGGTTAATCGTCCGTGCGTCCGTTAATTTCCTGTTGAATAATTTAAGAGAATTTGGTACCAGGCTACACTTGTCAAGTAGTTCGGTCCTTCCCACAGTGCCCAAACAGAAGAGATTCGTTTCGAGTAGAAACGACCTCTGGCGGAAGGGTGCATATATTGTTGACGCCAGAAGCCATTCATGTGTAGACTTGCTCTCTGGCTCCAAACCGCTAGCGCCACCTTATGGGTTTTTCCTAAACTAATGTCCAAAATTTTCATATTTTGGCCTAATATTTTAAAATTTAACCCATTGACATACACATTTTTGTCTATAAATAAGATTGATATTTAATTCTGCATGTTTTTTTAGAATATTATGAAAAATACATTGGTCAGTTTTCTAAAATATGTAACTTTTGCTTCCCCCTTAGTTATAATATCATATAAAAACCCACCACAAGTGTCAATTTTCAACTTCATATACTGCAAAAATAAGCACATTGACCCCCAGATTTCATTTAATAATTTTACAAAGTATGTCTTGTAGATATCATGTGCAGGCTATCTAAGAAATTCCATTGGTAGTTTAAAGTGTCATGTTCCCCCTTAATGTAAACTGATTTAGTGAAGCATTAAGCCTGATAAGAACTGGTTGTCACACAATATAGTGGGTATCAGTGTTGGGAACATCAGAATATACTTACAACAAGATGGTTGGACATTTACTGATCTTGAATCTTTGGCGTACTTTAGGATTTTCAGCAATATCTATTTTAGCAACATTCATGCGTTGCCTAACTCTGAAATCAGAAAAAAAGTCAGTCATATGGAGTAGTTATGAACAAGGTATACATGATATAAACAAATCTTCCCTCTTATTATTTCAAAAATACAAAGACATATTGAATATTAACACCAATACCAATAATAACTTTACCAAAATTCATGCACAAAATGAATACTATTTATTTAAACCAAGTATTAGCGATGTAATAATATGCAAATGGGTTGCAAAGTTAATTGTTAATTTCTTTCAGCTTATTAATAAAATTTGACAATACACAAAATATTTATTTTTACCATAACATGGGCAAAGTGCCTACAGTGATTTAAACATTCAAAAGTTCAGATAAAGTATGCTATGAGCAAGAAAATAAAGTCTCATGGTAGGTATGAGTCAACTTTGAAAAGATGGTTTGATGTGTGTTAACATAAACACTACCTTGATGCTACAGCTTCAAATATTGCTTGCAGATTCCCACATTCCATGGTTGGTTTGTAACTGAAAGACAAATATAAAGAATCAGCTTCATATACTTGATCATAAATCAGTCTCTTCAAGTTTAATAAGATTCTTTTCTAGAAACCACAAAATCTACTTTTACACCAGGAAGTGCCATAAAGCATGTTTTTGATGTGATATTTGTTCTCTTACATTTGGTTTGGTTAACTGGGTTTAAAAAATGTTCATTAGAAGTGATATGAAGATGTGTCATGGATTTGGATGTGGTGATACCTTGCTGTAGGATACATATTGTGATAATTTACTCAGGATACCATGACTATCAGTAGTATAATATTATTACTGTTAAATATTACAAATCATTCTTTTTCTTTACTCTGGAGTTAAATTTAAAGTTTGCATGCCCATGTCTCAAGGCTTAAGGAATAATAAATAATAAACAGCCCTTTTGATTGGTAGATTTTTTGGCTGTTAACTTATCAAATGCTGATTAACTGATTTCTGACCAATGATGTTTCGCCTTACATTAGCTGGGCTACATAAAGAATGGAAGTTAGGTAAGCTGTGCAAAAATGGAAGTATTTTTGCAAGGGGTATTGTGTGCCAGGACCATCCCAGCTATAGTTTCGTGTATAGTCTGTTACAGATATATTTGTATAATTGATCAGCTATAATGGACGTGAACACTATCAGGCATAATATATCCTTATATCAGAGGGACAGATGCTGACTGTATTGATTACAATGGTTACCTGTGTGGCAACAGGTGGTGCATTCTGGTGCCTAGGGAAATATATCAAAGTAAGCTTCAAGCTAAAGAGTTCAATTTCCACCTCCACCAAGAGGGTATGCATTCATTCCCATTCACATGTGTGTGTGTTTGTGAGTTTGTTCACATCATAACTTACAAAATCACCAACAGAGTCTCATGAAATCTTCAGGGCATTTTCAGAATGGGCAAAGAAAGAACCAATTAGATTTTTGTCTTGATCTGCCCCATGATCTGGGTCCAGGAAGGACATCCAAAAATATTCACAAATGTACATTCACTTATGCATGAATGAATCTGGGAATATGGGTCAAACAGGTGAATGCAAACACGGATTGGGGGAACTTCTGCACAAATTAACCAGGAAGTATGGGCGGAATAAAAGAATGCAATGACTGCTCTCATTGTGGAGGCTTGCATTCCTAAGAATGCAAATTTCCAGTAGAGTTTGTATTGTTGTACTTGTGTTTTTTTGTGTGCAAGATTTCAGGCAAAACAACCCTTCTGTCTCTATAAGCCAAAGAGTATGCCCGTGCATATTAATAATGATATGGAAAAGCAGCATAACTTTGCTAAGAAGAGGACTGCAATCACAGTTTTCATGAGGAAAGTGTACTCCCCTCACCCACAACTAAAGCAATTACAGATCTCTTTATGTAAATTTTTAAACATTTGGAAACCTTGACCTTCATGTCAAGTGTTAGCATGTAATGAATTAATGTTTCTAAGGGGGCAAGGTGTCACAGGAAACAATCCATGTGAAAAATGTTGAGAGGAAATGAACTTATTAACAAATATAGACAAAGCAGGTTATGACCTTGAAAATTAGATCAAGGACATAAGACCCTCCTCAAATTCTGGACCCAAAATATTGATATAAAAATAAACTGATCAAGCCCTATAAGACTCCCCACTGTGCATTGGGAAGTTAAATGAGATCTGCTTTGTAATCTGGTTATCTAGAATAATGTTGGTTATAAATTGAAAATGGGCAGTCAACAAGCGACTACAGCTATCCACCAAATCACAGACGCATAGGAAAAGTAAGGCATTGAATGTTCCTGACATGACATGACTCCAAATTCGTGGCATCAGAGATGCCAATCAAAGCCTTTACCAAGCCCTACGGGGCTCTTTCCAAATTAATTAAATATGTTCCCTTTATTTAACACATTTAAAAAAAATCAACCAAAAACAATCATGATTGATAGCCCAAATTCCATTTTTTTAAATGCAGATGTGATAATCTTAGATTTAACATTGACTCTCATTCAAGGGACTGCACATTATAATTATAAAAAATCTGCTTCAGGTCATGTTCTGACCGTAAAATGCAGATACTTGATTGTGTATTCCTGCTAACTGCAGTCAATCATGCCATACACAAGCCTGGTATTCAGTTATGTTAGTTAAAGAAAAGTCATGTTCTGGTATATACCAATTATAAAGTTAAGTCTTTTCTAATACAAATATACATGGTCCTTAATGGGATATTAATAGTACTGATACACTTGGGTTTCAAGCTTGAGTAATCACACAAGGTAATATTACTGACAGTAATTACATGCTACATTGACCATCCTAAAGGACTAACATATGTCAATTATACCTTGCAGTCTGACATTTATAAACAAGGCCTACAGGCCTAATGCAAACCTGTGCATTGGAAAATACACCAGGTATAATGCTTCAATGCTGGACCATTACTTCTCATGTATATGAACAATGCAGGAACTAAACATTTTGAAAAAGAAACAATTACACAAACATCACTGCTGAAATTCTGGCATGGGAGCACACAACACAACTAGGGACCCATGGGTCTCGACGCTCAGCTGAATTCGTCTATAAGGATTTTTTTAAAGAAATTTTTCAGAATGACAGTCCTGTGACCTTAACCAATGACCTTGTGACCAAAAAATCTTAGAACTTAATATCCTTAAACTTGCAGCATTAGGATTATTGTAACAATCTTTTAAAAAGTGACCTTGACCTCTGACCAGATAACCTCAAATTCTACAGGTTTCCTCACTTTCAGCAAGTATGTGTGAACGTTGGAAAGTTCAGGATGAAAAGTTTGATTTACAGTGCATCCACAATCTTTTTAAAGATGTGGCTTCTGTGACCATCAACTTAGATTGCTGGACCATGAAAATCAAAATGAATTTACTTATGTGGTTGGTCATTATTAAATCAAGTTTGAAGCCAGTTTGTCTATCCAAAGCAGAATTATCATCCATAAACTAATTTGTGAATGGATGGGCCCTGTGACCTTGACCTATGACCCAAAAATCAAACAGAATCTTCCCCTAGTGGCAGGTTAGTAATATCTTGAAGATGGAAGGTTCACGATGAAAAATTTGGCTTCAAATGCATACACATTCCTTTTTAAGAAATGGGTCCTGTGACCTTGACCTTTGACCATTGGACCCTAAATTCGACATGGTTCTTACTTTAGTTGTGGGCCATTTTTAAGCTAAGTTTGAAACCAATATGTCAAACTAAACTGGAGTTATCATCTGGAAACTAATTTGTAAACAGATGGCCCCTGTGACCTTGACCTTTGACCTTGTGACCCCAAATTAATTTATGCTCTCCCCATACTGGCAGGTCAGCTAAAGCGCAAGATGGAAAGTTTGGGATGAAAAGCTTGGCTTAAAATGCAGCCAAAATCTTTTTAATTAAGTGAGTCCTGTGACCTTGACCATTAACCTCATGACCCGAAATTCATATAGGTTCTTGCTTTAGTGGTGGGCCATGTGTAAGTCAAGTTTGAAATCCATGTGCCGATCCAACCTGGAGTTATTGTCTGGAAACAAATTTGTGTGGATGGACGGATTAACAGACAGACAGACATACAAACAGACAGACAGGGTGATAGTGCATCCACTTGTGATCAATAAACCCACCAGGTTTTGGGACACCAGATGTAATCACAGCTGAGAAACTGACATGATTGTTGTCATTTTTTAGTAAATAAATAGAAAAATATTCGTTAAAATAGGAAAAAATACAGGTGGCGCCACCATGTTTCAGGAACTGACAAAACTAGTCATGGTCAATATTCAAGGCAAGATTCATGACAAACCATGCATTAATTATCAAGATATTGGAGGTTTTGTATCAAATTTTTTACTATTGTGGGGGGTACTTTCAAGCCCCATAGCTCGAAGGATATAGGTCGCAGTGACCTACTTTCAGGTTTCTGATGAAATTTTTTATTGACCTCCCTGGATCTTCACTTAGATGTTTCTAGGACCAGCCATTACAATTTGTGCCCTGCTAATGGACTGCTGGATGCCCGGGTGTCCGGACGGATGACGGACAGGTGCCATTCCTATACCTCAGTTGACTTACAGTCAGCTGAGCTAAAAATGATTGTAGCTGGCACCACCAGTCTTGTATACAACAAAGCTATCAGAGATATATACATATCCCCAGTTCAGACTGATATATCAAACCCCTCATGAGAAATAAGCAGGGACACACACTGTACAAAAATTATTGTAGGTGGCACCACCAGTCTTGTATATGACAAAGCTATTCGATAGATATAAATATGCCCAATTTCAGGATGATATATCAAATTCCTCTACAGAAATAAGCAGGCACATACACTGTGCAAAAGTCATTGTAGGTGGTGACACCTGTCTTGTGAATGAGAAAGCCATCAAAGACACATAGACAGGTCATAATATCAGGCTAATACATCAAACTTACCTTGAGTCTGATGCATGGGGCTGACCAGGCTTAGGTGAGAAAGGCAGTCGCCTAGAGTGAACTATGACTAATTTGCTGGCTATGGCTACTGCACTGAGTGAACTCATGACCTGCACCTGGCTAGACTGGGTGAACTTTTGACCTGTTGCCTAATCTGATACAGTTGGCACTCTGCCAAAGCTATAAATAGATTGGCTCCACATGCAGCCTTGAGGGGCATTACACCCATTACGTGATCACATAGTGCCCATGAGGTGTTCACATGTCACCCATGAGGGGATCACATGCCTTGTGCTTGGCTGCACTGATTGAACTCTTGACATATATCTGGCTGCACTGAATGAACTCTTGATCTATTGCCAAATCTGAAACAGTTGACAGTTTCTTAACCTATTTAAATATACAGACACAATCTTGGCCTGTTGGCAAATCTGTTTACACATACTGAAAGACTTTGGCTAAAATGCTTTTTTTCAAGCTGAAATATTCATAAACTTTTTATAAAAATATCTAGATTAATAAAAAATGCAGTTCTTTCATTGTTAAAGGTCCAATAATTCTGCCAAAAATCATTCAAATAAACTTGAACGAAGGCCATCTAAGAATAATTTTTGTGCCATGTTACAGAAGTTATAATTGAAACAATAATATTGTAGAAGAACAGTTTTGCAGTTCTCTGTTTGAGTTAGACATAATAATGGCCATAAGACCAACTTAAGCTTTTCTGATATGATTGAAAGAACCATGTCCCAGGATAATTCTTTTGAAAAATTGAATGAATCAACTTGACACTTTCATCATAAACATTTTAAGCTGAAAAAGACTAAAATTATGAGGTTTTTGCCCATAAAAAACAGGTCAATGTAGGTGGCACCACAAAATCTGCAACTTCAAATATGAGTCATGTGACCAACATTTGCACAATACTTGGTAATGCTAGGTTCTGTCATTTCTGATATAACTATGTCAGTATGCTTACTTGGCCAATTGACTGTTCAAATTCGTTTAACTCCACTAAAATTCATCAAAAGCAAACCATTTGAACAAACTTGAGAGGGCTTCCCTCTGGGATCATTTCTGTAAAATACTGAACAACTTGGCTGGACCATTCACAAGTAGCAGATAGCAAAAAAATAAGCTGAATCCCACAACATTTGATATGTGACAGATTATTGCATAAAATCTGGGGATGGTAGCTCCTGCTATTCCTGAGAAATTATGGGTTAATATACAGATGGCCAATGACCCCAGTACAAAAAAAAGTCAATGCAGGTGGCGCCACCAATACCTGAATTTCATGTGACCAACACTGGCATAAAATTTGGTGACAATAGCTCTGGCCGTTTCTGAGATTGTCATTTTAGTATGCTTTCTTTTGACAGATGATTAGGTTCAACTTCCTGTAATTCGGCCATAATTCACCGAGCTTGAACCATTTGAACAAACTTGAGAGAGATGGTATAAAAGATAATTTCTGTGATATATTGAACAAATTGGATTGACAGTTTTTGAGGAGAAGATTTTTAAAGGTTTTTTAGCTTTTTCTCAATAAAATCTGAAAAAATGCAGATTTTTTCAGATGGCTAATTTTTTGCATTAAATTTCATCATACAAGCTCCAGTCGTTTTCGAAATAGTTTGGGTGAACGTATACCTGCGATTGTAAACATTGCCTGGCATGAGGAATATCTAAAATCATAAATCTACATTTTTTAAAAGTTTTTTAAAAATCATTCTTGTCAATATTAACCATAGATAACCTGAAATCTAAATGTCTGGAGGCATGATGTAACGGATGCTGATAAACTGGTTCCAGGCTAGATGTATCTGCTTCACACGGCTAACATATATGGTAAAATGACTCAATTCAATCTTTATAATTCAGCCAAAATTCATTCCTTGGAACCATAAAAGACAATTATTATAAGAATTATTCAGAGGATTATTCTTGTAGAATATTTAACAAATTGGCCTCAGTGGCGTCAGTCAAAAAAATGTTTTGCAGGTTTATAAATCATATTGAAAAATAAAGCAAAATGGCTAAGTTAAGTTTCCCATAACTCGGCCAAAAATCACTGAACCAAAACCATTTGAACAAACTTAAATTATCAACATCTAAGGATAATTAATATGTGAGATTTAAGAATTTGGCCCAGTGGTTTTTGAGAAGAAGATCTTTGCAGCCACTGAGCTAAAATGGGCTGTTATGGCATATGACTAAATTCAGGTAACTCAGCCAAAAGTTACTGAACTGAGACCATTTGAACAAATTTCAGAAAGCACTACCCTAGAATCATTTCTGTGTGATATTAAACAATTTGGCCATGTGATTTCAGAGAAGAAGTTTTTTATAGCTGTCAGTATGATACGGACACATATGACCCCCATACAAAAAAGGCTGATGCAGGTGGCGCCACCAATACCTTTAATTTCAGATATGACTCATGTGACCAACATTGGCATAAAATTTGATGATGATAGCTCCAGCAGTTTCTAAGATTGTAATTTTAGTATGCTTTTTTGGACAGATGTCTATGTTCAACTGGCTGTAACTCGGCCAAAAATCACCAAACTTAAACCATTCGAACAAACTTGAGAGAGATTGTTCCAGGGATAATTTCTGTGAAACATTGGACAATTTGGCTGAACAGTTTCGGAGAGGAAGATTTTTTACGATTTTTTAGCTTTTCCCCTATAAAATCTAAGAAAATGCGGTTAACCAAAAATTAAGCAAAATCCAATAGAGTTTTTTAGATGACTAATTTTTGGCATAAAATTTCGTGATGCTAACTATTGCTGTTTTCAAGATAGTATGGGTTAACAGGTTCGCTAAAAAGTCAGTCATGTAATATGGAAATTAAAATATTGACAACCTTCCCAAAATCCTGGATCCACCCCATTGGATATATCATGATTTAATATTGCATGGTAATGGTGGTGATAAAATAAGTATATTCAGCTCCTTAAAAACTAGGCCCTCTCCAAGTTCTTGCATTAATAAATATGGCATGGGCCACATTTGAAAACAAGTTCATTGCAAACATGCATTATATGCCCAACTTATGACCCCTGACCTCATTAAATATGTGTGAAATTTGCTGAGCAATAAATTAAGGTGAGAAACTGTTTTGGTTGATATTATATAATGAGTTTCATGAATATCCATAAGATTTTTGGTAAGTCATTATGGCATCACTAAAGTCTGGTGACCTCTGACCTGA
This sequence comes from Sipunculus nudus, assembly GCA_026874595.1. NCBI lineage: Eukaryota > Metazoa > Annelida > Sipuncula > Golfingiida > Sipunculidae > Sipunculus > Sipunculus nudus. The sequence continues at coordinate 21,460,634 of CM049309.1, read as the reverse complement.
TTCAGTATGCATGGATTTTGCCGGGTAGCAAACTTAGGTGAGATTTTACATTGGTTAATATTTCTCTTGAATTTCATCAAAATCCATCATATACCTGATAAGTTATCATGGCATCACCACAAAGTAGCAGCCTTATGACCTCTGACCTCATTAAAGATGAGTGGATTTTGCCTTGGGTGAGATAATCTATTGGTAAGTAATTATGGTGAGTTAGTGAATATGTATCAATGTCCTTGTAATTTATTGTAGCAACATTCAAAGCCAATAGACAGACAGCAAGACAAACAGACCATTGGTACACTATAAAATCTCCCGTCATAAATGGGCATATAAAATGTGCATTTATTTTTAGTCATTTATATGACACTTACAAAAGGATAAGCCAGTTGCCTGTGGTTGCCCCAGTAGAAGCTTGAGTGAGATGCTCAAAATCGTCATCATTCAACTCTTTGGTCATAACCTCTTTGTTTTGTTCCATCCATATGGTAACATCATCAGGCTCTATAACAGCTGAAACAAAAAGATGCAGTGTTTAGACAACTGCTCATGTAAATATATCAGTGGGAGTTCAAACAGAACTAGGGCTATAATAGCCAGACTAACAGCTAATGGTACAGCAGGCTCCGTGCCTCTGATGTCTGACCTGCCTGATGAGAACTCCACATTAAATCATCTGATGAACATATTTGCAGGGTTTTTTTTTATGTGTGTATTATTTATTATTGATTTATCTGATGCTGGTGGCCTGTTTACGGATGCAGGTAACTGCTATAAATTTAAATAGCATAAAAATCATAATCATTGATACTGATATATATGTTCATGTGGCCATGCTGGCTGTAGATTATGGTGTTGTATTTGGACATGAAGAGACTGAATGGAATTTTGATTCTCACATTCAGAAGGTCCTCTAGAGATCATACTTTTGCATGCAAACGTTTATGGATGAGATGATTTTGCTTTGTAACAGTTATACCATTCCCTTTTTATTAAATTACTGTTTAATCAGTGAATAAAGTCTAATAATTCTTGGAGTGTGAACTACAGATGCTCCCAATTTATAACCCATTATTAACAAATCCTTTTTTTTTTTTACATTTTTGCTGACATTCTTTTTTTTAACTTAAACAATAACATCACATCTTGTTAACAGTTACAAACATAAAAACATACAATTACATACACAGGTGCTTGAAACACATACAAATTGCATTGACAGAAATACAGGAACACAAAAGCATAAATTACAAGCCTAATAAACATAACATGCTTAAATTACATATCTACACACAGGTGAAATTTCATTTAAGATGAATAGAAGGTTTCAGTTATTGTCAGTCAATATAAACAAATTATTTAGTGTGCCCCATTTTTTCCTATGAGAGGCAGTTTTACTATTTTTGGCAGCAATTCTTTTCTCAGTGTTATAGATCTTTTCAATATATAATTTTAAACTAGTGAAAACCGGTTTTGCATGGCTACACTTGCAAGTGGATAAATATCTCTTTATTAGAAGGAACAGCATATCAGTCAAACAGTTATTGGTCTTGTTAAAAATTACAGTTATTTTATTAATTTTTTCTTCATTCTCCATGATATGAAATCTTGACAGCCATTTCTTCATTTGGGAAATTAAGTTTTATGTTTCTCTACACTCATACTTTTACATTTAAGATTGTCAGATAGAAATATTAAACCACATACATGTATTTTTCATTACTCTAATAATAATATAGAACTAGAAAAAGGGCAGTTGACAAGCAACTACATGTATCCACCAAATCACAGAGGCATGGAAAAAGTAAGGCACTGAATGTGCCTGACATGACTCCAAACTTGTGGCATCGAACTCCTCACCCATATGCAATTTTGGCCAAAAACAGATCTACAGATGGATACAACATGCAAAATTTCAGGCCAAGACACCATTCCACTACTGAGAAAAAGTGCATCAATGTATTCTACAAAAACAGACAGGAGGTGGCACCACCTGTCTGGTCTACAACAAAACTATCCAAAACTGATATACATGAAAAATTCGGGCTGATTCATCATCCTCTCCTGAGATATGAGTGATTTTCACCCAAAGCAACTGAACAGATGGAGGCCACACAAAATCAGTTGCAGATGGCAGTTTTGATTAGGAGATGGAGGTATCTAAGACCTATGGTCATGCACAATTTCAGGCCAATACAGCAAACTACTCCTGATGAAAGGGCATCAATGTATTCTATGAAAACAGGAAAGTAGGTGGCACCACCTGTCTGGTCTTTAAGTGAACTCTTCGTGATGGATGGGCATGCCACATTTTAGACCAATTCATGGCACCACTCCTGAGACATGAGCGGTTTCACCCAAAGCAAATGCACACAGATGGTCACCACGTGAAAATGATTGCAGATGTTACCACCAGTCTCCAGTACAACATGGAGGTATCTGAGATCAATGAACAGGCAAAAATTCAGGCCAAAACCTCAAACCACTCCTGAGAAAAAGGCATCAATGTAATCTACCAAAATGGGAAGGTAGGTGGCACCACCTGTCTGGTCTAAAAGATTACTCTCCAAGATGGATGGACATGCCAAATTTCAGACCAATACATTAAACCCTTCCTGAGGTATGAGCAATTTTCACTTAAAGCAAATGCACAGATGGACACAATGTAAAAATGATTACAGATGGTCCACCAGTCTTAGTACAAGATGGAGGTATCCAAGATCTATGGACATGCACAATTTCAGCACAGTACATTTAACCAATCACTAAGTAAACAGATGGCATATGCAAGGATGGCCGCCAAGCGAAAAGCATTGTAGGTGGCTCCACCAATCTCGAGTAGGTGATGGAGAGATGCAAGATATATGGACATGCCAAATTTCAGCTCAATACATTTAACCTTTCTTGAGATAGAGGCTGTTATCACTAAGAGGCCCAGATTCAAACTGCACAGAAAGTTATTTCAGGTGGCATCATCAGTCTTTGTTATGCACACACTCACATGTGAATGAATAATTATGCTGGGTTTTGGAATGATCAGTACAAGTGTCTCAGAGGAGTTCTCCAGAAATGAACATGGCAATGGTGTAAGCTGCGTGAAAACATAGTATCCGCAAAACTCTGTGTTGGAGGATACAATTAAGGACTTTTCCTTATAATAATTAAATGTACATATAATTCATTATACACATATGTAACCATATTACACAGGCCTTGTCTGCTAATGTGTACTGATTATGTAGGGTAGGGTTAAAATTGGCAGTGGTTTTCTTCATGAACACCTAATATCTATAAAACAAATCTGGTCTCAAGTATTCCTTAGCCTGCCCAGTGCCCACATAGCGTAATGGAAACACTTAAAAGACAAAACTGAGTTTTCTTTTATAATTTTCCAGTTAACAGACTAATCTGTTACCTCACTTGCAAGATGCAATGCATGATAATGATCACAGAATACATATAATGTATATTATAGTTATGACACATATAATGACAGATAAACAATCTCCCTTCCATTAAAATTAATGACAAATGATAATCAAAAATAAATTGTTCACCATGCAGGTACTGACAGTCCCTTCAGCATCTAAAACAGCCTAATCCTCTGGTTAATCTGACAGCAACTGCCAATCAGATGCCATTCTGTTCAATTATGATTAGTTTCCATTATATGCCTTACAGGGCAGTGGATGTCAAACATATAGATACAGTAACATCTGAATATACAACTTCAATATCTATTTTTTATTGTAATAATATAACAGTGCACCAGTGCACAGTTACATAAGGATAAGTAAGGGTTAAGTCCGGAAACCACTGCATAACAAGGGACCCATGGGTCACAGAGCTCAGCTGAAATTTTTGCAAATGCCAAATATGCAAAATATTCTATTGTTATGTTTTTTCATATATATAAGCATATGAGAAGCAAAGAGGAAAGGGGCCCTCCTACTTGGTTATAGTTAAGTTCTAAATATATGATTGCAAAACTAATACTCTGACAAGACTGTCATTAATAAAAATAGTAAAAGTTTTGAGATACTGTGATGCATATGAAACATTTACAGATGGACAGGCAAGTGGACAGAATGGACTAATACCTTTATTTCAATTTCAAGGGAATAATGCATCTAACTTTATATTAAAGCCTATTTTTTTAGCATATCTACTTTTTCGATTAATAGTTTTTATCAGATTCTTTTTTTTTATTTACAAGTTTAATAAATTTGTTATAAAAAGATCTGAAAATATAAGTTAAATTATCAGAATTCTAAGTTGCAATCATTATTTATCCATAGTGTAGCTCATATTGAGTCATATTATGCATACACATATATTTTATTATTTTTAAATCACAAAGGTTTAAATTGAATTTAAAATAAAATAATGCCACAACATAGCATCTTCAAGATTATTCCTTGAATCGCTATTAAAAAAGTTTTGTACATTAGAGTTTTCAGTACATGCTTAATTTTATTCACCGAAATAAAATATTCAGTAAATTTGATAAAATAAAAACATCTTTTCACATAAAGTATACACACTGTTAGTTGAATGAGGGACAAACAACATCATTGTGCTGATTACCATCTCAGCTATAATTTATTAATGGAATTAATAGTCAATTTCACACATGGTGAAGTTTTTAATCTTCTGAAGTAAAGAATTACTTCTCTGATGAACATCCACACTTTCATGGCAATACACCACTTTGTGGACACAATTAAATGTGCACTTTAATCATTGTTACCTTAGTGGTACAATACAAAATCTAAAATGTAGCATAGCCCAGAATAAGAATGAATCAAATACAGAAAATTATATCATTCATCTAGTTTATGCACCAGCTGGGGGAGGGGAGGGAGTGCAGGACAGAGGGAAAGCCTGCTAGTAGTGGCCAAGCTGAGCCAAGGCAAGCTGCCTGGAGAGGGTTACATAACACAAGTGAAGGCTGTACCACTAGGTGGGTTTGATGAACCCAGGGCTCGCAGGTGCAGTAGTCACCGGGCCTGGTTAACGCCAGGATATAAAATGAGAGGAAGCGTGTGATACTGCCCTGTCACGTAGTCCGAAACCGGAATGGAAATCTGCAGATGTACATATACTTAGTTAAGCTAGCATTAAAAAAAATGGAGGCGGTTACCTCCAACAAAAAAAAATATTTAAAAAAAAAAAAAAAAAAAAGATTAAATCCTTATGTATATATGCTGTGAAAATTAAATCAACAGTGCTTGCAGGGAAAAAATGTGCCATAGCCAAAGTTGGACAAAATTTAAGGTATTGATTTTTTATTTATGCTAATAACTTTAAAAATTTGCAAAATTCAGATCTAATTTTGGGTAAACAATTGAATGCTTGCAGGGAAAAAATGTGCCATAGCCAAAGTTGGACAAAATTTGAGGTATTGATTTTTTATTTATGCTAATAACTTTAAAAATTTGCAAAATTCAGATCTAATTTTGGGTAAACAATTGAATCTTGATTTAATAAACTTATATCACTGAAAAAAGTCTCCAGCTTCAGCAATTCTCATGTTAAGTGAGTAAATATATTTCTTGATTTTTTAAAAATTGCATTATATTTGGGCCCATATCTTCAAAACAATACTCAATACTGACCTAATTTTTGGTATGTTAACAGAAAATGTATGGAAGAATATGAATACTAAATATGATCAAAAACAGATCAGTGGTTTTGATATTAGGCAGCCATGAAGTGTAACAATGGTTTTTATATGGAAAATGGATGTTTTTCCTTAATATTTCGAAGGAACGAAGTCCAATTGACCAAAATTTTCCGTCAGGTAGGAGATTTTCGGGACATCTAACTGTATGCAAAATTTTGGATTCATAGGTCAGATGGTTTCAAAACGTGCCCTGTTAACAGAGAGACGGGCCAGACAGCCAGACGACAGACAAAGGACAACGACTATAGCTCAGATGACTTACAGTCAGCTGAGCTAAAAATGTAAGCAAAGCTTATTTAAATCAATTTGAATTAGGTTTTTCTTAGTCCTGATTAATAACTAGATGAGTAACTGCACATATATATGTATTCCTGGGTAAATTAATGGCCAACACAATCACTTCTGATTTTAGATTTTAGTGATATATCAGAATTATTTTAAATTCACTTCCTCTTTTCAGTATTAGTTGTCTGCTTATACTGTGGTAGGCTTTTTGTATGTGAGGGTTTCAAATTTTTGATATTTGCAAAAGGGAAATTATCACATAATTCAAACCTAAACAGGTGGAGGACGACCGCAGATTGTACATGGCAATAGCTCCTGCAACCTTTGGACCAGAAAGGTTTTCATTGCTTTACATGTATGAAAATTATCCAAGAAAAACATGCAGACATGGGTACTGGGGCAGACTATACATTATGGCGAAATCATGAAAACTGACCCTAATGAAACACTGGAAAGTAAAAATCATGAAAAATGAACCCTGCAAATAAAAAGATAACCACAGCAATAGTCCTACTCAGATGGCATTCATACAAGACACATTTTACTTTCACACAGCTATCCTAGTGTGTACCATGTGTTGTCAGTGCTTCACTGAACAAGAGGATCACTGAATCAACAGCTGTGCAACTATCCGATAAATCTGGTGCCTGACATTCATAAATAAAGATATAATGCAAACAGTTTCAGACAAAACATTTACTTTTTTATGTACACCAATTTGGAGTTTGAAATATAACTTTTTTTAAGTGTCATGCTTTTAAAACAGCGATGATCATTGAAATAATTAAAAAAAACAACCACTGACCAGTGACCACAGCTGGTATCTGAAAGATCAATATCTACCAAACTGGGTCACTGTGCAAACAAATGTCAGGACTGAGTTTGACTGACAATTTGATACCAAGCTTTTCATTATTAAGTCTCCATTAAATGTGGTATTGCCATTTAAAAGAATAGGAACACATCTTGTTTCATCATGAAAATAATTCAAATACTTGCTGACAAATATGTCAGAAGAAAAAAAATTATGTTCCAATATTTACTCATTTAAATTGAGTGTATTATTATTAGTTTAGTTACAAGAATTTTACAAACCATATGATAATCATATTTCAGTGTGCAATTCCCTAAAAATCAATTAGAACTTAATGTACAAAGGGTGCAACTGACCAAAAACTAATGACAACAAATAGTACATTCAAATAATTGCTGTGAAATTTATATGAAGTGTTTTTGAAACAAGTTCAACATTACCAATTTTATTCCAAAGCCACTGAAACTGAATTGTACAAGACATTTGGATTAATTTTTTAACAGAAAAAAAATATGACCACCAGTGGACCAAACTCATGGTAATATACTTTTCATAAAATAAAACAAACGATCACATAAGAGACACAGATACTTACAATCATATAAAATAGGACTTCCTTTTCTGAAGAAAACAAGTGCAGGCATATCTTGTACACCATATGAAAATGCTTTCTTTGTGTTGCTGACCATCACAATCTGTAAATCTACAACAGTATAAATACAACTTATTAAACAGAATAAACAAATGCCTAAGCAACAGGTACATTCAATATTTAGGAAACATTATATGGAAAACCTACAACTCTGATTGTGATAAACTTACTATGACACTTTAGGGAAGGCCTGTATTTCTGCTTCCATACTGTATTGGGAGAAGTTTGACCTGTCCAAGCAACTCTGGGAAAGCTATAGAAAGCTACTTCTTAGCCCCAGGGGCTTTTTGGGTGTAATTTTGATTAATTTTATATTAATTTAAATTAATGGAGTGATAGACATAGTGCGACACAAGCCAAGTTAGGAACCATACGTGGCCGCCAACATTTCCCCATACTGGTGACCGCAGGAAGCTACAGCACCCACACCCACAGAGGCAGAAGCAACATGCACCCCCATTGCCAATCCCAGCAACAGAGACCAGCCATGCAAATAGAGCCGAACCTGATCAATGAAATGACAGAGCTTTGAGTTAATTGCAATTTTATACATACAGCTTAGGAAACTATATTGTGCTCCTTGAGTTAGATGTGACAACATAGAACAACCAAACTGTTTCTTGTCACCCTTTTTTTAAACATAGAAGATTGACTGTTATGTCACATTAGGAATCAAGGTTTAAGAGCTATTATCTAATTACCATTACTTCAAAAATAGAAAGTATGAGGTCTTTACTGAATATTCACTTCTCATGGATTTTTGAAAATGTGTGCAACAATTCAAAAACTTTCAGTTATTTAAATTCAATTACAGCAATAAAGATTATCAGTTTTATTCATATATCCACTTTTCCAGAATTCTTCATTGTTCAAGGAGTAATTTGTTTCTTCCTGAAAAACCTCAGTACCTTGATTGTTTTAAACCATGGTTGAATGGGTGGTTTACTGATCACTGTCCCAACATATCGCTTGCTTCTGTTACCTTTCTGACAAATTGCTCTTGACAGACAGTGGTAGGCATAACCAATCCGTACAGGCCAATTGTGAAAAATATATTAATATAAGGGCCATTAAAATTGAAAATTTACCAAATAGAATAATCTATCAGCAGCTACAACACACCTCATCGTAAGTTCCAGCCAGGTCAATGCTGATATGAACAGGGTTTGTTAATTTATTAACACAGAAGCTGTAAACACTGTCTGCTCTAATGATCAGCAATAATCTACACCAACTGAGAAGTTTTCTTCTCAATGAAAGATATGTAATTTTTTTTTATTTCAGTTGTTATGCATAAAATATGTATGCATCTGACAAAATTATTCATTACAAATAGGTTAGATATTGAATAATAATATACATCACCTGTAATGAAAGTAGACTCTTTCACCCTGCCCATAGCTGGCAGCTTTCTATCACATTCTGGACAATGTGTAGTTGCTATTATGAAAGAAAACAAACCAACTTGACATACAAGCACAAACATTATTTTGTGTATTTTTCCATACTGATGGTATTCCCTAAATTCTGAAAGGTGACAGAAGCTAACACATACCATGATATCTATATACTGCTTACAAGATATAACATTCAAGAATCAGATATGTTCATTTAATGCATTTAGACTCTATATAATTATTTTGGAATAATATTTATTAGATGACCATGACCTTATTCCGACATTCAAAACTAAAATTTTATTTTTTCTATAATTATTGTCCTTGACACAAGTTGAAAAAAAAACTTGCTAAGAAGTCTCAGAAGTCTAAACCATGAGGTAAAGTGTCTTGTCCTTTGGAGTTATTAATGTTAATATGTCTGTAATATGTCATGACATTTCTGTACATTTTATGCACATTTGGAATGTCTAGAATGTCATCACAACTCCAAACACGCACTCTTATGAAAAGAAACAGAAGGAGATTCAAGGAAATGTTAAGAAAAACGATGTTGCATTTAATCCTGTATGGTTGACAAGAGTTGAAAAGAAACAGTCAAAACAAGACATGATCAGCCCTTCCATCTCAGTTCATACGCAAACTTTGTATCCAGGCCCAAGGCTGGAATTAGTCTTGGCCTTCTATATCATGAAATAATTTCATAAAGGACTACTATGTAAATAACTTGTTCAACTCATACAAATATTAGTTATTACTATTACCCAGATAAAATCAATTATACATCACTTATAAACTGTTCAAAAGATTCAGCAGAAAGGGCAGCAGGGTTTAAGAAATCATAAGAAATGAATATAAATATCTATTTATTTAACCTCAGAGTTCTTGCCAAATTACGGAGTTCTATGTGACAATCTCAAGTGAACTCTTCAGGCACTCTAAACACTTAAAAGACCACACGACCCGAGCTGTCAAATGCCAATACATGGCCACGTGGGGACACGTACGATGTAAACAAATCATGGCACCGATATTGAAGCTAAAAATACTCACTAAAATACGCAAGGATAAAATCATTTTTTGCTGTCAACTCGTCAAGTGCATCTGCAGTGACAGGATCAACCCCATGGACATGAATAGGAGCAACTTCCCTCAACAAAACCGCACAAAAACATAACACTGAGGCGATCACCCGGGCTATCGTGGAAGCTGCCATGTTGGCCATATCTCTTAGCCTCAAACACTTAATCAACAATTATTTATATATACAATTATTGAAACCTAAAAAATTCGATAAACCGCCAATAAGAGTAAATTTTAGTAGATTTTTAATGATTTTTTTCTATTCATGTGGAGAAAATAATCAAAGTCCCATTCGAAATCGAGATTAAAAACCGCGCATTAATTTAGTAGAAGTGTTGTGATTATTAAACTTTATGGGAGAAGTCCTGCATAAAAAATCATCAAATGACATAAATGACAGTATAATATTAGATTTTAGTAATTTATTTATTATGAGCAGAGGTTGTGATAAAAGCCTAACATTGTTCTGGAATTATATTTTGTATACACCAATTACTGATACTCATCCGCGTCTCTGGATATCAGCCCTTGGCTTGGGTCGCTCAGTGCGAGTGATTGAAACCTGGGAAAACAGTTCATCCGGACCGGAGAGCAATAGCATTTCCGGGCTTTCCCCTGTATCAGTGAAAAACTTGACTTTCTTGAGAGATTTACATGGCATACTGATTTCACAAATATCGCATCTCCTCTGTTGTTGTCAGGTGAGTTATTTTCAAAACATGTCACATGCTTTTATTTTTTTAATATTCTGTGCAATGGCCCATCCCCAGGCAGCAGACGACCAAAAAGTTGAATGAATGATGTTCGTACGATGATAGGACTGAAGGCTTCATTCATGACCAGGTGATATAATTAGCCAGGCACAAACACTTCTTATTGCACAAATTGTTGTTTATTCACGTTGTGGTCATGCAGGCCTTGTATGATAGATAATAGAACTGTCAGCTGTATTCATGACGCCAGTAGTAGAAGTTGTATGTTGGGTTTCCCCAAGTTAATGTTAGATGTGCAGAAGTTGCCATTTGCCAGCACCTTCCTTGTGACTCGGTAGTTGTTTTGATGATTGACAGCAGATAGATTTGATATAGAATATTTCTCACAACAGAGGCTTCTTCGCAGTTTGATATAAAATGCCTTATTTCAAAGTAGGCCTTCTTGGCTTCCTTTTTGCTTGCCTTGGTGCAAGGCTGAGAATTACACACAATCCCTTTTCAGTTATGAACCCATAAACTTTTCGCATGAACTGTCATTTTGTAAACGAGTTTTACAATTTGGTGATGTCAAATTTTAGGATCCAGTGAATGGGTCGGACTAAACACCCAAAACACCGGTGTTTTGGGTACCTGAGACGAAACACCACGAAACACCTATTTATCCTCAACGTTAAAGTTTAATTTTGAGTCACTTTGATGAATCATTAAATGTTAAAAATATCTGCCGAATTTCAGGGCCTGAATGTGTGAACTTTTAATGAACTAGTGGGTTTCGTTCCATGGTCTTGCCTTGTTGATTCGTTGACAGTGGTAGCCATTTGAACATAGTTCATGCTACCACCTAGTGAAGGATTTTGTAACCAAAATCATAGTGGCTGAAATGCCGGCGCTGGATATTAGGATCTGGATAAATAAAGTATTCTTTCGTTATACATACTATCTTTTCTGCTCGCCTTATTCATAATTTCCCTTTTACTCTCACTCTCTCTCTCTCTGTCCGTCTCTGCCAGGGGGCAGCATATGCGAGTCATGAATGGTTGCCTTGATCGTCAGTGAACACATCACGGGACAAAACCCTCCTCTATCACAAGTTTTCCTCAGGATTTTCAGTCCAAACATCATATATTTAATCAACATGTAATGATTCATCAAAGTGACTCAAAATTAAACTTTAACATTGAGGATAAATAGGTGTTTTGTGGTGTTTTGTCTCAGGTACCCAAAACACTGGTGTTTTGGGTGTTTAGTCCGACCGTAGTGAATCACACAAAACACTGACCAGTGTTTTGGGTACCTATGATGAATCACCCACTTTTAAGAAGCATTCCCTATTTGCATAATAATCTGTTTCCATCACTTAGGTGTTTTTTCATCTTAATAGGTTCACATCCTCTAGTTAATCTTGAATTTGAAATAATTGTTCAGCCTTCACAATTTTTTCATAACCTGCTCAGTATAAGTGGTTACGGTATGTACATTGTCAACCACCAGCTTTTTCGTCATTTTCAAATATGTTTGTATGAGCCGTGAGGCAGTGAATCCCAAGCTGCTGTTTGTAAACAACAGATCATTTGCATCCGACACACAGACATCCCACAACCATGCATTATTAGCATGGCCAGTTGAGGACCTTGGGCCTAAAGAGGTTGGCCAAAGGATTATTTATTAGATCACAAGCAATTTGTGACAGCTTCGTATGTAAGTAAATCTTTACCCAACTAGATTTATGTTCTTTAACTTTCAAAGAAACTGATGTCAGTTGATTAATTAAATGCTGAAATTATCAGTTTAATATTGTGGTGAAACTTTATGAAATAAAATTAAGCATTCATGGTTTTTAGCTCAGTTGACTAAAAGTAATCTGAGTTATAGCGATCACCCTTTGTGCGTCCTCTGTCTGTCAGTTCATTAACCAGGCACAAATTGTAACTGCTGGACCTAGAATCTTTTAACTTGACATGCTAGGAGATCCATAAAAATTTCCTTGGTAACCTGAAATAAGGTTTCTATTATCCATGTATCCTTCAAAAGTACCCCCAGGATAATTTAGTTTGAAACAAAAGCTCCAGTATCTGAACATCCAATGCATTGATCACCATGATTCTTTGCTTGCACATTGATCAAGGAGCGTTTCATCAGTTCCTGTAAACTGGTGGTGCCACCTGGAATTTTTTTTTTAATTTTACACATTTTCTATCTTATTTTTGAGACCTTAAAGATGTGGATGTTTGTTAACAGGGCACAATTGTAGCCGTTGGTCCTAGAATCTTCTTACTTGACATCTGGAAGGGTCCATGAAAAGTATCCTTGGAAAGCTGAAATTATAGGTCTTGGTTATACATATTCTTCGAGCTATGCCCCAGAATAATTGAAAGTTTGATACCAAAGCATGGCACAAATCATAGCCATTGGATCTAGAATCTTCTAACTTAAAATCCTGGGAGGTCTATAAAAAGCCTCCTTGGAAACCTGAGATTAGGTCTCTGTTACCCATATTCTTTCAGCTATGTGGCTGATAAGCACCCCCCCCCCCCCCCCCCCCCCCCCCCCCCCCCCCCGAGAATAATACCTGGGTTTACCCAGTAAAAGCCGCCGGGCTGGGTTTTATGCTAAAAACCTGGGTTTTGCCCAACCCTGATGTCAGTCCTGTCACCAGATGTAATGTCACTGACATCGGTTGTAGATTCAAGAATGTCCCGGGGACGAAATGGTTCCAGATTTATGGGAGATAACTGGGATTTCTGATAGGGAGTATTCTGAAATTGTTTCCCCTACTTAACTTTACCAGGGTCATTTTATGTGGTTTGCTCACTGTTGTGGTACAACAGTTTAGAAAAGAGAATAAATGTCTTTCCATTATCACAGTGATAGCCTGGTTATTTAATTTATTCTGGCATTTGAAGTGATTAATATGGTTTGCTCATTGCTTAAGGCTAAAGTTTTATGATGAAATTTCTCCAGGGCTGTATCTTTAAAGTGTCATTCACTGTGTTTGCAGATAATATATATTGCATCATTTATACTAAATAACCACAAAGTAAACACTCAAGGATGAGTATTGGCCATTTTGAACTTTCATCACTGGCTGGTGATATCAATGTTATGTTCCTATATTTAGTATATTGTGCACATTGATATTGCTATTTCATTGATTGTTAATATTAATGGTTGATATGCCAGCCTTGTGCCATAATGATAATAATTAATAGTGGATCAGGAGCTACAGCCTGTCCAGTTCTTTACACCAGATTAGGCCATAAATACCAGAGGAGTATATATGTTGTTATACTGATTGTGTCTTTTGTTATATTTTGTAGCTTTTCAGCAAGATTGGACATTCAAAATCTTATCATTATTGTATCCCCAGACAAAGTCGGGGGATACTATGTTTTCATACCGGTCCCGCCGCCGCCGCCGCCGCCGCATATGAATCTTGTTGGCGCGATAACCCAAAAAATATTTCACGGAACTTTACCAAACTTGGTATATGTATAGATATGGGTAAGAGGACGACGCCTATTTAAAATGAGGTCATGACCTTTACTAGGAGAGTGTCCTTGACCTTGAATAGGTCCAATTTTGGGGAAAATCACACAAATTCTTTAATATCTCAAGAAATCTTGCATGGATTTATCCCAAAATCAAGTTGATGGAAGATCATGGATAGGGTTGTCATGTTCCAGAAACTGGTGGCGCCACCTATTATTCTTTACTTGTTTTCGTGCCGTTTAATACCCCCTAAATTGCCACCTTACAGCACTGTGAGCATTATAAGTCAAAAACTAATGGACAGATTTCTTTTATATTATGCATATACATAGGTATGGGTTATGGGATGATGCTTATTTAAATTGGGGTCATGACCTTTCCTATGATAGTGGCCTTGACCTTGAATATTGCCATATATGGTGAAAATCACACACCTCTTATGATATCTCCAGTGTTGATAGCCATATGGATTTCAAACATGACTTATGTATGGCCCACCACTAAAGTAAGAACCCTATAGGTTCTAGGGTCATGAGGTCAAAGGTCAAGGTCACTGGACTGGCATTTTAAAAGATACTGTGGATGCATTTTAAGCCAAACTTTCATCCCAGGTCTTCCATCTTGAATATATAGCTCACTTGCCAATAATGGATGATCCATATAAATTTTGGGGTCACAAGGTCAAAGGTCAAGGCCACAGGAGCTATCTGTCCAAAAATTAGTTTCTGGATGATAATTCCTGCTTTTATTGATGTAATGATTTCAAAATTGACTTATATATGTCCCATTGAAAAAGCAAGACCCAAATTGATTTTGGGGTCATGAGGTCAAAGGTCAAGGTCACAGGAAATCTCTTTAAAAAGATTGTGGATGCATTTTCAGCCAAACAATTAATCTCAGATCTTTCATCTTGCACATATAGTTCACCTGCCAAGAGTGGAAGACCCCTATCAATTTTGAGGTCACAAGGTCAAAGGTGAAGGTCACAGGAGCCATATGTCCAAAAATTAGTTTCTGGATGATAATTCCTGCTTTTATTGATGTATGGATTTCAAACTTGACTTATATATGTCCCATAGGAAAAGCAAGACCCAAATTGATTTTGGGGTCATGAGGTCAAAGGTCAAGGTTACAGGACACATCTTTAAAAAGATGTGGATGCATTTTCAGCCTAACATTTCATCTCAGACATTTCATCTTGCACATATAAGTCATCTGCCAATAGAGGATGACCCCTATCAATTTTGAGGTCACAAGGTCAAAGGTGAAGGTCACAGGAGCCATCTGTCCAAAAATTAGTTTCTGGATGATAATTCCTTCTTTTATTGATGTATGGATTTCAAACTATACATGTATTTGACCCATTGGAAATGCAAAACCGGAATTGACTTTCGGGTCATGAGGTCAAAGGTCAAGGTCACAGGACACATCTTTAAAAAGATGTGTATGCATTTTCAGCAAAACATTTCATCTCAGATCTTTCATTTTGCACATATAGTTCACCTGCCAAGAGAGGAAGAACCCTATCAATTTTGAGGTCACAAGGTCAAAGGTGAAGGTCACAGGAGCCATCTGTCCAAAAATTAGTTTCTGGATGATAATTCCTTCTTTTATTGATGTTTGGATTTCAAACTTGACTTGTATTTGACCCATTGGAAAAGCAAGACCGGAATTGAATTTGGGGTCATGAGGTCAAAGGTCAAGGTCACAGGAAACCTCTATAAAAAGATTGTGGATGCATTTTCAGCCAAACAATTCATCTCAGATCTTTCATCTTGCACATATAGTTCACCTGCCAAGAGTAAAAGACCCTTATCAATTTTGAGGTCACAAGGTCAAAGGTGAAGGTCACAGGAGCCATATGTCCAAAAATTAGTTTCTGGATGATAATTCCTGCTTTTATTGATGTATGGATTTCAAACTTGACTTATATATGTCCCATTGGAAAAGCAAGACCCAAATTGACTTTGGGGTCATGAGGTCAAAGGTCAAGGTCACATCTTTAAAAAGAGGTGGATGCATTTTCAGCCAAACATTTCATCTCAGACCTTTCATCTTGCACATATAAGTCATCTGCCAATAGAGGAAGACCCCTATCAATTTTGAGGTCACAAGGTCAAAGGTGAAGGTCACAGGAGCCATCTGTCCAAAAATTAGTTTCTGGATGATAATTCCTTTTTTTATTGATGTATGGATTTCAAACTATACATGTATTTGACCCATTGGAAATGCAAAACCGGAATTGAATTTCGGGTCATGAGGTCAAAGGTCAAGGTCACAGGACACATCTTTAAAAAGATTGTGGATGCATTTTCAGCCATACAATTCATCTCAGATCTTTCATTTTGCACATATAGTTCACCTGCCAAGAGAGGAAGACCCCTATCAATTTTGAGGTCACAAGGTCAAAGGTGAAGGTCACAGGAGCCATAATCCAAAAATTAGTTTCTGGATGATAATTCCTGCTTTTATTGATGTATGGATTTCAAACTTGACTTATATATGTCCCATTGGAAAAGCAAGACCCAAATTGATTTTGGGGTCATGAGGTCAAAGGTCAAGGTCACAGGAAACCTATTTAAAAAGATGTGGATGCATTTTCAGCCAAACATTTCATCTCAGGTCTTTCATCTTGCACATATAGTTCACCTGCCAAGAGAGGAAGAACCCTATCAGTTTTGAGGTCACAAGGTCAAAGGTGAAGGTCACAGGAGCCATCTATCCAAAAATTAGTTTCTGGATGATAATTCCATCTTTTACTGATGTATGGATTTCAAACTTGGCTTTGTTATTGACCCATTAGAAAAGCAAGACCCAAATTGATTTTGGGGTCATGAGGTCAAAGGTCAAGGTCACAGGAAACCTATTTAAAAAGATTGTGGATGCATTTTCAGCCAAACAATTCATCTCAGATCTTTCCTCTTGCACATATAGTTCACCTGCCAAGAGTGGAAGACCCCTATCAATTTTGAGGTCACAAGGTCAAAGATGAAGGTCACAGGAGCCATATGTCCAAAAATTAGTTTCTGGATGATAATTCCTGCTTTTATTGATGTATGGATTTCAAACTTGACTTGTATATGTCCCATTGGAAAAGTAAGACCAAAATTGATTTTGGGGTCATGAGGTCAAAGGTCAAGGTCACAGGACACATCTTAAAAAGAGGTGGATGCATTTTCAGCCAAACATTTCATCTCATATCTTTCATCTTGCACATATAGTTCTCCTGCCAAGAGGATGAACACTATCAATTTTGAGGTCACAAGGTCAAAGGTGAAGGTCACAGGAGCCATCTGTCCAAAAATTAGTTTCTGGATGATAATTCCTGCTTTATTGATGTATAGATTTCAATCTTGACTTGCATATGTCCCATTGGAAAAGCAAGACCCAAATTGATTTTGGGGTTATGAGATCAAAGGTCAAGGTCACAGGACACATCTTTAAAAAGATCAAGGTCACAGGACCAACATCTTCAACAAGATTGTGGATCGTTAGATGGAATAAACAATAAATATGCCAAGTGTCAGTATATGCTGCTAAAAATGGGGGTCTGTTCTTGTAGGAGTGGGGCCTACTATGTCTGGGGATACTCTGGTACCTGCGGTGCCAAGAAATGTCTAGTTTGATTTTGAAAATGACGGCAGTTTAAAGATTATGCTGTGTCACTGGCATTAGCTAACATTCCAGGCATAATCCAGAATTTTCATAAATTTTCTTGCACAATCACTTATTTTACTAGAAATCTCAAAATTAGCTCTAGAACAATATGATATATTTGCACAGCTGGAATTCAAGCAACATTTTCATGATTTATCTGTGTGTTAAGACTTGACTGTGCCATGGTTGTTAAAGTTTGTTTTATATTAGATCAAAGGATTGCAGATCTGATCCGTATATGTCTCCTTTGGGCTTACCCTGTTGCTGTCTTTCTACACAGTTTGATGACTGTCAGGTTTGGCTTAAGCTGCTGGTTGTCTGGAACTCCAGGATCACTGCACAAAGTGACAAAAGTGTTTTGATCAGTGAAACTGGCATGATTCAATGCATCCTGCTTCAGCCTACTAATACAGCAGAGAAACCTAAGTTCTTACAGACATATTCCAAACTGGTGCTAGCCTGCTAGGGCTGTTCAGTTTTCCTGTGCTGTTGTGCTTTCTTTGACACTGACAGGAGACTATTATGAACAACACTCAGGGCAGTGTTTGAGTTATGTTTTTGAAAGAACAAAACAAGTGGCCCCAGGGTATGTATTTGTACAGGTTAAACATGTGAAAGGCATCCATGGGTAAATGTCATAGACTTCTCCAAGGTAGTCATGAAATTGGTTAAGCTCCCGTATTTAATGTCACATCTTCTGGAATCTGGACACCCAAAGTGGTATTACTGATCAGTAAAGAGTATGAGCGACTGGTATCACTGTTAAAAAGTATAAGCAACTGATATTTTTTTCCATGATACTTGTTTTGCATGTGAATAAGAATGGAATATCCTGAGCAGAATTATATATTCATGTAAGATATGTAATATAGTTATTTATTTTAAGCCTGGCACATATACACTAGTTAAAATATAGGCTGAGAAAATTCCACCCAGTTCTATACTTTCCCCATTATCCTGTGGCAATATTTGTGACTTGGTATCAGGGTTTGCCCAAGCAGGTTTTTACTCATATTGTCCAGGTCTGTGGCAAAAGCTGGCTTTTACTTGTCAATACTGGTTTATGAACTGGTCATCTGACATTCAGTGTAGTGTACTGGTGGTCATCAGTCATTCATACAATATTCTTTATTACTCAGGCTTTTTAATTAGTTGCAGTGATATACTGGTCATCTGACAAATCATTCATAATGTAAACTTTTAAAATGGGCTTTTTAGTAGTGGCTGTTATATCAGTTAACCAACACAAAGCCTAACTCTAGGACTAGTGCAGTGTACCATGTGGTTACTAGATGGACAGGTGGATGCGAGACAGTTATGTGAACAAACTTAATTAATCTTCATATGATCTTGAGCATAAAACTGGATCCACTGTATGGCTCCCTGTAAATCATTGTTTATTTTACAATACTGACATGCATCATTAAACTTAAAGGATGTTAGTTGTTAACCCAGAGGCTATGGGGATTTAGATTAATTAAGTTAGAAAAATCAGAGTCAGTTTTGAGTCAATTTAAGTCATGCCATGACATTTTTAAACTGTGCTAGTTTATTATTGCTGTTTGTATAAACTTAACTTTCTGGTACAAAGCTTTGATATTGGGCCTTGGTGTGGGACATGAACTGTGACATTTAGTGATAGGCTGCCAAGTTGATGGCCTGCTATCAGGCACAGTGAGATTCTTATGAGACTGGCACAGTGAAGCACCTTATTATTGACATTTATCATTGAACTTGTATCATTTGACAAGTCAAATGTTTGTACCAACTGTAAATCTGTACAGTAAAAGTATGCATATTACAGCTCTAAATCAGCCTTGGTTCCCCTTACAGTACTCATTACTACTTTGCTAAACTGGTATATTTGGCTTATTTGTGTGAAATTGTGTCATAATTCTTGACCTTGTGTCATTTTAAAGCATTTACTCGGTATTTCCTGGCACAATGTACAATGAACAAGCTTGTATAACAATAAAAACATTAAACAAAAATAATTCTGTGGTTGTTTATTAGGTTTGGGGCTTTTTTATTCAATTGAGGAGTAATAGCCAGTTTAGGCCACTTTTGAAGTATTGATCGGGCCGGCTAAAGCCGGCTTTAGCCAGCGGTTAAAGCCATGGGGTGGCTCTTACCGGCCAACCCTGCTTTGTACCAGTTTTTATAAATCATTTCTTTCCAGAAATGGTTTGTATTCAACTGGCAAGTGTTATAACTTTTTACCCATGGCTCTTAAGAACCACTATTGATAAGTTATATATTTATTTATGTAATATGTCAAGTTAAGGTGTTGAGGTCACATCAAACAAACACTGTGTAGGGGACATGTTTTCCAGTGTTGTCTTGAACAAAGTGTGTCTTGTGGCCTGTTAAGATCCTTTTTCAGGTTGATTGATGCCCTGTCACCCGGGGTATAAGGCATGTCAGGCTCCTTTGTGACACCCAATGGCATTTTGTCTGCAGCTGTTCCTTATGCAAATTGATTTTATCATCTTGATCTTGTGTTATTATTAACAAGGAAGGATTCATCTGACAAACATCAACATATAGCATATCCTGCAAGGTGTTTATTTAAGAAAGATATCAGTGGTGTGTTGTAGCACAAGGAAATTTATGCCTGGAGTACCATTGTGTCTTGTTTTGATACACAGGGCATAATAATAGGTCTGGCACATTGGCCCAGGGACAGTTCAAAAGAATCTTGCTGCTTTTTTTTTTTGTGTGCAGCAGAATTGTTGCATGGTTTTGTTACGTGGTGTTTTGTATGTACAGTGTTGCTTGTCTCATGGGTCATAAAGTAAATAAAATAGAAGGCAGGATACATTTCTTGAGTAATTAGCATTCATCACACTGGATTTGTGACATATTTTTTAGCTGAGCTGAATGCAAGTCAGAGCTATAGTGTCTTTCATCCCCCTGTCTGTATGTTGAAAAAATGAAAAAAAAATATTTTTAACATCCTCTTATTTCAGTGAGTAAATTAAATTCAAATGTATATTATTATTCTTTGATCAACCCATCTCAACTTTCTTCTCAACAATATGTGTGCTGTGTAAATTTCTCAAATGAATTATATATAAAAAAATAAATTGTTGTTGCATTTCAGTATACATGTATTAGGATTTTATAAAAACATTCTCATAATCAATTTCTGCTCAGCACCTTGACCTGCAGGTCCCTTTTTTTTGTGTGTTTGTGTAATTATTCCGCTAGAATGCATCTTGGTTTTATTGCTTTTTATGCTACATGCTATCTGTTGCAGAACAATTTATGTGCATCATAATGTCAACTTTGCATCAACTGCATCCTGGACTGTGATCAAACTTTTTAAACATGTGAGATGGTAGAAAAATAATAAGTGATATAACATGTTCTTATAATATTTTAAGTGGTCCTTTTAATAAAATATGAATATGGACGTGATGTTACAACAAAAGTTGGGTGTGGTCAGGATTTCATCTTTTTATGACAGTATATATAATGACATGGCAAGGGAATTAATTAAACTGAGCATAAATGACCTCCAGGGAGTCACTAGGTTGAATATATCTGCAACTTATGAATGGTG
This sequence comes from Sipunculus nudus, assembly GCA_026874595.1. Classification (NCBI taxonomy): domain Eukaryota; kingdom Metazoa; phylum Annelida; class Sipuncula; order Golfingiida; family Sipunculidae; genus Sipunculus; species Sipunculus nudus. Next base: position 21,439,296 of record CM049309.1, on the reverse strand, counting down.
CATCTAGTCAACATGAGTGGTGTTGAATCTGAAATAAACTGCTTTTAAACTGACAATGTCAGGGGTGCATATGCATGTCAGACATCAGTTTAATAGTGCTTGGTATTATAAGTACCTTTGTGTAAGATTTGACATTTATGAAAATTTACTCCATGAATTAAAGGAAGGGGTGGGCCTTTACCAGCATTGGTGTAAATAATTCAGATCATTTAAGAATAAAACTAAATTGCCAATGGTCACTTTTTAACAAGAAAAACTTTGTTTTTTATACTACCCATTACTCTCCTAAGTACTGTCATAATTATCTGTATTGCAGAAACTCTCAGTTTATTTGATAAAAATAAGGGAAATAGTTAATTTATCATTAGTTAGTTTATATAAGTAATAGTCAATTGAACTCAAAAAGCTCAAAAATTAACTAATGAAGGTCTAAGAGATTCTATCATTTTGCATTTTATGAATATAAATGTCGAGGCCAAGATTAGAATCAGGCCCGTTTTTAAAACTGGGCCAGCCCAGTTCAAAATTTTGATATGGACAGGCCCAGATCAAAATTCTAATCTGGGCCAGACCAGTTTTAAACTGGGCCAGACCAGATAAAAATTTTGATCTGGGCCGGTCCAGATTACAATCCTGTGGTGAAGACTTCAGGATTTAAATCTGGTCTGGACTGATTTTAAACTGGGCCAGCCTGGATTTGAATTTTGATCTGGGCCGGTCAAGTTTATAATCCTGTGGTTGACTGATTTTTAACTGGACCAGCCCAGATCAGAATCCTAATCTACTCCTAGGCTGACTTCAATTAAACTATATTTACCTAGCTGGCCTTTAATCAATTCAAAGAATTTGTAAAAAATTATAAGTCCATAATAATCAAAATTTTATGAATTTATTTCATATTCTATGAAAATATCATTTGTTGGACTCCTGTCATATTTATTTTGTAATTTTACCTCATATGTGAAATGTCCAAAATATAATTACAAAATAATCATGTAAGACATTTGTATTTTACAGCTAAAAACTGTAAATAAAGCTTGCAGAACACTCGATTAATTCAACAAACTAAAACCAAATTTAATCAATAAAAATATATATATATATGTTACTCAATGATAAGCTGGTGATCCAAGACCTGTAAATTCAAAATTTTATTTGTTATTTAAAGTTATTTATAATTTATCATAAGTTGGTTTTTGCTCTGTAATCTCCCCAAATATTGTAACATTGGACCTAGAACTTATAACATACTTCATATTAAGGAAAGAAGGCTGTGATACATCTATTAAATACCTAAACTTAAGACATTTAAATTAGGTGACTGAAATTTAGCAAACAGAAAATATATATCTAGTGTACATAAATTAGGTTGATATTGGCTAATTTGTGTGAATTATTAACAAGATCATAATGTATTTAGATAAAACAGTGGGAACAATATTCACCAACTCAGCATTTCAACTACTGAAGGTAGAGAATATTTGTACTGCAGCATTTAACCCTCTTCAATTCAGATAAGTTATCAGTTATTAGATCAGCTTTTTTAAAGTTGTTAACTCCAAAGTGAACCTCCACCATGTTTGCCACCCTCTAAAATAAATTCTAAATCCAATTTTCATGCATGTTCACCTCTATTTTTGAGACTGCCAAATGACAGCAATCATATCATTTTCTCAGCTGTGGATTTTTCTGCTTAGTATTGAAAATTACAGTAATGGTATCACAAACCTCCCAATCCCCATGTTAGGGCACAATGTCAAGCTGCTCACCCAAATGAACATCAAGACTGATAAATTACGTTTGTTCACTTTTAAATGAGTAAAGCTGGTATTTAATAATGCATGTATATATTTATATATTACACATGTAATTTTGATATTCAGAACAGATAATTTTCTTAGTTAAGTTGAAAATTTTGATATTAAGTCAAGAAGATGTCTCAGAACTGACACATATTCTAAACTGTGATTAATTATGGTAGTTGGTTTAGGTGTAGTTGATGTGAACTTACATGCTTGAAGAATAGATGAAACCAAAGAAGCACATTACTTTTGTTTGTTAGCTTTTTCCTCAATAAAATATTTTAAATGATCCTTTTGTGCCTTTCAGAATGGTGTACCTGGAATAAATTTTTACTGTATTATCTGATTTAAGATGATAAAAATCAAGCTAGCCTAAGATTAGATTAGGATTCTGATCTGGGTAGGCCCAGTTTAAAATAAGTCTACCACAGGATTGTAATATTGACTTGCCCAGATCAAAATTCTAATCTGGGCTGGCCAAGTTTAAAATAAGTCCACCACAGGATTATAAACTGAACCAGCCCAGATCAAAATTCTAATCTGGGTCAGCCCAGTTTAAAATCAGTCCACACCAGATTTAAATCCTGAAGTCTTCACCACAGGATTGTAATCTGGACCGGCCCAGATCAAAATTTTAATCTGGGCTGGCCCAGTTTAAAACTGGTCTGGCCGAGATTAGAATTTTGATCTGGACCGGCTTAAATCAAAATTTTGATCTGGGCTGGCCAAGTTTTAAATTGGGCCAGATTCTAATCTAGGCCTCGACATATGTATATGCTACATGGAGACTTTTTATATTGCAGTAGGTCAATGTGATCAGGTGTAAATTTGTTCTTGTTCAGAGTGCTTTATTTTATTTATAAACATGTTAATTTGTCAAAGATCAGGTGTAGTTCAGTTTGACAATTCTTTACATTGTAAAAGTGGTATATAAAGTGTGAATGTTCAGTTGTCAAATTATAAGTTAAAATTATTTTTGTTAAATCCTGTGATAGTTTCTGTTAGGGAGCATTGTTTAATAATTAAACAGGAAAATTTGTATGTTTGTGTTTCACTTTACTGTTTTAGTATATGTATCAAGTAGATCTGTATTAAAAAGACAGAATAATAGGCTATAATAGGATTTAGTCATAAACCATCATATTGTGTGTGTATATGTAATATATGTTGATATACTAGAAACTAGTAAAAAAACATATTCCCTTGTAAATGGTTTGGAACCATTTTGATATAAACCTTTAATCCATAATATTTAAATACTTTTTGTGTAAGAATGGTACCAGTGTATACTTATTAGCAAGTCCCAGGTCTGAAACTCATTGTCTGAGCTTTCAAATCAGTTCCCCTGTGGTTAAGTGCCAAGGTTGCGCTGTATTTAAGGACTGGTGGTAGTTAAGTATAATGTGAGAGCACTTGGTTTCCTCTTTCACCATGTCTCTGTACACTATCTCACTCTAGTAGTTTACCAACAAAGGGTAGTGTACACATGTTTACTGACAATGCTTAATGTCATTCAAAATGAGTTAAATGTAGATCTGTATCACTTTACTTCCTACAGGAAACAGAGGAAATTTTCACTTAAAAAGAATATAAAAAGTACTTAATTCTAGTGAATTTATATAAGCCAAAAGGTTATTTTACAGAAGTGCTATCCCTATTATCATCACTCTTTGTTATTTGTGTTGAAGCACAAACTGGCCATGGTGTCAGTAAATTGTATGGAACCTGAAAGGCCTAAGCTGAACTGCCTGTAAATACACAAACACCCTGTATTGTAATGAGTCAGAGATGTACCAAATGAGTGTGTATTAAAAGCTGTCTTCATGGTTGATATTTTGATTAATATTCCTAGATAGGTATCTAGTCCCCAACATTCGGGTTTGGGTTGAAAGTATTTGATAGATTTAAAGAAAGCCATGTATTTTATTATTTTTGTTAAACTTTTCGGGTTTTGAGGGGTCTTGAGTATGCTTGGCAGTCCTGGTCAGTCATTTTAGTATGTACATGATATTGTTTAACCTAGGATTGATTTACTGAGGTACTGAGTAAAAGAGTGGTGAAAAGCAATCTCTTGTTTGATACTGTGTTATCTTTATTTTCTTGAGGGTTTCAAAATAATGGTTAATGGTAATTCTCAAAAATCAAAACCAATGTGATTGAAATGCCTTCAATACACAGATAGGCAGTCAGTTACATCTGTGCAGTAGGCGGATTGCTATATTGACATATCTTTTCCATTTTCCATGCATATTGCACTGAAAAGTGACAGCCAAATACTGATGTTATAAAGAATATCACATCTTTTATAGTGTCTATCAGTTGGGAGAAAAGTTATATGTTCCCTTGGGTTTTCATCAGATAGATAAAATTGTGCACTTGTATATTGACCATTGGTTTAGGAAATTTCAGTGAAATGTGTTGTTTCTGGTTGAAATCAGGATAATTAAGGACAGGTCTGCATTGGATTTGAATCAGACAGTAGAGACCATTGGATTACTGTGGATAACCTGTATCTGATAAACATGGCCAGTGGTGTGTATTTAGTGAGGTAGCCTTGCACAAATCTGCTTTTTGCTGTGGATTATTGGGAATTACCACAGATATAATTCAGAGACTGCGAGCATTAATTACAACACGAGTAAATAAACACCCACATACATGAAAACATGTCTTGAGAGTAATGGGGGATGATGGTGATTATTTTGGTCATAAAAGCTAACCCCCATGATTGAGTTCAGCTTTCAAACTGGCAGAGGAGGACGGAACGATTTATCACTGTGTGGGCCTGGAGAGAGTTGGCAGCAGGGTTAAACCTGATTAATTTTCTAATGTGTAATCTATAGAGATATAAATCATTATCAATAAACAAGTCTCTACAACCATATATATATTTCACCACTTATCCAGTAAGTGTCTGTGAAAAGATGTCTTGACCCTTCTCAATTAATGTACATGACAACCTTTTTCTCAGATATTCACCTGTTTTTCTCACATTCTTGGCAATTGGCAAGGTATGATATCAAGTTCCTGTCAAATAATTGCCAAAATAAATAGCTAAATATCAAAACTAATTTAATTTTAATTGTATCCCTAGACAAAGTCGGGGGATACTATGTTTTCATACTGGTCCCGCCGCCGCCGCATATAAAACTTCTTGGCGCGATAACCCAAAAAATATTTCACAGAACTTTGCCAAACTTGGTATATGTATAGATATGGGTAAGAGGACAACGCCTATTTAAAATGAGGTCATGACCTTTACTAGGAGAGTGTCCTTGACCTTGAATAGGTCCAATTTTGGGGAAAATCACACAAATTCTTTAATATCTCAAGAAATCTTGCATGGATTTATCCCAAAATCAAGTTGATGGAAGATCATGGATAGGGTTGTCATGTTCCAGAAACTGGTGGCGCCACCTATTATTCTTTACTTGTTTTCGTGCCATTTAATACCCCCAAAATTGCCACCTTACAGTTCTGTGAGCTTTATAAGTCAAAAACTAATGGACAGATTTCTTTTATATTATGCATTTACATAGGTATGGGTTATGGGATGATGTTTATTTAAATTGGGGTCATGACCTTTCCTATGATAGTGGCCTTGACCTTGAATATTGCCATATATGGTGAAAATCACACACCTCTTATGATATCTCCAGTGTTGATAGCCATATGGATTTCAAACATGACTTATGTATGGCCCACCACTTAAGTAAGAACCCTATAGGTTCTAGGGTCATGAGGTCAAAGGTCAAGGTCAATGGACTGGCATTTAAAAAGATTGTGGATGCATTTTAAGCCAAACTTTCACCCTAGGTCTTCCATCTCGCACATATAGTTTACCTGCCAAGAGAGGAAGAACCCTATCAATGTTGAGGTCACAAGGTCAAAGGTGAAGGTCACAGGAGCCATCTGTCCAAAAATTAGTTTCTGGATGATAATTCCTGCTTTTATTGATGTATGGATTTCAAACTTGACTTGTTTATATCCCATTGGAAAAGCAAGACCCAAATTGATTTTGGGGTCATGAGGTCAAAGGTCAAGGTCACAGGACACATCTTTAAAAAGATGTGGATGCATTTTCAGCCAAACATTTCATCTCAGATCTTTCATCTTGCACATATAGTTCACCTGCCAAGAGAGGAAGAACCCTATCAATTTTGAGGTCACAAGGTCAAAGGTGAAGGTCACAGGAACCATCTGTCCAAAAATTAGTTTCTGGATGATAATTCCTGCTTTATTGATGTATAGATTTCAAACTTGACTTGCATATGTCCCATTGGAAAAGCAAGCCCCGAATTTATTTTTGGGTCATGAGGTCAAAGGTCAAGGTCACAGGACACATCTTTAAAAAGATCAAGGTCACAGGACCAACATCTTCAACAAGATTGTGGATTGTTAGATGGAAGAAACAATAAATATGCCAAGTGTCAGTATATGCTGCTAAAAATGGGGGTCTATTCTTAAAGGGGGGGGGCCTACTATGTCTGGGGATACTCTGGCACCAGCGGTGCCAAGAAATGTCTAGTTAACTTTAATTTTCTAAATAATGAAACTAAGTACAAAAAGACCGATGGGAGCCCCCGGACAGAACATAATATCTAATTTTATCAAGGATCCCTTTGATACCTCAGTAATGGTGATTTTATACAGCGTAGCACTTTCTGAGATAATCTTTAATGTGGCACAGTGAAATGTTTTAACACTGTTCCAGTAAGATTGCATGTTCAAGTGGCAATCCAAAGTATTTTCATAATTTCAATGGAAATAATCAAAACTTGTTCCAACATTTCTGAAAGATGCCAATGTGACCATTCAGAACATCTATACTTGTCAAGTGTATAATTATAAAACATTTGCCAGTTCATAAGCAAAACTGCCATGGCTCTGCTTATTGTTCCACTTGCTGTTGTGAACTGTATGTTTTGTTTTGGTTGCACAGCACTGGTTCAGATGTCTGACAACTGCTTCCCAGTTTCCAATAAGCAGTGTACAATTCAGTGTCAGAGCATGGATCATAAAACTGTTTTGACCTGCAATGCCCCAACACATTTTGAAACTGGTTTGATTGTGAAAGCCGTATAAAAACTGGAATATAAACATATCCACAGACCTGGAGGCTTGAGAAGGACCACTTACCATTCTGGTTCACTAAACACCCTGAGCAGCCATAGCTGTTTCTGTTGGCTCTGTAAAGTGATTTAGTGTGAAAGTGGAGACTGGGAGATTGCCTTATTCCCGGCTCATAGTGATCAACAAACATAGACTTGATTTGTTTTCTTGGTATCAAACAGGGTTAAATAACAGTAAATTTTATAATTGTTATTATGATAAGCTTAACCAATAAATGCACATCCTTTACATGAGTTCAAGCAGATTCCCTTCAGTCTCTTTCCTCAATGCCACCATGGTCCCTACCAGCCCTAAAATTCAGGCTCCATTCATAGCAGTGTCTAGGGGAGATTTATCCTGTGATTGAGCCCAAATGGGAATCCTATGCAAATTCTCAGTCATATATCTTTGCAAAACCCTCAAAACATGGTAAAACACCTGCTGGCTATTGGTGCCTTGTTAGGTCCCCATGACGTCACCCAAGAATAGACCTTAATAGCCTTTTTAGCATCATGCCTTAACAGGCTACAAACTGGAGACTGTTGAAGACAAACATCTTGCTTTCTTCAGAGTAAGTACTATTTGATATTTTCATACTCACTGAATACTCAGATACAGTCTATGTTGCAGCTTGTTATCCTTAATATGCAGGAGGTGTTGCATGTCTTTAAGGTGAATGATGAATATCTGGGCCTGAACCAGTTTAGTCATAGCTGACTTATCTTTACAGGGCACACTCCCCTCCCCAGAAACCATAATTCAAACTAAGTAAAAAGGGTTCTTATACCCATGGTCCCAGAAGCATTGACCACTGGTCCAGTGGTGCAGTCTGACAGAAAGACTGAAATGACACAAGCTGCTGATTGTATGGAACATTAACATGTCATATGATGACAGTACCAGTAACTCATTCAGCATGAACATACCATAATTACTATAAAGAGAAAATGTCATGTTGATTCCAAGCAATGCTTTGCCACATATGTGTATTATGTGGCTGTATATGTGGATCCAGTGTTAATGCCCCAGCAGATATTGTATAACAGTAAGGCATTGTACCTGGAGCTGTCTGATTGATAGATGTGGTCAGAGTAGTTTTACATGCAATAGATGTGTGTATGTATCATGTTGTTACATATAATTACTTGTATGTCTACAAATGAGGTCATACCAGTAATTGAGGTAAACATGCACTTTTTGTCCATCAAAATATAATATTTGTATGATGGCTTGATGCAATTTGTCATTGCAGCTGATGGCAAGGTGACTTTGCAAAAACGGTCTTTAGTCAGTACATGTATTGTAACAAATGGAGGCAAACACTTTCTAGGAGTTAGATGATTTAGTAAAGGTTTATACATCATTTCAGTGACCATTAATCATGCATGGAAGTCCTGTATGGTGGTCTCACTTGCTGTGCCTTGAACATATCATTATTCTGTGTTAATTACTGTTAATTAAATAAGATTCACATTATATATAAATATAGAATATTCCTGACATTGATAACATTTATGTAAAGCCCCAGTAACACATTCATGACTATAGCAATGGTACATCCCTGTTGGAAATATTGGGCATCCTTGGACATTGTTGAAAAGTCACTCAGCAAAGTGTAATGATCCGGGGTAATTTCTGATGATCCATAGGTGCTACTGTAGTTTTTAACTGTTTACATTTTCTGTAGATCATCAGTTACTCCTCCATGGTTAATGCATTGTACCATTAATATATTATCAATGGACACAGTGAACAATTCATCAACCCCTGTGCTGCAAGTATGTAAACCCTAATAAAAAATTACATAAAAAAAGTCAGCTGATACTGGCTCCTGTCCAAGAACTTCACTGGTAGCTCTTGAGTTTAACAATTAAAAAGTATAATTATAAATAAAAAAATTAATAAAATACAGTTAAGTTGACATTCCATACATGCACATTAAGTGTGTATGTGTTACTTACGTATTCAAATGCTGCTGGGAATCGTACACATATACTCATGGAGTGATACCATACATGTGTATGCAGTAAGTATGCATATATATGTATGCCTATGCAGCACATTCTGATCACTCAGGTTAGCCATTGAAAACACATACACATACTTACAGAATGGGAAATTCTAAAATTTGACATCAGTTATAGTCTATTCCTCTGGCAGATGACTTCCATACTCATGAATCCATATACCAAAGGCCTGATTTTACTGCATACAAAACGCATACATATGAATGTAATCACAGGTGTCAATTTCTAGCTGCATTACACATATGTACAACAAATATGCATGTATGGAATGCTAGCTTAGTTTGTGTTTTAGTTATTGCATACAGACCCAGCTTTGGTGGTGCCATCCTCTTCGTAATGTTTCCTCACACTCTATGTTTTTCTTAATATCAACCTTTAAACCTGAAACACAGGCTGAACAATGGAGCCTATTTAACTAGAAAGGGTAAGGGGGTCAGGCAGGTAATGCATGAATCCACATTATACCATTCATATAGGTGTTAGAACTGGACTTTTAGGCTTCAAATCTTTGAAAATGAAATGAATAATGAAAATGAAAGAACAAAATATTTAGGGCAGATCCAGAAATGTTAAATATACATAGGAAAAGATAAGTTAAGATCTCCTGCACATGTCTGACCATAGGATGAACATCTGTTACAGTTTTAACCATAAACATGGCCGTGTAGTGTATTATTTAACCAGTCTGTGGTAATTCCTGAAACAGTGTGCATGCAGTTCATGGAATATATGCTGCTTTTCTGATACAGGTTATCTGATCATATTTTATCAGTGGGATTTTTACTGGATGTGTGGATTGTTGAGACCATGTGGTCACATATATATATATATATATATATATATATATATATATATATATATATATATATATATCATAGCACGTCTGATATTATTGTATGTGTTTGTGATATTTTTTTGTTATATCATACTCTTGTATATTAGAAATATCAATATAATGCATCTCATGTCTACAGTTGAAGCATGTGAATTATATATGCAGCATAATACTTTTTGCATATATATCTGAGAATATGTTATTTTGCAATGTCTGTATTTGTCAAATAATATATGATATTAATGATGCATGTTATGTATCTGATGTACCGGTAATAAAAAATTAATAATCATTGATATGTTATATATTTATATAGTATATGTTATTCATCAGTGATGTTGTACATTTTAATATAATTCCAAATAGCTTCAGCATCATTAATGCCTGTTATGCCTATCAGTGTACTGCATATCAGTTACATTTGCAAAAAATATCAAATGCCTGTGTTATATATCAATATAAGGTATTATCTCTAGTGTAATACTGTTATATGGTATATATGCAGTGCAAAACTCCAAATACATGTTATATATATGCAATAAAATACCTGTATTATGTTTAGCTCGGTATAATACTCGTGTTTTATTTCCACACATATGCTGTACATTTATTATAAAACCTAGCATGGAGAAACTCCTTCATGATTTTACTTTTAACCTGACATTACATGGATGTTAACCATACAGGCTGCTAACTTAATGCAAGCTGTTGGTGTCAAGCTTTTTATAGAAGCCTCCCTTCCATTATTTTCATCCTGGTGTAGTTATCAGCTGATGACTTGATGCAGACGCCATAACACTTTTTTCATGCCCATATTGTACATATATCAGAGCCATATTCCCTTAGCTGATCAGTCTGACATCTAGATGCTATATTGATAGGTCCCTGACAAGGTGCCAAACAGGCTGAGCAGATGTATGAGCACTTATATTTGCTTGAAAGTGGCTAGTTTTTATAACTTAAGTATAATGTAATCAATCTAAGAAATAAATTTAAGTTGAGAGGAGTGTCACAGTGTCATTGTTGTTTACAATTACACACCTCATGACTATAATTCATTTAAGCTGACTTTTCATGTAAGTTGAGTAAATTAGTTTCATATACCAAGAGCTGTTACTTCATTAATTTAAACTTTCTCATTTAGTTACATCAATAATAGTGGTGTGTTGATAATTTGATCAGCTTGATGATTGATTAGGTGACAAACAGTGTTTATCAGTAGACACCACTCATTGCATTTTTCAGTGATAATCACTCAGTATATATGAGAGGGTTACTGTCATATCTCAATCTTATCTTACATCACCATTATATAGCTCAGCTGACTTTGACATGCGGAGCTACAATGATCACTTTGTCTGTTGTCTTTCTGCCCAGCCATCTGTCTGTTTTAGGCATAAATCTTAACTGTTAAACCAAGAAACTTCTAACTGAACATCCTGGATATCCATAAAAGATCTCCTTCAAAACCTGAAATTAGGTCACTGTGACCTATATTTTAGTTATGGGACATGTCATGATTGGCTGAGAGCAGGGGGCTGTTATCTAAAGACTTTCATGTAAAGATTTAGTCTATCTAAAGACTTTCATTCAGGGTAGTTTACTCATAACAGGCCAGGGTAAGATGGCCATCTCCAGGAAATCAGCAACATGACAGCAACTAAAAATCATATAAGCTACTGGAGATTAATTAAATAATTGTTTTTTTTTTTTAAAGATCATTTTCATATTAATTCATAATTTGAATTTATTAAGAATATAGGGAAATAACTTTTTTTTTCTTTGTACTTAGTCTCTGAATAATAATAAATATTTATAAACATGTATATTTGTTCTAAAGATGTGATTGTTATATGGTTTTCACAGGCATATTGCTAAATTTGTAACCTCATACTAGTCAAAGAACAGCTCACCAAGGGATGATAAGCTGTTTTCTGCAGTGCTAATTTAATTTTCATGCTTAGACCATTCAAACTATGATAAACATAGATGTCAGAAGTGCAGACTCACTGTGTAAAAGGAACTGGCTATCTCACTTTTGCCATTCAGATAGTGTTCATAAATTTGTTGGGTTTGTTTGGCGTTTTCTATATACACGAAAGCTAATGCTACCATGCATGAAGCATGCAACATCAGGCCACAGTTTTGTACAGATTGCTTTTGATCATTATGATAGACACTTACTGTGTTGATGAGCAAATAAATAATTTCTTGGAAATATTCAGAGAGTTCTAGTGACAATAACCTGCTCATAAGCAACATAATGTCTGTACTGTTTATATATTCAATTTAAACCAGATTTGAAAATAAGTTCCTCTGCTGAGAGTTACTGTTCAAGAAATCTTTGTTTAAATCAGTCATACAAATAATATTGCTTATAGTGGTACAGATAATAAATAATTGGTGTACCAGGATTGTTGGTATTAATTAATTGATACTGCCTTTAGTATAACTGTCAGTCATATCTGGAGTGATCATGTTTTCATTGTATGCACTGAAACCCAAAGCGTTTTGTTTGGTGTAACTGATCCCACTGTTAACATGTAGGAGGTTAGTTGATATTCTAAATATCACAGCTGCTTTGAGGCTATAGAGATAAAAAAAAGTTAGGTTTAGGTGAAACACAGCATTGATATCCTGCACACAGGCAGGCGGAGCATGTTCTGGCTTAGATTCCGACCACGCCCCTCAGACATAACAAGTGAGCTGTCCATGACCCTGACAAATAGTGCCCATCTCACAGACTCTGCTGACTTTTTTTCGTTGCCACACTGTGCTGTTCACTTAGTATGAGCCATTTTGAATAAAAATGTTCAGTCTCATGAAACCATGTGTTTTGGTCATCTTTTTGTTGCATCTCAATATTTAATTCATGAAGAAAGTTAAAAATATTATTTCAAGTAAATGTTTGATGCTAATGAAAAAATATTATAAATTTTTAACCATTTGTTTTTGCTGGTACCTAGTGTTTAATACCTTTGCTAGTAGGAGGTATTTTATTTTTACCGTGGTTTGTCTATTAACAACATTATGGACATATTTTGGTGAAATATTGTGGAGGGTTGACAGAACAACCAAGGAAGAATCAATTAAATTTTACAGGAAATTTAGAACCCCTTAATATGTTTTAAAGATTTGTTTACTATTGCAAGATAGGGTAGTGGAGACTGTTGACATTCACTGATTTTAGGAGAAACCTAAAGCATTAATTTCTTAAAGGGTGAATCTTTCCACCACTTATAGTATACATGTGTATGACTAATTTGAACCACCCTGTCGGGCAGGCAAAGCTGCCCTGTGATGCAACCATCAGGTTGATGAACTGGTGACATATTGGTACATTTCTTTAGGGATGAGTTAATAAGTATATTTCCAGTGTCTATGTACCACACACCAAAGTTTGATCAGGATCCTGGTAATATTATGGATCAGGTGGTTCAGATAGTTGGTGGATGCATGCAGTCTCTGAGAGTTTTCTAGTTTAACATGTATTGATCTTGTGGTCAGTGGAATGAAGGTATCCCCAGGTATCAGGAAGCTGGAGTGTTCAGTCAGCAGGAATTGAAAGCCCTTTACCTCCCGGAGACCTGTCAGCCATCATTACCAGTACAATCAGTAACTCCCACCGCAGTGACCCCAGCTGGTCTTCACCTGATGTAGTGGCCGGGTGGTGGCCCTGTGGTCTACCTGGTTACCTCCTCTGGTCCTGTCTAGTCTACTTTGCTCTAAACCTCTCATGTACCTGTTACCCCTGTGTATAAGCTGCAAGCATTTTCTAACACAGATGACCTTACCATTCCTTTAGTATTTGCTTGGTAATTTATTGTCAGTTACTGAATTTACTTGGTGATGTATTCATGCCTTCATTTACAAACTCACTCTAGAACTTGGAACAAGTTTGTGATACTGTCTCAGAACTACAAACGATGTTTATGTCATTTTAACATGGCAGGTGACTTTTCAAACCTGAAGCTTGACATGTTTTCAGATAAATGCTTGTGATTCTCTGTACAGTAAAGTTAAAATTTAAAAATCCAATAAAGGTGCACTAATGAAAAATGATCAGCAGAATGAAGAAAGTAATGCTCAAATTTCACAATCTTGCAGATTGATAAAATAATACATTTTCACAAGATATGTGTCAACATAATTAAGTAGGTCATGTACACCTTATTTGTAACCACTCAGTTTGGTTGTGTTAACTTTATTTTCAGTCAACAATAATTACATTCTGTTCATCCAATTAATATACACTTAATTATAGCCTCTATTAGCCAGTTTATGCAAAAACTGTAGTCTGCAGTCCATGGGTTATTTTTCTTTAAAAATTTGTCAGAATTGACTAATTATTAGTCACACATGTCTAGGGATGGTAGAAAGATTGTGGAAGTGTAGTAATTGAATATACTTTCTTACTTTTTGTCATTATGTATATCATAAATGCATATCGGCAGTAGATTAACTGTATTAAAATAAGAAGACGTGTAATCAGGTGGAAATTATATTTATATATGCATAAGATAGATTAGATTATGTATCAGGTATTACTTTTAGACACTTTGTAATATGAACACCACTGAAGGTGTTTGTTCATTCTGTAAATTTGATATTTACATTGCTCCATTGCCACATAAACCTGACAGGCATGTAAGGTACCTGCTCTTAGGGAAATCTTATTGTAAGCACTGAAGAAAGCATTACATTTTGTATAAGAAACTGTTAATGTTAAAACCCACGCCCTATAAGGCTGTATGGGTCTGTATAGGTCTTTTGGTGTTCCTTTCTTTCATTTCGCTTCATTTGCACCTAGGGCTGTGAATGCAGACCAGGAACAGTCACATAAAAGCCATGATTCAGCCTCGGTAGCTGCAGATCTACCTGCTCCAGACTGTTTTATTACATCACAGAATTAACCTTCCTGTCTGGGACTGCAGTAAAAGTCACACCAGTAGATTTAACTGCATTAAAAGAGTAATTCTGCAACATGAGAATATTGACAAGCATTGACAATGATGTTCTAAAGATGTGCAGGACATAGTCTCCAGTGTTATTAGGAAATGTTTCTTTGGAATGTCACCCTGTCACCTGTCTTCTTCTTATTACATTTTAGGCTACTAAACATTTTTTCCAAAGGCCAAATGAGAGAAAAATATGTATACAGTTGAAATGACGTAACCTCATTTGGAGCTCCTGCAAAAAGATAAAAACAAGATTGATAAATCTATTCATATTTTCATTACTTGTGCAACCTAAGTCATAGTCACAACCTCTGAAAAGAAGATTCTGAGAAGAATAATTAATGTCTTAATGGATAATAATTTCCTTGAGTAAGTGTTCAGCATATTCTCTTTCTCATCATTTTGACTCAGATGGCCTGCATGACATTGTGTGTCAGGGCACAACAGTATAAAAATGGAACAGATCATTAAGTTAATATTTTTTTAAACCAGAATGGATTTAACTATTTTTTTGTAAAAGAATAAGGTAGATTATCCATTGGATAGGGATGTTAGAATGGAGTAAAGTACTCAGTATAGTAAAGTACAGTAAATATTGCTGCAGGCGATAAATTTCTCAAGAATATTTGATGTTAAACAAGGAGGGATTGACAGAAATACCCAAACAAAATTACCATGTTTTGGTCAGTGCAGGGTAGTGTCGCTACAGTATTACCAATATAAAGCAAAATATAAGAGAATAAGAGGATCATTTTATAATCATTATGATAAATAAAATAATAAAGTTACACCTGTGGAGAAGGATTTATAAAGTGGAATATATTGAGATGCAGGATTATCATTGGTTTGGGGTACTCTGATAATTGGTACACATGGTATAAAACTGTAACCCCTGTACATTTTGTTTGATATATAAGTAGGGATATATTAACATCCTCAGGGCATTATGCCTGCAGCGGCAGCAGTAAGCAAGAACAAGCAAGTAAAAATATTTGTTAACCTTTCTTCTATTGTCATCAATAAACCAGCCTGTGTAAACAGCACTTAACTTCTATAATTTATTCATTCCTTAAGTGTGAACCATTGATCATGGATGATTACCTTAGCCTCGGAGACCTTTATGTACATTATGACATAACGTTTTGTTATATGGTACATAATGCTTTGAGTAGCCCTTTACCTCCCTGAGTGGCCCTGTGGGTTGCCTTGCTTTGAGAGCCACTCGTGACTGGAGTGTTCTATTCAACATGGGTTACTGTGAGGCTTTATCTTGGGCCCTCCAGCTTGGTCCATTGGTTGTTAGTATTGGTCAGAAAACTGACTTTGGTTCAGTGTATTGATTTTGTGAGAAAGCAGCCAACAAACACCCCTGCAAATCTAATTTTAGATATATACCAGAGACCTGAAGTTGGTTTGAAGAGGGACATTAGATACCTCGCAGCTTTCAGTCACTCCATAAATCTGCATTCATTTATTTGGAAGCGAAAATATTTGGTGTGCAGGCTGTCCATGAAGTAGAAACTGCCACTGAGCTTAATGCTGTTGGTACATTTGCATGGGTAATAAATATCTACAATCATTCTCCATTGACTTATTGAATTCAAGGATTCAGTAAAGTATTGAATAAGTCCAGATTTTGTCATTGTGTCTTTTCTAACACAGCTTAGCCATCAATATTACAAGCTTATCATTTGCCTTAATCAGGCAAGTTAAACTGATTATAAATCTGTTAGTTATTTGATCAGTACAGTGCTGCTGCAGTAATATTATTTTCCCCAACTTACTTTGTCCAACTTGAATATTTTATTATGGTGGTGTCATGATCTCTTTAAATTGATCAGTGTGGTATGTTTTATCAAAAGCTTCTTTGAGATAAATATGTTGCTTGTGCCATATTGTTTTAAGGATATTATCGCATTATTTTAATTGTCAGTTAACTTCTCTTCCTTTAATAATTTCCTTTCTAGTAAGAATTATTAGTACCACTAGTGTAGTTTATATTTATATAGTGAGGCAATATTATATAGATATTCAAGTTATGTTTATGTTTTTGGAGAGACTCTGATTGTAGATATGCCTTCTTAATATTTTGTTATATATATTGGCACTGTGTTATATCATTTACGGATCCTGTTTTGTGGTTAACCAGAGAGACATACTAACTTTCATCGTAAATATATCCATTGTATCCCAGTTCCCATAGTGCACATAATAGAGGTATTCATGTGTGGTTCATTTGGCAGAATCTCACACCAGTGTGGCCTGGCATTATGTTATCAGCAAACAGAATATAAATACACGTTTAATAGATGTAGAGAAGGTCAGGGGTCGGTGTGCATGTGCCAAGGCATAGTATCCAAGGCTTTCTGATGATTGGTAACATAAGCTGAAGGGTAATGGATGTCGGAAAATACCCTGAGTTTACAGAGGAGTGTAATACTTGTGCTGCATGTTCATTTCGGTCATTCAGGAATGATACATGTGTTATACCGGTAGCCCTGGGGCATCTGTTAATAACAGGGTATAATTCTTGTGAGTGCTGCATGTACAATGCGGTCATTTATAGATGATCCGTGGATGTCTTCTAACGACTACTAGTGTCTGTTATTTGGACTTAATCCCTATTTCTTAGATAGAACTTGTTTTTCAGTATTGAACTTTTACATAATAATACTAAGGCATTTTGTGTGGAGTGGCCTTATCAGCTAATATGAAACCTACATATATTAAACTTATTTTAATACTTACTCTATCATTTATTTGTATATTATAATGACCTGTAGTGGAGTTATCTGGTTTGGATGACCTGTTTGGGCCAGATGGTAGGCTCGGAGGGGGGAGACTATATAGTACTGCATGTCATGGTGAGAGATCACTGCCAGTTAGCACCTTGTTAACCAAATACATATGGCAGATATGAAAGCCAGGTTACTATAGGTATGCCAAGTAATCACACTGTGTAGGATCCTTACAATAATGTTCACATCATGTAAATTCTGTTATAAAGAGTGTGATACAAGGAAATAAGGATTAAAGTGATGACACTTCTGTTGTGTTTATTGAGTTTGTGTTCATATGAACTAAAAGTAATATTGGTGTTTCCCAGTTGACTATTATTCTTGTGCCAAAGTTGCCATGTTTGTCAGTTTGGTTTTAATTCAGCTTGATCAGTTTAACTTTGTATTGTACACATAATCCACCTTTGTGTTGACCAGTCTCATAGACTTTTTCATTGTTCAGTTTGTCACTTGACTGAAACACCTTTGTCATTTGGATCTTGTAAAAACTTTGAAGCATTTTTGCCCTGACAATATGAAAACTGCCAGAGAGGCTTGACCAGTGTGTTTAACAAGTGACTCAGGAATCCTGACACTCAGCTGACAAGGAGGACATTCACAAAAGGAATTTTATCATCTGAATATCAAAATTTGTTGATGGTATCCCCTTTCAACTGAAGCATAGCTTGAAAGATATGGGTAAAAGAGACCTAATATAAGGTTTCCAAAACAATTTTTCTTGGACCTCCCTGGATGTTAAGTTAGAAGATTCGAGGGGCGATGGTTACAGACAACCACATCTCTGAAGGTCTTAAAGATAGAGAGAAAATGTGTAAAAATTCGAGAAACCAGTTGGTGCCACCAGTCTACAGGAACTGATGAACACTTAATGATGAATATGCATGCAAAGAATCATGGTGATCAAAATATAAGTTGTTCAGATACTGGAGCTTTTGTATCAAAATTTTTCATTATTCTAGGGGGTACTTCTGAGCCCCATAGCTAGGAGAATATGGGTAGAACTAATTTCAGGTTTCCAAGGAGATTTTTCATGGCCCTCCCTGGATGTCCAGTTAGAGGATTCCAGGTCTAACAGTTATGATTTGTGCCCTGTTAACAGAAAGACAGATGGACAACAGACAAAGAGTGATCACTATAGCTTAGATGACTTTGAGTTAGCTGAGCTTAAAATGATGGACAAAGGGAGAAAATGGCCCAACAAAAATATTCAACATCATGTTTAGGTCTTCATATTACTAGATCTATTTAGTTTCTGTGAGTGAACCCACTAACAGACTGAGACAAAAATATAACTTCCTTAATTGGTAGAAAGAGAAAGATGTCAAATATATTTACATCCATCACTTTCTTTTTAAGAACATTATAGTGTTTCTTACACCAGACTTTCTCTTTCATGAACATGTCCTTGCCCAAATTCTTACACTGTCTAGTGAATGAGTATAAAGGAATTCCTATGTCAAGAATGTTTAATTATTCAGCCTTCTAGATTTTAGGATTTATATGCATCAGGGCTCAGCATAATCCAGAAGGCATAAATTGTAGGACATTTGAGAGAATCTCTGTGGTTCTAGTAAGAATTCACTATTATGTTTTTCAGGCAGTGGGGTAGGGAGGGGGTTGAAACGGGGGGGGGGGGGGGGGGGGGGGGGGGCCTTCTGCTCCACACTCCCAGCACCTTAACCACAAAGCCAGTTTCTACCCCTGGTAACCTGACTTGTGTAGTACCGACCTTGTACACCCTCTTAGTACTGAGTACCTGGCCCTCATGTATATACAAGCAGTTTGGCCTTTATACTGTACAAGAGAGATTCCACGTATCAGACTGAGTGATATTTTACGGCAGTCTTTCCAGTCTGCTGTCTGACTGTAATAAAGGCGGGAATCTCGTTACACATTCTTTACGGACTGTTCAGCCTGTAGAAACCTGATTGATCCACTTTGGGAGGCTATTAGTAGTGACAGGGTTGGCAGAGTTAGATCCCTGTGAGGACTGCTGGAATCCAGTAAGCTCATCAGCAGCAGCCTCATGTACAGACAGACAACCAGGAGCGCTGGTGACTAACCTCTCAGCTGACTACTGGCCGACTTCCTGGTGGTGACACAAGGCTGTGATTCAGTGCTGAAACTGTAATTGTCACTGATATAAACAGAGCTTGACAGGCTTCCCACGCAGTATGTGCTGTTCCTACAGTGTCACCACAAGGTACAGTTCAAGCCGGCCACAAGAGGAAGCTCGGATTGATCATGTGATCAGATCAGGGATTAAGGGATTGCTTATTTTCAGTGGAGTGTTTGGGTTTCAGGACTGCATTATCTGATGGTGATATCTCAGGCTACTGTACAGTGCATTGTTACTGTCATTTTTGTACAGGTGTGTATTCTTACACATGTGATAAATGATTATTTTTATACGCTTGTCTTAGATCTGACATTTACCCATGGTCCATACATCAGATAACTTTTAGTGCCGCAACAATAACTTACCAGGGTTTTGATGGATTTTCACAAAACTCAATACCTGTTTGCCAATAGATTATCTTGCCCAAGTTCAATTACCGTAAAATCTCCACTTAAAACCGCACTTCCGATAAAAACCGCACCCAGACTTCGCCGAAATTCCAGGCGAGACACCGCGAGGGGCTCAAATACTAAGAACCCCCCTTTAAAACCGCACCAACTTTCGCTACGGAATGATTTGACAAAAGACAATCAAGCAATCATCTAGAAATGAACACGCGTAGGTTGTGACTCGGCCATTCCTGTCAACTTTAAAAATTCCTTGGGCATTTTATTTAAACACATCATAACACTTTTTTGCAGGGTCACTCAAGCATGAAGTTTGGGAAGACGTAAGGGCCGGTGAACCTCTGCCTGTTTATACAGATTTTATATTCCGTGCCGTATTCTTGTTTGCTACTGATTTGTCATTATATTTTGGAAAAAATATTCTACTGATCCATTTCAAGTCACTGTATATTTTAATTCTAAAAGTAATATTTTGAAATCTTAATTTTTGATGAAAATTCCATTTTCTGGAATTACTCGGAAGATTCAAATCATTTTCATACCGGTTCCTTCTGTATTATCTTCGTCACATCGTACGTTGACATCGCTCCATGTCACAATTTGCTGGTGCGTTTGAAAACATCGCTGGTCAACTTAACTAAATATCAAAGTAACTGAAGTTACCTTTTCGAGATACGCACGTATAGGAAACATGACGCTTGGAAACGAGTGATTTTAAGGTAAAATTAAAGTGGCCAGTCCGGGTTAGCAAGTTTTTTTCCTGAAGAAAGTTTCCGTGTGGAGAGCCATTTTGTCAAGGCAGTGTTCGCGCAAGGCACGCTGGGACGAAATAGGTGGCTGTTCTATTTACCGCCCACCGCGTACAGCCGTTCAAAATATTCTTAGCAGAATACCGGGGTGTTTCAGCAACATGGCGGCCCTCAAACTTGATTTTAAAACGATCGTCTGCCATTGTGTGACTCTTTACGATGTCAGCTTTTTATTCATTTTACGTTTTAAACAAATAATCATTGCTTAATAATGCCGCAAATGGGTTTAAAGTTGGCTTTTATTTCAATTTTGCTTGACCATGCCCAACGAAGTGGACCGCTGTGTGTAACAGCAGGGTTGTTGTAAACGTATTATTTGGTGACAATTACCAAAATTTTATAACAAGTTATTTATCACACGAAAACTAATCAGCAATATTTAATTTATAAATAACAAATAATCGTAAATAATACATTTACACACGGCGCCAATGCATGCTAAGAACAGCCTTCGAAAGTTGCAATATTATCGCCCATGCGCCGGCCCAAAAACGATGTCTGTCAGGAAGATATTCAGGAAACCCTTCTAGTATAAACCGCACAGTGCTTTCAGGAAATCAACCTGATTTCAAGATTTTGAATTTCTTGATGAAACCGCGGTTTTAAGTGGAGATTTTACGGTATAGGCAAAGTACCCACATATTTAATTAGGTCAGAGGTCACCATTGTCCTTTGTGGGGTCATCATGACAACAGATATATGATGAATCTTAATAAAGTGACCAAAAATATTAACCGATATTATATCTTGCCTAAGTGTGATTCCTAGTGTAATCTGTGCATATCTAATGAGGTCAGAAGTCACAAGACACAATGAGTGTATTATGTACCGATATGGTTGTGTACTTGTGTATAGAATTCACATACATCTTTATTAATCAGCCAGAAATATATATATTTAAAAAGTTTAGATGAGTTTGATTACATTAGTATTAGACAGGGCAACAAAACATGACTCATATCTCTCAAGTTACAAACAGTATGTTATTGTTATATATCATGTATCCAATGAGCAGTGATACAATTTGGTACATGTGACATGTTAGGTTGATAAATGTTAGCTATATATATTGGACATGCAGTTAGGCCAAAAAAAAAATAAGGTATGGTTCTCAGGCACTTTTTTTCAGAAATCAGTGCGGGCGGGCGGTATTTTATTTTTGACCTTTTTTTGAGTGTCTCCATAAAAATATCATATGACCAGGGAAAAGTATGAAAATAACAATTTTTTTTTTTTTGCAAAACAGGGAAAAGCACTACATAAATTGTAATATTCATCTTCTTGAAAGATAAAAATCAAAATAAAAATTGTTGATGCGGGGGGTAAAAATTGACGCGGGCGGTGCCTGAGAACCATACCTTTTATTTTTTTTGGCCTTAGTTTTCATGGCAAAGAAATTTAGATACCCTTGTGTCTGTGGTGTATGCCACAATATTGTGCATGTTGTAAACTGTAATCACGACAAAACCACGCTCATCACGGCTGTATTCTTGACAAGCTGCCTGTGTGCCATGGCGATAATTCATTTTCTGCATGACAGCATGATTGTATACCACAACTGGATGGTGTACATATTGTATATATTTGCAAGCAAGCATAGGCCATAACATGATAATTTTCATAAATATGTCATGATAACATGACTAGGACTAGCCAACTAGGAATACAAACAATTATTTAGTGTTATTTTTTCAGATTTTATCTGATTATCTAGGCCACTCATACAGGCCTTGATAATTCCATATTCAGGAGACTGCTGTGTTGCATGTTTTGTGTAAATCATGTTTTTTGTGCAGGCCAGATTATTATTTTGAAGCTATTTATAGTCAGCAGTGAACAAATTATTCTATGTTTTATATTACAATATATTATTTTGTATTGCATTGTATTGTATTGTTTTGTATTATATTATATTATATCCCAGGGCAAACTCTGATCTAGTAGGTTCATCATTGATCCCGATGCATGGGACAAAATCCAATTATGATTGTCCTAGGACAAACCCTTATCCTTGTTTATTCAAGTAGAACTGTAGTACCTGCTCACACAAAGTCCAGCTGGATTATAATTATATAATTACTTTCAGGCCATGGTGAGAGAGACCAGCATTGATCAGGTCGTGTAAGATTCTACCAAGTTGCTGCAGCAGTCCTGCAGACACTCAACAGGAAGCTGCCAGGCTGTATCAGACTGTGATAGTGACCATAGTAATCGGATAAAGTATCACCTACAAACTACTGGATTTACCTGTAAAGAGACTCTGTATGGTACAGAGGTCCTCAGCTTTAGCCGGAGTTTTGCTGTAAATATACGTGACTGGATTTGAAGATAATGGCGGGAGAAGTTTTAATCTGCTTCAGCTGTTGTATGCAGCAACCTGCGGTAAGTTCATCTTCATCACAATCGTGTTAATCTCAGCATCAAAGTGAAAGTGATCTAGTTCTGCAGAGTGTCCTTAAAACTACTCAGTATTCAATTATTAATTTTGTAATATCAAAGACTGCACTGTACACTATGATGTATCCTGCATGAAACCTGACACCAGTTCATTACCTGCACTTGATTTGTCCCAGTTCCAGGGCAGCTAGTACATTTATCACATGATAAACTGTGTCCTCTCAGCCTCCATAGCTACCCTGAAAGCCAGGGGACTCATCCCAATAACATTATCCAATAGCAGACTTAAATACCATAGTGACAATTGTAACGTCATAATGGTTACCATAGTGACTTGCTCACAACTCACGAACTGAAAATATCACTTATGTTTCTTAATTGTGACAGACCCCTGTAAAACAACCAAGTTCACAAGAAAGTGTTTTGTTTTTTCCAAGATTATGTGGTGGAATGGTTCTTTAGTGCTCATATACAGCAGTGGTTTGATGGCTGAACCGTCCGTGCATTTTGACATTTATTTATCCTAACATGAATCTTGGTTTTAGTAGTTGACATGGCAGAAATTTATGGATGCCCCTTTGAACATTTCACTCAAATGTTTGAAAAATTGTTTCAAAACATTTTGTGACAGCACAAATTAATTGTCAAGTAATAGAACCAAATGTTTTTCCAATCTGTTCAAGAGGTGGTTTTGAAATAAATGGGTTAAAATCAGATCAATTTGGATTTCACTTTTTGAACCTACTCAAATTGTGAAGGGCCTGAAGGCATATATGTTGAAAAGCACCAAACCCAGTACACAAGTGTAACTACTGTGTTGCCATATGTTGATCCACATGAAAGTATTTGTTTTGCTTTGATTTTGTACACCCAAATGTGAGGTCCACAACAAACCTGTTAAAACCTGCATCCTACTTTCAGTGCATGAAATGTTTTGGAATGGTTTTGATTTAATTTCATTGGCCACCAAAATGATGTGAAATCTATTTTGAATTATGGTATAAATCAACTCCATGCTTTTCGCTTGTTTATTTTTCTTGTTTATTTTCAACGCTGATAATTCCGAAGTAACGCAAAACTGAGGAAATCCTGCATCAACTCAAGGAGGAAACCATAAATGTTTAATACATTCAAATGGTTCTATTGGTCAGATATGATAACCGAGGAAGAGAAGCTCAGCAGTGATTGATTACATTCATAATTGTTATATATAATGTGCATTTGGTCAGAATACAAACTGATGTGCATGAAATTTTTATAGTTAAACCTTAACAATGTCTCTTAGTGGGTAATTTTATGTGACAGATGATGTGTTTCCCCCTATATATGTAAAATTTTTACATGATATATGGTTGCACCTTCACTTAAGTGCATCTAGCAGATGAAATATTGACCATGTGATGGTGTTGTGGTTTTACCATGGTGAGAGCTCCTTGATTACTGCTGTATATATAAATAAGTATATACAGGCACCAGTCCAGCTGTAACCCCACCAGGAACATTGTGTAATTCCTTACATTGCCTGTGTGACTCAGTGTGTTTGTGTCCTTAGGTGGGGTCTCTTCAGTTTGACAGACACGCACAAAGGTGTATTGGCAAATAATTTCATAAAGTACACTTCACTTGTGGCCATACATAATTGATATGTGATATGGAACTGAAGAGCATTTCATTTTGAAATGGTCTTATCTGTCTATAGCAATGAGAACAGTAAGGATTTTGTTCTAATCATTCAATATATCTCTGAGAGGGGCATATCAGTGAGTAAAATTGTAACTTCAAGTTGCTAAGTAAAAAAGTTGTAAAAGCAGAATTTGAACGAAAGGTTAGATCCTATGAGATTTTATCAAGTTGTTTTTTTAGCGAACCTGTAAGCTTATGCGATGGTGTGGCGGCGTCCGTCGTCTGTTGTGCATCGTCCGTCGTCTGTACGTTAACCATAGCTATATCAAAAACGGCAGGAGCTAGCATCACCAAATTTTTTGCAAATAATCAGTCATCCAAAAAACTATATCAGATTTTTTTTTTTTTTTTAACTGCAATTTCTTAGATTTTATAGGGAAAAAGCTAAAAAAGCTTTAAAAAACCTTCTTCTCTGAAACTGTTCAACAAAATTGTCCAATATTTCACAGAAATGATCCCTGGAACAATCTTTCTCAAGTTTTTTCGAATGGTTCCAGTTCAGAGTTTTTGGCTGAGATACAGGAGGTTGAACTTTATTAACTGTGCAAAAAAGCATATTAAATTTAAATTTAAGAAGAAACAGCTGTAGCTTTCATCACCAAATTTAAGCCAATGTTGGTCACATAGGTCATATCTGAAAGTGAGGTATTGGTGGCGCCACCTGCATCGGCCTTTTTTGTACAGGGTCATCAGTGCCTGTATCACACTTAGGGCTACAAAAAACTTTATCTCTGAAACCATATGGAGAAAATGTTTAATATTGCACAGAAATGATCCTAGGCTAGTGCTTTCTGAAGTTTGTTCAAATGGTCTCTTTTCAGTGACTTTTGGCTAATATATGGGAAGCTGAATTTAGTCATATGCCATAACAGCCCATTTTAGCTCAGTGGCTACAAAGATCTTCTTATCAAAAACCACTGGGCCAAAATCTTAAATTTCACACATTAATTATCCTCAGATGTTGATAATTCAAGTTTGTTAAAATGGTTTTGGTTCAGTGCTTTTTGGCTGAGTTACGTCAAGCTGAACTTAGCCAGTTTGCTGTATTGTCCTACATGAGTTATAAACCTGCAAAACATTTTTTCTACCGATGCCACTGAAGCCAGTTTGTTAAATATTTAACAAGAATAATTCCTATAATTCTTATAATAATTGTCATTAATGGTTCAACATGAATGATTTTGGCTGAATTATGGAGATTGAATTGAGTCATTTTACCATATATGTTAGCTGTTTGATGCTGTTACATCTAGCCTGGCACCAGTTTATCAGCATCTATTACATCATGCCACTAGACATTTAGATTTCAGGTTATCTTTGGTTAATATTGACAAAAAAGTTTTTTAAAAGCTTTTAAAACAAATTTAGATTTATGATTGAAGTTATTTATCATACCAGGCAATGTTTCAATCATGGATTTTCAGCTCTCTGTGGCTATATAAAGACAACTCTACGTGGATTATAAATAATTGGTATTCCTACTCAACTAAATTCAAGAATTTGCCATCAATGAGATATATTTGTATTTTCATTTAGCATTCAGTATGCATCCATAATAATTTTACATATATTCCTGTTTTCTTTTTTTATAAAAAGTCAGCTGAAAAGCATTTTGTATTTGGAAAATAAATTTCAAAGATATTTCAAGAAGAGACCACTTTTGTGTACAGATGGCAGCACTTGGTTTACCTTTGGCAGATTGCCAGTGCCTTGATGTTGGCCATTAGCCAAAATGATGTCAGATCTATAAATAGTATTGGCACAGTGCCAGGATTGGAAGAAATGCAGCCAGGTATAGGTCAAGAATTTACTCAGTGCAGTAGCTGCATTCTATTTATAGCTTTGTCAGACTGCTCACTGCATCATATTTGGCACCAAAGTTCAGCCTGAATCTATTTATAGCTTTGGCAGACTGCCAACTGTGTCAGATTATGCAACAGGTCAAGAGTTCACTCAGTGCAGCCAGGTACAGGTCAAAAGTTCACTCAGTCTAGCAAGGTGCAGGTCAAGAGTTCACTCAGTGCAGTAGCTTGAGGCAGCAATTTGTCCCACTCACCTAAGCCTTGTCAGCCCAGTGCATCAAACTCTGGGGAAGTTTGATGTATTGGACTGATATTTTGACCTGTCTATGCGTCTTTGATGGTATCCTCATAAAAAGGACAGGTGGTGCCATGTACATTGACTTTTGCACAGTGTATGTGCCTGCTTATTTCTACAGAGGAATTTGATATATCAGCCTGAAATTGGGCATATTTATACATATCGAATAGCTTTGTTGTATATAAGACTGGTGGTGCACCTACAATAATTTTTGCACAATGTGTGTCCCTGCTTATTTTTCAGGAGGGGTTTGATATATCAGTCTGATAATTGGCATATATGTGTATATCTCTGATAGCTTCGTTGTATACAAGACTGGTGGTGCCAGCTACAATCTTTTTGTGTTGTGTGCACCCTTGCCAGAATTTCAGCAGTGATGTTTGTGTAATTGTTTCTTATTCAAAATG
Organism: Sipunculus nudus; assembly: GCA_026874595.1. NCBI lineage: Eukaryota > Metazoa > Annelida > Sipuncula > Golfingiida > Sipunculidae > Sipunculus > Sipunculus nudus. Next base: position 21,411,842 of record CM049309.1, on the reverse strand, counting down.
TTTAGTACTTGCATTGTTCATATACATGAAAAGTAATGGTCCAGCATTGAAGCATTATACCTAGTGTATTTCCCAATGCACAGGTTCGCATTAGCCTGTAGGCCTTGTTCCTCTTTCAATTTCAAATGCTCAGTTACAAAGGACAACTATCTCATACATCACAATAAGGCATATAAGAAAAGAACGTTTTTGGGGACCTAACTTACCATAAAAAATCACCCTGATTCAAGAATTATATTCTTTTAAAAACTCAATTTACTTTGGAATTAGCAGGAAAATTGGCATGGAGTTTAGGGTGGGGTTTATAAAAATATGGACAACACTGCATGAAAATGCTCAAAATTTTCCAGTTTCACAGGAAGTGGAATTTATAGCTGAACTGATTACCAATCTCTTGATTTGCTCAAACCAGTAATTGATTCTGAAATAAGAAATGTCTCAATGTTTGATTTATTTTCATAAATGATGTTTAAAATTATAACAGGACTTTTAACAATTATTATTAACAATTATTAGCTCAGGTTCAAACTCGGTGTTTACCAAACAAAATTGCTATACTTTGGCAGTGAAGTAGTCTCCATCATTCCACATTTTACAGCTGTCATTCTGGTCAGCATCTGACGCCCTTATAAAGGTACACATAAATGAAGGGTTAATTAGTTTTTCCCAAGAAATGAAGACTGTTTGATATGCGATTCAGACATGATGACTGTTGGAAGAATTAATCACTGCAGAAAACAGATTCTTGCTTACGGTCTAGCCAGCCTTGGGCCCTGCAGACAATCAGAAATGTATACAGTCATCTACCAGATGTGGTGGGATATGGAATTACATAAAGCTTAGCTTAATGTGTTTAACTTGGTTGGTATCCTGCTAGGGTAAAAAGTAAGGACTTTGAGTGGCAGGTCCTCATTTAAATACCAACTTTTTAAAACAATCTAATGAAATCTCAGTAGAACCTCACAGTCACTCCAAAAACATGAAATGAATTTTGAATTATAATATATTCCAAGCCCAGATAAAGCAATTTTTACGATCCACCCACGCAAGGAAAAGCAAGTTTAATAGCTTAAAATTTTGGGTCAAGGAAACCCTTTCAGTGCTTTAATATCCCTTCTTTACAGCAAATACAGAATGGATTGAAACCATTTTTAATGCAAATTTAGTGTTCACACTGCAATCTAAAACATTTCCATCTAGTTTTGAAGCAGCTATTTGTTCACAGCAGATGAATGAAGGCTTCTGTCATCATGTTGCTACATTGTTTCACGTATGAAATGTACACCTGCTGTTTTGCTAAATGCCGTGTGAACTCATAATACGGTATGAAACCAGTTTGATTAATCTGCAATGCCCAAAACATTTTAAAAGTGTATTATTTTCACCAGACCCAAACTAGCTCAAATAGTGCATGATATATGAAACAAATATTACTTCATATGGCCCATTGTGCATATACATATTTTCATGTTGTCTTGATTACCAGCCAAGGTTTATAATCATGACACTAATTGCTACACAGTATCAAACTTGTTTTCAGCAAATAAAGCAAGGACTGGGGAGAAATCACAAAGCAAATAATTTAGAAATAATACATAAATAATTATTAGGGCTTAGTCACGATTGCGTGGACTCTATTCTTTCTGCATTCTCCTTTCATTAATTTGAAATAAAGTTGTGATTATACATGACTTCCTCTCAACCATTGCACAGTAATGATGCACAATATTGCATTTCAAGACAGACTCTTATTTAGATAACTTAGATTCAGATATAAATTTATGTACATGTATTTAAATCTGATATATCTATTATTTTTGAAAAAGGCTCCCACAATACTGTTGACTGCAATTCATCTTCTTCATTGGCCACATCCTATCTTGGCTATTGCCAAAATGTTGTTAATTATTTCCTTTTGAATGCTTTGGGTTGCCATGTGAACCCTCGATTCTTATAAAATATTGTCACGAACTGATTTGCTCAAGATGTGTGAACTAAGTATTATATGAGTAAATGAGTGTCACATGGTTCTTTTTGATGTTCAACAAAATTTACTTATCTCTTTGGGTTATTGTTAATATATAAACCTTACTGCAGATCTTTAGGATGAGAGAAAGACTGTGTGATATGAATTGTAAGTGCTATAGGTATTAAATGTGTCATGGATCCCATTTGGTCTGGGGAAGCTCTGCTCCTTTAAAAGTATACTACTAATGAAGCTATTGATGTGTTGAGATACTGTGGTGACTCATGTAACTGAACTGGATAGTAAAAATTTATATACAGTCATGATATTCTGGTGAGCTGGCAAGTATGTTAAAGGATGCCTTATTTTAGACATCTATAATTCATGTTAGTATAACTCTAAAGTGTGTATTGTGAGTGTGAATTAATTCTGTCCAGAAATAGAGCATTTGCTAGATGTAAAATAAGGTTTTATCTCACATTCTGTGGCAGTGGTAAGGTAACAAATACAGGTTGCTTGGTTTGGACTTATGGCAGTGGGATTCAGGGCTGAAGATACATTTAAGCAACCTGATACCATTACCCTAATTCGTAATGGTGAACAATTCTGTAACTACATAATGATGTTTGGATTACCTCCAGAGTTTTAAAAGGTCATTTATTTAATGGGTTTTACCTTATCTGTCCACAAAATTTATTCATAACAAGGCACTATCAGAAAACTTACCAACAGCAAACAATCTCTGCAACCCTATAGAGGTACAATATTGTCACATACATGAGAGACTAGATACATTACTGAGATGTTGAGGACTAAGATATCTGTGAATAATTAACTGTATCATATAGTTTTTACACAAACATCTTAGTATTCCTCATACTCACAATATACTGCATGATGGTTGCATACAGGATTATGTTTAATGTTAAATGCAGAAGTTTCATTTACTTTTGCAGATTTAGTTTTTGAAATCCCATTGTTGTCATGTCTTCACAAGAAATACCACTTATTAATAAATATTCTTTTGGAGATCCCTACAAAGTACATTAATTCAATTCTAATTATTAAAGCCATATTTTCAACAAAATAAATAAATTAAAAAAAAAAACTCCATAATTATGGGTATAAATCGTACAAGTACAAACTACCATGAGTCAAAATCAGTCCATTTCCAGCAAACTATGAGCCTGTCTTTCATGAAAGTAAAGCAGTGTGAATTCTTGCAAGCTCTGCAGGAAGAATTACCTAGTGAATGATTAACTCAGTGATTAGATAACTGATAAACAATATAACAGTAATAAATAACTCAAAATGAAGGCAACTCCATTTGTAGATGTAATCAGAACTGCTTTACAAGAACATTCTATCAAATAAAACCAGGCTGTGACATCAATATTAATCTAATATTTTGGAGCTGATACAAGATTTAACATAGTATTCACTATGGCAGGGCACTGTATTACATCATTAGTTATGCATGTGATGTAAGGTTTGTCCTTGAAGTAAAGACCTGGGACCAGCCATAGTTATAAATAATCTGGATTTTGTGACATTAATATCAGTAAAAGACCTAAACATGTAGTGGTAATGCCTAGATCCATTACTGTTCAGCCTGAGGTCCTAGGATGTATTTGTTTCATATCAGCTGTTCACTTGTCACCAACTTTCATAAAATAACACACACACAGGGCTTCACACAGAAATCAAACAGGGCCAGCATGCAATTGCTGATATTTATGCTGGTTAAAAGGCAAACTACTTGGCCAGGTGCACCTTAAACCCTCATGACCACCTGCTTCAGTTAAATGATGAGACAGGACAAAACAGTACAAGACAGCTAGGCTGGTGACATATTCATAATACATGTATGTTCAAAGGAAACTAAAATAATAAGTGAAACACAAGATTGAGGTACAGGTTGTTTCCAGGACGATATTGTTTATATTTTCACAGTTAACACGAGAATCCAGCTCAGTTTGGAACTCTTACCAGTTTACTTGGGAATTCTTATGTACACTAATTGAGGTTAAAAATCCAACTGACTAACTTCCAGTTCATATCAGAATTCCCATCAGGATAAATGGTTAACACTGGAATGGTCACCAGTAGTGAGCACAGGTGTCTCCTACTAGAGGCCACCTTTGTTCTGGTGGGCAGAGCTTACTTGTGATGCATCGTGAACCATGACACTTTAATTTATGTATTTTCAGCACTTGCACAAGTTTGATCAGAATCCTGGTAAATTCTTGATCAGGTGTTGCAGTCACTGAGTCCTTTACTTGTTCTCTGTGTATATTTTCTTAATTATGATGTAGATATAACAGGCTGATAAGCATGTTACAGCTAAAGCTTAGTTTCCATATGAAAGTAGATGTGTATATGAATGAACTGGCAGAAGTATATAGTGGTACAGTTCTTCCAAAAAAAGATGCTGAAAAGATGTCTTTTTTTCTGGAAAATGCTGAGTTTGGACAGAGTTTGTTTATACGCACATACACCTATATAGGTGCTCATGGAAATGCTGCAAAGACTGCAGTGCAGTATAACAACCCTGCCCTTGGTCATGATCATATCTAAAGTTTAGGCCTCTATTCTGCTCAAAGGCCATGAATAAAAGAAACAGGAAATATGTGCTGCTAAGTTTTATACATAGTATATTTATACTATCATTATACATAGAAATTCAAAAGATAAAATAACTGAATTTCTTCCTCTACAGTACATTCATGGAATCAGTGACTGAACAGTAAAACTTTACTGATAAAGGTACAAACATTTCATTCTCAGCCATGGCAGCTATTTAAATTCCTTATATAAAAAGCACAAAAAAATATTATCCAAATAACCAGCACAATGACAACTTGATGAAGAGGATGTGGGGGAGTAAGTTGCTGTGGTAATGACTGCCCTCATAGTAAGATTTAACCATTCTGCAAGAAATATAGCATTTTAAAATGCACCCATGGCATTAATCACTGACAGGTTTAACAGAGTAAGAATTTTTGTTTTATGGGAATTGCAAGAACATAATGTTTTTTGTTTAAAAAAAAAGAGGCAGTGATGTTTTATGAGGCAAGACTCGAACTCCCTCATCAGCTTTGTGTGATCATGACCACTGCAACACCAGCATCAGTGGTTAGATGGGGATAATTAAGATGATTTGCTTGCCCTGATGTGGATCACACAGAGTCAACATCCATGGCAGCCAACCGGATACCAGTTTGCCCACACTGGTTAATGAACCTGCAGACAGTTACAGCCCAGTATTTGTTAAGTGGCACCTGAGGGCACGTGACCTCACGCACAGTGGTCTAAAATATCCCAAAGGATAGGCAGGAGAAATAACTATTGATTGCTAATTACAAGCCCCAACTGTCTCCTACTTTAACTCTTGTGGATGCAGATACAACAGTGCAATAATGTAACATCCTGTCACACAGTGATTAGCTTCTAATTCTTTATCAGCATATAAATGCCCGCCTTTGTTCATTAATTATAAGTTGATTGTTATTTTATACAAGGAACTAATGAAGCATTGTTGTTCTGAAAATTTATCAGTAAACCTTTTGTATTTGGTGTATCTGTGTAAATTTTTATTACTGAACAGCACATTTAGTAATTGCATCATGTTGTCTGACCACATGTCTGGCAGTGACATATGATGATGCTCATTTCTTATTATACTTGAATCATATTTTATTAATCAATTTCCAGCGCAAATGGAATAATTTCACAGTAGTCACTATGTATTTCATTCAGATAAGCCTAAACATTATAACACCTGTTCAGGAAATAGTTTCAGCAGGATTTCAGTGTTAACTGTTTTGTCCATGTGAACACTTCAAATCAATTTTGCACAAATCCTAAAAGATTGCCACCTGCACTCTTGCTGTGTGTCCTTAACAGCATATTGTAGACTTGTCAGAAAAGCAGTGCATTTTAACAGGATGTCCATGGGATCTTCAAAATTGCATTAAAATAGTCTTGATTAATTTTCTATTGCCCAAAAGAATTTAAAGTGAAAGTCTGGAAGGTGTGAACAAAATTGCTTTGCCTAAATTAAATAGTCCTTTCTGTTATAGTTATTGAAAGATGTAACCCCATCATAATATTGTGTAACAATCCAGCAGATGGAGTAATAACCAGGGCATAACCTAGTAACAGTCAAATGCATGTGATAATGATGAGGCAAATCTGTCATCATATTTAACCTGATATATATATTTATTTGTATGATGGATGTCTCTGATGTTCCAGCCATAAGGTTATATTAATTCCCATAGATAAGCAATAGGTTTTTCATTTCACAATAGAATTATATATAACATATTTAAAAATGTTTGTGTGATTATACTTTTGAAATTATTCTAGAAATGCCATGTTTTGCTGGAGCAATATGATCTAGTTTAAACATGAGCCAAAGCATTCTTGACCTGAATGAGCTACTGTAGGCAGCAGGCAATTTCCCTCTAGTTTCATTGGATTAATCACAAAATGTTTCACCCAGAGTTATAAAGTATTTTTCCATGTATGAATAAAGGGAAGAGCAAGCCTTTCAAGGCTTACACAGTTTGACATTGTTGACCAATGTCTGACACAGTGTGTGACAGTGGTGACTCTTTTAAAGGCTGATTTACAAAATTTCAAATCATTTTGTCTTAAATTGTCACTAAGGCTTATCAGTTATCAACAGATTTCAACATATTACACTGCATACATATCCATGTAAACAGTGTCATGTGTAGTATGTTGTTTGAAATACTGTACATGATGTAAGGAGTCCTGATAATACTTTCCAGATGTAGAGATCAATGAACACCCAGATGACTGCTGATGTAAAAAATAAACCATACATATTTCTGTTTCAGTAGGAGTTAAATATATGACTGACATGACAGGTGCTTGAAATAGCTGCGGTTTTAATCTGTTCAGTGCATTGGGATTACCAGCATGTTTTTATGTGTTGGGTCATGTAGGTATAATTCCTCCTGTTTATCATAATCAAGAGAGATGAAGATTTTGATTGAGACAAAGACTGTTCCTCAGGTTATAGATGCTGTTATTAATATGCAGATAGGGGTGTGATTAACTAGGAGTGTGAATCATGGTTGAAGTGATCATATTGAGCCCAGTGGGGGCATGTTGAGGCTCTCCCCTCGGGCAGCTTTTGTGTATTTGCAGATTGTTACCCATATGGGTCATATGTCAGTCTGAATAAATGGAGGCAGTGTTAATTCTGGATTTAACACAGCAGGATGATATTTGTTTATTATCTGTATTAACACAAGATGCTCATGGGACTGGTTACTGTGGGTCATCACAGGTCAGCTGTGTGGAGAGGTCATGTGACCTGAAGTAATGTTGAGTCCCTGTCCGCAGATTCTCCTCCTGATATACATACATTAACCCTTTACTGTACACAATCCTCCCCGTTTCTTATATTATCTCTATAATATTCATGATATTCTTCATGGTATACATATTAACTCTTTATTTTCCATGATCCGCCTCTTAGTGGACTGTACATACATTAACCGTTTACTGTCCTTGATCCTCCCCTTTACATTCATTTACCGTATAACTTACATGGTTTTCCTCATGCATATGTCAAGGCCCAGATTGCGATCTGGACGGATCTTAGATTTGTCCAGCCAAAATTGCGATCGCAGTTCAGGTGATCGCAATCCAGGCTGGCCAGATCTTAGATCTGTCCAGCCCAGATTGCGATCGCAGTTTAGTCCGACCAGATTGTGATCCTGTCTTTCTTGCTTCAGGATCGCAATCTGGGCTGGACAGATCTTAGATCTGTCCAGCCGAGATTGCAATCCTAAACTTGACCAGCCCATATAGTGATCCATGCTTTTACTATCACAGGAGTGAAACATAGAATGTTTTACCAACAAATTTAGTATTGCATGGTTCCATTTACCAATCATAAATTCAATTATACTACACATAGGCAGTTAATAGTAGTTGGTTGGCACCAATCTGTTCAGCCTTGAAAATGGCGGTTGCACCAGTGCTTGAAGTGTGCTCCATCAACACACTTTTCCCCTCTGGGAGTCTACAAGGGCAGCAATAAACAATATGGATCTATGTACATGTTTCTCTGCCAAAATTTTATGTTTTAAAAATTAACACTGTGAGTCAACTTCTTTCAAGGTATGTTAAAACAAACATCTCAAGAAAAAACTTATTTTTGAAGCATTTTTAATAAGGGCATAATAAAAGTAGCATAAATGCTGTGCAATTGCCAGACCTATAGAAGTAAGAGTGGATCTGAAATACTGTTTATTCATGTTACAAGGGGTTGCACAAAACAAAGTGGTACATAAGGTATTAAACAGTATCTCAATGGTTTATAACCCTTCCAGAGTACGTTACAAAATTTGGCCACTTTGTTGCATGTAACCAACTGTTTGTATATTATCCAATGCACTCATAAAATTAAATGGTTATGCACTCATTATGTTTTTCATGTTTAAAGTAGATAAATGTTGTGAAAGGTATTATAAAAACATGAATCAAAGAACACAACAATTTATATTTTAATATAGCTTGATATAGTTATGAATCATATCAGTTGGTTTATTTAAGCACATGGAAAGATCACAGGATTCCAGGCACCATGAATAGGTAACTAATTAATCAGACCAAATCCAATGAGTCAAGCAGAACAACTACTGGTAACATATATATAATACATACTATTAAGGTTTTAAAAAAAATATTGAATTTTTAAAATATACATGATGGATGAAAGTATAATATTTAGATGATAGCCTCAAGGTTAATTTCAAAATAATTACTTGGGATTGCATGATAACTTAAATGGCCTTTGCATTTTAGCAACTGCCTAAAATGTTTTCTTTTTTTTATGCCCCCTCATAAGTGGCCGGGGCATATAGTTTTACCCATGTCCGTTATTCCGTCCATCCGTCCTTCAGAAATAAAACAGTTGTACAGAATTTTTTTTCGCAATGCCTGCAGATATTGGCCTGATTTTTGGTGTGTGGGCAGATAATGACCAGTTTCAGATCAAGTTCGTGTTTTGTCCCAGTTGACCTACTTTTGACCGTTTTACGGCTCCTAAACTTAGAAAATTTCATGAAAAATAGAAATTTTCATGACAAATACACATATACAGACTTTTTTTCGCAATGCCTGCAGATATTGGCCTGATTTTTGGTGTGTAGGCAGATAATGACCAGTTACAGATCGAGTTCGCCTTTCGTCCCAGATGACCTATTTTTATATTTATGGCTCCTCAACTTAGAACATTTCATGAAAAATAGAAATTTTCATAACAAATGCTTATGTACCGACTTTTTTTCCTCAGTGCCTGCAGATACCACCCTGATTTTTATGTGTGGGCAGATAATGACAGATCGAGTTTGCGTTTCATCCCGGTTGACCTACTTTTCATTGTTTTACGGCTCCTAAACATAGAAAATTTCATGAAAGACAGAAATTTTTATGGAAAATGCACATGTATGGACTTTTTTTCACAGTGCCTACAGATACTGGCCTGATTTTTGGTGTGTTGCTTGATAATGACTTGAACAGATCGAGTTTGCATTTTGCCCTTGTTGACCTACTTTTGACCATATGACACCTCCTGAACTTAAAAAATTTTTTCAAAATTTAACAAATGTTTCTTATTTGCCCCAGGCGGGGTCATTTGTGTCATTCCAACACATCTAGTTTTTACCTTTTTCAACAAGCAGCATTTTTTGCATGAACCTATTTGTATTAGGCCTATAATTGTATTTAATATGGATAAATGGTACTATGCAAAACTAAATAAGTTGGTAAAACATCCCATGTTTCACTCCTGTGATAGGAAGGAGTGGAAAGTGCCTTTTCATATAAATGTAATTATTAAAGATTGGGATCCTGAAGCAAGAAAGACAGGATCATTATCTGGCCAGACTTAACTGTGATCACAATCTGGGCTGGACAGATCTAAGATCTGGCCAGCCTGAATTGCGATCGCAGTTTCGGCCGGCCTGAACTGGGATCGCAATTTGGGCTGGACAGATCTAAGATCCATCCAGATCGCAATCTGGGCCTTGACATCCTGTAATCATCCTTGTTGTTGTACATACATATACCTTCTTATTTCCATAATCATCTACTTATTTTTACCCTTTTAATTTCCATGATACACTACTATACATACATTAACCCATTAATTTCCATGATCCCCTACTTATGATACATACATTAACCCTTTACTTTCCATGATCCTCTACATGATGTGCATTCATAAACCCTTTAATTCCCATGATCTTCTACTGAACATACATTATCCCATTAATTTCCTCAATCTATCCTCTACTTGGTGTACATACATTATTCCATTAAAGGGGCCCAATCACCTTTCTGACCTTTATAAACCTAGGGTAAGCCCTTGGAGATTTTATAAAAATAGGCCAGAAAATGTGAATATCACTGCAAACAGGCTGCTTGTTTTGTTTATATCAATTTGTTTTTATTATGTTCGGGCCCCAAAAATTATCTAAACAAATTCAACAAGGGTATCTGGTGGCAAGTCAGATCAGCCAGAGATTTGAAAATGGCGTTTTGCAACAAGTGACCTTTCTACCTCCGCATATATGCAACCTACCACCTTAGGTTACATGTTTTTGCTGTTTGTCAACATTGCTGTTTTTACAAACATGTTGTTAATAAATAAGTTCATACATCCTTCATGGAAGCCTTATTAGAACTTTTTATAACCAGAATTACCCTTAGATCATTAATATCTAATTTCAAATTCAAACTCTAAAACTCTTGAAGTTTGATTTATCTGTATAAAAGTTATGTATGTCAGAAATAGTCAATATTTGTAATTAGTTCCCAATTACTTAGTTCCTGAAAGGTTTGCAGAATGACATTCACAACTATGTATGACTTAAGGAATTTACTTTAAATTATTGTTACTTCACTAATTAAGACAATAAGTTCAATTAAACCATCTCAGAAAATTAAACATGCCTGCCTCTGCACAGGATGTGCCTGAACATTCCTTTGCAAAAATTCAGGTTGTGGATACAGATATGGTTTCAGCTATATAGCATACACCTCAGCTGTCATGGATAGATAATTATAGTAAATATCCATATACACATTTTTTATGCCCATGTTATTCTTTGAGTTCCCAAAGTAGACCTTACATGGCCTATTTATATTTCATAGATACTGCTTTAACAGAGAGGAAATGAGCCCTGATCTGAAGGTTTTCCTTATGTGAACTATAAATATCCCAGTAAGACCTTCAGGTCATCAGGTGCTATGGATGAAAGCTGGTTTATTGTCACAGACTAGGATACAGTTTATTGATATTGTTACCCAGATAGATATAAGGAAAGTTTTATCCCAGTCAAAAAGAAGAATTGATGTTCAGTCCTAGTGTCTGTAATTTTAGCCTATGATAGTATATAATTTTGTTCATATCTGATTTACATCTTTTGCTGTGAGCAAGTATATAAAAAGGCTTCCCTAGAGGCAAACTTTTTTTGCTGCCAGAAAGTTGACATATATCATCTTAAAAAAAGGAGTGATCAGACAATAATAAGACCACCCATTCAAACGGGTTTCTGGATATATGTCAAGCTTTCATAATTTAGTCATATTTTGGATTATGTCTAGTCCCACTGAACCTAATATTTAACTTTTTTAACAAAATGAAGATACTGGTTAGACCTTCAGGAGAGAGGTCACAGACAGTCATGGGACATCCCTTTATGTCTATATATGTAGTGAGAGATACCAGTATTTAAATTGGAGAGATACCAGTATTTAAATTGAGGTGCGATATTATAAGGATACATTTTCCCATATGTCTGTATTTTTTGTGAATTCTGTTCATATTACTCTGCACCTATATAGTAGGTTGTGATAATCACAATGAACCATCACTTTAAAAGATTTCTTTCACAGACAAGATTTAACATTGTGGATTCAACCTGTTTTTAGCTCAACTGACTATAAGTCATCTGAGCTATAGTCGTGGTCCATTGTCCGTCGTCCGTCCGTCTGTCCGTCCGTCCGTCTGTCCGTCTGTCCGTCCGTCCGTCCGTAGATGTGGCACGTTTTGAAACCGTAAGACCTAGGAATCCAAAATCCGGCATAATGTTAGATGTCCCCAAGATCTCCTACCAAGCTGAAAACTGGGTCTTTTCGACTTCGTTCCTTTAAGAAATTAAGGAAAAACCTCAATTTTTTATTAAAAACCTATTTTCACAATTCAGGACTGCCTAATATCAAAACCACTAATCTGTTATTCCTCATATTTACCATAAATATTCCTCTATATAGTTCCTATGTACATTCAAGAAATTATGTCTGTATTATATAATTTAAAAAAGTTATGGACCCAAACATAATGCATTTTGTAAAAAATCAGGAAAGATATTTGATCACTTAACACAAAACATGTTAAAGCTATGGACCTTTTTTCCAGTAATATAACTTTAATTAATCAAAATTAAATTGTATACCCAAATTAGATGAAAATCTTTTGAATTTTGAAAAATATTAATAAAAATAAAAAATTGATACCTTAAATTTTGCCCACTTTTGACCAGGGCATGTTTTTTCCCTGTAAGTACTGTGGATTTAATTTTCACAGCATGTTTTTGATACCTTTTCAACTGTTAACACCAAAAATTTGAAACCAGTTGATCAAAAACTGTAGATTTCATTCAAGTTTTCAAGCACCATGTAACATATTGTTTACATCAAGCTAGTGTTATGCAGTTTGCAAGAGCTCAGCTCCCCAGCTTCAGCTCTTAGTTCCTTAAATTCAGCATACAGCTAGATGTCTCCAAAATCCCCTACCATGCCAAGAATTTGGTCACTAGGACTTAATACCTTCAAGATATTAATGAAAAACTTCATTTTTCCATTAAAAACCCATTGTTACACTTCAAGACTGCCTAATATCAAAACCACTGATCTGACTTTAATCATAAATAATATACATATTTTTCATTCTCTATGCACATGCCAGAATGATGTCAGTATTGCGTAATTGTTTTAAGTTATGGGCCCAAACATAATGCACTTTGTAAAAAGCCAGCCACAGTTGATCCAGGTGTCCAATCCAACTCATCTAGTAGTTTTAACCAACTACATAACAATAAACAATAAATTTATAAATTTTAATTGGTTTTTAATAAAAAATTAAAGAAAAATAGAAAAGGAATTTTTTAGTTTATAATAACAGGAAATTAATTTGCAGTTACTGATGATATAAGAATCTTGTATCGATTGATAGAATGTCACGTATTCCAAATAACACCATGCAGTCACCTATGGTATTTTTCAGTTCAATTTTAATGATAAAGAAGTAAATCATATCATTCATTACTAATCATTATGGATCATATGATGGAAATTAATGATAGACAAAGATGCAGTTGATAATATTTATCTAGATTCCTACTGTGTCTAGTGTGTACATTGATGTGAAAATAAGTCCAAAATGAATTTATTACAGGTATTTTTTTAATAGAAATAAAAGCCATAAAACCAGGTACTTATGATCATTATTTAAATGTGTGAAATTTGTATATTCTGGATTCTCAACATAATTGTTTGGTGAAAACTGAATAAATACCAGACATGGTGCGAATACTTTGTAATTGTATTTAAATACGAATATGATTATGTACTCCATTATAAAATTTCTTGCATAAAGAATGGGAATTCAGGTAAAAATGAAAGTATATGAATACCAGTGCAAATACTTTCAAAATGTATTCATGAATGCATTCATGAATATATTCTTTAATATTATTTTAATAATCATTTCAGTTATATTTCATTTTAAAAAATCATATGATTCTCTTATTATTTTTAATAAAAATTATATTTGGGACAATATTTGTATTTTTTTTAATTAATAGTTAAACCCTTATATTATATATTTTGCTTATAAGTTATATGGCCAAGTCAAAATCTGTGTGACAGTAGTACTCCATTTGTTAATAAAATAAATGTAATCAATCCTCTTCCCTGTCTCCAAAGGTACTATCAAAATCATACATAAGCTAAACAACAACAACTCATAATACAGCTTATATTTATTACCACACAAAACCAGCATGTGCCTCATTTCTAAATAATATTTTTTATCATATATAACAGCTGAGCGTCGTGACCCATAGGTCCCATGTTGTTCTTTATTAAGTAAGGAACTCTCTGTATGTTTGGATAGATTTTAAAATTAGCTGAGCATAATGACTCAGTGACTAACACTGATAGAATGCTAACTAGTTTCACCTGAAAAGGGTTGACCAAATGTAGATAAGATGGTAAATACAGAATCTCTTAATGCTGCCCACCAGTGCTTTTGGGATGCTTATGTCAGAGATGGCAGGGACCTGGTAGTTATGCTGTGATCTCGAGGGAACACTTGATATAAATGGTTATTTTAAGCCAATTAAAAGGGTGAGCTTCAATCTGTAGATGTTAACTCATCAGCACCTCTCACTTCAGCATTCATTTCTGTATGAACCAGTTGTGAGGTTCATTGGTATGCGTGATTGAGCCAGTCTAAACACTGGGGTTAATTAAATCATTCATGTTGGTCTAAAATGATGGTGCGTCACCCAGTGATTTTATGAACAGATGGCACAGCAGTGCAGTGCTTGACTGATAAATGAATTATATATTTAGTCTCATCTTGTCATTTCAATACAGAAGTATAATCAACAGAGCATGAAGAAACCAACAAAAGTTAGCACTCATAGTTGGCCTTCAGCAGATTTGAGGTCAATATAAGTCAATATAAGATGTATTCTTTTAATCAATCAGAACGTCTTGAATCATTTTGAAGTGTTATTGAAATATTGGTTGCCACTGATGTATGAAGTATCATAAAATCTTATGTATAAGCCAAACCCCTGTATGAGCTGAATTTTCCCCATCCCCATATAGAATATGTTGGATAGGAACAGTAACAAAATTGGAAAATAACTCAGCTGATTTAACTGTACATATAATATGTTTATTTTTGATTGAATGTTATTTAGCCTGATTTGTGTGTTTATTTGGTTAAAATAACAATTGCCTAGACTCCATATCTCAGCGTTCACTAATGGACTCTGAGCCTGGCTTATAAAACAGTTGTGGATGGCTGTAAGTGGTTATCTGTGTTTCATGGTCCCCAGTAAGATGATATATTGCTCCAGGTCTCCAGAAGACACTCCGTTCTAGTTTCCTGTTTCACGTTTTTTGTCATTGCCTGATACAACTTTTGACAGTAGAGATAATGTGACATACATTCTGATACCTTTATTTTTGTTTTGCAGCCAAAAAGAAGGCGAATCGACCGAACAATGATAGGAAACCCAACCAACTTCAGACACACGGGTCATATTGGCAGCAGCGAAGTCGGCAACCACTCTCATGTATGTGGGGGTGCTTTGATTAGCCTGATGGTTGTTTTATGTTTCTGTAAGAGATAAAAAAAAAATCAATAAAATAAGCTCTGTCTGAGGAAGAGCACCCATTTATGTCTGAATATTGATGATATATCCAGGTTCCTGCTGCATTGTTGTTTTTACATTTTTCCAAAAAGGATTTCAGTTATTTAATGGTTCATTTCATATAAAGCGTTTGCTATATTCTAAAATCAGATTATTCACACCCTGGTCAAATTATTATTTCCAAGGTTAAATATATACATTTATGACCAAGGGTGTGCCACAGGTAGACTAGCAACTAATGGTAACAAGGGAATTATTTATTGCAAGACCTAAAGATTCTAGGTTATTTCAAACATAATATTTAACATGATTAGAAAAATAGGATTTAGATTTTATTTGACATAAGTGTCATTGTTGTGTGTGAAGGATTTAAAGTTTGATTGGGAAGCAAGGGGGGGGGGCAGAAATGACCCTTTTGGAGGTTGAACTCAGGTGGTTGTTGGAATCCATGAACTCTTGGTGTAATTATAAAACCCATTAGGTATTAATGATATCTGTACCGTCATATATCTGTACTTGTATTGAAGTACATAGTGTTTTCTTTCCTCAGCAGCTTGATGGCCTGCAGAGTCAGATGAGGTCCAAGGGAGGTTACAGCCATGTATCACCTGTCGATGTACAGCTTAACCTCATCAATCTGGACAACAACTCTGCGTGATCACATACACACACCATCCTGATACGGTGAGACTTAACATTGACACATGCAGAATACCAAAACATACATCCTTAACCTTTCAGAAGTGTATTATTATGTGATTTTGTGACATGTCATCAACTAAATCATACACTGAGGCTGTTACTGACACTGAACAAATATGTTAGAGGAAGGTGCCATTATGGATTTTAGATTTGGGTATACACAGAATTTAGCTACACTTTTTTAGAGGGAATAATGTAGTCATTCTTACTATTAAGAAAATTGTATTTCTTATGTCATGTTAATGGGAAAGAGGACAGATAATAATAATACATAGTATTTATATAGATCAACAAGTAATATAGAACAGTACAGTATTACAGAAAGTATAAGCAACGTTGATCTACCTGTATGATAGCTACACTATTTTAATATTCTTGACTGAGACTTGGTCCAGGAATATGTGTAGGCTTACACAGATCTAACAAGTTATAAAGAATCATAAATATAATACAGAGAACAGGTCCTTATTGACAGAATAAATCATGGTACTAAATGATAGTTACACTGTCTCTTAATTCGGCCTTAAAATAGATATTTGCTGCCTGCATGTACCCGATAAGTAAACCATAAATATTTCACTAGGATATCTATATCCCCACTGCTCAGGTATATATGAAAATGCCTAGAAAGGGAAGTATTTGTGTTAACAGGGTGGGCATGTTGAAGACTTTATTGGCAGTCCTTTATCTATATCTGTCATCAAAACACCAGTGTCAGTGAAAGTTTGAGTGAGTCTGTCACCTCTATAGGACACTGCCTGTATCACCTGATGTAGCCACTGTTCATCTTGTTGTGTTACCCTCTTGACAGGGAGTTAAGATGACAGACATAGTACTTGACCCCATGTATATAGGTCAAAGCCAGACAAAACACAGGGTTCTATTGTTCCATGGCCCCACACAGGTCAGTGTCAGTCCAAACTGGTAAGAATAATTACCCAGCATGCAGTTTTATGGAGAAATCAGTGATTAGTTATAGAGTAAACATATCCATGAACATTTATATATTTAAAGGCTGCTCTTTACATAATACAAGAGTAAGTTCTTCCCTAGCTTTAGAATTCATTAAATGTAATTGTTTCTGAATGACTTGTTAAAAATTATAATAGATATAAAAAGAATAAGTGAAATAAATATACTGCTACCCATCACTAAGACATATGGACATTAAAGAAGTGTTGCCACTTAATTTGTGATTTAAAAGTTTAAATCGGTTTATAAGCTTAATATCAGTTATTTAGAAGGCATATGGACACACATTAAGAATTGTATTTAAAAGGTATGAATGATTTAGAATTTTTTAGTATAAATTGTGCATATATAGCACTCTAAATGTTAAATTTATCTAAATATCTATTTATCTGTATATTTAGTCTTTGAAGCCTTTTGCTTGTCATATATTTATCGCAGGCCATAAATTTGATACCATTCCAACCAGTGCATTCCCCCCCCCCTGTTATTTGATATTATAAATTGTTGTTAAACTTTAATATTTAAATAGAATGTTAAGATTTGATATGGTGTAGCCTGTATGACCAATTATCAAATATTTGTCAGCAATGTTAACCTGACTTAGCATAATGTAAATGTGACTGTTATCTTATCATATATCAATCAAACTGCATGTGACATCCCTCAAGCACTTGGACAAATAGCTAGCACTGATCCCTCCTTATCTGTCTTATCTGTGTGCCATATATGCTAGAGTTGGGTTATATCCAGGCTCATAAAAACAACTGATATGATAATATGTAAACTAATGTATTTGTTGTGTGTAAATATAGATCTCTCTGTAAAGCGCTAACTGCTGTCCACTTTGTGATTGTTATAACATACCTTTTCAGAGCTTCAGAAATGAAATCTGTTGGTGTTATTTTTCAGTTGTGAAACAGGAATAGAAAAACCAACTTTATTTTCTTTAATAGGGTATTTCAGTTACCAATATTGCAGTGTTATTTCATTATTATGTTTTCCTTTTGTTTAATAGTCATACATAGGGGCTAAGTGAACTACAGGTTTTGGTGGGTTATGGATATTCATATTTTCTGGAATTGCATGAATGTGCCGTTTCATAAAATGCAATTATTTTCATAGCACATTATTTTTCAGCTTGTGTAGTAGAGTCTATTGGTTAGATATGCTTTTTCATTCTGTATTTAGTAATTTATTTCTGTATTTTCAGATCCTCAGAGATGTACATAGTAGTTACAGTGCTTAACTGCTACAAATCCACAGTGCTTAGGATCCAGTGGAGCAGGATTCAGAGCCTGAATCATCATCATCATCTTCATCATTAACAAGACCAGACTTGTCATTCAGTATGGTGTACATGCTGGCCAGTGTAAACAATCAAGTGACATCAGGATAAGAACATCTTCCCCATCAGGGTATCCTCAGATGTAATGATACCTTTTTTTATTCCACATTGTATGTTGTATGTACTGGTGGTCAGACAGTCTCAGGTCATTTTACCTGACTGTTATTTCTGCACAGGTATATATTTCTGCCAGTTTCTATAGTTAAACACAGCTTCCTTCTCATCATGTGGAATTGAAAAAGAAAACCTGGCTGAGACATCAGTGATTTATTTATTAACATGCAGTGACAAAGTTAAATCAAACTTATGCATTTAGTGTAATTCAGGAACTCATTATTCATATGATCATATTAATCCTGCTACAGATAACATGGAATTTATCTGCAACAACTTGTCATTCAGATGGTCACAGGGACATCATTATTTACTTTTATGTTATATATAATTGTGTATTTAACATATGAACAGAGAGGCAGTGTGCATGCAGTGGGTCCAGATATCATACCAGAACCCCAATCAAGGGTCAAGGCAGTAAAACAGCCATCAGTTTGTCATGCCCCGATCCTTTCTGTGCGTGCACTCATGCACAAAAATGAACCTTTGTGCACTAGTTGTCAGGTTAACTGTTGTCAGGGGAACAAAGGAGGCACTTCATGAGACATCAACTTTAGTTCACCATTTTACCACTAGATAGAGCTGTAACAATGTAGATAGTACTTCTTGTTCATATTTATGTTGCATTTAGTTAAATCTCAGTTATTTTTCATTGCTCAGTGACTTTGATTTTAAATATGACTCTAGAATATATAAATAAATATATATATATATATATATATATATACTTAGGACCTAAACGTCAGTCTTATTGCATAGCTGGGCAGTTTTTTAGGTGAAATACATGCAAATTTCAAGCCAGCACTGTTCTCTTGGTGCTGTGTTTCTGTTTTCACAGACTGTGATAAAGAATTATATAACATCTCCGGGTAATTCTATCATTCCAGAGCAAGAACAAAAAGCACATTACCAGGTTTTCAGGGCTGTCATGTTACTCAATGAACTTCTGTGTGAGCACAATTCAAAATGCAGCTCCTCATCACAAGAGTATTTCATTATTTGCAGATAAGAGACCTTTGTCTTGAAATTCATCATATTGGTGTTTTTTTTGTTAGTCTGCAGTAACAAGTGTCATTTTTTTCTCTACCCTTCTGACCAAGAACAATCCTTCCAGCCACTCTGTCATAAATGACTGTTGCTCTTATATCTGTCAAACAAATTCTTGAAATATTTCTTATTTCTTATTTATCAGCCATAGTATGAATTGCCCTTCTTATAATTAGCTTAGCAGAATTTACATTAGTTTCTTTTTATACTTATTAGCAAAAGGTTCTTATTGTTTGTTTGGAATATTTTTCTGTTTTATGAACATAACTGAAACCACTAAAATCTGTATTTTAGTGGAATAACTTCAACATAGGGTATAGTCCAGTGTGTCCATTGGCAATATATTTAGTTGACAGAAATGGCTAGTTTGTTTAAGGGGTGAGCTTGGTGAGGAGAGACATCTGATGGATTGACCTAAAACAAATACATGAGAAACTCCTCAAGCTTGAAATTACTTGTATCAGTTATTGATGATGAGGGCAAGGTTTAGCAACCTCTAATTTCTTTCTTAGTGAACAGTCTTTCTGCCTTCCTTTATCACAACACCATCAGTGTAATGCACAGGCTTACAGCCCAAGGTGCTAGATAGGTTCAGACTCTTTAGTTAATTTAAGTTTTTTCAGTAAATTGACTGGTTACTATGAAGCTGAAAACTACCTGCTGTCTTGATCATTACAACTTGTAGCGGATGAAATGTGATTTACCTTTTTGTATTGATTGGTGAGGATAGAAACCCTATATACTGTGCAACCTTCCTTGTACAGGAGACCTTGACTGCTTTTTTTTATACGTATGTACTAGAGACATGACAGACCTAAGAATCTACTTGTCACAGGGCTAGCTCAAGCCTTTGTAATAGAGAAGTGACTGTTGAATGGAGGTAATGATAAATTGAGGTTCAACAATAAACACTCAGGTTATGACACTGATAAAATCAGCCCATGTCTGTCATTGTGTCCCACCAGATTTTTACCAGTTTTTATGTGCAGTAAATAGTTTTTAAGGTCTGATTATTTGTAATTTGTTGGAGTGATGGAAGTGTTGATTCAGTGATATTAATCAGATAATGCTGAGAATGGCCTCACATATTAGTGATGTAATAATGAGAAGTTCAGATGAGGATTCACTGATATGGTCTGCAGATAATGCAGATCCACTGATATTATTTAGGTTGGAAATATGGATATGATGAAGGGATATCAAATATCCTTTGTATTTATTATTGTACCTGTGATTACAAATATCTGAAATAAATGAATGTTATATGTGCTATGTGTGAAGTTTAAATACAGTATAAGCCAAATTTATGGCTTGAGGTGGTAGATGAGGTTGGCAAGTAATCTTGGGTATCAATATGCCAGGGTGTTTTTTGTACTGTTGGCCACATTACAACTGATCTTATATTGCCGTGAGTTGTGGGTGTTTAAATTCAAATGACATTTGAACTGCAAAACACATTGCATTTGGCAGATTGCCACACACTGGAGCAATCAGAAAGTCTGGTAGACTATGGAACTTTGGAACAACATTACTTACCTATTGTTGAGTGAGTGGGCAACTGGGTGAGCTTATTCTGTATATTATACCAATGAGATATGTAATCAGAGAATAACATTCTTCTCATTTAATTATGCACTGTTTTATTAATTATATGATATAAAGTGTTCAGAAAGGGAAAAATAAACTGGAATTAATTATTCTTACATATAATCATTAAAATTAGTTCAAGAAATGGCACATTAAATATTCAGATAACAATGACTGTTAACTGTTTTACCATCATTGAATAAGAGATATCAAGAGAGTTGAATTTGTTGTTTGTCTGTGTCCCTACAGTTTTAATGATGAGTCATAAATTAGTTGCCAAAATGGTTATCATAGGCAGTAAAGAGTACTGGTATTTGCAGTCATGGTCTTGTGAATTTCCTGTGTAGGGTTTTGTATGTTTTCTCTATGCAATGTTCTTATTGTGGTGTAATCTGCTTTACAATCATACTGGCTATATTTAATGTATACTCAGTCAAGCCATGTTTATAGCATACTACTTCATAGTATATACTACCACTATATGTTTATAACACCTAAGAATTTGATATATATGCAGTGTACATATGTTTCAGGTGTGCATGTGAGGTGTGTAATCTTACCTTAGCATTCCATATGTTCATGTATCATCTGTTAAGTATATGGCTGATTATCAACATGACAAGCTGTGCACTAATTGTCTGTCTATACTTGATTATTCAGCTGTGTATGATATGTATTTACTAATAATTGTGAGGGGAGGTTAAGGTTGTGTGGTTCAGTAATTTTGTATGATGGTGTGTCAATCTTGCAAACAATATTTGGTACTAGAAATCTGCATTCTAAGGAATGCAAGTCTCCCCCATGTAGGGGGGCCCTTTTGTGGGATGCTCCCAAAAAACATGTTTGCATTCACTTATTCTAACCTGTATTCACAGATTCATCTATCCATAATTGACTGTATTTTTGTCAATATTCCTATATTCCTGATACTGGATCATGTGCCAGATCCACACTAAAATCTAATGGATTCTTCATTGGCCCATTCCCGAAATGCCCTTAAATTTTATGACGTTCAGATCATTGATTAAGTTATGTGAACCAACACAAACAAATGGGGATGAACTCAAACCCTTCTGGCTTTACACATCTGTGTTCTCTAATCAGATGCATATATTATTTATATTATAGCATATAATGTTTTTATTTCATGCTAAAAATCATCCATATACACATTGCGCAATAATGCTGCATTATGTCAGACACAACATGATCTACAGCATTCCTCTTCCAACATTGTGCAAGTTTTTTTTAGGTGCAATGAGTTTGCTTACAGAAATGATATTTTTTCCATTCTCTTTGCCTAGTTTACAAATATGGTTCTTTTTCCTTATTATTATAATTTTTTTTATAGCTGGGAATGTGCAGTTTAGGCATATTATTTAGCATTTAAGTAATGATATGTGATAATAAACAGAAACCACCAGTTCCATTTAACTAAACTGTTATGTCATTCAAAAGATGTATTAACATATTAACATATTATATTTACCAAAATATGGAGAGAATATAATGACTTCTGAATTACAAAACCCTTTATTGCACTGTAAAACTCTGTCATGTAAAATATAAATCAGGTTGCTTGATCAGAAAAATATGTTTTTTTAATTGTCACAGAAAAGTTAATATTTACTCAGAATGAAGATTTAATAAAAAGATATTGGTTAATAGCTCTATTTTTGCTTTATCACAGAAATGATGATAGTGGTAGACTGGTAGTACTATACTATACATCAGGAGTCTCATAGAAATGAGTGTATGATGTATGTGACAATACTTTATAATTAAAGAGTTCATGTCACTTGAGTCACTGGATTTGGAAAGTATCATTTTCTTTATATGGAAAAACTTTATGAGATGATATTCAAAGAAGTAATTGTCTTAAGATTTATATTGAGATTTGGACCTGATGGTATTTATAGAAAATCAGTCCTTTGACCATGTGATTGTTGTAACTGTTTTATCCCTGTTATATCAGAAAGTACATAATTAAATCATATACATGTGTGTGTTAAGCTTGCACACCTGGCAATGACAAGACTGTCATGTGATTTTAAAAGAATGTTGATATTTTTATATAACATAGTGCTAATTGTAAGATGTAAAGAAATGAGATACTTTTTCATCCATGATTTTTACTCTAGTTAACAAAGGGTGATACCATATTATCTGGCTTTTTACTGCTTGGTGCTATGGCTTTTTTATATATTTTGGAGTATATAGTTACTATACCGAGGGTTCACTAATTTAGCAGTGGTTCTGTGACATAGGCTTTAACTCATTCCACTTAACAACTGCTATCAAAGGCCACATTTGCTGTATACATCCACCAGCAGTGCCATATAAAATGTTTAAGTACTTGCTTGCCATAAGGTATCTTCAAAATTACTTCAGATTTGTTTTTTTATGAAAATTTTATGTAATTTTCAATTTTACAAATTTTCCCCCACTGACATATTGGCAAATTTGTCAGAAGGGAAAACTCACAATGAGGTAACAGTCAGTTTGTGGGGATCATAACAAGGGATAGTTTGCAAAAAGTGTTCAAGTGGAATGGGTTTGAATGTGTGACATGACCACTGTATAAAGGTGTGTATACTTTGGGATGAGTAAAGAATATTTCATATAATTCTCTGTGTATCAGTCCAAAAGCTCTGTTAATACAAATCACTGTTTCATACAGAAATAAAATTATTGACTGTTTTATGATCCTGAGCAAAGTCAGTATTGAATGAAATTGTACCCTGTGTGCACAGTATTGCTTTTGTGGAAAATATTTGATGTCTGTATCTTACTGCCCAGATGTCATTGTAAGTTTATGGCCTGCACAGCTGTCATGGATGTGTTATGAGAGGCTTTTACCCTACAACTGTAGGTGAGGTGGTGACTGACACCACACAGCATCATGGGTTTTGTGAGGGATGGATTATTCTTTACCCAGCTGATTAGCCCTTGTGGTGGTGTGTGTGGTATTTTTGAGTTTAGCCACACAGCTGCATATTGATTGTAATTTTTCATGACAACTGCATTGTCCTTGCAGCTATTGAATCAATTACAATAGAGCTGCATGGCTTTTGTGGTAACATACATGCCCTGTGGCCTTCGTGGTCATTTGAACATTGTCCAACCAGTGACGCTGGTATTGTGGTGTTTGGAGCATTTACCAGAGAGCTGCCTGGGTCTTGTGGTGTGTAGAGAATTTACCAGACAGCTACCTGGGTCTCATGGTGTGTAGAGCATTTACCACACAGCTGCCTAGGTCTTGTGGTGTGTCGAGCATTTACCACACAGCTGCGTGGGTCCAGTGATGGTTGGGGTATTTACCACACAACTGTTTCATGGCCTGTCTTATGGTTAGGGTTTGCACAAGAAATGGTGATATGCCAAATGGTTTAGCATAGTAGAATACAACATCTCCACTTCACTCCTACTGCAGAAAGTTGATAAAAGTAGCTGTGGTTTATGCAAATACAAGAAACAGAAATGTGGACCTTTATCTGCATTCTGTTTCAGTGGAATATTCTTGGAGTATGTGAGTATGTTTGGAGTATGTGATCTAGATAGGAGAGTTCCAAACAAATTCCTGAGAGGTTAATCCTTCTATGAAGGTAGATGTAATCATTATTTGCAGATTTCTCAGTGTCAAGTATTTGTATTTCAAGAAAAAGAATATAATATTTGGGAAGAAGCATTGTTCTTGGCAGTATGTTACAGTCAGTATGTATTAAAAATTTGCATTTATTAACTCTTCATGAAGCAAGACTTATAAAATGACTCTTCTAGATATTAGACAGGTTTAAACAGAATTTAAAGTTGGTTTAAATTAAGTATATGTATTATAATAAGAATTACTCAGAGCTTATATTATACACAATTTTCATGGAGCACTTTTAGTGTAACTGCCTTTTATGTATAATATATGCACATCAACAATGTTTAATTGCATTATAAATACAAAGAGCTTAATTGCACCTAAACATGATTAATGCAAAGAGGACATTAATGCTCCTTACAAATGGGAAGTTTACTGATCCATTTAGAAAATCTGTGTACCAGGGGATTCTCTAGTCTTTAGAGTGTAAAAGTGGGAGGGAAAATAAGGAAATTAATTCTGTCTGATTATTAAGAGTTGTCATGTTTATAGACTTGGGTAAACAGCATCTTCCTGGGAGCCTGATATCAGGCTTGGTTGAGTGGGGACTTTGCTTCACTAAGCCTCCTGGCCTGCTATATCATGAACTTTGAACAGACATGCATGTGATTGGGCCAAAATCAGATCTGTGGTTACAAAGGTACACAGCACCAATACACAGAAATCAAAACAGTTCACTTATCTGATTGACCAGAACACATTCCCTTGAAACTCACCATGTTTACAAGCCTTTATATGACTGGTCAGATTCTCAACATCGTCTCCCATTGCGAGATGGTTGATCTTAAGAATGTTTTCCCTGCTGTGTAGATAGGCTGTATGCAAGCCACCTGATTGGTTTAATTGTCTTATGAGTAATTCATGAAATAGCGTGCTTTGTGGCTCACTGAAGCAAGGTCTTTGCTCAACTGAGCTTCAGACCTGGCACCCAGGAAGGTGGTAAATAGTAAATTTTGTTGGTTTTAACAAATATGGTATGAATAGTTGGTCATTTCAACTTTAAGGGTTTAGTTTATTATGAAAGTTGAGCAGCTATTTCAGAAGTTTCCTTTATAATCTGAGATCCATTTAAAAATAAATTTTAGACTTTGCAGTTTGGGAGCAGGCTTAAATACCAACTATGACATCATGGTTACTATGGTAACTCTGACAGGCCTCTCATTTTATGTCCACAATAAAAGACACTTTTTTTGCAGCTGACTCCTTGATTGCCAGTACTAGTGAAGATAACTCCAGTTGTCTGATCTTGAAATGTCAGCCTGATAATGTCACAAGGATATATTCATGAAAATGTTTGTCTTTATTGTCAAAGTAAAATCAAAGGATATGCTTGGAGTAAATGTATTGCACCAGATATGAGACATAAATCTGAGGTGTGGTAAGTGTTTATATTACACTGCATACATCTTTGTGGTGCTTTTTTGCAGTACTATGTATTATATGCAGATAACCATTCTTGTATAATTCATCACAATTATTTCTTATATATTTTGCATAAATTATACTATTTCTTCACAGAAGATTTGTGTATGATAATGTGATACATATGGTGCATGTGCATAATAAATGTTTACAAGTCACTGAATTTCTTTTGTTCTTTCTATGAGATGTTCTGTTTGTTCATGAATCTCCTCTCCTCATAAGATTAAGATTGAACCTTTGTACTTTCATTACCATTACTATTTACAGCACTTGTGGAGTATTATTCAGTAATGATTAGGGTACTGGACTACACCACAAGGTGTGGGTTCTTGTCCTGTTCAGGTCATGTTTTACGCTAGAACCCCTGGCCAAGAACTTTTAACTCAAGTTGGTACCCTCTCCACCCCAGAGAGTGAATGGGCTCTGGCCATGGGCATCAAGCATGTTATGGGTGCTTCTGTTTTATGCTCCCCAGGGAGCTGAGAAATGTACCAAAAATGAACCAACCCAAAAGATCAGGGAGGTTAAGTGGGATGAGACTGACATTGTTTGATCTATCAGATGGTAGAGACAACGTTTACTTACCTTCACTTTTTACCAGTCTTTATTCATGGTCCTTGGTCTTGGCTGCCCCAAAGTCAGCTTGCCAATAACTTATAAGTTATGGTTAACTATAAGGTTATTCAGACTTTTTTTTTTTCAAAATGATTTTATTTGGTTACTTAATGGCATTCACATTGATTTGGACAAAGATGCTAAGATGTTATACTCCAAACCAGTTAGTTGGTTGAACTGTTAGCCTTCAATCAATGTAAATGCATTGTAAAGATCTTAAAGCAGTGTCTTTATAAATTAAATAAGATAATTCAGAAATTGGGATTCTGGTATGCAATTTTCAAATGTAATCACAAAACCAGGAACATGTTCAGTACTAACTAAAAGAGCATCTTGCACAGTAGTGAGATGAAAGGAACTTTGTGATGCTGAGAGATTTGTTATATGTTTTTGCTTGTCAAAGGCTTTCATGTTATTTAAAACAACACTAAGGTTGAACAGGGGCAGGTGTTGACATTTTTTTTCACATGTTTAATTTAAGTCACAGACTTATCTCTATGGCTGTGGCATAAGTAATATGGCATTCAGCTAATTATTATGGCCCATCGGCCACTAGTTCAGTGTTGCATGTAAGAGTGATTGGAATTAACTGTATTACCATAATTCATTTGTTGATTGGATCATTATATCCTACACTCTTGTAATAGATGGTTTCTCCTAGGTTCAAATCACTATACAAATACTGTAAAATAAAGCATCTAGTGACTTCAAGAAACATATTTGAGTCAAAAATGTTTCCTTCCTGTTACAAAATTCTGGTAGCTTTCCTTAAATGTCATATAAGGACCAAATTCAACCAACTTTAAAGGTACTGTTAAATCCAATAACCAAGTGGCATAAACTGAGTGACAATAACTGAGTGGCAATCACTGAGTGGCATTTTTTGAGTGGCAATAACTAAGTGGCAATAACTTAGTGGCAATAACTGAGTGTTATTAACTGTGTGACATTCAATGAGTGGCAATAACTGAGTGGCATTCTTTGAGTTGCAATAACTGAGTGATATTCAGTGAAAGACTATAACTGAGTGGCATTCACTGAAGGACAATAACCGAGTAGCATTTACTGAGTGGCAGTAACTGAGTGGCATTCTTTGAATGGCAAGCACCTAATGGCTTTAAATGAGTGGAAAAAGCTGAGTTTTATTAACTGGGTGACATTCTTTGAGTGGCAATAACTGTGTGACATTCAATGAGGGACAATAACCGAGTGGCATTCACTGAGGGACAATAACTGAATGGAATTCACTGAGTGGCATGCAATCACTGAATGGTATTCACTGAGAAGCAATAACTGATTAGCATTCACAGAGTGGCATTCGCTGAGTGGCAAGCACTGAATGACATTCGATGAGGGACAATAACCGAGTGGCAATAACTGAGTGGCTAAATCTGAGTGACATTCACTGAGTGGCAATAACTGAGTGGCAATAACTGAGTGGCATTCACCGAGTGGTAAAAACTGAATGCCATTCACTGAGGGGCAAGCACTGAAAGGCTTAAACTGAGTGGCAATAACTGAGTGACTAAATCTTAGTGACATTCACTGAGTGGAATTAACTGAGTGGCATTCACTGAGTTGCATTCACTGAGTGGAGTCTCCCAGAAATATTAACACTTACAAAATAGCCTTAACAAAAGACATTTCTGAATTATTTAAAATATTTATTTCCATATGAAATACATATTGCATTTGAATAAACATGTACAATGTATTTAAAGAATGATTGTCACAACTGTCTTAACAAATATTATGTTGTGAGTGCTTAGAAATAACAAGATATGTTTAGAGCAACAAAAAAAAAATAATTATTTACATAAGCTTTTATGGTTAACTTATGGCCAACTTGTGTATTTAATATAATATACAATATAATTTAAATGCTGGTGCTTCTTTTACATTTTGTGGTCCCTACACCATATTATATAACTGTACTCAATTAAATTAAGCCATTTGCATCTTTTTCTCAAATCTGCCTCCATTCATCGATACTTTTAAATTCTTTGGGACATCTCAATCTGGCCTGATGTGGACTGGTTTGCCCTGAAAGACTGCTGAAAATGAAGCACAGAAACTTTAAATGCCTGCACACAGACACAAACTTAAAAACATACTATATACACATCATGTTAAAACCAAAGCAGTCTTTCTACCTATGGCTATGAGTTGTTTCCTATCAGTGAAGTAATTTACTCTGTACCATCCAAGTCTGAGAGCAAGTCCAAGTCCAGGACCCTCAAGTCCCAGTCCCTAGAATAAGTCCTGATTCAAGTCCAAATCCAAACTTAAGCCCCACATCACTGTCTCCTATTTTATTCATGTTTCACAAAAGCTCAGTTTAAGTCATATGTTAAATATTCAGAACACTCAATAATATTTGCAAAAGATGTAAAATTAGTCTTGCTGCCACAAAAGTGAGTGGATACTAGTAATTTCCTGTCCTTATTTGTTTCGCAAAACTCAGCCTAACAATCAGATCCTAAAATTTAAAACAATCATTCATAAATGTATTAGATATAGACCATCACATCTCAAGGATAGTTCCATTACAGCAGCAGTATTACTTACTTATGACAAATATGTCTACCAAGTTTATATATCAACTCGCAGTTACAAATGCACATGCAATGCTGCCACTTTTTTTTATTGTTTTAAAGTAATATAATCTTTTTATGAAACCTCATTATCATACCATCCACCAGATCCTGATTAATGACCTGCCATATGCTTAGTGAGACTGCATGATTAAATATTCAGTACTGAAAAACCCTATGACATTGTATGTTTCTCACATGACTCAAGATTATTTAAGTAACTGTATATAGCAACATTTAAAAAATTCAGATTTTGCATTGATTCAGCTTTTAATACCTATTTAATTTAATATTTTTAAATTTAAATCCAGAGTGACAGCACTGACTTATCATTAAATATACAAATAAGATTTGGCTGCATTTAAAATGGAAAAGTAGAAGATGGACATGAAAAGGCCATACAGAGTGACCTCTTCACAGGTCAGGTGAGTTTATTTTGTGTAGGAGCAGTAAATTATGCAGGATAGCAGGCATTAAGTATTTGAGAGTATTTATTATGACAGGTGGGTGAAAGGAGACCTAAACGTTTAACCCAGTGCTGCCCTTTTTTTTGTTAATGAGCATTAAACGATTCGTGTTGTTGGTGATGATGCTTGACAGGTGGCGACATCTGTGGCCAATTTAAGAACTAGCGATTTATTTAAATCACAAGGTGCACAACTTTCTCTTTTTAAAACCTAAAATATTAAAGTTTTGGAGTAAAGCTCGTGTCTAATTTATTACAAACAGCTGCTGAACAATACTCTCTTGATGTTGGTAATATATACACCATATATGATGATATACAAGGCCTGGATCTCAGAACTTCTAACCAAAGCCAGGTCAGCTGAACCAAAAGCATAAGCCTGTGATGGAATATACCTGTATTTGGAAAAAAAATGACACATGCCATGCTATGTATTGTATAGGAATTTTATCCCGATAACAAAACTAAAGGTGTTTAACTTAATGGCTCTGAAATGTAGATGTAATTTTAAAATATGGAAATTTAATTGATTACATTCAAAATCTGTATAATCTCAGCCCTTTTATGCAAAATTTAAATTTTCAAGATGTTGTCACTTTGTAAAGAACATTCTTAGACTAGATATTTCTTGGCACTGCAGGTGTCATAGTATCCCCAGACAATCAACCCCCTTTCCTCCCTTTAAGAATAGGCCCCCAGATTCAGCAGCATATACTGACACTTGGCAAGCGACCATGGTTTCTTCCATCTATCCACTTGTGAAACTATTTTTCACCAAATACCAGGGGCCAATATGGTGAATCACTCTCGAGAAAAGAGGGGATTAATTTATACTATTAAAAAGGCACCACCTGTCTGGTTGATGAGAAAACTCTCCATGAGGATGTACATGCCAAATAACAGACAAGACATTGAAGGATTCCTCAGATACAAGCAATTTTCACCTAAAGCAAATGTACGGATGGAGGCCACATTAAAACTATTGCAGATGGCACCACCTGTTTTGAATACAAACATGCAAAATTTCAGCCCAATCTGTCCATTAGTTTTTGACTTAAACCCCTCATAGTACTGTCAAGTGGCAATGATGGGATAATAGAACATGTGAAAACAAGAAAAGGACAGAAGGTGGGGCCACCTGTCTTCGGCAGAAGAAAAGCTACCCAAGATCTTTGGTAAATTTGATTTTTGGACCAATCCATGCATCCTCATTGAAATATTTATGATTTTGTGTGATTATCACCATATTTGGCAATATTCAAGGTCAAGGTCACTCTCATGGGAAAGGTCATAACCCCAATTTAAAGATACATCATCCGATAACCCATACCTATGTATATGCATAACATGAAAGAAATCTGTCTGTTTTTTATTTATAATGCTCACAGCAATGAAAACAAGAAAGGATAAAAGGTGGCACCACCAGTTTCTGGTACATGATAACACAACCCAAAATCTTCGGTCAACTTGATTTTTAGATCAATCCATGCAATATTTCTTGAGATATTTAAGAATTTGTGTGATTTTCCCCGAAAATGGACATTTTCAAGGTCATGGTCACTCTCCTAATAAAAGTCATAACCCCATTTTAAATAGGCTTTGTCCTCTCACCCATATCTATGGACATATTAAGTTTGGTAAAGATCCATGAAAAATTTTCGAGTTATCTGACCTGAAAGAATCTCTGCCACAGCGCGACCATGCCATAACCATACTATCCCCCAACTTAGTCTGGGGATACAAGTATGTACATGTAACCGGACCAAAAGCAGTAGTTTGGGTAATATTCTGAAAGAAATGAAACTGGTAATATGCAGACCTTAAAGGGGCCTATTCCATTATCTGACATATATAAACTGGGTATAAGCTTTTGAAACAATCACAAAGGTATGCCAGAAAACACTGATCCCATCACACACAGGCTGTTATTTTTGTTTATATCCATGTGTTTATAACGTGGGGGTCAAGAAAATAGTCCAAGTCAGCAAGGACATTTGATGACAAGTCAAACAAACCAGATTTTTTGCAAAGGGTGTTTTGCAACGAGTTATCTTTCAGCCTCTGCACTTATGCAACAAACCACCTTACTTTACAGGTTTCTCCATTCGTCAACACTGCTGTGTTTAGGTATAGCTTGAATATAAAAAAGCTTATACCTCTATTTTAATAAGAAGTTTTCTTAACATGAATTACCTAGAATTCATTAAAATGTAGGCAGAGTAAGCCATCATTCTATAGAAAAGGTAGACAGCTGGCATTAAGTTAAACATCACTTGTATTAAATCTGCTGTGGGTGTACCATCATACAGTCACAAAAATCTGCAGACACTTTATGAAGACTTCACATCTAGAGTAAGATATATCAGATGTCATGTGACCAAGTCTTGTTTACATGTCAGCTTTGTACCAGTATATTTCAGTTATATTTTCTATCAAACTTGCAACAATTGAAAAGATGTCTACAGTTGTCCCAACTTGGTTTACCATGTGACATTAACATGTGTAGCAAATTTACAGGCAATCCATCCATTAACTATTGAGATATTTAGGCTTTTGTATGAAATTTTACTAATTGACCAACTGTATTAAAATATAACAAATATAGGTAATATGTCTGAGAATCTTGTAGATCACTAACACTTAAAAAGAGTTAAAAGTCATAAATGAGATTCATTGTTTAAATTTTAAGAGAAAAGAGAGAGACTTTCAAATGCTATAAATAATGGTTTTGCACTGCAGTTCCCTCAATATAGATCATTCTGGCCCAATTTTGAGTTTTATAAATTGTAAACCAGGGACTTTCTTACATTTTTAAGTTCAAAAGTTACAATTTGTGTCCTGTTAATGACTGTAGGAGAGTGAACACACAGAAAACAAAGGACCATCACCCTGGCCCAGATGACCTTTAGTAACCAAAGCTAAATTTTATGGTCCATTTTTAAAAACTACTTGAGATTAGAAATCTGCAAACTAAAAGTCGCTGAAATATATGGGCCACTTAATATAGAGGTGTTTCCTGGGATACAGCAATCTTACATTTTCTGAGAGGGCTTCATAAAGACCTTTAGACATTCATAATCAGCAAAAGCTGTATACTGTACTGCTTAACAAGCAGAGGAACAGACTGGGATTATGCTGGTGGAAAGTAAACTACTGGCCGAGTCAGAAAAACGTATCTGTGAGACAGGGTGTACATTTAAAGGAAATTACTGAGGACACAGTGATTTAAATATTTATGAGAAGGATCAGGAGGCCATGAAGATGAGACACAGCAGTCAGTGGGTTGGCTAGTGCTGGTTGGCTGTGGGTCATAATTTGCCGTCAGGTAATAAATGTTCCATTGCTAGGTTTTCATATACATGTATATACAATATATAATATATGTAAAGCATGATACCTGTTAAAATGTTAAGTATTGATAATTTATTTTATCCTCTGGCAGGAGCATATACAGGATCTTAGACAAGGAGGACTCCGCTCTCTGGCAAATCAAAAACATGGTGCCAATATGCTTTGTTTGGACTAATTTTAGAGTGTGATTTGCCTAACTACTTATGGCAGAAGTGTCAGAAAAGAAGATGCACAAGCCCCCCTATTGTTTTCTTCCATAACCTTTATAAATTCTCAAGAGAGAATGTTTTATATCAGAGTGAAGTTAAAATTTGTCCCTAAAAAGGCAGATTTGTGTCACAGGAACAAACTTGGATTATTTCCACTGATTAACAAAGAATAATTTGAATGTTTTATATTAACCATAAACCACAACACACTCAACAACAGATAACTAATTTGGTGTTTTTTCTGCAAAAGGAAGAGAAAGCCTTATACAGCCTGCTATCTTTGATGGCATATAAAA
This sequence comes from Sipunculus nudus, assembly GCA_026874595.1. Lineage (NCBI taxonomy): Eukaryota > Metazoa > Annelida > Sipuncula > Golfingiida > Sipunculidae > Sipunculus > Sipunculus nudus. The sequence continues at coordinate 21,378,008 of CM049309.1, read as the reverse complement.
CAATTCCTCATGTTTATATAAAAGTTTTAATGTGCTCTCATTTAAATTACAAGTTAAAATACATTTTTATCACTGACATAATTTTATCATTGGCATTTTTGTATGTTTATATAGCAGACATCAAGACTCTTTGTGAACATGAAATTAGGAGTTTTTATCCTTTATCTTATCTTACACAAATTAACATAAATGGTCCATTATGTTTACCGTAAAGACTGCAATTCTGTAACTCTTCATAGTTTGCTTAAGTATACAAAGCCTACAAGCAAGATTACCTTCATACCAGCATATATAAATATATATAACATTCACTTTAACTACACCAAGTTCAGAGTAGTAGCTGTATTAATAGAAATATGAATTATACTCATTAGACAAATGCATTGAGTATGTAAATATACATAATGTCATCTTAATTCTTCTTTACCTTGCATGCACAAGAATTATTAACTGATCTCAGATTCTGATTTCAATGGAATCTTTTTATATACATGTGGATATTACTCCCACTTACCATACCACATACTTAAATTTATATATATATACTTACAATGAGTATAATATATGAGTACAGTTATATTAACTACGCAGTGTGTATAAGACATCTGTGCATTATGACATGTGATCAGTGAACCCATATCCCTTTTTCCATTTTACAAACTGAATAAGATACTGGTGTGTCATCCTACACTGAATCAAACTGACCCAGACATCAGAAAATTACACAAAAAGAATGGACTACCAGAATGGTCTACCAGAATGGTCTACACATTTTTTGAGAATTAGCACCCTTATCACATTGTTAGTGGTTTATATATTTCAAGAAACCAAACTGTTTCTTCTCTTCATCATATAATAAACTCTGTGAATATATATTAACTACAACCATTAGATGCTGAAACAAATTTCCCCACTACACAACTGTGAGTAATACAAGCAATTTTTAATTTACAGGTAGGCTCAATTTTTTTGTTTAAATACTTCATAAGTTTTAGAGACCATGAATATTCACATATTAAAAAACATATTAAGATCCTAATAAATTACTACTAATTATTAGACTCAGAATTAACAATACTGTTCAATTTAGGATAATGATTTTCGAATCATTTGGTTTATGATTTGTTCTACAACCTCAAGGGGAGAATGGGCAAAAACAGACTGGTGTCATATGCAAGGAGTTAACAGCTTCATCATAAAATATGTATAAAACTGTTTCATCAAGTGCTTAAGCATACATGATTGTGATAAAAGTCAATTCCATGATAATAACACTAAAGCATTGCCATATATGTGAAGGCAAATGCAATGGTTTGTCAATGGCATAAGCAGTGGAATTAAAAATGACATCATGAAGAGAGGGCATCCTTGTGTTGAGAGCAAATGCTTATATCAAAGTTAACTTGCCAAAAGCACAGATGCCACATGCTCCTTGATGGAAATGTGGTGAGTTTGCTGGATAAATGAAGAAAAACAAAATTATATCATCAAATGATTAGCAACATGGGAATGTATCGCCATCAATGGAACTACAGGATATATACAGAAAGAAACTTTAAATATGTATAGCAAGGTATTTTTGATTTTCAGATAATTTCATATTTGAATATTTCCTTAATTTTAGAATACCCATGATAACATATTATACAAAATTCACTAAATGAAACCCAACATTTCTCTTATGGAACTGTGCAGGAAAGACTATAAATAGCATGTTGCATCACCTACATGGAAACATATCCTGCAAAACTGTTTGCTAGTCATGTTCACTGTCGTTTTCACGTTCACTTATACCCTTATGGAAATGTAGCTTTACTTTTTGTTTACTGATATTTAGGCTTTCTGGTTATGTGATGGATCTGTAACCTGCACAGCTACCACAAAAATATGAAATTTTACACTGAGCTGCTTACTGACAAAGATATTTTGATACTATCTTTTCATACAAACTGTTGCATTTCATCAGTAACTGATCGGTCCCCCTAAACACCCAAAACACCGGTGTTTTGGGTATCTGTGACGAAACACCACGAAACACCCACTTCACTTTGAACCTGAACCAAAAACGTAACACCAATCGATAGATAATCATCTGATGAATATATCTCTGCAATATTGTTTCATAAATTCATGTCATAAAGATAAAAACGAGTGTTTCGTGTCGTGGTCGGTTCACCGGCGCCCACGGCAGCCGTATATACCAGCTATGACCCTGCCCCCTAGTGGCGCAAGTCGCAAACAAGCAGCGCACTTGTCAATTGTACAAAACACTATTGCTTTCTTTAATTTTACAGAAAAGTGGCACAAATTCTGTATTAACATATCCAACAAATGATAATTTATTAAATGATACAAGTGTTTTGCTTCAAATTCGAATTTAAAAGGGTGTTTCGTGGTGTTTCGTCACACGTACCCAAAACACCGGTGTTTTGGGTGTTTAGGCGGACCCTAACTGATTGCCAAATGTGAGCTGAAAACCTAAATGAACATAGCTGTCATTAGCTGATGGATATGGTGCATGCTACTGTAATTTGTGGATAAGGGCACAATCATCCCCAGAATATTCCTCCAGCTACTATTTGTAAGATATGAGTCTTTTGAGCACCAATTCTCTCTTCACATAGATTCTCACCTTGAGACTGACTACCTCCAAAGTACTTTTCTTTTGTTTTACCAGGCCCTATCAATCCCTGACTAAGCAGAAATATTGAACCTACTCATGATTATATTATATATGTATAATCTTAATGAATTGAAGTGTGCATAAAACTGACATTTATCAATCTTTATATTTATATGGACCCTTGGAGATAGTACTGTTTACACTGAAAGCTATAAGAAACAGGTTCTAGAGTGAGGTGTTTAGCTTTGATGCACTGCAACACCACAATGGCACTCTGGCCCGCAATCATGTTCCGGACCCTCATGTAAGAGCTGATCATGACCCCAGTCAACAGTTCATATCCTAGTGGGTCAATGGGTGCGAAAATGACTTTCTGAGTCACAGGAATGTTTGCTAAAAGATGTCAGCCATATTTATAAATGAAAGAGCTGAGAAAACTTGAGTAATTGCAGAGATGGTCATGCCAGAGAGGATCATAGAGACAGATGCACAGTAGGGTCTGTAAGCTTGAATGCAGTAATAATTCAGATGCTGGGCCATTAGTACAGTCACTGTTCAGATGTTGGGCTGTTAGTACCAGTAGGGATGCCATTGATCAAGAGCTTCCTGTCGCTCTCAACAATTCTTACATCTACATCAGGCTCTCCTGGAAGATCATCTGGCGCTGAGTTAGTCTCCCCTTGACTTCCATAATGTCCAGGAGAATCTGGGCTCTTTTCAGTGACTGTCTTTATTTGCTGAAATGATTATTATTAATACATTAATTATTCCATAATAAAATATCCATAGCAGTTTTTACAAGCTGATTTACAATACAACATTTGATTTTGATGATAAACAACAAAACTTTTATCTGTCAAACATGCTTAAAAGTCAAACACCCTCCTAGCAAACTTTTAACAAAATTTAATCAAATCATTTCAATGTGAACCCTGACTGTTTAATCTAGGTGAACCCTGATCATATTGAATCTTGGATTAATAATTTTGTTGTTGCATCTTTTACTTCGCCTTTATTGGTTTTAATTATTTTTTTTCTCTTTTGATAAAGAATATGAATCATTGTAGATCTACAGACAGAACCCTGTCTTTGTTTTAAGTTGTCATAATAGACTACACATGAGATATATTAAGGAACGGAAAACTTGATATAAATTACAATGCATCATCAGTGAAGCTATAGCCATCGCTATAGCCCAGCATGACTGAAAGTCAGCTGAGCTAAAAAAGACAATGAGAAAATAAGAGTAAGAAGAACATGTGACCTCTTAGACCTATGTGGAACATTTTATTCACATGCTCAGTTGAATTTTAAATGTTATTCAAGCCAACAATGCATATAGAAAAATATACATACAAATCAAATAAGCCATCTATATGATCATGATCATCTGCAGATTGTACACCAAAATGCTGAATGGTTATGTGTGACCATTAGCACACCAGTAACTGTTATTTAACATGGTGCTTGTGACACAGCATACCATTTTGATTTAGAACTATCAAGGGAATTCCAACTAATTACTCTCTATAAATAAGGTGCAATCAGACCTGCTTCTCAACAAACAGTTACACTCTCTCAATCAGTATAACATTTACTTACAATTTCAAATTTGTTGTATATGTAGGGATAACTGTATTTTATATTAAATATAAGAACTTCAATTCACTTGAAAGTTGTTAATAATGTTTACCAAAAATGAAAACAAAAACTGCAATATCAGTATTAATGCTTTAAGTCTGTTATACTGGTCCTATTTCACAAGTGAACTTAAATCTGAGCTTAGAGTCTGAATATTAAAAACCTCAAACTGCATGTAGTAGCCTTTATATCAACTGTGTTTACTGTTTTGTTGACCTGGTTTGACTGGGCATGTATTGTTCCAGTCCAAAACTTCCCTACTTGATGTAATGTTAACCCAATTACCATCACAGACATAGGACTTTCTATAGAAGAACCACATGGAAACTTGAAGGATTCAGCCCTAATGGGGCAGCTTTACTAACCTATTCTAGGTTTAATGGCAAACTGATGTTTTTGCAGAGAACCCTAAGTAATGAGGTCACAGTGACCTAATTTAAGATTTGACCTTAACCACATGTAACCCTGTGTCAAACTGTATATGTGCAAGCCAAAACAAGCCTGGCTAAGGAGAGGTTGACAGTAGAAACAGGGTCATCACTTATGCACAAAAACACAGTTCAGTAAAACAAAATTGCAGTACTTTAAAAAAGAAAGTATAATGAAAACACAGCAAAATTAATCAGTATGGGAATGAAGAAGTGTCGTTAATTAAAAGAAAATAGTTGCTAATAATAGAACCCAAAGTATACCACACAACAACATTTGAAAATGAAACTTAAATCATTATAAGCTTCTGGTATTATCAGATTATGAATGTAATCAGAAAAATAAATAAATAACCACAAGGCCCATAAATACTGATTAGCCCCCTGACAACATTATCTTTTATGCAGACTTTTTCTGATGATAGAAATAACTTGGGAAAGAGATATACATCCTTCAAATCACCTTTGCAAAAATTATATTTCTTTATAACATGCATTGTAGCTTTACCTTCACATCATGTGACCATTATTTGCTAATCAATTAATTAAATACTGATGGTTGATTTTTTTTTTTTTTCATAATCAATTTATTCAACTGCAGTTTGCAGATCACAAAGATTGTGTATGCACATCCAAAGAAGTCATATTATCCCAATAAAATATTCTTGTTCTGTCTGAGATAAAAACAAGTGGCCCATGGGCCATGACGCTCAGCTAATTTTGACTGGGTGCTCATCATTTTATTAATGTTATATATTGTCTGTGAGAATAGCATATGGCTAACGTTACTGTATTGAAAAAATGGAGAGAAAATAAAAATTCATTCAGGATTCATAGCAGACCTGCCCAGGACCCCCCTGGATTCCACAATAAAGGGTTCCAAGGAAAATGGATACAATTTGTACCCTGTCTGTCTGGGTGCTCAAAATCAGGTTTCTTGTCCATAGCTATCAGAGTATAGGTCACCATGATCCAATTTCAGGTTTCCAAGGAGAATGGCCAAGGATTTACCTGAATGTTAATTTAGAAGAGTCTAGGGCTAATGGATACAATTTGTGCCTTGTCTGTCTGGGTGCTCAAAACCATTTTTCAGCCCATAGGTCACACAATATAGGTCACTAGGGTTGGGACGGTTACCGGTATACGGTATTATCACAATATATGACAGCCGCGGTAACCGTACCGTCATCTTCCCTATTATCTTGATATCACGGTATGTATTTTGGTGAACGGTTTTGGTGAAAAATCATCCATTGGAAAATTATTTTAGGGTATAATGACATCTGTATGTTCATCAGTTGTTGTTCAAAGTACAGCTTATTTATCAGAATGATATTTATATATATAAACCGTAGGTTTCTAAGTTCCTGTATATGTGGAACCGCCTGTATAATGAGGTCGGGATTAGTCGGGAATGTACGGAAGTTGCAAACGCTTGGACGAATCAAAAGGTCCTTCAGAAAGGCTGATTTACATATTATATGCTAATCGTCGGAGAATTCTCAGAGAAATCAACATTATAAAAAGGTTAACGTGTTAACTTAATATTTATCCTTTTCACATGCATGAGACGATATTAAGTCACAATAAAACCACCGTTAAATTGTCTCCGGGGCGACCGGGCCCATTATAACAAACGGGTTGCATGTTTAGCCACATATATCAAAGCAAACTTCATGGATGGAACAGACCTCTCATATCATAGTTTATTCTAATTCACTGTAATATTTCATGTCCCAATTTTATTAATTTATTGTATGAGAAGACATCGACAAATAACTAGTCAGTATCATATAAAAATATTTAGGTACAAGTGTTTTAAAAATAATGATATTTTACAAATTAATAACGCTCTCCGAAAATTTTCCGTGTTCCTCCGACTTTAAGTTTAAAAGAAAACATGCAGAAAGTCTGTGCACGCCTCAACTGTCGGCGGGTACAGGAGTTCCCGCGGTTCAAACTCCCGCCCCGGCAACGCCATCAACCAGTGTGGCGCAAGATAATATTCAGCTCATTAAGAAAACAAACAGTAAGTCAATCGTATGGAATTATTTCGGACTTGTGAAGGATAACGAGGACACTGACAACCCAACCTGCAGAAAGTGTATGAAACGCGTGCCCAGTAAAGGCGGAAACACGTCAAACATGTTTGCACATTTGAGGGAAAAACATCCCAATTTACACGCGGAAATAACAAAAGCAAAACATGCCACTTCTGGTTCATCAAAAACTAAGAGCATTTCAGAAATAAGCAGGGCTTTTGAGAAATATGTGCCATTGCCACACGATTCCAAAAGGGCGACACAGCTTAACGAAGCCGTAGCGCAATACATATGCAAAGACATGCGACCTTTACATACTGTAGAACAGCACGGCTTTAGAGAAATGTTGAAACAATTTGAGCCAAGGTATAAATTGCCTTCCAGAAAGTACTTTTCGGATCATGTTGTGCCCAAAATTCATGACAGAGTGGTTGGCAAAGTAAAAGAAACCTTGGCTCTTGCTGATCATTTCGCCATTACAACTGACATGTGGACTTCCCAAGCAATGGAAGCATATATGGGTCTCACTATTCATTTTGTGGACAGCAACTGGACATTGCATAATGTGTGTCTTGGTGAGTTTCCCATGATGAAAGACCATACAGCTGAGAATATTGTGACTGCCTTGGCAAGCATTTTAAGTGACTGGGACTTGAAAATTAATAAGATAGTAGCAGCAACTACTGACAGTGCATCAAACAATGTGAAAGCATTTCATGACATGGAGCTTCCCAGGCTCAGTTGCTTTGATCATAACCTTGACCTAGCAATTACAAAAGGGACTAATGATCAAGTTGTTGAACGTGCAGTAAGAATCTGTAGAAAAGCTGTTGAAGCTTTTGCCAGAAGCTGGAAGCGTCAAAGGGACCTTCGTGAGAAGCAAGTTCAGCTTGAACTTCCCCAACATAGATTAATTCATGATGTCAGCACAAGATGGGGGTCAAAGAGCTAAATGATTGATAGATTTTTGGAACAGCAACAGGCCATATGTGCAGTCTTCCTTGAGAACCGCCAGTTGTGGCACCTTAATCCAAGTGACAAGGATTACAAAACACTGGAGAATATTCAGTCTGTTTTATCTCCATTGGTGAACTTCACTGATATGCTAAGTGGGGATTCCTATGTATCTGTGTCTACAGTTGTTCCAGTCCTGCAACATATCTATGAACTACTTGAAGAAAAAACAACAGATGAACCTCTGGTGAAAAGAGTCAAAGCAGTCATTCTTAAAGATTTGCAGGCTAGATATGACTTGCCTGAACCAAAGAGTAAAATATACAAAGCATGTTTCTTGGACCCTCGCTTTAAGGATAAGCCTTTCCACTTGTTTAAGAAATCTGTTGTAAGTGATTCAGAATCCAAAGAAAGTGAGTTGCTGGATACAAAGAATGCTGTTCTTGAAGAAGCTGCAGCTATTTCAGGATCAAAAAGTCAGGGGCCTGAGATTCCAGAGTCTGCGGAACAAACAGAGGCCTCCCCAGCTAAGAAATCAAAACAACAAAGTGGCCTATCTGCAGTTCTTCGATCAATGTCTCTGAAATATAAGACTAACAGTCAAGATGAATCAGCAGTTGTATCATCAGCAGAAGTCCAGATGGCCAGATATTTGGAAAGCAATACAATAGACACGGATGAAGATCCACTTCTTTGGTGGAAACAAAATACAGATACATATCCACTTCTCGCTGCACTTGCTAGAAAATACTTGTGCATCCCAGCTACAAGTGTGCCTTCCGAGCGTCTGTTCAGTGGTTGTGGACAGATTATCACTCCAGCAAGAAACAGACTATTACAAGATAATGCTAATATGATGATTTTTCTGGCTAAAAATTTATCATCACTTAATCTTTAATGATTGAGGCTATGATATAAGGTTCTGACAAAGTGATTAGTGGTAATTCATGAGTCCTCACTGAATCTTGAGGATTGCTGTATGATCAGTGATCACTATGATGTATGATGTAAGAAGCACCAAGGTAATCCAACAAGCAAGAATGATTTTTTTACTTGTGATACGGTTACCTTATTTTTCATTTTTATTTGATAAGCTTAATTTGTATGTTTTATGAGAGCTGGATTTTTCATGTAATAAAGATTATTCTGAGCTTGTTTACTTTTTATATTTAGTATTTTTTTTTTCAATTGTCTTGCTTAGTACTACAAAAAGAAATACAAATACTGATATCACGATATCACGATATATCACGATAAGTTTTATATTTTTATCATGATATGAAAAACTCATATCGTCCCAACCCTATAGGTCACCATGACCTAATTTCAGTTTTCCAAAAACATTGGCCAAGGAAGTCTCAGAATGTTACATTAGAAGATTCTAGGCCTAACTGATACATTGTGTACCCTGATTGACTGTCTGGGTGCTTATGACTTCTTTTCCTAAAGGTCACAAAATATAGGTCATGGTGACCTAATTTCAGTTTTCCACAGACACATGCCTAGGACGTCTCAGAATTTTACATTAGAAGATTCTAGGCCTAACAAATACAATGTGTGCCCTGCCTGACTTTCTGGGTGCTCAAAATCCTGTTTTTGGCCTGTAGGTCACAAAATGTAGGTCACCATGACCCAATAACAGGTTTCCAAGGAGATTTGCCTAGAACCTCCCAGGAAACTATGCAAGAAGATTCTAGGCCTAACAGATACGATTTGTCACCATATGACATTTAGGGTGTTAATACAACATCTATTTCCTATAGGTCACAGAATATAAGTCACAGTGACCTAATTTCAGGTTTCCAAGGACATTTGCCTAGGATCTTTCAAAATGTCAGGTTAGAGGTTTCTAGGCCTAATGGATACCTTTTGTGCCCTTTCTGACTGTCTGGGTGCTCAAAATCATGTTTTCGGCCTGTAGGTCACAAAATATAGGTCACCATGACCTAATTTCAGGTTTCCAAGGAGATTTGCCCAGAACCTCCCAGGATATTGTGTTAGAACATTCTAGGCTTCACACATACTATCTGTCCCAATCTGACATTCAGGGTGCTTGAAATCAAGTTTTGGGCCTATAAGTCACAAAATATAGGTCACCATGACCTAATTTTCAAAGGAGATTTGCCTAGGACCTCCCTAAATGTCACAATGAAGGATTCTAGGTCTTATTGATATACAATCTGTGCCCCATCTGACTGTCTGGTTACTCAAAATTATGTTTTCAGCCTGTAGGTCATGAAATATAGGTCACCATGACCTAATTTCAGATTTCCAAGGAGATTTGCTTAAAAAACTCCCAGGATATTGTGTAAGAAGATTCTAGGCCTCACAGATATGATTTGTCCCCATCTGACATTCAGGGTGCTCATATGACATGTTTTCCCTATAGGTCACAGAACATAGGTCACAGTGACCGAGTTTCAGGTTTCTAAGAACATTTGCCTAGGATCTTTCAAAATGTCAGATAAGAGGTTTCTAGGCCTAATGGATACATTTTGTAACCTATCTGACTGTCTGGGTGCTCAAAATCATGTTTTCAGCCCGTAGGTCACAAAATATAGGTCACCATGACCTACTTTCAGGTTTCCAAGGAGATTTGCCCAGGACCTCCCTGGATGTACAGTTAGAAGTTTCTAGGTCTAATGGTTACAATTTGTGCCCTGTTAACGGACGGACGGCTGGACGGCCAGATGGCGGGACAGACGCCGGACAAAGGGTGATCGCTATAGCTCAGATGACTTACAGTCAGCTGAGCTAAAAAGACAGGGCAAAAAACCGCAAACAGCATTCAAACTTATCCTTGTGCAATGAGTAAGTGTCAAGAGCCAGGCCATTACCTTGACCTTTCAGCGTGCTGTACAAGTCAGACTGAATTAACTTGGTCAATATTTTAGGTATAATGCTGTTCTAGATATGTAACAGTAATACAGATGGTACATAATTAATTGATTAATAATAGATCATTTTTGATCCTTCAATCATTGCATATTATTTTACAACTGATTAATATGACTAACCAATACACCTCACAGAATATAACACACCACACAATACAGAAACCAGTGCATGCAGTGAATGAAAATCGCCATGACCCTGATATATTAAGCAAGTTACCAGTGAATCATAGAAAATGGCTATTCACCAGCTTGCCTAGCCACAGGTGTTTCAGCTCCCTCCTCTTCAAGCCGATCCCAACCACTGTCAGGAGAGTACAGGGGACGAGGTATAACAGAGCTGGCTGTCCCGTAGCCATCAGAGCCAGAGCAATGAACGTCAACACCAGCCCTACACCATACGCTGCAAGTACAGGAATCACAATAAATACATCATCAATATATATATTGTACCATCTGGGTGCATCTGTTTTAGGGATTTGTTTTTTGACCAACTGGACTTTTATAAAGTGTAGGTCTTGGGCCTGTGGCTGGCACTGTCTACTGAATGAGATCTAGAATATGGGCAGTCAAAAAGCAACTTTATCTATCTGCTGAATCACAGGGGCCTGAATTAAGTGAGGCATGGAATGTTTCCTGAAAATTTCTGGCATGAGAGATGCCAATATATCCCAAGAACCCATGAACAGATAGCATGAAAAAAGTATTGCAGATGGCACCAGTCTTTTTACAAGATCAAAAAGTTAATACCTGTAGACATAAATAAAGACATAAAAGACTGTTATGTTCAATTTATAATTTTGATGAGCTGTTGTTATTAAGGCACAATAAAAATATTATATAACAAATATTGTAAACCTTTTTATATTCTGTTACATACCAACAAATGTTCAATTTATTCAATGCCAGCAAATAGTCTTGTGAAGTCCTGTTCCTTGCACTCTAAAAACTAATCAAATTTTCAATACATAACCATTACCTGTGAAGGAATGTGACTAATAGATTTTACAATTCAATTCATAAACATTGAATAAAATTAATATAAAATGTCATTAATGATGATGACATTAAAATTTAATAACTGGTATTATCTTGCTTATAATTTGATGGACATATATGGACAGTTTTTTATTTACAAAAGCCAAAAGCACATGAAGTCATGTAAGTTCTGCAAACCTATCACAGTTCCAATGAAGTACACTCTCTTGCTCTGGACCTGAAGGTCAAAACCATGGCAGAAGGATATCAGTAAACCTGGAAATAAAATAGAAGAAAATAAATTAGGAATTTCTGGTTTTAGAAACATGATTGGTAGGAGGATACCAGATAAACACAATATTTGTTATGACGTATGCTTTATTTGTTCACATTCATCAAAATGTCAGATTACAAGAAACATCCTGTACTTTGCTCTAGCATAAACATTAAAACAATCACTCAAATAGTCCCTGAACAAGCCCACTGAGACCCTGTCCTGTTTGGTTCCTTTCATTGCCTATTAGCTGATGTCTTGTATGGCTCAACAGTCTAACAATCTCGTCTCATAAAAGTTGAAGGTGTTCTTCAGCTCGAAATATACTTCAGTAGGACTGTCATCTTCTTTTAGGCATCAGCTGCTGCTGTCAAATCTGCACTGGTTGACTCACTGTGCTTTTGGCACAATAAAATCCCTCATCATAAAAGTTACACAGCCAAATCCATGAGTAAGCCAGATCCAGAGAGTCACTGATTTTTTTTTTGCTTTGATTGCCAGGATTTTGTTACTTACAGCTTTGTGCGTATTATCTGTGGACTTTTGTTTTGCAGGTCTCTCAATGATTTCACTTGCATGTAGGTGTATGTGTATTGCAGTTAATCAAGTGCTAAATATATGTTTGCCATACTAATACTTTGACATGGATGCCATGAAAAAGACAGTAAAGGTTTTAGAGATACTGTGCTACATATGAAATATTTACAGATGGATGGACAGGTGAACAGAGAGGACTGTTCATTTTATTTCTCTTTCTGTTGAGGCAATAATGCTTTTACATTTACATTAAACCTTATTTTTCCAGCATTAGCATTTTTGACAGGAGAATAATTAATATTTAATGAAAATTAATTTCTTTAAGATAATATCACTAAATAAATCATTAATGCCACTACATGGCATCTTCTAGATTATTCCTTGGATCCCGTACTACTTCAAGCACAAGCCTACTGAGATCCTATTTACAATGTTCGGTACCTTTCACTGGCCCACCAGCTAATGTCTTGTTTGGCTCCAAAAAGTAAAACAATCCCGTCTCATCTAAGTTGTTCTTTTGCTCGTAATCTTTCAGCAGGGCTGTCATCTTCTTGCGGGCATCCATTGCAGCTGTCAAATCTGCACTGGCTGACTCGCCATGCTTTTGAGGCAACAAAATCCCATGCCATTTCTTAAAGTTACATTGCCACCCTCACGAGTGAGCTAGATCTTGAATATCCAGAGAGTCACTATTTTCTTTAGCTTTGATGACAAGGATTTTGTCACTCACACTAAAGTTTTGAGCAGTCATGTTATTAACCAAAGGAAAAGCGCATCTTCCAGCTTAGAGTGTTTCGGCTGAAAGATCACTGGCTGCAAAAAATGCCTTTTGGTTCATCTGACTAGCTGTCAGATGGCCTTGTTGAATATATTTGCCGGGCCCCCACATGTTACAAACAAGTGGATATAGACAAAATGAACTGCGTGTAGTGAGAGCACCATTTTCTGGCCAATTTTTATAAAAGATCCAAGTGAATTTCTTTAGTTAATAGACCAGATATTGAAGCAGGCCCCTTTAAATTTCCTGTCAACCATTTAAATATCCACCATAGTACATTGACACATATATATTTTCACATATCATCAAACTCCATTTTACTCACCTGGGACAAGAATATCTCCAAAGCCCAGGAGCGAGTATGGTGACCCACAGTGTGAGCTGATGCTGTCTATAAACCTAGGGACTTTGAGCACCATGGGGAGCTACAGAAAGCAAAACATCCCATTCAGATAAATACACAATATTACCTAGGGCTCAGTGTAACTTGATACATATCTTTTATCATTAAAGGTTTTAGCAATTGATTATTTGTTAACTGTTGGCACCAGTACAGACAGTAATTATGCATTTCTTTAAAAATATGATGAAAACAGAAACATAATCTTGAACAAGTGGTAGGGCCATGTATTGCCAGGCAACTTGAAAGATGAAAGGATTCATAATACAGCATGGCAATATGCAAATCTGTTTCATCACATTTTTAAAGAAATACATAATTTCTGTCTGCACAAGTGCCAACAGTTTACCAATAATCAATTGCCAAAACCTTTAATGATAAAAGATAATGGCGAGCAAGAAATAAGTACATAACCCCACTGCTTGTTGATGAATATGTATACAAAATATTTCACTTAAATTTGGTTCATTACCAATGTATCATATACAATAAACCATGTACTGTAGAACCTTTTATCCAGTACCAATGAGGCCATGTTAACTTACTGAATATCAAATGTTAAAAGTTCAGTCTTATGTGAGTTATTTTCATTCTTTGCTATTTCTTTATGTTTGTTAGCTTAAACAAGGTTTCTGAAAAGATCTATGAGCTAGCAATATTGCTGTAGGTGAACATTTGTGCTCAGATTTCAGGCACAGATCTTAGTGGTGTAAGATTAAGAGCCAGATTATGACTTGTCAAATCCTAAATTTAATTGCCATGGATATTTCAGCTGTAGGTATAGATGTGTTTTGTGTGGCTTTCATAAAGTACAAAGCCATAGTGGTATAATAAGAGTGATCCTGATCTGGGGATAGATTAATCTGATCTAGACTTACCTGTTCCTGAGTGCGGCTACTACCACCAGTTGCTACATCTATCATCACACTTTTTCCACTCTACAAAACAATAATTTCATTTTATTAATTTCTACTTTAGGTGTCTGCTTACATGAATGCCTTTTATAAATGTGCATAAATGTTCAAAAAGCTTTCCATGGCATTATTTAGTGACAACATTTATAAATAACCTCTTACTTATGGGCTATTAGCCATTGATTTGGATTCTGACAGATTCTTTTAGTTTATTTTATAGGATGATATTCAGCAAATTTATTATAATCACATATAACTATAGTATGCATGTGTACATGTATGAATAAAACATGAAAGAGACTCACCTTTGTAAATAATGGTGTGATGAAAACAAAGAAGATATCATAGAAGAACAAAAGTACAAGTAAAATTGTGCAAGCCTGCAACGAGAAAAACACTGAATTATCACAGAGTTGGTGACCCTATGCTGTATTATAAAGCACTTGGAATACACAAAACTTCTCTTTCATGTAGATTTTTTCTGCTTTTCTGAATATATAAACATTAACACTGAAAATAGCTGACGGTAATGTGCTGTAACTCTTCTTAATGGATAGATATTTACATAATATTTGTGCTTTTTAAATAAAATTCTATCATATCCTATCATTTAAAGCCTACAGACCTATGGTAAGGGCATTCCTAATTATAATGTGTTAGAAGTGCTCTATGGATCTAACTGTAGCTACTAAATCACACAAATACTTGACTTGGAAATGTGTTTTCTTATTATTATAAATGTCCACTTAATGACCACAAACACTTCACACTAAATAACATACAAACACTTATGGCTGGACTTTCTCCTTTAGTATTTTCATATTGTACCTACCTTTAAACTTGGAAGTCTTACAGTTTTCATAAGGTGTATACAAAATATAACACCCAGGAAGTCTTGCAATATCCATGCATAGCTGAAATGGAACACAATCCAAGATATATTGTAACATACAAATAAAAAGGCAAATAGTTTGTTTATGCCCAAATATCAAAATAATGGCCAAATCTGGAGAACCATTGAGTATATCACAAACATTAAACAATAACTTACATCTGACCATTACATCAAAAACATAATTTTATTCATTATACAATGAGATGACCTAAGATGTCTTGATGATGATCAACATCACAGGTTGCAAGATATCATAAGGAAAACAACGTATAAATTAAAAAGCAACTGAATAAGACAATCTGATTATCAATATGAAGAGTCCTATGTTTAGCAATGGGATGAACAACTGAATATCTGTTTTGTAAAGAATAGTTTCCACTTAAAATACATTTATCGCACAAAAAACTACAGTCTGAAATTAAAATAAGTAAGTGAGATAATGAAAGGTTTATAAGAAATCTTACTCTTTCTTTCTCTCCACAACCCACCAGGTGGCCATCCCTATACACAACAATGCCAGGAAAATCTTCCTGATCTCAGGCTGATGCTTCAATAACGGCAGTCTGTTTGGTGGGACTCTGACAGATGAAACAGGCAAATGTATATTTTAGAGGGTTATCTTTCAAAGCCTATTTTATAATCCTTAATGCCAAAATCAACAAAGGTGATATTCTGTAATATAGAAGAATTACTTTACTTTAAGAAAAATAAGGATGATATAATGAAAGGTGGTGCTGTTTGTGAGTCACTGTGTCTCCTAAGTTGAATTTATTGGCTCCAATTTTGATCTTCCACCACAAAATTAGTCATTATTCATGATGTTGATGGCGTCGCCATGAAAACTTTTTATTGTAAAAGCTATATATGAGTATTTTTGGTCATTAAATATCAAATATAGTGGTTACAAAACTCTATAAGCTTTATTTTTATATAAGTAAACATGTCTCCTTAAAATTGTTTAAAAGATTGTAAAATAAACCTTTGAAAAAACTTTAAAAATGCACATTTACCAAGATTAACAGTTCTTGAAACTACACCAGCACTTGTAATGCTGTGCTTGCCCTTTAATTTCAGTTGATGTGAGGATTATTTTTCACATGGGTCAATCCATATTTTAGTTATATTTTTGTGATCTGGTCTTACAGGTTGTAATATATCATTTATGGCTGGTACATTCAATTTCAAGATGAGACCGCTAAAGTATTCATAATCTTTACATTGGTTAATATATCATGTCTACATTTTAATACTCAGCACTTTTTATTCCACAGCGTACTGGATAATGATCTTCTGGACTGCAAGTTACATTAAAATATTTCGAAATATTCACAGTTTAACAGGAGAGTGTACATTTCTAATTATAGATAAACTAAAGAGACTGTAACTTACTTGCACTGGGTGGACGGTGGTAGGTAATGAAGGAGTGGTTTTGTAGTGAAGTACAGAGCAGAGCAGGAGGCCAGGCAGAACAGAGCGATGATCACGTACACTGAAATACAGCAGAATGACACTGCACAGTGAATACAACCATAACCAGAACAAACCAGTTAAATGTCGTTCTGAAAAATTAGGTCATGAGGACCTGGTTATAGTTTTTTATACCATCTTATCCCGATCAAAGCAAAACCCAAATTTAATGTTTTTCCTGCTATCAATTATAAAATCGTCCCGGCACTGACCAGTAAGATGGATGGAAAGAACATGGATAGTTTGCTATCCCAGTAGCTAAGGTCACATACATTCCTATGGCAATAATGACTTGAAGTCTGCTGAAATAAAATATTAATCAGCTGAATGACAAATGCATAATTACACATACAACTGAGATGTCAATCAACAAATAAAATAAACAGTTATCAGTTTTAACTGACATGACAATGAGTAAGTAAAAAATGATAAAACTTTAGCATATACTGCTCATTATGATTATACTCCATTCCACCAAGGGGTGCAATCTGGACTTTTGCAATAATTATGAAATGCTAATATTTCTGTTCAATATGTGTCACTGACAGGGTGAGTACTCCCACAACAGAGAATGAAACATTTCATTCAAACTTATTATTTGTATACTTCTGAATTTCCTGAATGTTTTAACATGAAGTGGTGGTATGGATTATGGATATAGGTCCATAGGTTCTTTTACAATACTAGTAGTACCAAGTACCTCCCCCATTAAAAATAATAATATATGAAAAGGTGTGCTTGACTCTGCTACCAATGTCAACATTGTGACAAAAAAAAAACTCTTTCCTTTAAGAAAATCAATGATTCACAAAATTCTGTGTGAGGTAAGGGGATGATTTCCTTCTAACTTGGGTAAGTACTCCTTCAGTCACTGACAGTTTTTCAAAATTAACTGATTTTGAAAATAAGTATCTCCAAAACAGTTGGGCACCCCTCAGTAGAACAGACAATAGTTAAAAGCACAAAATAGCCAGCATCTAACAAGAGACAGGGATTTACAAGTAGGCAAGATATGATGACTATATAATATAGTAGCATTTCCAGGTAGCATTTCCATAACTGCCTCTGCCAGGAGGGTATGTGTTTGTGTGTTTTGCGTGTATTTCTTTACAACATTATTCATACAATAATGAAGGGAATCTCATGAAATTTTCAGGGCATTTTGGGAATGGGTCAATGAAGAATCAATTAGATTTTGGTGTGGATCCGGCACATGTCCCTGATCCAGGAATTTCCACAAGGAAAATTCACAAATGTAGAGTCAGTTTTGCACAAAAGCACCTGGGAATATGGGCCAAATAAGTGAATTGCAGGGGCTTGTATTCATTTGAAAGCAGATTTCTAGCCAATCAAAATCGAGCTGATCAGAGAGGCATTTCTGGATATTATGTCATATTATCAGGTACTTTGGAGTCTTGTATAAAATGCTGACACTTACCAATGTAATCATAGAGCAGGTACAGAGCCACCAGCATGGCACACATGATGATTACAAATATGATGGCAAACTTTGGAGAAATGTCCACCGTGTTAGCATCTTCTTCTTCATCTGCCTGGTCCATGTCCTGCCCCACACGCCTCGGTAATTCATCCTTCTTTTTACGGATCATATACCTAAAGACAGAGTGATTATGAGATGTTGATCATGACCATGGCTGAATCTTAACACCAATATCTATTAAGTTATATATGTCTTTATGAGGCTTCACTGCTGTGTGGTTGAATTTTTTTTGTAAAATTGCTCTACCCCTTATATTCAACATGCAAATCATTCAAGTAATGTAGACTAATAATGATGAAAAAAAATTGTTACCTTGCTCAAGGTATGCCGGATCTTAATACTTTCTAGTAATTAACAAATATGTGAAAAGTAATCAGTAACAACCCTCATTTTCCAACCCTGCTTTTTCACAATAAAATATTGTATGAATGAACTATGTAAGTGACAGAGGATACTGTTGACCAGATCCCTTTCTAATTAGTATCATTAATGCTCACATACTCATCCCCTGACCTGCACATACAGTCATAAAATAATCAGGTCGATATGAGGAAAACTGACTTCAGGTTATCGAAAGCTTTATAAAAGAACCAGTGATGAAATCTGGACTGGCAAAATCTGGCCTAAGATAAGTCTGATCAATAGTCTCAAGCTCAAATCAGACATATTTTTTGGGGGGTGGTAGCCACCCCAATATTTTTTAAATGCTGGCTGATCTGTGTACTATGTGCAGAGTCAACCAGCCATTGTGTACCACACCTGCAAGGTCCGGGTGTGTAATCAACCCCACTGCAGGGTCATACTGCTGAGGAACCCTCAAAAGGTGAACTTGTTTGTGAATGAAACATGAACTTGGGCTACTGTCTACAGACTGAGCCTGAAAGTGCTCATCTGAGTCAGGGCCAACATTGAAAAATCTACTCCTACAAAAAGCTCTTCCCTTCAAATACATAACCTAGTAACAAAAAATATAATTACTGTAAGATTCTTTGCAGAAGTTGCATCCTTATTACAAGTCGCTACCTGACCTTTAGGACCCCCCCCCCCCCCCCCGGGGAATAGCCATTAAAGTTTTGTTTCAGTAAAAGTCTATAATATAAGTTGCAGCCTGACTTCAGAGGTGTCCCAACCACCTGGTACCTATGGATTTTAAGTATCATGGCTCCCTGCAGTGCAAGACTACAACCAGCTAAACCTTGAGTTTTTCATAACAACATGCATACCCATAAAGATTAAACATAAAGAAATAGTTTTATCAAAGGCAAATGCATCAAATTGTGTAAATTACTGGGGAAAGACATTTTGCAAAGCACTGGTTAAAAGATTGCCAACTATCACTCAACTGACATAGTTCCATGTACCAGTAAAGCTGACTTTGATGGGATAAATATGTATTACAAGTCACACCCTGGCTTTGCCAGAAAACTCTTTGATAATTTGATTTCCTAGTACAAGTTGCAACTTCTGTAAGGAAATTTTACGGTCATTCTTGCATTTGACAGAATGGTTTCAATCGAGAAGGAAACAATAAGTTATAAGTTTCATTTTTATCTAAGTTTTAGTATGTTAACAGCTGTCTCCCTTGAAGGCTGTGTGTGTGAAGCTGACTGAGATAGAATCAGTGTTGGTTCAGCCCTGGTGGAAAAATAAACTTACTGCCTGTATTTAGCCATCCCTGACCAGTAACCACCAAAGGTGACTGTAAACACAGCCAGCACCCAGATCACGAGGAGGTTGTAGTCCATGACAGGGGTGGGTGGGGAAAACATCACTATTGTCAGGTCCTCCCCAAGGCCCTGTAAAGTACAGTACACAATAGAGTACACAGTACAGTACAAACACATAATAAACTGTACTGGAATTTTATAACTATGCTAATTATTTTCATGGTAACATCTAAATTGTATGTCAAACTATGTTCCTCTCAGCATCAATTGAATATTTTATTTATGCAAGAACCATACTGCTGTACATGATAGTCACTTTCTAATTCTGTAATTAAGCTGTCTTCTATGAGGATATAATGAGGTCATACAAAAAACATATGCCGTTCAAATTATTTGTGGGTCAATTTTATTTTCAAATGAAAACCAGG
This sequence comes from Sipunculus nudus, assembly GCA_026874595.1. NCBI lineage: Eukaryota > Metazoa > Annelida > Sipuncula > Golfingiida > Sipunculidae > Sipunculus > Sipunculus nudus. The sequence goes on along the minus strand of CM049309.1, from coordinate 21,357,587 downwards.
TCCTTAGTAATGTAATTTAAATTCTGCTATGGCATAAATGCCTTAAAAATTCTTAAAGGTACTTAAAATGGACAAATGATATGTCAATGAAACTGAAAAAATTCTACTGACATACAAAGAAAAACAAGCGCCCTACTGTTCCTTACACACAAAAAAATAAATTAACTAGAATACAGGTAGTCGACAAGCGACTACATGTATCCGCTAAAATCAGAGTGGAACGGGTGAAGGGAGGCATGGATTGTGTGGCAAGGGGATATAGAGTGAGGTGTGTTGCATATTAGCATGGATGTCTGCAGCCAAAATGTGTATGTAAGTCGCGGCACCTACCACAAAATCCAGCAAGCTGTCCAAGTTGTATACACATGCAATATTTTAGGCAGATCAGTCAAACAACTACATGTATATGAGTGATTTTATCCCATGGCATACAAACAGAAAGACTTGTGCAAAAATGGTGGCAGGTGGCGCCACCAATTTTGTGTATGATTAAGAGCTATGTGAGATCTATACACATGCAAAATTTTGGCCCAATCGGTCAAACAGTTCTGAGATATGAGCTTGGATGTCTGCAGCGTTAACTAGAATGTAAGTGGCGCCACCTGTCATAAAATCAAGAAAGCTGTCCAGGATATATAAACCTGAAAAATTTTAGGCAGATATGTCAAACCACTGCCAAGATATGAGTGATTTTGTCCCATGGCAGACAAACAGAAGGACGCTGTGCTAAAATGATTGCAGGTGGTTTTGGGTATAATAAAGAGCTATGTGAAATCTATACACAGGCAAATTTTCAGGAAGATACGTCAAACCAGTCCGGAGATATAAGCATGGATGTCTGCAGCGTGAACATGAATGTAGGTGGCGCCACATGTCATAAAAGCAAGGAAGCTATCCAGGATGTATACGCATGCCTAATTTCAGGTGAATTAGTCAAACCACTGCATAGATATGAGTGATTTTTAACCCAAGGTTGATGAACAGATGGACACTGTGCAAACATGGTTGCAGGTGGCCCCACCATTTTTTGTGTATGTATAAAGCTATCCAAGCGCTACATTTGTACAGAAAATTTTTCCTGATCGGTCAAATGGTTCCTGAGATATGTGGGTTTATGTGTGGAAACAGATGCACAAATGGACGCTGGGCAGAGAGGAAAGGTCAGAGGTCAACGCAAATTGGTTAGGCACCAGTTCACATGTGACCTGATAATTGGTGTAAGTTTTGGAAAAATCAGTCCAGTTGTCTCAGAGGAGTTCTCCGGAAAGAATACAGTGGTGGCAGCGACGGTGGTGGCAGTGGAACCCGGTCAAAAACATAGTATCCGCAAAACTTCATTTTGGCGGATACAATGAAAAAAGAAATAGTAACTTGACAGTCTACAAAAAATCAGTGTTACCTTCATGTTCTCATAGTCCTCTTTTGCCATCATGGCCACCGTGATGTTTATCTGATTGTAATCTGATGTCTGATTGGCCACCGGTGGAAACTGAAAGAAAAGTGAAGACAAGTGAGCTCTGTACACCAGTGTAGGTCATATGATATCAGATATGTAAATATATACTGGTGTTCATCTTTCTTATCTCAATAATTAACTCCTCTTGGCCCAACTTAAAAATAACTAACATGGCTAAGCCTGCATTTATCACTCCTATAATGACTTGTTATCTCATCTCTAGTTATATCTGTGTCCATATGTATCTGCAAAACTAATTGCCTGTTGTGGTATATCCATATTACCACCTTTAACTAGATATTTCTTGGCACCGCAGGTGCCATAGTATCCCCAGACAATTAATCCCCCCCCCCCCTTTAAGAATAGGCCCCCCATCTTCAGCAACAATTAATATCAGACCACACTCATAGAAAAGGTCATTCTCATAGAAAAGGTCATGATCCAAATTTCAATATACATCATCCCCTAACCCATGTCTATGTATATGCAAAAAATTTGTCCATTAGTTTTTGACTTATAATGCTCACAATACTGTTAAGTGGTAATGATGGGGTATTAAACGGCACGAAAACAAGTAAAAGAATAACAGGTGGCACCACCTGTTTCCCGTACATGACAACACTATCCAAGATCTTCGTTCAAGTTGATTTTTGGACCAATCAATGCAACCCTTATTGAGAAATTAATGATTTTGTGTGATTTTCACCATATATGGCAATATTCAAGGTCAAGGCCACTCATTGGAAAGGTCATGACCCCTATTCAAATAAACATTATCCTATAACCCATATCCATGTATATGCATAATATGAAAGAAATTTGTCCATTAGTTTTTGACTTATAATGCTCACAGTACTGATAAATGGCAATGATGGGGTATTAAACGGCACAAAACAAGTAAAAGAATAACAGGTGGTGCCACCTGTTTCCGGTACATGACAATACTTTCCAAGATCTTCGAAACATGTTGATTTTTGGACCAATGCATTCATCCCTTATTGAGATATTAATGATTTTGTGTAATTTTCACCATATATGGCAATATTCAAGGTCAAGGCCACTCTACTAGGAAAGGTCATGACCCCGATTTATATATACATCATCCCATAACCCATGTCTATGTATATGCATAATATGAAAGAAATCTGTCCATTAGTTTTTGACTTATAATGCTCACAGGTTATAAATGTACTGTTAAGTGGCAATGATGGGGTATTAAACGGCACGAAAACAAGTAAAAGAATAACAGGTGGCGCCACCTGTTTCTGGTACATGACATTACTATCCAAGATCTTTGGTCAAGTTGATTTTTGGACCAATGCATGCATCCCTTATTGAGAAATTAATGATTTTGTGTGATTTTCACCATATAAGGCAATATTCAAGGTCAAGGTCACTCTCCTAGTTGAGGTCATGACCTCATTTTAAATAGACGTCGTCCTCTCACCCATATCTATACACATACCAAGTTTGGTAAAGATCCGTGAAATATTTTTTGAGTTATTGTGTCCAAAAGAAATAGGACACAATAGGACATAGGACAGGTCATGACCCTAATTTAAATAAACATCATCCCATAACCCATATCTATGTATTTGCATAATATGAAAGAAATCTGTCCATTAGTTTTTGACTTATAATGCTCACAGTACTGTCAAGTAGCAATTTTGGGGATATTAAACGACATGAAAACAAGTAAAGAATAATAGATGGCGCCACCAGTTTCTGGAACATGACAACCCTATCCATGATCTTCGATCTACTTGATTTTGGGATCAATCCATGCAAGTTTTCTTGAGATATTTAAGAATTTGTGTGATTTTCCCCAAAATTGAACCTATTCAAGGTCAAGGTCACTCTCCTAGTTGAGGTCATGACCTCATTTTAAATAGACGTCGTCCTCTCACCCATATCTATACATATACCAAGTTTGGTAAAGATCCGTGAAATATTTTTTGAGTTATTGTGTCCAAAAGAAATCTCTGCGGCGGCGGCGCGACCGTGCCTAAACCATAGTATCTCCAGACTTTGTCTGGCGATACAACTATAATATCAGCAGAAGCAGACAAAAGCCCTCAGCTGAAAAAACAGTGTGTATAAGTGGTAACAGAAACAAGTATGAAATATCTGTTCCATCATGGATGTATATTTGTACATATGTCTCTAGTTCAAGTCATAAATTTGAACAAGAGATGTATATGTCTGCAAGTCTGATTGAAGAAGTAATAATGTGTGATTCACACTTATGATAAACACCATGTAGGGGGTAACCTGTAAAATAATATGTCTTTAGCAACACCAAAGGGCACAAATGACCAATATTTATACTTGACCAAGAATTTGTTGTTATACATCTCCCTTGAAGAAATGAAGTACCAAGTTTAATTCCTTTAAAGGTTTCCTGCTCGAAAAGCAAAAATTTAACTAGAATATCAGCAGAAGCTGACAAAAGCCCTCAGCCAAAAGAACAGTGTTTAGAGGTGGTAACAGTGAAAAGTACTAAATATCTGTTCTCACATGGATGTATATCTGTACATGTCTCAGTTATAAATTTAAAATGGAGAGGTATGTACCATGACTGATAACAATCCATCAAATGCTTCCTGAAAATAAGCTTCTAAGTTTTATTCTATTGTAAGCTCTGTGACCTTGAAAAGCAGGTCAAGGTCACCCATCTTCAAACTTGACCGAGATTTTGTGATATGCATCTTCACCAAAGAAATAAAATTCCTATTGTGAATCCTTTTAGAGATATCCTGCTCACAAGGCCACAATTGAAAAATCCAAGAAAAATTCATTAAAAATCAGAAATTGCAGGTGGCACCCCCAAATTTGTGCAGCAGTTACAGACCATCAGTCCCTATGATCATAGTAAGTATTGTAAAAATCCACCCAATGGTTCCTGAGAAATAAGCTTCTAAATGTTTTTTATATTATCAGCTCTGTGACCTTGAAAAGCAGGTCAAGGTCACCCATCTTCGAACTTGACCGAGATTTTGTCAATATACATCTTCACAGAAAAATAAAAATCCTACAGTGAAACCTTTTAGAGATATCCTGCTCACAGGCCCAAAGTTGAAAAATCAGATAAAAATTCATTAAAAATCAGAAATTGTAGGTGGCGCCACCAAACTTGTTAAGCAGGTACAGATTATCAGTCCCAATAATCATAGTAAGTTTTGTGAAAATCCACCCAATGGTTCCTGAGAAATAAGCTTCTAAATGTTTTTTTCTATAATCAGCTCTGTGACCTTGAAAAGCAGGTCAAGGCTTCCATCTTCGAACTTGACCGAGATTTTGTCAATACACATCTTCACCGAAAAAATAAAATTCCTACGGTGAAACCTTTTAGAGATATCCCGCTCACAAGCCCAAAGTTGAAAAATCCGATAAAAATTCATTAAAAATCAGAAATTGTAGGTGGCACCACCAAACTTGTTTAGCAGGTACAGATTATCAGTCCCAATAATCATAGTAAGTTTTGTGAAAATCCACCAAATGGTTCCTGAGTAATAAGCATCTAAGTGTTTTTCTATAATCAGCTCTAAAATGTAGAAAAATGGGTCAACGTCACCCATCTTCGAACTTGACCAAGATTTTGTCGATATACATCTTTACCAAGGAAATAAAATTCTGATGGTGAATCCTTTTCAAGATATCCCGCTCACAAGGTAAAAGTTAACGGACGCCGGACGGACGGATGGACGGACGGACGGATGGACGGACGGACGGACAGCTTGGGTGACGACAATAGCCCATCAGCCTAAGGGCTGAGGGCTAAAAAAGCAATAAAAATTCATAAAATTTTTGTAAGTGGCAATACTAATCTGATGCAGCAGATACAGATCATCAAGACTAATAATTATACTCATTTCACAATGATATATTATAAAGTGGCTCCTGTGACAAAATATAGCTCTGGACCTTGAAAATTAAGTCAAGGTAACTAACTTTTGAACTTGACCAAAATTCTTTTATATGCATCAGCACTGAAGAAATCAAGTTCTCGTGTTGAAAACATTTTTAGATATTCCGCTCACAAGGTAAAAGTTAACAGTTGCTGGTCGGACGGCATGGGTCATGGCAATAGCCCATTAGCCTATATAGGTTGAAGGCAAGTATTAGTTCCCGTTATCTTACAGCATGTCCACCATGATACTTTATGAGTGATGCTTTAAAATGTGGTATTTCAGACTTTATTCCCTCTCCTGAGATATTATTCTTGACTCACAAATGGAGATGGGTTTGGGGGCTCCTGCCAGCAATCTAAATTAAACCTGACTGAATAATTATAATAGTGATCGACAGGTATCTCTTCACCATCAGATTCAAATTAGCTGGACAGCCCTACACCAGTATCTTAGCTTGCTTGGCTCTGTTGGTTATATGAAGCACTCCATATCATGAGACTGCAGGCTCAAGCTTGGGTGGTGACTTGTAATGTCTACTCTTCTCTCATATATTATGTATTACTAATGACATTCTTCACTTGTAGAAAGTCACACAAGTGTGTGAGTTTTTCTATATTCACCCCTTCTCTGATACTTATTTTTGGATTCAATATAAACCACATTTGAGGTCTACAATACAAACAACTAACTTTCTATATAAATCACATTTTGGGTGTTTCTTAAGGCATACCATACAAGACTTGACCACTTAAGTTCAATTATATAAAGTAAATTTAGCATTTCTAAAGGCCTATCATATTTAATTCCTGCACTTTGGCAAGATTTCACATGTTTTGTCTTACTGCAAAAATTTAAAATAAAGTCTGGTTTTGAATGTTATAGTCCCAAACAAAATAGATCAATTCACTTCTTTCCAGCATGGCTCTAGGTAGGTCTGCTGGTCTACTACCACAGTACTTTCTAATAAGGGGACACTTACCACCCCAGAGCTGCTGACTATGATCAGGCCCTGTCCATGGTGTCTCTGAACAATCAGGGCCTTTTCAGAGAAAGTACAATTTCCTCGAGAAACTCCAACCACTAAATTTGTGTAGTCTGTTCCTGGAGATGGAGGATCACACAAAAAACCAGGCGTCAAGTCATGTAAACTGGCTTCATCCTAAAAAGGAAGAAACATCCAATCATACACAAAGGAAGAACACTATAGAGTCATCCTGACTTTGGCACTGGGTCAGGCTTTGACATTAACCTTGTATCAAAATCCTTCAGGCTGAGCGAACCCTCCATTGACTGCGTGGTGTAAAAATGTCTGAGGTAAAATGCCAGATTTACAATGTCATCTTTTTCTATGATGGTTATGATCAACTTAAATATACAGTGGAATCCCACAATTATGACCACCTTAGGGACTAACCACAGAAGTTGTAATTAGAGGGTGGTCGTATTTCTGAAATTCTATGTAACCTGGGTTGTATTTTTGAAATTCTATGTAACCTGGATCATATATTCAGGACCACAAAAAGTGGTCATAATATATATATATTTATATATATATATATATATATATATATATATATATATATATTAAATTTATGCGGAATGAAACACACAGTGTTGCCGTTTTGGTTGTATGGCACTAAGTGACCATATGTGACCAGGCCTAATCAGTGCTCTATGATCTGGACCAATTTTGTGACAATAAAATATTCCTTCCAAATTCCAAACAAATTGTTCCTTTGATGATGGGACTGACTGTTAATCCAAAATAAACTTTGAATGGTTCCTGTAATGTATGTAACACTTAAGATTTCATATTCATTTAGGTTATTCAAATATGTGCACATAGGTTTCATCAAGTGTGTTTTGCCATGTTCTTTTTATGAACACAAGTATTACCTGATCTTAATGAAATAAATTGATGTATACCATTAGAATTGTTGATCATTATCTTTTTATCTCCCAGTATAAAACTTTAATGAATTTTCCCTATAACTATCTAGAAACATTTGGAAGCCATCTTTGTGGTCCAAGAGACCCAGAGAGTTCAGATCAAAGGACACTATTACCAGTAGCCACTGTTAATTAGCATTGGTTAATGTGATCATGTAATCATTACAAACATTTTTTTAAAATTTCTTATAATATTTTTTGTTGGAGGTGACTATTTCCATTTTTAATGCTAGCTTAACTACCAAGTATATGTACATCTGCAGATTTCCATTCCAGTTTTAGACAATCTGAAAAGACAGTATCACATGCTTCCTCTCATTTTATATCTAAGTGTTAACCAGGCCAAGTGACTACTGCATATGCAGGCTCTGGATGTGTAACTGCCCCCCATGATTGGGTCATACCTCAAAGGAACACCTCAATGGTGCACTCATTTGTGAGTGAAACATGGCTGCTGGGCACAGCCTTACCATTAAGCCAGCAGAGCGCTTATCCTTGATGGGGGGCCTACCTTGAAAATCTCACCGCTTCTCAACTTTAAGAGTCCTGTGCTGTAACCCTGAGCCACAGAAGGCCGTACGATATTACTGTATGTTCCATTTTATATAACTGTATTAATATAGCATAACCACATGAGCGTGTATGCAGTGTTGAATGAACGCGGTTGACATCATGCGTTTTCAGCTGGTCGAGGAAGTGGCATTGAGGCAGTATATAAAACAAAAGTAATATTAAAGGAAAGTACTTTTACTGAGGTTTCTATAAGTATACTTTTTGTGTATATCGACTAAAAGATATAGTTGTTTGATGAGTTGAAAATGCAAACATCAATGCTCATTGCTGGCCGGGCATTGCCTCAGTCATCTGAGCGTAAAATGGTCCAGTTTTGCAACACTTACTGGTAGGACCTTGATTTTCCAAGGATCGTATGAGAGACCCACTATGATTGGACACTATGCAACCACTGCAGCCAATCAAGAGGGAACCATGAGCTTCAACCCAATATAATATTTATTCATGAGATCCAAACTGTATCCCCCCCCCCCCCCCAATAGAAAAAAAATTGGGGAGGGGCATTTCCCCCTGTCCCCAACCAAATTGTGCCTATGAGTACACCATTTATCAAAACCTAGAGGCCACAGTAAATCTGGCATTTATACCACTGGCATTTTTACCCCAGCATTTTTACCTGGGCCATTTTTTCCTCTGGCATTTTTACTTGGCAACATAATGGTACCAATAGAGTACACTTACCTTATACAAATCTGGCATAGCACTAATGGCTTGATAATCAGCAGACATGGGTTTAATTGGCTGACTCAAACTCTGTTCTGGGTGAGTGGTTATTCTAGGTTATTCCGGACAAATATCTCTGGATTTCAATGGCATTACTATGAGTTGTGAACATCTACCAAGGGACCACTTGTCTCAGGAACAAACATTTCATGCAGAAAAAACCTGTCATGCAGAAACAGTCATGGTACTTCCTTGTCTTACATTAGTCATTCCTGGGAGGAGCGACAGGCAATGATCAAAAAGTGTTTTTCTCTGGTAAAGAAGTAAGGAGATATTTACTGTGGTTTGCTTCAGATTTTTTTAGGTTAAAACTTCATGAGTTTCAATGTTAAACTGTTTTGTGAGGGTTCAATTTTCCCTATCTTGGCAAACAATAACTGACACAGAGTACTTCACTCAGTTTATGAATTATACAAAGTAACATATGGGCAAAATTGTAAAATTCAGACAAGGACACAAGTGAACGTTGAACCAGTAGAAATCATTTTTCATTGTTTATCTGATTATTTACAATCTTAGATCAATGGTAACATACAAGATCAATTTATATTTATAAAATCAATTTTTTTGCTTTTTGACTTGCCTTCAATGATGGGGCCTCTTATTCACGATGGTTTTATTTTCACGATTATTTCCCTTTCACAAATTTCACAAATTTGGGACACTTGTGAACAAAAAGACAACCCCTGTATATGACCATCCCAGTCTGTCTGTCAATCTGTGTACATCACACCTGAAAACATTACCAGTGGTGAACAATAAAGAGTTTGTTACTTTATCAATGCTGGAGTTGGTGTGGACCATGAAGTGAATGTAGAATGTGCTGTTAATGTTTGTCTGTGTGTACCACCTGAATGTTGTGTATGAGACACCTCAAAACCTTGATGGATTCCGTTGAAATCTGCAGTGATATGGACCTAAAGTGGACATTAAATTTTTATGTTGTCTGGGTAAATATCCAGCATTGCATAGCAGAATGCCCTTGTTTAAATTATTTCAGTTTTAAATAAATTATTCTAGCTATAAAGCTGACATAATTTAAAGTCTAAACTTTGAATATGGCCAAATTAAGTTATATCCTGAATTAAACTTCTCTATCTTCAATGGTCACTATGTCACTTATACAGCTGTGTTTGTAATAACAATGGTCAACCAAAAATACTCTGCCTTATAACGATTATCAAATTATCCACCCATAATATTGGTGTAAGGATGTCTAAATCAGTACATTTGTTAAACTGATGAAAATGATTTTTCAGGTTTGTATACAGAATCTACCATAATATGATTTAATGTATATAACATGATATCTGACCAGCAGTTACAAACTATGACAATCTAATGTCAAGGAACAGAATAAGGGTGGCAGGTGATCTAGCTATGCTTTTACAGAGAAGTTAGAAGTACCGTATTTATGCGTGTATAAGACGACCCCGTGTATAAGACAACCCCCAATGTTGAGCCTCAAATTTGGTTCAAATTATTTTTCAGCATCTTAAGTTGGAGCTGTCAGCTACTAAAGATCACTTTGTTAGCATAATGATCACTTTAACACTGATGACTGAAATTTTTTATTCTTAAAATGGTCAGTGATATATTTTTTTTCAATGATGCTACAAGTGAAAACAGAAAAGTAATATAGAAAGGTATGGAGCAGACCAAAACGGAATTAATTAAACATATCAAAGGATGAGTATTATGCAACAATTCAAATTAATATCATAAGAGACATTAATGGGTCAATTTTAGGGCCTAAATTTGGGTAATAAATTATTATCCAGGAAATGGCACCCACTAAGAATTAACATGTCAAGAGAATGTGCATTACAGGGCATTGAAACCTTCCTCTTTAAAAAAGATAAATTTATATCAAAGAAATGTCAGTCTTCTGCATAATTTGAGGGAGATCACCCAAACACCCACTGCATTTCAGCGTCCACATTTATAAGTGGCTTAAGGTAGACAAGTGACAGCGCACGAAACCAAGGCTTCCATGATGCTCTACTTAACTAGGCTTCCTCATTTATTATTCCGTGTTAATCTTTAACTATCGAAAATTACATTTTCCTGGCCTGTCCACAACCATGTCACAGTCACCAAATTTTCACACAAAATGTATCACGTTTGCTTAAAAGACGTCGTTCAGGTTCGAATTTATTCCGTTGTACCAGTGAGGAAGGAAAAACGTAATTAGGTAATGACCCAGTAGGACTTTCGTGAACTACGTTATTTTACGACATTTAACTGTGTGCAAGTTCAATGCTACCTTGTAGGGTTTCCATTCGGGTACTATTTAAAAGATTATTTCCTAAGAGGATATACGCACCAAATCCGGGGTTTCATTATAAATTTGTGAGGAAATTTGTCATATTTATATCCGGCGGAAACCCGGTCCCTTTCTTGAACTCAGTTGACCCGTTATAATACATTCATTTCTTGGCGTAGTCCAATAATACAAGCTTGACAAACATTGAATTTCGCGTCACCTGAGGAAAGGCCACTTCTTATTTATAATTATAACGCTCTACTGGTTGCCTTGTAATTGAAGTGCCATGTGCGAGTCTCCGTGTATGTCAGTGTGCAAGCCAGCTGATAGCGTCCGCATTCACTAGACTCGTGAACATTTTACGAGGTAAATACGGCACCATATGAAAAAATCATCCTTGTATTAATATATATATTACGTGCTACTGGATGGCATTAGAAAGTTCCCAGCATCCCTTGCGCGAGCGCTGTACTCTCCGATCTTGAGTACAGGGGTAAGCCCCGCAAGCTGATAGCGGCATCGACAATTATATCACTGCGTACCTGTTTAAAGTGATTTGCCAAGAAATTTTTGGCAAAATATATTTTAAAACTTATATATTTTCAGGATTGGTAATTCCGTTTCGGTCTGTCAGTTCCACGATTCCGTCCGCTATCGCGGGAAATCATTGGTTTACTGTCATAAGGGCTTTCATATATTGATTCCGTTAAAATTCCTGTGTCAATGCGGCAAGGGCAAACCTTTTCTTATCAATTATTTAAATATGTGCGCATGTAAATCTGATGTATAAACGATAAATTTAAACAAAAACAAAGCACTGTAATGTTCTTTATTGAGTGTACATTACCACCATTAGGACATGATCACCGATATTCAAGCCGTCCAGTTTTACCGACGTAATAATGCTGATTGCCGTAAATTATCCTCGGCGGCCCCGAGGACACCGAAAAACTTGTACCCTTGTATAAGAGGTCCCCCTTCTTTGCCAAATATTTTGAGGATAAAATTTGTCGTCCTGTACACGCATAAATACGGTACTTCTCACACAACTGTTGCACTGTGTGAGAAGTACACTAGTACTCTGAAGTGAACAGCACAGCTAAAGAGCTACAATATGGTTGTATGAATATATATATTAGCACTGAAGTGCTGGATGCCATTTTTATAGGGTTAAGATAAAAGAATGCATAGAACTAAGAAAAATAGAAATTATGTTTATGATAACATACATGAGTCTGCACCTGTTTAGTGAATCAAGCATTTATTACAGATGAGCAGCATGTTGAATGTAAACAGTAAAAGTGACTGAGGACATTAACAGGAGTCACATGCAACACTAACAAGTAGGGGTTTATTACTATTACCATGAAACTGAATAGTCGCGCTTCTCTTATGTGTTACTACAAGTGTTGAAACAAGGGACCTATGGGTCACGGCGCTCAGCTGTTATATATGATAAAAAAATATGATTTAGAAATGAGGCACATGCTGGTTTTTTTGTGGTAATAAATATAAGCTGTATTATGAGTTGTTGTTGTTTAGCTTATATATGATTTTGATAGAACCTTTGGAGACAGGGAAGAGGACTGATTTCATTTATTTTATTAACAAATGGAGTACTATTGTAACACAGATTTTGACTTGGCCATATAACTTATAAGCAGAACATATAATATAAGAGTTTAACTATTTGTTAAAAAAATTACAAATATTTTTCCAAATATAATTTTAATTAAAAATAATAAGAGAATCGTATGTTTTTTTTAAATGAAATATAACTGAAATGATTATTAAAATAATATTAAGGAATATATTCATGAATGCATTCATGAATACATTTTGAAAGTATTTGCACTTGTATTCATATACTTTCATTTTTATCTGAATTCCCATTCTTTATGCAAGAAATTTTATAATGGAGTACATATTCATATTCAAATTTGAATACAATTGCAAAGTATTTGCACCATGTCTGGTATTTATATAGTTTCACCAAACAATGATGTTGAGAATCCAGAATATACAAAATTCACACATTTAAATAATGATCATAAGTACCTAGTTTTATGGCTTTTATTTATATTAAAACTAAATGTGTCAGAACAACACGAATGCCCCCGCCTTGGGCAAATTAGAAACATTTGTAAAATTTTTTAAGTTCAGGAGGTGTTGTATGGTCAAAAGTAGGTCAACAAGGGCAAAATGCAAACTCGATCTGTAACAGGTCATTATCAAGCAACACACCAAAAATCATGCCAGTATATGCAGGCATTGTGAAAAAAAGTCCATACATGTGCATTTTCCATAAAAATTTCCGTCTTTTATGAAATTTTCTATGTTTAGGAGCCGTAAAACAATCAAAAGTAGGTCAACCGGGATGAAACGCAAACTCGATCTGTAACTGTCATTATCTGCCCACACAAAAAAATCAGGGTGGTATCTGCAGGCATTGAGGAAAAAAAGTCAGTACATATGCATTTGTTATGAAAATTTATATTTTTCATGAAACTTTCTATGTTCAGGAGCAGTCAAATGGTCAAAAGTAGGTCAACTGAGACAAAACAAGAACTCGATCTGTAAATGGTTATTATCTGCCTACTCACCAAAAATCAGGCCCGTATCTGCAGGCACTGCGAAAAAAAGTCCATACATGTGCACCTTTTTATGAAATTTTCTATGTTAGAGCACCGTCAAACGGTAAAAATTAGGTAAACTGGGACAAAACGTGAACATGATCTGTAACTGGTCATTATCTGCCCACACACCAAAAATCAGGCCAATATGTGCAGGTATTGTGAAGAAAAGTCTGTACAAGTGTATTTGTCATGAAAATATATATTTTACATGAAATTTTCTATGTTCAGGTGCCGTAAAACAGTCAAAAGTAGGTCAACCGGTACGAAATGCGAACTCCATCTGTAACTGGTCAATATCTGCCGACACACCAAAAATCAGGCCAATATCTGCAGGCACTGCAGAAAAAGTCCGTACATGTGTATTTGTCATGAAATTTCATATTTTTTATGAAATTTTCTATGTTCAGGAGTAGTAAAACGGTCAAAAGTAGGTCAACCGGGACGAAACGTGAACTCGATCTGTAACTGGTCTATATCTGCCCACACACCAAAAATTAGGCCAATATCTGCAGGCATTGCAAAAAAAGTCTGTACATGTGTATCTGTCATGAATATTTCTTTTTTTCATGAAATTTTCTAAGTTTAGGAGCCGTAAAACGGTCAAAAGTAGGTCAACCAGGACGAAACATCAACTCGATCTGTAACTGGTCTATATCTGCCCACACACCAAAAATCTGGCCAATATCTGCAGGCACTGTGAAAAAAAGTCTGTACATGTGTATCTGTCATGAATATTTCTATTTTTCATGGAAATTTCTAAGTTTAGGAGCCGTAAAACGGTCAAAAGTAGGTCAACCGGGACGAAACGTGAACTCCATCTGTAACTGGTCTATATCTGTCAACACACCAAAAATCAGGCCAATATCTGCAGGCATTGTGAAAAAAAGTCCGTACATGTGTATCTGTCATGAATATTTCTATTTTTCATGAAATTTTCTAAGTTTAGGAGCCGTAAAACGGTCAAAAGAAGGTCAACCGGGACGAAATGCGAACTCGATCTGTAACTGGTCTATATCTGCCCACACACCAAAAATCAGGCCAATATCTGCAGGCTTTGCGAAAAAAAGTCAGTACAACTGTTTGATTTCGGAATGACGGAAGGACGGAAGGACAGAATGACGGACATGGGTAAAACTATATGCCCCGGCCACTTTGTGGCGGGGGCATAAAAAAATAAATGTAATATATTCATTTTGGACTTATTTCACATCAATGTACACACTAGACACAGTAGGAATCTAGATTAATATTATCAACTGCATCTTTGTCTATCATTAATTTCCTTCATATGATCCCTAATGATTAGTAATGAATAATATGATTTTCTTTTTTATCATTAAAATTGAACTGAAAAATACTGCATGGTGTTATTTGGTATATGTGACATTCTATCCATCGATACAAGATTCTTATATCATCAGTAACTGCAAGTTAATTTCCTGTTATTATAAACTAACAAATTCCTTTTCTATTTTTCTCCAATTTGTAATTAAAAACCAATAAAAATTTATTAATTTATTGTTTATTGTTATGTTGTTGGTTAAAACTACTAGATGAGTTGGGTTGGACACCTGGATCAACTGTGGCTGGCCATAAGCTGCCTGGCTGCCCCAGTGAATGCCTCACCTCAAGCATGCATAATTTGCTGAAAGTTCAACAAGGTCAACATACAGGTGACTCATGAGGGGCTGGAGAGAGCCAAGGTCTGACATGGTCTTACAAAAACATTAATAAAAGCTACAATTATTGGCCAATTTCTTTCAGCTTTCTAAACTAAAAAGCTGAAATCCTTATGTGTGCATGATATGAAAATTATATCAACAGTGCTCACAGGAAACAAACGTGCCATGGTCAAAGCTGGGCAAATTTAAGGTACAAATTTTATATTTATACTAATAACTTATAAAATTTAAAAAATTCAGAACTAATTTAGGGTATTCAATTTAACCTTGATTAAATAATGTTACATCCCTGACAAAAAATCTCTAGCTTCAGCATTCCCCTTGTTAAGGGAGTCATATTTCTTGATTTTTTACAAAGTGCATTATGTTTGGGCCCATAACTTAAAACAATTACGCAATACTGACATCATATCTGGCATGTGCATAGAGAATGTATAGAAAAATATATATATTATATATGATTAAAGTCAGATCAGTGGTTTTGATATTAGGCAGTCTTGAAGTGTAACAATTTTTTTTTATGGAAAAATGAAGTTTTTCATTAATATCCCGAAGGTATCAAGTCCTAGTGACCAAATTCTTGGCATGGTAGGGGATTTTGGAGACATCTAATTGTATGCCAAATTTTAGTAACTGAGAGCTGAATCTGGGGAGCTGAGCTCTTGCAAACTGCATAACACTAGTTTGATGTAAACAATATGTTACATGATGCTTGAAAACTTGAATAAAATCTACAGTTTTTGATCAACTGCTTTCAAATTTTTTGTGTTAACAAACAAAATGCTAACATAAACATGCTGTGAAAATTAAATCCTCAGTACTTACAGGAAAAAAAAAAGTGCCATGGTCAAATTTGGGCAAAATTTAAGGTACCATTTTTTTATTTTTGTTAATATTTTGAAAAATTTAAAAGATTTCGATCTAATTTTGGGTATACAATATAATTTTGATAAATTAAAGTTATATTACTGGAAAAAAAGTCCATAGCTTTAACAGGTTTTGTGTTAAGTGATCAAATATCTTTCCTGATTTTTTACAAAATGCATTATGTTTGGGCCCATTACTTTTTTAAATTAAATAATACAGACATAATTTCTGGCATGTACATAGGAACTATATAGAGGAATATTTATGGTAAATATGAGGAAAAACAGATGAGTGGTTTTGATATTAGGCAGTCCTGAAGTGTGAAAATAGGTTTTTAATAAAAAATTGAGGTTTTTCCTTAATTTCTCAAAGGAACGAAGTCGCAAAGACCCAGTTTTCGGCTTGGTAGGAGATCTTTGGGACATCTATCATTATGCCGAATTTTGGATTCCTAGGTCTTACGGTTTTAAAATGTGCCACATCTACGGACAGACAGACAGACAGACGGACAGACGATGGACAATGGACCGCAACTATAGCTCAGATGACTTATAGTCAGCTGAGCTAAAAATTAGTCCTCTGGAAAAACTGGTGGTTGAAGTATATTTAAGTCTAGCAGGATATAAATATTTGGGTTAGAGACCCATAGGCCAAACATTAGAAAAACTAACACTTGGTGTGTCCACCTGGACACCTCCAGTGCTGTATAAGTGTCAGTGAATTTAAACAAAGAGAATAATGTTAGGTCTGTACATTAGAAGCTTTTGTTTGGTTATTATTAAATCAGCTGTATTAAAACTGCCGACACTGCTTCTAAGACAGCATGCTGACCTGAGCAAATATAGAAATGAAAAAAAAGCATGGAAATGAAAGCTAACAAGGCTGACTAAATGCAGAGTTGCTCCTGTAACTTAAATTTACATCTGAAATTAAACAATGTTAGCAGCTCTAGATCTTATTTCAAGTTTGAATAGATTGGTTTTCAATAGTTGAATAAAAGCTTGTGCAGAGGTTTCCTTGCTGGAACAGTGGTACTGTCAGATAATGTCTATATTACAGTCTATATTACATATCTTACCTCATTTGAAGTTTCTTAGATAACCCATCCAAAGATACACCTATGTGCATACTTTGTCACTGATGGCCAAAAATGAAAGTATTGCTGTCAGTACAAACCTACATTAATTAAAAATAATAACATAATCAACCTTTCTTACAGCAGGCTGGCTGGATGGATGGAAGGCTCACCAGAGCATCAGACTGTTTGCATCTCCTGACAGAGTGACCAGCACAGCTCATGTGCTCATTAGCCACTTCCCAAGCTCACATTACTTGCTGACTACATACTTTACTGAGCTGTGGGTGACACCCACTTGTTATGGGTGGGGTATTTCCCTGCTACTTCCAGATTGTTGTATATTATCTTTGATATCATGACCCTCATTTATATGTCTCATGAGACATTTAAGTAAGTCTTTATTAAAGCTACATGGCAAGATTTTTGAGGCATATATAACTAAAATTCAGTTTAATGCGTGTTCCACTGAAATAGCATTTTCTTTACAAAAGACAACAAAAATATTGAAAACTATGATGATGATGATGATGACAGAATGTACTTATTAGGTGTTCGGAAGCTCTCTTTGGAACAGGGGAGCAAACATCCAATATAATTATTTATAAAAAAATTAAATAAAAATATCATCTCTAGACCTTACCTTGCCTTTACATTGTACTGAAATTTGTCACTAAATTTTAAATCCTGTACCGGTACACACAAAAAAATATGTTTATACAGTGGGACCCAGCCTTGTGACCAACACACAATTGCGACCAGTCCCACAATTACAACCACTTTTCTTGGTCCTGAATACATGATCCAAGTAATTTAGAACTTCACAAATAAGACCACCCTAAATTATGGACTATTTTGGTCAGTCCCCAAGGGCTGCATAATTGTGAGGTCCCACTGTATATAAACATTCTGAGTGTTCAACCTAAACCAGTTTCAATCAAAGTCATGAATGAGAAAACAATTTTCACAAGAAAGCTGTATTTGTTATTGTTAAAAATGAAACAGTTAGTAAGATAATATATTGAAGATACATACAGCATTCTGTTTTTTTGCAGGTAGTCCCTTGAACTTGGGATTGTATGCTATACAATAGCGTCCTCTGGCCTGTGTATGCATGGCCTGAGCATCAAGCAACCCATAACCTGATCTGTCATCTGCTGCCACCTACAGTCAAAAATAGAAACTATTAAAGAAAACGATAAATATTGCTCATCAAGTTGCTGTTGGAATAAAAAGTCATGACGTTTGAATTACTACTCAAATAACATTATTTTGACATACAAGCAAGCACACTATGAACCAGGTAAACAAATTTCAGATTGAGGATGATTCAGTTTTTACTTGCAACCTATGTCATTAACAGGAACAATATATTTTGACCAGGAAGTAGACCTCAAACCTGTAAAGAGGATCCTCATCAAATGTTTAGAACTTATGCATACCACTGCACAAAGATAAACCAAATAATAGTGGTGGGGGTTGGTTCCTTTTTCATAATCGATCATCGGTTTGAGCAAACCGATTGATGATCGATTATTAATCGGTTCACACAATTATCAAAGAAATATGTAATTATCTGTGAAACTGTGCCTGCGTTTCCCCGGCAGGTATTCTCCTCTCGTGCACAAGTGTAACAATCTCTCCACATATAAAGACAAAAATTGAGCTAATTTTAAGGCTCAAATTAAACGATCGTCAACCACGGGTAATATCTTTCATTATGGGAATTAAGAGCATCTAAGAATGTTAGACCTCTAGAGGAGCTGTTTTTCTTGCACATGAAGGCAGATTTTACGGGCCACGGTGCGTTTGGGGCAGATCTTACCCAAAAAAATAATAATTTGCAGACTAGTCAAAAAAAGAATTCCAGCCGAAATCCAAATACTCGACAGGTTAGCAACCAACAAAGGATTTTCTAAGGACGGCCTTAACAGCGGCACCTGGCATCGGTTGAATAGATTATTTCTAAGAGAATCTCGCAAAACTGGCATAGAGCTGGAGAATTTATGGAGTATTTTAACGCCATCCCACCAATATTTTGCAATGAACATGTCGTAAAAAAACTCTCCGCTAATTCTGCAGCTCCCTGCGAGTTCACAGATGATAAGTTTAATAATTCATCCATTTTCGCATCTACCGTGTCATACTCAGTTACATACGGAAGTTATTTGGGAACACAGACTCATTATATGAAGCATGGAATGTGGTAAAAAATGGAAGAATAATTTTTTTGCCTATAACATAAAGGCATTCTGGAAAGAAAATCATTATTATGATGTAATCGATAGTTGCCTTTGGTAATCGAGCGCTTGAAAGTGGCAGCAAACTGACTGACTTTCGATAAAACTCGATGATCGGCCCACCACTACCAAATAACCAAGGGGAAACACAATATCTCTTGCAATCTGGCAGAGAAATTATTATAGACTACTTTCCAAGGTAGTGAAAGGTCTTTCAAAGAATACTTTTATTTTTTCAACAAGATAGTTCAAAATTAAAATGCATATTACATGGGAATCCTGTGGCATGAACCTGATCAACTAAGAAGTTATATGATACCTTCCTTTAACAATATACAGAACAGCAAATACTTAAAATCAGTCTGTGTTTCATTATACATGTATATTTCAACCCACTACTCACAGTCAAGGTCAACTGTCACATGCAAAAACAGCAACAGATGACAGCTACTGATTGGATGATGTAAAGTACGCTAAAAAAATAACCAGATTTAAAAAAAGGATAAGAAAACATACTATTCAATAAAGAAAACTATTTTGATTATATCTTTTGTATATAAACTAAAGATAATCCCTTTAACGCTTTATAAAAATAAGCCAGAACACGCAGGTCCCACGGCACATGGGCTGTTCAGTTTGTTTATATCAATGTATTTATAACTTCCCCATTATTTAGTAGTGTTATAACATATCATGTCATATAGTTACATATTAATATCACTTAACACCTGAGTGAGATGTAAACAATGATAGCAGTCCTTCAGTGCATCTATCTTTAAGTGAATTGCGATGACCAGAGTTATGAACTGTCCAGACTGGAGTTCCCTCTCAGAGCCCTACAGCTGATCACCAGCTTGTAACCTTCTTCTTAGCCAACATCAGAGCTACCATTTAACAACTACTCAGTCATGACACTCTGACTGGAGATGTTGTTATTGTATCAACATTGTTCAGGAACCCCCTCATAAAACCACAACTGGACTCCTGGTATCAGCATGTTGACAGATGTTGACAATTACAATGAACAAGTCACATTGTAGCCTGCCCATAGTCATCAACTGCATAGGTAGAGTTTCCAGCATTATTACATTTATTTGCTGGGGGGGGGGGGGGGGGGGGGCGTTCAAAAGATTTATTGTATAAATTTACTGCAGATATGTGGTGGAAGTGTCCAGGATCTTGGACACAGCTGCATAAAAATGTGTCAAATTAAATCCTTTGCCGGAAAAAAATAAATCAAATATTGTGTTTCTTAGTGGGAAAATTATGTAATCTTGGACTGAAAAATAATAATTTACTGGAACCACCAGGAATCTAGCAAAATATCATAAATGAAAACATAACTCACTATTGAAACTTTGCAGCCCTGGGACTGGAAACTTTTTTTTCACACTGACGCTATTTACAATTGGTAATTACCGTAAAATCTCCACTTAAAACCGCACTTCCGATAATAACCGCACCCAGACTTTGCCGAAATCCCAGGCGAGACACCGTGAGGGTCTCAAATACTAAGAACCCCCCTTTAAAACCACACCAACTTTCGCTACAGAATGATTTGACATAAGACAGAAGCAAGCCATCCTCTAGAAATCAACACGCGAAGGTTGAGACACGGCCATTCCTGTCCACTTTAAAAATCCTTTAGCATTTTATTTAAACACATCAAAACACTTTTTTGCAGGGTCACTCATGCATGAAGTTTGGGAAGACGTAAGGGCCGGTGAACCTCTGCGTGTTTATACAGATATTATATGCAGTGCCGTATTCTTGTTTGCTACTGATTTTCCATTATATTTTGGGGAAAAAAATATTCTGCTGATCAATTTAAAGTCACTGTATATTATAATTATAAAGGTAATATTTTGAAATATTAATCTATGATAAAAATTCCATTTTCTTGAAATAGTCTGAAGATTCAAATCGTTTTCACACCGGTTACTTCGGTATAATCATCGTCACATCGTACTTTGACATCGCTCCATGTCACACTTTGTTGATGCGTTTGAAAACATCGCTGGTCAACTTAACTAAATATAAAAAATTAACTGAATTTACCTTGTCGAGATATGCACGTATAGGAGGTATAGGAAACATGGCACGTGAAAACGAGTGATTTTAAAGTAAAATTAAAGTGGTCAGTCGAGGTAACTAAGTTTTTTTTTCCTGAAGCAAGTTCCCGTGCGGGGAACCATCTTGTCAAGGCAGCGTTCCAGCGAGGCATGCTGGGAAGGAATAGGTGGCTGTTCTGTTTACCACCCATCGCGTACAGCCGTTAAAAATATTCTTAGCAGAAAACCGGTTCGTTTCAGCACATGGCGGCACTCAAACTTCATTTTAAAACGATCGTCCGCCATTGTGTGACTCTTTACAATGTCAGCTTTTTATTCATTTTATGTTATAAACAAATAATCGTTGCTAAATCATGCCGCAAATGGGTTTAATGTAGACATTTATTTCAATTTTGCTTGACCATGCCAAACGAAGTGGACCGCGATGTGTTAGAGCAGGGGTGTTATAAATGTATTATTTGGTGACAATTACCAAGATTTTTATAACAAGTTATATATCGCACAAAAGATAATCAGCAATATTTAATTTACAAATAACAAATAATCGTAAAAAATACAT
Source organism: Sipunculus nudus (assembly GCA_026874595.1). NCBI lineage: Eukaryota > Metazoa > Annelida > Sipuncula > Golfingiida > Sipunculidae > Sipunculus > Sipunculus nudus. The sequence continues at coordinate 21,335,577 of CM049309.1, read as the reverse complement.
TTACACATGGCTCCAATGCATGCGAGACTGCTGCTAAGGGTGGCCTTTGAAAGTCGCCATATGATCGCCCACTCGCTGGCCCTAAACGATGCATGTCAGGAAGATAATCTAAACGATGCATGTCAGGAAGAAAATCTGGAAACCCTTCTAGTATAAACCACACAGTGCTTTCAGGAAAACAACATGATTTTAAGATTTTGAATTTCTTGATTAAACCGCGGTTTTAAGTGGAGATTTTACGGTATATATTATTTATAATAGCTAGTCCCAGCTCACAATCTAGAGGCTGCCAGCCCACCTTGGCTAGGTGAAAACCCAGAGCAGACAGTTTTCAGCACTTATCATTGCTTATCACTGCTTATATTTCTAAGGACAATATTCTTCTGATCAATATTTAAAAAGAAAAAAAAATATGGCATGAGTATAGAATCCAGCCTTCATTTCTATCTTGACATGATGAGTCTCAACAGGCTAAAACCATCTACTGGTGTAATATAAGCAGACCTTGGAGCCGCTGCCGAATTGCGCCAGCCGCCGCCTATTATTTTATAAGCAAGCCGCCGCCAATAGTTTTCTTTAGCCGCCGAATTGCACAAGTCGCCGCCGATTATTAAACACCGGCTCAGCCGCCGGTGAAATACTGATCAGCTGATGAAAAAAAGGATATTGCTTGCATACTTCAGCTTGTAAATAGTAACTACAGTAACATGTTAACATGAACCCATCTCTAGCAGATTTCACCGGGCTGCATGGCTTCGCAATGAGAATGCATGATTAATTTTGTGGAAGGTGTAAGTCATTACCGGTATGTGAGACAGTTAACAAGGTTCCCGCAAGCCCCTTTTTTCAGACCGGATAACTGGCATATTCCCCATTTGATCAAGGGTGTTTCTCTAACCCGGTTTCTCAGAAATGAAGAGAAAAAGTGCCAGAACCCAGATCATTCCCAAGTTTATTGAGTCAGATACTGATGCTTGGTCATTTAAAGTTATTGAGGTCGATGTGCAATATTTAAAAAAAAAATTATATACCACTCGGTTAACATTCAGGATTAAATGAACAAAAACCATAGGGAAAAGCTGTTATATCCATGGAAAAAATATGCATGCATTTTTGTTATTATTGTTTACAGCCAATATTAAGCCATTTAAGTGTACGTATAACTGTGAAACGATGTCGACAGCTAGCGATGGCTCATAACTACCTCATATTATAATCATGCTACAAATGTCATTCGCGTAAACACCTATGGATTATTGTCATAAAACCTTGAGTGGAAACTAAATTTTAAGCGAGTCTGATTGGTTTTCAATTTGAAGTTAAAACGCGAGACCAAATCAGTGTCAAACAGCTGCAGACACCAGCTGCTTCAACCACTGACAAACATGTTGCCGCATGAACATATCAAGGGCCACAGAGGTCACGGGGATGATTGAGGCTGACACCTGCGAAAATTCATGACAGAATTCCTGTTTCAATATTCACATGGGAGAATCCAGCCCTGTAGCACAGTGACCTCTGGTGGACATTGCCATAGTTAATTGGTAAGAATAGATTTAAAGAGACCTAAATATCCTGGCTTTCCCCTGTCTTGCAACTTGCCTTTATAGCACAGTTGGTCATGCAAACGGCTTCTGAGTGTGCGGTTGGTGGATCAAATCCATCCGTTATCACATCTTTGCATGTTTTTCTCAATGTACTAATATTCACATATTTCTCTCATATTCCAGATTGCAAATTGCAGAAAAAAAAAAACGAAGGTCACAGAAGATAAAAAATAACATGGAATACAGAATAATTCCAAGAAACTTTATTTATTTTGCCATTCACATGTAGACCAGATTCTATACTTACTACAAAAATACTGTTTAAGTGATGTGTTACATATGCATTTGATAAAAATATCTTTGTATGATATATTTATATGGAATAATATAGTTTTATCATTCAGTTGAATGTCTCCAGTGTCTCAAAGGATCTTCTAGGGCTCTCGTACTCTTAATAAATAATAGGTGATATCATTTGTGAATATGCAGCAGTTTGTAAGTATTCTGAAGATGAAATAAAATGCAATCTAAATACTTGGTAAGGCTTTAGGTTAACCTCCTTATGCTTTTAAACATTTTATCCCTATGAATCTGGAGACATCTTCATAACTTGGCCTAGTGTTTACAATATTTGAATATTCATCTGCTTTCTAGACAAGAAAGATGTCATTTCTCATTTCAAGAAATCAGGTTTCATATCATCCTCTTTTTACATGTACCAGTGCCAATGGAAGCCCAATGGCAGTGCTAGGAAATGTTTAAAAAATATACTTAAAGCGTTTTTGAACAGAGAACAACATATTTTGGGTAAATAGGCTCTCAAAAAAAAGGAAAAACCAGTTTGATTAACGATCAGACATGCTAAAACGACAGATTGGGGAGGGGTCCTCCAGTGCTTATAATACCCCCCCCCCCCCCCCCCCCCCCCACACTTGTGTCAAGTGCCTGTGCCCAACGGCCAAAAATGCCATGAAATCAGTACAGGGACGGACTTCGACGTGTGATTTATATATTATCATGGCATCACTGGCCCTGCCATTTAATTCTACTCACCAAATGTAGCATCAAAATAACTGCGGTGCAGCGTAACATGAAATTTTTTAGAAGTGACAGGTCCATCGGTTCTCATTCTGTCATTCGTGGACACCAAAACATTACCAGGCCGGAAGCAACACCCTTCAGTCATGCGCACTACTGTCTTTTAGGGATCAGTCTGTAGAATCCTTCCTTCTCTCTCTCTCTCTCTCTCTCTCTCTCTCTCTCTCTCTCTCTCTCCTTATTCATGTTTATCATTCTGTTAATATCCGATCGCAGAAGACCACACCTGGTTCTCGGCGTTTAAAATGAAATGACCTCAAAGTTGTTCTTGTAAATAAAATAATTATTTATATTTAATCATAAAATTTAAAAATCATGTGGAAATAGTAGAATAACATTTTAACTAATTGTATGTCTGCTTGTTTTCTGCTACAAGTCTTGGAAATGGTCAAATTTATTCATTTATTTATTTATCCGGTTTTCAATTATGAAGAAATGGGCCTTGATTGGGGCTGCCATCTAGCGGACAGTTTTGAACTAAAAGTGATTGCCCATTTGTGATATGAGAGAGAGAGAGAGAGAGAGAGAGTGAGAGAATAACTGGTACATGTTGTTAGAGTTAAAGCCGATCAAAATCACCTTTTAGGTTAATATAAGAAATACCTAGGGTACCCAATACATGATTGACTGAAATATTTGTTTCTTTTAAACAAAATGGCTTTTGAAAAGTAAGCGGCATCCATGCACACTTGAAGGGCACACATGTTTATTGGTTCTCCAAGAATCAACTTTATACATTAACTTTACTGTATACATTTGAAACAGTCAGGTCTATGGTTTTCATTTTAAGGACTTTGAGCCAGTGAAATTTAAGGCTGAAGATTATGAAATCCCCCTCAACTTACCGAGATACTGATGTATAATTCTAAATATAAACATATACTACTGGTACATCCAATTATAAACAGTACAGATACATGTATATCCATGATTTATAAGTAAAATGAATGTTTTAGTTTCCTTTTTTTTTATAAATGCTTGTTTTCTCAAGTTTTTGAAGGTGTCAAGCTTCAGTTGTCATGACAAACAACAGCATAACATCTGTTGTCCATTTATGGATATACTAATTTAGGCTAATACCTGCATTTTTTGGAAGAATGTTCAGTGAGTTCAACATTCCTTTATATAATTAAGGGTTCATTCTGTCAGATATAAGACAGTGTTGATATATTCCAGCATTTATGGCTATGCTGTGCAAAAATTTAATTAAAACATCTAGCATACATTTTCTTTTGACAGCAACCTAGCAGTCCAATGAATTTTAAACCAGAGCATATTTTAGAATTCATTAAAACAGTCATTGAGATATAAGTAAATTGTAGATCCTAAATTTTCACAATATAGGGTGCAATTATTGAGTTTATTTTGGAAAATATAATAGAATTAAAATAAGTGAATAGATGATCAATAAAAGTAACCATTGTCATGTTAAAAAGTATATGTTGGGTGGGGAGAATTGAATTTTTTTTCTAAAAATCACTTTAGATACATAATATTGCATTCTAAATATTATGGAAGTTCTTTGTATATATCATATCACACTAAGAGAAATACTTCTGAAAAAATATCATGGAAATACATGGATTTAAAATTGTAAAAGCATAAAATGGATAACACGTCAGTCTTACCAGGCTTCATTTTATCTAAAGATTATAACCAAGTTATTTTCCTCACAGGGGAGATTTTTGTCACAGTGGAGGGGATTAACTCAACCTAAGGCCAATTGACTAATGGTGTCCAAAGACTGACCCTCTCTGATCACCAGAGCAGATAGACAGTTGCCTCACTCTGCTAAGACCAATCTTGGCAGGTGTAAGGACAGGCCAGTTGAGTAGCACTTTGGTTCCTTTATCCAATTAGTGCCGGGCAAGATCCCCTTTACTAGAACAAGAGAAACGAGTGGGGTGGGGGGGGGGGGGGGTGCTGTTAAGGTGGAAATATGGTTTTACAGTGAGGAGTGCGTCTGTCATCCTCAAAGTCACCTTCATGTTCACTTCAGTTATTAAGCATTTAAATAATTTAAAAGGAAACGTATGGTAGGCTTATTAACAGGTAACAATGAGTGGTTTGGTCAGTCAAGTTGACCAATGGCAATTCCCGGTAAAAAAAATGTCAGTTATGCAGAACGGTCATTCTCCAGTTATGATTTCTGTTGCACACACATTTGGCAAAGACTGGCAAAGTTTTAACTTGTTCTTGCAATTTTCTGTCAGCAGTTCCTTAATATCAGTCTTCATAGTATGCAATGATATGAACATCAGAACTTTTGTTAGTTTTCTTATATGAATGCAAGGACTTGGCCTTATTTCTCAAGTTATCATGACTAACCTTCAAACCTGGTCAACAGTCCCTGAAACAGTCAAGTCCTGACTTGTCAAGTCCTGCATCAGGTTTTGATTGTCTATACATTTGGAAATATTTCTAATTTCTCTAAAAGGAGTGTCCTTTAGATTTTCCTTTTTACACTTTATGTGTGCATGTTTTTTAAAGATGAACAAGACGAACCCTTAATTGCGAAGCATAAAGCACGCTTGTCATATATTTTGTATTTTATCAAATTTGTATTTTTTTTATTAAAAGCCCATGTGAACCCAAAAAATAAAAATAGCTAAGAAAAGACAATAGACACATTTATTCTGCATGATTATAACAAATATACACAAATACACACTGGTACCATCATCACTATGATGACGATGTCCAACAGACCAGTCGTGGAAATATATTAGTGATGCATACACAAGTTTACAGCAGTGTCTCCTGGACGGATTTATCTGGTAATACTATTTTTCTTAAATGTAATACTATCACAGCCCTGCAAAAAAAGTATTTTAATATACACCTTGATGTTTCAAGAAAAATATTGCTGTAAATGGAGTTACTGATGGCAATAAAATCTGAACTACCACCACAAGCTCAAGAAGCAGGAGTGATAAAAATATTTTGGCCTCGCTGTTCAAACAAATGCAAAGAAACCTAACTTAAATATAAGTGCAGGCAAGTTAGTAAAGAAACAATGTGGCATTCAATACAGGGAAATAAAAGTGTTAAAACATTAGTCTTCCAAGTGTCAGACCAGGATAAATCTGGTCTCAGAGGGTTTGTTGATTTCTTTAACCTTTGACAAACACAAATTGTGTTCTTTGTTGATCCTGCTCATAATGAATCAACAACACGTTTCACCTGAGTTTCTGACGACCTAAACTTTGGCTTCACAGTTTCAATACTTAATATACAACCAGGGCTGTAATGTTTTTACAAATTGCCATGTGGAACACTTGACAGTGACTGCTGTGGTGAAACACTGAGGATTATTCTTTTTTTTTTAAGTCCATGCCTGCACTCCACCCATCACATTCTTTCTGTAATCACTTCCCAGCCCAAGCATCATCATCAAATGGGTCCACTTGACGCTTGGTGTATTCTGCCCTGAACTCTGGGCCAAGATTGACCAGATCTTGTTCATCCCGGATGACACCCTAGAAAGAAAGTATATACATATTCATTGTCCACTGAGATTAATGAAATACCAACAAGGCTGAATCATCAGGACAAAAAAGTTGAGCTTTTTGGGGATGTATCAACTTTATAGCAATATTATTGCCTAAAGAGGTTAAAATAACAAGTCTCTCTTTAATGGTCTGGATCTTATTTCAGGCTATCAGACCTGATATACTTTAATGGTCTGGATCTTATTTCAAGCCACCAAACCTGATATTTTAATGGTCTCGATCTTATTTTAAACCACTCAACCTGTTATATTTTGAAAAAAATAATGCCTGTATGTTATCTTGTCCAGTTCCTTCTTCAAAATTATGCATCTGTCTCCATAAAAATATAACATATCAATTTGCATACAAGCAAAAAGCTTCAGCTGTTTACGGTTACATTACCACATACATGCCCGAGATCCATTTCTTAACCCAAAAGATACCTACATAAATGATATATTTCAAATTTTGAGAACTCTGAATGCAATGTATAGCTGAATGTACCTACAAAATGACCAAACTCCGGATATGAACAACATGCATACTATTCCAACTGGTTATTATGTATTATGGAAAACATGAAGATGCAGCAGATTTAAGACTGATTCATGTTATTCAGAATGATGTACCAAAGGTTACGACTGTGAAGCTGCATAAACATTGTGTTTAACCTCTAATCATCTTATGGCATCTTATGATTTCATTAATTACACACAGTCTGAGAAAACATACCTTTGGCAAATATCCCAATAATTTTGTGGCATGCTCACGCAGCAGCCGTAGCCTTTCCTCCTCGATGATCTTGCGACGGAATGCCTCCATTTCCTCCTCCTCCCTTCTCTCCATGAGTTCTCTCTCCTGAAAAAAAATATACAAGAGATGTTCACTTGATGTTTTTAAAAGATATGTACACCAAATGATTTTCCTGAAACTCTAATCAAATATTAATATAATTTTTACTAGCCAAATAAAACACAAGTTTCACAAAGTGTTATTTTTTAATGTAACTTAGTAAAACCTGTATCAAAATATTTATATGCAAATTTGTAACAGTAGAAGACATATTTTGCATTTCATATTATCTTTTTAATTAAAAAAAAAGAAATCAAAGGGATATCACTCTTTGAACATGTGATTATCATTATTATTATTATTATTATTATTATTAATGCACAAGAGCTCATCCAGCGAACTACGCACAAGCGCTTATACAATAAAATTTAGGTAATAAAAGGTATACCCAAATAATTTATGCAAGTGAGATTTATAAAATTTATAGCTCATAGGCAAGTCTGAAAAGATATGTCTTCAACCCTTCTTTAAACTGTTCAAACAAGTGGGGTTCTGTAAGTGATCTGGTAAGCTTTCCCATATCATAGGTGCTTTATTCAAGAATGATACCCTTCTGTAGGCGTCACTGTGAAGGTAAACAATTACCTGCCCATTGTCATGGTTTCTTTTTATATCAAGAAGTTATTTTCCTTTTTAAATTAGAGCATTTCCATTCAGCATATATGAGAAACTGAAGAAACTGAATGAACAAAATAAACCAATGTTTTTGCAATACCTGTTATTTTAAAAAAACATTAAGAAAATGCAAGTTCAGGTGTCTATAAATTCAGTAAAAACTCAGATATTTTATATGAACATCAGCTGACCTTGTCCTGAGCAAATTGTGCTCTGCGTTCTTCCAGCAGTTTCTCCACTGCCCTCTTGTGTTCCTGCTGTTTCATGCGCCTCTTCTGTGCATTCAACTGTTCTAACCTATCATCCTCAGCAAACTTGGCCAGCATCTAAAAGAGAAACATGTATGCTGTATAAAATGTCCTTATCTTCCTTCTTTTCACTTTTCATAAATTACTCTTGCACATGTGTATTTAGGTCACCATTGTTTTATTTTACCTTGGAATGACCTTTTTGTACTCAGCTATACCACAAGGCTATACTTACAATATGGAGGTCATAACAGAATATTCCTGGATTAAGCATGTTTAAAAAGATATAGGCAAAATTACTGAACATTTATATAATCAAATCATTACTGTTTTATAACTGTGGTAAAACTTGAAACCAACAAGCTGTAACTATATGGGCATGTTTAACATTTGTGTTCAGCTATGACTACAAACAAGGGACCCATGGGTCTCAACTTTAATTCAATATTGAAATTTATATTTAATTTCACACATGTTAAGTGAGTAAATCTCCTGCTCTTCTGCTGTGTTTTCCAAGGTAAATTATGTTCTGGCCAATAACTTCAACACATTATGCAATATTTATCTAATTGTGGAATTGTACATAGGAAGTATATAGAGGAATATTTATGAAAAATATGAACACAACAACTACAACCGTTTGATATTAGGCAGTCTTGAAGTGTAACAATAGGTTTTTACAGGAAAAATGGAGGTTTTTCCTTAATTTCTTGAAGGAACAAAGTTGTAATGACCCAGTTTGGGATTTGGTAGGAGAACTTTGGGACAAAGTTGATTTTTGTCAGCTGAGCTAAAAATGGTTGTATTATCAGATGGACATCAGGTTACTGGATATTCTAATGTGTAAATTAAAAACAGAAAAATTTTGAATATGACAAAAATTTAAAAAAAAATACCAAGCAATCTTAATTGACAAACCTGTTGTCTAAACTCCTCTTCCTCTGCTTTCTCTGCCTCCTGCCGCATCTTCTTGAACATTTTCTGTTCGTGTTCTGTACGCTGCAGTTCCAGCCTGTCCCGGATGCGTTTTTCCATCGCAGCCTGCACACAAACAGTTATAATTACCATAAAGTAATCATAGAATTTGATAAAAAATACACCATATCACAGGCTGTGAATTAATTGAAGTAAAGATATCATTTAAATCTGATTGTTATAATAATATTTCTTATTACTGGTCATCCTAAATATAAGTAAAAGGCAGTTAGTTATATCTCATCACTCAAAAATGTCTTGTAGAATTTTTCTGGAACATATTTTTTAAGAATTAAACCATTGCGAAATTGAGTAGTGCACGTCATGTACCATGTATCTATAGCATCTATGTTTGGTTATTTTTATTCAAATAAACCATATTGCCCTACCCTTTCTCTCTGTCTTTCTTTTTCTTCTTGCTCTTCCAGGTAAAGTTCTTGTCGCACTTGTTCCATCTCTTCCTGTTCCCGTCTCTTTGCTGCAATCTGCTTGGACAGCTGTAATATAAGGCATACGTAAGTTTTATCATCAATACCAGATACTATCTTGACTACCTGACAATCTCATCTGCAGCTCCCTGTGTTATATCTATTGTTCATGATCCTAGAAATCATGGACTTCAAGACAAAAAGTAAATGGATCCAAAGTTCAGAGGAACACCCCAGAATGCTGAATGAAATGGTAGATTTTGGTCCTCATCAGACTCAAAATAAATAATGCTCTTTGATATACACAAAACCTAAATGCTGCTATATAAGGACCAATTTATGAACACTCAAATAATTAAATTTATACAGTTCTTGTTGTTTTGACAATATATATCTGGGATAAAATTTGACGCTTAGGAAAGATTGTTGTCATAAACATATTAACTTGTTTGCTATTTCCACCTATAAGTAAATATATAAAGTGCATATTCTAGTTGATATAATACTTGTAATTTTGCTACGTCTGGACTTTATGTTTTATGAATTCAGTGTTAATTAACTTACCTTCTCTTGAGCCTCTGCTCGGCTCTCCTCTTGAGCTTTCCTGGCCTCTTTGCGTTCTGCCTCCCTCCTTTCCTGTTCCATAGCAAACTCCATCAAACGGCGATTTTCTTCTTCCATGCGTTGACGCTCCAGCCTCTTCCATTCCTCTCTCTGTTGCTTGAACTGATCAATGTATACCCTCTCAGCATGCTGTTTTTCCAGCTGTCTCTCCCTCTCCCTAAAGAACAAAGGCAACATGGGTTCATTCTACAGGATGTGCTTTTTGTTAAAAAGCATTAATTAATGGATAAAGCATGAAAAACAATACTAGTTGTAGGAATCAGTTTTAAAATCATATTCAAGTACTGACAGATAAAAAATGACCAATGACAGATTATTAATTCATTATTTTATGTACCATCTATATTACTGTGAAATATGCTGTATAGGCATTATACCTAAAATACTGACCTTGTAAATTCAGTCTAATTTGTACATCACGCTGTAAGATCAAAGTAATGGTTGGTTTGTTCACACTTATATGTAGCACACAAGGTTAAGTTTTAATTATGTTCGCTGTTTTGTGCCTTGTCTTTTTTATATCTTTGTCAGAATAAGAAATTTTATCAGGATAATATGACTTCTTTGGGTATGCACTCATAATCCTTTGTGATAGATTGTACAAAAATGCTATCAATTTAATCAATTATAACAAAAACAACCAATCATCAATATAATCAATGCGCTGGCACACCACTAACAGATACATTCCAAAACCTATGCAAACATATTCATTATTTGTGGTATTGATTACAATCATGTATTGTGCATATCACCAAAGAAAATGCTGTGATTTCCAGTAGTTCCGGACCATATTTTTCTAAATTAAGTTAAATAAAAATATGATCATAAGTAAAAGCAATGACAATATCATCACAATTTATTTTAGAATTTACACAATCATAAAATTCTTATGATTATGTGATTAAATTTCCCTGCAATTTTTTTCCAGAAAGCTAAAGCAAAGCTGCTGTGACAGCATGAACATTGTGAAAGGACAGTATGCTTAATAGAGCGCCAAAGGTGTGACCTTAATTTGAAAATTATGTATGGGAAGGGGAAATTAAATGCCATGTTGTCTGCTGGTATTGGTGCCTCATGTATCATTAAACCCCGAGATATACAATATTAATTAACAACTATGTATATCTGATAAAAGCAACAGAATGTTGTGTATCTTACCTCTGGTCCTCCTCATAAATCTTCCTGACAATCTCGTCGATCATGAGTTTCTCCTTCAGGAATTCTTCATATGCGGTCTGCTTCATCTTCTCTTGTTCCTGTCAAACACAAACATCAGCTATAATCAGTTATAATCCCCTTTTAAAAAGGATAGGTCTTGTTGGAGGCAATGAGGGTTATCAAATGATATGATAAGAATGATAAGTTCTTATTGAATCTGGATTACATATTTTATACACAAAGCTGGGAACCAATCTGGTACTCATAATACATCAAACAATACAAACCCCAAAGAATTAGAGCAAATCTAAGATTCTTGACAAATTTCACCATTTGGTGTTTGAGGTTTTATTATGAGCAGACTATCATTCTTTGCTGAAGAGCACTAACTAAAAATACATCACTCGAATGTAGGTACAATTTATTCCAATTTACAAATATGAATCATGTCCAGAACTTTGCAAATGACAGAACAGAAAGTGTGCAAAGTTGAAATTGCAGTGTGATAAACAGTGTGATAAAAAAGAGTAAAAAACACCGTCCAGTAACAATGATCAACTGATTACTGACCTCTAGTTGCCTCTCCAGTTCTGCCTGGTAGCGTACATTCTCCTGCATGCGCTCCAGTATTCTCTGTTTCTCTGCTGACGCTGCTCTGCTGTGCTCTTCTTTCATTAACTTGGCAATCTCTGCTTCTCTTTTCTACAGAAAAATAACAAACCCCCTCAGTCAGAACAATACCAGTTCATAAGCCAACCATCATGTTGCAAAACATGTTGGAATCTTAAAATTTGATGTTTCAAGGATATGGATAACATTGATAAAAATTATAATGAATAGTAGTTCATGCATGTTTGGTGATCATTTAAAAACTAGAAAGTCATATAACATTTAAAATACAACTTCGCTAGAAGAATATATGAACAAATGTATGGTGTACTTTACTTAAAAAATTGTGTGATTTTTCAGTGTTTTAAATGTACCTTTAAATGAGAAATGAATACATGAAAAAGGCATTATTAAGTGAGGCAATGCTTACCATCTCATCATACTTTAGTGCTTCTTTCTCAGCAAGTTGTGCCATTCTTTCTTTGTTCAAGTAACCTGACTTTAACCTGGCTTCCAGCTCACGTAATTCTAAGCTATGAAAGAAGAAAATAAAAATATATCAACAGAACAATACTATATAATTAATTCAAACTGTACTTTTTTATGATATAGGAGATTAATAATGAAATAATCAGTAAAAATTAAATTTATTTCAAATAATGATTCTGTTCCAAGTTATCCAAATAAATAAAAAGACTGTTTTGCAATGCTTCCATGTAGGAACAAATATAATACTGTTATATCAACCACATACTGCAAAGCCCCACTTTGGTACTAGTAAGGGAGGAACCATTATCTTTATGCAGTTTCATGAATTAGTTTCTGCATATCAATCTGCTGGTGCCCCTAACAGTTTGCAGTAACAGAATTCCCAAGTTTGCATCACAACAAACCGGCAAAAAAATATAGCCCTGCACCACTTTGTGTTTAACAAGAGTGCCAGCTAAGTCTGGGTCAAGTTGAGCAGTCAAGTGTAACCCGTCATTAACACATCAAGAATGCAGTGTATGAAGCTGAAAATTGACACTTGTGGTGGGTTTTTATATGATATTATAACTAAGGGGGAAACAAAAGTTACATATTTTAGAAAACTGAACAATGTATTTTTCATAATATTCTAAATAAACATGCAGAATTAAATATCAATCTTATTTATAGACAAAAAAAAGTGTATGTCAATGGGTTAAATTTTAAAATATTAGGCAAAAATATGAAAATTTTGGACATTATAGATTAGAAAGAACCCAAAAGGTGGCGCTGGTGGCTGTGAGACAGAGAGCAAGTCTACACATAAATGGCTTCTGGCGTCAACAATATATGATCAGCTTTTAAGATGCCCATATAAAAAGAAATATAAATATCAGCACTAAAAAAACTATAGGTATATACTAATTATCTCTTCAGAATTACACCATCAGTGTCACTTACAATCATATGGTGATATTTTACTCTTTTTTGTCATCTAATTGCAACTGCCAAAACTGACAGTTGACAACATAGCCATTGGTATATTCCTGTACTTGAGCCTCTCCTGGTGATATTCTGGTGAAAATTTCTTTGTAAAACTTTGGTACTATTTAAAAAATAATTAAATAAAACTGTAACACTGAGCATTCCTACAATTATTGTTCATCGTAGTTACTTTTCTCAAATGATGCCCTGAAGCGATGATGTTGTTCATGACAACAAAAGTTACAAACGGCAAAATATGTAGCCTCTTGATAATATAATTAAACCAGATATTTTTAATTTGCAGTGTCATCAGTAGGGGGCGCCAGTAAAGTGTCATGTTCCCCCTTAACATACAGATGACTTCCTCTCCCACATCATGAAACAGTTATCATAATAAGACACATGAACACTGATGCATATGTGCACACACAAGCATACCTTGTCTCTCTGATCTGCTGCCTCATTTTCTCATCTCTCATCTGATGTAATTTTATTCTCTCTAGTTCCCGTGCCATTTTTTCTTCTTGTTCCTGCTGGACCTCTTTTATCCTGCGGTCACGTTCTGCCTGTGAATGTATGATTTACCTCTCAATAACTGTCCAATAAATAATTACAAATAAACAGCATATCTGTACTGTGCATAAAGTATCAACACTCTTTAAATTGTCATAAAATCATGAAAATTAATGGTGGATCATCATATACATAGCAAACACATTAAGATATTAGAAAAGAAATAATTCTTTTAGAAATAAAACAATATGACAATACCAGTGGTATAAAAATTTGGAAAAAAGTACCTTAATTGTCTGAAAAAGTAGATATCTATGCCAAAGTGTGCAACTTTTCATACATTCACTTTCAAAAGTGGATTCTGTAGTTATGATGGAGCTGCAGCTCAGTTCTTACTTATTGGGTATTATCAGGCATCTTGTCAAAAATTGATCAGAACACAGCAAAAATATATGTGTGTGTGTGTGTGCGTGTGAAAACTGCTTAATCTATCATCTGATAAATAATGATTGGAGAAAAAATGTAAAAGAAAACTTTCCTAAAAATAGTTGATTTTTTTCAATTTAAGGTGGTAGCACTGTGAATAATGCCAAATCTTAAGTTTTAGTCCACTCAACTACATGAATAACTGTGATACAGGGGATAAGTTAGTAACAGATCAGTCAAGGAAAGCATGTGTGTACAAATTAGCATATGCCTGTATATGTTTATGAAAAAAACCTTGAGAATAGCTTCCTCCATATCCCGTTCTTTTTTCTCTTGTTCCATGCGGCGTAGGATACGTAGGTCCTCAATTCGTTCATCACTGGCCAGACAAGCAGCCAGCATGGAGTCCTGGGCTTGCCTCTTGATCATATCCTCCCTCACCTCCTCCTGTCGCCGGCTCTTTTCAAGCAGGGACATCTGTTGGCTGTGTGTCCTCCGAACAGTAGTCTAAAACACAAAGTTGGAAATGCTTCGAAATATGGGTGTAAGGTAAATAACACAAAAAAAACTCTATTCCTCCATATTCTGATGACTGTAATATAATTTCACCACAGATATTAGTATCAGAAAGCTGATGACCCAGCAATTACTATATACATGTAGTCTTTCTCTTTGACTATATACTACAAAAGATCAAAATATAATTAATGAATTTGCAAACTGGATTAAAATTTATCATATACACACAAATGCAATAGATCTTAATGCAGATATGATTTAATCAAATATTTATTTCTTATTTATACCAACATTCATATTACATGATTCCTTCAACAGAGGCAGATGGACCATGTTGTTACAGAATAATGCAAGATGAATGGATGATGGCAATGCTCAATAAACATGTAAGTGGAATAAACTGATGATATGTGCAAAGAAATCCTGAAGCAAAATTGTTAGGGGCTATAAACCCTTATTAAATTAGGATGATTCTGACACCACATTCACAGCAGTTCTGGCGGTAACATCTGTTAATTAAGTTTGTGACAGTTATGCCGATATAGACTTGGCTTGGTTCATTAGGTCAAAAACTATATGGCACCTGAGTGATGCAAACTGCCCTGGTTATTATGTACAGTGAAAATTAAGTCCCAACATATAACAGGACAGGCTACAGCACATTAATTACATTTATTACAGCACCTATTACAATTGCCAATATTCAGTTCCAGTTTCGTCCATATGTTACAAGTTCAAAGTTTAATGTCAAAGGGCTTTTGTTATTGGGTTGAAAAATAAATAATGAAAGGCTGGTGGAATCTTAGTATCAAGAAACGAGTTTCTGCAATGCATTTGCCACATGTGGATTTCTGGCAGATATGCCTCGGCACAAAAAATCTTGATATTTCACAGTTATTAAATAAAAATTGCCACTTGCCACAGGGGCCAGTGTATTTTGACCATTACTGGCATTTGGTTATATTTGTACCCATATTCCCATCTGCATCAAGACAAAAATGGGTCAGTCATGAACTCGGTGAAACCTAACGAACCCTGGAATATGGGAGCTTAATATTACTGGATAAGAGTAATTAACCATATTTTCCTGAATTATTTGCAAGAAAACATGAGCCACAATTTGGTACAATTATGGAAAACATGCTGCATATATGTAACCATAATTCTTGGATATCACCTAGATTATTGTAATTAATTTTTTTTTTATCTGATAAATTACTAAAATGGATTTTGCCCACACTGGATTATCTCATGTTATACGTCGAGGAGTCTGGGGAAGCTGGGTACTCAATGCACCCATCACCCTACATTTAATTTATATGATTTACTAGAATACGTGTAGTCAACAAGGGACTACATGTATCCACCGAAATCAGAGTGGTACCGCTGAAGTGAGGCATGGATTGAGTGGTAAGGGGAAATAGAGTGAGATGTGTTGCATATTAGCTAGGATGTCTTCCACATAAACATGACTGTAGGTGGCGCCACCTGTCATTTGAAAAAGAAAACTATCTAAGATGTACACACATCCGAAATTTCAGGCGGATCTGTCACTGACGAGATTCTTGTTGAGTTACTGCGTTAACATCATTTTAGCATTATCGCTGCTGTGACTTTCTTTCCTTTGATATTGCCTCATTTTTAAGTGCATCTTATCCCAACCAAGGCAGGTTATTGAAATCAATGAGTAAGGTCTGTGTGGGAGCAAGAAAAATGAGGACGGGCCTTTGGTAAGGCTGGGTCAGGGTATAGGTGACCTGCCGCAAACTGTCATTACTCCTACTTAATAATCCTTTGAATTAAGTATGATGTTGCCTAATTTTTTTATGAATCTTATAATATAATTGTGTGAATTTTGATGGAATCATAAGGTAATTAAGCCCCATGTGGGAGCAAGAAAAATAAAGACAGACCCTCACCCCAGCCACAGTAAATAAGCCACTTTTAGGTAGGTCACCTGTACTGCACTTTTAAACATTATTTTAACTTAAAACTTAAAAGCATGCGAATCTTGTGAAACTAAGTCTATAGGTAATATAAATAATAAAATATTATGAAAATGTCAAAACTCAACGTTTTATCTTTAAAACTCAAGTCGGGTAAAATCCAAAACAATGTCTATTAGCGGGGTTCTTTTTCCATAAAAATAAACAACTTCTACAACGTCTTATCCTTTGATATGAACGGACATACAAACAAAGTAAAGATACATACCATTTTGTGTTGTTTATTTTCACTCAACCCTGATATAATTACACGGACTCCACTAAATTGTTTCACCAATCGACTACAAATATGTCCGCCAATGTTTAGCGGTTGCTCACACTACGGATAATAGTTGTTAGGGGTGACAAGTTCCTGCTGCTTTGCATTTTTACTATAATAACCTAAAATTGGGCTGATTTTAAAATTTCTTAGATAGTTATTATGATTCAATAACGCTTTAATTGGAAATAATTTGAAATTTCATTTTCTTTGAATTCCTTAATGTGAAAACTAACTGGTAACTTAAAGGTCTGTGCATCCCCATTCAGGAATGGAATAGGCCAATATGGTTTCGGATACCCTGACTGCTGGATTACATTTAGACTGGTTTCTACTACTTTAGTGTTCATGCGAACATGTTTGCACAGAGAACAAGTCAAGATACCTAAAAAAAATTGGGGGGGGGGGGGGGGGGAGGAGTAAATTAACATGAGAAGCCTGAAGGGTCTGGCTCGCTTATGTGTCTTTTCACAAAATTTACTCAGATCTCGATAGAACCTGAGGGAATCGGTCAAATGACTTGACGGCAGGCAGACCAAGTTCGTTTCGGCTCGATTAATCATGTATAATCGAGTCATTAGCCTATATAAATTTCTAGGCATAATGAGTCCAAACTTGTTCTAAACGATGGGTTATGACATTTAAATAATTTACAATACTCAACTGCCCCCTCCTTCGGTAGATAATGCTGCTATCAGGTCATGTGGACCTATTATTTTTAAATAAAATATTAAAAAGGTACTCAGAGGAGCTTTTCTCCGAGTCTGGTTCAATTTACTCAAATCTGAAATTAGACAAAATGTACGTTAATTCTAATTTTTGCAATTGGTCACATAAGTCTGTCAATTTCTTAAATTAATATATGTCGCCTATTCTTTTATATAAAATGAACTGCTGTATAGAATGTTACATAAATATGCTGAGTTTGTGGTATATAATGACTCGGGAGGGCATTTAAAGTGTGCGAACCAGGAAGGGACCCCGTAGTGTCATGCATCAATTTTGTATTGGCTAGATTTTTATTGAATATGTTGAGAATATCATTGGTGCTGAGTTACGCTCCCGAGGCAGCGGAAATATTGCGCTTCTAAAGAAGCTACTGATTTTCCCGTGCCGATAAATAAAGAAAATACAGTCAGGCCTACATCGTTAATACGTCAATTTAAGCATGTTTCTCTAAATATGCAATGGATTAAGATTATATATTATAAGGTAGATTTATTTGCATGCATATGGACCGGGCTAAATACGCTGAGAAATGTAATGGTGCAACAGCGATCCTATCAACACTCATGTATGGGTCATGTTTCCTGTGAGTTTTTTTTTTTTTTTTTTTTTTTTTTGGGGGGGGGGGGGGGTATCCACACGAGTACGGATATAACATATACATATAGGAGAGCCTATACCGTATTCTAAATTTTCATAATGCGATATACATATTTGAAATATTATTGTTGTAAGCTTTGAGGGGAAAATAGAGGAACTTTATATTAGCCTATATAACTGATCGCGTATAATTGCTATTTAAAAAAGGTATCATTTTCAAAAGAGTGAGAGGACAAAAGGTACTTTGTCCCCATCCCTTCCCCTTAAAAGTGTTTGGGGGATGCTCCCCTGACCCCTCCAATTTTAGTATAGCCCCCCCCCCCCCCCTCCATAGGTTAATTATGACTGACATCCTTTCCCAGGTAAAAAAATACTGCAGTTTACCGCAGTATTCCTGCAGTTTACTACAGTAATTCTGCAGAATACCACAGTTTACTGCAGTATAACACAGTTTACTGTTGTGAACGTGCAGTATGCAAAGAGCTGACTGCAGTAATCCTGCAATATACCACAGTAAACTGCAGTATGCCATAGTTTACTGCGATATACCTCAGTTTACTGCACAGTCTGCAGTAAACTAACATCGTGCAAAGAGTAAACTGCAGTCATACTGCAGTATGCTACATTTTACTGCAGTATACCACACTTTACTGCAGTCAACTTGGATTATGCACTTTGATTTCAACCGTATTAACAGATGAACTGCAGTATATCTGAGGTATACTGCAGTTTTGCTGCACCTCCTGAGGTATTACCGAAGTATGCTGCAAAATTATTGCAGTATTAATGACTATTATCCACTACACCATACGCTGTTGTAATAATATATGCATTATGCACTAGATTTTTTAAAGAAAATCATGTAGACTGATACATAACCCCGTAAAGGGGGGCAGTTGAATGTATTAATTACTTTAATTATATGTTTAAATTTTATAAATTAAATATTTTATAAATTATATTTCAAATTATTTCACAATAATTGAAATCCCATGAAATTGATTTTTTTTTTCAATCATAATCTGTTAAGAAGATATATATCAACAATTATTTTCAATTATATTAAAAAAGAATTTAAATGTCTAAAGTAGTTTTGATTTATTGGAATAACACAAACGGCTGATTCAGTTACTATAAAAATATTTAATTTTATCATTTGCAAAAAAAAAAGAATAATTATATATATTTTTGTATATATATATATATATATATATATATATATATATATATATATTGATAGTTACTTTATGGAAACAACACTTACATGAATGAATTTTTATGAAAAGTACGTTTCAAAATAACAATAGTATTTATAATAATAATAATAATAATAATAATAATAATAATAATAATAATAACAATGATAATAATTTTAATAATAATTATAATTTATTATAATAATAAACTAATGTATGGCACCATATCATGAAAATTATGTTATTATCAATAATTATTGTAATAATTATGAAAATACCGGGAAAAATGATAACAATTTTATATCATATTTTATGTTTTTATATTATGATATCATTATGTAAGTATAGATCAATGTTTGTAATAATAATGGTTATTATAATATAATATCAATTATATATAAAAAGATAAATATAATTTTATAAATTATATAAATAATTTTTTTCTAATATATATATTATTGATTATTTTTAATGACATTTAAATTGATCATGTTTGCCATATATTCCATTAACTGAATGTGAGGAACTATTGTGTTGATAACTATACACTAATAAGCATGGATTAGAAACCATGTTTACATATAAAATATGAAAAAAAAAAATAAATGGAATATGTTGCTTAAAATAATATTCCATGTACAATTAATGCTGCTGAGTAGCAGAATTTTGTTTGAAATATGAAAAAAATATATTATATAAAATTATTGAATATAGAAATATTAAACAAAATATGAATTTATCAACAAGAGATCATTGTTTAATTTTAATCTATTTACCTTTTTATTTTAAATGAAAATTATATATATATTTATTTATCTTTACAATAACATTAACTTATATTGAATATCAGTGGTTAATATATCTAAATTTAAGGAAACCCTTTACTATTCTTCAAAATGTCCGTCTTATTTAACTATCGTTAAATTTAGAAATACAACGTGCATACAATTTTACCATATATATTTATCACTGAAAGGACTATTTTGTATGGCGTAATCCAAGGTCTCTTTGTATGACGTCACGCAGCGCATGGGCCCGCGTAGTGACAAGAAATGAGTGCGGGTCATGTCGTCTGCTATGTGTTTGACAGACTGTCGAGGATATTTCGGCCGGTTGAACACAAAGTTCCGCCAAGAAGTTCAAAATTTTATAGTTTCTACGCACTTTAGACTTCATTTTCACGTAAGGAAAGATTATTATTGGAGTACGCTTTCTCTACAACGTTTGATTAGCGGATAAACGCAGCCAGCTGTAGGGTCTTCACGCGCCGACCGATGTCAAGGACGCTGGTTGAATTCCCAGATGTCCGGTGTCCAAAGTCGGTGGTGATGCAAGACGTAAATAAATTGCTGTGGTGAGCAATGGATTTCTGACAAACTTTGCTGTATGACCATGAATAATCAAATTTTGCTTTTTTAAATTTCAGGAATGTTACCTTTTCACATGATTCATCTATTACCAAGAGATTGATGTTAATAATTATCATGTTCATGTACTTCTTGGTTGTTTACTGTTATTTTAATTATGACATTTTCTTTTCTTTTATTTGAATGACAATGTCATCGTGACTGAAAGGTATTAATAAGTCTATACAAATGCATATTATTTTCGCAGATGCATACATATGCTGTCATATTGCATTTTTTATTATGCATAGCCATATGTTACAGATTTTCCAATGTTATTTGTTATTATGCACAATTGGCAACATCATAACCATATTAAAAAAGGAACATCTTTATACATTATGGTTTCAGTTTATTTTAATTTACATACCAACAGTACAAGGAAGTTCCATATATTAAAAAAATAATATGCTTATTAAATTATTTACATTTTGAATATGTTTGAAAAAAAGTTCAGTTCAGGGCATTTTATCCAAAGGATTCTAGAAAATATTTAAATATAGTTTGTTTACTTTGTTATATAGTATGTTACTTTATATAGTATATTATGGTTTGTGTATTTAATATAAATTCCAATGATGGTGGTCAGTTATCATTTGACATTACTGATAACTGAACTGTAATGGTATTACAATTAAATTTTATATAAATATAGATTTGTTAATATTAATCAAAGTTGGATATTTGTTTGTTACATGTTAGTGGTTTTTTTTCAAGTTCATATAAAAATTAAATTTTTCAAAATATCTAAAATAAAATTTCTGCTTTATTTAGATGGAATATACAAATGAAAAACAACACCCTCAAGAGATCTCAACCCAACCTCCTATTCAAGCCCTTCACATTTTAAAAATGTCATTCTGGAGGACACTTCAATGAATGTGCAGGCAAGCAAAGTAACAATGGCGCTGGACCCCAGGTTCAAAGCAGTTGATAAGTTTAATACAGAATACACTCATTATATGGATTCATAGCACAAGTTTAAATTAGTATGGTATGAGTGAAAACCTCACAAGTAACTCAGATTTTATGGACAGATATTTCTACTGTGTTCATTGAAGATTAAGTGATACCAGGAATTATTCTATCTTTCAAGACTCCCTTTTTTTTTCCAAAAGCTGAATTAGTTGTGTACTGTTAATTTGATAGGTTAAAGGGGGAGCTGTTAGTGATGAATGGTGAAATTCTTGTTAAAAGAAAAAAAAACTCAGATGGAAAGGGGTACAAATAGGACCACTGAAAGGTGTAGTATAATCCCTGGGTAGATAGTATTTTCAGATGTTCATTATCCATGATATTACTACATAATGCTTGTACTTAACAGTCTAGTGAAAATATAATAAAGTATAAAAACCTTACTGTTGGAATGTTCAGTGTAATTTATTGCTTTTACAAGTTTCCATTTAGTTTATGTCTAATTGTATTTTTTTTAATAATTTGTTATTCCTAAGGCTAATGCATATACGTTTTATGTGAACGCTTACAAGTCAGTTGGGTGAAAAGAAAACAGAACAAATGTATGTGTGCACAATATTAGGACAACATCAGTAATTCTGAAAAAAAATCTGATTATGTTCAAACTATATATGGGGTTTATTAAAGAAATCTCGAACGGTTGGCTGGCATCTGCATGGCGACCTGGGTTCAATCTGAAGCATGGCAATGAGAATCAGTTGTAGTGGCCCATCTTGGTCTTTCAGTTTCCTCTTCCCAACAAGACTACCAAACGTAACTTTCCAAGCCAGGGATACGGCTTGCATTAGTTATAATGACCAGTTCAATCCATGTAAGATAAATAAGTTTATATATTTTATTCAAACACGAATATCTTATGTCAGGTTCAAGGTATCAGGAAAAAAAAATTGACCATACAAAATAATGCAGCATTTAAAATTGACATAGAAATGTGAAACAAAATAATTCTATACATAACTTACATAAGTTTATTAAAAACAGCTGAAATATTATTAGCTCAGCTGACTATACGCACCTGAGCTATAGTCATGGTCCTTTGTCTGTCGTCAGTCTGGCCGTCTGTTAAAACTGTAAGAGTCTAAGACATACAATTTTTTAACATTCAAATGTGATTATATGACATGTTTGAATATATAATAAGGTGTAAATACTTTGTAGCTTTTCATTCTTATCTATTAAAGTTAGCTAGATCATGTTATGAAAGACACTTGAACATTCAATCAGGAATACTTGGCAAACTATCATGGGATTTAATTTTTAGCTCAAATGGCCATATATCTAACTGTTGAGAAATATTATATTTGGTCATTTCTGTGTTTTTGAAATGTATCTTTTCATATAACATTACTTTTCCTTATTGTATCATTAAATGGTTTCATACAACAAGTTTTACATATAACACTTTGCACATGCAGTGTATACCTAAGTGGCTTGTTTTAAATTGCTTATCAAATTTGATTGATGCTCATTTGAAATTTGTAAAATACAAACTTTTTGCATTTGCTGAAATTTAAAAAATTCAGCTGAGCAACATGACTCATGGGTCCTTTGTACATTTGTATTAAAAATAACCTGTCTGATAATCTAGGAAACTGGCCATAAAGGAACATGCATCATGGTCAGTGTAATTACAAAACGTAGCTCTAGCCAATAATTTCAGATTATTTTGAAATTTTAACTCAAAGGATTTTGTACTAAGTTGTAATAGGTGATGTTTTCACTTTCTATAATGCATAATATAGTCTTATAAGGCAACTGGCCAATAAACTTTAAAAAATCAGTTTCAATTTGGACAACTTTAGTACTTTTTTTACATTGATTTTAATTAACTGATTTAAATAAATCATACCAGCCCTGGTTTATTGTATAACACCCTAGTATACTGTTGATCCAAAATAACTGCATGGCTGAAAAACTCAACCTTTGTGAATCCACAGCACAGGAGAAGTGAATATGCAAATGAAGACAAATAAACTCAAGCCGAAACAAATGAATAGGAGAGAAACACACATTTTTGTATTGTAACGCAATTATACTGCAGTATTGTATACTGTGGTATATGTACTTCCGCAGTACTGGACTGAAGTGTTGCAAAGCAGTATGTTAAGTATAAATACTGCAGTATTTATACTGCAGTGCATATATATATATATATATATATATATATATATATATATATATATATATATATAAAATACTGCAGTAATGTACTGCAGTCTGTGTGCTACAGTTTTGTACTGCAGTGCATATATATGGTATACTGCAGTATACTGCAGATATATACTGCTGTACTGTACTGCAAATTTACTGCAGTCTGTGTACTGCAGTATTGTACTGCAGTGCATATAAGGTATACTGCAGTACACCTGCAGAAAATTACTGCAGTATATTCTGCATACTGCAGTGTTTTTGAGGGTGCAGTATATTTACTGCATTATCTTGCTGCATTTTTACTGCAGTATTTTCCATCAAATACTGCAGTACTTTTTACCTTATACTGCAGTAAATATACTGCTCCCGCAAAAACACTGCTGTATTCTGCAGTTTTCTGCAGTATTTTTTTCACCTAATACTGCAGTATTTTTAACCTAATACTGCAGTGTATATACTGCTCCCGCAAAAACACTGCTATATTACAGTAATTTACTGCAGTTTACTGTGAGTATTACTGCAGTATCCAACTTGTGCAGTAAATTTACTGCTCCCGCAAAAACACTGCTGTATTACAGTAATACTGCAATATTTTTTCTGCAGTATTTTTTCACCTGGGTTGTTTCAAGCGTTTCCCTTGAGATACAAGACAACGCGACTCGTGGTTTTACCTGTCTGTTCGGTATACTCGGAATTTTGAAACCCTGGCCCTAAATCCCGAACGAAAGTGGATAAACCCGCTGTAAAATGACCGTAAAACATTTTGCGGAAACGCACATACAAATAGGATATATACAAACAATTTAAGCTGGACAAACCTACTGACGCAGAAGGTATGGCATATATATACATACATCATACGTCCTTTTCCACAAACGGGCTTTAGCTAGTATGTACATATATACCAACGCGTGCACACGCGATAATTATCCCGTGTGCACGAGGTTTTCGAGTCCCACTCACTTTTTAGGAGTGAGAAAAACACCTGTTTCTTTAGCTTTAGGGGAATAATACGCACGCAAACGCGAGATAATTCCGTCATCCAGATAGTTTATACTTGCTTTATATTTTAATAAATAATCGTTCAATTATGTTTCATGGCATGCGTCAATTAGCTCGCAGAATCATTATTTTAGGCTTCATTATAGCTTGTTCTTATTTTCCCCTAGCCGCCGACGGCGACGCAACAGGTTTAAGGTTTCTGTTGCGTCGCCGGCCCACCAAAGGGCTAACTGGGATTATAGCACGATACGATCTGTTACTCTTAGAAAGGAAAATAAATAAAAATGTTTCCTATGGTTTTAACATTCCAATGTTCACATTATGTTGTAAGTCGAAAGGCCTGTAATAAAAGTAACCATTCTGGAAAGCGTGAAGCACCTGTAACATCAATTACTGATTTATTTGTCCAGAGAGAATTGAAGTATTTACAGCCCGGTAGACATCTTGCATTTGGTGGCAGTCCTGTATATTGCTTTAGGCCTGTGTACTATTATGTTCATATTTTCACGTTCTTGGTGCAAATATTACTGAGAATAGTACAGTAATGTTTTTCAGTGGTCAAATATACAAGACACAAAGATGTACTGAACATTAATTAATGGATATATGTTAAATCTCACAGTTGTATATGGAGTGTTATAATCACAGTTAACTGCAGGAGCAATCTATGAACTCCACATTGCGTCAGTCACTTAAAAAAAGCAATTGAGGAGTCCATTCTTATGGGCTAATTTTCCCCCTTTAAATGAAGGCGATTTAAATCATATAAATTATGAGAAATATGGTTGAAAATTTAACAAAATTATCCATTATATGTATCGGGCAGTGTTTATCCCTTTTGAATGTGTGTCTGGAAGGGTGATACGACATTTTTAGGTGGGAGTTCGTATATTCGGGGGGGGGGGGGGGGTCACTTTTTCTCAGCAAATAAGGCCAATGGTGAAAACTGTCATGTGGCAGGGTCGTGTGGAGTTTTATGCATTTCACAGTGAAATGCCATGCTCGGAGCTCTAACAGCTCCCTGGTTCCGAGGACACCAAATCAGTTTGATATGGGTCACAACCTTGACTTGTGTGCCTGAAATTGGCCTTACATTAGTCGATTTTCAATAAGATCGACACATGATAATGGCAAAAAGCACGGTTTCTGATAATTTAGTTGCCCCTGAAATTTTAGATAAGCTTTACTATTGCGACACTTAATTTGCATTTGCGGGCTTCATTTTGAAAGGGAATTCTTTTTATTCAAGCTTCTTAAGAATCTCATCTTGGATTTTTCTAAAATTCTAAGCTCCATGATCGCAATTGATTATCATTATATCATTATATACCTAATCTTATAATCTTAATCTCATTTGCTAACATCCCTTAGGACTGGCCACATGGATTGTTCTGAAGTTTGCTTCGCCTTTTGAAACTAGATGATCGATCACAGGCAACAAAACACCCCCTATTTAGCAAGTCAAGGTGTACGGGAAAGATGACCGAGTCATTGCAAAACGTGGGGGCTACTCAAGGACACAGCGGTATTTGTTTCTATTTATAACAAGCGACTTCGTGGAATTTATGTCCTCCGCTTCTTCCTCTTGTTATTTTAGCTTCCTGTGATCTTCATACTTGCTTTCTCAATGTTTAAGTTTTTATTTTCCCCCTGAAGATGTCTGAACATGTCATAGTGCCTGTGTTTTAGTTTTCATTGTCCCCTGAAGATGTCTCTACGTCATAATTTTTTTTTTGTGAACTAGGAACAAGAATGAAAATGATTTGTTTGATTTGGAGCTTGTGATAATAAATTTTCAGAAAGACACTCCAAAACCAATCCCATCCAAGGTATGTATAAGAGCAATCACTGACCAAAATTTGAATGAAATCTGATAATATTTTATAAAGTTAACGCACAGGAACGAAAACCTGATGGACAGACGGCTAGACAAACCCAAATCCAATGTTCCCGATTCCACAGAAATGGGGGACCATAAATATGTGGTCCTGACAATGTTCATATTGGGCAGGAATTTTCCAAAATTTCTCCCACAAAACTCCGTGTGAAAATCTTCATAGCAACAAAAAAGTTGACCAGGGGTGTCAAATAGGGGGGAGGTATATACCCCTCCTCCCACTTTTTGGCAAGAGGGTGGGGGGGGGGGGGGGGTCAATATAATCATTCCTCCCCCCCCCCCCCCCCCCAACTATTCAGAGAATAATATTTCAAAATTGCAAATGAAATACATGTATATTGATAAATAGGTGTATAAATACTTGGAAGTATTTATGTTTACTATGAAATATTGTCTAAACCTAATTAAGAATTAACAAATACAGGAAACATAATACCTTATTCTCTAAAACCTTATATGTGTACTTTACTTTGATATATTTGAAATGTGTCATACAGATACTAATATATTTTGATGTCATATCAAGATGCGAGCCCCCCCCCCCCCCCCCCCCCCCCCCCCCCACCTTGGAAGATGAACTGACACTGATTTTGACTGCAGTAAGTCTAAATAACACAAGTTCTCATTAAATTTATTGAATATTGGATGATATGTAAACATACTGTGCCTTGCTCAAAAAGAAATCTTCACCACGGTGATTCATATCACGTTAAATCTAAGCAATCCTATACTGAATTGCCTTGACACTGTTAAAGGTCAGCTCCACTGGCTTTGAATGTAATTGACAGTTTATGTTAAGAGTCAAGTAAATCTACAGGAGCTACACTATGGTCACACAACCATCAGCAGTTTCCTAGTATGCAGAGCAATTTTGAGGCTGTGTAGACCTGGTCAGTGAAAACAACAGCACTAAAACTTAGTTTCAGGTTTCCTGGAAGTACTGCCTCAGCCAATATCAATTTACTGTTTTCGGAGTTTTCAAGACTTTACTTTTAATATTCGCCTGGCTGACAGCAAACTGACACATAGAACAGACTTTTCATCACTGGCTTTCACATACTGGGATATATGCTTTGGCCTGCATGTGGAAGATATTTCAAAGATGAAAGAAACGCTTAAGGACTTGTAAACGTGTGTGTTATCCAATAGGTATATGTAGCCATTTTCAGGGTACATTCATTTGTTCAAAATAAGATATATGGATTTCAGCAATCCATTGTACATTCTGGTCTGCCAAAGTCAGTGCATGACAAATCAGTCAAATAAACCGGAAAAATGATAAGGCTGAAGTTTGTTGGGCTGATTAACACATGATGGCCAGAATAAATCTGAAGACTTGTATACAAAAATGACTATTTATTAAGTACACTGACAAAGTTTCAAAAGAAAAAAAAACAATGGAAGTTGTGTAAGGAGAATAGATATCTTTATTTTCCTGATAGTGTCATATTTTCAATGTCAACTGTCAACTGCCTGTAAGCAAAATAAAGTATCACACTTGGCATAATGAAAACATAATTACACTGCACTGTACAGGAAAAATAATTACATGCAGCTATATTAATAACCTCAGATGCAGCTAACTGATTACATAACACATGACAGGACACTTAACACGTGACATGTTATCTATACAGGCAGTGCAGGGCAATGATAACTTTTTTTGAAAATTAAATTACAAAAAAAATTACTTTACAAAAAGTCTGTAGGTAATGTTTTCAGCACTCCATATCCTCTACGTTTGTCCCGTTACTGGCAGTGACTGCTGTGCCATTTGTCACTGGAGTTCCTTGAGCACTGAGTTTGGCAGCTGCCAGTTCCATGCTGTTACTGTCCATGGTGTTTTCTCCTGCTGCTAGTACAGCACCTGTATTTGGCTGTTGGGATGCTTTAATCATGCTGTTTTGTGTTGCTGGTTCCATGCCCATTTGATTGGACTCTGTTTCTGTGTTATACGATGGTGGGACATTCTCGTTGTTGGAAGAAGAAGATGGAGCATCATCCCAGTCTATTTTGAATTTTGTTACTCGAGGCATGGTGGCAAGAATATTCCTCTGCAGCTGAAAATGCAAAAACAGAAATACATCTTAACCTCTGTAAGGTAGACACCTCCCCTTATGCAGACTACAGATCTTCAATTTAGTCTTTGTAACTTTTGTAACTCAGCTGAGCCAAAATTGCAGGCTTAACTTAAAGAATAAAAGACCCACAGATTAAGACAAAACTTGTTTTCATTACAATTAAGGAATACCCAGCTTTAACAGTCAAATATCTGTATGCTTTCCTGCTGATGTGACAGGACAAATTGTGTTCCAGTCTTGAACTCCAATAAATAACACAACTGTAATTAAAGAACCACTGCAGACTAAGTTCAGACTGGTTCACAGTTAAGTCCCACATGATATGCTTGTTGACAGTCTTTTTAAAGATTTTTTTTACAAATAACAGAGGTGGATAGAGGATTTAAGAATAGGAGAGGACACACCATGTCATATAGTGAGACCATGAGGCACTGTCCTGTCTAGGTGTAGAAATCTTTATAGCGTTTAAGTTGTAAAATGTACTCTGGGGTAGTTTCGAAAGCAACAGGAACTGTTTTGTAGTATGAAGTATGAACTGTACCACCAGTATTTTCAACCAGCTTTTCAGGTAAAAAAATAAGGGGGAGGGGGATGCTTGCACCTCCCTAAATCCTGACCTGAATAATAAGAAGAAACACGCTCAAACAGACCTAGTTAAAGGCACAGATAATAATTTAATGTTTACAACTTTGTAAGTCTGAAACTTTGGTTGCTGGAAAACGTGCATTTTAACCAGTTTACACATGAATGTAAACTCACTAATGAATTAAACAGTAAAACCTAAGGTGTGAAGTTGTTATAATTTACGGCAAAGTAGGGACATTTAACAGATTATTTGTGCCCACAACAGTCATGCTTCAAATGCCCAAAGGTGGAGTCCCAAAGGACTGTGTTTTACATTCAACACGATAAATAAAGACTAGTCTCTGTCATACATATTACATTTGGTTATATTTTACTGATAATTATATGTGACAATCTGAAGACTGTAGGATACAATCAGTATGCTCACTTGCAAGGGGTAAGGAACATCGAATTAGAGCAAAAGTAAAAGAATTATATGTATTAACTCACACTAAATTCCATTAAAATGTGTATGGCATGTATTCCAATTTAAACATTCCAGAAAATTTTCCTTCACCAGTATGAAGCTAAACAAGTGTACAACACAGCAATGAATATCCAAAAGAGCTTTATGTGATATTTAACATACCTGGTAAAAGTACTATGAAATAATTGAGTTCCATCTCCAAAAAGTTGTAACACCTCATTTTTTCTTAACATGACATTATCTGGTAAATTATTCCTTTAAAACATTTTGATAACAGCAAAAAAATACCTTGTCAAAGTCAGGTGTTGATGGTGGGTTTTCTTTGAGTTCTGGGTCTGTGTATTCATTGTTGACATAATAACCAACTCTGATAAACTCTCTGCCTCTATATGCACAGGTGAGCAGCAATACTGTGACTCCCACAACGTCCTGGTTGGGGATTCGATCAGGTGCTGCTGGTGGTGCCTGCAAATTCAAAATACTGTTGATATGCTGAAGCCATACTCACAATATGCTGTACCATACTGATGGAACAGAAAAGAAGTTGTGCGTCTATCTTTTCATAGATGTTAGAGTTATTAGTTTAACAAATCAGAATGATCTTCTCTGATGCCCTGATAACTATGGCTTGGTCCCCTCAGTTTTTAGGGATGTGAACAAAAAATGATAGGGAGAAAGTATTATTTGTTCCCCTCACTTTTTCGGGGAATAAAACACGTACTTTCATACATAGCAAATTAAAAATCATATTTCCCCTTTCTAGTTTCTGTATATTTACCAAGTAAATTTACCTCAATTCTCTTTCTACTGCGCCTCGCATAATAAGAAAACTTATAATATTGCTTGCCTCAATGGCCTTAATGAATTATCATGAATGTTAGTCCTACAATTGAATGTTTAAATAAAAAAACGTTGAAAACAGGGCAAAATCAACAAAATATATACACCTTGTTATGTTGGAAAATAATATAAAGAAAATTTTGATATTATGGGTGAGGGCTATACTGTTCTCATTGTCATAAGCTGTGTGCCCTGGATTGGGTTGGCGGGTCAGGGGCTGTCTGCTATAGCAACCAAGGCTTATGTAAGTAAATCTCCCCTTGTATCATGAACACCTGGCGGTTTGTCATAGCAGCCCTGACATGAGTATATACATTCCTTAGCCACAAGATCATATAGCAAAATATTTGTCTTGTTTTAGTCTTAACAGCCAAGACAAAAAATATTAAGTGGCTTTAACTTTATTAGTAGTTAAGGTCATAGTTAAAGTTAGAATTGTATGAAGCTGAATGGGTATTTATTAGCACTAAGCAGTCTTTGTTTTTTTTCCTCGACATGACCAATACAATATGCAAAGTGTACCAAATGTATCAATGTTGCGTACTGATTCATATCAATATAGTGATATACTGATACAGCCCTTATGATCACAGTTAAAATCATGTGAAAAACAATACTTAATGAAACGTGCAGAATCTAAAATTATGAAAGGAACTGACTATAATAAAAGTAGTGGGCTTTGCTACAAAATCATAGGACATTCCCAGGCTCTGCCAACTGACCAAGCATTATTCACACGCAACAATTCAATCAATTCAGGACATCTATTAATATTTCTGTCAAGAATGTTTTGAACTACAAAGCTTCAGCTTTAACTGGCACAATTTATGCTACAACAAAAATATAGTCACAGCTCATTTTATCCACAGTGATGATAGTGATGGGCCTTGGTTCCTGAGAGGGGCAGATACTACTTTTTAATAAATTTAAATTGTTGCAAAAAGCCAAGTCCACTGCTCACCCATGACAAAAATTTCTTAATCATATTGGTCACATTCTTTAGATGCTTTAGAGCTCTAAGATATCTGTAGGCAAAATCTCTGAGTGTCCTTATTATATTCAGATTCATAATTCAATCATTCATTTATTACACTAATTAATAAATGCAATTCATCATTTACTTATAAATTAACGCTCATCTGTAGAAGGAAAATTAGAAAGTAATAATTACATTGCCTGAGATAAAACTCTTGTGGAAAAGAAAACCATGTCTGCCATTTATACAAACATGATGAATTGTGACAAGAATATGGCATGAAACAGAAATTTTAAGAATTTTAAATATACATACTGTGAACACAAACATGTGCCTTCCTGCAATGATTGGCCCAACAATTACTGTGTCCAATGTCTGGTCGTACTGTTCACTCTCTGCAGATCCAACATACGTTATTTTCCATTCCAAATCTACAGAAAATACACAAAACACTCCATAACTTGTATATTCACTAAAACAACATAAAGACTGAAACCACATTGTGATGATCTGTAGCCATTTGTAGTTTAAGATGTTACAAGTATATATGATGTTATAGCTTTATGTTGATGAGCACTACATTGACAATTCATCACAATCTGAATACATGAAACAAACCTGAAAATTACAAAAACAATGGGACCTTGAGTCCTCAAAAAAGTATTTGCATTTTCCAGGTGGTCATCTAAGTGAGGTCTTATATAAAGAGAAAAAACGAATCAATTGGGACTGAACAAGTGGTAATTGTTTTGAGGTGGTTGCTAAACAAAGGCGGTCTTTAGATCAGGTTTAATTGTATTCACAAACTGCTATGTATGACACCATGAAATGTTGTATGGATTTCTGGAACAAAGAACTTGGAGTAAAAGCCTGCTGAATACAGCTCTTATCACTAAAGCCCTCCACAGTCTGTATTGTAAATCCCTGAAATTTGCATATTATGGTATCACCAGGCTCTTTGAAGGAAAACTGCCACTTGGCGTGAGCACATCCTTTATAAAGTCTAATACTGACCTATCCCATTAGTCTTTAAAAAGAATTAATCCAAATTAAACAGTGATAGTAAAACAATGTTGTCATAGTATGAATATGCAACAGGGTTTCACAGAGTTGACGGCAAGCTGAAATAGTAATCTTTTCACCAGCAGTTAGTTTCCCAAACAGACACCAGGCAGCACTTCTGCTATAAACCTCGTGCTCAGGCTACATAACCTACCGACATCAATATCGCATGCCGCTGGTGGGCTATATCTACGGCCGTGTACAATGACCTATGCCAAAATTCCAGGTTTATTCAAGGTGTACATTGAAAAACCCCCATTTTTCCATATTTTCCAGGACCTGGAAAAATTATTTGGAATACCCATGAGTATTCCAGGTTTCCATGTTGAGTATGAACCCTGTGAATTGGCTGGGCCAGTCTACCTGCTGATATGCTCCCCCTCCCTTCCAACCATGGACCATTGCTAATTTTAGGGAAGAATTATGCATTATTTCAACAGTTAGAAGTTTATGACGTTTCTGAAAACATAAATTCCAAGATGTGACCCGGAAGATCATCTTCAAGGTCACCAATTATTTGAAACAAGTTGTGTGTCAAATTCGAGAACAAAACATGCCATACTTCAAAAGTAAGAGGGTTCACAATTTTTTTTTTTATTTTGGTAAATTTGACCTTGAAGATCAAGGGCACCATTTTCTAACTCGCCTGAGAATTTGGAAGAAACTTTTTTCAAATTTCAGGAAAATATACCAGATTTCAAAATATATGGCGTTCAACATGTCTCCTCGGGGCGGGGGATATAATGATGGTAAATGGACATATTGGCCACCGTTGAGATCGGCCGCTGGCCTCAAAGGGACCATGTCTGCCGCCAGGGCCCAGCTGCAGGTGATTTCAGCTGCAAGCTCAAGTGAGACACAGACTGGTAATGACCCTGTCTGGTCAACCATATCAGCCACAGTGTTAACCAGAGAGCATCATTTCGGCCGCCTGATATTAAAACACGATACCTGTGTCTGTGAATAAATGGCAGAAATGGCAGAAACAGAAGTAAAATACTAGCAGCGATGAAAGTTTCAGACAGAGTCAGTGCTGGTCTGTGGCCAACTTGAGCTGGCAGCTGAAATCACCTGCCGTTGGTGCTGGTGGCTGATATGGTAAATTTGAAGTCAGCGGCCAATGAATACAGGAACCCTCAGCCCCAGAGACACTCTGCCCGGAGACACTCGGCCCGAGCGACTCTCAGCCCCAGGGCAATGGGACCGAGCGACACTCTGCCCCGTGGCCGACGGTCAGTCCCAGAGACACTCACCCAAAGGTCTGATTCAAGCCCCGGGAAACCCCTCGTTAACACAATTGTTCCCGTAATTATCCGGCTAGTTATCCCCTCAATTAAGATCCACTCGACATGCATGGAGTCAGGCTTGGGTCAAGTACAGGGGGTCAGTACTTGAGTACAAGTACAAGTACTTCAGAATTTGTCAAGTACAAATACAAGTACACAATTTTTCAATGTACTTGAGTACAAGTACAAATACAGGGGTCTGTACTGGAGTACAAGTACTTTCAATTAAAAAAGCAATTTTTCTGAATATTTATTAATAAAACAATTCCCATATAATATACACACTGTTACACAGTCAGATATCAGTACTGGTAAACAAAAAAGTGGGTTGATGCTCCAAGTGCTGAAAGTTTTTTTTGTTAGTCTAGGTAATCCAGGGTGACAGTCTTGATGGCCTTTCAGTATTTATATACACTATTACACAGTCGTATATCAGTACACAAGAAATGGTGCTTTGATGCCTATTCTGAATGACTATTCTGAATCTGCCAATTCTGTCACTTATTATATCGTGGCTTTAGAGTCTCTGTACTAGTCTGTCAGATGTGTAAAACTCACAGCTGACCAGCTAAACAGTCCACCTGAGGGTTGTGTATAGTTCGGCTGTGACAACTCAATTCCAGATTAACTCATTACCAACAAGTGGTGGGCCGATCGAGTTTTATCGAAAGTCAGTCAGTTTCCTGCCACTTTCAAGCGCTTGATTAACAAAGGCAACTATCGATTACATCATAATAATGCCTTTTTTTCCCAGAACGCCTATTATCTTAAAGGCTAAAATTATTCTTCCATATTTTACAACATTCCATCCTTCAAATCATTATCCTTTTTCCCCATATCAACTTCCTATGTAACTGAGTATAACACAGTAGATGCAAGAACAGAGGACTTAATAAACCTCTGTGAACTGGCAGGAAGCAGCAGAATTAGTGGGGAGTTTTGTAACAAGATGTACATTGCACAGTATGGGCGGTATGGCGTTAAAAGGTCTATGCAGCAAGTAGATGTCCTGGATAGCGGTT
The DNA here is from genome assembly GCA_026874595.1 of Sipunculus nudus. Taxonomy (NCBI): domain Eukaryota; kingdom Metazoa; phylum Annelida; class Sipuncula; order Golfingiida; family Sipunculidae; genus Sipunculus; species Sipunculus nudus. Next base: position 21,300,483 of record CM049309.1, on the reverse strand, counting down.
TAATTCTTGTTTATTATATATTATTAAAATGAAACTTTGAAAAGCATATCTTACTGATAATAGGAAAATATAAAAGGCAAAACTTCTTTTCTTTAGGTAGAATTACTAAGACATGCGGGCTGGGTTAAGAAAGTACAGTTTCACAGATAATTGCATATTTCTCTATATTTGCCTGAACCGATTACTAATCCATCATCGATCGGTTTGCTTAGCAAACAGATGATTGATTATGAAAAAGGAACAGACTCCAACCACTAATACCAACCTGGCCTTCAGTTACCATGGCTAATTAGCCTGGTGCATGAGCAGATGTAACCTGGGACAAACTTACTCAGCAGAACTATTAAGTGGGTAGTGTTTCCACAAGCTGTTCATATAATCAGGTCTGAGGATAGACTATTACAGCTTTTTCCATGTAATAGTAATAGTAATAGACTCAAAAATTTGAGCTGTAATAGTAATAGAAACAGAAGGCAAAGTAATAGTGTGATACATATTACTTTCTATTACTTCCTGTGACCCCCTTGATCATGAAGCATATCAGCAAATAATGCTGAACAGACTCAGTTCTTGTCCAGTAATTGTCCAGGATGTGCCTATTGTGGAGGCAAGCATGGGCGAGCTGCTACATTGCTGGTGACCACTGGTGCTAATTACATAAGAGTACTGGACAGAGTAGGTCACAGCCAAATAAGTTACCTAGCACAATCTGACCTTTGATTAGTAAACCATGGATAAACAGAGGCATGTTTGATGTTAAATAGTGTAGGCTATTATAATTGTGACATGTACATCTTGTCTCACATCCATCAATCCATATGCTCTGTATTCAAAATAATTTAAAAAATACATGTACTTGAAATGTACTTGATTTTTCAAGGACATTTTTAGCAAGTACAAGTACAGTACAAGTACTGTACTTGGTAAAAAGTTCCAAGTACAAGTACAGGTCAAGTACTGAAAATTTTGTACTTGAGTACAAGTACCAAGTACATGTACTTGACCCAAGCCTGCATGGAGTAGGCCTATTGCCTTGGTCGTGTAAAAATACCAATACTTGAATGTCACAAAGCAACAAACCTGAATTTTCTATGAATAAAAATATTAGGGCACCAAAAAACTTTACAAAAAAATATATAGATACAGATAATGAAACTGAGGGAAACCGTGCATAATTCTGAAACAACAAAGTAATAGAGTAATACATATTACTTTCTATTACTTCCTGTGACCCCCTTGATCATGAAGCATATCAGCAAATAATGCTGAACAGACTCAGTTCTTGTCCAGTAATTGTCCAGGATGTGCCTATTGTGGAGGCAAGCATGGGCCAGCTGCCACATTGCTGGTGACCACTGGTGCTAATTACATAAGAGTACTGGACAGAGTAGGTCACAGCCAAATAAGTTACCTAGCACAATCTGACCTTTGATTAGTAAACCATGGATAAACAGAGGCATGTTTGATGTTAAATAGTGTAGGCTATTATAATTGTGACATGTACATCTTGTCTCACATCCATCAATCCATATGCTCTGTATTCAAAATAATTTTAAAAATACATGTACTTGAAATGTACTTGATTTTTCAAGGACATTTTTAGCAAGTACAAGTACAGTACTTGACTGTACTTGGTAAAAAGTTCCAAGTACAAGTACAGGTCAAGGACTGAAAATTTTGTACTTGAGTACAAGTACCAAGTACAAGTACATGTACTTGACCCAAGCCTGCATGGAGTAGGCCTATTGCCTTGGTCGTGTAAAAATACCAATACTTGAATGTCACAAAGCAACAAACCTGAATTTTCTATGAATAAAAATATTAGGGCACCAACAAACTTTACAAAAAAATATATAGATACAGATAATGAAACCGAGGGAAACCGTGCATAATTCTGAAACAATTAAAAGCATATTTCAATGTTAGTCCAAATAATGATATATCATATTTTATATATATATATATATATATATGTATGAATACACACATGCATGTATATATATGTGTGTGTATATATATAGATAGATATTTTAATTCATATTAATATATTATTTATATAAGGGCCGAGTGTCTCTGGGACCGACCGTCGGCCTCGGGGCCGAGTGTCGCTCGGTCCCATTGCTTAGGGGCCGACTGTCTCTGGGGCCGAGAGTCGCTTGGGCCAAGTGTCTCCAGGCCGACTGTCCTGGGGCCGAGAGTTCCTGTTACCTGGCCAATATCATAGGGGCGGTGGCCGATATATCCCTAAACCTTAATGATGATATCAGCATGGATGGCTATTTGGTTACTACTCAGCATCTTGCTTATGGCACAAAATAGGTGTGAACTATGTCGACATATCCTGGACTTTTTCATTATCACTCACACAATGGACAGAATAGTACTCCTCTTGCAACCTTAGATTCAGACATTTTTATATATATAAAAACATGCACTGGAAATGAAACACTGGCAGAGGGATGTTCTATGCTCATAGTCATAGACAATACTATTACAGATAATAATAATTAATATTATTTAAAATCTAAAGCAGAAATAATCATAAACACTAAAACAGACTATACTCCGTTCCACGACCTATGGTCCACCCGTTTTTTGCGAGAGAAAAAAAAAGTGAAGTTAGATATCAAAAGAAATCTAACAAAATTGGGTAGAAGAAACATCCACCTAATTTTCCATCATACATATTAAACTGTATCTTGCATGTTGTTTTCACAATCGATTTTTTTCTGAAATGTGAGAATCAGTCTACAAACTTTGCAACAGTTTCTACAAGAGGTGCTTGTGAACAAGGGGTCAAGGACGTTGCCCTGGATTGGCTGGAAGAGTCCATTTACCAGAAGGGGTGAAATCGTTTATGTTTTTCCTGTGCTGTGGTGACACGTATCGTGTTGTTTGTTGGCCGTGTTGATCGTAAATTAGAATATTTACACAAGTATAAATCCAATTTATTATGTAAATTAAATTAAAAGAGGTATAAATGTATGATTGATGAGAGTACAGAGAGCAGATGATAAATATAACAAATGTTTGACATGTTTGTATGGGCTATATGTTCACTGGAACAACCATATAAGGCCAAAATAAAAAAAAAAGATTGTTCTCAGGCACTTTTTTCCGAAATCTATGCGGGCGGGCGGTTTTTTGTTTTTAATTTTTTTTTATGTTTCCATAAAAATGTCAAATGATAAGGGAAAAGCATGATAACAACAGATTTAATTTGCTAAACAAGTAAAAGCACTACATAACAAAGGAAATGTTATTATTTTATCTCCTTGAAAGAAATGTCCGAGCAGCTGCAGCTCAAAATTGGTAAGTTTCTAATGAAAATAACAAAAAAAATTGATGCGGGGGATTAAAATTGATGCGGGCGGTGCCTGAGAACCATACCTTTTATTTTTTTAGCCTAATATATATTTGCCTAACCTTCCTCGGGGCTGAGGGACGCTTGTGAGATGTTGCTCCTGTTTAGGCCTATACAATATTTTAATCAGGCATGTTAAGCGGAACATAGATAAGCCCATTCACTGAAAACTGATTTGTAATCATATGTTTATTAACATTAATATTGTACATAGACATTTAATATATATATATATAAATATATATAAATATATATATATATATATATATGCATTTCTATGAATTGTATCACATTTTTTTTTCAAATCAGATGCATCTATATGTTATAAAAAAAATAGTATAATCAGTTATGTATTTATAGAACATCATGGACATCACCTGGACCCATTTTATGTATGTTTCACCATTCAGTTCTTCTTGTATTTATCCTATATCAAATACATATTATGTACTTATTAAATATTTTAATTTTGTTATATTATTCATTATTTATATTCATATTAAATATATAATATATTTATAATATATTTTCATTTTATTATATTATTCATTATATATTTAAAATGTGTCATATAGAAATATATATAGGCCTATATATATATATATATATATATATATATATATATATATATATATATATATATGGATATACAAACATTGCCCTTGTTATAAAAAAAAACAATCATCTATGAACAATGGATTAACATTTTTTTTTCTTTAAAAAATAGAGCCTAACTAGCTGCGTTGAGTGACATGCGTGTATTAATCACTGCACGAGGTCTGCCGTGCACGGGAAGGAGATAGTTATATAATAGTCTTAAATTTTTTTGATACACCTGATCGATAACAGCCTCTTGGCCGGATTTGTCGGCATTTGATATTAACTTTGCACTCATATCACTGGCAAAGGTTCCAAGCATAACAATAAACGGAATATTGTTATTCCATGATATAAAACGGTCAGGTTTACGTACCTGTTCTATTTATATGAAATAGTTTGAGATACAGATTTATGTGACAATAGACGGGATTTTCTATTCACCGATATTACACAAAGTTGGTTTGACTGTATCTCAAAAAAATAAAGCACACCCCTTATTAATCCTATTCAGAGCTGTAGCCTATATGGTTTGCCGGCAAAATCTGACATCCTTGAGGCAAAAAAAAAAAACAACAATATTCCTGACTAAAGAGGCCACAGCGCACCCTCCAGGCACCATGAGCAAAGGACCTGACACCCCCACCCAAGTTGTCGTTTGGCACAGTCGAGCCTCTGTGACGTCATATCTCCCCTCCCGCTATGGTTGCCGCATGACAAGGTTCAGTTGTGCTGCGTTAAAAATGACTTAACAGCGTCGTTAGGTAACATTCTTTTATTTCATCAATAATTTTCCGAAAATAAATTAGGCGGTCTCTTGCCTTGTTGGTTCTTGCAACACTGAAACCTGAAATTTAGTTTGTAACAAAATAATTGGAAAAATCATGTGGACCATGGGTCGTGGAACGGAGTATAGTATTAATTATTAAACACATTATATTTTATTATTTTTAATCAAATACTGTACCAGCTTAGAACACGTATCTGGATCAACGTTTGCTGACCAGACACGTGTTAAGTTTTTTCATATTTTCAATTTTTTTCAAATATTGCAATAAGATTTATACCTTCTTGCAGATCTTCTATGCACTCGAATGTGATCTCAAACTGGAATGGACGGACGAAAGGACAAGGGTTGTCCAACACCACAACATTGCATATGTTCACTTTGGCCATTGTCGGGTCATGTGATTTTCTTCTACGGCATTAAGAAAGGAAAAGTTTTTCTCTCTTGAATGACCGAACATACACCTCCGGGTTTCACTGATAACCCAGACAGATGTCAATTGCACGCCACCGTTCACAAGGCAGGTCCACTGTGTATTCCGTCAACAAATATGGCGCGAACATTGCTGATTGAACAAATATATGTGCAAGGAGAAATTCGATTGGCCATAAGCACGGGCGAATAAGAACGAAATGCTAATTGGCCGATGTTGCGCATGCCTAAACAGCTTCGTTGCTAACTTCCTGTTTACGTGTGTCACGGTTTGACAGCTGACAGCAGTGCATGGAGACAGTGTATATCACGTATATACGATGGTTTAAGTCGGACTAAGTGTACGTTATTGTTGAGTTATAAGTTTGGTGTGAAAATATTACAATCATGTTTCCTGGGGGTTCGCCGGCTAAAAGCAGTATACAGGAAGCCAACAAGCACCTGCAAGCCCTGTACACCAGAGTGAGTGAACTTGAAGAAGCTGTCCAACAGAAAGATACAGCACTGAAACAGTTCCATCAACAACACGAGGTTGCTATTCAGCAAATTATCCAAGCTAAAAATGCTGAAGTGGCAAACGCAAACAATCGCATGGAGGTGTCAAATTTAAGGGTGGCAAATTTAGAAGCTGAGCTTGCTATAAAAGATAAACTGATATCTGAGTTGACCAAGCAAAGTGTTTTGTTACAGGAAATCACAAAACACAGGAATCCATTACGTCAGGTGCTGAAACTGATGCAGTCTGCCAGTAAATATTATCCTTCCACTCCGCCAGAAATAGATGTACCAGTCATGAATGGGATCACTGGTGTAACTTTTGCAAAGGAAAGCGCAGTCACAGCCGATTATAGACCAGCAGCAGAGCACCAGCCAATTGAATCAGTCAACAGCTCACAGAAAAATCATAATTTTTCCATAAATGATGAAGATAATCAAGATGAAAAGGAAGATATGGAGTCTGATGATAATAAATTAAGAGAAAAGGATAAAGAGTTTTATCTATGATGCTATATGACAACCAATGTGCAATATTTGCAAGTCATGAAACACTTTTTGTGTTCCTTAAGACACCTCAGGGTTGTTAAATGACCAAAATACAATTTTTCACATGACAAACACATATCCTGAAATGTGATTGGTGTATATGTTAGCATTCTGTATGAATGCTACACTCCAGACTGAGGACGTTTCTTGTTATATATTTTTCAATATGGAATTTAAAAAATTGTGACACTTATTAGTAGCATGATGTGAAACTTTCATTACCCTTTATTTCTAACAGGGGTTCTCAGATTTTAACAAAGATTGAAACTTGCTCTTATAAAGAGGTGGAGCCAGGATTTAGTGAAGACTAATGACTAATCCTACAAAAAAAGGTTATGGCAGCTGAAAAGGGAGGGGGGGGGGTCCAGACTCCCTGGACCTCCCTTTTTTGATCCACTTCTATAATAAGTGCAACATACACTTATCAAATTCTTCTTTGGAATGAGGTTTCTCTTATTCCAAGTTCTTGTTATTGCACACAGTTCGCAAAGGAGGAGGAGGAGATGCCACATACTAGAATGTAGACAGGGTTCCTGTACCTCCGTGAAGTTTACACCTGATCTGACCATTCCTGTATATTTACATTTATAAACAGGTGATTTTTTTTTAATTTGTGAAAAAATGAATTGGGTTGCTGATTATGTGCTGCTGATTTTATACACCTTAAATTTTGTTTGTCCTCATGTATAAAAAATTAAAACCAGTTTGTAAAGTTTTTTTTCTGCTAGTTTACCTATGCAATATGTTGATGTATATTTTAAAAGTTTTTAAGTCTATGTTATTTTATTAATATCTTATCAAACACGGGTACATGCTACCACAAAGATTCACTTGGGTCATATGAGCTATAGTGATGGTCCTCCCTCTGTCCATCTGTTAACAAGGCATGATTTGAAACCTTTGGACCTACAAATCCAAAATTCTACATGCTGTTTGCTGTCCCGAAGTTCACCTACAAAACAAAAAACTGGGTCACTGTGACTTTGTTCCTGTGAGAAATTAAGGAAAAAGCACCTTTTTCCAGTAAAAAAACCTACTGTTACACTTCAAACCTGACCACTATGAAAACCACTGGTGTTAATGTATTCATGTTTGAAGTAATCATTCCTGCATATATTTCCTATGCACATGACAAAAATTAGGTCAGCATCGGGTAAATTGTTGAAATAATGGGCTCAAACCTAATGCACTTTGTCAAAAATCAGGAAATCTATTTACTCACCTTAAAAGATAACTGTTGTAGCTAGAGACTATATTCCCGAGGATGTTACTTTATTTAATCAAGATTCAATAGTACACCAGAAATCAGATCAGAATTTTAATTTTTTAAGTTATTAATACAAAAAACAGTACTTTAAATTTACCTCAACTTTGACATTGGCACATTTTTTTCCTAGAAGCACTTTTGAATTAATTTTCTGAGTATGTATAAATAATGATTTTATCTTGTAAATCTGAAATTTGAAAATAAAAGCTAAAAAATCGGGCTAGAAATTAAATTTTTATTTTGAGGCACTGTTATATTCACTTGCATTGTAAAGCCCAAGGCAGTCCTCTTCTGGTCACTTCAGCCCTGCCGGGGTAACCTTATTAGCAATGCAACACTGATTGAGCACCCCTGCTGTCACAGGTGTAGTAATTCTCATATCACACATTTGCCCATCGACCCTTGCCCCCCCCCCCCCTACACACACACAATGCCATATTCACCTAGTGTAAAGCGATAATTGTCAGTGTTTGTACTGTATTTTCTTTACTATAAAGCTGTTTCCATTCCAATGTAAACTTTACAGATATAGTAATTCCAAGGAGTAATCCAGGTAATGTGGCATGATTAAAGAAATTAAATTCCTTTTAAATAATGTTAATAAAATTAAACTCATCATTATGCTTAAAGTGATAATATATGAGCCAAATTAAAGATAAATAATGGTGCAATTTAGAATTGTGAATTCTGAATCAAATTTTAGTTTGAGATATTTATTATTTTCATATATACAAAATATATTTTAATTTTTAAAAAATACAATTTGATGCATTATGCAATGTTATATGAGTAAAATAAGGGATAAATGATGATGCAATTCAGAATTGTGAATCAACTTATATTTTCAGATATATATGTTATATTGCAAATTTATAAAGTATAAAAACTTTTTAAAAAATTGATATAATGATAAATGAGGATCTAACGCAAGGATTTTTTCATTATTTTCTGCCTCAGCAGAGTGGGAAATAAAGTAATTTGTTTGTCCATCTCCCTGTTTATTATTTAATATTTAATATTAATGAATAAATCCTTTCCTTTAAGCAATGTTGAATCAAATATCATATCCTATATGTATATACAATTCATAAAATTGAAAATAACATGGTATAATAATAAAAAAAGGGAGGATCTAACTGAAGATATATGTCAACTGCTGAATATGTCAACAATTTATCAAAGAGCAAATCCATGATCGTGATAATAGTATAGATCTTATGTTAATAAACTGCTCACATGGTTCAACCTGAAAGCACTTAGTCGTATCACAAAATATTATTTTGCAACAATTCCTTACACATAAATTCAATGTAATCATAATTACCATGTCCTAAATTATCTCTTCCTTTCAGACTTTTTTTCTCTCAATTTGTTATTAAGAGATTTTTTACCTTCAAAGTCAACTTCAGCTGAGCACCATGACCCATGGGTCCTTGTTACCTTTTTTCAATACTTACAGACATTATGTCCAAGTTTATTTATTTATTTGCAGTCTAATCAAATAAAAGATATTAAAAGTCATGACAGTTTATAACAGCAGTATACATAAAAGCAAGGTTGATAATACTATCATAACAGTAAGATGCTACTTAAATATTGAAGTACATGATTACAACAGCAGAAGGTGTTGCGGAAAATACTACATTTAAATTGATTCAGAATTGTAAAACTAATACACCCCACAATGAACACTATCGGATGTAAAACTTGAAATATCTGGAAAAAAAATTGAAAACTCTGGTAAAAAATTTGAATTGTGAAACCCCTCAGTTTACAAATGATACAACATGAGGGACATATATATGACCGTACCTAAGATTCATCAGAAACACACCAAATGACCATATGAACAAAGTGGTGTCTATTTGTACATGGTGAGTGTATGCAGATTTTTACAATTTTGATATTGTTATTTGCTGAATGTGTAGGAGTTCATTAGGGACTTTGTAATATATTCCACATAAATCTACCAATATGTTACAGAAAATATATTTATTGTTATTAGAACATGCATACTTCCATGCTCCAGATCATGTTTCTAAAATACTGTTTGTTGTTGCACCAAATGCACAATATGACACAGTGTTAATGTTATAGGTTTTGTTATCATTCCACAGTTTTCCATCCCTGTGTTTATCCAACAATAATATGATTATGAAAACTTACTGTGATGCATAAATCTATTTGATTTTAAAAATCTATATGATTTTAAAATGTCTACTATATGTATTAGCAGTTCATCATACATTCTTGGAGGAATAATTTACTATGTTTTCATGTATATAATATCAGGTTTACCTATAAAGAGGTTGTTTTGAAGTACAAGCCAAGAAAAAGAATTATAATCAAATTTTAACAAACAAATAAAACCATGAATTATAGCAGATAAAACATTTCCAAGAGTGTCAAAAATTGTGTATAAAGTAAGGATAAAATTGTAAGTGGTTATTTTAAGATCAAAGATATAAGATTTACAGCAAATGAAGTGGATATAGGTTTTTAATCATGTTAAATGATGCAATAAACATATGCTTAAAGATGTTGTCATACAGGTCTGTGTGGTCTGTGTTGTCATTGTTTATGCTGCTTTTAAATTATTCTTATTATAATTTTAATTCTTTTATACTTCTATGCAAAAGATTAAATCTTATTTGTTATTTATTCTTCTGACAACAATTTGTTCTAGGTTAATGTTAAGTATATGAAACTTGTGTAATGTGTCAACACCGTACAGACATTGAAAAATAAACTGATATGGAAAAGAAATCTTTGTGAGTCTTCAGTGTGGTTTGTGATTTATTTATGATTGCACAAGCTTATTAGTTTTTTTTTTTAGCATTGGGACACTTCCAAATTCATGTGGGAAGGATTTCCCAGAAGGATTTTCCAAAAAGGAGTTATAGTTTCTGGTCCATGGCACTGTAATAGCCATTCACAAAGTAATGTCAAATTTCTCAGGATTTGCAGAATTACTCCCCCTTAGGACACATTTTGCATCACAGGGGTGAGCCAGTTTTTTACAGTGGGAGTGGTGGTGAGGAGATCATACTCACGGGCCGAAGAATGCGTGTGAGAGAGAGAGAAAGAGTTAGTCTGAGTGAGTGAAGGATGGAGAGAGTGAGTGAGCAAACAGATCAGATTGGACTTGTGATGTGATTTATCGTATGTTTTTGCCCTTCCAATGAGATTTTTTTTCCCCTTGTGATAAGGTCATCACAAGGAAAGTCTGTAAAACCAAAAATTTTGCCCTGCTCATGACTGTGCGACTGATTGGAAACATCATCATAAGGAAACCATCCAAAATGTGAACACTATGTGTACACTTTGTGTGCAATATTATTTTATTCATTGTCTTTGTAGGACACCTGGTGGCAAGAGGTCAAAATGCCTAGGACATGCTTCTGTATAACAAGAGCGACGATTGGATTCATTCTTTAGCTCTTTTGGACTGGCTATACAGGCCACCAGACAAATACATACATACATACATACATACATACATACATACATACATATATATATATATATATATATATATATATATATATATATATATATATATAGCTGTGGTGTTTACATCCACATACTGCTCAAAGCACATTCACACAATGCTAATAAGGCTATTAAACAATGCTCATTGGGCATTCACACACTGCTCAGAGGGCATTTGCACAGAAATCTTATTGTATTCACACAGTGCTCACAGGGCTTTCACACACTGCTCATAGGGAATTTGCACTCTACTAATAGGGTATACACACATACAATTTCCTTGTGATAAGCTCAAGGTGGTCACACAAGTCCACTTTATACTGATCAGGATCATCAAAAGGAAAACTCATCACAAGTTTCATACACTGGTATTGGAGTGTGTGTAAAAGAATGGGCCTGTAACTTCAAAATCCTTGTAACAGTTTTTTTAAGACTCAAACAAGAGAAAAAGTTCACTTATTTATCATTTTTTTGGAATGCACGATTCCATTATCTTCAGTTTCTTAGTTTCCCTGTGACAGTTTAAGAATAAATTCCCCCCCCCCCCCCCCCCGAGACCTCTTTCTATCAATGTTACTTGCAGATGAAAGTAGATAGTAATGAACCCAATAATAACATGACTGATATTTTCATGATTTTAAAACTACTATCATACTATAATTTTCTTAGTAGATATTTAAACAATATCAAATGCAAAGTCCAATATTGGGGGGGGGGGAGGGCATGGTTCCCTGACCCACCCCTAGCATCATTCCAGACACTTCAAGACCTAAAACAGGCATTTCTGAGGCATGGCTACAGAAGTTGCACCAGTCAATTCATATTATAGTTATTAATAGATATTATTTTGAAACATTAGTTCACTAGTTTGGCTGCATATTTTCATATGTTGACTTAAATATAAAATCAACCAGCAGTTGTACAAACACAAACATGCACACAGGTCAAGAGACCAAGACAAAATTTGACATTTATATCCTTAATTTATATCCTGAATATATTGTCCGTCATGTTAGAATGACCTAAAATCTAATGAGGTGAAAAATTGTTTTCATAACTATTAAACAAGGTTAAGAATTTAAAACCGAGGTTTATTAACCAAAAACTTTATCTTAAAGATATAAAATTGATAAGCAACATCCAGTTATAAACTGCTTTCACAGGAGGGTTAACATTCCCCCCCCCCCCCCCACACACACACACAAAAAAAAAAAAAATCTCCAATGCATTGGGAGGTGAGATCCTTGGAAATGTCAGGCAAAAGGGAAGCTTAAATAATTTTCAGGTCACAATAACCCAAAAGTAAAGGTCATGACCCAAAATTAACATAACCTAGCACCCATCCTTCTTAAAGAACAAATCCATCCTTATTGACCTATTTGAACTTTACCGTCAGGTGACCGCCATATGTTAACCCAGCCAAAGAACTGCAGCCTATACAGGGCCTCGTGTGGTGACAGCATATTAAGCAGCTGGCTCCTTATTTATGAAATGCTCTTCCCCTCAACATCAGATCCAGTGAAACAATTTCAAAATCAAAACTAAAGAAATATTTATTCAGAGAAGCTTTACAAGGATTGAGTGCAGATTGAATTGTACTTTTATATCCTATGGTTATTTCATATTAGTACTTTTAAATATTAATTCCAGAACATAATTATGCACTTACAGTTACTGCAACACAATATGGTCTGGTCCAAATCAAGCTCCCATTCTAACTTTTGTAAAATTATTTAAAACTAAATTAGGGTGTTTGTCGAAAGGTTTCCATGTCACTTCAACTTATATGTTGTATGTGTCAAAGGAGACTGACAACATTTATTACAAAATCACAGTCATTACCTTCACATTCAAAGTTATAGATAAATACACAATGATGAAGCTGAAAATAAAAGTTTTATTTGCTCATCTTGGTGTTTTTTTCTGCATTTTAGAAAATTTTTAGAAAATGACCATGATAAAAATAAAGACATGACTGCAAATATTGAGGTATTACTGTAATGACTGTAATCATGTATGCCAATATAATGTCTACATTAACAAAATAAAATGACACGTGCATGCAAAAAACACATACACAATACCTGTACATACTGCTTTGGTTTTGCTATTGCCTTTTGCATAACATAACAACAAAAAAAGATGACAATTGTAAAGATCCCTGAAAACAGCCTAGGATATATTTTATGTCATAACAAATAATACCTATAACTTGAGCAAATGTTCTCAAGTGATGAATATGCTTTATCCCTTATTATTAAACACTGGATCTCAACACTAAATTTAAAATCAGAATTTGAGTACACCTTACAAGAAGGGGTTATAAGTACAAGGCTGCCTTGTGTGTATAAAGATTTTCAAAGTTTAGCTGTTTAAATATATATTTAATGCAACCCCTTGAACTAAAGCCATTTATGCAAATCACTGGTATTTCAACAATGGTAGATTGAACACTTGAGTTTTTCTTAGTCTATAAATCATTTTTGCAAGAATAAATCAGAAAAAAAAAATTCTTGTCTACCAATGAAAATAATCTTCTGGTTGTAACTGGATTAAAAATTCAAACACTGAGTGACCAACTGGTCAAGAAGCTCAGCGTAAGCCTATGTTTATACAGTATTAAGTGAGGCAAGCTGCTAACTAAGTTTGCATTTTGAAATCTTGTCCACTGAAGAAATGATCAGTTAAAGTCAAAGTTATATATGGTACATATATCTAGATGGAGCACATTTTATCACATTTTGGCAGAAAAGATTGATTACTGATACTTAGTCATGTCTGCTAATATGTGTTCATCTTCAAAACATGAACATAAAACTTAAGAAACTGTCACAGCAGTAGTAGGTGTTAATTGCACTGCCATCAGTCTTGATAATCTTTTAAGCTGTCCAAGATCAAAGGATACAATAGCTTTCATGTCACACAATCAAGTAATTCCTTGGATATTTATATATTTATAAAAAAGCACACATTTTCAGGACATTCAGTTCATCTTGTCTGGAGATATTTGATCTATTGTATCAACTTTTACATCAAATTACCCAGTCATGGTGAACATATACAACATAATCCTCAGCTGTTGACAAGGACCTATGTCTGAATGAGACACATACTTTAGAGATAAAAAATTAACTGCAAAAATTAAAACTGTGATATTCCTCCTGTAATTTGCTAATTTTGAAAATTTAATTTGGTGTTATTTAAGAAACAGTGGATGCACAACCACACTTGTGCAACTGATGAAGCTATCCATAATTAATTTGATAAATAAGCATACCAAATTTTCAGACAATAAAAAAAACCATAAATGAGAAACCTCATCTTTTGAATAAATATTTGTTCAAATATCTTCTATATATAAAGAACTACCTGAATTGTTATTGCCTGATTTGAAGAACTGTTTGAGCTTATTACCTTTAAATTGACATGATGGTACCAGTTCAAGTTTAAATGAGGATTGATTTCTTAATTTCCTGTGAAACTTCTAAATGTTTGTCCAGCAAACCTGAACACTATCAACCATCTGTCTTTCAAAGAGCTCTAAATCATGTTTTCACAATGCTCACAGAATAAAGGTCACTATACCCTAACTTTGAGACTCAATAACACCGGTCTGTATGTTAATTTACAAGTTTCAGGGACTTGTGGTATATTTGCTGTTAATGGAGAGACAGGCTGGCTGGATTGGGGCTTGACAAAGATATATCACACAAGCTCAGCCAGCTGAGCTTATTATGGAAGATTTTCCACAATATCTGCACTTTAAAAATCATTAAATATCCACTGGCTTTCACATTAGCAAAAATAAACTCTGTCACATGCAAAAGCTTGTTCATTGCTAGGATGGATATTATTAAGATTAAACCTACATTCAATCCCAAATTGGTTTATAAAGTAAATAATCCTTCAGTTTATCAGGCAAAGGTAGCTGACTGACCAAGTCAAATGATAGATACCTCATAATGATGGACCTGCATCTGGCCTGTAATGAAAAATGCAGAATTGGAACCTGAATAACAAGAATAGAATCAGCACTGCTTCCAGTGTACACTGCAAGGTATTCACAATCTCTTGAAAACTGTGGGTAACATGCCAACATCTTGGATTCACAGTAAGTCACTGTTTGGAAATTTATAGTATGTAAATGAGTTAACGAGTCAGACTCAAAGATTTGAATACTATGAATACACACTGGCAAGTCTAGCTGGGTCAATGACTGAACATCAATGATTAGGACTGCAAATGTTTTACCATCGTTGGTGTATGTGACATGGTGTGGGGCTTGATTTATTGGAGATTCCATTTTGTTCACCACCAACTCTTTCTTTAAGTCCATAACCTTGATTCCTTCACTTGGGTCTTCCAAGGACACCCGTGAACTGGACACAATCAACACCTGTCTTGAAGAAGATCTTGGGTCAAAAGCAATAGCAGATCCAATGGAGTTCTGAATCAAACTGTCTTCAATAATGAATTTTCTTCTGCAAATACCATTTTGAACCTGGAACACTCTTAAATGACCATCAAATACAGCCCTATGGCCCAACTTCCTTCTCTTCAGATAATCATGTCTGGATATTAAGAAAGTGCCATCTGCACTCAAGAAACATTGTTGAAGTGGTGGATCTTTCACACTGTATCCAAATGAGTAAGTACCTAAAAGTTTATCTGTGTGCCAGTCAACAACAAACAGTTTTACTGATTTAGTGAGGACTATTTGAACCACCAAAACTCTGTCTCCTTTTGCAAGCACAGACATCTTCTTCACAAGATGTTTAACTTTTTCTTCTCTTCCTGTTTCATTTACTTTGCAGGTGAATGCACAAATCTTTTTCTCCTTTTGTGACACGGTAAAAGTATCTGACCATGGCTTCTTGTTAACCTTGTGTCTGGGAGCATTCTCCACAGATGGTTCAAAACCGAGGGCACTTGATTTTTCATTCCATGTGCCATAGTCATACTCGACCACTAACTCCCAGTCAGCACATCTTGTATTTTTCTCCAAGATGGATTTTGAATGCACATCTGAAGATTTTCTGTTTGATGCACTTGATTGTCTGCCTGTCCCTGCCTGATTGCCCATGGCCCTGTATTGAAAGAAAATGATTACATGCAAATGCATTCTTTAAATAATTAAAAAAAAATCATCATGTTTTCTATCAGAAAATGATCAATCATGGTTGCACAGCATTTTCAAGGTTTTATGCACTTAACTGTGAAAAAGTTTTATAATCTCAATTTGTATCTGCAGTTTAATTATTAATAAAATAATTAAGATAAAGCAAAAACATAGTGTGAAGTAGGTTAGATCTAGTCTTAAAGATACCATATATATATATATATATATATATATATATATATATATATATATATATATATATATCTTTTTTAAATGTATGCATGTATATAGAAGAAAGTATTGTTTTCACATTTTTCTCCACCAAACTGTTCCTTCTTCTCCAAAGAGTTGCAAACAAATACTGCTTAAAAAAATAATAAGACACTAGTAATGGATATTCTGGCAGGGTTCTCATTCTTCTGGTAAGATAGGTATTTCTTCCCTTCCCAGAAAGGTTAGGGAAATATCCAGAAAGTTATGGATGTTTCTGGCACATTTCTGGGAGGAAAGGGAAGAAATTCTTGACATTTTCAACCAACCTTTATTTCACATTAAAAACATATGAAACAGAGAATCAATGAATAATGTATTACAGTTATATATTATTTACACAGTTATTCATTATTTAAATGTTTAATTAGGCAGAAATTTCACAGAATTTAACACATAAAATAAATAGAACTGGCAAACTGAGAACAGAGACACTGACACTAGGCTTCATTCATTATCACATAGACAGATCAGTTCCGTCAGTAATTTGGATTTATGCCCAAAACATCTAAATCACACCCTTCAAAAAGCAGTCACACCTGGTTTTGTTACTCAAAGGGTCTGTTTGCACACCCTCTACATTGATAAAGGTTGTGAAAACAATCCTGCTGATTTGTACTGATATGACAGGCCAAAATTTCAATTTCAAAACAGAAATGACATGTATGTTTGGACTGTTTCTTCCATGGGAAGAAATGAAGAAAGCATCTCTTTCTTTCCAAGAAGAAAGCATTTTTTCCTTTTCCTTCCCTCTACGAAGATTGTGCCAACCCTGTAAGAAGACATTCACCAAAGGAATGTTTTGATCTGAATGCCAATTTTTTTGTAGGTGGAATCCCCACTCGACTGAAGCATAGCTCCGAGTATATGGGTAACAGAAACCTTATTTCAGTTTTCAAAGGGGATTTTTCATGGACCTCGCTGGATTTCAAGCAAGTAGATTATAGGTGCAATGGTTAAGATTTGGACTCTCATAACGAATGAAACATTCCATGATGAATGTGCATGCAAAGAATCATGGTGATGCATGCATAACTTTTTTAGAAACAGGAGGTTTTGTATCAAATTTTTAATTATTCTGAAGGGTATTTACAAGCCCTATAGCTCAAAAGATATGTGTAACAGAGACCTAAATTCAGGTTTTTTTGAAGATTTTTTATTGACCTCACAGGATGTTGAATAAGATGATTCTAGGTTACGAAATGTACCCTTCTAACGGGTGACTGCATAATTGACAGTCTCACAAATATAGAAGAATGCATAAAATGTCAAAATAAATCCAGGTGGTGCCACCAGTCTTCAGGAACTGATGAAACAGTCCATGATTAATATGTAAGCAAAGAATCATTGTGTTCAATGCGTCAGTTGTTCAGATACCGGAGCTTTAAATTTTTGATGATTCTGGGGGCATTTCTAAGCCCCAAAGCTTGAAGGATATGGGCTACAGAGACCTATTTTCAGTTTTCCAATGAGATCATTTTTCATGGACCTCCCTGGATGTCAAGTAAGATTCTAGATAAAGAAGTCATGATTTATGTCAAGTTAACGGACAGATGGACGACAGACTAAGACTGATCACTATAGCTCAGACTTTCAGTCAGCTGTGCTAAAATCTTAAACTCTGTAAAAGCCCATGAATCATACTTCAACTAAAGCAATGAAAAAATATCTTTTGAAATTAATGAAAATTTACTTATAGTTGTGGCATTGATATTAATGATAATGATTGAAGCGTAAACTAAAAATCATGGATCATTTTACTGAAGTTACAGTGTTAATTACTGTCACTGACAATATTTCATTATTCTTTATCCAAAATGTGAAATAATATAGTGCCTGAAGGCCGAAGGAGTGAAGACAATCACTACTGGACAGTAAAAAATAAAATTTGCGAAATGTTACAACGCAGTAATGCAATTTGCTTTGTAACTATAACTGCTTAAACCAATGCAGATGCATTTAAGCCTGTATAAAGCAGCTACACCTCTGTTAATAAAGGAAGTGCAAAATGAACATGTAAAGTGGCCACTGAGTGGGCAAGCGGTTGTTGCTGCCATGGACAACCTGGTCAAACGGGCGCAGCCATATTGTAACTTCCCGGATGAGGACTTTTCCAAACAACCTTGAACTTTGAACTTGATGAAGGTCATCATATTTGGTTCACGTGAACTACTGCTGACAGAAAACAAAACTTTACATTTTGAAAACGAATATGTAGTCTTTAGATAATAATATAATATATTGCAAATTTACTCATTACAATAGCCATTCTGTTGAAATAGAACTGTTGCTAGTGTAAATCTAACTAAGTCTAATTTTATTTTGCAATACATTGTAGGTTTGATTGAGACTAAGGCATTATGGGAATTTTTATTTTCTAATAAAGCCGGTCTATTCTTACTGCACCATGTGACCAGCCTCTTCTTCATTCGTGGCCCACGGTGCCGGTTGTTGCAAGTGCAGTCAGACACAATATCACTCAATGTAAGTAAATTTCATGTGTTTAGAAGAAGATCGATAGTTCTAATTGTGATATTATCTGTCTTAGTCATACAGGTTAACCGTTTGAAAGTGTGTATTCCGGCAATTCTTTAAAATATGGCCAGAATACGAGGAGAGTTTACCGCGTGTCCTTTACAGTTTTGGCCGGTCTCGGCCTTTCTAGAGACGGGTAGGTTTGCCGGTATGATCTCGTTTGTTCACGCTTGATGGTAATGCTTATTCTTAATGCTTAATCTTATTTAATTTAGATTAAGGAATGGTGTTATGATATAATTTACTATATACCAATTTTTATTTTGGAATGGATAGCGGGCTTGAGAGTAAAGATTGAACTGCAACGTTTGCCCTTGACACTCTACCTGACGTCATAATGGATTTAGCCAATCGGGATTCTTCCACTGAACACACCTCTGAAAACCACCTCTGTTCCACCTTGTCACAAACGGTTTTAGAAATGAATTGAGATAGTACAATAAGGATCAGTTTAAAGTTTGCATATGGCAGGTACTGATTTGTATGACTTTTGTGAGCCCTTAAAAATCTCGGCCGCCCGTGTGGCGGATAAATCCGTTTTAAATGTACGGACTTGACCTTGGGGACATTACTATGACTACTCCATCAACATACTCTTGTCGGCAACTTGGTTAGACTTTGTTTTTTATATTAAATTGCACCTGTTGGAAGTGAAGCACTTTGTAACATGAACTGGACAATAACTTCACCTTTTTTAGTTGTATATTCACAACAGTTCGGCCGTCTTTCTTGTTCAGCAAGTTGTGAAAAACAGGCATTCTCAGCAAAATTATTTTGTTATGATAAGAGCCTCATTTAGATTTTCTATTGCATGATGTACTCACCATTTTTTCTTCTGTTTATTAAATTCTGATCCAGTGGTATTAAGGAGGCACTCTATTGCACTTGATTTTGAGTGCAAGTTTCATGTCATATGTCGTCAACAAAATAGTTGGGAACAAGTATGATGCTGAATACAGTGCATATCAAATTTTCATGAGATGTTAACAAGACTTTTTACTTGCTGCCATTTTTATTTACTTGGGAGCATATTGTAAAAATGTTTGTTTAAAAAACTGGTGGTCTTGACCTTAAAGGGGGTATTCCAACGGTCTTATGCTAAATTTAGATCACCAGTCTTATCATGAGTTATTTTAAGTGCCTGTTCTTTATTATGGCAGGTGGATATGTTAAAGGTCTATCAGGATGCAAGTTTTGTAAGACATTTTTAAACAGCTATATGTAGAATTTAGTTATAAATTATTGCAGGGTTATAGATGCTAGATGATCAGTATCCCTCGCATGTCACTTTTATGTTGTGTAATAGCTTGACACATTTGTGTGCCTGCTAAATTTTGTCAATGGCAGACTACACAAGTGACCAGTTCACTTTTATTTAGTTCTTTGAAATACTTCATTCTGCAAGAAGTATTATTTTAACTGTGGATGTTTTCGAAGTGAAATGAATGGGTTTTTTTTAACTATCAGTTGTATAAACCATTCATCAACTCCAGAATTTCTCTGTGGATTATTGGCTCTCCGCAGATTCTCTGACTATTAAACAGACCCATAAGACTAGAATTTTCTGGGTGTGTACTGTGACCTTAACTCTATCCAGAATTAGCCAGAGGGGATTCTAGGGTATTCCATATCATCACACATAAATTATGATATTAGGTACTAACACAAGGTGCACACATCGTTTCGGAATACGTTAGCTTTATCTTTGTAGGTGATATAACTATATTTCAAAATGATTATTTTGGCTTTCTGTTGATTCATTTTTGTAAACAGACTTATGAAGTACAATTTCAATGCAGTTTGGGGTAATAAATAACCAGTTTAAATGCTGGTAGCTGTTTTTTTTTACTTCCTTGAAGATCTCTTTTGCTGGTTGGTGGGTTGCAAATGTTAGCTTTGTGCTGGACGGCAGAAGCCATTCTGGCAACCCCCAACCGGCGAGGCTGTAACCCTGGTTGTTAAGCATTCGGGGGGGGGGGGGGGGGGTCTTTGGGTGATTTGTGTTATTTTTCCAATTAACATTTTTTGTTTCAATTCTACTAATCCGTGATTTTGTCCTTATAACAATGTGGGTTGATTTCTACTAAAATCATGATTTTCTCAAATCTTTCTTTTTTCTTTTCAGATGTCAAAGACTAAGCTCTCCTTTGCTGAAAATTTTGCCCTCAGTGGCGCTGCTGCTGTCATCTCCAAGACTGCAGCTGCACCCATTGAGAGGGTCAAGCTCCTTGTACAGAACCAAGATGAAATGATAAAAGCTGGCCGCCTTGACCGGCCATACAAGGGTGTCATTGACTGCACTATGAGGACTTACCACTCTGAAGGTAGGCAGTTACTTATCTTATTTTCTAATTATAAGAATAGGTGATTTAAGATAGAGTAGTGGGACAGCTCAGGAAACAAGTGTAAAAATTGTTATTTTTTTTTATAACTTTTGCACATTGTTACATGCATATAAATCAAGATATTTTTATGTAATATATTTCTTAAGGGTCTTGTCCAATCTATATGTCATTTCGGGAACATTGCATTAGCAGCTATCCTGCTAATTTATTTGCTAGTTCAGAATACTTTGCAGTGAAAAACTTGTAATAAAGTGTTTATTTTTTTCCCATTGTAGGTTTCCTCCCATTCTGGCGTGGCAACTTGGCTAACTGCATCAGGTATTTCCCAACACAGGCCCTCAACTTTGCCTTCAAGGATCAGATCAAGAAGGCATTCAAGTCCAGCCCTAAAGATAGCTATGCCACAAAATTCAGCAAAAATGTGGCTTCTGGCGGAGCAGCTGGAGCTATGTCCCTGTGCTTTGTGTACTCTTTGGACTATGCCCGAACCAGGCTTGCCAATGATGCCAAGGCTGCTGGAAAGGGCGCAGAGCGCCAGTTCAATGGTCTTATTGATGTGTACAAGAAGACCTTGAAGTCAGATGGCATTGTTGGGTTGTACAGAGGTTTTGTGATCTCCTGTGTGGGTATCATCGTTTACCGTGGCTGCTACTTTGGCTTCTATGACACCCTGAAGCCTATCGTCCTTGGTGATGATGCCAATGTGGTTTTGGCCTTCATGCTGGGCTATGGTATGTATGATCTCTTAAGCAACTGTAAAACTTGATTCATAATTTTTTTTTGCCTGTACTTATCTATTCACAGATTATGCTCTATAGAATTCAGAAGCACCATTTAACTATGTTTCAAAATTCATCTGTAGTAAAACAAAGTAAATGGTGAATATAATCACACACAAGATTTGATCTGCTTTTAATTCACTTGGGGCTCCCAAGAAATTTGATTTCATGGGTTAATCAGGATCATATTGTTGAAGTGAACAGTATCACAGTTGTCTTTGTTATTAAACTTTGTAATTTTATTTCTTAAGCATATTTAATTATAATATTATTTTCATTTCCTTAGTTTTAAAGTAGCATGAGTTGCTTTCATGTGTCCTTTTCTCAAAGTAAATTATTTTTTCAGTTGTGACAATCAGTGCTGGCCTGGTTTCTTATCCCTAGCATGAGTTGCTTTCATGTGTCCTTTTCTCAAAGTAAATTATTTTTTCAGTTGTGACAATCAGTGCTGGCCTGGTTTCTTATCCCATCGACACCATCAGAAGGCGTATGATGATGACATCTGGACAGGCTGTTAAGTACAAGGGATCAATGGACTGCTTCTTCCAGATCATGAGGACTGAAGGATTCATGTCACTGATGAAGGGAGCTGGTAAGTTCTAGTTCTTGTTTTCAGTAATTCTTTTAGCCATGGGATATTAAGTGTTTTGTTACTGTTTTGGATCCAATTGAGGAATTCAAAAGCTCTTCCTTTCCATTACATTGTGGTGGTTGGGTGTGCATACTTATTTCTGGTATTTGTTCAGGGAATGGACTACATATATTGGTTTGTTAATCAATACTGTGTTTTCACGGTCAAACAAAGGCAAAAGCTCTCCCTTTCCATAATGTTGTGGTGGTTGGTTGCAAGTAATAATTTATAGTAATAAACTCCTTTATGGTATATTGTTAAAAGTAGTAATTATGGCCTTTTCTATGATTTTAATATAATCTTGTGTAATTTTTTTCTCGAATTTCGGTATGCTGCAACTGTTGGGAAGTTCTGATGTACATTTTTGTGATGATACCAGTAAGCTGCAAATGTGACAAGTTCTTAATTTACTTTCAGGCGCCAACATCTTGAGAGGTGTAGCAGGAGCTGGTGTGTTGGCTGGCTTTGATGAATTCAAGAAATTCTACATTGCAATGCGTCTGAAGTAAACCTAGTCCATATTGTAGGATTTTAACTCTTTAGTAAATGAATCTGCAGGTGTGACAACAGACATGATATATAACAAGCATTTCATCACAGTTTCTTATATCATTTGATAGGACCAGCTATATTTTCATGCACGAGAATTGTTTTCTGTAAATAGCCATTTGAGATGCATGTCATGCCCAGCCACGTGTATGCCTCAAGGTGTTGCGTAATGTTCAGTTCAATACATGACCTTATTTTCAAAGCATTTTCCCCCTTTTTTTTAATTCCAAGAGGTTTTGATTTGTTTGGGGTGATTTGTTTTTCAAGACGCAGACACTGCAGTGAGATTAAAATATCATGACATTAGAAACATCAAAGAACAATACATGTATGTACATGCAGGAAGTAATTTATATCGTGTGGGATTTGTGAAACGGGACAGGATTGCCAAGTGTTGTATTCATTTATTAACTCACCCTTATCCTTGGTCTGATGTACTTTGATAGATCATCACATTAGCATAAATTTCCTGGTGGTAAACTACAAACTAGATATCATTCAGCATTCCATAAATGAACTCAACACTTGGTAGTCATCAAGAATAAATAAAACAAACTATAAGCTATACCATATGGCCTTTTGTGTTTCTCTATAATATTGAAAAAATGTGTGACAATGCCTATGGGGTTTTGACAATATAGGCTTAATGTTGTGGACACTTGGGCTTCTGATCATGGAAGTGTGAAGTAGCATGTGGTGGTGTGAAAAATGGAGCAAATATGTTTGAAGTGTGTGGTATGAAAATTGATGAGCATATTTGAATATAGACTGATGAGCGTTTACTGTGCAAACTACACCATACAGGACCCAAGTGAAAGCGGACTGGAGTTGTGCAAGCATCCCTGAATATTTTATTTGAACTCGTCTGTATGCACGATGTGAAACGAGAGTTAATCCACAGAATAGACCTTCAGCCTCTGTCAAAACCTGCAAAATCACGAATGAAGGTCTGTTAAGTGATATGCATGGTGTGGAAGGATTCCATGAATTTTCACTCTCCTCCTTCCTGCCTCTTTATAAGACTTCACAATTGGAAAGGCGCTGAAGACTTTTTAGCTCAGCTGACTATAAGTCATCTGAGCTATAGTCGTGGTCCATTGTCCGTCGTCTGTCCGTCCGTCCGAAGATGTGGCACGTTTTGAAACCGTAAGACCTAGAAATCCAAAATTCAGCATAATGTTAGATGTCCCCAAGATCTCCTACCAAGCCGAAAACTGGGTCTTTGCCACTTCGTTCCTTTGAGAAATTAAGGAAAAACCTCAATTTTTTATTAAAATCCTATTTTCACACTTCAGGACTGCCTAATATCAAAACCACTCATCTGTTTTTCCTCATATTTACCATAAATATTCCTCTATATAGTTCCTATGTACATGCCAGAAATTAAGTCTGTAATGTATAAATTCTTTAAGTTATGGGCCCTAACATAATGGACTTTGTAAAAAATCAGGAAAAATAATAACTCACTTAACATGAAAAATTTTGAAACTAGAGTCTATTTTTCCAAGTATATAACTATGTTTAATTAAGATTCAATTGTTAACCCAAAATTAGATCTGAATTTTGTAAATTTTTCAAGTTATTAGCATAAAAAATAAATCAGTACCTTAAATTTTGCCCAACTTTGACCATGGCAAGTTTTTTACCTGTAAGCACCATTGATTTAATTTTCACAGCATGTAAACATAAATATTTAGTTTGTCTAAATCTGAAATTTGAAAATAAAAGCTTGAAAATTAAGTTATTTATTGATTTTTTTTCTGTAGTCACTTGCTTTGATTACAGATGCAGGGTCCCACTCCAGGTCACTGGAAGTCAGCTATGCCAGGGTTTCTGATTTGTTACAGTCACTGGGGGAGATCCCCTGCTGTGACAGGTGTACAGTTATTCTCATATCACCACCCCAATCACCCCCCCCCCCCCCCGCAAACCCAACCCACCAAGTGTTATGTGGTAATTGTTATTGTTTTCACTGTATCTCCTTAATTGTAATGCTGTTTCCACTCCGATATGCAAAAACTTTCCTTGAAAAAATAATGCAAGGTGTAATCCAGAAGATGCAATGTTGTGTAATGTAGCATTTTTAAAGAAATCAATTTTCTTTTAAATGATTTTAACAAATATAATTGAACCCATCAGTATGCTTAAATTATTATAAAATATGAAGCACATTATGGATAAATAAAGACACAATTAAAAATTGTGAAATCTAAATTAAGTATTATTTTTAGATATTTATTGTTTTGCAGATTTAAAAGATATATTTTTGTGGTAAAAAATAAATAAACATTTGTATGCATGATGTGGTGTTATCTGACAAGATTTAGATTTATGATGATGCAATTGAGAATTATGAATCAACTTTTATATTCAGATATATATGTTAAATTGGAAATGTATAGAAATATAAACTTAAATTAGAAAAATAATTGATGTGATAAAAAAATCAGGATTTAATACAAACATTCGTTCATTATTTTCCTGCCTCAGCAGAATTTGAGATCAGGCTTTGTTTGCCCTGTTTTATGTTGTTAATTAGCTATATTTTAACTATACATTTCATAAAAAAAATACATATATATTTAATAATATATATTATACAAAAAAAAATAGATTCAATTGAACAAATGTGTAAACTACTGAAATGTCAACAGTTAATCGAAAAACCAACTAATGATCATGGTAATAGTACAGATCTATTGTTCACAAACTGCTCACATGCTTTAGTTTCAACAGTAGGAAACACATGGTCAGGTCACAAAATATTTTTTGCAACAATTTCTCGCTCATCAATACAAACCAATCATATAAACCAACCATGGCCTTTATTACCTCTTCCTCTTACACTTTTATCTCCATTTGATATTATTTTAGATTTTTACCTTCAAGGTTAACGTCAGCTGAGCACAGTGACCCATAGGTCCCTTGTTTTTTATTTGGAAAGCGATAAAAGGCCACTTTTTTTATCTGGCTATGCAGTCACCTGTTAACGGTTGTTTTACAATTAATACCAAGGAGTTTGCTATATTAAATGTGACGAAGTCCTCTAAAAATGACAAACTTAGTTAAAAAAAAATGGGTTTGTGAGGAAACAATCGAAATATTTTGGCAGGGCACACTGCCTGAAATGAATATTAAACACCTGCGTATAAGGTTACCATAAAAGGTGACCTTGATGAGTTATATTTTTTAATTTCGTCGCTTCGCAATAATTCCTTCAAGTGTACGAGACTGTTATTATTGTGAATTTATTATAAGCTGCATTGATACTTGATATTTATTTATCCAGTACCTTGATCGAATTCAAATTATGAAAGATGAAAACTTAAATTTCTTTAGCCAAATGGTTATACAGAATAATGTAGTTTCAAGATGCAATTAAAACCTGTTAATTTCAATTAAAACCTTAATTAAAAGGCTTATATTGTTCGCCATTCTCAAAATGGCCTGATAACTAAAATTTAAATTTAGATATGGCCAGTCTTAGTATATAGGCTTGTGTAATGCATGACCTACATGGCTACATCCAATATCTGACTACGCCTAAATAATATGAACGTCACACTCGTGAAAGCTATTTCTGGATAACAGCTACAAAAACATTTTGAAGGACTGATTTTGAAGACTGCGGAATAACGGTCACTGGGAGAAATAAAAAAAAACCAGTTTCAACAGGAACTCTTCGGTACCTCACTTGAGGTTTAGATGTCTGAAATCACTTGAATTTTAGAGACTTCGCGTACGAAATATAGTGAAAACACCTAGAGGTGCAGACCGGACCAGCCATTGATGGCAACGTCTAAATTTAAATTTTAGTTATCAGGTCATTTTGAGAATGACGAACAATATAGGCCTTTTAATTAAGGTTTTAATTGAAATTAACAGGTTTTATTTGCATCTTGAAACTACATTATTCTGTATAACCATTTGGCTAAAGATATTTAAGTTTTCATCTTTCATTAGATAAAAACCACCCACTGATGGTCCGGTCCATCACATAAGCGGTGCGGTCCGGTCAAGTAGGTGGACCGGTCCAAGAGGTCCGGCCCATTTCTTTAAAATAAAATTAAAAAAAAACTTAAATTGTAATTTAAATCTGCTTTTATTATATATATATTTTTCTCATTTAATTATATTATTAATAAAACTTACTTTTATTTGATCAAATATTTTACAAGACCAAATACCAAATACACAGCAAATCGGGCGTTAAATTTAATATTATAATATAACCGCAAGATCTTGAATTGATATTTAATGACAACAGTGGAATATTTTGTGTTACTGTTTGGGGATGATGATAAAAATATAAACCAAATTCTGCAAGATGTGGCAAGCTTATTTAAAGAAAATGCTGGGCTGGGTTTTTGTGGGTTCACATTAGCTGAGTAGTGATGTAGTGGCTTAAATGCGATTATAACTTGTTCATCTGATGACTATTTAAACATAGAGAATATATAAGCCTATGTATTAAATTATTTTAATTTAAGAAGTTGTTCTTAAGTTCCCCCCCCCCCCTCCAGTTGAGCCGTTGTCAGTGCCGTCGTCTGTAGGATATTTTGTGAACGCGATGATTTTTGAAGGGTTGCATATTTTCCTCAAAAATTTTAAACACTCATTGTTACCAAGTTCTTGGGCAATTTCGAAATCCGGTGACCTAGACCCTCATCTTTACGGTCAAATCTGCGAAAATGTAACATTCTTGTGAACCAAATACTTTCTGAAGGGCGTCACATTTTTTTTCCTAGAAATTTTGTACACAATATGCCCTTACCAAATTCCGGCGAGTTTGAAAACCAGTGGCCTAAACCCGGATCTTTAAAGTCAAATAATAGTGAACGTGATAACTTTCGAAGGGCTGCATATTTCCACCCAATCTGAAAAAAAAACTCATTGTTCCAACCCAAATCTCGGACGAATTCGACGTCCGTTGACTTTGAATCATCTTTAAGGTCAAATATGCCGGAATTTCAAATTCTTAGAACATAATAACTTTTGAAGCGCTTCACATTTTGTCCTCAAGTTTGGTACACAAATTGGTTCTACCAAGTTCTTGGCCAAGTTCGAAATCCAGTGACATAGACTCTCATCTTCAAAATCAAATCTACCGACATGTGAAATCTGGGAAACCCATAACTTTTGAACCGCTTCACATTTCTCACCATGTCTCAATTGATACAACCTATATTCAATTGGGAGAGACATCTGTTTTTGCAAGTGCGATAACAAGCCATTCTAGTTATAATTTGATAATCCCTCAGTGATTCAGAGGGAAAGCATTAGAATTGTGCAACTCAGCAGGGGACATACGCTCCTCATGCAGCGGGTTTACACTACAGTCGTCCAGACAACCTTTCGAGTGTAACCGCTGCTTGCTATGGCAAGCTTCTCTGGGCAGGAGCACCAGGGTGCGCACTGAGCACAGAACTGTAACCACACCACTAATATTACATTGTGCATCCAGCTAAAATTTTAAACATGAGCGTACAGGGGACATTGGTTCAAATACTGAACATGTCACTTCAATCATAAGTTAAAAACAAAACAATGATCTCTTTCTGTTCCTCAGAAAACAAAAACAAAAATGATGGACGGATATAACCACAGTACCATTGCTTTAAATATATTTTACGTAGTTGAAGAGTTTTTCTTTGATAGGTTAATTACACCTTGCTCATAACAAGAATTGTAGGTTGAAACTAAATCCATAATGTCATCTGTTTAGCTTAAACTTTTTAAAAATAAGTAGAGCGGTCCACGTGCACCTCTGAAAACACATCGATTCAGGTAAATATTTCCACTGTGTCTGTAATTTTTATTTACATTTATCTAAAGGGTTTCCTTGTTTGTGAATAATTGCTATCCCTTAATCATATGCAAATGACAACAAAATTCTGTCTATGTTAACGCTGATAAACTATATTTAACCCAGTTATGTTGTTCTAGGATGAATGGGTTATCTTACAGATGTAGGGCATTAATTGTGTTTGGTAATTTATAATGACTACGCGCATGCTTTAGCATTTATTAGCTGATAAACTATCATATAAACCCGGTAGCCGGGCTTTTTTTTTATAGGGATTGGGGGGGGGGGACTGTTGGCTCATTATTTTTTTATTCTAAAAGTTAAAAAAATATGTAGATTTTCAGTGGTGTGCTTTCTCAATATATGATATGTACACATATTTTACATTTATTTTGTGGCGCTGTGCTCGTGGCAAAAAAATGATACGTCTGTATGTTCTCTTGAAGACCTAGTCAGTGATGATAGTTGCCTTTGCGAAACGGAATGGGACGCGATATCATTCAGATTATCAGAGATATTTGAATGGTTACATATATTATTATTGTTAGACGTATAAAGGATACAAGGAAATTATGAAATATGAATTAAATGTGTTTTAAGGTAAGAAAGCTTAAACAGACAGAAACGTCCAGGGGTCTGCTCCCTCCCCCCCCCCCCCTCCCCCCTTTAGCCGCCACAACTTTTTTCCTTAGGGTTTCAGACCCAAATTTTCCGGACCTTTGGACCCTTTTTATAGGATTTGTCATTGGAACCCTCCTTTTTCTTAAATCCTGGATCCACTCCTCAATAGGCCTTCCCAGTGTGCGACGATATATAACTCTTCAACTCACACCTATTGTCAGTATAGGTAGACAGTTAGATGTAAAAGAGATTAGATATTCTAAATAATGTATTTTATAGGAATAAAATGATGTATTTAAGGTGGGAAACCACAAAAAGTATAAGTAATAATGTGATTTTAGGCACATTGAGGTATTTAACGTGGGAAACCACTAAATGTACGGAATAATGTGTTTTGTTGGGACTCATGAGGTATCTTAGGATTAATTTTTTTTGGGGGGGGGACTATTAATGCTACATTTAACAGGGAAAACCACAAAACGTAAAAGAACAGAGTTCAACTAATGAATTCTTGATGGAAGAAATGAGTGCCTATGGATATGTATTAAAAAATGCTGATGATAATTTTTAATGTATATATTTCTAATTCAACAAACTGCATGTTTGTTTGGTCGGTGCAAGTTTATGTGACTTCTCTTGCACGTGATACCAGCATATGTACTAAAACGAAGGAACGTGGGATAAACGAGCAGTTCACGACGGCTTATTAACTTCAAATAAACATGTAATAAACCGGTTATATAATACTAGTAAGTCTATTTATGGTAGCTGCTTAGAAAATGGTAGCCCTTGTAAGAATTTTTCTGAAAGTGGATAAGTTGGGACAACTGTGAACAATTTTTAAGAAATGAGCGACCTGGTTTATCTTGTTCATACTTTGCATGATCACAGGACATTAAGTCTGGAGAGGCATATAATGTCGTTGATCAATGCCAAAAGTCTGACTAATTACCCGAAACTGGGACATTCTATACGTGTACTCTAATATACGTTTCTTGTATATAACCTCATGGTAATTATGTGTGTTATTATTACGTGTATCAAATGAAATATCGTTAAAGCCTAAAGTTAAAAGATAAAGGTTGGGCATAAAGACTGATATCACTTACGAGGCTAATCTAACCTCAATTCAAAAATAATTTTCCTGGTTCCTTAAATCTGTACAATCTTGCAGCTTTTCTCACCCCCTGAGGGGCATTCAACTAAAGCAGTCGTAGAAAGCTGTATAGCAGATTATCAATTTTCTACATTTGCTTGCTGTCCTTCATTCCATGTTGGAGAGGTACCCTTGAGGTAAAGACTTTGGCGAGGCGTCTTAAGCGCTAAGCACGGTCTGAACAGGTCTCGCACTAGTCCATATAAGACTCGAAGGTCCAGGACTTGGACCTTTACCCGGGGATAAGGACTCGAAAAATCAGTCCGAGTCCATCTCGAGTCCGATACGAAAAAACAAGCCACAAGCCTGTATACGATGAAGCTATCTGAGATGTACAGATATGCACAATTTCAGGCTAATATAACAAATCCCTCCTGAGAAATAAGCAGGGAAATACCCAGTGCAAATATCATAGTTGGTGGCGATACAATTAAGTCTTGTGTAGGAGAAAGCCACCAAAGATGTATGGACATGCTACGAATTCAGGCCGATAGATCAAACTTCTCTTGAGTTGGGTCCATTCAGCTGACGAAGTTTAGCTGAGGAAGGCAGTTAATTGCCCATAACTCAATGGTGGCTAAGTGCCAGGTGTAGCTACTACACAGCTCATCCTGTACCTGGCTGCACTGACTGAATTCTTGACCTGTTGTCTAATCTGATGCAGTTGGCAGTCTGCCAAGCTAAAATAGATGTAGACTGTTACTTGGCCTGTCGCCAAATATGAAATGGTTGGCAGTGTGCAAAGCTTATGGATAAAGACGAAATCTTTGCCTGATGCTAAATCTTTGTCAGTACTCATACTGAAAGACTTTGCTACAATGTTTTTTTTTCATGCTTACATTTTCATCAGATTTTTCCCAAAAATGTTAAGATTAATAACAGATGCCTATCGAAAGTAAAATCAGAAAAAAAATTTTTTATTCATGGATTTATCTTACACAAAGGTTGGATATGGACACCAATTATTTATGTTGCATGTACAGCTCTGCTTATATACCCATGCAGCTCATTCTGTTACTACAATAAATCTACTAGCTTTGTTTACCAATATATCTAAGAGTCCTTTCATTGTGAAAGGTCCAAAAATTGCCAAATTAATTAAACTTTAAACACAGCTTAGTATCATTTTTGTGCAAGGTTACAGAATTTGAAAGAAAAGTTTTGCAGATGAAGGCTATTTCAGCTCTCAGTTTGATATAGGCTTACTTGGCCACAACTCCTAATTCAGTTTTCTACCAAAAATGAATGAACTCGACCTATTCTTATACAATTGAGAGATCCGTACCCTAGGATAATTCTTGGGAAAAAATGAACCATTCAGCTTGGCAGTTTCATCATAAAACATTTTATGCAGAAGCTGAAAGAGGTTGAAATTACGAGGTTTGTGCCTGTAAAATAAACAGGCGGATGTAGGTGGCGCCACAAAAACCTAAAATTCAAATATGAGTCATGTGACCAACATTTGCACAAAACTTCGTGATGATAGCTCAAGCTTTCTCTGAGATTGTCATGTTAGGATGTTTTTAAGCCTATGTTCAGCTCCCTGTAACTCGGCCAAAATTCATCAAACCCAACCATTCTAACAAACTTGAGAGCGCTCATTTCTGGAAACATTTCTGTGAAATATTAAACAATTGGGGAATGATTTCAGAGAAGAAGTTTTTTTTAGCTTTCCCCCGTATAATGTTAGTAGATGCAGGTAGCGCCACAACAAGAACTCAATCCCACAACATTTGACTGATTTTTGCATAAATTTTGGGACGCTATAGCCCCTGCTGTTCCTAAGAAATTATGGCATAATGTAATGATGACGGATGACCACCGTACAAAAAGGTCGATGCAGGTGGCAGCACCAATACCTCTGTTTCAAATATGACTCACGTGACCAACATTTGGTGAAGATAGCTCCAGCCGTTTCGGATATTGTAATTTAGGTATTTTTTTTTTTTTTTTTTGCTTTTTTTTTATGTTTTTAGTAACTCGGCCAAAAATCACTGAACTGGAACCATTTAAACAAATTTGAGGTTGTTCTTGGAATTATTTATGTGATATATTTAACAATTTGGCTGGACCGAGGATTTATTTTTTTTAGCCTTTCCTGATAAAATCTTAGTCAATGCATATTGCAACAAAAATAAGCTAAGTCCAACAGAGTTTAACAGATGACTGATTTTTGCATAGATTTTTCATGCTAGCTCCTGCCGTTATGAGATGGTATGGGTCAACGTAAGGACGACGGCGGACGGACGACGCCACACCATTGCATAAGCTCACAAGTTCACTAAAAACATAATCTCAAATTTCCTTTTTAATTTTTAAAAAAAATGGAGATTTTTATCGAATTTAGACTCGGCTTCTAAGTGACTCGAACTCGAAGGAGGTGGACTTTGACTGGATCCTGCAGTAACTGGCTCTGCGCCCTATAGACCTCATATCACCATGGCCTCCGGGTCACCAGGCGCCATGCAGCGGATGGATATCAAAGATTATCATGCACAGCTAATTCAAGGCCAAATCCTTGCAAATGTTGCTTAGAACCTGGTGCAGTGGGGTACCTAAGGGGGGGGGGGGGGGTAGCACAGGGGCGGTTCGCCCTGGGAGGCACATGTTGGGGCATTTCGGAGAATAAGTGTGATGAAATGGCATGAGGAGTTCCTCAAAAAGTACAAATTAACAGGAACAAATTCGACCTTTTCAAAGATTGATGGGGAAAATTAGGTTAAGGAATTATAAACTGGTCAATGGAACCAATCAAATGATTCGAGAACAGTCTCTATAGGCAAGCTTAGCAAAAAGAAATACAGATCTGATGTTATTCTTTATAAGAACAGCGGTCTTGTAATGCCAGAATGCTATCAAGAAAGTGACGAGTCATGCAAAGCCATGCATTCAGGGTCGTCTATATGTTTACAGTAATCTCTAGGGAGCACTATAACCAGGGAGAAATCCTGCCAGAAGACCCATTCCCCTCCGATGAGGGAGGGGTGTCTCTCTTACATATCGTGCGGAAATGTTGCTCTTTCCTCGGTATGAATAAAGAATTTCCACTCTTGAATTCATCAAAATACCGTGATATATTCAAAAAGCTTCAAACAAACTAAAATGCCTTTTTCCCAATGTTGTCCATGATTCATCATATTCTTACAGCGATCTCGTGAAAATACAAACGTTTACCTTATCACTTATTTAGTATAGTATTCTACCTAGATTTATGTGCCTTTTGATTTACCACTGGAAATGGAATTTGATGTTAATATGACCTGATTTTTTTTAATTACGTGAATAGTAAAAAGAGACTTTCGCCTATACCTATGTAGGGGTTATTGCCTTTAAGATGGAATATGTAATTATACATTTAAAATATAAATCTTTTATAAATGACCGGGGAGAGGGCAGATTTACTACACTTTCGATATACGCAACAAGTACCAATGATAATTACATTTAATAGTTCAAAAATGAGTTAAAGATTTATTTGCCTCCACTGTACGTTATAAACCGTTTAACTGTATGATATACTACCCACAGACACATGTTGCATGTTGTGCTAAATTATTTCAAGTAAGTTACTTAATAAAATATATATTTCAGTGATATTATTACTTGAAATTTAATTAAATACTTTATTGAATAACAAATAATCACTATACATAAATAACACTGCGGAAGATATAGAAACATTAACACTAATACCACTAAATACGATGTTTACTCTTTAATGAGTCGAGGAAAATTCCGTGTTATCGAAATCGATTTACATGTAGCTGTGTTGTAAAAAAACAAAAAGTATATCACAAATAAATTTGACGTGATATGTGTCAATATATCGTGTCCAGTTTTATAATGTATTATTAGCGGGGGGGGGGGGTCGATTTTCCGACCCCCCCCCCCCCCCCCCCCCCCAGCGGCATAAAACTACGATTCCTTTTACGCGGTTGCGGCCGCGGTATATGCGGTTGCGGCAAGGCCGATTCCTTTTATGCGGTCGCGGATAAAATGAATGTTTGTATATATGTGATATAATATTTATGTATAACCAGCTGCTTGAATCGAAACAGATACATGTATTGGGCAGACACTCAAAAGGCAAATGTTTGCAATATTTACAATGATTTAAATCGATGTTTTCAGGCGGAAAATGTTGTTCCTCGTGGCATATACTGATAAACACGTTATAATCCTAGGGAAACCCTATGTGACGTATACAATTCAGCAAGATTCCTCGTCCGACCCCATCCGTTTAATTTTTTTGTCGGATCGGTCGCTACATGATCCGACTTTAGTGTACACTTTGATCCACAAAAGATAATTGTTGGTTTATTGTCCTTTATATATCATTACATCATGCATGTAACGATTAATCCATGGAAGTCACTTGATGAGCACTGTCTGTAACACGTTGCCCTGGTAATTCCTGAGAGTTACAGATCTGGAATAAACTGATGTGATGGCATCTGCAACACCACCATTTGCATGACATCCTTTCTTTTCAGATACCAATGATTTTATCGAAGTAACATTAAAATCTTCATAGGATAAACCACAAAATGTGTCAGTGACACTGCTTTGTGTCACTTTAAGAGATGTAGGTGTTGATGATTCACTTTCTGATTCAACTGAGACCATATTTATACACGACTGCATGGTCAGGAAAAATTGCACGGGTGTTCCCATCAAAATCTTTGAAAGGTTATAAACGTTTATTGGTACAGGAACATGAAAGGATTAATGAAGTCAGAAGCTGATCCAGGTGAGGGTCCTGACCACCCCCCCCCCTCCCCTTTTTAGCCACCGCAACCTTTTTTTAAAGGGTTTCAGACCAATTTTTGTGACCTTGACCCCCCTCCCCTTCCTGACCTGAGAACCTTTTTTTAAAAAATATGTCAGTCCTCCAGGACATGAGAATGTATAATTCAGTGTATGAATTTCCCCGTCCCTAAATTTGATTAAAAATTTGATTAAAAAACTACTAAAAAATTGTGGAATTCACAAAAATCCTAGAATTCTGAAGATTTGAGCTTGAAGATAAAGGTCAAGGTCATCAGTTTTTTAACTCATCTGAGAAAACACTTCATATACGTACCAAATGTCACGAAAACATAATGAGTGGTTCAAATGTTATAGTGTTTTCAATTTTTATTTTTTTTATTTCAGCTTATTTGACCTTGAAGGTTAAGCACAAGGTCACAGTTTTTTTCAAACTCATCTGAGATATAATTAGAAACAATTAAAATTTCATATCAAGTGCTTCAAAAGTAACCACATTTATTATAAGTCCTTGAAACAATGAGCAATAGTTATACTCAATGGACCTTGAAGATCCAGATCTAGGTCCCCAGTTTTTGAAATCCTAAAAGAACTTGGTTGTAACAACCAATGCCTCAAATTTGAGGTGAAAATATGCAACATTTCAAAAGTTATGGGCTGCTCTTGACCTGGAAGATTAAGGTCAAGGTGACCATTTTTAGAACTCATCCCAGGTATTGGTAGACAATTCAAATTTAATAAAAAGTTATCGCGTTCACAAGAAATTACAGACGACTTTGGATGATGACGTTGCCGCTAACAGACCAAACATTATACATCTACTACCATGGGAGGGGGATATCATTTCTGTATAATATCATAAAAAGAGGGCCAGTAGAAGTTTAAGCTTTTAAAGGTCATGCAAATTTGTAAGCGATCTTTATAGCAAATGTAGACTCATTTATTCATACAAACTTTCTCTTATCATGGACCATGATGTTTCATCTTTAGGTCTGGATATTTTGTGATAAATAAAGAAGAGCAGATTAAACATATATTATTAATTTAATCAAATAAAAACAGGGGATCAATCACTTTCTTCTTCACTACTGGAAGTTCCAGACATGTATGATCCAATTAGTGAAGAAAGTCCATTACAAGAAGATGAAGGCCTCCTGTCATTAATTACAGAAGCATTGTCAGCCTCAAGACTTGCAGTAAGTTTGGAGGAGTCAACTGCATTGTTTTCTACTGTCTCTTTGGTCTTGTGTTCCCTGCATGATGACGTAACTTGTACTGGGGCATCAACTAAAGGTTCCTGAGCATTTAGGCAACCTGTGGAAGGTTTGTCAGATTCTCCTGTTTGTGAGCTGTCAGGACACTGATTTGCCTCTGACATATTTCCAAAGTCAGGTTTGTCTGAAGAACTATGCTCTATTTTTGCCGATGACTTGGTTGACTCACGCTTGTTATTAGCACTACTTCTTGTTTCAGTCTCTGACCTGTTCACAGATTTATGCACTATTCCTAATGATTTTGCTGATAATGTTTTACTGCCCCCTGAGGCCATTGTCCTCTTCTGCAGTCCTTTTGAGAAAGGACTTGGCTGAGTTTGGTTTAAATGCAGCTTTTTCTGGAGGTTGATCATGTTCATCTTTTTATCCTTTGATGACTGTAATCCATCACTGCTGGAGCTGCTGGGCGTGTCAGACACAGAGTCTTCCTGAGTGCTGAAGATGGACTGGTTATCAATGTTGTGACGCTTCATCTTTTCTTTCTCTTTCAGTGCTGAAATTAGAATTAAAGAGATTTTTAACCAAATGTTACAACATATACTGTTTGCTTGGTCAAGACATTACAACATACATAAAAGTAACTCTAAAATGATTATGAACCAGAAATCAACCACAAAACATAGAGTAGAGACTGACTAGAATATACTGATTCTGGATATTAATATTACCATCCAACATGTTTAACATAGTGTCACATTCAACACAATAAGAATACTTACAAAAGATCATTGGTTTTTGGTGCCATTATCTCATTCTTCAATGTCATTACATGATTGTCTCCACATTTCAATTTATATGAAACTGATCAACACAAACTCTTGATATTCAGTGATAACTAGTATTGTTATTAGAGTTGCTTCCGATCAATTTTAAGTGCCAAACAACAACCAATTAATCACAATTAAAGGTCTACATGTCTATATAACAAATATTCTTGGGAACTGTTATTTAGTTTTACTATACGAAACTGACAACGGAGGAACTCCGGCACTTGAATTATTGGACATT
This sequence comes from Sipunculus nudus, assembly GCA_026874595.1. Lineage (NCBI taxonomy): Eukaryota > Metazoa > Annelida > Sipuncula > Golfingiida > Sipunculidae > Sipunculus > Sipunculus nudus. The sequence goes on along the minus strand of CM049309.1, from coordinate 21,262,640 downwards.
TGGTTACACTGTCAAATGCCAAATATGAACAAAACATGACCAGTGGTTTTCATAGAGGGCAGAATTCAAGTGTAAAAATAGTTTTTAATGGAAAAATGGAGGTTTTTTCCTAAATATCTTGAAAAAACAAAGTCAAAGTGACCAAGCTTTTGGTTTGGTAGGAGATTTTGGGGACATCTGGCTGTATGCATAATTTTGGATTCATAGGTCCAACAGTTTCAAAACGTGCCAGTTTAATTTTAATAGACAGTCAGATGACGAACAAAGGACCATCACTATACCTCAGTTGACTTATAGTCTGGACCTGGACAGTGCCTGGTATTAATTTGTAGGAAGAACTACTTACATGCCACAGTGCTGTACTTGATAAGCTGAGCCATCCTGACATCATCCTGATGTTCCTTCACCAGCTTTATATCCAGGGATGCTTTCTTCAGAAGCTCTGCATCAGATTCAGCAGCCAGGTGTAGTTTCTGTTTCTCTTCCTGTAATAAATGGACAGACGTGTTGAACTAGACATTTATATAATGTTGCAGGCTCTTTTTGCATGTATTCATACTCTTTGTACGTGTCAAAGATTTCTAACATATACTCTATCCTTCTGCATTGTACACTTTAAAAATTAAATCATATTAAAGGTATAATATATATTGAACAAATAAAGCAATGAAATAAATTACCCCAACATATGAAGATGGCACTGGGTAATTTGATCCACATGTTTGTGCGTGTTCTGAGAAAAATGGGTCATAGATGAAAGGAGAAAAAAAAATTTCTTTTTGGGTGGATAGGTGGATTAAGTATGCTAATCTGGATCCAGATCCATGCAATATAACCCCTTTTTGACAGCCTTTTTTTGCATTTGTGTTTTTTCTGTATGACATTTTCAAAATAATCATAATTGTCACAAAATGTATTTTATTACAACCAATTAAGAATTTTTTAGATATCCTGCTCACAGGGAAGGTACCTTTAACATTCAGGTTAAAGAAACAAAGGTAATGTAATCCTTTAATCTGAAAGATAGGTGCAGAGCCTGATGGTTGCACTCTCTTTTGCATGTAAATGAAGGTGGCTTTACAATAACATTAATGTGTTATGACCGAGTTCTCTCAATAACAGGTTGTATATGCACAGGCCATAACAAGTTGTTAGGACCTCAGAGCAAATCTAAAACACTATCATTTGGATTTCAATGTACAAACACATGGGCATGAACTCAGAATATCTGGATCCTTCATATTTAACCTGTGTGAAGCGAATGTTATTGTTTTCACTCAATTCTGTGTGTGTATCAGCACAATATCTGGAGACTGTATCATTAATGTTATTGAAATTTTGTATCTTACAAATGTCCAAGAATTTCAATTTGGTGTTAATCCAAGCATAAATAACTCCAGAATGAGTGTTGTATGGGGACTTATAGCACATATGTTTACACTAGTACATAGCATGTGATGATATGGCCATCTTTGGATTGTGAGTCATGACATCACAAAGGTCAATGACGTCACTCCACTTGCCTTTTCCCTGAAAAGTGTCAGTAAATCAACGTACATCAAGGGGGGGGGGGGGGGCATGTCTTTTGTTTGTTATGTTTGTAGTCAAGGACAGCAATACCACAATATCCCGGGTGTTTCTCAAAATATTTTCATTTAAAAAGTTATGAATCTATGAAGATCTGCTTATACGTGTACTTCTGACCCAAATTTTACAACTGCTGAATAAGTTTGGGATAGATGGCTTTTTTATTTTACTGCCATCCACCAAGATTTGTTTCAAAGTTTAAAGTTGAACATGTGAGAAAGAAGGAATTTATATTTTGCAAAGATTGAAACCTGAAAAATTGTATTCATGTTTGCAATATGACAGTAATATAAAAGTGATTTCAATAGATATTTCAATGGCCTCATATTTTAAATAAGGTTCTTCTTTCATTTACTAAACTCACAGGAAACCGTAAGTACAAGCTTAATTTAGAGGATAGGTCTGGGCCTACAGATGGCTGAGGATGAAGAGAAAATGATTAAAGTATAATGTGCCAGTGCTGAGCCTTCAGGATTTCAGGTTTCATATGAACAGGGCAGAATGATAGAAAGGTTGTGAACCCCTTTCACACAGCAAATGCAAAAACAGTTTCAAACTGTTTTTAAACAACATTCAATCTGCACTGGGTGTTCAACTTCAAATGGCAATCAAATAAATATGTATGCAATCTGTGCTCCTCATTCTGTTCTAATTTGAATGGGAATTGAATCCCTTTTCAATGTGGATTGAGCTTTCAAACTGCAATAAAATATTAACTAACTCTGTTATGGCCAACCTGAGTGTAACCCAGACTACCATGTCTGTTTTGGCCAAATTGAGTGTAACCCCTTCTTTCATGTCTTGATGTGAGGTCACTCATGTAGTCTTCTGTTTCAAATGACCCCTGGGTTTGGAAGGAATAGTGTCATGTGCACTTCCCACCTGGGCTTTGGTTTTTTTGCTATATGAAAGCACCAAACTGGTTTCTGCATACTTTTTTGGCACAGCTGGTGTGTAAAAGAGGTAATAAACCTGCTGCTATGGTATAACAGCTTATCTCTGTGGTTTTCTCTTGATTTTTTAAGAGACATTCTGAGAGGGGCTGGACTTGTTACTTCAGCCCTGGACCGAAACACTCATAAAAAGCTTTGCTCTACCTCCAGGAACCAGAACATAATTATCAATTCAATTATCATTTTCCACCTGAACCATACAGATAACCTTCTCAATAAGTCTAATATCAACAGTTTCAAAGATCTGCAAAATTATATATATATACACAAGGGTTTCAAATTCAAGATATCAATGAAAATAAAATTATGGCGAAAACAAAACCTTCATGAATAAAAGGCTTCATTGTTGAAAGCAAGTCAAAAGGAAAAAGATTGCTTTCATAAACAATGTCAGACCTTTAAAATTATCTGCCAATAATAAACATGAAATTCAACTCATCTGATGTTCACTTGGGCCCCTGTCAAATTGTTTAGACTTTGCACACATTATTTAATGTAATAAATTTATACAATAATGGACATACTTTGCGTAGATATTGTATTGTGAGATCGCAAAAATGAAACTCTCCTGAAACGATGAAACAGCAAAAGTTGAGAATTTTTAACCTCTCTTATATGAAGCCAACCACAACATATATTTGAAAAAGGTGGCCTACCCTAAATGCAGCCCTGGCTTGGCTGTTAAGCATGTAATCATCCTTCCTCTCAAGTTGTGAGCGTGTCAGTTCAGCAATGGTTGGTGCTGCCACCTGGACCTTTTGTTTATCATTAATACCATGTTCCAATTTGAACATGGCATCAGTGGCCATTTTCTTTATGTCTGCTTTGTCTAAAATATAAAGAAATATGACATGCATTCCTTTTTGACATACATTCCTTTTTAGGTACAGCTCACAAACTTCTGAAAGATTGATAAGGGGAGATGTAGTGGTACCTTTATGCAGTCCTGAGCAGTTACACTTTGAAAACAACTTCTCAAAATTTTGTTTTGAACTAAACTGACAAGTTAGGTTCAACATATTCAATGTTCAACATAAGCAGGTTTTATTTGCAAATGATTTAACCTGATTTTAACAGTTACATTAACTTGTGTCCTCTACACAAGAAGGGTATTCAGCTTACAAAAACATAAAGGTTTTATGGTGAACCTCTTGGGATGCACATTTTTTTACACATATGCCACATTATTTTTTATTAATTTTGTGCAAACTGTTTTGATGTATATTATTCCTGTAAACTAGAAACTTATCTATAAGGAATCTATTTTTAATTCCATAAGGTCTCAGTGACATGCTGTTGTGTATAAGGAATCTATTTTTAATACCATAAGGTCTCAGTGACATGCTGTTGTGTATAAGGAATCTATTTTTAATACCATAAGGTCTCAGTGACATGCTGTTGTGTATAATGAATCTATTTTAATACCATAAGGTCTCAGTGACATGCTGTTGTGTATAAGGAATCTATTTTTAATACCATAAGGTCTCAGTGACATGCTGTTGTGTATAAGGAATCTATTTTTAATACCATAAGGTCTCAGTGACATGCTGTTGTGTATAAGGAATCTATTTTTAATACCATAAGGTCTCAGTGACATGCTGTTGTGTATAAGGAATCTATTTTTAATACCATAAGGTTTCAGTGACATGCTGTTGTGTATAAGGAATCTATTTTTAATTCCATAAGGTCTCAGTGACATGCTGTTGTGTATAAGGAATCTATTTTTAATACCATAAGGTCTCAGTGACATGCTGTTGTGTATAAGGAATCTATTTTTAATACCATAAGGTCTCAGTGACATGCTGTTGTGTATAAGGAATCTATTTTTAATACCATAAGGTCTCAGTGACATGCTGTTGTGTATAAGGAATCTATTTTTAATACCATAAGGTCTCAGTGACATGCTGTTGTGTATAAGGAATCGATTTTTAATACCATAAGGTCTCAGTGACATGCTGTTGTGTATAAGGAATCTATTTTTAATACCATAAGGTCTCAGTGACATGCTGTTGTGTATAAGGAATCTATTTTTAATACCATAAGGTCTCAGTGACATGCTGTTGTGTATAAGGAATCTATTTTTAATACCATAAGGTCTCAGTGACATGCTGTTGTGTATAAGGAATCTATTTTTAATACCATAAGGTCTCAGTGACATGCTGTTGTGTATAAGGAATCTATTTTTAATACCATAAGGTTTCAGTGACATGCTGTTGTGTATAAGGAATCTATTTTTAATTCCATAAGGTCTCAGTGACATGCTGTTGTGTATAAGGAATCTATTTTTAATACCATAAGGTCTCAGTGACATGCTGTTGTGTATAAGGAATCTATTTTTAATACCATAAGGTCTCAGTGACATGCTGTTGTGTATAAGGAATCTATTTTTAATACCATAAGGTCTCAGTGACATGCTGTTGTGTATAAGGAATCTATTTTTAATACCATAAGGTCTCAGTGACATGCTGTTGTGTATAAGGAATCTATTTTTAATACCATAAGGTCTCAGTGACATGCTGTTGTGTATAAGGAATCTATTTTTAATACCATAAGGTCTCAGTGACATGCTGTTCACGACTTGTAAATTAAACATGCACTTACCATCTGTTACAATCTGTTCATTATCTTTTGGGTCCCACCGCTGTTCTTTCCGTCTGGCTCCAGATATAATGACATATTCACAGTTCTGTAAAAAAAAATCACGAGTAACTGTGGCTGGTCAAATATCAATGTTTTACAAAAAAATATTTTTTCTTTTTTTTTTTATAAAAAAAAATCACTGAATATATATAAAGTCATGAAATGTCAGCTTCAAATACAGGTGCATACGTATGTGCAAAATTTGCTTCACAATTCAAAACAGTAAAATTCTATATATTTAATTAACTTGGAACTAAACAAAACTTGGTAAATCCATATAATAATCCAGGAATAACAATTAGCAATTTATAATATTGCTTATATTTGTGTTATGCAGGAAACCTGAGATATGAATAAAAGGTCACACACTGAAAAATATACATGATAAATGCACAATTATATTGATTTTAAAAATTATTAAAATATATTAAATATCCCAGGGAAACATGCAATCACATTTACAGAATAAAAAAAAAACATTTTGTATTTACTAGTTTAAGTGCTGTTTTTGTAATGCCAATCACTGTCAAGGCAAAAAAAATATCACAACAGAAAAACTTCCTGTTTGGGAAGCCACACATTACCACATTTAATACTGACTATGGGCTTTGATATTGCTGTTTAAATTCAGATTATCTATACAAGCATTCATGTGAATTTAAACAAAATGTACTTACAGCTGGGTCAGTCTTCATCTCAATATAATTATCACAAAGGTGACACTTCATGCGGAACTTGTAGATTGGTGTAGTGTAGTACATGCCCACTTTGGATTTTTCTGCATTGTAGCGGACACCCATTCCTATGTGGTTTTTACAGCCATCACACCAGATATTATAGGGCATCTCAAATCTATAAAAGGAAACACACAACAAATGAAATTTAATAAATAAATTACAGCAAGCTTCTCCTCTTGAGCACATTTCAACTAATTATTACACTAAAAGTGTATGTTTCCATTTAAAGTAGACTCTCTCGTTATTATGGCCATGAATCCTGTTGCATGCCTGTATACATCTGTATACATCTATACAGACAAATACAACTTTGAAAGACCTGGAAGGGTATCACACTACCAATGGCAGTAATTGTGTCTCTTTTTAAACACATTAAACAGCAGTCACCTGACTTCAATGTACATCAAGAGATTATTATTATGACCAATCCTCTAAACAAATATAAATAAACCAAATCTGACAAACAAGCCTCCTTTGATTGTAACACCTATTACCATCTGTTAACATCTATAAATTTACAAAGTGATCAAAAAGTGAAAGTTATCCTCAGATTGATGTCAGATCATCAGGTCGCCTGGTGCTATTTTCCTTGCCATCTTTTTAAACCTTTGTGTTCCCCATAATAACAGCCTGATAATCACAAAGCTCTGCTTTACTTTGATAGTCCTCTAACTGAGAGTGATACTTTTATGAAGTGGTTACTTCAATATTATTAGTAAAACAAATACATTACAAATAGTTTTACAGGATTCTGTTTTAAAGCTCTGTACAATTTATATGTACCGTTCATGGATATGTCAGGGAAATTGATGGATCACTGAACATTACATGTTGAGCTTAAAATCATATTAATTCCAACAAAAAACAATTACAGCTTACCCAGGTCTGTCAGAAAAACTAAACTGAGAGTTCAGACAAATTGATTATTACAGTGACATCATAGGTAAGGAAATTTGCTTCATATGTAAAGTTCCATGTGGAGTCAGACATTGGTTGTTCCAGAAAATGTTGGTCCAATGAAAATATTGAAAACATTAAAAGAACACGCCAAACTCTGACGTAATTTTGACTAAGTCATCCAATAAGGAACAGCAATTATGATGAAATGTAGAACAATGGATATATTTCTCTCATATGTCATGAGACAACTCTGTATCACAACTCTTGTAGTGTGTGTGCCCAAGCAGACAGCACAGAGACTGAGTGACACCCTTCACAGTAACAACACGGTGAATTGATCTGGAATAAAAAGGAAGTGTCTACCAATTCTTGTCTTTTGTCTCTCTCATAATGTAAACACACACAAAATCACTTTGTTACACCAAAAAAATAAAGGGTATGGTTCTCAGGCACTGCCCAGGTCAATCTTAAACCAAATCATCAATAATTTTTATTTTGATTTTTTTATCAATTTATCAATTTTGAGCTCCAGCCGCTCTGACATTTCTTTCAAAGAGATAAAATCATACAATTGTGATAAAATTTCATTTGCTATGTAGTACTTTTACTTCTTTAGCAAAATAAATATGTTATTATCATGCTTTTCCTTATCATTTGACATTTTTATCGAAACATACAAAAAAATTTAAAATAAAAATCAGCCTGCCCACATTTATTTATAAAAAAAAGTGCCTGAGAACTAAACTTAACTTTTTTTTGGCCATACAATACCTACCTGATGATGAGGATGCCCTGCTTTAGTTTCCTCGCCCGCTCTCTGAGGGGATGCTGACCCGTGTATCCAGCAAGATTCCGATGTCTTTGTGGGTCAAAATCAGGTGGGTAGTATTTGTTTGTTCCCTTACGTTCTCCCTAGAAAAATGGATAACCAGTCAATTAAAAATTAAATGGTACGATAGCAATGATCCTGTCAAAAATTGTGAACATCAGTCTCAAATTTAACACTAACTGAACCCTTCATACAGCAGGTATTCATTCAGATGTCATCCCTTGCACTAGTGTTTTCTGGGTTCAAATAAGGTGCAACCGAATTCTGCTTCTTGGAAACTCAGTACTGTTCACAGTAGGCTACATTAGTAGCTACATTTAAACAAATGTAAAAATAATATATTTTATAACTAGATGTAAGTGGACCACAGTCCTTAGAGGGCCCCACAGTGAGAGAAATGGTGTATTTGGATGTTACTTGAAAACTGTAGTAAGAAAGGCTTATGAAGAAATAGTGCTGTTCAGGTGTGAAGAACAAACAGACAAGGTCTCTACAAATTACCTGTTTTTTTTATTGAAAGGGTAGGAGTGATACAGGATTTATAAAACAATTTGATAAGTCTAGAGCCCACCTAGGTGCTAATCATCCCAGTGAATTTGAGAAAGCTGAAGCAAGTTCTTGTTGAGATAACGCACGAAAAAGAAAATCACCGATTGGACTATGGTGGCCATACTGAAATTCTGACAGGGCTGTAATTCAATAGATCTGGAGCCCTCATAGGTGCCAATCATCCTAGTGAATTAGGGAAAGCTCAAGCATGTTCTTGTTGAATATTGTGCGCTAAATAAATTCACCAAATACTCTGTGGCGACCATATTGGAATTCCAATGGGTCTGTCATTCAAAAGGTCTGGAGCCCTCATAGGTACCAATCATCCCTGTTAACTATTGAAAGATCAAATATTTTGTTGTTGAGATATCTCAGGTGAAAGAAAGCTTCATTGACAGACGGACAGAAGGACAGAAGGACTGACACAGTGATCACTGTAGGGCACCACTTGTCTTTTGAAATTCTTATATCCTGAGTCAATATCTTCAAAGACCTGTAATCCAGAACTTAATTTGACTCTTTCCTATGACCAGACCACAAAATCATCGCTGATTATTACATAACAATAACAGGTGGTGCCATGTCCAGTTGATCCTATAAGGAACTGTTGTTAAGAGCACACTGATGGCATCACAGTTATACCTCAGACTCAAAACAGGAAGGTCACTGGATCATATCCTGTTAATACCAATGTTAATCATTATGTATGTTTATTAATAATTCCTGTTATCTTCTCTGTTTTAGATTCATAACAGATAGCAACATGGAGAGATGCAGCGACAGAGAATAGTGTACAGCTTGAATGAGTACATACATGACTTTTTTTATATTTTAATACACTTTTATATATTTAAAAAAATTTTTATTAAATAAATAACCCCCACTTTTTATTCTGTCCCCATGAAACTCTGCGTATGAAAACTACTCCATTCATATATATAAATTTTAGTTTTAATGGTAGCCACCTATTCCATAATCACTCCTGTACATCATAATTTCATAAGAAATTCTCGTATTTCATTTTGCTCATACCTGAAGTTCACTATTAAAAAGGAGGAGGAGTCAGAGTGGGAACCTGGGTTCCCAACATGAGCGGGAGTTGTAGCCCCCACCTTATGCCAAATCCAGCTGTTTAAATACAAAATAGTTCCCAATTTACAGGATAGATGGTGCTTCACTTGGCGCTATCTATAAACAAAAATCACCTCCATTGGTATCTTGTCTTCATGGTTCAGCTGGGAGCTTGTAGCGCTCCTGGTCTAGAGATTGTAGGTTCAATTCCCAAATCAGGAGACTTCTGATATTCACTGATAGTTCATGTCAGAGTAGGTGAAATGAGTGTAGGAAAATCAGCAGGGAAACAGGCTTTTCAGGGCTCGAATTTGCCGAAAATTGTCACTGGACATTTGGGTCTGGCAGCACAGAAGATCTGCCAGATCTCCAAAGATTTACCGGACCCCATTTTTTTTGTGTAAAAAAAATCCTCATTTTGGCTTTTCCTGTAAAAATTTATTACTTGTATATATTGGTACGAATTTTATTGTTTTATATGGTTCTTTAAGAAATATATAATCACGGCATCTGACTTTTGGCCCCATCGCGCCCCATATTTTCTTTTTAGAAGCACTTTTTAATGCGCCCCGAAACCAGGCTCCCATTATTATTCTTGAGTAGCCAGAGATAAAAAGCGCCATCACATTCCTTAGAAAATTGTCTCTAACTAATGTCACATGCCATTTCTTACAAGGTCGGTTAAGCTGGAAGATTTCTGTGTTGGATCAACTCAAGTCGAATCGGTTTTAAGCAAAGAGAAAAGTTTTACCTAATGTTCAAGCAGGGCCGGTGAAGGGTACTAAGCTTTTTTCTGTTTAATGCCTCAGCCCCCATAATCTGATCAAATAATTCAACCATTTGGTACACACTGAATGGTTAACGGAACAGCCAAATGGGGTCGCTTCTCAGCAGTTGTCTTGAATGCCTCGCGGACAGATTCTTGACGACAATTGCAGCATTCCTGACTGTAATTTCCTATGAAATCTTATTTTATGACGCATATGGAATAAAAGCATATTTGTGTGCTTTTCCATATATTACGCTTGGATATTTATTTGTATCATAATCAATTTACCTGTGATGTTTCAACTGTACGTCAGAGTGCATGACAGCCAACAGTGTTTCAGTGGACTTAAGTCACAATAACTCCCTGCACTTTGCACAGAATCATACTCAAAATCTATTTTGAATAGAATCAACCTCTATGGAGATGTGACAAAGAGGATCCACTCATAGAACCCTGACACTAAACTGGCATGAAGTCATGTATCTTATACATGACTAATAGTATCGGACATTTAACGTTATAATTAGGATCATGTCATGTCAATTTGTCAGTACCAGGATCAATATAAAATTATACTTCATTTACGCTCTTTACACAGCACTTTACCTATAGGGCTACTACCTATATCGTAAGGCACTGTTTGTTATGACCTCGTATCCTGAATTGCTACACCAGAGGGGAGCACTGTATTTTTGTCCAATCAGATGAGACCTTGTGCTGGAAGACAAATCCAAGCGAAGAATACACGGAGCCAATCATGTTTATATCCTTTTGAGTGACAGCTCATAGCCCCGCGTAACCGTCTCAACAGGCCACAGGCTCAGAAAGAATTGCCCCTGACGTGGTTTGCTTAGGGCCTTGGGCACATAGGATGCTCGGCCGGTGAGCTGTAATTCAAACAAAATGTAACAACAAAGGCTGCGTGCACACCTCGCTGGCTCGTTTCAGTTCTGCAGACAACAGATACATGGCTACGCTAACACAGTCATAATGTCTTAATCGAATCTGTCGTCGATGCGAGAATGCAGAGGGAGTAATTTAAATTCGACCAGAAACTCATCAAGCGACGCTTGAAGCGCAGCAATGGGCAGAGCCAGGATGCTTCGAGTGTTTGTTTATTGGCATCTGATTGGCTGCTTGTCACATCATACGCACGTTTATTTCAGCCGACAACGAACCGCCATCTGGTGTCTAAATATATCATAAACGGTCAAAGCTAACAGCGTGAAAATCAGTTGCTTCTTTAGAAGCGCAAGATTTCCGCTGCCTCGGGAGCATATACTTCATTTGCCTAATTCCACTCTGGGATATCAGGGTTGGGGCCAGGTACTTGTACCTGTACCTGGGTAGACAACTGAGAGTACCTGTACCTGGCTGTCATGAGTAGGAAGTACCTTGTACCTGTACCTGGTATAAGGGCTTTCTTGAGATCTCGGAGCTTTCACATCTCGGCCCACACAAAGTCGGACCACTAGTACAATCTCGGACCACCCGGTCGACAATCTCGGACCACAATCCGTACCATCTAGGACCACTATATAGGACCCGTTCGGACCTAGATCAGCCTCATGATGTCGTTGTAAAATGTGTATGTTCTGTCTTCAAACAATCTTAATGCTAATTATTAAAAAATTATTACTCCACGCATAACTGTTGCCTCTCTCTTTATCATTCTCTCCATCATTAGTCATTCCCAACATATCTTCTTAATATTAATTAATAATTAATTCTAAAGTTTGTGCATTTGATCATGTATTAAAGTATACTAGTGTGTGTGATAAAGAGTGAAAGAAAGACAGAATGAATGTAAGGTTGAATGATAGACAGATTAAATGAAAGAAAGATTGAATGATAGACAGACAAAATGAATGAAAGATTGAATGAGAGAAAGATTGAATGAATGAATGAATGAAAAAAAGAATGAAAGAAAAAAAAGATTTAATGAAAGAAAGATTGAATGAATGAATGAAATAAATAATGGATGATAGACAGACAAAATAAATGAAAGATTGAATGAAGGAAGGAAAGAATGAATGAAAGAAAGAAGAATGAAAAAAAATAATGAAAGAAAGATTGAAGGAATGAAGGAAGGAAAGAATGAATGATAGACTAATTGAATGAAAGAAGGCTTGAATGATAGACAGACAAAATAAATGAAAGTTTGAATGAGATTGAATGAATGAAAGAAAGAATGAATGAGAGAAAGAATGAATGAAAAAAAATAATGAAAGAAGGAATGAAGGAAGGAAAGAATGAATGATAGACTAATTGAATGAAAGAAAGATTGAATGATAGACAGACAAAATAAATGAAAGTTTGAATGAGATTGAATGGATGAATGAAAGAAAGAATGAATGAAAAAAAAAATGATTTAACGAACAAAAGATTGAATAAATTTATGAAAGAAATATTGAAATATAGACAGATCGAAAAAATAAATGAAAGATTGAAGGAATAAAGGAAGGAAAGAATGAATGTTAGACCGCTTGAAACCGTTCGAATGACAGATTGATTGAAAGAAAAATTGAATCTGGTTTTTTATATTGTATATATAGGAAATTCTAATAAACTTTTTCAGCTCCTTTGGTTTAAATATGGTGTCAATTCCCACTTTTGAATTTCTGTTATATGTATATATCTTAACTACAACTGTTTTCACTCTTTAATATACTAGTACAGTAGTTGAATTGTAGATATGTAACAGCGATACACCTGTTCTGATTCTTTGATTCACACATCTTAACTTGTACATATTTGGTTTACGTTGTTTATCACAGATTTCATATTTCGGTTTTCATACCTCTTTTAATATTGTATATATTAAATTCTAATAAACTTTGTCATTTCCCTTTGAGTTAGAATATTGTGTCATGCGTTTAACACAAACTATTATAAATTAAGTGCAGGAGTGTGCGTGCGTCAAATGTTTTCTGAGTGGATAAACATACTTAGCTATGCTGTATGGGCCTAACTTGCATATCCAAATGGAATTTTAAATATCTAAATCGCGCGCAGACGAAATAATATTGTGTATTACTTTGGTCTGAGATCGTAGTTGCCCGATTGTAAAGTGGTCCTAGATCATATTGGCCAGATACAAAGTGGTCTGAGATCGTTGGCCCAGTGGTCCAAGATCGTAATGGTCCGATCTGAAGTAGTCCGACTTTGTGTGGGCCGAGATGTAAAAGGTCCAAGATCTCCAGGTACCAGTATAAGGTACTCAAGGTACAAATTTGGTTTGGTCAAGTAAGGTACTAAGCTGTCATCCCTAGCTGTCAGGGCTGTTACCTAAACCAGGCAGGGGTAATTACTAAGCTTTCAACCCTGCAGCCTTTGAACTTGACTGGACTTGGGCTAGTAGCATGCTGGCCCAGCTACCTCCAGCCTCTACACAGGAAGTGCATTGTGGCTTTATCAGATATAAAGGGTACAGAGCAAAGGATATGGACAGTGTTGCTTTTATGCCCCCTGTACATACCTGTTGTCTAGTATGTATAAAGAACATTGGTGTAGGATAAATGTAGAAGAAAAGAAAATTCATATTATATCACTGAACACTAAACATATGCCAAATAAAAGCAGAACTTCCCATTTTACAGAAAAAAGTCCCAGCTCACACATAACATACAGGTGCTCAAAACATCCTCAGTGTGACTTTCTGCCATGAATATGTGTATTGTTACTTCTTATTTTGTATGTATCATTGTCATGAAGTTAATCTATAGAATTGATTGTAAGATTTTCCCTTTCAGTCAAGCTATTAAGCCTCTTTAGTTTAAAGTCAGGTGCTCCCAGAGACTTTAAACCATTACTCTGAAGCTCAAAACTTTGAAATATAGACATTTTATGAAGTTTTATATTTCTGTATAAATAACTTTGTAAACTTTATCAGCTTCGATCATTTATCACATTTACCAAAGGCAATCATTAACATTTGCCAGGCCTGTATTTTTCCTGATGACAGAGGAAGTGATCATTTAATACTTTTTCATGATATATTCTGCCATTCTTTTATTACTTATTATTGCACATCTAGATGAATTTATTGCAATTTTCATTAGTTCGTATATCTATAAAATGTACCTGTACCTGTACCTAGGTACTTTTTAAAGTACCTGTACCTGTACCTAGGTACTTTCCAAAAATGCTGTACCTGTACCTGATCATTTTGCAAGTACCTGTACCTAGGTACTGTCACATGTACCTGGCCCCAACCCTGCGGGATATATGGTCTTGGCTGAAAAATTATTTTCACTGGCACCATGAGCAATTCCTGAACACCGTGCGTGATATCTGCGAACACATTTCCGCCAAAAATGTTATGAATAAAGTCAGGTGCGCTAATTCTTACTACGAATATCTGATTGGCTCTCTGTCTACGGTGAGTCGTCGCTTAGCATATCACAGGAACGTAGGCAGGGCAAATCACAAGTCAGTCACTGTGGTCTCTCTGGATGTTAAAAATGGAAGCTGATATCGCTGGTTAATAAATATGGATAGCGAAAAGAACTCCATTTATGCCAAAAGATGATGAACATTCACAATATATATGAACAAATGCAAAGGTACATGATTTCTACTTTTTGATGTTTTACCTGCTACTTGCCTAATTTTTAGTGCAATGTGCGCATATTATCATCTTCAATTTCATCAAACCAGCGGGAAAACTCGTCTGGTTTTGCAGTCTTTTGCCCACGTGATAGGTCCAGCTGAATTTGAGATCCTTTCTGACCCTCATAATAGCGGGCAGGACCGACGGATTTTGGTTTTACGTTTGACACTTAAAGCTGCTTTTGACAGGATATAATAAATAGTTATTTTGAATATTCTTTCTCTCCTGATGTTATGAAAAAAGACACTGCTGATTTTTCTGCCAGCAAAACGGGGCCAGCAGTACCCAAATTTTACCGAACCTCCCTCAAAACTGCTGGAAAATTCTGGTGGGCAGGCACCAAATTCGAGCCCTGATTATGAGGTAAAATAAGGAAATGAGAAGAGGCTTATTTATATTTTCATGTTCCAGATTGAAGACTGAATCTTAACACCCTCCAAAACAGGGAGCCACTATAGAACGCGGGCTTCGCTTCTTTTGAGGAACATATAAATAAAATTGTCAATCTCATTCCATGTTTTAATTCCTACTTTTCCCTGTAGATGTCCCTACACTTAACTCTTCTAACATAAACAACTACTAAGCATCAGAAGCCACCTGAATCGTCTGGAATGGAACCTACGATCTCTAGACTAGGAGCCCTACACGCTACTAAGTGAGCCGTGAAGACAAGATACCAGCAGGAGCAAGTTTTGTTCATTTATATCTGCGATTGAAGAGGCATCTGTCGCAAAAATGGGAAACCATTTACTATTTTAACAGGAAACTTAGGCTTTAGGTGGGGGCTCCGCCCCCACAACCCCGTTCAGATGGGGAACCTGGTGGAAACCCAGGTTCCCTGGACCCCTCCTCCTCTAATATAATAAACTCCAGCTATGAGCAAAATTAAATACGGGAATTCTGAGGAAAATGATATGTATCGGCCTTTTCCAGGAAACAATTTATTATGCGACACCTGTTGTATCAGCGGCAGGCTGAAGCCTGGTTTCTATAGTTCTGCTCAAACAGTTTAAAAAAAAGGAAAAGGAATTTCCTTTGCAAGCCTGTTGCTATTTTTATCATGTGACATTGTGTGTGTTTTGGGGGGGGGAGGGGGTGGCAATTTGGTTTAATGGCAGCTAACATATGACTGTGATAGAAATGTTTTATAACAAAAACGAAAAGTTCCTGTATATATGCCAAAGAAGACTATTACTAACCATGATTAGTTCGTATAGGTTGTTACAACAGATTCAAAAGTTCTGGGTCCCGTGGCAGTGTTGACTTCAGGGGAAGTTGTACGTCAAGCAATGTTTTCACTGGACCTACAGAGCGGACAAGTGGCACATAAAATAGTTTCGTAGATTCTTAATTGTAAACCCTGTTAATAATTCAACTATTATATAAAACATTAATCATGATAAATTATTCAATGATTATGAATGAATATGTGTGAACTATATGCTATTTGCAGTCAATAATTTTGCTTTTGGCGAAAAGAAAAGCTACTAGCACGAAGGTCAAGGTCTCAGGGAAGCAAAAGTTGACTTGGAAAGGTCAGGGTCATTTGCCGGTACGCGAGGGAGTGTTGATAAATCAGCTGTCAGCCGAAGGCCCGTGTTTGGCACTGCTTCTAACTCACTGTGACACAGTATGTCAGACATCTCTGAAGGTCGGGAGTGCCTGTTTTTATCACAGTACAATTGAAACATTATAATCTGACGCCTGAAAACATCACCAAGCTTCAGTGGATAGTGTTGACAGTGTCTACCTGAGTGTTGCAGTCATCCTGATTTTGTTACAGTGAGCGTTCACTTATGTTTGTGTACATTTTGAGTTATGATAATTTGATTATTTCATATTATGTTTGTTTGGTTTTTTTTGCATCATATTTGAACATCAGCTTAAAAAATGCATGAATGCCAGTTCCCTTTTATCATCAGAATGTGTTATGTGTACTCTAATGCATGTTTTTATTTTATTTTTTTAATAAATATAAACAGTATTATTGCAATACATCTTACAAGCATGTTCATATTCGTTTTCATATTTTATCATATTAACCCCCATGTAGCCCATAGCTTTAGTGCTCTCTCCTTATGCTTCGGTTCCCTCTGCTGAGAGAGCCCTAGTATGAGGTGTTTGTTGAAAACTGGAGACTTTCCACTGGACAATAAAACAATAATATCCCAGCTAAAAATGTGTTATATATAAGAATACAAACATATTTGTATCATATGGTAACATAACATACCACCTTTAAATCGTCATGTCCATTAAACAGTTGAATCAGGTAGGTCTTGATATCAAGCGGTAAAAACAAGCATGTCTGGATTGGATTTCCTTGGGGTTCCCCATTATAAAACGTCATACCCGTAGTCAACCTCCAGCGCAGAGTCAAGATATGTTGTGTTTATCCTTGTCATTCATGATAAACTTCTGTAAGGAGAATGATGCATCACACACGCTACCTGGTGTTTGTCCAAACTTTAGGAACAACTGTCAGGTCCAGGGAAGGTAAACTTTTAAAGTGAGTACTGTTTAGGCACTAAAGCAGGGGTTACAACAAAATTTCTTGTTCAGGCGAATACATTAACATTTTTGCCCCCAATTGCGCAAGTTTCCCTGTTACAAATACAATATTTGATTTTATAGGAATTTTTGCCCAGTACAGGATTTTAGTTCTCCAGTTTTCTTGAAGCTTCATATGCGGTGGGTATCCATGGAATGGATACATACACCACATTATAACATGCAGTTACCTTCCATGACACTGAAATCATGAACAGTAGAGCATCGTTTATCTGATCAGATCGAGGACAAGGTTTCTGTTCAGACAATGGATCATTCAGATAAAAAAGTTTGCACAGACTGAGCTTGCACCAGTATGCACCATGCATGATTCGCACCTTGCTGTTAAGTATCACATTTCTTTTCAAATACTGACAAACCCAAATCAATGTAGTTACCCAATATAAAACATTGGCCACAATGTTTTTGGGATGTTTTTCATCATTTTTTCATCAATATATTATGGAAATACATTATGATTGAAATCAATGCCAAATTGCTCTTGAAAAGTAAAGAAGTTTAAAAGGAAATTTATAGAGCCGATGACAACAAGGTTGTCAGAGCTATGTTATATTCACCTAATGCATATTGTCATTGATTGGTATTTTGTGTCACTGCTTAATAATAATGTGCATCAAGTCTATGGAAAATCCATATATATGGAATGTCTTAGGAAAATAAAAAATAATCGGTATTTGTAAGGAAATAAATAATTTTTGTGAACCCTGTTTGTCCTGGTGATAGGGGGACTGAATATGCACAAAGTAGTATATCCATCAATATAAAGCATGTGTCAAATTTTATGAAACATTATGAATTTCTTATGTATTAAATGGTTAGGAGTTTTGTGTAAAAAAATGAATATTTCAGCATACGACACTTCTGTTATACATATAACTTCGTTTGTATGCAGTGCCTGATACATTTGGTGATATAATACCTTTAAAAGAATCATGGTGATGGCCAAAAATCTTGTTCCTGGATTGCCATTATTAATAAAAATCTCACCAGTATTGGAATTTTACATATATTGGTGGTAAAAATGTATCATAATCATTGTTAAAAAGGGTTTTCTTGAAGTTTTAATGCCACAATCTTTATAAATTCTGTTGTCTATAATATCATTATAAATTATAGTATTATGGTACATTGTAAATTCAATTTAATTGAAAGGAGAAAATTATAAATAATTCAAGCTTTATTTAAACTATTTAGAAGATGTTCAAAACTAATTACCTGATTAATGAGTGGAATAGTCGGTTACATCTGCATCAAATCAACATGTGCACCTTGTAAAGTTGTGCTGTCTCACATAGTGTAAAATACTACAAATACATAAATGTAAACCTTCTTTAATGAAAACTATACTTATGACTGTAGGCAGATATGTTACACCTCAACAAAATTATGACATGTTTCAAAATAACTGTATTATTTTACTCAATAAATTTGTATTATATCTAACTGCATACTTAACAGCATGACTCATCTCTGCAAAGTATATATAAAGAACAATATAAAATCAGAAAATATGTTATACATTGTGCAAAGATGACAGATACAACTATATGTCACCTAATAACCATTTAAAGTATTCTCCAAAAGTTTTCTTCTAACTACACACATATACATACACTGTGCATGTAGCATCCATGTTTGCTGAAAATCTTAATTGAATACAAGCCTATTGCAGGAGTCTATGCTTTAATTGCACATGAAGTGGTAACTGTGAACTGTAATGGTTGCTTAGCAATTACTTAAAAAATGGCCATTATTTGAGATAATATGAATCTAATCTCAAATGCTGGTTGAATTCATTACAGTAGTTTAGTACTACATGCTGATGTCATTCTGAAATTTAACTTCTTTATTTATTGCTAACCTGTGACTGTTTGTACTTTTCCTTGCATGGGAAATGCATGCTGAAAGTAAATGTATAAGTGATTTTTTTATTAGTTTATATTGCTGTACCAAATGAATATTGAGCATTTACCTTTAATCTTACATATTGTTAAATTATTTTTCACACAGGTTTGAAAAGTAAAGTATCAGTCACAAACTTTGTTGATAACCTTGGACTTTTAATTATTATTGCTGAAAGCAATGGCAGTCATTGTCAAAACAAAGCACATTTAAATAATATGCCTCCAAACTGATGAGCGATATCAAACATCTGAAGGTCGATCATTTACAGTTTTACAATAAACTGACATGATCAGGCATATTGTATATGTGTATTTATGTGAAATATAAATTCCTAAGTGGAAAGTAAAATTCTCATTGTCATTATCAGTTTTGGATTATCTCGCAAAATGTATCAAGCATCATTGTTGGTTGTTAAATTTCAATTGAATCATTTGAAATAACAAGTAAAGGAAATGAGTAAAATTGCTCTAAGTTTGTAAAGTGCTCAGAAATGTACTGGTAATAAGCAGTGTCAGAGATAAATGAAATGTGGTTAAATTATAAATTTGCTATGTCAGATAATTACTCATTGGACAGTGAGATTATTGTTTTAGGTTAGAAATAGATTAAATTAGTTTGCAGTGTGCTCTATTAATCAGGTCAAAAGTGTGCTATTAACTAGACATGGACCAAAGCAGTGCTTGTATATATTATCATATATCATCATATGATAAATTTGGTAGTATGTGACTAGACTATTTAAGTTGTCAGCCAAGTAGCTAAACATTTCTATTTTCAGACATGGCTGGGCAGCTGAGACTGATGACCCTCAATGAGGGAGAGAATAGAGAAGCTGTCATCTTCAGGCTAGAAAAAGGTGGGTGCATCTCAAGTACTAACATTGTAGGTGTATTAAGCATCAGACATGCACCACTTTACGTTATAAAGCATCAAATATGGTATAAGCATCATACCACTTTATGTTGTAAAACAACATACCACTTCATATTATAAACATCATTATAACATTTTATGTTATAGACCATCATACCACTTCATGTTATAAAATATCATACCAATTTATGTTATAAAGCAACATACCACTTCATGTTATAAAATATCATACCAAATTATGTTATTAAGCATCATACCACTTCATGTTATAAAGTATCGCACCAATTCATGTTATAAAGCATCATACCAATTCATGTTATAAATCATCATACCACTTAATGTCATAAAGCATCATACCACTTCATGTTATAAAGTATCACACCAATTCATGTTATAAAGCATCATACCAATTCATGTCATAAAGCATCAGTTCACTTAATGTCATAAAGCATCATACCACTTCATGTTATAAAGCATCATACCACTTCATATTTTAAAGCATCATACTATTTCATGTTATAAAGCATCATACCACTTAATGTCATAAAGCATCATACCACTTCATGTTATAAAGCATCATACCAGTTCATGTTATAAATCATCATACCACTTAATGTCATAAAGCATCATACCACTTCATGTTTTAAAGTATCACACCAATTCATGTTATAAAGCATCATACCAATTCATGTCATAAAGCATCAGTTCACTTAATGTCATAAAGCATCATACCACTTCATGTTATAAAGCATCATACCACTTCATATTATAAAGCATCATACTATTTCATGTTATAAAGCATCATACCACTTAATGTCATAAAGCATCATACCACTTCATGTTATAAATCATCATACCACTTAATGTCATAAACCATCATACTATTTTATGTTATAAAGCATCATACCACTTTATGTTATAAAGCATCATACTATTTTATGTTATAAAGCATCATACAACTTCATGATATAAAGCATCATACCAATTCATGTTATAAAGCATCGTACCACTTTATGTAATAAAGCATCATACCAGTTTATGTTATTAAGCATCATACCACTTTATGTTTAAAAGCACCATACCACTTCATGATATAAAGCAACATAACATTTGATGTTATAAGGCATCATACTATTTTATGTTATAAAGCACCATACCACTACATGATATAAAGCATCATCCCACTTATGTTTTATAAAGCATCACAACACTGTTATATAATTCATCATACCACTTCATGTCATAAAACATCGTACCACTTAATGTTAATGGCATTGCATCATACCACTTTATTTCTGGAGCATCATAACACTTCATGTTATAAAGCATCATACCACATTATGTGTCATAAAACATCATACCATGTTATGTATAAAAAAGCATCATAATTGTAACCACCAAAACAAAGTTTTGCGGTTACTATGTTTTTGACCATGTTCCGCTGCCGCTGAGCCGTATTCGTTTCTTGAGAACTCCTCTGAGACTACTGGACTGATTTTTCTAAAACTTACACCAATTATCGGGTCACATGTGAACTGGTGCCTAACCAAATGGCTATGACCTCTGACCTTTCCTCTCTGCCCAGCGTCCATTTCACACATAAACTCACATATCTCAGGAACCGTTTGACCGATCAGGAAAAAAATTTTGTACAAATGTAGTCCTTGGATAGCTTTATAACATACACAAAAAACGTTAATGCCACCTGCATCCATGTTTGCACAGTGTCCATCTGTTCGTCTGCCTTGGGTTAAAATCACTCATATCTCTGCAGTGGTTTGACTCTTTCACCTGAAATTTGGCATGCTTATACATTCTGGATAGCTTTCTTGATTTTGTGACAGGTGGCGCCACCTACATTCATGTTCACATTGCAGATATCCATGCTTATATCTCTGGACTGGTTTGACGTATCTTCCTGAAAATTTGCCTGTGGATAGATCTCACATTGCTCTTTATCATATGCAAAACTGGTGGCGCCACCTGCAACCATTTTTGCACAGCATCCGTCTGTTTGTCTGCCATGGGATAAAATCACTCCTATCTCGGCAGTGGTTTGACATATCTGCCTAAAATTTTGCAGGTTTATACACCCTGGACAGCTTTCTTGATTTTATGACAGGTGGCCCCACCTTCCTTTTAGTTTATGCTGCAGACATCCAAGCTCATATCTCGGGAACCGTTTTACCGAATTGGCCAAAATTTTGCATGTGTATAGATCTCACATAGCTCTTTATCATACACAAAACTGGGGGGGGGGGGGCCAGCTGCAACCATTTTTGCACAGCATCCATCTGTTTGTCTGCCATGGGATCATAAAATCACTCATATCTCAGCAGTGGTTTGACATATCTGCCTAAAATTTTGCAGGTTTATACATCCTGGACAGCTTTCTTGATTTTATAACAGGTGGCGCCACCTTCCTTCTAGTTTATGCTGCATACATCCAAGCTCATATCTCGGGAACCGTTTGACCGCTTGGGCCAAAATGTTGCATGTGTATAGATCTCACATAGCTCTTTATCATATACAAAACTGGGGGGGGTTGGCAGCTGCAACCATTTTTGCACAGCGTCCGTCTGTTTGTCTGCCATGGGATAAAATCACTCATATCTCAGCAGTGGTTTGACATATCTGCCTAAAATTTTGAAGGTTTATACATCATGGACAGCTTTCTTGATATTATGACAGGTGGCGCCACCTTTCTTCAAGTTTATGCTGCAGACATCCAAGCTCATATCTCGGGAACCGTTTGACCGATTCGGCCTACATTTTGCATGTATATAGATCTCACATAGCTCTTTATCATACACAAAACTGGAGGGGCCACCTGCAACCATTTTTGCACAGCGTCTGTTTGTTTGTCTGCCGTGGGCTAAAATCACTCATATTTCAGTAGTGGTTTGACTTACCTGCCTAAAATTTTGCATATGTATACAAACTGGACGGCTTACTGGATTTTGTGGTAGGTGGTGCAACCTACCTACACATTTTGGCTGCAGACATCCATGCTAATATGCAACACACCTCACTCTGTTTCCCCTTGCCACTCAATCCATGCCTCACTTCACCTGTTCCTCTCTGATTTTGGCGGATACACGTAGTCGCTTGTCGACTACCTGTATTCTAGTTTTCTTATGTAAATCACCCAGATTGAATTGACTTATTAATCTGATGAGAATGAATATGATGATATGAATGTTAATGAGCTCTACATGTTTACTACAGGCTGGACACTCTGGTTTGTGCTTGGACCGTCACTGGCTGATAAGGAGGTGAGAGTATTTGTGAACCATCCTGAAGATTCCTCCTCCAAACCAGATAGATTCAAGTACCATGAGCTGAGCTGGCAGAACATGAGCTCCACAAAATCTGACGTGTATGACAACTTTGCTGAGGTCAAGATTATTATGGGTGGATCTTTCAACTACTTCTTCACAATTGATGGCAGGTAAATAACCAAGCTGTTTCATCATGAATTTATTTTAAACTGTTTAAAATTGTATATCTAGATACTAGAAGTGTGCCAGTTAATGGATTTCCAGTGTCAATGATTAGTCATTTTATTACATAATCAATTAATCATGTTGCATCTTTGCATGATTGATCACAAATGATTACTGTGGTTGGCTTTATATTTGCTAGGCTGAAATTTCGAGATTTCTTCATTTTGAACGTTTTGCAAGAGTTTCATTTTCATGATACACAAGTTTTGTTCAGTCAGTAACTTCTGATTTATATCACAGTCAATATAGCGTCTGTAAGTATGGTGTGTTTTACAATAATCAATGCTTGGATGTGTGGGCCAGTTTTGATATACCATGCACAGATTAGGTTGCTGATAAGATTGTTTCAAGAGGTCATCTTAGTTGCTGGGACATCTGATTCTTGGGGGTTTCATATTTGTGATTATTTCTCATTCACGAATATTGCAAAATTAAAACCTTGCAAATAAAAAGGCAACCACAGTATATATACACATATTTCCTTCAAAACAGTTTTACCCTGTGAGACACATATGAAAGACTGGACACAAAGCAGCAAACTACAATAAAACTTAATCTTGTGCAGAAAACAAGTGTCAACAATCTTGCTGTTATCTTGACCTTCCAGCTTGATGTACAAGTCAGACTTAATTTACTGGCTAAGTCCAGGGATGGGTTTTAACCAGCTCCAACAGGCTAAAGCTAGGTTTTAACCACTTTTTGACAGTTTTAGCTCGCTTAAAGTGGCTTAAACTGTCAAATATTCTGTAAGAGCCAGTATAGTGCTAATTAAAATGCATCAGTTGCAGGAAACCAAAAACTAAAGTATCATTGTATCCCCAGACAAAGTCGAGGGATACTATGTTTTCATACCGGTCCCGCCGCCACCGCCGCATATAATTTATGTTGTTGGCGCGATAACCCAAAAAATATTTCACGGAACATTACCAAATTTGGTATATGTATATATATGGGTAAGAGGACGACACCTATTTAAAATGAGGTCATGACCTTTACTAGGAGAGTGTCCTTGACCTTGAATAGGTCCAATTTTGGGGAAAATCACACAAATTCTTTAATATCTCAAGAAATCTTGCATGGATTTATCCCAAAATTAAGTTGATGGAAGATCATGGATAGGGTTGTCATGTTCCAGAAACTGGTGGCGCCACCTATTATTCTTTACTTGTTTTCGTGCTGTTTAATACCCCCAAAATTGCCACCTTACAGTACTGTGAGCATTATAAGTCAAAAACTAATGGACAGATTTCTTTTATATTATGCATATGCATAGGTATGGGTTATGGGATGATGTTTATTTAAATTGGGATCATGACCTTTCCTATGATAGTGGCCTTGACCTCGAATATTGCCATAAATGGTGAAAATCACACACCTCTCATGATATCTCCAGTGTTGATAGCCATATGGATTTCAAACATGACTTATGTATGGCCTACCACTAAAGTAAGAACCCTATAGGTTCTAGGGTCATGAGGTCAAAGGTCAAGGTCACTGGACTGGCATTTTAAAAGATACTGTGGATGCATTTTAATCCAAACTTTCATCCTAGGTCTTCCATCTTGAATATATAGCTCACTTGCCAATAGTGAATGATCCATATAAATTTCGGGGTCACAAGGTCAAAGGTCAAGGCCACAGGAGCTATCTGTCCAAAAATTAGTTTCTGGATGATAATTCCTGCTTTTATTGATGTATTGATTTCAAACTTGACTTATATATGTCCCATTGAAAAAGCAAGACTCCGATTGATTTTGGGGTCATGAGGTCAAAGGTCAAGGTCACAGGATACATCTTTAAAAAGATTGAGGATGCATTTTCAGCCAAACATTTCATCTCAGATCTTTCATCTTGCACATATAAGTCATCTGCAAATAGAGGTCACAAGGTCAAAGGGGAAGGTCACAGGAGCCATCTGTCCAAAAATTAGTTTCTGGATGATAATTTCTGCTTTTATTGATGTATGGATTTCAAACTTGACTTGTATATGTCCCATTGGAAAAGCAAGACCCAAATTAAATTTGAGGTTATGAGGTCAAAGGTCAAGGTCATAGGACACATCTTAAAAAAGATGTGGATGCATTTTCAGACAAACATTTCATCTCATATCTTTCATCTTGCACATATAGTTCACCTGCTAAGATAGGAAGAACAATATCAATTTTGAGGTCACAAGGTCAAAGGTGAAGGTCACAGGAGCCATCTGTCCAAAAATTAGTTTCTGGATGATAATTCCTGCTTTATTGATGTATAGATTTCAAACTTGACTTGCATATGTCCCATTGGAAAAGCAAGACCAGAATTGATTTTGGGGTCATGAGGTCAAAGGTCACAGGACACATCTTTAAAAAGATCAAGGTCACAGGACCAACATCTTCAACAAGATTGTCAATTGTTAGATGGAAGAAACAATAAATATGCCAATTGTCAGTATATGCTGCTAAAAATGGGGGTCTATTCTTAAAGGGGGGGGGCCTTCTATGTCTGGGGATACTCTGGCAGTACCTGCGGTGCCAAGAAATGTCTAGTTTTGTTTGAATTCAAAAACTAAAAATCATTATATTGATAAAGAAAATAATCAATATATCAATACACCTCAACTAATGGTAAATCACTGTGAGACGTAGCTACAAATTCCAAATATATACTATTGATTAGGACTAGAAATTGGCAAAATTGTTCATACATAGTTTTTCAAACTGACTAATAACCAGGCTCCTTTGCTCCACTCAGAATTTTATATATAAACACCAGCTTTGCTGCTTTCTGTATGTCAGGACTGTTTTGAAGCTTAGTCAGCACAAGCCCACAACTACTAAACACCCTCTATAAGGCTGCTGATGAAGCCACTGAAGATTGTAGAGTCACCATTCAATCAATGAAGCAATCAGACAGGTCAGATGTTGAAGACCTCAGACTGTTCTCAGACTGATTAAAAAATATCACCCAAAAGACCCTTTGTGCTTATACCCCAAATTGACAGAAACAAGTCATCAGACACCCATGAGTGATAACACTGACATTAAAGATATGGTTTAAACACTGTGGAGTCTCAACTCATGTGACACCCTGTATGGGGTATGAGTTGTCTATATATTTTGACCAAATGCCTACAATAGACCAGGACTCTTAGATGGATTACATTGCTTCAACTTATTTTAGTCACTTTTCGTGTCTAAAACATTGGTGGCTGAAACCTGACTCAGATGACATTGTATTAAATGGTTTTAACCATGCAACCCTGACTCACACTCTTATATTTGGCGCAGAACTCACCACTCTCATCAATAGCAATTAGGGGTAAAACCCAGGAATCCATGGTATTACTAAGCTAAAATATTTTTATCCAACTGTTGGGTAAAACCTGTGAACCCTGGGTTGAAATATCCAAATAAATGTAATGAAATATTGATCAGGTGTCAATACTGGAAAAGTTGTCCATGGTGAGTTTTTCCTTTGGTCACTGAGCAGCAACCTTAGAGCTATTCACAGACTAAGAAACTGGTTCAAGATTAGGCTAAAAGGCCCACCATCTTTCAGCATTATGACTTCACTTTCAACTCTTTCCAGTAAGAAGGCCAGATTAATTACAAAAATATTACCAAAGCACCCACTGTACTTTAATTCCAAGGTTACGGAAACAATTGAACATCAACAAATTTTAATGTGTGTATGAAGTCTCGAATCATTTGAAACTCAAGAAGGATCAAACCCACATTTAAGTTATGTTTAAA
Source organism: Sipunculus nudus (assembly GCA_026874595.1). Taxonomy (NCBI): domain Eukaryota; kingdom Metazoa; phylum Annelida; class Sipuncula; order Golfingiida; family Sipunculidae; genus Sipunculus; species Sipunculus nudus. The sequence continues at coordinate 21,235,404 of CM049309.1, read as the reverse complement.
CACCATGGAGTTGTTCATTGTAATATAAAAATTTGAATGTCACAGCTATGTGGAAGACCTTTGAAGGCCATGATTGATTGACTGTTTGCAAGCTCTCAACCTGTTTTAGCTACATCTTGTGGCTAAAAATGGTCAAAACCAGGTCTAAACCATGTTTTTAACCGGTTTTAACCACTGGGTGGCTAAAACCATGCAACCCTGTGCCCCACTATATAAGATATAATTCTGTACAGCAGATCTTATGGTTATATAGAGGGTACATAAAATAATCAATAAAAAATCTTTCCTTTTATTTCTTTTAATCATCATGATTTTACATCCAGTTTCTACCACTTATAGATAAAAACCTGCCCACATTGTGATTGAAGTACTCCAGGTAGCTGAGTGTGTAATTCTCATCTTACATTTTCATTGGTTTTGTAAATATCTGTGCATGTATGTGTGTCTTTTTCATGAAGGTTTAACACGTCATACATATCTCAGCGAGTTTGTTCTATAGCTGTATTGTGGGCCTTTTCGTGATCAGTTCATATATTAACAATACAGTGTTCATAATTCACAATCAGACAGACAACAATGCTCCATTGTTGCTCACTTGATGACAATAACAACTGTCAGTACTACTTGGTAATATTAATCATGGCCATAAGAATAGTTCAGTTGTATAAATTCAAGGCATTTCTGTCTGGAAATAAAACCAAAATCACCAGAACATGTGGTGAACACATGTTTACCTCATCAACTCCTGGAAAAATGCAAGGGCTACCGGTTATGATAGAATTTCCACGGGCTATTATTCATCATTTTATCATGATTCATGGTACTGTAATTGAGATGTTTCCATTTTTGATGCTGTCTGTGTTTGTCAATCAAACTGTTCATATATAGTGTTCAATAAGAAATTCAAAATTAAAGTCTTCTGTAAAATCATCAAACATTAAACTGTGCTCTGTTCTCTGCTTCATACTTTGAGACAGCCTTGGAAAAACTGTCAGTATTTTCATATAACCCAAACACATCCAGACACCAAAAAAAGTGTGTTCCTCCATATTTATATTTACATATCTAGACTGAAAATTTGTTAATCTGAGAATGATTGACCATTTGGGCATTTGAAAAAACAGCTGATGGGAATGATATTTTATCTGGATCCAGGGAATATGGGACAGATCAGTTATAGTTCAGTGAAATGTTATTGAAGTCAAGATGTTTTGCTTGGCATGTGTCAAACATGGCACTGCAAAGTGTAGCTGATTTCCATGAATCATTGTGGATTGGTGGGGTATGGGCCTGGGAAGGCCTTATTAAATCAGTGCAGATTCAGATAAAGGGCCAGATCCTGTAGGGTTGTTTTGCCTCCTAACTTTTAAGTGTCATTCTAGCTGATATTTATTTTTGTAATATCATTGACAAGCTTGACATCTTGAGTGTAAAAATACATGTGACAGTTGAAAGCTGCATTTGGCACTTATAATAGCTATGACAGCCTGACATTCAGGCATTTTTATACGCCTGTCTTATGACAGGAGTATTAAGGTATACCTACTATCCCTCTGTCTGGTAACTTTAGGTGTCAGCGTGATAACATAAGAGGGCTTTGATGGATTTTTGCAAAACCCTCTATAAGTATTTACCAACTGATTATCTCGCCAAAGTTTGATTATGGGCAACGTCCACGCATATTTATTAAGGTCATATGTCACTCTGCTACTTTGTTTTTTGCCGCAATAACTTACAAAAAATATGAAGGATTTTAATAAAACTCTTCAGAAATGTTAATCAATAAAAATCTCGCCTAAATTAGAATTTCAGCAAAATCCATGCATATTTTATGAGGCCAAAGGTCACCGCACTTAAGAGGCACATTGATGACTTATCAAAAATCCTATGGATTTTCATGAAACTCATTATATATATTTTTACCAATAGACTTTGTCACCTGATTTACATTATCATAAAAAATCACGCATATTTAATGAGGTCAGAGGTCACCACACTTTTGAGGTACCTTGGTCACTAACAAAAATCCTATGGATTAACATGAAACTCATTATACATATTTACCAATAGACATTCTCAACTGATTTACATTCTCATCAAAATTCACGCATATTCAATAAGGTCAGAGGTCATTGCCCTTTGGAGCCTGTTATGCATGTTTGCGGTGCTCTTGATAAAATAGGGACCTGAGAGTCTTGATACAAGTCATAATAGAACTCCCATTCAAAGGGTCAAATCAAAATATTTGTTGTGCAGTACTATTTGACATCAGAGGATTATATCCTGGTGTTTTGTTTGCAAAATAATGAAGAATACCTTTTATAAAATATTTGTTGTGGTTACCCTGGTGGCAAAAAATTGAAATTTGAAGCAGTGTTGGCTTCTGCTTGCAGTTTCTGCTGTTAAGCCCTCATAATGGACGAGATACCAACAGTCCAAGTAAAACCAGCCTTTTTTTAATAACTGCTTCATGAATACATGTAAGTCAACCATGAATGTAATATTTATTATTTTTCACAACAGAATAACGTCACTTTTTGTCTTACCTCAGGAAAATTGAGTTTGACAAGCAGTTGAAAATGAAAAAGTACTGTTAGAAATGGCATGCACATCTACTTATACTAGAATTGATCCAAGCCCAATTGCGTGTACTACAACCCAAACGTCTTCAGTTCAATAAAAATTGATGTCTGGTTGTAGGCTGCCGCTACTCTTATATATGATCAATCACTTTCAAGCATCACTGGCATAGTTGTTTACCCTCCTAAGTGTACATACTGCCATATGTCCCATTCTTGTGTAAAGTTCGGTCAAGTCAACTATGTTTGCCTTTTTTCATATTCATGTATTTCATATTTATGTATTCACATATTTTCATATATGGAGACAATCATTTAATTAAAAGAAATATAAATTTATTTTCATTGACAGTGACCAGCCAGATTCAGCCAATGGACAAGGGTACTTCCTTGTTGACCCATTTTTACGCGTGGGTCAATATGATGAGAAACTCCCTCTTGACAGCATCACCTGTCAGACAGTGCTGGCCAAGTCACTGGGTCCGTTTGAAGAATGGCCTCATCGTCTGTGTGTGGCAAAGGAGTGTGGATACAACATGGTCCACTTTACCCCACTGCAAGAGCTGGGCTATTCCAATTCATCATACTCCCTTGCTGACCAGCACAAACTCAACCACATCTTCAGCAGCAGTGGCTCCACCTATACTTTCGACGACGTGGAGAAGCTTGTAAATGAGATGAAGGTGAAGTGGGAGGTTCTGTCTCTGACAGACCTGGTGTTTAACCACACAGCCAACAACAGTCCGTGGATAAAGGACCACCCAGAGGGGGTGTATAACTGTGTCAACTCCCCGCATCTCAAACCAGCATACTTCCTGGACCGCATCCTCTGGCACTTCTCCATCGATGTCGGGGATGGCAAGTGGTTGGATCATGGGATACCTCCAGAGCTCTCCAAAGAAAAACATTTACAGGTGTGATCTTCAAAATTCGACTTTGACAGTATGACCTACTCTTTGACCTACTCTTTGAAAGATGTGTGTATAAGTTTTAATGCTTTCAGTAAAGTTTTTGAATTTGGCATGCGCTTCTAGCCACAGCACAGATTTCTCCAAAAGAAAACAAGAACAAGGTTTCTCCTGAGACCTGACCAGTTATTACAAGAGTATGTTACAACAGGCCTAGGTTTGAAAAATTATACATGGCATTCCTCTCATACTCTATTCTTATGACACTTAACATTACCAATGACAGGTTTTAAGGCTGTGCATATCTATCTAAAAAAAAAAAACAAAAATAACAGACCATTGTGGATAAAAATTGAAATATTAAAGTCATGGATATAGGTCCATGTCAAACATTACCATAAATCATTTCCTGTTTTCATTTAGGCCATCCAAAGAGTGATGTGGGACATTATATTTCCAAAATACAAGATTGAAGAATATTATCTGGTTCATGTTGAGGATGTGGTACAGGACTTCAGGAATGCAGTTTTAAGTATGTTCATGACATTTTTATCAGCTCTCACATTGGCCATGTAGCTTGTTAATATATCAAGGATGCTTCACCTTAAAGCTGAAAGTCCGAATTCATGCATGTCATTTTGCAGACAAGAGGTTGAATAGGGATTATAAAATTGTTACATTTGCATTTATTGGTGTCACTTACCTGTCATAATGATCGGTATCAATATACATGAGTTGGCAGACATGAGTAGCCTAGAATTTAATGAACCAATAATTAATAAAGAATTTTGTTGTTATTAATTGGGGACAATGAATATTTTTCAGGAAAGGCATTCCCATCAGACAAACCTGCAGATCACCTTGAAATAATACCAGATCCCCGGTACAGGAGACTGAAGGCAACTGTTGATATAAGACTGGCTGTCAAGTTATACAACACACCAAGGTAAGATAGTGACATGGTGTACACACACAGATACAAAATCCCTGGTACAGGAGACTGAAGGCCACTGTTGATATAGACTGGCTGTCAAGTTATACAACACACCAAGGTAAGATGATATACACACAGACATATACACACACCTGATCTCCAGTACAGGAGACTGAAGGCAACTGTTGATATAAGACTGGCTGTCAGGTTATACAACACACCAAGGTAAGATAGTGACATGGTGTACACACACAGATACAAAATCCCTGGTACAGGAGACTGAAGGCCACTGTTGATATAAGACTGGCTGTCAGGTTATACAACACACCAAGGTAAGATAGTGACATGGTGTACACACACAGATACGAAATCCCTGGTACAGGAGACTGAAGGCCACTGTTGATATAAGACTGGCTGTCAGATTATACAACACACCAAGGTAAGATGATGTACACACAGACATATACACACACCTGATCTCCAGTACAGGAGACTGAAGGCCACTGTTGATATAAGACTGGCTGTCAAGTTATACAACACACCAAGGTAAGATGATGTACACACAGACATATACACACACCTGATCTCCAGTACAGGAGACTGAAGGCAACTGTTGATATAAGACTGGCTGTCAGGTTATACAACACACCAAGGTAAGATAGTGACATGGTGAACACACACAGATACAAAATCCCTGGTACAGGAGACTGAAGACCACTGTTGATATAAGACTGGCTGTCAGGTTATACAACACACCAAGGTAAGATGATGTACACACAGACATATACACACACCTGATCTCCAGTACAGGAGACTGAAGGCCACTGTTGATATAAGACTGGCTGTCAAGTTATACAACACACCAAGGTAAGATGATGTACACACAGACATATACACACACCTGATCTCCAGTACAGGAGACTGAAGGCAACTGTTGATATAAGACTGGCTGTCAGGTTATACAACACACCAAGGTAAGATAGTGACATGGTGAACACACACAGATACAAAATCCCTGGTACAGGAGACTGAAGACCACTGTTGATATAAGACTGGCCGTCAAGTTATACAAAACACCAAGGTAAGATGATGTACACACAGACATATACACACACCTGATCTCCAGTACAGGAGACTGAAGGCAACTGTTGATATATGACTGGCTGTTAAGTTATACAAAATACCATGGTAAGATGGTGTCTCACACAGACATAAACCCACACCAAATCCCTGGTACAGGAGACTGAAGGCCACTGTTGATATAAGACTGATTGTTAAGTTATACAACACGCCAAGGTAAGATGGTGTACACACAGTGTCACACACAGACATAAACACACACCAAATCCCTGGTACAGGAGACTGAAGGCCACTGTTGATATAATACTGGCTGTTTAGTTATACAACACGCCAAGGTAAGATGGTGTACAAACACAGACATATACACAAACCTGATCTCAAGTACAGAAGACTAAATGGCCACTGTTGATATAAGACTGGCTGTTAAGTTATACAACATACCATGGTAAGATGGTGTACACACCAGACATATACACACACATGATCTCCAGTACAGAAGACTAAATGGCCACTGTTGATATAAGACTGGCAGTTAAGTTATTCAACAGGCCAAGGTAAGATGATGTACACACACAGACATATACACACACCTGTTCCCCAGTACAGGAGACTGAAGGCCACTGTTGATATAAGACTGGCTGTTAAGTTATACAACACGCCAAGGTAAGATGGTGTACAAACACAGACATATACACACACCTGATCTCCAGTACAGGAGACTGAAGGCCACTGTTGATATATGACTGGCTGTTAAGTTATACAACACACCAAGGTAAGATGGTATACACACACAGACATATAAACACACCTGATCTCCAGTACAGAAGACTAAATGGCCACTGTTGATATAAGACTGGCTGTCAGGTTATACAACACACCAAGGTAAGATAGTGACATGGTGAACACACACAGATACAAAATCCCTGGTACAGGAGACTGAAGACCACTGTTGATATAAGACTGGCCGTCAAGTTATACAAAACACCAAGGTAAGATGATGTACACACAGACATATACACACACCTGATCTCCAGTACAGGAGACTGAAGGCAACTGTTGATATATGACTGGCTGTTAAGTTATACAAAATACCATGATAAGATGGTGTACACACACAGACATATACACACACCTGATCCCCAGTACAGGAGACTGAAGGCCACTGTTGATATAAGACTGGCTGTTAAGTTATACAACACACCAAGGTAAGATGATGTACACACACAGACATATACACACACCTGATCCCCAGTACAGGAGACTGAAGGCCACTGTTGATATAAGACTGGCTGTTAAGTTATACAACACACCAAGGTAAGATGATGTACACACACAGACATATACACACACCTGATCCCCAGTACAGGAGACTGAAGGCCACTGTTGATATAAGACTGGCTGTTAAGTTATACAACACGCCAAGGTAAGATGGTGTACAAACACAGACATATACACACACCTGATCTCCAGTACAGGAGACTGAAGGCCACTGTTGATATATGACTGGCTGTTAAGTTATACAACACACCAAGGTAAGATGGTATACACACACAGACATGTACACACACCTGATCTCCAGTACAGAAGACTAAATGGCCACTGTTGATATAAGACTGGCTGTTAAGTTATACAACACACCATGGTAAGATGGTGTACACACAGTGTCACACAGAGGACATATACCCACAGCAAATCCCTGGTACAGGAGACTGAAGGCCACTGTTGATATAAGACTGGCTGTCAAGTTATACAATACACCAAGGTAAGATGGTGTACACACAGTGTCACACAGAGGACATATACCCACAGCAAATCTCGGTACAGGAGACTGAAGGCCACTGTTGATATAAGACTGGCTGTCAAGTTATACAACACACCAAGGTAAGATGGTGTACACACAGTGTCACACACAGACATATACCCACACCAAATCCCTGGTACAGGAGACTGAAGGCCACTGTTGATATAAGACTGGCTGTTAAGTTATACAACACGCCAAGGTAAGATGGTGTATACCCAGTGTCACACCCAGACATAAACACACACCAAATCCCTGGTACAGGAGACTGAAAGCCACTGTTGATGTAAGACTGCTTGTTAAGTTATACAACACGCCAAGGTTAGATGGTGTACACACAGTGTCACACACAGACATAAACCCACACCAAATCCCTGGTACAGGAGACTGAAGGCCACTGTTGATATAAGACTGGCTATTAAGTTATACAACACGCAAAGGTAAGATGGTGTACACACAGTGTCACACACAGACATAAACCCACACCAAATCCCTGGAACAGGAGACTGAAGGCCACTTTTGATATAAGACTGGCTGTTAAGTTATACAACACGCCAAGGTAAGATGGTGTACACACAGTCTCACACACAAACATAAACACACACCAAATCCCTGGTACAGGAGACTGAAGGCCACTGTTGATATAAGACTGGCTGTCAAGTTATACAACACGTCAAGGTAAGATGGTGTACACACACAGACATATACACACACCTGATCTCCAGTACAGGAGACTGAAGGCCACTGTTGATATAAGACTGGCTGTCAAGTTGTACAACACATCAAGGTAAGATGGTGTACACACAGACATATACACACACCTGATCTCCAGTACAGGAGACTGAAGGCAACTGTTGATGTAAGACTGGCTGTTAAGTTATACAACACACCAAGGTAAGATGGTGTACACACACAGACATATACACACACCTGATCCCCAGTACAGGAGACTGAAGGCAACTATTGATATAAGACTGGCTGTTAAGTTATACAACACACCAAGGTAAGATGGTGTACACACACAGACATATACTCACACCTGATCCCCAGTACAGGAGACTGAAGGCCACTGTTGATATAAGACTGGCTGTTAAGTTATACAACACACCAAGGTAAGATAGTGACATGGTGTACACACACAGATACAAAATCCCTGGTACAGGAGACTGAAGGCCACTGTTGATATAAGACTGGCTGTCAAGTTATACAACACATCAAGGTAAGATGGTGTACACACAGACATATACACACACCTGATCTCCAGTACAGGAGACTGAAGGCAACTGTTGATGTAAGACTGGCTGTCAGGTTATACAACACATCAAGGTAAGATGGTGTACACATACAGATACAAAATCCTTGGTACAGGATACTGAAGGCCACTGTTGATATAAGACTGGCTGTCAAGTTATACAACACAACAAGGTGAATTAATACACAGACAGAGTGAAAGAAAGGTAGAGAGATAAAAAAAAACAAATTGAATTCAGAAAGAACTTGAAGTATGCATTCTCAGGAATGCAGGCCTCAGCCATGTGGAGGGTCCTGAATGTGAGGAACTCTGCAATCAGTGTTTTCATTCACTTATTGGCGGATATTCTAAAGGTTCATAGGTGCATATGTTCCCCAACAAGCTTCTGCATTCAAAAATTTGGCCCATATTCCAATGTTCAATTGGACATATATGACTGCACATTTTAAAATATTCCTGGAAATCTTTCCTAGGGCTGGATCATGAGCTGGACCCACACAGAAATCTAAATGATTCTTTATTGGCCCAGCCTGAGGTGCTCTGAAAATTTCATGGGATTCCATTCATGTTTGCATGAGTTATGTTGTGAACAAACACACAAACACACACACGATCGGGAATGAACACAAGCCCTCCTGGCAGAGGCAGTTATTGTACCAATGTATGACTTTTTACACTGGGAGATGAGATGAATGCTTTCCATGTTGGTGACTATGTAAAGGGTGTCTTTTTATTTTGTTTCCAAGTCTTCAGCATTGTTTGTCATGATATTTGACTGTTAAAACTCAGAAAATATCATATTAGGGGAATTGCATATGTTTGGTCATTTTACCATAATATCATAAACTGATTCAACACCTAAAGTAAAGTAGAGAATGTAAGTCTCACACACATTCCTGTAAACTTATCTTATCTGAGGAGGTTTCATCTTAATGTAAAACAATGTTCTGTTCTGTCCATCATATGTGACACTGAGGAATAGAGGAAAGACTAGTCTATACATCAATTTGTTATGTAAGAGGGCTAAAGTATCATGCAGCACTTTGCAAGCGACCATAAACTTTATTTAAGAGGAGATATATAATTCTATATTTTCAATCAGGGTTAGGTTCAGATGTGACCTTGGGCATTTTAATGCAAGTGAATTTGTTTCAATAAAATCAACAGCAAATGTTCTTTATCAAATACAAATGCAGAGGACAATGTGATTCAAATTTTCCAATGCAATGGCAAATGTTCTTTACAAAAAAATATATACAGTTTAATTCTGTTGTCAGATATCAAGATATGTGTGTATTTTGTAATGATTAACTTGGTCTATACAGGTGCTGAAACCATTCATGGTAGAATAAATATTCGAAAATTTATTTTGAATGACGATTTATTGTTATTATTATTTATAGACAGAGTTTTAAAACAGCATGTGCATTTACAATTGAAATCAAATGTTTTCAGATCTGCATTTAAATACAAATTCGACATTTTCAAATTCATCTGCATTAGAATCCAAGCCTGTTTGCTACTAGTAGAGTTTGAAGTTGAAGGCTGCTGATGTCATGTGAGGTTAAACTTTGTAAAGTAGGCACATTTAAACAAAGACAACACTGTAATTTTCAGGCCAGGTCTGTCAGAGGAGGAGCGACTTGAGGCATGCTGTGAGGTCCTGAGACAGAAGCTTGGTGAACTTAACGACAGGATGTACCGGGAGGTTCACAGTCACCTAGAGGCCGCAGTGACCAACTTCCTGGCTAATGCCCGGTGGAGGTTTATAGACCCTAATGGTCCCAGGACAGGGAGAGTGGATGTGAAAAAGGATAAACCGATCATGTGGAAGTATGTTAAACATGGCACTTACCAATAATTATAACTCTCCCACACAACAAATGGAAAATATATACGGAAAGAGTTTCAAAATTGTATATGCAGAATGTTTCCTAACCAGGATTTACAAACACGTCTCAGGGAGTTGTTTCTAAAACAAAACTGGTGTTAGAATGTAGGAATACTCTAGATTATTCTGACATATTTCTTAAGCATGGTGGATCTTTTGCCAATTTTGTTGTATGAAAAAAAAATAAGGGTGTGCCGGGCTAATATTTGTCTCTGACACAATTTTTTTCCTGTTATACGACAGAATTAGTGTTGGACAATTTCTTGCCATTGCAACATCATGGCTGTGGATTCAGAAATTATCATGGATTTGAAATTTGTGGTTTTGACCTAAAACACTGTTCTTGGGGTTGAAACTTTTACGGATTAATCTTTGCTGCGAATGTAAGTGCATGCACACCTACTTCCAAAGAGTCACATGTGAGGCCAACACTGTTGGAATCTTTAAATTATGCTCATTCCAAGTAGAACTGAATACCTTTCTGACAATAACAATTATTTTTTAAGTATATTTATTTAATTAAAAAGGTATACATAGTTTCTGTGCTTTTTATTTATCAGTATCATTTCTAGCGTGGACAGTGACAGTGGACCAACATGATGTCATTGCTAAGTGCATAGGGACTATGGACTTTTAAAACTTCTAAATTAAACTAAATAATTGTGGAGTTTTTAATTTTGTGGATGAAAGTTAACCACAAACCCGACAAACATTTCTGAATCCACAGTATATATCCCAATGCCGTTAAGCATAACACAAAGAAGATTGGGTTTGGTTAATATATGCCCAGATTTAAAATGTGCATGGCCAGAATACATTATACTGATGTATGTCTGCGTGCACTCTGTATGTGGATTGTACGAATACAGGAACTCTCGGCCCCAGAGACACTCGTCCCAGAGACACTCGGCCCCAGCGACTCTCGGCCCTAGAGACACTCGGCCCCTGAGACGCTTGGCCCCAGAGACACTCGGCCCCTAGTCAGCAGGACCCAGCGACACTCGGCCCCGTCTGGTCGCCGCCCCCAGAGACAGTCGGCCCAGGGCATCGGGTCCGATACTGGCCTCGCGAAACCCCTCAGAAAACAACCTTCCCGTAGTTATCTCTTCTGGATTGTTATCCCCTCACTTGATGAGCCACTCGAATTGGAGAAGTTCCATAGTCGTGGTGGCCTGCATGTAGGCCCTAGTTGAACCCCACGAAGCAATTAAAGTTAATTTTTTTCCATAAAATAAAAAATATAGCACATACAATATATATATATATATATATATATATATATATATATATATATATTTATATATATATTTATATATATATATATATATATATATATATATATAGGTGTATATAAAAATTAAAACCATGCTTATTTCTGAAACAATATCTGTATAATAATCCATATGATTTTTTATCATATTCCACAAATTATATGAATTTTACACACAATAGAAAATGCATGGCCAGGTGTTATGTCTCCTCTTAAATTATTAGTTTTCGTAAGCTTATGTGTTCGTTCATTTCAACTGTTTCCTAAAAGCCGCATTAACATACCCCAAAAAAAATATTGGGGCCAGGCCTCAGCACGGACCGTCCTTTCTTGTGAAACATATCTTCGTGTAGCCCTGATATCATAAAATTATCTTTGTATATGACTTATAAAAAAAAATTATAGATGGTTAAATAAAAGGTGCTGAACCATTATCCTGTGGTGGTCACGCCAAATAAATGGATGCAATAAACATTGTAGGAGCCAAATATAATCGGTGTTTATATTTTTTTTATAATACGCTGTAGTGTTTATATAAATGAATCAAGAAATAACTGTTATAAAATGAGAAATTGTCACCGTTGAATTTACCTCGGTATTGATCCGTTTGTCTCGGTACTGATCAAAGTCTAATTGCCGTCTTTGTGATCTTGTTGGCTGTGATTACTGCCGTCATAACAATGACCTTTGATTGCATAGTAAGTTCGGTAAACCCCTGATTGAGCATATCAATAATCAACTAACCATGAAGTCATTAACAAGCTAGGTGGACAGAATGGCTGAATGAACGAAAGAAAAGAGGAGGGAAAAATCGGAATATATATAGATATACAGTGGCGGATCCAGAGGGGGGGTTTAGGGGAGTTAAACCCCCCCCCCCCCCGTCGCGAGAGAAAATTACTTTTTTTGCAGTGTTTTCCCCAGTTTTTTAAGGCTAAACCCCTCCGTCAGGTTTTGTGGACCTTTTAAAGGGTATAATTAGTCCCTTGGTGTAACAATAAACCCATCCCTTGCCAAAATCCTAATTACCGTTCCTAATAGTCGTAAATTACAGTTTCTTTATGATTTTGGCTTTGTATATATATGAATTTTGTAGACATATTAATCCCATTAGAGAAGAGTTCTTATACCATTGCTTTTTTACGTACGCTCTGTCATTAGTTAAAACATTAACGATATTTGATGTGTATATGTGGAAATAGTCATAATTTACCGTTTCTTTAAGATTTTGGCATTGTGTGTGTATTCTTGTTTCTTTATGTACGCTCTGTCATTAGTTAGAACATTAACGTTAGTTAACATTAGTTAGAAATTAGAAGTAGAAAACACGAAGTAGAAAACACTTTCTACTTTGATTTGTTTTATATATGTGTGTAAATTGACAGTAAACTTGTATATAAGCCCCCTTTTTAATTTGTAATTTGATGACTTTACGGGTAACTTTCATATACTTCATTCATACTGTGATATTTGGAACGTTTTCTATTTCGGTTTGGGTATATATTGGCTATTATCATAATCAGGAAGTACATATTTAACATTAAACACTCTTTTCAATTAATAAATACGTTTTACTTTCACTTTCTGTCGTTTTTGTTTTGACTCATTAAACCCTTCCCTAATGAACCTAAGACGGTAAAAAACGGGCTTCCATTCTCCGACTTCCGACTCAGTATATCTATGAGAAGGTTGTTTTCTGAGGGGTTTTTCTAAGCTAGTATAAGACGGGGAGCTAGTATCAGATCTCTGGCCCGGAAGGGATAACTACGGGAAGGTTTTCTGAGGGGTTTCCCGAGGCTAGACCCCTGGGCCGAGTGTCTCTGGGGGCGGCGACCGGACGGGGCCGAGTGTCGCAGGGTCCTGCTGACTAGGGGCCGAGTGTCTCTGGGGCCGAGCGTCTCAGGGGCCGAGTGTCTCTGGGGCCGAGAGTCGCTGGGGCCGAGTGTCTCTGGGCCGAGTGTCTCTGGGGCCGAGAGTTCCCGTACCCGGATTGTACACATTACACTTTATCCTACAGGTTGACTGTCAAAGACCTTTAAACCAGTCAAAGCATGTTGTCTTACACCCATTTTGTGTGGGAAAGGAGTATTCAAACTTGTTGATCTGATTATATGAGAGGTACTACTACTAGCCCCATGGAATATCTGTTTTGCATATGTTTGCTTACAGTAAATCATAATACATCAGTATAATAATATAAATGAAGGCTATTAGGCCTAAAAAACCATTGTGTTGAAAACCCTTTTGTTTAAAGTCTGAGGCCACTGCTTCTGAAAATATATGACATTATAAGAAAATTCAGCTCTTGGATATGTCAATATTTTTATGTTGCTCCCTTTGACTTTTTAACAGCAAGCTTAGTTTATAGTTGCAACAATTTAAAAATAAAATGAAATTCTGATGTTGGCAATTGAAAGTTAGTATTTTGGATACAGTTGAATGTCAGTTGAATCAGTCAATGAATATTAACAAATTCTTCACCAGTTAAAATTAACATATATTTTTGGACAACATTCAACATTGATATTTGGGACGGTATTGTTTCAGTTACTTCTTGCTGCCTGAAGAGAAGATGACTGTAGAACAGGAGGAGCAGAGGATGCACACAGAGCAGGGAGCGTTCTGTATGGCTCACAATGGCTGGGTCATGGGTGATGACCCCATGAGGAATTTCGCTGAACCAGGTAATACTTAATCACAGGAGCAATCACAGACATGTCTTATATGCATTTTCTGTAGAGCAGTGTTCAGAAAAACTGGTTTACGACTTCACTTATATGAGTTACATATTGCATCTTTTCATGTGGTCACTCTACACATACCCTAGGCATTGTTTGATGTTTTTTATTTATGCTGTGTATATCATGTGAACCTATGTGTCCAAAAGATATCCAAGAAATGGTTTAATGGATTTGATTATAATGGGAGTAATAGGTCAGGTGTAGGAACATCTCAAAGTGAAAAATTGTTTATGTAAATCTCTGTGCAGATAACTTCAGGATGGTTGTTTAATGGTTCTGGCAGTATATATCTGAAGAGGTTACAACATGATCACATAGCCCTCTGTTAAGCACATATTATGAACGGATATGATAGTGGCATCTCAAACTATATTAAACCTAGATGTAGGTTAATATACATGAAGCAGGATGACAGGTGTTGTTTTTAAATGGATATGATCTAGGGTTGGAACAATTGCTGGGATTATCATGATATCTTGACGGCTCTGATAATCATATCATTAATTTCCCTATTAAGCATTATTGTGATATCATAATACACCTTTATGTCCAAAGATTTGGTATGCACTCATGCGCTTTTAGGTTATTACTTAATCTTAGCTTCACCAGGGTCTTTCTGTATTCAGAAGATCATTTATTTAAAGGATCACATTTATTTACACTCCTGGCAATCACATGGCATTCTGTATATAGATAATCTTTATAATATACAATGGTAATGGTGTGTTCAAAATGAGGTTATCGATAAAAAGACAGAATCATCTTCATTGAAAATTCTAGGGATTTGCCACCTTATAGTAATCCAGGGAACATATTGTGAAGTACTGACAGTTGTGACATGAGGGCAAGTGCTGCAGTTCCCACACCAAATACTGATATTATGATATCACGGTATACCACTCTTAATTTCATATCATTATCATGATATAAAAAACTGATATCGTCCCAACCCTTATATGATCTAGTGCAGCTACATCATGACTTTGTGTTACAAGACACCATTCATTTTATCAATGTAGAGACCAGTCATGTATATTATATGAAGTATTCTAAATGTTATCCACTTCCTCTAAAAGCCAAGACAATATAATCATGATAAATATTTCTGCATTCCAGCAATGTGAGAATGTCAGGATACATTCAATATGATTATTGATAAATATTTCAGGTTCCAATGTCTATCTCCGACGAGAGTTACTGCCATGGGGTGACAGTGTAAAGCTGAGGTACGGGAAGGGCCCTGAGGACTGTCCATTCCTGTGGAACCACATGGCAGAATACACACGATATACAGCTCGTATTTTCCATGGTGTCAGACTTGACAACTGTCACAGCACTCCAATCCATGTGGCTGAGGTATCAGTTTATTATTATTATAACAAAATAGGAAAAAAATAATTTGAAATTCTTTATGTTAAAGTTTCCTAAGTAGTTTGTTGTACAGAGCAGACATTTTTAGCATGATTTGTTTGAATTTGCAGATAGGGGTTCATGTTAAATTGTTATCATAATCACAGCTCAAATTACCTATGAACCTCCTTAATATGAGTATAGGTTAAATCTTTTGCTGTTGTCCTTTGAAAAAGTAATCTTATTGATAATAAATTATAAATTTGAAAGATATATATCCTTGATATATACTTTATAATATCAGGCAAGACCTGTTTACCTTATCAAGAATTTCATAAGGATTAAAAATTGGAGCGTCCAGGATGCTCAAGTCAACATTTTGGAGAGTCACATGGTATTTCGGAGTGTCCTAAGGGAAGGGAATCTGTGTAAAAATTATGAGATTTATGATTTAATCAAAATTTTTACTAAAATAATTGTTACTAAATTTTATCATTATCATATCATTATATGATTATATATCATGTTAAAAGATCATCTTATTATTGTGATATATAATGGTCAATTGATAGTTGTCAGTTGTCTGGTTTGAGGTAGTTGTCAATTGTTAGTGGCTGCTATAAGAGCCAGCTTTGATCCTCTGCCTTGTACAGTCAGAAATTTGTGTGTCTGATTGGAGGCTCAGACACCCAGACCAAGTGTCTGAAAGAGATTTTCAGCATCACATATGCCTGCCTCCACTTTCTTAAAGCCCTCCCCAATTAAAATTTGAATAAAGTTGTGATATAAATTTTTAGCAGGTAATAATGAGAAAATGTTTAAGTTAAAAAGGTAAAGATTTTATTTTTTAGCCTATGATACTTACTGATAAGACATTTGTTTTCAGTATATGCTGGATGAAGCCAGGAAGGTGCGCCCTGACCTGTATGTTATAGCAGAGCTGTTTACCAGTAGTGAGCACATGGACAACCTCTTCATCAACAGACTTGGTCTCACATCACTCATCAGAGGTACACTTTCATGGCATCATAACCACATCATTAGGCCGTCTTTTGTCATAATATTGATTTTTTTTTTAAATTTAGTGATCCAAATATCTATTTGGATTCTTTTTCAGATGTTCTCAAATAAATTTTTAAATGAATACATATGGCCGCTTTTCAGGTGAGCAATCAACAACCTCCTTTTATAATAACTATTTGTAAAGACAACCACGATAGCTAAAGTTATGCCATCAAAATATATTTATTTTAGGCTGATTACACATTTCATCCAATAATTTCAAATAAAAGACAGGATAACAAGCCATATGCTCCTATTAAGAATGGTAAAAAAAAATGTTTACAGTTCAAAAAAGGTTACAGAAATTTGATACTTGAAATGTTACCTATATTTCTCTTCATAATATCCCACATTGTATACCACAGCTTAAAGATTACTTATTTTTACTCAGTACTATAACTGTATGAGTATTGCACCTTAACTCATACACCAACACCTTGATAACTGTTTAACATTCAGTGTGACCTTACATCAGACCTTAAGCATGATAGTGTGAAGTGTCCATTCTAGTGTCCTGATAACCTTTAACTTTTTTTATTATCATCAGTGGACCAAATCAAAATTTGCTTTTTAGCTTTGTTTGGAGTGAAAACAAATGTATGATCTTTCAACAGAAAATGTGATTCACACTAAACATAAGGATTCACAGCGGAAACAATACACAAGTCAGTGAATGTATCCACACAAAGAAATGTAACATTCCACTGAAGAGGTTATTGAATCAACATTGTTTAATAAGCCCCTAATGTGACAATTTGAGAGATAAGAGAGCTCTGTTGTTATTACAAGATGGGCTAACTGTACCAAACTGTCAATGCCATCCAAGTCAAGAGCCCCAAAGGAACATGGAGCTACATGTGCAGTGCCATCAACAAGGGTGCAGGAACAATATTCATCAGCAAGGAGAGGAGGAACTAGTGAATGAAGCCAAGAGGACAACACTGACTAATACAAGAGCATCCCCAGCCAGTGCAACCTGCAGGCTTCTTCCTGATTATCTCTTGAACAAGTGGCATTACAAGGACACCAAGTGAGCCACTAGCATACAACAAAGAAATCAGCCTGACTGAAGACATGTCAAGACAAGGGAGGTCATAAAAAAAAAAAAAAACTAAGGATATCTGTTGGGATATGAGATGAATCCTCTCCATATTCTTCATCAATTCTGGAGAGAGGGCAAGATGCAACATGACATGTGCAATGTCATGACTGTCACCTTGTCAATAAAAATTGGGGGACTGTAACAGCTGCCAAGAAATTGCTTCGTTAAGCATTATAAGAAAAGGTTAAGTTTGCTTTGCCTTGATTGGACTGCCAAGCACCACTGACAAGAACAGATTAATCAACAGTCAACCTTGCCACTGTCTTTCAGCTTGGCTAACTTCTGGAAAATTGTCAGGAACAGCAGATGCTCCTGTACTTCGTCTTCATTGACCCCACCTAGGCCTTTGACCTTGTGAGACCTTGTGTGGCCTGTTCCAACTGAATGAGATAATCAGCTGCCCCCCTCCCCCAGGGTTGCTGACAAAATATGATTTCTTTCCACGACAGCGTAAAAAAGGCACACAACCTTAGACAAATTTAACTACAAACCAAGTAAGATGGTATTGAATGGATGCTGATGACGAAAAAACTTGCATAACTGGGTAAACTGGTTTATACGGTCTAAATGGCCGAAACCACAAGTATAAAGGCTATGCGTCTTGAAACCGCCTTTGCGGCTGTGGATGCTGTAGCTTTCTAAAAAGGTCACCGGCTCGGGATGTACAGTGGTGGCCTCTCACGGCTCTGCTTGGCTTGGTGTGGCATGGCGTCTGTTGGCTCAGAGAATGTGCATAAGGAGCGCACAGGGCTGAGGTCTTGACCACAGCAACCTTTAGCTGCTTGACGAGCGTAAACTTCTTCAGTCAGCCAGTCAGTCAGGTATTGAATGGAGTGAAATGTGTTCTAGCAACAACACTCTTTGGCATTTTTTTCTCATTGCTGCTGTTCTGTTCTGCATATTATGAGATTTGGCAGAGGAAATTAACTTCCACACAAGGAGGGGTTGAATGTGCTTCACCTGGGAGCCAGGAGTGAGATCCCCATTATGTAGCTTCTGTTTGCTGATGATACAGCACTGGCCTCAACACAGCAACTGATCAACAGCTTTATGAGGTCTTGTCAGGATTTTACCTGACAATCAGCATCAGAAACATCAGTCTGATGGACAGCTCAAGCTGAAGTGGTATTATGTGATCCCACAGCACTTTGCTGTATGACAGTGAGTCATTATGGAGAGAAAACAGGCTTGAAAGCTTCCTTCTCTGCTGTATTTGCTGCATCCTGGACATATCTTGACGTTACAAAGTTTAAACACTGAGGTATAGGCCAAAGCTGGACCCCTACCCTGCACATCACACTATGCTAGGAGCATCTTATTTGGCTGAGCCATGTAATCATACAGCTGTCTGGCTGAAGGATCCTGCCATAGCTGTGGTTCAGGGATGTGTGTAAGAGAGATCTGAAACCCAAAGACATTGTGCACCATTGGGAGTCTCTTGCTGACAATCATAGCTGATTTGAGGAACAGTATCACTTAAATATGGAGACTGGTGAGGACCAGAGAATCCAAATGCTGGAAGGAAGAGGGAGGAGAGCCAGCAGATCCAAACTCACTTAGACTTCACCTGCAGCAAGTATTGCATTAAAACTACCATGCCACAGTGAGACTACTCAGTCACCTCACGAGCTGCTCACAGACTGAATGACCAGCCTTGAGACCACCATATGCACCATATCTCCTAAGACATAAGTATGACAAGTACTTGTTACGTTTCAGGAGATTTAGGTATCTGGCTGTTATGGAAAGTACTCACTTTCCATCCATGTGTTAAGATTTTTTCTGGTTCACTTTTCACCCCCATGCCCCATTCAACCAGTGGGTACTAATGCCATTCTCACGTGACATCTGGCCTCTGTCGTGTGTATATGGTCCATGTACAATTTTAGCAATATAACTCTTAATTCTATTTCCCTTGTGGTTCTGGCTGTGGTTATATTCAAATTCTCAATAACCAGTCTATTTTGGCTGCAAATTATTATCATGGATCAGGAGTTGATGCTGTTGCCTGAGTTATTTGTTGTCTGGTACTACCTGAAGAGTGATTTCTCACCACATTCAACAGTTTTAGGACTGAGGTGAGTATATTTGTTCTAATATAATGTTTCGTCATATGTAGCATCATTTTCTCTCAGCTTTAATTTCCTTTCAGGTTAGATATAAAGAGAAAATTGGCAGTTAACATATAAGCAGTTTGACTACTGTAGAATACATTGTGTCTTCTGCTGACATATAAAACCCATTGCTTATCTCAAAGTTGTTGAAGGATTGGTTTGTGTAATCACATGTGACCCCCAGTTGACATTTAAAGCAATTGAGGTCCATGCCTTTATGAACAGTCTTGATACAGAGTCTTGGTTTAAACTTAATGAATTCTCCCTTTCTTTAAAAATATCAGTTGACCCACCATGTCTTGCTTTTCATTTCTTCATAAAATATTTTGAGTAAGGGAGTCCTTCACTGAACATGAGAGTCCGTAAAATTAAGTAAGCTTGGTAGACTCCTGTTGTGTCTGTACAAATGGTGTTCAAAATAGATCAGTACATGGTTTTTTCAGATGTTCATCAACAAATACAGTTAAACTTTACCAACAGGAGTACCTGTGGGACAGAAAAAGAATGTTTGCATTATCGGATGGCCATATTAAGTATTCATGACATCCTAAAAGGACTGGATGGGATGGGACCAAAAATGGGTGACAGGGTGGTCATAGTACACAGGTGTTTGAGTTAAGAAAGGTATTACTGTCAGTCATTACAATAACATGGTGCTAACCTTGAATGTAGATGGCTTTACAATAATATTGGCTAACCTTGAATGTAGATGGCTCCCTGTGTGAAATGGAGGTTCACAGAGTGCCACATAGTGGTTCACTCAAAGTACGCAGTCTTTCCAGTCCAAGTACACAGTCTGTCCAGTCCAAGTACACAGTCTGTCCAGTCCAAGTACACTGTCTGTCAAGTCCAAGTACACAGTCTGTCAAGTCCATGTACACAGTCCGTCCAGTCTGTCAAGTCCAAGTACACAGTCTGTCCAGTCAAAGTACACAGTCTTTCCAGTCCTGGTACACAGTCTGTCCAGTCCAAGTACACAGTCTGTCCAGTCCTAGTGCACAATCTGTCCAGTCCAAGTACACAGTATTTCCAGTCCAAGTACACAGTCTTTCCAGTCCAAGTACACAGTCTTTCCAGTCCAAGTACCGTCTTGCCTTATTGCCTGTCATCATATTTTTATACCTTTTGTGTGCTTATCTTACCATCAGAAAATCCTTACCAATATTTCTTAATTCATTAAAGGTCATTTACTACTTAACTAGCTAATTTATTTAACTGTTTCCTAACTAAAAGAACACTGAAAACCTGTCAGAGAGATCTCATCCTTCAGTATCAGAATCCCTTTTTATCCTCTCAGTGTGTTTTGATATATAGTCAATACACCTTGAAGTGAATTAATTATAATTGACTGTGGTTTTCCCAGTGACATGAATTCTCAGAATTCATTCCTACATTGCCTTACTGTCAACTGGACCTAATGTACTTAAACATTAACATGATTTCTAACAATGTAATTTTATTTCTAAATCACCATAACTTGGGTATTTAAGTGATGGATTTCCCATCTGGAGTCATTGTTATTATTATTATTATTATTATTTTTATAATCCACATGTCTACGCTCATGATGTTTAAGGAAATATTAAACATTATCTGTATTTTCCAGCTAATAATGAAGTGCTACAATTCTTTCTTTAATTGCTCCCCTATTTCTTCTTATATGTGTATCTGAGTACTTATATTGGTGGTATGACTTCTGTATATTATTTTATCAATAATCTTCTGCCTGTTATGAGAATTTGTTCTTCTTATTTCTGAGCCTTTGTTTGTCTTTTAAATCAGGAGTTAATGTCCGCAGATAACTTTGCCCTGAAATTCTGACAAACTGAATCCTGACTGCTCCACTAGGATGATCCCGTATACTTGACAATCACCCATCAGAGTTTACTGGTTAATCTGAATTGTATATCTCAGTTCATTCAACTTTATAACCCTTTATTTTTATTCATTGGTCTTTACCTAGGGTGTGTGTGCTATGTTCACTCCTCAGGACTCTGATAGATCTAAGATACCAGTAAAACAGGATACTTAGTTTAATCCCATATCTGTATTTTTTTAACTCTGCTTGTTTTTATGAATGCCAGTCCTAATTGTAACAAGTGTCTGGCTGTTCGTTTTCTTTTTCAGATAAGATGCAACAATTAAGAAGATATTACTGGCAGAAAACAGGGCTCCCCTACAGGCTACTCCAGTGAACAACTTAGTCAGCTTCAATGATGTCATGATATATCAGCTGCCTCCTTACCCTTACATTCCCCCTCAAGAAAAAACTGTTTCCTTGGATAACTTTTGCTTTGCTTTTACTTTTAATAATTTTTACAAATTAGCAAAATAAGAGTACACCACTTGTAAAAGCTTGAAATCAATCATGTACAAAATAAGATGTTGATTTATTATATAATAAGTGGAGCAGAGATCTCTGAGATCTCTGAAAGTTATATGAGAAATACTCTTAATTGCATTTTTGTTAGGGCAAATTTCACGGTATGCTTTCAGAATATTATTAGGTTTTACATATTTCATTCAGTGGTCATTAAAAGGACCCATTAGACAGAGTTCAGACACCATTAAGCATCATGTGTCATACTGGGATCATACATAGATAATGATTCCTCTTGTTCATGTAAGTAAATGACATTCTCTGTTGTAGTTAAATTGTTGAACTTCACAGATAAAGGTCCTTAGTTCAATACCCACCAGAGGGAATGTTGACAAATCTCTGGAGAAAATCAAAGATTCACTCTTAATGTCTTAATTATTGGTTATGTTTTCAGTCTTGTGCATTGAAAATTAGAAATCAAGAAGGTTTAGTAATAACTTGGTCTTATATTCATGTATACCTTCATCCATAGTCCATAGACAATGCTTCCAACAGGCCATTGAGAGCTCTAGCTGTTTACAATATTGGTAGGGCCAGTTACTCTGTATTCCAGAATGTGTCAGGCACAAAAACAGTATGTACATAATGTCATAGCCAGTTCTTGTATGTGATTGAGAAAGTAAGTCATTCTTTTAATGAAATAACAGTATATGTACTTTTATTTCACTCATTTTTCTTGGTGACATGTAAAAGAACATTGTGTTGGTGGAACAGGAAGTGGAAGATCTGTGTTGCTTTCAATGTATGACTGGTATTACCAAAGCCATCTCTGGCATAATTTAATGCATTTTTAGCAGATCTTCTGTGAGGATACAGGAGAATTATGTGTATGCCTACTGGAACATGACTCTCAATATAAAGCATTGGATTCAGAAGACATTCAATTTACATGTATATGTATTGACATTTAAATGATGACTCAAGAAATATGTGATCCTTATATGCTGGTTCAACATAATTCAAAATTGAATTTGTATTTTCCTGTTAATTATATGAGACCAAAAACCCTGTTCAAGACATGACACTATAATTCTCAGTCACTCTGCTGAATTCCTCCCAGCAGGAACACCTCTGATGGATGTATACCTGGGCTATTTGAAAAAAAAAACAAAAAAATAGGCCTGGTTCACATCGGTATGAGTTAGCACAATCTTTTTTACATGACATTGACCACATATTACAGAACAAAAATTTGAAAAAAAAATAAACAAAAGTGACAAAAGAAAAACATTTCACAATATCATTATTCTGATATATCTACCAGAATAACTTCTGTAATATGACCATATATTACAGAATCTTAATTGAAAAAAAAATTAAGCAAAAGTGACAAAAGAAAAACATTTCACAATAGCATTATTCTGATATGTCTACCAGAATAACTTAGAAGGAAAAAAATATCAGTTTTCAGCTTGATACTGATGTCTCACCAAACTCTGATGCCAATAAACAAGTTTATAGTTCAAAATTTGCCTTCTATGTGGTGTCAGCATTTCATATTTTATCTGTATATATACACTGTATATATTTATGTCCAATGTTTGCACAATGAAGATATCCACATAAAGTAAACCTTATTTACACATAAATAAAAAAATTTGTGTGTAGGTAATCTTTCATACTTCATTTGCCATCAGAATATTCATTCACTGTACTAGCCATGATGTACAGTTCTTAATGTGCAGTTCATCAAAATGTAATTGTAAATTTCTGTGTTTTTGTATACACTTTGTACAGTATCATTGTAATAAACTACATTTGATTACCTTACCCTGTGTTGTGGATCTGTTTACTGTTGATATGAACAAAGTAAATTCTGTTCATTGGACCTAATCAAACATAATGTGTGAGATTGAGGTAGTAATATAAATCTTTGATTCATTGTTTATTTAAAATAAAACTTATTAAAATGTTAAACTTATTTTTGTTTTATCTTAGTTTGGTGACCTTCATGCAAATTCATCTCTCTGTTTGCCTGTTTATGGTCGGGTGTCCCTGTCATATCATTTTGACCATTTCAAAGAACACTCTGAGATTGCCTGAGTCAATCATAAAATTAAAAGCTGTGTGTTTTGAGAGTTAGCTAAAAGTTTGGCTGATGTGATTTATTTTTATTTCGTTCAATACACAAGGACTAATAATGATCATTGATGGCTCTGGTAATTGATATGATAAAATGAGTACATCTACTAGTTGTTCATTCAGAGCATTTAAATTTTGCATCTGTATCAGATTGAAGACAACGTAGTGGCATTAAAAAGTATTAAGGCCAAAAAAATTTAAAGGGAAGGTTCTCAGGCACCGCCTGCGTCAATTTTAACCCCCCGCATCAAAATTTTTATTTCGATTTTCAACAGAAACTTACCGATTTTGAGATGCAGCCGCTCGGAAATTTCTTTCAAGTAGATTAAATCATACAATTTACTTTGTTATGTAGTGCTTTAGCTTGTTTGGCAAAATAAATCTGTTATTATCATGTTTTTTTACATTTTTATCGAAACATACAAAAAAATAATAATAAAAAACCGCCCGCCCGCATTGATTTCTGAAAAAAAGTGCCTGAGAACCATACCTTTTTAGCTCAGCTGACTATAAGTCATCTGAGCTATAGTCGTGGTCCATTGTCCGTGGTCCATTGTCCGTCTGTCCGTCCGTCCGTCCGTCCGTAGATGTGGCACGTTTTGAAACCGTAAGACCTAGGAATCCAAAATTCGGCATAATGTTAGATGTCCCCAAGATCTCCTACCAAGCCGAAAACTGGGTCTTTGCAACTTCGTTCCTTTAAGAAATTAAGGAAAAACCTCAATTTTTTATTAAAAACCTATTTTCACACTTCAGGACTGCCTAATATCAAAACCACTCATCTGTTTTTCCTCATATTTACCATAAATATTCCTCTATATAGTTCCTATGTACATGCCAGAAATTATGTCTGTATTATTTAATTTAAAAAAGTTATGGGCCCAAACATAATGCATTTTGTAAAAAATCAGGAAAGATATTTGATCACTTAACACAAAAAATGTTAAAGCTATCGACCTTTTTTCCAGTAATATAACTTTAATTAATCAAAATTAAATTGTATACCCAAAATTAGATGAAAATCTTTTAAATTTTCTAAAATATTAATAAAAATAAAAAATTGGTACCTTAAATTTTGCCCAACTTTGACCATGGCACGTTTTTTTCCTGTAAGTACTGTGGATTTAATTTTCACAGCATGTTTTTGTTAGCATTTCAATTGTTAACACCAAAAACTTGAAACCAGTTGATCAAAAACTGTAGATTTTAATAAGTTTTCAAGCACCATGTAACATATTGTTTACATCAAGCTAGTGTTATGCAGTTTGCAAGAGCTCAGCTCCCCAGCTTCAGTTTTTAGTTCCTTAAATTCGGCATACAGTTAGATGTCTCCAAATTCCCCTAGCATGCCAAGAATTTGGTCACTAGGACTTAATACCTTTGAGATATTAATGTAAAACTTCATTTTTCCATTAAAAACCCATTGTTACACTTCAAGACTGCCTAATATCAAAACCACTGATCTGACTTTAATCATAAATAATATACATATTTTTCATTCTCTATGCACATGCCAGAATGATGTCAGTATTGCGTAATTGTTTTAAGTTATGGGCCCAAACATAATGCACTTTGTAAAAAATCAAGAAATATATTTACTCCCTTAACAAGGGCATTGCTGAAGCTAGAGATTTTTTTGTCAGGGATGTAACATTATTTAATCAAGATTCAATTGAATACCCAAAATTAGTTCTGAATTTTTCAAATTTTATAAGTTATTAGTATAAATATAAAATTAGTACCTTAAATTTTGCCCAACTGTGACCATGGCACGTTTGTGTCCTGTGAGCACTGTGGATATAATTTTCATATCATGCACACATTAGGATTTCAGCTTTTTAGTTTAGAAAGCTGAAAGAAATTGGCCAAAAATTGTAGCTTTTATTAATGTTTTTTATGAGACCCTGTCAGACTTTGGCTCTCTCCAGCCCCTCTTGAGTCACCTGTATGTTGACCTTGTTGACCTTTCATCAAATTATGCACGCTTGAGGCGAGGCATACAGGAATCCAGGCAGCTTATGGCCAGCCACAGTTGATCCAGGTGTCCAACCCAACTCATCTAGTAGTTTTAACCAACAACATAACAATAAACAATAAATTAATAAATTTTTATTGGTTTTTAATAACAAATTAAAGAAAAATAGAAAAGGAATTTGTTAGTTTATAATAACAGGAAATTAACTTGCAGTTACTGATGATATAAGAATCTTGTATCGATGGGTAGAATGTCACTTATTCCAAATAACACCATGCAGTCACCTATGGCATTTTTCAGTTCAATTTTAATGATAAAGAAGTAAATCATATTATTCATTACTAATCATTAGGGATCATATGAAGGAAATTAATGATAGACAAAGATGCAGTTGATAATATTAATCTAGATTCCTACTGTGTCTAGTGTGTACATTGATGTGAAATTAGTCCAAAATGAATTTTTTACAGTTATTTTTTAATATAAATAAAAGCCATAAAACCAGGTACTTATGATCATTATTTAAATGTGTGAATTTTGTATATTCTGGATTCTCAACATCATTGGTTGGTGAAACTGAATAAATACCAGACATGGTGCGAATACTTTGTAATTGTATTTAAATACGAATATGATTATGTACTCCATTATAAAATTTCTTGCATAAAGAATAGGAATTCAGGTAAAAATGAAAGTATATGAATACCAGTGAAAATACTTTCAAAATGTATTCATGAATGCATTCATGAATATATTCTTTAATATTATTTTAATAATCATATCAGTTATATTTCATTTAAAAAAATCATATGATTCTCTTATTATTTTTTATAAAAATTATATTTGGGACAATATTTGTAATTTTTTTTAATAAATAGTTAAACTCTTATATTATATGTTCTGCTTATAAGTTATATGGCCAAGTCAAAATCTGTGTGACAATAGTACTCCATTTGTTAATAAAATAAATGAAATCAATCCTCTTCCCTGTCTCCAAAGGTACTATCAAAATCATACATAAGCTAAACAACAACAACTCATAATACAGCTTATATTTATTACCACACAAAACCAGCATGTGCCTCATTTCTAAATAAAATTTTTTTATCATATATAACAGCTGAGCGTCGTGACCCACAGGTCCCTTGTTTTTATTTTGGCCTTATGTATTTTAGGTTATTTAGGTTATTTGACGCAGTGGAAACATCATCCCTTTTTGATAGCTTCATTATCATGATGCCTGCATGGTGATTCCTGAAACAGTAAAATATTACTACCAATATAAAATTGACACAGTCATTTAAACAGATTTGAAAATGTTCTTACCACACGCATACATATTATTGATATTTGATTGATAACCAGTCACTGAACCTTGTCTGATAACAGATAAGGTGATTTCTTCATACAACCACCCCCATATAAAACCACCTTCTGTATGTAGTGCAGATTGTTGAACCTGGACTGATAAATGGGTGGTCTTTGGAGTAATGGATTTGATAACTGATTTCAATAGGGGCCCTTGTTCAAATTCCATTCTTTTATTAACTTCTTATCTCACAAACATATTGAATTTGTTGAGTGCAATAAACTTTCAGTAAGTTTTATATATGTGATCATCAAATTAACCAGTATTTTACTGTTTATAATGATTTTCAAGTGAAAAGAAACAAAAGAAATTCTCGGGCCTGCCATAATAAAATCATTTCTACTGAAAATCAAAATAATTTGTGTTATATGCCAGGGGACAGGTTGGTGTAAAAATTGACACATGCAGTGCCTTAGAAATCAACCTCTTCTTAGCCTAAGCATCCTCTGTTTATATTTTTTATCAATTTCTCCACATTCTGTGAAGTTATAGGTGGCTGTATAGCTATTAATCCTGTTTTTTTTAGAGGGACTGAATGCCTGGGATGCTCATGAACTTGGTCGTCTAGTTCACCGGTTTGGCGGTCTCCCCGTGGGGTCCTTCATGCAGCCCCCAGCACGGCCACTCATGCCTACTGTGGCCCACGCCATCTTCTTTGATCAAACCCATGATAACCCTAGCCCTATTGAGGTAAGATCTTCAGCTACATCTGAAGTACTCATGAATACACAACTCGGTAGGCAATCATATTGGACTGGTACGCTTACTTTAGTTGTGACACAAGTCTTACTGGGAAATGCACTGCAATGGCCATCCATACTATTGCATTGTTATTATATTAATTATAACATTAGGTGTAAGTGATGAATTAACTCAAAAGAATAAATCTGAATTCACAATTCAAAGTGAAAAGTCATCTCTATGATAACTAATCATTTCCTGTGTGGCATAAAAGTTCTCTATGGTCCAGTAACCCTTCCGAGGCATGCTAGTATTAAAGTAGTCAGAAATTCAACAAACATGCAGGGGTTACATGTGAGTTACAATGGAATTTTCCTTGCACATGATAGGTATTGTGAGAAAGTATACAAAAAAGCTAACTATTGGGCAGGTTTATGTCAAGTGATAGAGTTCTTTTATTCCATGAGGCAGTGTCAGTGAGGTAATAAATAAAATTGATATAAGATTTTGAGGCACTCTGAAGCTGGTCATACTCTTATGTTAGAGGGCCAAAATGGTGCTATATCTAAAGCTGTATAAAATTTTACAAAGAACATTTCAAGCTCATTGACAACTTGCTCTCTGATAATGTAGAAATCATATCTTAGTTCTAATACCATGTTTTGTTGATATTATTGTTTTCTGAAGCAGGTGTTGTATGAAGTGACTTTTTGTTTGTGATTTAAATTTCAATGATTTTGTACATGGAACAGATTTAATTTCCTGTGAGCTGCTATTACATTCATAAAAATTTGTATGAAAACACAGGAAATCACACCATAAGATGACCACTCACAAAATGCAATTCCATAGAATCCTGTGGGGCCAGCATGGATGACATCATTGACTGTTAAATGTTTTTGGTATTCTGCCCTTATAATGCCATGATATCCAACAATTGTCAGTGATTTCCTTAAATATTCCACAATCCTTGTCTTTGTGTGATTTCAGTAGCTTTTTATTCCACAATTTTGTTACACAATTTAACTTTGATCCTGTGGAATTTTGTGTGTGAAATGATATATGTATCTGTGATTTAACTTACAGAATGCTTCATCAATTTGTTGCAGAAACGCAGTGTCCGTGACCCTCTGGCCTCAGCAGGTCTGGTTGCCATGACATGCTGTGCTACTGGTAGCAACAGAGGCTATGATGAACTTGTACCTCATCATGTAAGTAACATCCAGAAGAATAATCAAAATAACAAATTCTTATATAAGTTTTGGTAAACTGCATTGCATAAGCAATCCATCTCCTCTATTACATAGTTTATTTTGTATACTCTAGATATTCAGACAGTTATTTTCCATACTGCAGTAATGAAATGGCAGTCAGTAATTAATTATTTTTTTCCAATGGTACATTATTGTATATAAGAATTATCAGTCCTCTCAAAACCTTTACCTTTGATAACCAGTAATTTGCCACCCTGACCTTCCAGCACATGAAGTAATATAACTCATATTTTCATTAGTTCCTTGTCATTGAGATAGTGTGTTTATATGGGGATAAATGTCACAAATATAATATGTATCCCCAATTGTTTCTCACTCAGTTCATTAAATAAATGTCTTTGTTGTAACAGAACATTGGGACTCATTCTGAATCAGTTAATAACATTGAGTTTACAATGGTGAAACATGAACATACTAATGGTTTATGGCACTATAGTTGGGATTAACTATGGATATCCTTATGGATATAAAGCCATAATGTCCAGTATATGAATGGTGTCCAACTTCACCAACAAATAATTCAGTGATGCTCCATTTAATAATTTCTTAAATACACTCACCATCTGCTGTTCATTCCCTGCCTGGGATCACAGAGGTCATAACTCTCACCCTAAAACTCGCAAACTCTCATCTCTGTCAGATTTTCAATTCATTAGACTTAAGCTGTGTTTCCATGTGTGCATATATGCATGAAAAATCTGTCATATGATTTGTAACTGGAGTGTTTCCATGCATATATGCATATTTTCTCATACAAGGTTTGTGTTAAACAACATCACTCTTTTGTCTTTTTTTAGGAAGACCTGCTAGATCCACTGTTCCATTATGTTCAACTGCCATTTTACGCATATATGCATAATAGCTTAACTGTTTGTTTCTTGTGCCTTTTTATAAACTCCATACCACAACATGGTGTTGTTACGACTACAAAGACCGTTATGGTCTTCCACAACAGCTACAAGGAGCCCCTGGGGTTTCATTTCTACCCTGACCCTTCACTGGAACAAACAAAACTATTCAGTGTTTTTGCTCAGTGTACAGCACATCTCTATGGGATTGGAATGATTTGTGACATTTTATCCTTCTAGACAATTTATCTAACTAACCAAAGATAAAAAAAGTGTACTTAGCAGCCCAAATACAGAAAATTCTGTGATCGCTTTTAGGAAGTAAACAACATACATTTCAAGGTGACCTTATTTGTATTGTGTATGATTCTTTGTGTTATACTGGCAGCTATGAACCTTATAAAAGTAACTGGTTTTCCATAATACCCCTGCCAAATTTTAAATAGTTAACATTAATACTAACCACACAGTCATTATTTGTAGACATTACATTTGCTTTGTTAACAAATAGTTATTCTCCCTTCATGTGAGTCTGCTTACAACTAAATAAACCAAGAACATCAAACTTATGACAGTACATCAATGTTGTTTACAATCAAACACATATTTCAAAGGATATGTGTGGTGTTGGAATTCAAGCATTGTCAAAATTTATCATTTTCTTCAATATATTAGGCCAGATTTAAAAAAAAAAATATTTTATTAACCTTCCTACCAGAAATAACCTAAAATTAAAAAATGTAAAATTGTAACAATTATTGTATCCGCCAAAACGAAGTTTTGCGGATACTATGTTTTTGACCGGGTTCCGCCGCCGCCGCCGCCGCGTTCGTTTCCGGAGAACTCCTCTGAGACTACTTGACAGATTTTTCCGAAACTTACACAAATTATCGGGTCACATGTGAACTGGTGCCTAACCAAGTGACCTTGACCTCTGACCTTTCGTCTCTGCCCAGCGTCCGTTTGTGCGTCTGTTTCCACATAAACCCATATATCTCGGGAACCGTTTGACCGATCCGGAAAAAAATTTTACACAAATGTAGCCCTGGGATAGCTTTATAACATACACAACAAAAGGTGGCGCCACCTGCAACCATGTTTGCACAGTGTCCATCTGTTCATCTGCTTGGGGTTAAAATCACTCATATCTCTGCAGTGGTTTGACTAATTCACCTAAAATTCGGCATGCGTATACATCCTAGAGAGATTTCTCGATTTTATGACAGGTGGCGCCACCTACATTCACGTTAACGCTCCACACATAAACCCATATATCTCGGGAACCGTTTGACCGATCCGGAAAAAAATTTTACACAAATGTAGCCCTGGGATAGCTTTATAACATACACAACAAAAGGTGGTGCCACCTGCAACCATGTTTGCACAGTGTCCATTTGTTCATCTGCCTAGGGTTAAAATCACTCACATCTCTGCACTGGTTTGACTAATTCACCTAAAATTCGGCATGCGTATACATCCTAGATAGCTTTCTTGATTTTCTGACAGGTGGCGCCACCTACATTCACGTTAATACTGCAGACATCCAAGCTCATATCTCGGGAACCATTTGACCAATCAGGAAAAAGAATTTACACAAATGTAGCCCTTGGATAGCTTTATAACATACACAAAAAATGGTGGCACCACCTGCAGCCATTTTTGCACAGCGTCCATCTGTTTGTCTGTCTTTGGTTAAAATCACTCATATCTCTGCAGTGGTTTGACCAAATTACCTGAAATTCAGCATGCTTATACATACCGCATAGCTTTCTTGATTTTATGACAGGTGGCGCCACCTACATTCACATTCACAACGAGACATCCATGCTCATATCTCCAGACTCATTTAACCAATCAGGAAAAATTTTACACAAATGTAGCCCTTGGATAGCTTTATAACATGAACAAAAATGGTGGCGCCACCTGCAGCCATTTTTGCCCAGCGTCCATCTGTTTGTCTGCTGTGGGATAAAATCATTCATATCTCTGCAGTGGTTTGACTTTTCCACATGAAATTTTGCATGTGTTTATATCTTGGATAGTTTCTCGTTCAAATAACAGGTGGCGCCACCTACAATCATGTTTATGTGGCAGAGATCCATTCTAATATTTAACACATGTAACTCTATATCCCCTTGCCACTCAATCCATGCCTCACTTCACCCGTCCTTCTCTGATTTTGGCGGATACACGTAGTCGCTTGTCGACTACCCGTATTCTAGTTTTTACTTACCTGATTACAGTTTATTGTAAAAAAGAATAAACAAGTTTTGCTTTTCATGGTGATGAGTGCATGTTTACCAGAGATATTTTCATTTTGTTTTTAGATTCATGTTGTCACTGAACCTCGTGTGTATCGCAGCTGGACAGAAGATGACCAGACCACAGCAGCTACCATCAACAAGAAAACATGTTTTGTGGCAGCTAAAAAAGCAATGAACCAGCTTCATGCTGATCTGGGGATGAAAGGCTATGGACAGGTTAGCTAGCATCAGCTCTATGGCTACATCAAAATCTTGTTCAAAATTTTTCTGTCCATACATCTCAAATGGTGCGATGCATACACTACTCAGTTGGCATATATATTGGACTGGTAGGCCTACTTGAGTCATGACACAAGTCAGTACAGGAAAATGCCCTGCAAGGGCCATCCCCTCTTAATGCATCGGTATTGATGTAAACAATCAATTGTCTTAACAACAGAGTGATGAATTTACATAAATGAATACTTGTGAATTTGCAAACCAAAAAAATAGCATCTATATGTTAACCATGCATTTCCAATGCTGTATACTAGTTTAATATCATCCATATAACCCATATGAGACATGCTTTTATATGTTTGGTCAGAAGTTCAGCAATGGGGATTGACCAATATGCTGAATTATCATGGAAATTTTCTTGCATGTAGTAGGTGTTTTTAGAAGCTACAGTGTGGTTCTAAACATTAGATATCATGCTTCCCTAATAGGTTGTTAGACCCTTTTATGCCAGAGACTCAAGTGCCTCTAATTCAAATGGTCCTCTGGTAATTTACATAACCTTATTGTGGGCTCAATGTACACGATAATACCTTATAATGGTCTGACATTCACAAAGTCCTGGGAAAGCAAATTGATTTATCATATTGAAGAAACATGACAAAGAGGGATGAGACCTAAGGAATGCTGCATTGTCTGTTCCTGAGTGTATAGTAATCTGGGTCAGCAGGAACACTGTACCAAATGTTATTTTTTATTTTCAAATGAAATGCAGTATCCTATATAAATATCCTGATCTTCTATGGATTATGTACAATAATAACCATGTGACATAAAGTCAGAAATGTATATTTGTATGTAAAAATAAACTTCTGTAATTTAACTTATTTTTTTTAATTAAACATAAATTTGGTTAAGTCAATTAATGGAAATATCTTGTAACATATTTAATTGTTGCAATCCAAATATATCATTATGGCATATTTCTAGGTGTATGTGGATGACAGAGACAAGAACACAGTTGCTGTTACCCGACACAACCCAACCAGTCACCAGTCTGTAATCATGGTTGCCAGGACAGCGTTCAATAAATCTGAGGACCTGAAGACTGGGTTCGTTCCTCCCCTCACTGTGTCAGGTTAGTCTCCTGACAAAGCTTCTCTTATCACTGGTTTTAAGTATATATATATATTTTTTTTAAATCCTGCTGGTACAGTTTTTCAGTCTGGCATTTTAGGGCACCATTTCTTTATACGGCTCTAGCAGACCATGGACTAATGGTTTGGTACCAGCTATCAGGTAGATCTGTACAGAATAGATAACAACCTTTCCAAAGAAGGTATGATGAAATTTGCATATACTTTGATCAGATTTCTCATGAAAGCTTAATGGAATATACAGTAACTATGTGGGCTCAAATATCTTGCAAACATCGGTAAGACTCTTAATTTTCTTAATAATTAAGCATCTGATTACATATTTTAAACTTGACTGAAAAATAGCACAGTTTCAGCTAAGAAATCAAGAACTTTGTATTGAAGCATTATTTTAGAATATTTCAAACATAATACGATGCATTATTCAAACATTTCATTGTCTTCTTATTTGCTGAGCAGCACAAACCATTGGTCACTTGTGTTTCAGGCGTCATTGAAGAAGTGATTCTGGAAGCAAGAACAGAAAAGACAGATGCTGCTCCCTATGAGAAAGACCCTGTATATATAAATGGCTGTGATGAATACTGCTGCGTACTGCAGGAACATGTTGACATCAAAGACAGTCACATGGTGCGCATGGCAAGTGAAAATGGTGATGAGAAAGTTATTGAATTCATCAATTTCCCTCCAGGCAGTGTTATAGTCTTCAGGTATGTCAAAATGTCCAAAGGATAAGTGAATTTAAAATAATTGACCTATCCACCACAGCCCAAATGCTCTGCCCTTTTAACTTATTATGATAATGAGCCCCTAAAATGCTCCTACACAGGTCTTCCATGCCCATGGTAGCGAGTGCTGCTTAAAACATAAAAATGACGTCACAAAGGTTGATGAAGCGTGACGTCGTATTGGCTGACGTCATCAACTGGTATCTCCTGACCATTGTTTACTATATCACACTCATTGAGTTCTGTCATGCAGTATTTTGGATTATTTGTCTCATATGAATTACTTGCCAGGTAAGACATTATTATTCACTAGGTAGTCGGAGGAATGGCTCCTGCAACATATAGCCTAAAACTTTTTATACTGTCTTCTTTGTATAAAAAATATCCCGGAAAACATGCTGACATGGGTACTGGTAGTATTTACAGACTACACCTGTTTTGTTTGACAGAGCTCTGTCAAATTATGCAAAATTTTGTTTTTTTCAGATGATTGATGCTTTACAGTGTTTAAGGTCACCTAATTGGTTGCTCGTTAGTCCAATGCTTATGATTATTCAATGAATGAATATGGGATTAAGGTCACATAGAGTTCATGGATAGGTCAATTGACATTGCAACCTATCAGTATTGTTACAGTCATTTACCATACAGAGTTTTGATTCTGTCAGAAAGTCAACCGATGATTCACTGTGTAGGTTTTTGTTTGATCCAAGGTGTAAGGTCAGGAATGTAGTCAACATCAGAAATAATTCCCTGAGACCTCCAGTCCTGGCATTAAAATCACCTGCAATAATGATGTCATCATAATCCTGAATGACATACAACCGAGACATTAAATGTGAGAATAAAGCCCTGGTGTCTCTTCCCCAGACAGAAGTTTCTGGCAGTAGGTACATATAATATCAATTTCAAATTTGTTTCACAATGGATGAATTCCATGCCAAGAATCCCTTCAAAGGTTTTATCGATCACCTTAACAGCAAATGTATTCTAGTGACTACAATTTACTAGAATTCTCATCCAGCCTGATCCTTTTGTTGCTTTGACATGTAAAGTTTGCCTGTTCAAACCAAATCATAAGAATCCGTCTGCAGAGAGAGAGTGCTCTTTTGATCAAGTTTTATACAAACAGATTACCTCATAATTCATGTGACTAATTATTTCTGAGTGCAAAATTCTGTTTGCATTTGTCCAACTGTTTATGTTCCAACAGCAAATACAAAGAGTGTTTTTAAACAAGGGTTGGGTTTTCCCTGACCTTGAAAGTTCACAAAGTCCGTTTCAGGACTGATTCTGTATCTGTGCCTAGGTGGTGTTCCAGCTGAGTTCCCATTAATCAAGGTCATTTGGTGTGTTGTAGTGAGGGTAGTATCTAGGGGTCCTGAGTGCAACATAGTGAGAGCCTTCCTTATAGGAAGATGAGATGTTCACATGAATGAGGTTCTGCAGTCAGTTAAATATTTTGAAATATGGATCAGGTAATTCTAATTAAGAAAATAAGAGGAGTGGACTGACTTAATATAAAAGCCATACATGTGTATTTTCCTCAGAGTGTCCCTGCCACCACATATAAAGAAGTCTGTCTTGGCTGTGAGGAGCTGTTTGTCACAGTTTGGTTACCGCGTACACACCATCAGCGGTCGAAACCTTCAGGAGATCACCACCAACGACCTGGATAACGTGGCCAGTAAACTCTCGTTGAATGACCTGAACCGGGTGCTGTTTCGCTGTGACGCAGAAGAAAGGGATGATGGAAAGGGATTTGCTTCCTACAGTATACCAGGGCATGGACCGTTAGTGTACTGTGGCCTTCAAGGTAGGTTTACCAGATACAGCGTAATTGTAACCAGGGACCTAGAGTGTTTGTTACTGATAAGAGTTTTGTCTAAAAGTCTAAACAGAGCGAGTTGAATTTACTGAAATACTAAGCTAATCATGATATAGAAATTAAGTGTGAATAAAGAGTCATCTTTGTGAATTAAAATTATGTGATAAACACGAGTAATTTATAAAATGATAATTCTATCAACCTAATTTTTTCAACAGTTCAGTATCAGCAATTCACTGGAATTGCTGATATTGAACTGTTGAAATTATAAATCAATTATCAAAATTTTTTTTGAATTGAGGTACAGTTTTAAAGTTTGCTGATTTGTTGCATATTCATATATGTTTCTTATATGCTTTATGGGAACTAGGTATCATGTCCGTATTGAGTCGTATTCGAGCGGTCAATGATCTGGGACACCCTCTGTGTGGCAATCTGCGTGACGGGGACTGGCTGCTTCAGTACTGTGGGAACCGCCTGAAGGAGTTTCCAACCACTGCACCACTAGGAGTGTGGTTAGAGCAAGCATTCTCCCACCTCGCTCATCTTCCACGATACATGGTGCCATGCTACTTTGATGCCATCCTGACTGGAGTTTACATGGTGGTTCAGGAGGTGGCCTGGGCCAGAATGTCTGAGTAAGTCAGCTGTGGTTTGGTAAACCTATCAGACGTTTCATATTTCACTTTGTCTTAATTGATATAAGAGAATATCTGTCTTCTGTGGAGTACAGAAATCAAATTGGAAGATCGTGAGTTTGATTCTCAGCTGAGGTGGTGAGATTTTTCACTGGCCACCCAGATTGAGCACTCAGCAGGCTTAATGGGAAGGCTATGCCCAAAGGCTGTGTTTCACTCACAACTGAGTTTGCCATTCAGGGGTTCCTCGGTGGAATGACCCAGCAATGGGGAAGATTATACATCCATTGCCCGCAGGTGCAGTGGTCACAGGGCCTGGTTAACTCCCGGATATAAAATGAGAGGAAGCCTGTGATACTGCCCTGTCACATAATCTGAAACCAGAATGGAATTCTGCAGATGTTCATATACTTAGAGTTAAGCTAGCATTAAAAAAAGGAGGCTGTTACCTCCAAGAAATATTACAAAAAAAATTTTATCAATTAATTTTTACTGTTTAATGTATGACTGCTGTTAATGATTTTTCTTATGAGTTCATGTATAGGTTCCAACACCATCATTAAAGGGCAAGGATTGTAGGAGAAATATAACAGCTATTTGAATGGTTGTGAATCACCTATTCTTGCCTGTGTGTGCTGGCCATTATCTACACTCAAAGAAGAGTGTAAAATTCAGAATAAATTAACAACATAATTTAAGAAATTTGTATTATTTTGGTTAAATATTCGTGATAATATAAAACTAGAAATTTTGGTTTACATGGACCCTGCTTGTCCTGGAACAAGTGAACACTTCTCACTGTAGCACAATTTCGGCACTCTGACACTAAAGAGTCTACGACCAGCATACTGACTGTCAGAGTGCCGTTACATCCTTCAGCAAGCAACGCATTTTAAGGCTCTATGAGGATGCAAATATTTTCTTCATTTTTGACAACACCTCATGGCATACAAGTATGTTGCCACTTGACATAAACCAGACCAAAAGTTAGCTTTTTTAGTATTCTTTCTAATTACACCTCACATGAGTGAGAAAAATTCCATATTAACACAGCACATTGGTAAACCCTCTGCATGTTTGTTGAATTTCTGACCGCATGAATACAAGCATGGCTCACACAGTTTACTGGATGCAGCCAACTTGTACACATGAGACAGGAAATGACTCAGTTTGGGTTGTGAGTTCACATGTATTCTTTTGTGTTAATATATCATTCGTAGCCCAATATTAAGATTATGGGCTGTATACCATGATGATATGTAGCATGATGGAAGACCACTCTGATGCATTCCTCGATATGGCTTGTATCACAACTCAGGTTTTGCTTACCAGCCCAATATAAATGCTTACAGAGTTGTGTTGTCATGGCTAATCTAACAGTTAATTCCATACAGACACACTGTAGCATGCATGAGCTGTAAGTTCCTGGTTATGTAACTCTTATCTTAAGAATCTGACAAAATTAAAGTATCCAGCTCAGATCTACAGGCCAGTATAACCATAGTTTGTCAGAACCTGGGTAACCACCTTATGAAATATCTTATCCTCCAGATGAACGATGGAAAATGCTGATTAGTGGTTTACATGACAATAAGAGAACATTGCTGATACTGGAAAAATATCTATAAATTCATGGTTTGATATTAATACATTGCCATGTACAGGACTTATGGTTGAACCCATGGTCATTCTTAGAACCTTTTTTGTTCTGTAAAGCACTCCTGATTCAGTTTAATGGAGATAGAAGTCACTGTCCATCTCTTCATAATGGATACAATTGACTGAGTTTTCTCGTCCTGACTGAGAAACATCACTGCCATCCACCATTTACTTTTGTAATCAAGAACAATCACACCTGCTCAGGGAAAGCCTTGGGAGGGGATTAGGCGTACAAGGATGTGGTCTGGGAATATTAGAGAAAACCATGATTGTAATTGATGTAGCAGGAGCAGAGATGGGGCGTTCATTGGGGTTTGTAAAAAGTCAGTCTTTCTTCTGCTTAGCCCTCAGTCACCGAAGGCAACTATGTTCACTACAATGAGTGTGTTTTTTCATGATCCTTTATGCCAAGCAGATTCTTCCACTTTTATAATAAAAAAAGTTCTGCACTTCATTACCGTACTCACATTCCCAAATATTTTTCACTTATGTGTTTTATATGCAGTTTGTATGGGACTTACTATATATCTAGGAATTTGCAGTAAGTGTGAGAATTATCTGAGTGATTTCTGTGAGATTTAGATAGCAATATATGGAGAGATCAAGATGGCCCATGTATCAATTGTAACTAATTGTGCCTACCACCAAGTGCAGATTGACAGATAATGGAATATGTGTCTGAACTTATTACTAGTAGTGATCAGTCATCAGCCATTTATCTCAACCTAAATGAAATTGGAACCAAATCCCACCATTTGTTTGCAGTAGAACTGAAGATAGTTGAAGGATCATTTGACTGTTTGGTAAAAAAAAGTTGTGAAAATCGAGCCTGATACAGCGTTATATCATTCAAATGAGAATAAGTTTAAAAGTCACCATATCAATAAAACTGGCTCGATTAAACTGTTAAACTTATATATGATATAAGTGCTAACTTGAACAGTATTACACTGTCAAACCGTTTGTTTTACAGATTTGTGACAAATGGGTCATCCTTTGTGAGAGCGCTGGCCATGGGTTCTCTGCAAATGTGCAGCATTGTGAAGACAGCCTTGCTTCCACCCCTTGCAGCCACACTGGACCATCCTAAACCTGAGATGACCACTGACCCATATACGTCAATGCAGGTGCCCCTGTCAGTCACGTTGGCTGCTGGTTAGTTTACCTAAATCTGTATTGATTTGAATTTTAACATTTAAAAATTTTTGCAGAATATTGTCCCTACATAAAAGTTACTTTTAAGGGTTGCTCACTAAAAATCTGAGAATGGCCTGCTATTACAATAACTATTTATAGTTTATTACTGTTCATCATTAACCTTCCATTAAATGAAAGAAGGGTAATTGTTGTTGGTTGATTCTGTTTGTGTGTGTTTTTGTGTGTGTGTATCTAAAGAACAATTTAATTAAATGTGACACATAGATCAAAAGTGTGAGCACCTCTAGGTAATCAAGTATTTGTGTATATCCCAATGCAAATAACTCCAGGATGGATGGATTTGGTTGTAGCAGCATTGTTTACCTCAAGCTGAGGTAAACATATAAAATAAACAGTGTTTTTGTCAATATTTATTAATAAAAAAAAACATAACACCATTTGACCATATTTCAACATTTTGCCATTGAGGATTCAGTGTAGCTTGAAAAGGAGGTGCTTAAACCACTAGGCAGCATGCCAACACTTGATGTGATCATTGAGCAATTTTGTAAAGAGGCCAAGACATAAAGTGATGTGACTGACCATAATGATCTTACAAGCCGTGTCATGCATGCATGATGAAAGCCAGCTGCAGAGCAGTTAGCACATTAAATAATGATGGATTTGAAGTTTTGTGTACAGTTGAACCCCACCTTGTG
The DNA here is from genome assembly GCA_026874595.1 of Sipunculus nudus. NCBI lineage: Eukaryota > Metazoa > Annelida > Sipuncula > Golfingiida > Sipunculidae > Sipunculus > Sipunculus nudus. The sequence continues at coordinate 21,194,368 of CM049309.1, read as the reverse complement.
ACCACCCTACAATTGCCACTAGCCGCACAATTATGACCACTTTTCTTGGTCCAGAATATACATGATTCAGGTAACTTAGAATTTCACAAGTATGACCATCCCCAAATTACAAACACTGTAGTCTGTCCCAAAGCTGGTCGTAAATGTTGGGTTCCACTGTATTTAAACCAGGGCTGAATCATCATACAGTGAAGGGTTTGTGTGTAAAGACAATTTTTTTTTACTTAACAACTCTTACAGCTTCATAAAAATAATGTGATGTTATTATTGTTATGTACCACAGTTAACATTACAATATAAACCTCACCTAGCAACCACCTTTGTTTAACGACCACCTAAAAATAACAACCACTTGTTCATGGTCCCAATTATTTTTTGCTCATAATATAAAACCATGCTCAGGTGAGTGCCTCCAAAACCGTGACTACTTGATAGAGATCCTTTTGGTACTCATAATATCAAGGTTTTACTGTACTTAAAGTGATGAAAAAGTAAAGTCTTAATAGAAATAAGTTCTGAGATTTGATCCAGTGTGGCTGATGATTTTTAACATTTAATTTCAGGCCTACCTCATTTTGCAAGTGGAATTTTTCGAAACTGGGGCAGAGATACATTTATAGCAATCCGTGGTCTGATGCTCCTGACAGGAAGATTTGAGGAAGCCAGGTAAAGTGTGTGTGTGTGTGTGTACACCGTTTTCTAGCAGGCACATGTATGATATATTATATTAACTTGAGAATGCTGCCTGGTGTAGAGGGCTAAACACTTAATGGATTTATTTGCATATTCTGCTTTGTTAATTACTTTACTTGGATGGTCAATTAATATGAATCCCACTGTGTTTTCTTCTGTCTCATGAAATTAGTATTTTAGATTTCAGTTTTAATTGAATTCTGTGGTTTATATAGAAATTTTTTATTCCTGTATTCAGCCATATGATTTCCAAGGTTTTTAATACGCACATACAAGCATGTACCCTGTCGATATTGGAAACCCTCATACATGGACGGTCTCCAAACCAAATCTGTACACAAAATCAGATGCAGACTGTTTATTCTTTAATCATAAGAAGTTACCAGACAATGTACAAGAAAAAATGCTAAAAAGTGCTTGAAAAGTATTAAATAGAAAATAAAAACATGAAAGTGATATGATGAACATTCAACAAAACAACAAGAAAACTTATCTCACCTAGATAAGAGGGGGAAAAAACATCTGAGGCATACATCAGGCATAAAAACTGAATAATTAAAATATTAAAACTCTAAAACAAATGAAAAAAAATAAATGATTTATGCCTGTTACACAGTTTATATGCGATTTATAAACTTTGTAACCACATAAAGTAATATGTGTTGTTCATATAGCAGTCACTTTCATACATACTGGTATGTTAAGAATTCTGTTAAGGCACTTGCATACTTTTACCTTTTTATAAATTGAAGTCTTTTTTTATATAGTCCTTGTCACACTTTCACAGCTCTGACCATGGATCAACATGAATGAACTGTCCCTAGTGATCTGTTGTTAATCCTTGGTGACATGTGGACAGTCAGTGACTTTGCCCATCATCATTCTTCATGATTATTGATAACTGGTATTGGTCCTTCAAACTCAAAAACAAGTTTTGAAATGTTCACAACTTACATTGAATGAACCATTCTGTGGATAGACTGTGAAGTAACCGTCATTGGCTGTATGACACCATGCTTTTCCAAAATGTCCCTACTACTTTGTACATACATGCTTTTGGATATTGGTCTTTCCTGGTTGATTGCCAGTCCCAGGGCAGGCATGTGCAGGTTCAAGGGAGGGATGTGCTATTACCAGTGATGCTTAGCTGATTGTGAGGATCACTGAGAATCCATATTACTTCCTTGAATAACTACTACACAGACCACCCTCAACCATCCATATGGAAATCTGTATTCAATCTGCCACCATCTCTCTGCCAGTCCCTCATCTTCCCTGATCTTGCTGCATGAAACCATATCAAAGCAGTACCAACTCCCTCTAAAACATAGAACTCCCCCTGAAGAGCATTTTTGCCATTTTTGTTCTATAAGAACCTTCACTAACAGAGTGATTGCAATAAACAAAGATGCATTTCCCACAGATATTCTGTAATTACTCAAACCAAGACCATCCATTACTGTCTGTATCCTCATCTATGAGAACCTGACTTTGGCTTAATGTATAAAAGCTACTGTATGTTCATCTTGAGTTCATGATTGACAGCTTTGTCCTTGTTTTCGTGATGCTGTGTCTATGTCACATGGGGTGTACTAATGGTGTATTCCTCCTGTGTAGGTGCATTATCCTCTCGTTTGCTGGCTGTCTTCGCCATGGTCTAATGCCAAACTTGCTTGGGTCTGGTGTTGGTGCTCGCTTCAACTGCCGTGACGCCATCTGGTGGTGGTTGCAGGCAATACAAGATTACACAAAGCTGGCACCAGAGGGCACCAGTATACTGCAGGACAAAGTAGTGCGGTTGTATCCTGATGATGAGGCTGATGGACTTAAAGCTGGTGATGTGGTGAGATTGTGTTATAATTTAATATATGATTGATTTGGTAAATATATGTATTGTAATATCCTGTAGATCAGTGTATGTCTATAGCTATTACCTTTTCATGGAAGTACCTGTTATTAAAAAAAATTACCAATTGTTAAAATCAGATAACTCCTGTTCCCATTATTTTGTTAATTATATCATAGTATTAGCACTCAAGCACAAAAAAAAGTAATGTTTAGCCTGGAGTTTTAGGTGAAATGTCAGATCATGTGATCATGATGATCACAAATCATATACCGTCTGTTAAACTGTGTTACACAGGTCCAGCCATTGTGGGAAGTGATACAGGAGGCCTTGCAGAGGCATGCAGATGGAGTGGCGTACAGAGAAAGAAATGCTGGGTCCCAGATTGATAACGACATGACAGACTCAGGTTGGTGTGAGGCATGCAGAGCATTTAATAAAGAAAACTAGAAAGTGCTCACTGAGTGTATACCTATGCCTAAACCTGTATCCCCATCCAGGCCTGCCTCAAAATTTAATCAAACCAATGGACCACACAATCTAGATAGTTTCCCCCCAACTCCCCAGCTGAAGCAGTTATAATATTCATTGCATAGCAGCTTGTCAGGACCATGAAACAATATTATGACTCCTTTTCACTGCAGCCAACTTCAGTGGCGTTGACATCACCATGACGATGAGACAGAGTCAGTTACTCACTGTATAGCTTATTAATGTGAAGGTCCCTCCCTTTTCTGCAGGACATATAAAAAGATCAAAACTGATTTTCATTAAATTCTGTTGGAAAGTGGGCCACAAATCAAGGAAAATGTGATTATAATTTTTGATGAATCTGTTAATGGCAGATCATATAACCCCTTGCCACCTGTGCTGGCGGAGGTTATAATTCAGTTATGTTCACAATACCTTAATACCTTAATATTTTAAATGAAAATATGTGATCGCTGGGAAAAAGAACACCCTCTTCCTGTGGTATTTTTGGAATTTTTAAATGACATTTATATGACATATCTCAGATGAAAAAGTTCCATATCTGGAACAGATTTAAAGTGTATCATATAGGTGTATTGCAGGTTGTTTCAGTGTGGGGTAAGATTGTAAATTATAAAATGGTTGAAACTGAACCATAGATACTGATGTGGGTTATAGTGGAGAGGTACCATATTACCGTAAAAGTCTTTGCAGAAGTCGCGACTTGTACTAGGAAATCGAATTCTAAAAACTAGAATTTTCTAGCAAAGTCGGGGTGCGACTTGTAATACGTACTTATCCCGTTTCTGTCAGCTTTCCCGGTACATGGAACGACGTCAGTTGAGCGATAATCGGCAATACCTTTAACCAGTGCTTTGTGAAACGTCTTTCGACTTTCCCCAATAATTTACACTTTTAACCATCTCTTATGCTTTATATTTTGTGAACTGACAAAATTTTCATTTTATTAACATTAAATGCAAATTTTAAATTTGCCCAGTTCAAGACCTACCCGTTCTGACAAGTCGCCATTCAAGTGACACTTCCTAATCTGCGTTACTATTATATCATGAGTCAATTTGACACATATGCCAGTCTGCCGCTCTTGGAGGTACATTTTCTTTCCGTTTAACTATATCGGTATGCTTTCCATAAAGAAAAACTCGCGGTTCCATATCTATTTATGCATGTAAAGTTGCGTCACATTCAAGCTTGATCCACTACACATACGTCGTGAATTGTTTTGCCTGGCTGGTTGATCGCTGAATACCAACTGACCTTTGAAGCCGTGTAGCGGAAGTTCAAGCCCCAGGTCACCCGTGCAATGACCTTTACATCCCAATGTCAACTAAGCCTTCCGTGACTGATATTCACAATTATAAATTCTCATATTGAGAACCATTAGGTCACTGTCACCATCTGGTGGTTTCCAAGTGTTTTGGACAATGTTATAACGTTTCACGTGAGCTACAAATAAACGATTTGCTTCGAGTGTTACCCGTGTCTCTTTCAGGACGATCGTATGCCCAACAATATGGCAGCACGCATGCATTACGGTCAATCGTGCATTGACGTATTCATGATTTTTTTAATGAAGACACATTAATCAATACAATGAAATAACAAACACCATATAGGTATATATTTTATTTACTTAAAATGCCACATACGCACCTAAATTCCACGGGAACCGGCACCGTTTGGTGTCATGACGGATCTGGTTCAACACGGCTGAGTTTGCCATACATCCAAGCCACTTGAATATAATCACTGATAATGATGGAAATTGGGTTTTCCAGATATTATCAAAGAAAAATAAATCATTAGTCCCAGTAAATATAATATCTGTAAATTCAATTATGTTTATTTTACGTTAACTGACCGGTCAATAAAGTGTTCATTATCCCCCTGTTGACTGACATATATTTCAGTGATTTCAGTAATACCGTGCATGTGCCGGGCCTAGATGGTAAGTTGTAACACTTAATTGAAGGGTTACTAAATTCAGTTTTAGAGCCCATTTAAGAAATTAGGTGAATTTAATTCCAACTGAATTTTTCTTTCCATCTTTCAGTTGTCTTAAGTCAGTTCAAATCATGCCCAATGCGACGGATTGGGACTCGTCACGCGTACGCAAACTAATCATAGTCTAAAGAATCCACCCTACGTTTGAGGATCTTAAACAATTGAAAGAGTTGCTCGATTGTGAAAATATTTTGTCTCAGACTCTTTTAGTTTATTAATACAGTCATTTAACTTGATATTTGCATTCTAATGTTACTTAACCTAGTAAGAAATGGCAACAATGACATCGTTTCACAGCACAAAATGTTATCCGACGCAGCTGACTTTGGCACTGTACAAATCTTACCTGACAATTGAACCCCGACTTTATATGTTAAGATTCTGTTGTTATTCCTTAAATATAAGCATTGTATTAAAGCTGTCCAATTATTTTTACGTTTAAATGGTTTATCTAGTTTAGAAACCACAAAAGTACTACGGGGACGTTGGTTGTAGTCTTGCATCGCAAGGAATGATACTCAAATTCCAAAAGTATCAGGTGGTTGGGACGCCTCCGAAGTCTGGGTGCGACCTATATTATGGACTTTTTCTGAAACTAAACTTGAACGGCTATTCCCCAGGGGGATCCTAAAAGTCAGAGTGCGACTTGTAATAAGGATGCAACTTCTGCAACGACTTTTATGGTACACAGGTTTTGGGCATCGAACATTTCATGAGAAAGAGTTAAACATCCATTATAGTGAGCTGTCCATAACAAAGGGGTGTCCATAATAGACAGGTTCTCAAAAGGAGAGATTTACCTGTTTATACCTTAATCTAGATATTTAGTGATAAACTAAACCTCCCTGGTAACCTCACCCCCACCCTAACAAACACCATGGTTCTGATTGTCAAATGTTCTATCTTAACCAAAAATTTTAAAGTTTTAAGTCCTTCATAAATGTGAAACATTTGTTGAATCACTTCATGAAACTTTATGGGTATAATTTTTTTTATTTTGTTTTTTTTTTATTTAAGGTTTCAATATTAAGTTTGGCATTGACTGGAAGACAGGGTTTGTACATGGAGGGAATGAACACAACTGTGGAACATGGATGGACAAGATGGGAAGTTCTGACAAGGCTGGAAACAAAGGCAAACCAGCCACACCAAGGTCAGTCAGAAACAGGGCTGAAGCGATACATCATATCGTGATCTGATACATAATATAAAACTTGTCTCATGATAAGATACACAATACATATTTGTAGTATTAGAGTTCACATTCCAAATTGTTGAACTAAGAAATTTGCTCATGATACAATACACAATACATATTTGTAGTATTAGAGTTCAGGTTCCAAATCATTGAACTAAGAAATTCGCTCATGATACAATACACAATACATATTTGTAGTATTAGGGTTCAGATTCCTAAGCATTGTTCTTCTTAGTTCAAGTTCACCTCCATTCTTCATAACTAAAAAATAATGAAACAGCCCCTTAACTTGGTTGGATTGTGCAGCAGATGCCACTTAACTAATTTCTAGCGAATGGCTGCTGCCTAGTATTATTGAATACCTGACATCACTAATTAAATGTCAAACCTTCTGTTGAATAGTCTTGTATCATCAGCGTATTGGTACAAGGACATCTAACCATACTCGTACAACATTTATATTTTATCACTGTGTGCTAGTGCACCTTTTAATCTATACCACCCTGGTCAAAAGAAAATGGTTTCAGGTGAATGGCTGTATAGCAAACAAGGACAGAATGTAAAATGCATATTTTAATGGAAGAGTTAGAGCAGTAAAGGAAATTAAGTATTTTTAAACACATATTAACATGTAATTTTTTAGAGCATTTTTTAAGTGTACTGCTTGAAAAAATTATAAAGAATGTTTTTAATTGTACTTATTTATTGTTTGAAGCAGAAATGTTTTAACCCCTTACTGTTAAGAATAAGTTCATTTTTGACCAATTTTGTCACTCTTTATATTTACATTACAGGAAATTCTTCATTCTGTTTTCATTGAAACTTTACCAAAGTTTTAACTGTTACTACAAAGAATGTTTTCTTAAGGAGAATGCAAAGCTTTAGAACTGAAAATAAATATGCTATATGTTTGACCTCGGAAAATCTGGCCAAAATAAGGAATTTAAGTGCAGTTTGTACAATCTGTGAATAAGCAGGAATATTTTATATACTGTTTAAACAATGCTGTACCATCTATTTAAAACTGGAATGTCTTCATAAAGCAGAGTTGTACAGTCTTTGATATTAAAGTACATATTGGACTTAAACTGAATTTAGAATATTGAGAAAATCTCATCAGATTCCAGCAGATATTGCTTCATAGTATTCAGGTCATTATCACGGAGTTAGTGATATCATTCATGTTGTTAATATAAAGTTTTCTTTATTACTTTTGTCCTCAGGGATGGGTCTGCTGTAGAGCTGGTGGGTTTGTCCATGTCTACATTGTGTTGGCTTGATGAGCTGTCTAAGGGAGGAGTCTACCCCAACAAAGGTGTACATCTTGAGGAAGGAGGTAAGGCTCTTTATTAAATGGTTGACCCAATTCAAAAACTTTAAATACAATAAAGTAGTGTTGTAACTTCATTCTTGAACTGTTGGTATGATTTCCAAAGATTAAAAAATACATAGTTTTGCAGGATTTGATTGGGAAAATGTGGCATGTGAGATTACCTGTAATGACATTCTGTCACAATTAATCATAGGAAATAATGGTTTAGCAAGCTGTATATAAATGTAGAAAATATGAGGTTCTTAACATGTTAAAATGTTGCTGTTATTATATTTTTATTATGCATAGTGGATATTATTTCTGTATATGGTCAAATCTGCTATATGAAAAGCTATATATCCTCAACATTTATTCATTGCCATAATGCTAAAATAACATTTCATCATCTATCTGGAAGGGCTGTATAAATGGGTACAGAAATACCCTGTATGATCTTAATGGCTCTGTTTTCCTTCTCATGAAGGTTCAAAAGTAGATATGAGTTTTCATGACTGGAGTGAAAAGATCAAGGAAAACTTTGAGAAGCAATACTGGATCAGTGACATACCAGACCCCAAGAACGAACCACAGCCTGAACTCATCAACAAAAGAGGGATGTATAAAGATCTACATGGTGCATCTCAGCCCTGGACAGACTACCAGCTCCGGCCAAACTTCCCCATTGCCATGGTCATGGTACGAGTTTTGAGTCATTACTAAAGGTGGTTTTCCATAAGTGCGAGTCTGTGTCCTTGGTCCGCATGGTTAGTCTGTATCAACTAAGTTAATTTTCTTAAGTACACATGGTTGGTGTTGATAGGTAGTCAGTAGCTGGAGCTTTTTAGCAAACCTGTGAGCTTATGCAATGGTGTTGCGTCCTCCGGCATCTGTTCTCTGTACATTAACCCATACTATCTCAAAAAGTAGGAGCTAGCATTGCCAAATTTTATGCAAAATTCACTTATCAGATTTTGCTTATTCTCCAAAACTGTCCAGCAAAATTGTTCAATATTTCACAGAAATAATCCCTGAAATAATCTCTCTGAAGTTTGTTGGAATGGTTCCAGTTCAGTAAATTTTGGCCAAGTTACAGGAAGTCATACTTGTAATTGAGGTATTGGTGGCACCTGCTGCATTGACCATTTTTGTACCAGGGTCATTGGTCATTTACCCATAATTTCTCAGGAATACCTGGAGCCAGCATCCCCAAATTTTGTGCTAAAATCTGTCACATATCAGATGTTTTCGGATGGAGCATTTAGGGTGCCACCTGCATCAACTTATATTTTGCAGGGAAAAGCTCAAAAACTTTTGAAAATTCTCTTCTCCAAATTCAGTCAGCCAATTTGTTCAGTATTTCACAGGAATGATCCCAGAGACAAGCTCTCTTAAGTCTGTTCAAATGATTTGGGTTTGATGAGTTTTAGCTGAGTTACAGGATTTGAACTTAATCATTTAGCCAAGTAAGCATACTAACATAACAGTCTCAGAAACAATAGGAGCTAGTATCACCAAATTTTGTGCAAATGTTGGTCACCTGAACGGCATATTTGAAAATTATGTTTTTTTGGTGCCACCTATATCAACTTGTTTTATTATGGGCAAAAACCTCGTAATATTAGCCTCTTTCAGCTTAAAAATGTTTTATGATGAAATTGTCAAGCTTAAAGGGACATAATCAGGGGATATATAATGCCTATTCTTTCACAATATCAGTTCAGTTTTGCTTTATACAAAAGTTTCCCCAGCAAAACCAGCCCAGTATACAGTCTCAGTACCTCGCATACTGCTGTTAAACACCTTGTTATGACTCTGCCTGTTGGTAAACACAGTCCACATGTGTCTGTTTACCATAACAGAAGAGGCCCGATTGTGAGCCGCAACACGCGAAGTTTCAGCCAGCAGGAACATGTATTACATTTTTTGGCCAAGTCAGTCAGAGCATCTCTTAATTGACACGCGTTTGGCCCGAGCGGTACACGCGCTGTTTATGTTTACACCTGCGATCGCGCCCGGTGCACTGTTTTTAACACCTGTTTACAGGAGTAAACAAAGGGTTTCAGGGCAATATTTTTGCAGGTACAAATTTATTTTAAAGGGAAAAAGCTATTTTTCGTGTTAATTAAACATGCTGTATAGGTGATTGGGCCCCTTTAATGGTTTCATTTTTCACAAGAATTATCCTAGGATAGGGTTCTTTCATTTGTATAATAATTGGTAGGGTTCATTGATTTTTGGTAGAGTCATAAAAAGCTGAAGTTGGTCTTGTAGCCATTAGTAAGCCTATTTCAAACTGAGGGCTGTAATTTTCTTCTTCTGCAATCTGTTGTTTCAACTTCTGTAACATTGCACAAAGATTATTGTATTGCTAGACAAAGTCTGGAGCTGTGGTTTAGGCACGTTTGAACCGTCTCCGCCGCCGCCGCCGCCGAGATTTCATTTGGTCGCGATAACTCAAAAAATATTTCACGGATCTTTACCAAACTTGACCTGTGTATAGATATGGGTGAGAGGACAAAAACTATTTAAAATAGGGTCATGACCTTCACTAGGTGAGTGACCATGACCTTGAATAGGCCCGTTTGGGGGAAAATCTCAAGAAATCTCAAGAAATCTTGCATGGATTGATCCAAAAATCAACTTGACCAAAGATCTTTGATAGTGTTGTCATGTACCGGAAACTGGTGGCGCCACCTAGTATCTTTTTTCTTGTTTTTGTGCCGTTTAATACCCCCTTCATTGCCACTTAACAATACTGTGAGCATTATTAGTCAAAAACTAATGGACAGATTTCTTTCATATTATGCATATACATAGACATGGGTCATGGGATGATGCTGTATATTTAAATCTGGATCATTACCTTTCCTATGAGAGTGGCCTTGACCTTGAATATTGCCATATATGGTGAAAATCACACAAAATCATAAATATCTAGATATGGGATGCATGGATTGGTCTAAAAATAAAATTGACCGAACATCTTGGAAAGCTTTGTCTTTTGTGAAAGACAGGTGGCAGCACCTTCTATCTTTCTCTTGTTTTCGTCCCTTTTAATACCCCATCATTGCCACTTGACAGTACTGTTAGCATTAAAAATCTAAAACCTATGGACAGATTGGGCTGAAATTGTACATGTACATTGATCTTGGATACCTCCATCTTGTATTCAAGACTGGTGGCGCTCCTGCAATCATTTACCATGGCGTCCGTCTGTACATGTGCTTTGGGTGAAAATTACTCATATCTCTGGAGTGGTTCAAGGTATTGGTCTGAAATTTGGCATGTCCATTCATCAGGGAAAATTTTCTCTTAGTCCAGACAGGTGGCACCACCTACCTTCACTTTTTTGTAGAGCATATTAATGCCCTTTTATCATGAGTAATTTGGCCTATTGGCCTGAAATTGTGCATATCCATAGATCTTGGACTCCACCATCTTGTACGCAAAATAGGTGGCACCATCTGCAATTGTTTTTGCCATGATGTCCATCTGTACATGTTTAGTGATATTAGTGTATGACATAAGATGTCCCAGTTTTAAAAGGATTCCTCCAAATCTCTGGCCTATTGAATGCCAATAGACTGACATACTGACAAAGTGACACAAGAATGAGACCAGTTGACTTACTCAGATTATTATGAAGAACCAGAGGAAGAAAATAAGCCATAGTTTCTGTAATTGAGGTTTATAGTTATGAAGATATGGCTAAAAAATGATATGTAGGTGAGGGTCAATGCAGCGCCCCCTAACGGCCATATCCGAAAAATGAAAAATCTGTTTCGAGATATTACTGTAAGGCATAAGATGTAATAGTTTCAAAACTGTGGCCTGTAGAATGCTTTATGTGAGACGCAAGAGCAAGCAGGCGAATTTGAGGACAGTTGACTAACATACAGACACACTGACAAAGTGATACAAGATTGTAAAAGATGACTAAACCAGATTATGGAGAAGACTCAGAGGAAGAAATGTAATTGAGGCTTATAATTTTGGAGATATGGTCAAAACATGATATGACGAGGTGTGCATCCAGCCCCCCCTAGAGGATGTATTAAAAAAATGAAAAATAATTTCAAGATACTTGTGAAGGACTTAAGTTATGTCAGTTTCAAAAAGATTCCTGCAACACTGTGGCCTCCAGAGCAAGATGAATGAAATCTGGAAATATCTCATTTGACATGATATTATACGAGAAATTGCGAGACTTGTAATGCAATCTTTTAGTACTAATTGAATGCTACCTAATGAAAAAAAACTAGACCTCTGTAGCTTTAAAACTGACAAAGTTAGAACAATAAGACCACTTTTCCCCGAAAATGCCTTGCCATGGTTACCTCAAATTGCATCAGCTACGCACATGAAGACAGGCCTTGGAATGACAATTAAACTGAGCTACTGTTGAAGTAGATTCGACTAATAGTAACACAGATATAAAGAAAAAAACATTTTGTATACTTTTGATGACCTTGACCTTTGACCTATGACCAAAAAAATAGGCTCCTGTCATTTTAAATTTTCCATCAACTGTGTAAGTTTGAGAGCAATTGCTGCAAAATTGTGACCTGTAGGGAGGGAACAGACAGACAGACAAACAGACATCAGGACTCACCAACCAGCTTGCTGAAATCAGAGATTTCTGGCAAGCAAATATATCTGTATTCTGATTTGCTTTCATTAAGAATGTTATTATTCTTTACATTTTGAAAAAAATCTTATGTATATGTCAGCTTAAAAAAAGCATTGTAGCTAAAGTCTTTCAGTATGTGTAAACAGATTTACCAACAGGCCAAGATTGTGCCTGTATCTATATTTAGCTTGGCAGACTGCCAACTATTTCAGATTTGGCAACAGGCCAAGTTTCAGTCTGATTCAATTTATAGCTTTGGCAGACTGCCAACTGTATCAGATTAGGCAACAGGTCAAGAGTTCAGTCAGTAAAGCCAAGTACAGGTCAAGAGTTCATTACTAGTAGCAGCAGCTTGCAATTTGTTCCGGTTCACTCGGGGCAACTGCCTGCGTCATCTGAGCTTGGTCAGCCCAGTGCACCTGACTCAAGGGAAGTTTGATGTATTGGCCTGAAATTTTGCCTTGTCCATGCATCTTTTTTTTTTATTTTTTTGTTATTGAAAAGAAAACATCACAGGTAACAAACATATATCATACATCATACATATAGAGATTGATAGCAGTTACAGTACAGTTATACAGTAACAAAGGAATCAAACAACAGGACATACATAGTTACTAAACAGAATGAATACATAAATGACATTTTTAGAAAGCTATTGCTGTCGTATAGTTATATTGCTCATTTGGAACATAACATTTAAATTTATCATTTGGTAATGATTTAAAAAGGGAGTATACTATTAACTATTCTGAAATAAAATATAATAGATTAGACCATTTTCCATAATGTTTACTGAGTTTGCATCGTTTGGTTGCTATTTTTTTTTCAATTACATATATTTCATTTATGAATGATGTGAAGCCCTGGAGTGTTGGTTTTTTCTTGTAACATCTACAGTTGTAAATATATTTTTTTACAGTTAAGGAAAGCATATTCAGCCATGAAAACTCACTATTCCCAAGAAAGAAATTGCTGCTTGTCAGCTCCAATGCTGATCTATTGGAGAATTTACTCTGCATAGCTCTCAAGATCTCTCCCCGTAATATGACAGTAAAAGGGCATTCCCAGAAAATGTGTTTTAGGGTTTCATCTACTTCATCACAAAAAGTGCATTTACTTGTATCGATAATATGCAATTTATAAAGAAAAGTATTCAAAGTAAGCCTTCTTTGTAATATATAATATTGAAACATGCACAGTTTGGAAGATATTGTAGTTTTATACAGCTTAGAAAATCCTTGATAAACACTTTGTTCTGATGTACTTAAATCAATTATCCATTTTTGTATTGCCTTTTTTGGTGCAATTATGTGTTTATCAATAATATTATTATTTATCTGCTTTGTGCTTTTCTGGGTATTTAGAAAAACATTGATTTTGAAATTTAATTGTATTGGTGTAGGCATGAGTTGTTCTACTTCCTTTACAATCTGTCTCCATCGTTGTGGTATTGCTTTTAATAAACTAGCATATTCAAGGAAATTAAAATTGCATTTATATTTATCACATAATTCTTTATAACTCATAAAATAATTTTTTGCTTGAGTATGTTTTATTTGTCCATGCATCTTTGATGGCTTTCTCGTACACAAGATGGATGTTGCCACGTACAGTGATTTTTGCATAGTGTATGTCTCTGCTTATTTCACAGGAGGAATTTGATATATCATCCTGAATTTGTGCATATCTCTACATCTCCGATAGCTTTGTCATATACAAGACTGGTGGTGCCACCTACAGTAATTTTTGCAGTGTATATCCCTGCTTATTTCTTATGAGAGATTTGACATATCAGCTAGAAATAGGGCATATTTATACATATAAGAAAGCTTTGTCATTTGCAATACTTGTGGCCCCACCTACAGTTTTTTTTTTTGATTTATACATCTGTGCACATAGCTCAAGCGTGCTTTGAAGTATCTGCTCTAACTGTTTATGTTCACACATCTTTGATGACTTTCTCATTCACAAGATTGGTGGCGGCACCTATCGATTTGTTTCTTTTCTGAATATGAATAATTATTGACCCAAGTTTGGTGGTTGATTATGTTTATATACCAATGTGTGTTTGACAAGAGCAAAATTTAACTCATCACATGTAGCAGAAATGCAGCCATGATTTACAGATCTTAGGGGAAGAATTGCATTTCCTAGTCACTATATTCTGTTGAAGTCTGAGATTGTGGCTAGATAAACAAATGCTATTTTAGAAAGCTACTGTTATGGAATATAACTGAAATAGTTGAGATTATGTTGTCAGTCAGAGAATGTAAATGTGTCTCTGAAAACATATTTATGTAACCATTTATGTACATTGTACCTATATAATGGTACAAATTCATGATGATTATTCTATTCTACCTGGATCAGTTGATAGATTACTTCAGCCCTATTAGTAAGTTGACACGTGAGAGATACCCACAATGGAACCAGTCTGTAGGACCATCTCTCTTATAAGACTACCTCTCTGTTAAGACCACTTTCAGTGAACTGAAAGCATTTATTTTGATATTAACTGTCCTGTCTAATAAGACCACCTGCAAATTGACCTATCCATGAAATCTATGTGACCTTAATTGCATATTCATTCAACAAATAATCATGTGCAGAGCAGTGGTGAGGAACCAATCAAGTTACCATTGACAAAGTAAATGGGTCAGTTATCCCACAAGTGCAAAATTTGCATAATTTGGGCGTCTTTCCCAAACAGAACACGTGTAGTCTGCACCATTAGCTGTATCTGCATGATTTCCGGGTATTTTTTTATACAAAGGAGACAGTATAAAAAGTTGTAGTCCAAATGTTGCAGGAGTCATTCAGCCGGTGACCTAGTGAATAATAATGTCCATCCTGGCACATAATTCATATTAGACGAATAATCCAAAATATGGCCAAACATTTCATAATGACTGCCATATTTTCATCACTAGAGAACAGAGATATGGCAATTCTAGCTTATGACGCCAGTCAATGTGACATCATTTGTCATTGACTTTTGTGACATCACTATTGTCTTGTAAAGAGCTTTCACAACCATGGGTTTGGAAGGCCTTCTATGTGGAAGCATATTAGGGGCTCATGAGAATATTAAGGGCTGAGCATAAGGCATCTGCTGGTGAGGTCAATTAAAACCATTTTTGGCCAGTCCCATCCATGGTCTTATTACACAGGCCTTACTGTATATCATAACAAAAAAATAAAATCATTATTCATTAAAATTTTAGTTAATCCTTCTTATTTCCAAACCTTTGTACATGAGCTGGCAATCTTTATTTTTGGCAGGCTCCTTCTATGTTCACACCTAGCAGAGCATGGATAGCACTGAGTACAGCTGAAGAACATCTGCTTGGACCCCTTGGCATGAAAACACTGGATCCAAGGTGATCACACAAAACTTCTCTAACAAAACATCTCACTTTTACGAGAAATGGTTACAATGAAAAAATTATATCTCATCTGGTATTCCTTAAAAGACAAATATGTAAATCTTTTTATGTAAAATCATATTATTGAGATATTTTGTTCCAGTAAAGATCACGGCATGAATCAGAGTTGTAATTTCATATTTCTTCAAGCCTCGTTTGAGATATATTGTTTAGTGTTTAAAATTCTTTATACCAGTTGTACTGATTTTTGTTTTATTTTCCAGTGATTGGAATTACAATGGTAACTACATCAATAGTGATGATTCAGGAGATCCAAAGAGAGCCAGAGGATTCAACTATCACCAAGGACCTGTGAGTGATTCACATGTAGACACCATATACATGGACAGTATATGCACAGAAACTTTATCCCCACATCACCAGTATATATTAGATTTGAAGAATTTAAGAAAATTTCCTGATTTTCATTTCAGAAAATTTTACCTCATTCACACTAACCATGCATTAAAAATACTTGGAACAGTCTGGACCTCTGGGTATTGTCAAGAATCCCTCTTAAGTCCTCTTTCATGCCTGTATATATAAAATACAAATCTTGTGACCAGTACGCCACATTATCTTTTCATTCAGAAACTCTCAACTTTGGTAGCTCTAAGATGAATACATATGAGATAACTGTGAAAGCTTATACCTAATGTTACCAAGGTGGTAACATGTGCCCAAGTAGTCATGTAACCAGAAATGTTACATGTTATATTTTGATGGACTGTCAACCATGCCTGTATTTAACCATAACTTCAGACCTCATGTCAGCTGCTCATCATGTGACAACACAAAGTCTAGGGGTACATTTTGTGCAATGTTTTGATTTTAACAGATGCTGTTGCCAGAGGATTCTAAAGGTGCTTTTCCATGTACAGGTTTTGAAAGAGTTTGCCGCGCGACTGCCGCGCGGCGAAAATCCAACCAGTTAAAAAGTAATGTGCTATTTCCATGTATGTGATTGCCGCGCGGCAAACGCACACGTCAGTTTTGGAATCCAGCATTAATGGATTCATGTGTTTGCCCCGCGGCAAACGCATGGGAATTCGGCCTTAATGATGTCACATGTGGGGGTTTCCCTGTACTTGAATGTTTAAGTCTGTTCAGTTGTGTCAGGAAGGCATGCGATTTCTGCGCGGCAAACGCATACAAAATGCTCACATGGAAAAGGACTGGCCGCACGGCAAACGCCTGCATTTAAACACCCTAAAGCTTAATAATAGGAATGCCTTCTCTCAGATGACAAATTCCTTTGAAAAATTCTATCCACAGTAAAAATTTACAGAAGATTTCAGTTAGAATAAAGTTGTTCAACCAGTTCCAAGACATCCAAGAAAATGGTGACTTGATTTTTATGCTTATTGTATCCTTAATTGGGGTTTCAATGAGAAAGAAATCTTGAGGAAATGTTCTTAGAACCCTTCACACTTATAGACTAGGTAATATTATTCTTATTTCAGGCCTTTCAATTTAAGAATTTGCCCTTAAAAATGTATATCACATAAAAGCCTTATATGCTATATCTTTTCTGCACAGGTATAAGTTGCTCAATGGGTTTAGATTGTTCTTACAACTCGCTACCAGATTTTTTTGTTAAGCATAACATGTTACCAAAGCAGCTGGCAAAGTGTGTAGATATGATAAGACTTTTATGCCACTTTCAGGAATGGTTATGGCCAGTTGGATACTTCCTGAGAGCTAAACTCTATTTTGCAAACAAGATGGAAGCTGATCGGCCAGGCATCTTGAAGGAGACCATAAAGTTCATAAAGAGTACTTTATCTCAACATAACATGCACCTTCAGTCATCTGACTGGAGATCTTTACCAGAACTCACCAACAGGAATGGTGTGGTAGGTATTTTGGTAAAATGTGTATAAGGACTTGCTTTAAATAAAAAGAACAATTAAAATGGTATTTTATATGATTCTGATTACCTTGGTGCTGAAGATAATGTCATATCAAAATAGAATTTTATGTTCCAGAAATGTCATATCTACTTTCAAGTTTAAGTTTGAGAATAATGAATTTTTTTTTTCACTTAGTGAAAAAGTTTAAAATGGGTACAAATGGGTATTTCAGTATTTAAGAGCTCCCAAACTGACATTAATGCATTCCGAGGGATATTTTTAAATTGCAGATATTAATTTTAGAAGAAAAAAGAGCTTGTTATTTAAATATTATAGGCACCCATGGTCATTCAAACACCGGGAAAGTTTTTAAAAAAAATAATGAAGATGCTTATTTTCCATGTATGTTCATGAAACTTTTGATTAACTATTGCTTGTATGTGTTACAGTCATTGGTAATTCAGTAAAGCATCTTAGAGAAATAGACCACTCATTTATATATGGTTAACCTTATAAAAAGCCAAGATTGTTGAGTACGTGTTATAGAACTGAAGGTCAGTTGGTTACATTTGTAACAGCAAAACCTGCAACACAGCAACATATGATCAGCAAAGAGAGAGACTGTTTGTGAACATCAGTTTATTAGAAACATAAATAAAAATAGATAAAGAGAAATAAATATGAACACATATGGTATGTTAAGACTAAGGACTATATTTTTGCAATCTATAATCTGAAATCTTATTTTTCCTTGCTTATCAAAAAAATGTTTAATCTACTTTGAAAAGTAAGATTTTAAGTAATTTAACATATATTTTTTGCATTAATAAATTTAACTATAAAAATAATCCTTGGGCTCATCTCCAAGTTTATCTCTATACTTAACTATATTTTATGGCTGTTGGGTTTTTTATGCATGCTTTAACAGTTACATGGTAAGTTGAAGTAACTGTATTAATCAGTTTTGTCAGGTCAAAATACTGTGTCCCCCTTATTTCTCTATTACTTGTGAACATAATATACAATTAATGATATTTTTTTTTACTTGCCAACAAATTACTTTGTCTTATGAAAATAGTAAAATGCCATATTAGGCAGATGATACATAAGTTTCACCAGGACAGTGAGTCAGTTCTGTATTTATGGTCAGCATTGGTGTATAACCAACATCACATGCATATGTTAATGAATGTCAGACATTGTGGACCACTGAAAGTGAAAGAAAGGGACAATTATATATGTATATCATAAGGTATTACTTAAATAAAAGAGCATTTGCACTTAATGTTCAAGTAATAAGATAAATCTAACTGGAACCACTGTTCCATATCCTACAATATGTCCACTTAGCATTGTTTACCCTGACTTCCTTAATTTCACATAAATAACCAAAAAGGTTTCATGACTCATAGTGCTTTAATTAGTCACCAAGATTCATGAATTTCACTATTATATATAATTATCATTAACTTGGGGTAAAGTTCTGAACTGTTGTAAGTCCATAGTGTCACAAATTGTGCTCTTCAGGTTGAGCCTCATGACCCATGAGTCACTTGTGTGTTCCAATCGCAAAATCTGAGAGCACATTTCACTTGCAAGAAAAAACAGTACTAAAAGACATATCTAAAATATCCAAAATGCACACATCAGTTCATTCAGCTTCATTGGTTTTTTTTTGCTACAAATGAAGTTTGTGTAATGTTTAAATTAGGCATCAGCAGCTGATTCAACATAACGAATAAATCAAATCTTATGTAACCTTACATGTCAGATTGTCCTTAAACTGAGGGTGCAAATCTTCACATTTGTGTATCAGATATTGCAGATCTTGCAGACAGCATTCTTTGAAATACCACTATAATGTGACACCCCTCTGCAGGGTACTGTGTTAATAGTGGCCTTGCCTCTACCTTTCAAACTTTTGATGTTTATATCCTCTGTGTAAAACACCTCAACACGAACCCCCATCTGAACAGTCACCTTAGCAGGACGGTCTTTCTTCTGGCTCACCATGCTGAGAAACTGGTTGCTGAATGGATCAAGCTTCACCAAATATTTCTGGCAAAACTGGTCAGCAACTGAGAATTTCTTTGTAATGACCAGGGTTACATAATGTTCAGTTTTATTGCAGTAGAAATCGCTGAAGTACAAGTTGGTTGTATTATTGAATATAACATCAGGGTGAACACACAGACGCTTTGGACCAAATATTGAGTCTTTAGGAGGCTGACCAGTTTTAGGGTCAGGGTTGGTAGCAAAGAAGAGTCCAGCCAGTCGTCTGTTGACTGGATTGCCTGGGTCACCATGGTTATCCTTGTTGTAGCACTCCATGACCCCTTGTCTGTTCTTCAGGATGTAATTGTAGTAGGTATGAGGTTTGTTGCGGTAGAACAGCTTGCTTGGCATCAGTGGAATTGCTTGTTTATGGATGTATGTCAGGGCCTTATCCATCAACTCTGTCAGTTCCTGAATGCTAAAAACTGAAGAAGAAAAAAATAATGTAAAGTGAGCTTTGATTCTGGTAAAGTTATGCAAAACATTTTATCTGAATAATTTATTAACCAAACCGTTAGCTATTGGAATAATTATATATGTCTGGGGTGATGTTAGATGTGTTATATTATATTTATTCATTTACCCTCAGAAGTGGAAATAATCTTTAAAATGGAGATGAACCAGGCATAAATTTGTGTTCAATTTCTGATTACCTGATTAATCACCAAATGCTGAAACTTGAGTTAATGTCACAACTTAATGCAACACTAAAATATAACAAATTTAAAAACAAAGTTCAGACCGGTAATAAATCAAAAACTTGAGTTTTGATAACAGGGTTGGGGCAAGGTACCCTGTGGCTTTGAACCCAAGCCAGAGCACCTGTGCCTGCATGTTATAATGAACTCCAAGCACATGTATAATGCTTGAAATAGGAAATAGACATTTTTACTTGCATATAACCAAAAGGTTTGAAATTACTATTAGTTACAGATGTCTTTGAACTGAATTCTGTATCTGTACCTATGAACTTCCTAAAGTACATGGACCTGAACCTAGGAACTCTACAGACACCTTGTTCCTGTACCTGGTCCTGTAACTGACCATCATACAAGTATGTGTATCCTGCACATAAAGCTACTGTTCCTTGTACCTGCCCAAGCCCTCATTGAAATGTAAACAGGGCTTACAGAAACATGTAAGAAGAGCATCTGTGATGCTTGAAATCTCTTTTGGACATTTGGTTCTGGGTGTCCTAGCATCTGATTGGACCTGCAAAGTTCTGCTTGTACAATAGAGAGGATCAAAGCTATCTCTCATATCAGTCACTGGCCATTGCAGGCTACCCCAAACAAACCATTCAAAACTGGGGTCACAACTGACATATTTTCCGGAGACCTGTGACTGGCTCAAGGGCCGACTTCACTTTCAGTCAGTCAGTCAGATATTCATATAATGACCCAATATATATTCATCTAATGATATGATAAAGACATGAAATACTGAGAAAAAAATGTCAGAATTTGATACAAAGCTGCTCACATTTTGAGCTCCAGAATCCTGGAACACTCTAAAACATTTTTGCCTGAGTTCCTAGACTCCCCATTTATTCTTCCCATTAAAAGCCCTGTGTGATAGATATTTCCTGCTTCTTTTTGGACATACCTGCTCTGAAGTTTGTGAAGAACGGCTTTGACACAGTGGTGTAGATAAAGTGCTCTCCCACCATCTGTTCCTGAAGGAATCGGATCTCCAGCACGTAGTCCTGGCCCTTGGTCAAAGTGAATGG
Organism: Sipunculus nudus; assembly: GCA_026874595.1. Taxonomy (NCBI): domain Eukaryota; kingdom Metazoa; phylum Annelida; class Sipuncula; order Golfingiida; family Sipunculidae; genus Sipunculus; species Sipunculus nudus. Next base: position 21,173,128 of record CM049309.1, on the reverse strand, counting down.
TAGTTTCTGTTGAGTTTTGTCAGCCACAACATGAATGAACTGCTCTGACCCGTCAGACTTGTCCACCAGTTTGATCAGGGTGATACTGTAATTGGCTTCAGGCTTATGCCAGTGCACAGTAACACTTGTGCTGGAGTTGTGGGTTACGCTGACCACATCTGCCACAGGCATGGTTCCTGCAGTGAAAAATTCAGAGAAGTCAGTTTAACCCAGTTTTAAGTACATTGATCAATAATTTATATTGCCCTGCTTAAAAGAGAACAGTGCATTATTGAAGTTTCACACTCCCTGTGGGCAATACTTCGTAACTTCTGCTTAACTCAGAAGGGAACATAAGTTTACTTGTGCAGTGTTGGAATGTGGTAAGGGAGGGAATATGGTATTTTGAATTTGACCAAGTACATACACATTCTGGGTCATAATCCCAAGAAATAGATTAAGGAGAGTCATATCAATTAAGAATCTGAGTCACAATTTGATCTTTATGACAAATTCTTTTAGTGGCAAAATGTGTGTGGGGGGGATATAATAGGGTATGCCCCCCCCCCCCCTCCAGTTGGAACCACCAGTCCCCCATCCCTCTCCAAAATTCACTTGTGGTACTGTGGTTGGCTTCATATTTGCGAGGTAAAATTTTGCAGTTCTCACTTGATTGGTTATACACAATGAATGTTCACCTGTTTATATATCTACAGTTTATGCATTACAGACTCTGCCAAACAAAAGCAGCACTTTTCAGATTTATCTTATGTTAATGTATAAAATGAAAGTGTAATATAGTTTCTGTATGCTGGGAATATGTTCAAAATGCTGCATGGACCACTACAGTTTTCTGTCTTTTTTTACACAGGTGTGTCCAGATAGCTGTCCTGCCCAGGCCTGGAGTATGGGATGTATCCTGGAAGTCCTGTATGACCTTGAACAGCTCAGTCAGAACTAAAGGTCACATGCAAGGTCAGAGGAATATATCCCAGGATCCTCAGCAACTATGCATGGAGAACTGTGGTCAAGCCGGTGCTTATAATCTCTGCATTACTAAAGGACTTATTCAGTGTGTATATTATTATTAATACAAAATCATGTACACAATACCTTAGTTAATTTGTATATTTCTGCATATATATCTTCTTGGTAGTTAATTTAACTTGCAGGGCAAATGTATAAATGGTGTGATATATAATGATCAAGTAGATAGCCTTAAACAACTCAAGCTAGAGTAGACCATATATAAACATTAAATATTCAAATTTCATTGACCAAGGATAGATCCAGTAACTGGTTGAACAACAATTAGTTCTATTTAGTTAATTAATCATAAATTAATTAAAGGAGTTACCTGTGCAACGACTAGAGCAAACACTTAGAGCCATGACTAAATGTCATTTTTCTGTTGAAACTTTTTACTTCTGTTAAATATTCAGAGATTAGGCCTTAATTCCTTCAAAGCAATATTTTTAGCAACAACAAAGAGGGTATTTTAGAACATGGATGTATTTTCTTGTGAACCTGGTGAGTGTTATTTTACCCCATCACTATTTTTACCTAATTTATCTGCTTGTTATACTAGGAATCTCATTTAAGTATGGGTTTGCATGGAATATTTCATATCCTTTAAATTTTGTTTTGCAATACAGTGTTTGTCTGAAAGATGGCGCCTCCCTATCAGTAGCTTATCAAGACTGAAGGGAGAGAGAAACAGTTTGCTGTGGAAAGTTATATTGTGAAGGATATTTAGAATCAGTATACTGGCCCTAAAAACAATAAGATAAATTGATCAGTTTCTTGTAAGCTGTAAATGTTATGTACTGATATACTGAGGCCTACAGGAATCATGTCACATATGGTTGCAAGCTTATTGTTGAGCTTCATTGTCTCACATCAGCTACCTTAATAACTGTTATAAATATGTAGTTTAGAAAATGTTTCCTGTTTCTGTCATGTTGCTTTTAATTTTAGTGAACTATCCTGTCAGTATCAATCTTTTTATAAGGAGCTTTATAATAACACACATTGGTTTTATTAGTTTCCACTGAGGAATGAAAGAAACACCTTGAGGATAGAGATTCTCATTTCAGTATAAATAAGGACACAGAGCCCCCACAGTTAATCAAGACTATGGCTGTGAACTTCCACCCATTTAGAACTGACTCTTAATATGTGACCAATGAACCATTTGAAACCCATGACTCATTCTCGTAGGTCTTGAGTACAAACTGCTGAAGGTAATGTAATTTTAATGAAAGCTCATTTTAAAAATCATGGACCCTGATAGGAGTATTATTTAATGTTTGATATAATGATGCTTGCAAAATGGCACATGCACTGTTATGTGATATTTGTTAAACTCTGTAACCTTTCAGTACTTATGAAAATTGTAAAACCAAAAAAAATTTTCTATTATACTCTAAACTTTTTTTAGATTATATTTCTGGTATTTTTAATGTAGTTATATTGAATATTAATGTTATCAGTCAGTTGCATAGTTCAAGGAACACTGTCAAAGTATATGATTAGTTCATCAGCTTAAGCCTGGTTTCCATGTATCCACAAATCCGGTCTGCATCTGTAGTGCACAAAACAATACGATCCCTTTATATAAGATCAACTGTTTTGATTTGTATGTGTGTACACACCCTTTATAAGCATCCACAAAGACAGACTATATTGAAACATATCAGGGAGTGATTCAGGTGATTATTTGGCAAAAATAACCACATTTCCAAGTAGAGCTCCAGGGTAAGGTCCTCAGGTGCAGGGAAGTCTTATTAACTGGCATCCTTGTGGTATCCAGGGAGACAAAGGAAAGGTTGTCCGTCAGAAAATCTTACGTTCATATTTGAAAAGATTTGACATACTGTCACTATGGAGCATATGAACACATGCTGATTTGGAGATACATGGAATCACAGCCTTACACATGGTCACACCAGAAACTTGTAATCTAAGCAGTATGTATATTTCAGGGGTTTGTTTTCCTTTTATTTTGTTTGCCTTTCAAGAAAGATAACTAAACCTTATTTTACCTGAACATTAGTTTGGTTATATTACAAGATCACTGGTCAGAAAAGGATCAAAATGCCACACTGCTTGCCAGAAAATTTGGATGATACTGGGACATTCACATGAAAACTTAAGCAATAATAACTAGAAAAGATGTAACTAAACCCATGATTTGTTTTTTTTTTGCATAATGTTATATTTAAATTATTGAGAGTGGTGGCTTTTATGTTGAGCTATGCTGCACTTGTGATCTCAAGGTTATGGGAGATAGTCCCACTCAGACTTCCTAACCTGATGTGACTTGTGGCCAAAGTCTTTACCAAAAGGGTGCACCCTCTCCATCCAGAGGTGAATGGGTACTGGTCATGGGCAACAGGCAAAATGTAGAACAAATAACTTTCCAATGTCTATAATGGCTACTTGGGTTGTATACTCCAAAAAACCAGGAAGGCAAGGTGTAAAGTCAGACAGGACTGACATTGTTAGTGATATCAGACTATAATCTCGACCTTTACCTCTTTTTAAATGCTGAATGTTACACTCTTTTCAACACAAGGCCATGCATGACTAGATCTGGGTTTCTTAGCTTTGCAGCTTGAAAATGTATAGGTAGAGGCATAAAGACTTCTGATCAATAATGATTTTGCAAGTGCATATGGAATTTTGCCAAAACATTTTAGGTTTGATGAGGTCTTCAAATGAAATACAATATATACTTTTTATAATGTTTTTTCCATTGTTAATTATGCATGATTTATTGCTCATGTTCATATTCATTATATATAGAAGAGAACATAATTTGAAAGTGTTATATTTATTTTGCATCTTATATTATGTAACAGTGTGAAGTAGCATTCATTCTGTTGGACACCTAGAAAATATATACTTAGTAGTACTATTGCTCAACAGCAATACCATTCAGTATGCCTCCATAGGATACTTTATACTGATTTTATACAAATCTCAAGGATAGGAATCCGCAACAAACATGGAACATCATGGAATGGGGGATTAGTTAAGCCAGTCCATCCTGTGAAAACAGGGGCATTAGATCATTGGGTATGTTGTAGTGGAAGAAGAGAGATTGGCTGAAGGACAGTCTAGTCTTCATTTGCTCAGAATTTATTTTAACTCCACATGTGATAAGATGCTATGTTTAACCTTTGGTTATTTGGTTTCTCTGTGTGCAACTTTAAATAAGAATAACATCCTGGCAGAGCTATATGTTAGCTTGGACTATATTTCTAGCTAGATCATATTACCAAGGGATGAAGAAAGTCTGTTGAGAGATGATCAGTGATGAGGAAAAAAACAAAAAAATCACAGTGAAAATAGTCCTCAAGCAGTGAGCTTTAGCTTTTTATTGCCAACACAACAAAAATAAGCTTTGATTATATTAATGCCTTTCTCTCAGGTACTTAAAGGTTGTGTTGGCATGTCATTGGCTTGTAGGAAAATTGAAATGAACTTTCACATGAACTGTTATTAAGAAGGCACACAGCCCACGGAATGCTTCTGGCACTCTTTGGTATGATAGCTTGCTTTGGTTTTACAGACCAATGGTTCAGGATAACCCTGCTAAATACATAGATTGGATCTTTTGGGATTTTCGTTATCTTATGTTAATTTTTATTGTCATATGTTAATTATTAACTGTTAATTTTCAAATGAGTGAACAAGGGCTGATATATGCAAATATGTGTGTAGTTTATCTTCCTAAGATCTCCTTACTTTTTTTTCAAATATATTTACACTGTCTACTAGCTGTTGTTTTTTGTTATTCTGTGATATTTACATATTTAATTTCTCACATGAGGTCAGTTGGTTATCCGTTGAAACATCCACAACTTTGTTAATAAATCCTAACTAATTATTCCTGACTCAAGATAATCTGTACTTGTTCTGATTCCATGATTCTGACCTAACAAGATTGACTGATTGTACGGAAATAGATCAGAAATTAACTCACCTTTTAACTCTATGATTCCAGTAACTTCTCAATAATTTTACTGCAGGTAATATATCTGTGGTGTTTATATATATATATATATATATATATATATATATATATATATATATATATTGCCAGTTAATATCATGTGAATTTAAATTCTAAGTGAATACTGCTAATCCCATGTGCAATTTACATGCCAAATCGAAGGATATTGTATTGGTACAACATTTTTATCAAGATATTTGAAATTCATGATAATGATATTTATCATGACAAATATTGTATAATAAAACATTTTCAATTTAACATATGCTGCTGAAAGTGCTTACAGTATCCCCATTTAAATGATTTGAAACACATCAGCCTAAACAAGGTTTTTGATATTTGTACAAGCACAAAATTTTCAAGTTATATTTTACAGTATTAACGAAAGCTGGAAAGAGTTGGGGGGGGGGGTAAAGTAATTAATTCTGTCATGCAGTGAATATTAAATACAAGTTTAAAAGAATAAAATAAATCAGTATCTCTCCTTGGGCAAAAATCTTCTCATTATTCACACAGTATTCTTTAACTCAAAGATGATCAGATTTTCATTACATTTTCATTACCTTAAACAAATTCAGGTCCTTTCGTCCTCATGACTGTGTATATCATTGCGAATTGTGGTTCTGCTCATCATTGAATCAATATTGTTGTATATATATATATATTCCCATAATAATCACGATAAACGGGAGAACATTTTATAAGGAGTTATCAGAAAGGTTGTCACCAAGAATCCACAGAAAGAATAACCCCCACCAAAAAAAAGGAAAATCCCCACCAAAGTTCAATAATATGTTCCTGTGAACAGCACAAATCTCCTCTATAGGTCCTGTAAAAAAAAATCAAGATCTGCCGAGTAATTCTAACTTACAGTATAAACTGATGCCATTATTCAGTCCTTTGTTTCCAAAACGACCGACGTCTGACCCAAATCTATTGACATAAAATGAATTTATCAAGTTGTACAATTTAATAAAGTGATAATGCTGGCATAAAATACTATAAACGTAAAATCTTCTTCAAATATCTTAATGGAACTGGAGAATTGGGCTATATATAACATACCGCGAGAAAGTACCGACAGGTCAGTATAAATACCAAATAATCGCGTCCTGCGTCCAACATTTTACACTTGATACCAACAAATTGGGTGTTTAGGGGACAAATATTCAAGACCTTTACACTTCTACAGATTTCAAATTTAATATGCGTCAGGGAAATAAAAGTCCATGGGGCAAACAAACCAAGAATATCCGGCATATTTTCTTTGTTTGATGACGCTGATTATTTTAATTTTTTGTCAAACATGTTGTATGAACAATTTAGATCATATAAACATTAATAAGACAGGACTTGCTCTGCACTTTTTTTCAATCTTGGTTATTCTTTTATCGACAATGATACTAAGTGGGCAGGAATTCGTGACCGTGTTCTGTCTGTGTATCCGTCCGTCCTTTCGCTTATCAATGTGACCGTATATTTTCATGTACGGTCAGATATCTCAAAAGTCGTTTCTCAGATGCCCTTCTAGTTGAGACAATGCACTGTACTAAAAAGGTTTTCCGCCCCTCTCAATATAGAATACACAGTCTTAATAATTTGCCGATTGCCCTTAACTTTGAAAGTTGGGTTTCTATGCTAGTGTGAGTTTCATCAGATTTTACACCTGTCAGAACTAAAGTAAGGTCGCAATGCAGAGATCTTAGAATCCCTTTCGAGCGCATTTTTCAAGAACTGTACAGCGATTGCCGTGATTTCTTTACTTAATACTGGTCTGTATGAAAGAATCTGCAATAATCTTTATATAATGTTCTTATTCTTTTTTTTAATTAAATGTGTGTCATTTACTTATCATTTGCGACACTTTAAGAAACGGGAAGTACACCAACGGGATATTAATTTAACTGGCAGTGATATAGTCCAAATCGACCAATCCATGACCATGAGAGCAATAACCGTGGCTAACAATGAGATAAATTTACCAGAGACATCAAGTTTATCCAAATGTCACCTACTCACTTATCCCACAGAGAATAACCCACAAAAATCACTGAAGTCTCCATAAGCAGTTGGTGTTATATTATGTGGATATAGGTCTATAACCTTTTGATGAGGAAAGAAACAACAGGACCTTATTTCTGCTTGTTCTCGAAATCAAAACTTGAATGGAGACCGAGATCATCTTACATCGAAAACGAGGTCAAGACCGGCATTGAGACCTTCGTACATCACATATTTTATTCTTCTTATGCATTTTGACCTATCTTACAAATGCATGACAAACATTCCTATCAGCATAAAAAAAAGAATAAAGGTTATTCCAGGATTATGGAAATGGGAGGGTCCAACCCAGAAACTTAAATAAAAGGTTCTCTAATCCAGAAAGTGGGTGTCGAGGCTGAAAAAGCCCCCGCTCCCCCCCCCCCCCCCCCAAAAAAAAAAGGGTCGTTGCGGCATAAAGCCATAAAGAAGGGATCGGACCCCCTTAACCCAACCCCACTACTAATACGGTTGGACATGTTATCAATTCTTTTTCCCAGCCGTTTCTTATATTTGCGACCAAACATTTTGTGTGTAACCTAGTTTAGAAGATTGTTTTCATTAACCAAACAGTATAAAGACCAAGTTAGTTATGAATTCGAAGTTACCATTGAAATGATTACAGATATATATATATATATATATATATATATATATATATATATATATATATATATATATATATATATATATAATTTGTTGTTATTATATTATTATTATAATTATAATGTAGGCCTACATTGTAACTTAGATTTAGAAGCTAAACTTCTCCATAAGTGTACTATTTTATCCTAGGTGTAACAGTATTCATCCCGATAGGGGAGGGGCTGTGTAAAAATTCCACAAACGTATACATTCACGACTTTGGTACCTTATATCGAGGACCATAAAATGCAGAAAAATTAAGGGGTTATTTTAGGCTTAGTTTGCATATCTCCGTCATATCGAAAAAGTGTAATAAAAAAGATTAATGATATACCTCCCTAATTTTCTACTTAGGTATTTCACCCCCCCCCCCCCCTAGTGATGTTGTTGCAACAACCAGACGGCAAAAGCCCGGCTGGGAAACCATGATGTGGTTGGGTGTGTTAATGGATTTAAACCGCCTTCCTTACGACAAAGAAGTCCTTGCACTGCTCCCCAAATTAATTTTTACGACCACCTTTTGTTTTACGCTATTACTTCCTCGCTTTAATGCATGGTCCCCCCCCCCCCCCCCTCCAATCCATTAAACAAATCCTGGATCCGCCCCTGAGAGTAGGTCACCGTCACAGCCTGAAAGATATGTACTACCATCACCTTTAGTCTTTACCGCCATCAAATGCAGCGGCACACCCAACCATTACTTCAGTCATTTAACTACATGACAAGTTAGGCCTTCAAGGATTCCTTCTGCCCTACCATTCATGCAATATATATTATATTGTACTCGAGAACGCACTCCTGCAACGCGTTGTTGATGCCGATTCATTTGAGAGCAGAAGCCTACGTTTTGATTTCTGATTAATAACTTAAATAAGAGCTGTCCGACATATTTTTATTAACTTTTTATCTTTGTGTAAAAATGCTCCCAAACAAGATGAAGCTAGTGTAATAATGGGAGAAGAGGAGAAACATTTGTGATTATATTATATTTTCACGAGTGGGAAAATCACGTGGCAGATATATTCTTTCTTTGCACAGGCCGCGTTCTCGTGACGTCACGCCTTGCGTGAACGAGGAGCACGTGCTGTCATCGTAGACATGGGCATAAGGAATCTACATTCTAGGACTAGGAAGGACATTGAAAGTTTGGATGTATTTATGGATCTCATTTTAAGGTATTTTATTAATAACAAATTTTTTGGGAAATAGTTATTTAACGGTAAAAGAATACGGTAATTTTTGGCCAATGTCTTCATAATATTTATAGGCCTAAGAAAGGGAATATCTTTTTAAAAAATAAGAACACGTATGGATACACATAGGCTAACGTATGCAAATGCTTAAGCCTTTATCCCTCGTCTGTAAATTGTTTAACTATCACCGACGATTTAAAGCCCTATGGTTTGACCAGGGAAAATCCATGTGCTCACCGATCGGAAGTTCAAGACAAGAGAGACCCCAGGAAAGGAAAATGTCCCAGCCAATCAAAAACTCTTTATCCTTATAGGTCAAAGGTCAGCTAGTTCCATGCGGGCCATGTGCGGGTCATGAGCGTCTTGTTGATCTCTCAACCTTACCACAAGTTTGCTAAAATGAACAATCAAATATTCAGAAAGATTTCAGGCAAAAAAAAATAATGGTATGCTTCTCAGGCACTTTTTTCCATAAATCACTGTGGGCTTGCGGTATTTTATTTTTTTACCGTTTTTGTATGTTTCGATAAAAATGTCATATGACCTTCGAAAAGCATGAAAATAACAGGGTGTTTTTTTTTTTTTTCTAAACAAGTAAAAGCACTACATAAGAAAGGAAATCGTATGAAAACTGTATTTTTTATCTTCTTTAAAGATGAAAATAAAAATAAAAATGTTTGATGCGGGGGGTTAAAATTGACGCTGGCGGTGCCTGAGAACCATACCTTTTATTTATTTGGGGGGGGGGGGGGGGGGGCTAAAGGCGTAGGCCTATATGAGGCAAATAAAATTCGTGATTATGATCTAACGCAAATATTTGTTAAGAAAGTGGAAAGGTAAACGTCTGATTTTTAATGCTATTACAATTACTGGTTTACACAAAATGATGGTATATGGGCCCTATTTATAAATCGTGACCTGATTTTGGAAACTTCACTAGGTCATGTCTGGTTTACAAACGGTTATAATTTTGCTCTATGTTTAAGCCAGTACTGTTATTCCCTTGCCTTATCTGTAGTTTACTTTCAGTCAGTGTACATATATTATAATGAACTGTAGATAATTCCTGATAAGATCGACTTAGTATAGTATTATCTTGCGTATCTACAAGTTGTTAGTAAACACGGCACATATGTGCCCATGTTGACAAACAGGAAAGCATGTAGGCCTTGGCCTGACTGAAGGTGGTTGGTTTTTCTGAAGTTGAAAGGTCACTATCGTTGCAAAACGCCATTTTGTAAAACTCTGGTTCGTTGGACTGAATTAAATTGCCGACAGATGTCCTTGTTGAATGTGTATGGATTATGTTGGCGGGTCCCAACAAGTTCAAAACAAAACAACCTGTGTACCGTGGGATCGGGGCTTTTTTTTTTTTTTATTTAATGATAATCTGATGACGTCATATGTCGGAATTATCCGCTTTAATACACATGGAGGGATACAGGACTGAATCATCACATCAGCTCTGGTGGCTTCAATCAGCTGATCGAGCTATCAAAATGACCGTACGTGAATATAGACCCATTTCATGCGGAGAGACGCTACAGGACTATGTCGATTTATGCGTGAATGCCACAGATGAAAAGCACTTTAAAAGCAAAAGTTAAATGGAAAATAAGCATAGAACAGGGGCGGATGTAGAGGGGGAATCAGATGGCGCATTAGATCCGTTTTGATGCTGTCCGTTTTTGCCGAAACGCATGCTGAGCACGCTAAAACGTACATATGGAAACAGCTCATCTTAAAAAGAGGGATCCGATTTTTTCGTACGAGACGTAGGCCTACGAGATTTACGGATGAATGGAAACACTGGTTCACGCAGATCTAAGGTTGGCAAGCGCCGTGAATAACTGGCCTTTCATTAGCGCAAACCAATCCGGGAACAATTGTTCAGCTGAACAAGTTAATAGCCCAATTGTCTGTCTTAACTCGGCACATGAAATGAATCGTGCGCGGGTACCAGCAAAAGGAAAAAGCCGAGCCGATCAGGTAAAAGGAAAATGAAGTAGACCAGGCTGAGAACCTGCCAACAGTAACAACTCAAATACCTAAACCAGACCGACTTTCTTGAATAGAGCATCATCAAAAACAGGAGAAAAATACGGGTAAACGAGCCAGAACGGTGCCGTTTGCAAAATATGGATATATATAAAATAATTATGAATTCTTATTATGGACTAATTAAAGTTTGCGGAGAATGAATATTAGTTTATGTATGTTTCTGCCTAATTTCTCGATCAACTATCTGAGTGCAGGCTTATGGTGGAAGTGTGATGATAGGGTTCCCTGATACATTTTAAATTCTCAGGTTCTCAGCCAGGTGTTAAATTTTAGCTCTCGTTTATGGAGGGAAAATGAGAACCATTTCAAACCCTAAGTGACCGTATAGATAGTGTGTCTGTAATTATTTTTACAGATTTTGATGCACTGTTGTGGCGGGCTAGGTTAGCATCGAAGGAACAATCACCATGCATCATATATTAGTTCAAAGGATTTTATCCCAGTGTTTCACCCACCTACACCTATATATATATTATAAACACTTAGAAAATGCCAGACTCAAATATACAGGACTATGATATAAAAAAATGATAAAAAATAATATCGTTTTTCTTAATGTAAAGCAAAATGAACAGGGTAAAATATGGAAAGATATGATGGATCAAATTGGAAGAATTCGTTCTGCTAATTTGTAATGGTGAATGTCTAGGAACAATAAGTGAAAGAAATCGGGACAAATCTTTGAACTATGACCGACAGGGACAAGGAAAGAGTTTTCGATTTGCCTTTGAATAAAAGAACTGCATTTCCAAGAGACGAAGAGTCATAATGTTAATTCAAAAGATGGTTAAAGAGCTTGCCTATCTAAGACTGGCGCTCAATTGTTTTTTATGATGTTGATTATTAATTAGCTGAATGTCTGATCTGAGATAAAAATGCCAATTTTGATCAAACCAGAGCATACATTATTCGTCAAAGGACGATAAAAGTGAAAGCCTTATCATGCATCTTCCTTGTACATTAAGCAGGCAAGACAAGCCCACCTTGTACATCAATATGTTATCTCCATGGATTTCATTTGAATAATGATGAGAATTCATATAGATATACGAAATGAATCATATCACTTAATTAAAAAATAAGACTCATAGTCGTCACCTTATGTTGAATGTAGGGAAAACGAAGGAAGTATTTTATCAGAAAGATATACGATGTATTTATGCAGGTCTGCGTTGGAAATATAGGTGATTATATTGTTAACATTTATACATACATGGGTTCACTATAAAAAGATAAGACTTCAGGTATTCTAAAATTAAAATTATAGACAGATGGAAACATCTTGTATAAGGATGTATTTTTAAGGAAGAGTCCCATGCTGTCAGTATTATCATGGATTGTTTTGTACCTCAATAATTGAAAGTCTGTTTTGTTCAGTGCAGCCTGCTCGTCATGTCTGTCTGTTTGTCCATCGATTTTCTGTGAGGAGCGTGCAGACATGGTCACACTTAGTCACATTATACACGGGCCATAACAGAACTCTATACTGTGGCAATCAAGTTCCAAAAGTAAGAAATATGGGTTTGGGGAAAATCTCTATTACATAAAACAATATTATGACATTTAAGGTTGCCATGCTTTTTGTCTGATTGCGGGGGTACTCAACCAGCAGTACTCCTTGTTAGGTATTTTGGGGCATTAATATTAAATTTCAAAATATTAAGCCTCAGTTTTTCATCCCGGTCATTTTTATTCCATAAAGGTCCAGTTGTTTTGCATTTTGAATAGCATCTGGTGACGCATCCGTTTGCCAACATGCGATTGAACCTGTTAAACATGCAAATACACTTTTTACAATAAGTTGTGGATGTGGACAGTTTACAAAATCTTTACCACTTTCTTTTAAGGGCGATAATATTTCAAGAGTAGGATAACCCCAGACACTTTATTATTATTTAAGTCTTGCATGGCCCGCAGGAGTCAACATGTTAAATTTAAGCAGAAATAAACTCATGTGTTCTGAAATAACATTTTACACACCTTCGTATGTGGACATGATTACTGTAGACGAGCCATTTCCGGCCACCCCAGAAAAGGGAATGAAGCCGCGTGTCCACAGATGCGGTGGTTGTGAGGTGCGGAAACGTATGCGGATATAGTGTGTGTGTGTGACCATTAGATACGTTTGTCAGTGCGGTTTTAGGTCTTTCTATTATCTCTACAAAATGGCTCGTTTTCGCATGCGTTTTCGAACCGGCGCCTACAAGGTCCGGTTTTCAAAAAAGTACCCGTTTCCGCACGCACTCCGCACCGCAAAAGTGGACACATCCCTTTATTCCATATGCGCGATTTAAAACGCATCCGCATCCGTATCCGTATCCGTACCGCATAAGTGGACACGCAGCTTCATGGATACATGTTTCTGTGATCATTGATATCGATCCTTTTTTTTAAATTGATTTTTTGACTTGCACACATCCCTGAGCATTTTGTGCATTTAGTTTTCAGTGACACAGTTTAGTGTCTCGTAAACTTTTGTTACGTTTGGCGTCAAAAGAGCATAGGCCATATTTACAAAAAAAAATCTATAGCCCGGTCACATTTAGTGCCAGAGAATTAATAATTTGTGTTGGATTAAACTTTAAGTTTAATAAGCTTTCAGTGAGAGAATTACAAATCTCGTCAAATCTTGCATCGTTCATGGTGAAACGAGAACAAACGGGGAATGTGTAAATGCTTATAATCTGAAAGAGGAAAGATTGCTTGCTGCGCAGAACTGTCGATTATATGGCACAGCTATACGGCTTGTTCTTTTGTATATCAATCCATCTTCCCGTGATGACTTTAGACTGTAAGACCCTTCCTGTTGTTACAAAATGTTAAACTAAGATAGAAGATAAGTTGGAAGAGTAATAGGTTTAAGATCGGGGATAGATAGATCGAGATCTATCTATTGGCAAAATGCATTTTTAGCACTCAGTTTAGCACAAAGTTTATCAGTTTGCAATACTAAATTTTCATTACCGGTCATCAAAACAATTTGATATTATGGACATCTTACGTGAAAAAAGTGGCCTATAATACACCAAACAAAAAAAACGAAATTTAATACCTCGTGACCTTGATATCCTACAAATTAAAATTCCCCGACGGCATCTTACCACAACTATTTTACCTCCTAACACTGGACAGGTCCAACATGGATGGATGCCTGCTAGTTATTAACTCACGATGCCGTATAAAATAATTCTAGAGTACTTTTCAGAGTAAGATTGGTCCACGAAGTGGTGTGTTGTGGTCGGCTGGCTCTGCTATCTCGACCTTTGTTCTATTCTCCTTTTCCTCGTCACTCTTCTACAACTTTTCTGGAAGTGCTTCTTCGTTAACGGTGATTGATGGTATTGGATTCCATGCTGTCTACGTCCATGTCGGAAAGCTTATGACCTCACAAGCAGAAATCGTTGAGCCGTAGTTGAGCTGCCGTCGTCAATGGATTGGAATCCTTTAGCCAGGCAACAAGAGAGCATGTCTTTTGGGAAGCGGCCATTTCCTCATTCCCATTTGGCGCAAATAGCAAAGTCACCAAAGGTGTGGGGGCAGAGGAAACCAGCTTTGTTCAGGACCTTATCATTATATAAGTTATATGTGCGGGGGCAGAGGAAACCAGCTTTGTCCAGGACCTCATATGTGCGGGGGCAGAGGGAACCCGCTTTGTCCAGGACCTCATATGTGCGGAGGCAGAGGGAACCAGCTTTGTCCAAGACCTCATATGTGTTTGGAATTTTGTCCATCCACAATGTGTCCAGGATGCCTCGAATGCATCAGCGATTCAGATGGAAACTCTCGAGCCGGTGATCTTGTCCGGTATGTTTTGTCCCTAATTCGCCGCTATGCAGGTGATGAGGATACGCCTTTAACACGATGTTCTCGGTGAGGGGTCTGCTGGTGAACGCCGTTTTGCTCCTTTTATACAGGATGTCAGCGGCCTTCGCGATGCGCTTGTCAATTTCAGCATCGATTGATAATATGTACAGTTGTGCCAATGTATATGTGGATCTGTCCGGTTCGGTATTTTCCTCTCTGCTACAAGTCGCTTTTGGATTCTAGTGTCCTATTCCATCACTTTGGTCTCTCTGTTGTTGAGTTTCAGACTCCTGCTGGGAACTCGCAAAACTGTTGATCAGCTGCTGCAGCTGCTAAGCTATGTGAGGTCAGTGCTGCATGATCAGCGAACAGAAACTTCTTAGTGAGGATCTTGCTCTTGGCTTTCAGAAGGGCAAGTGTGAGGAACTTTCCGCGCAGGTGAATCCATTTTGCAACAGGCTTAATTGCGCATTGATATGTATCGATATAGAAACATCTTATGATAAGCTCAAATACAAGTCCATGTTACATTTAATTGGTTTATGTTAATTAAGAACAAATTATTGTCAGTTGGTATGGTATACGTCTCAAGTGAAGTATTGAATACTTGACTTACCGGTCAAAGGTCCCCCAGTCTTGAGTATTATTTATTTTATAAGTAAAAAATCATAGCACATTAAGTAAGGAGCAAAACGAATTTAAAGGTATATGTGATAGAAAAAAACAAGGTTCAATCATGGCACTCAAGAAGACCCTCAAACCCAGTCTTGAGTATTATTTATTTTATAAGTAAAAAATCATAGCACATTAAGTAAGGAGCAAAACGAATTTAAAGGTATATGTGATAGAAAAAAACAAGGTTCAATCATGGCACTCAAGAAGACCCTCAAACAATTTTTATTTTAAATATGGTTAAATACGATATATTTGTGTCACAACAAACAAATGGTACATAAAATCAAAGTCATGCGTACTTTGAAAGTTTTCTTCGGTAATAAATGTCAAGTTTTCATCTTTAAGATTAACATCAAACAATAGGAAAAAAATGATATTTTTGTAACCAATTAATGTCAGATGATTCAGCAACAAATGTAAGATAATTCAGCAACTAATGTCAGATGATGCAGCAACTAATGTCAGATGAATCAATGTACTGTTCAGCCGCCGCAACTTTTTTAAGGGGTTTAAAACAATATTTGCCGCCTAGACCCTCCCCATTTTTGTCCCGAGGACATTTTTCAGGTTTACCTGTTCCTGGCTTGTCCCCCCCCCCCCTTTTTCCAACTACTGGATCCGCTCGGTTGGTTAAGTAATCCGTGTGTTGTATACATAGAATAAGAACTTCAAGTGTGTGAAGAACTCACCGCAAGCCTAAAACACAATTTAACGCAAATTTCTTTTTTTTATCATTTATTAAAGAAAGGCATAATGTCTTCCTTTGTCTTTGTCTGAAAAAGAGACAGACGATGTTTTCTTCGTCGCTATATATATATATATATATATATATATAGAGAGAGAGAGAGAGAGAGAGAGAGAGAGAGAGAGAGATTTATATATATATATATATATATATATATATATATATATATATATATATATACAGCGATGAAATAAATGAGTCATAACAGACGGTTTCTCTGAATGAAATTCGATCCTCAAATACATGTATGTATATCGTTAAATCTGTATGTAACACAATTTATGTGTGTGCGTGTATGTGATTTATGTGTGGTATATAATCGATATCATAGTTGGCGTATAAACTACACACCACACTTTTTGCAGACCTTCAACACTCAACACGATCGCCGTACAGGTAGAATTCAGCATTGCAGCCACCACAGAAATTGGCTCTGAAACGAGACGTAAAACTAGCTTAATAGATTATAGGGTCCAGAGTTTTAAGCCAGCTATAAGTCTGAGGAGGAATCATATAATAAGCGCTTTAAAATAAGGTGTACATTTACCATGCAGTATGCGGTATTGGTAGGTTAATTTGTGTGCGTAACCTTCGTTACTTAGGCCTACTGCGTAATTCTAATTTTAGTATCGAACTCTATCATTCTCAGTCTCTATCATTCGCTGTCATTATATTCATATACGTATACACACAAATGTGTGACTTACACACAAGTTGCTGTTGGGTACGCCGGGCATGAGTGCACCACGCAGGGATCCTGAAGGCAATGTACTATAACATCGTGACATTCTGTTAACAGAAAGTACACCGTGTGTTCAGATACATACATGTTTACACGGAAAGGAGGCGGGCGTTTGCCATCACACTGGTCAGTAAAGAGACGGGCGTTTGTTATTACACCGATCAGTAAAGAGGCGGGCGTTTGTTATTACACCAATCAGTAAAGAGGCGGGCGTTTGTTATTACACCGATCAGTAAAGAGGCGGGCGTTTGGCATCACACTGGTCAGTAAAGAGACGGGCGTTTGTTATTACACCGATCAGTAAAGAGGCGGGCGTTTGTCATAACACTGGTCAGTAAAGAGACGGGCGTTTGTTATTACACCGATCAGTAAAGAGGCGGGCGTTTGCCATCACACTGGTCAGTAAAGAGACGGGCGTTTGTTATTACACCGATCAGTAAAGAGGCGGGCGTTTGCCATCACACTGGTCGGTAAAGAGACGGGCGTTTGTTATTTCACCGATCAGTAAAGAGGCGGGCGTTTGCCATCACACTGGTCAGTAAAGAGACGGGCGTTTGTTATTACACCGATCAGTAAAGAGGCGGGCGTTTGTCATAATACTGGTCAGTAAAGAGGCGGTTTGTTATTATACCTGTCAATAAAGAGATCGGCCTTTGTTATTACCCCGGTCAGCAAAGAGACGGCCGTAAGTTTAGTAAGAACGGTTAGTTAAATGAACTTGCCACAGTCAAGGATAATATCGTTGACCCACCACTCTGCAGAACACATATCGCAATCCGGCCTAAAAACAGAGAAAAGTAGGCTGTTTATGATACAAGGTCCAGATGATATATAGGTCTTTGAACGATACAAACCGAAAACCATACATTCGCTTGTATTGAAAACAACACAAACTTGAATATACTGAATAGTTTACCAGCTGAGAGACATGTCAAAAGCAAAAACAAGTGACCCATGGGTCATGAGGCTCAGCTGACTGGGAAGAGATTCGCAAAGGGAAATTTTATCATCTGAATGGTAGTATATACCCATTCAACTGAAGCATCAAACAGATTAACCAACAGGCCAAGATTGTGTCTGTATTTATATATCTCAGAAATAGAGAAAAAATGCGTAAACTTTAAAAAAAGATACAGGTGGCTTCACCAGTCTGCAGAAACTAATAGAAAGACTTAATGGTCAATATCCATGCAAAGAATCATGGTGATCTCTGCATTAGTTGTTCAGATACTTCAGCTTTTGTATCAAATTTTCCATTATTCTGAGGGATACTTCGGAGTCATATAGCTTGAAGGATATATAAGACGTAATTTCAGGTTTCAACAGACACTTTTCATGGGCTTCCTTGCATGACAAGAATGAATATTCTAGGTCCAGTTGCTACAATTTGTGCCACATTAACAGATGACAGCATCCTTGAAGGTCTCAAAAATAGAGAAAAATTCGAAAAATTGAATAAAATATAGGTGGCACCACCAGCCTGCAGACACATTGATGAAACATTCTATAATCAATCATGACACATCATAATCAATCATGACCATCAGTGATGTAGTTAATGAGATATTGAAGTTTTTGTACGGAATGTTTGACTATTCTGGGGGGGGGGTTACTTTGGGGCCCCATAGCTCGAAGGATATTGGTAACAGAGACCTAATTTCTGGTTTCCAAGGAGATTTTTCAGGGACCTCTCAGAATGTCAGGTTACAAGATTCTAGATCCAGCGGTTACGATTTATGCCTGATTAACGGACAGGCGGACGGACAGACGGACTACGGACAAAGAGTGATCACTATAGCTCAGATGACTTACAGTCAGCTGAGCTAATAAAATCAGCATTGGTGATAGTTATGGTCTCAAGGCTTTTTCTCACATGCATCTGGCAGCCGGATATTTTGGGCATCCTTCGGCGCAAGGGTCATTTGGGCAAGTGTCGGCACACTCTGTAATCAATAAGAAACAATATCAAGTGGCGGATCCAGGATTTGCTTTAAGGGGGTACCAGGCCAGGGTAAGACAAAACTTTAACCCTCACTTCACTCATGCAGCATCTCTATAAATAGGAACATCAAACGTCTCAAGCAAATATAAAAGGCCCAGTGTTCAGTTGCCAATATCCTAAATAATACCACATTTAACGATGCAATATTATTTGACTGAAAGGGACGTACAGAGTGTGCAAGGCAGCACAAAAAAAATGGAAAGCTTAAGGGGGGGGGGCAGTCCCCCCCTGTGCCCCCCTCCCCGGATCCCCCTATGATATCACTGAGACATGTACTATGCAACACACTGTCCATACCACAATATATCCAGGGCGATTAGTCTTTACATGACAAGACACGATGTCTGCAAACCGGGCACAAGGAAACCAAACAAAAAGTTGTTTACGTTCAGCTGTGATTAAACATGAATGTTAAATGTAATATTTTGCAGTTAGTATTCATAAAAATTATTTTTTTGCTTTTAGAATTTTAACTTTCCCCTAGAATGAAACAACCTCTTCAGTTTTACAGTAAACATGTGTAGCATAATATTTTTTTGGGAAATGACATATTATATTTCCCTGTCTAGACACAAACATACGCACAAGTACATCAGGTACGACAAACCGGGAACACAATTATTTTGCAGACTGTAAGACCAAAATATAGAACCAGGGTTATGTGAGACCAAAAATATAGAACCAGGGTTATGTGAAACCAAAATATCGAACCATGGTGATGTGAGACCAAAATATAGAACCATGGTGATGCGAGCCCAAAGTATAGGACTAGGGTGATGCGAGCCCAAAGTATAGGACCAGGGTGATGTGAGCCCAAAAATATAGAACCAGGGTTATGTGAAACCAAAAATATAGAACCAGGGTTATGTGAAACCAAAAATATAGAACCAGGGTTATGTGAAACCAAAATATCGAACCATGGTGATGTGAGACCAAAATATAGAACCATGGTGATGCGAGCCCAAAGTATAGAACCATGGTGATGCGAGCCCAAAGTATAGGACCAGGGTGATGCGAGCCCAAAGTATAGGACCAGGGTGGTGATGTGAGCCCAAAGTATAGGACCAGGGTGTATATTGTATATTCATAGGCCTAGACGAAGTAGGAAAAAGAAGTTGAAATTTGCCTCCCAGCAAGAAGGGTATTATATGTTTAAAAGAAAGAGATATAAAAGAAAATAATATTTAGTCTATTTATCTGATGCCCTTATGGATGCTTGAAAGTCACCAAGGTAACAAAACCAGTTACGAACAGTACCAAGAACTTTATAAGAATTTACACACACCTACACCTAAATCTTTTAGAAGAAACAGGTTTTTTTTCGGAGGGGGGGGGGGGGCATTATTTAAATTTGACGTTGCGTGACCGACTGAATAAACAATGAATTTCAATGGACTTGTTAATTTCACCAGGTTGGTGATTAAAACAATATTTAAAATTAACCCAGTTTCTGATGTTTTTTTCTAGAATTATACAAAATAAATGTATTTTTAAAACTGTCTTACCTCTGGCTGTGACCTGCTGGACAGAGATCACCCCCAGGAAAATGGCAACAAGTAAAAGAGTCATGGTGAACCTGAGCATAAACAGACAACTAGTTTGTAAAACGTTCCATTTTTTCCAAGGAAATAACATGCAATCATGACACGTTGATTGTTACCACGATGTATACTCGCACCCTCCATGCAGTTCCCGTTTATTGTTCCTTGGACCGTGTAGGTTGGCAGTCATGCGGGATGAATCAATACAGGCATGCCTTTTGAAAAAATGAGTCTAAACATTTGCACGAAGAGCTAAATTTCATCTTAAAATATTTTCTTATTTTGTGCGCTGGTCCAATAGCCAGGCCTGTGTATTTTATAGAGGCTATTCCGAAATCGGACGTCTATTAACTGATGATAATCCCTTAAACCAAGGGGCGGATCCTGTATTAATGAAAAGGAGGGGTCCAACCAAGGAGGACTAATGACAAAATTTTAAAAAAGCCCCCATGTCTGGAAAAGGCCGGGTAAAGGCCGCAAAAAATGATCGGAGCGACTGTTCACTAAAAGCTTACATATAAACACGCTCATTCTTACGTCACAGAGGTTTTACAAATAGAATTTTTAATAGGTATTACCTGAAGTTCGTTGGTATAGACAGAATAAGCCAGAAATCACATAACCTCTTCAGAAAAGTTGGGTAAATAACTGCCTTTAAATGTGATTTGGAGAAAACGCGGCGTGGGAAAATTGTTTTAAATGTTAATTTCAAAACAAATCAAATGTGTACCACCTTCATATGAGTCACTCTATTGTTTTTTTCAATATATTAAACTCTTGCTGATGTCCACCATGATCACTGCCTCTTCTACTTCAGTGTCATTCGTTCGTCTTTTAAATATTAGGAATATCCAGAACCCGTGTCGGTACGATTTTGTGTCTACAGTGAATCGTGTTTCCCTTAATCTTTATACCTATCCCATGGAGCTGGCGTGTGTGTGTGTGGATGTGTGTGGATGTCGGTCGAACGTCCTGATGTGGCCTACCAGATATCCGTATGAGATATATAACAGGCCTTGCCTTACATGATCCAGCGTACTCCGCCAGAGAAGCAGGTGAGTTAAAATAATCTTTGGCACATTTCCTTCCAAAAATGTCATTTCTCAGTGATATTCCATATATATACATGTATCTGAAGGTGTGCCACGTGAGGAACTGTATCTGATTTCACACACCAGTCTGTACACACTTGTGGGTCTAACTGAAAGTGATGTATGTATTAGGCCTTGTGTTGGGCAATATGAACTGGAGGAAGGCAATAATAACCAGCACGCAGGGGCGAGGGATAGGCCCACATTATTTCGAGGGTATCTACTGTCTTCAAGGGAGGGAATTTGTTTTAATTTTAAAAATAATTAATTGAAATGAAGTTTACCTCGATATTTAAACGAATGGAACTGGGTATATTGTGTGTCTTTATTGCCTACATTATATTTCTCAACTTAGATTAGTATATATGTCTACATGGCACATCAAGTCTGAGCAGCAGTGCGTGAGAATTCCATCAGTTGCGGTTGGTTGAAATTATGTTGAGCATGTTCTATCTATTCTGAAGTTGCTGTATATTTGGCAAATAATAATGACCAAACACGTTGAGGAATATATATCGGGTTGGGTTCATTTGAGATTCGAGGCTTCCATACGTTCAAAATTAAAACAAATGCAAATGTAGGATACAAACATAATCTCTCGGACCCCGAAAAGTGTTCCGATGTCATATATGTTTTGCTTTCGTAAATTAAACATTTTGTAATATACATGAACATATTAATGCTGGAAACACACGTTTTTATATTGTCACCATTTGTTCAAGCGCCCACTTCAGCTATATCACAGATCAGCAGCATATGGTCCGTTTCCCATCTGTGGTAAATATTCAGAATACTAGTATTTAATGTTCAAACTAAAATATACTTCTCACATATCACGTGAACACTACATACTTAATACTCTTTTGTAAAGTAAATAAACAAAATAACCAAATAAGGTTTAGAAACCAAAAAGCTAACCTGAATATTCGTCCAGTTTCAAGCGTACCTTTGATTACTGCTTGAACAGACCAGCTGTTTTGACTAGATAAACTATAAAATACGTACTCTGTAGTGTTGTCAGGGACACGGTGGTCCACTTTATATTCGATAGCGTTATCAGTGAATTTAATGTGCCATGGTAATAAACGGATTTAAGTTCTATTAAAATAAGCAAAAATAATTGAAATAAAATATGTGCGGAATTAGATCCGACGTAAATCGTCCGTGACCTTTCTTCTAACCGGTCACTATCAGTTACAGAAGATGAACGTAAACAGCAGCTCCGCCGCAAGAGCCAAACACGTCTGTGATTTTGATTCACCTCTATCCCTGTGTCTTCGTTATCTCCGCCAAGGATATTTGTTTTACCTGTGTCTGTTTGAGGGACGTTAACCTTTTACGATGATAACTTATACCAGTGATGTAGTTGAGTTCACACCATGCGAGTCCTTATGCAAGTCCGGGTGCAGGTTACTTGAGTCCAAGTTCGAGTCAGTGAGCTTGGAGTTCAAACCCACCTTCTTAGAACCTGAGTAATCTTCAAACCCGACTACAAGTGAGAGTCCGAGTCCAATACAAACCTCCATATTAAAAGAAATCTACATCGAAATTTGAGATTACACTCAGTATTTTTATTTTAAATTACACATGCTATTTACTAAATTACTTTTACCTCCCGATGCAGAGCTCCGTCTTAGTTTATATATAGTCTTTCAGCAGGTCGCACGTGTATGTAGATGACTTTATAATAACTGTACTGAGCAAATATCCATATAACGTTGTGGAGGTGAAAGATCCCATTGACTTTAGAGCTGACCAGGATAAATTTAAGGGGCAGATCCTGTAGAGTTATTTCGTCTTGGTCGAGGTTTATGTGCTCTGCAAATGCAATTCTAGTTTTTTTTTTATATTTTCAAATATTTCAACTACTGATACACTGTCCATATAAGATTTTTTTACCTTTCTTAATCGAGTGTTACAACTAAAGCTTTGGTAAAGGCTTAATACCACTAAATAAAGACACACGTTCCTTTGTAAAGATTATTGTCCAAACGTCAGGCGGTAAGGAGGGGGATCGACATTTTCTCGTTACTAATTAGATATTTATAAGATTTGTTTATTTATGCGAGAATTACAATTAAACAGCATGTCTATAAAACAAAAAGACGCCTGCAGAAATAAAACTAATTGATATACAATAAAAACTGCACTTGAAGAAATTAACAAAGTTTTACCATATACAAAACAATCACAGCAGCTGGCCACGGGACACAAGGTTCACAGAAATGAATTTATAGCCAAAGCCTATAACCAAAGGGTTAATCTTAGGTTTATTTCATAACTTATTCTTAGAGTACTATATGCACTCTCGTCCATATCTTTTAACAATGAGTGAAAACAAATATATTGTTTGAAAAATGTAAGATGAGACAAGAGTAGTGACGTAGATCTCATAAGCATATCTTTATATTTTCTTTGGGATATTTAATCCATCATTCTTTAAGGAAAATGTTTTCTCGATCATGTCACAATGAAAGGTGAACTAATCTGAAAGTGTTTTGGGTCAGAAACGGATCCAGAAGTCCAGAGGGTCTTAACTCTCAACCTTAGTTGTCAAACAATGTTTTGCGGCTTGGACCCTTCCGCCATGCACCCTCATCGAATGTGAGGTTATTTTTCAGGTTTTCTAATTAGGCTTTCTTTATTTCAAACTCTCAACCTTAGTTTTCAAACCAAGTTTTGCGACTTGTACCCTTCTGCCATGCATCCTCTTCGGATATGAGGTTCTTTTTAAGGGTTTTTCTCATTCGGCTTTCTTTATTGCATGGGTCTTGTTTCGTGGGTTTCGAGATTTCTTTAGGAAGGGGGTGGGGAGAGAGGGTTGAGAGTTGCAAAGTACTTTTTGTATCCCTCACATTTTAGGATAATTTTTAACAGCAAATACTAGATAATTCCTTCATACAGATCCAGTTTGTTTTCTTCTTATTTTCCAGTATAAACTTTCAAGTACGCATGCAAATTTAGAAAATTTATTATACGATAAGTGTCAATTGTCACATTAAAGCGTCATAAATGTAAGCTTTGTTACTGGGTGCCCATAAAAGTGGATCGAACTGTCTCAATAGTCACTAGTGAATCTTGGAACGACGGATATGTGCGCCACCAAATTGGTTCGAATCCTGGATCGGCTCAATATTTTCCCATGAGCAAAATGATTATATATAACACCTTTCAGTATGCTGTTGAATGTTTCCAAATAAGGGTGAATCAAATTATAACTACATGTTGAAAATTAAGCAAAACTTAGTTCCGTATAACCAAAGTAAATACTCCATAATATGTTTTCCGCATGAAGACAATTATAATATTCGGGGTAGGGTTGGTTTTTGACCCCTCAACCCCCGTCGTACGGATGTGGGTTATTTGGAAAGGCTTTTGATTTTAAAGAAGGAATGGTTGCAAGGGAAATGCCTCTGTCCTTAATCCTCTTGATTTACCGCGGATGTTTTTCAGCAAACAAGGCCCATCCTGGGTTGGGCAATTGCTTTCCCAACATAATGGTTCTTCCTTATAAAATTATTAATATAAACTTATTTATTTTATATGGGTTCTTCAAATAGTTATTATTACTAATCAAGGCACTCTCCATGGCTCAGACGATGGTGTTCGGTAGTCTGTAGGGGTGGAGGAAACCTGAGAACCCGGAGAAAACCACCCGCCTTGGCCACGTCAGGGATCGAACCCGAATCGCAAGCCGAGAGAGCCGAGCCTTTTACGACTCAATTAGAGGTCCTCCAAATATTTTTTTTTTCGACATTCAGCCTATCTTACGATCAACGGGGAGCATGTATTCGTTCTTTGACACCAATTATGCTAATATCCGGGGATGGGGGTATAGACCCCCCCCCACACACACACACACTCTTTTTAGCAAGGGGGGGGGGGGGGTCGTCAATGTAATGACCCCCTCCTGTTATCAAGAGGAAAATATTTATAAATTGGAAATGATATATATCAATAATTAGAATTACATTTACTTAGGTTCGATTTCTAAGGTTCCTATGATATATATATATATAAAGCTGTCCTAACTTTATATACCCTCCCACTCAGTGCCCCCCCCCCCCCCTGAAGATAATTGACGCCACTGCGGTAGAAACATTTTAAAAACATTCACCTGAGGATCGGGTGGCATCCCTTGAAACAGTCTGTAGTTAATTTACAGTGTTGTTTTCTTCATCGTTATATCGCTCTGGCCTTGTCTGAAGGCCAAAGAGCACTTTACACCGGAGAGTCACTCTACCTTCTCTCTCTCTCTCTCTCTCTCTCTCTCTATATATATATATATATATACATATACATACACACATTTTTATATATATTTATATATATATATTCAACTGTCCCAACTTTGATTACACTCCCACTCGGAAGCAACCCCGTGAACCCCCCCCCCCCACCACTCATGAAGCTAAATTAACCCCACTGTATGATACTCAAAGTATGAAGAAACATTGAACTGACATTCGGACCGAGAGAGTGTGGAATTAAAATTCCAAATCATTCTGTTGTTTTACTATTTTTTCAAAATTTGTTTATGCCAGTGTTGACATCTGTTTTGATACGACTTCTCTCTGTGTAATTAGGCCTGGCAAATGGAGTCTTTCAAGCATCTGAACGATAATTGATGAACATGAAGTAAACAATGTTAATTAAAATATTATTAAGACTTCCATCCAAATACTTTAAAGATTGTAATGGAATACTGGAAATAATGGGGAGTAAAACAGAAATAAATAAGAGTTGAATTTGGCTGGATCAGTGAACAAACGTATTTTACTGTTGGCCTGGCTTATCCTCAGTCAAATATTTTGTCGTGGAGGAGGAGAGGTTGGGGTACTTCCGCTTATTTAAGTAAACCTGGCGTTTTCCCGCTCAATGCTATTTTTGGGCCAAGAGCTTGTCCTTTCCTCTGATTGGTCCAATGTGATGGTCCGATTGTTCCCAAAATTCTCTTACGACTAATCACAGAGGAGGCTGTTAGCTGGCGAGTTTCTCCGACAATGCATTTTAGACATCTTTTTACCGAGGCAGCGTTAGTAATTTGTTTTGTTCCGTTTGGTTTAATTTGTCGTGCACCTAAGAATTTTGTTTTCTTTGTTCGACAAAAATCCCCTTTAAATGGTTTGCTACGAAAATTAATCATGGACAATATTCTGTCATGAATATTCATTGAACTTTGACCTCTCTCATCACTTCAGGCGCGCACAGCCATTTTTCGACAGACTTGAAACCTGGTTACGTTGAACGTTTTAGAGCCGGACGTTTTTTTGAATATATTTTTAACAAGGGACTTTGAATTTTAGTGGACACCCTTGTCTGAGGTAAAACAAAAAGTTCTTCCGGACTGCACATGTGACCAGGGTGCGCGCTTGGGCTATTTTTGTTCCACAGCCGAATTGATCTGCTTAACTTCTGGCAAGAAGAACTTCCAAGAAAAAGTATGACGCAGAAAGGAGAGGGTGTCAGCAGTCAAATTGAGGTAGGCTTAAATGGTTTTATTTCGCATGAATTTCCAATATTAACATTTGTTTGTTTGGTGTTTGCGCTATTCTGTTTTTTTTTCAGTTTAATTGACTTGAAATGACGTCGTCGTTCGGTAAGCTGAGCGACGTATTCCAAATTTACTGTATTTGCGTTTTACTAAAAAGTTGCATTGTACTGTCTGTCGTCTGTCGTCAAAATCATCCGTCAAGGGAACTGGAATTCAGGTGAGTCGAGTTTCATACCATTTAAACTTGTTTACCCCCCAACCCTTCTGTTAAATTCAGTCCAGCCGTTTGTTCGGGAAGGGGGGGGGGGGGGCTTTTTTTGTGTGTTCACCAATGCGTAGGTGCAGTCACGTCATTTAATTTGGGGGGGGGGGATGGAGGGGCTAAGTATAAGAAACGTAATGATATATTTTCAAATATATTAAAATTAAAAGGTTTTAAACAATATGATATCATGTTTCCTTTGTAGGTTACGTCTGAAAAATGTCTAGAAATATTCTATAGTAAATGCAGAAATAGCCGCCAACGGTGACACAACAGGTTTCGGCATTCTGTTGTGTTGCCGGCCAACCAAAGGCTAACTTGGTTTATAGCGCGATACGATCTGTTACTCTTAGAAAGGAAATTGAATAAAAATATTTCCTATGGTTTTAACAAACCAATGTTCACATAATGTTGTATGTCGAAAGGCCTGTACTAAAAAATAGCCGTTCTAGAAAGCATGAATCACGTGTAACATCAACAACTGATAATATTTGTCCTGAGAGAATTGATGCATTATCAGCGGTGGTAGACATCTTGCATTTGGTGGCAGAACTGTAAATGGCTTTAGGCCTGTGTACTATTATGATAATATTTTAGCTTCCTTGGTGCAAACTAGGGCTGAGAACAACAGTAATGTTTTCTAGTGGTCAAATATGCAATACACATAGATGTACTGAACAATAATCAGTGGATATATGTTAAATCTCACAGTTGTGTATGGAGTGTTATAATCACAGTTAACTGCAGGTGCAATCTATGTATGGAGTGTTATAATAACAGTTAACTGCAGGTGCAATTATTGCGTCAGTCACTGAAAAAAAAGCAATTGAGGATTTCATTCTTATGGGCTAATGCAGAAATAGTTCTAACCAAAGGCACAGCCTATAATTTTAATTATGATATATTTCCAGGATAAAAATAACCTCCGAATAGAAGGGGGATGATTACACTGACCATCCCCCTCCCCCATCCCCCAACTGTATTGACTAGGGACACTGATTTTCCCCTTTAAACTTAGTAAAATTCTGTCTTCAAGGTTCATAGCTGGATCTTATTGGACTCAATATTATTAGGCCCTGCCATATATTGAGTCTGATAGCCAAACAGTGAGAGTTTCTACAATCTAAGCCTCGACGGCACACCAAGCAATTGATGCCCTTTTTACCAGTCAATAGGTGTTACAATTACCCTATGTCAGCACATTAGTCTTCAAAGCCGGCCCTTTAAACAAAATGTTATAAAATTCTTGCTCTCAGTCCCTCAGTGAGGTATTCAAGTGCTCATGAATGTTTGCCGCTCCCCCAACTGTAATTTTGGCCCTATTGAATTGGATTCTGATATAAAAAAACTTCAGCATCTTGTTAATAATACAAAACCATAAAATGTAAACCGACTCTTGTACAAGGATATTAGGCCTGCGCCGTTTCATTAAGCAGTATTTAACAGTTGATTTATGCGTAACCGATCTAAAGATATGCCAGGGCCAGGCTTATATACCAGGAACTCTCACAGTATGGTTATCGGACTTGAGATAAAAGTTTTTATCTTAAGAGTCCAATTCAGTTGGGCTACGAGGCTCATGGCTTCCATTTTATTCCTGTTTTCTTGAAAATGCTATTATAAGGCCATTAAAAAGTGCTTGTAAATGCATGTATCAGTTATCCCACATGTAAATTTCTGTATACTACATGGAAGTTCAATTTCAAGCAATTTGAATAGTTATTCAGGTAAAATTGTATTTTCCCTATTAGACGTAATTAGCACCCCAGGCACCTTCAAAATTTAAAATTTTTAAATACTTTTTATACCCTTAAAAGCATCCCCCCCCCCCCCCCAACCCACATAGGCCAACTTACAAAATGCGTTATGATTCTCTGACAGTGCTGCTTGTGTACACTTGTTTGACTTCACAGCACATTCACATCAATTCAGAAAAACCAACGATCTATAACTACTGAATTTCTTCTATTTTAAACCACACCAAGATCTAGCTCAGATACCATATGAAATTCTGCTAGACAGTCAATATCAAGAACCCCCATTTTGAACTGCAACCTGAACTCCAAACCTCAATGTGGGGTTTCATTTTCAAAAATATTATTCAGTAGCAGGGTTCCTGAATGTACGCTTGCATCCTGTTTTCTTCTTCCTTCTTGCTTTGTTCAGTCTGTTATCAGCCAAGGAACGATCCTCCCAAGACATGATTACGTTTCATGTGTTCTGCTTTGTAATTGAATTTTTTAACCTGTCAGTACATGGTGTGTAAAAACTGGTAAATAGTTTATGATGTTAACAATCAGAACCTTAGTTCCTAGAAACTATTGAAACATTATGAATGGGGTTGTTTCTGATGTCAGAAAACAATATATGATATCCTTAACTCAAATGCCTAACGATACGCAGTACAATGAAAGAGGTATGGTGAATACATGTGCCTTATTTTCCCAGTTTTTAGATCGTCTGTAAATATTAATTTATTAGCTTGTGGCTTTATTTGAAAGGTCAGAAAAAAAAAATACATAATGCAGAAGAACAACTAATTTTTAATTTAAACACTGGTAAAGGAAAATTGATATACAGGTTCATTGATAAACATAAACTGATTTGCGGTGCCTGGCTTGAGCGATTCCCGATAAGGCTGGTCCGCTTCTAGAACTCTGTCATGACTGTTTGCTACTCTAGTGCTACTAACACACATTTCAGCATCCAACTTACAGGGTTGGCAGACAAACTTTGACCAAATTTCATTACTGCATAGGGATGAGGTGTGCAGTTTCCTTAAATGTTAACCTGGATCAGGTATTTGTATCCGCCAAAACAGAGTTTTGCGGATACTATGTTTTCAGCTGCATGCCGCTGCCACCGCTGCGGCAGCGTAGGTTTCCAGAGAACTCCCCCGTAACCGCTGGGCGGAATTTTACGAAACCGGGGATTATGTTCGGGTCACATGTGAACTGCTGCACCCCTATTTTGTTTTGATCTCTGACCTTTCCTCTGCGCTCTGCGTCCGTTTGTGCATCTGTTTCCACACATAAACCCACATATTTCGGGAACCGTTTGATGGATCAGGAAAATTTTTTTGCACAAATGTAGCCCTTGGAGAGCTTTATAACATACACAAAAAATGGTGGCGCCACCTGCAACCATGTTTGCACAGTGTCCATCTGTTCGTCTGCCTTGGGTTAAAATCACTCATATCTCTGCAGTGACTTGACTAATTCACCTGAAATTTGGCATGCGTATACATCCTGGATAGCTTTTCTGATTTTGTGACAGGTGGTGCCACCTACATTCACGTTTACACTGCAGACATCCAAGCTATTTTCTCAGAACCGTTTGACCGATCAGGAAAATTTTTTTGCACAAATGTAGCCCTTGGAGAGCTTTATAACATACACAAAACTAGTGGTGCCACCTGCAGCCATTTTTGCACAGCTCCTGTCTGTTTGTCTGCCATGGGATAAAATCACTCATATCTCGGCAGTGGTTTGACATATCTGGCTAAAATTTTGCAGGTTTATACATCCCCGACAGCTCTCTTTATTTTATGACAGGTGGAGCCACCTGCATTCTAGTTTATGCAGCAGACATCCAAGCTCATATCTTGGGAACCGTTTGACCGATTGGGCCAAAGTTTTGCATGTGTATAGCTTTTTATCATAGGCAAAACTGGTGCCGTCACTTGCAACCATTTTTGCTCAGCGTCCATCTGATTGTCTGCCACGGGCTAAAATCACTCATATACATGTAGTGGTTTGACTTATCTGCCTTAAACTTTGCATATGTATACAACTGGGACGGCTTTCTGGATTTTGTGGTAGGGGGAGCAACCTTCATTCACAATTTGGCTGCAGACATCCATGCTAATATGCAACACTTCACTCTATTTCCCCTTGCCACTTAATCCATGCCTCACTTCACCTATTCCACTCTGATTTAGGCGGATACACGTAGTTGCTTGTCGACTACCCGTATTCTAGTTCTTATTATGTTTATGACAACTTGCTGTGGATCATATACTGCTCACTTGCTTACCAGGCATCTTGCTTGAAATTTAAAATCATAAACATGAAAGAATACATAGTTCTTGTTCCAAGTCTTATTAATGTAGTTAACACTCATTGTTGCATCTAACAGTTCTAAGGGACAAAACCTTACAGTTGTCATATATATATATATATATATATATATATATATATATATTGCAACAGTATAAAATGAAGCTTACAGTACAGTGCAGTTACAGCCGAATTTCCAGGGCTGTCTTGCAAACCTGCATAGTAGTGACATCTAGTGGTGAAACCTGTAACTAATCACTGCTACAATACTGCCAGCATGGGGGGTGGGGGGCAGTTAAACCGGCACATTCTGATGTCCAGAAACCATGTGAACCTACTCATTGATTTGCAATATTTGATATAATTTTTAGCTCAGCTGACTGTAAGTCATCTGAGCTATAGCCGTGGTCCATTGTCCATCGTCAGTCGGTCCGTCTGTCTGTCCATTAGACTGGCACGTTTTGAAATGGTTAAACCTTGGAATCCAAAATTCGGCATACTGTTAGATGTCCCCAAAATCTCCTACCATACCAAAAATTGGGTCAGTATGACTTTGTTCCTTTGAGATATTTAGGAAAAACCTCAAATTTCCCATAAAAACCTATTATCACACTTCAGGACTGCCTTATATCAAAACCACTTATCTGTTTCTCTTAATATTTACCAGAAGTAATCTCCTATATATTTCCTATATACATGCCAGAAATTAGTTCCATTAAGTAAAATTTCTATAAGTTATGGGCCCGGACACAATGAACTTAGTAAAAAAATCAGGAAAAATATTTACTCACTTAACATGAAAATTTTGAAACTAGAGACTTTTTTCCCCAAGTATATAACTTGTTAGAAAACCTGTGAGCTTATGTGATGGTGTGGCGTCATCCGTCGTCTATCATCCGTATGTTAACCCATACTATCTTGAAAAGGGCAAGAGTTAGCATCTTGAAATTTTATGCAAAAAAATAGTCATCTAAAAAAACCTTTAGATTTTGCTTATTTTTTGGCTAACTGCATTTTCTTGGATTTTATAGAGAAAAAGCTTAAAAAAAACTGTAAAAATCTTCTCTGAAACTGTACAGCCAAATTGTCATATATTTCACAGAAATGATCCCTGGAACAATCTCGCTCAAGTTTGTTCGAATGGTTCCAGTTTGGAGATTTTTGGCAGAGTTACAGGAGGTTGAACTTTATCATGTGTCCAGAAAAGCATATTAAAATTAAAATCTCAGAAACGGCTGAAGCTATCATCGCCAAATTTTATGCCAATGTAGGTCACATAGGTCATATCTGAAAATGAGGTATTGGTGGTGCCACCTTCAGTGGCTTTTTTTGTACAGGGTCATCAGTGCATGTATCACACTGAGGGCTACAAAAAACGTCTTCTCTGAAACCATATGACCAAAATGTTTAATATCACACAGAAACGATCCTAGGGTAGTGCTTTCTGAAGTTTGTTCAAATGGTCTCTGTTCAGTGACTTTTGGCTCAGTTAATGGAAGCTGAATTTAGTCATATGCCATAACAGCCCATTTTAGTTCAGTGGCTACAAAGATCTTATTCTCAAAAACCACCAGGCCAATTTCACACATTAGTTATCCTCAGATATTGATAATTCAAGTTTGTTCAAGTGGTTTTGGTTCAGTGCTTTTTGGCTGAGTTACGGGAAGCTGAACTTAACCAGTTTGCTGTATCTTCCTAAATGAGTTATAAACCTGCGAGACGTTTTTTGACTGATGCCACTGAAGCCAGTTTGTTAAATATTTTACAAGAATAATCCCTACAATAATTCTTATAATAATTGTCATTAATGGTTCCACATGAATGATTTTTGGCTGAATTATGGAGATTGAATTGAGTCATTTTACCATATATGTTAGCTGTGTGATGCTGTTACATCAGCCTGGCACCAGTTTATCAGCATCTATAACATCATGCCACTATACATTTAGATTTCAGGTTATCTTTGGTTAATATTGACAAGAAAGTTTTTTTAAAAGCTTTTAAAAAAATTAGATTTATGATTTATGTTATTCATCATAGCAGGCAATGGGATATTCATGGTTAGGCCATCCTTAAAAAGTTCTGTGTCGTGGCTAACCCGGCCGGTCGTGATTTTTGCCTGCGGCTGGAATTTTTTTGACATATCTGCAAAATAATATTTTTATATGATCTGCCGCAAGCACCTGGGCCCGTAAAAATCTGCCTTCATGTGCTAGAAAAATAGTCCTTCTATTACATTTTTAGATGCACTTAATTTCCATAATGAAAGGTATAACCCCACGTCGCCGATCGTTTAATTTGAGCCCTAACAATTTGTCAGGTTGTGCCTATATATATACACGTGGAATGATCGCTACACTCGTGCGCGAGAGTAGAAAAAATGCCGGGAAACAGCCATCAAATTTCGTTGTTCTGGCGAAACAGGCTGAAAAAAAATTTTGAGCAATTAGAAATTGTTCTTATTTGATTTCAAATAAAGCGGAAGCTTACAGCTGTCGCATTAACTGATTAAATGAAAGTTCTCTCGACATTCATACTGTCAACTGACCAATGTTGGCATTTAAACCATGTGACACATTGATTTGCATAAACACGTGCCTGGCCCATGCAAACGTTCTTGTGATTGGCAGAGCAGTCAGGCGTCATAGCCAGAGAGCCAATAAGAGGTCCGTAGTAAAAGTTCACCCCATATGACTTCATTCATCACTATTTTGGCGGGAAAATGTTCACTGACATCATGTCGCTTACGCTGGTTATAATTTTTCAGCAACACTCACGGTGGCACCGTGAGTAGGCCTATATCAAGCAAATGAAGCGCGCCTATTTAATGGAATCTGCAACTGACGATGTGTAACGCACGATCTCCACAAATCAGATGTTTGGTATAACAAGAATTGCGTGATTTCGTCAGTTCTGTGGCGATCATGACAGGGTTTTGCGAGGTGTCTGACGCATCGTTTCACAGCTGATCAGAACAGGCATAACATATAAGCGACTGTATTTTTTTTTATGTGTTTCTTTTTAACTGCCTTTGAAAATTTATTCAATTTTATTAATAGCTTTTATAATAAACAGATGTTTCCTGACCGTACGGCATTTCTTGTTTAGACGTAGACAAGATAGAGATCAACATTGCTCGCTCAGTCATTAATTACAGAAAAATACTAGAATATCAGCAAAAGCTGACAAAAGCCCTCAGCCAAAAGAGCAGTATTTATGGGTGGTAAGAGTAACAAGTATTCATGTAATATTTGTTCTCACATGGATGTATATCTGTACATATGTCTTTTGTTCAAGTTGTGAATTGGAACTAGAGAGGTATGAACTTTGTAAGTCTGGCCCCAGTCTTTGTGAGTCATGCAGCACTTTCGAGATCATCAAGGCCAATGACCATTCCATATTCCAAAACAATCCATCCAGTGGTTCCTTAGAAATAAGCTCCTAAGTTTTTTTCTATTCTAAGCTATGTGACCTTGGGTCATATATCTTGGAACTTGACCGAGATTTTGTTGATATTAGCAGCACCAAAGAAATGAAATTTCTGTGTTGAATACTTTTGGAGATATCCTCCTCACATGGTAAATGTTAACACACACCGGTTATTTTCTATAATTCCCTCTAAAACGTCGAGAAATAAGTCAAGGTCACCCATCTTCGAACTTGACCAAGATTTTGTTTGTATATACATCAACACCGAAGAAATAAAATTCCTAATCAGGGTACCGACATCCAATATATGGTTTCATCTTTCAAAAAGTACAGTTTTACATATATTTATATAAACATTTTATATATTCTACTACCTTATTAGGCATTGACTATTACTAAAGAGTTCATTTATTACCGTCCTTCTTAATTATACCTCTTCACTTGCAAAGGAAATCTCAAACTGCACTCATTCCTACAATTCTGGCACTCGCATACAACACAAAATAAAATTGTCTGCAAATTCATGCGAGATCCAGAACAAGGCTTACAGGCCTAATGCGAACCTGTGCAATGGGATATACATCAGTTATAATGCTTCCATGATAACATGCTTGACCATTATTGGAAAAGTACTTGATAACTTTTCAAATACGTGAATGTTTGACATGTACATGTTCAAAGCATGTACTAAAACATTTTAAACCCAAGTACAGGATTTTAAGCCTGTAATAAAACACCAAATCCTGTTCAGAGATACCTTGTTGTGCATGTTTCAATGGTATTGAGGCAAGGAATGAATGGAGTACGGGTATGTTATTTGACATAAACCTCGCATATGCTAACATCCGGTAAAAAAAGGTGTAGTAAACTCCAGATCCTTCTTTAAAAAAATATTTTTTTCCTCCCTACCTGATGACTTTTTTTGGACCAATGTTAGCCCCAACACAGAAATTGTCAAGGATGGCCTTATTCTGCTCTCTGTGGCTATATAAATACAACTGTACGTGGATTATAAATTACTGGTATCCCTACTCAACTTAATTCAAGAATTTGCCATCAATGAGATATATCTGTATTTTAATTTTGCATTCAGTATGCATCTGTAATAAGTTTACATAAATTCCTGATTTCTTTTTTATAAAAAGTCAGCTGTAAAGCATTTAATTTGTATTGGGATAATTAATTTCAAAGTTTTCAAGTAGGGACCACTTTTGTGTACAGATGGCAGCACTTGGTTTACCATTGGCAGATTACCAGTGCCTTGATGTGAGCCATTAGCCAAGATGATGTCAGCTCTATAAATAGTTTTGGCACAGTGCCTGAATTGGAAGAAGTGCAGCCAGGTATAGACACATCCGAACGTGACGTCACAGAAACTAGGTCACTGACCACGTGGTGCTCTGTAAGGCAAAACATGGGCTGCGTCAGGCACTGGACAAGCTATTTACACTACAATATATACCAGTCTGAGTTATCCTTCCTTTTTTCACTGTTGTGTCATATTCTATATCCAACACCATTAACATGTCATTCTAGTGTCCCTATAATTAAATTGTCATTTTAACTCCGGGAGGCCTTCCCCAGAACATTTAAACTTGCAGCTGACAATCCCACCTGGTGTTCAGCATCCTTGCATTTAGTCATGGCTAATCAAGAGGTTTTAACATTTAGGTTTTCACGCTTCATTCTATATATTTGTAACATGCTTTCCTATCACAAGTGCAGTTGGATTCATGTGACGTACATGGATAATTTTATTCACTTAATCAGCAGAAGAAATGTCAGACTTCCTTGTCCAGACCTGGACCTCCTTGTTGGCGGGAGTACAGCCTTCACTTTGGTGGATCATTTCCCATAACAAATCACATTTCAGAGTTCTTTTTTCTTCTAAATATAAAATCAATACATATGAATAAATTTGTCTTTAGACCTGTCTATCAGCTGATCCAAGTTGAGAATGTCCATGGAAGCTTTAACTGATGACAAAATTAATTACTCATTTTCCTAAGTTAATTTGAGACTCCTAATCTGTAACTAGTTTCTTATTCTTGTAATAATAATAACAAATAATAATAATAATAACAATAATAATAATGATAATAATAATAATAATAATAATATAAGTAATGTTATATTTTTATTATATTTATATATTTTATTATCATCAATAAAAAATCATAATAATAATAATAACAATAATATGAATATCATTAATATCAAAACTACTGGAAAGGACAACCCCAAGCAAATCCATATATTTCAATGTTTCTTACAGTTATAATCAATTTTACTTTATTTTAATTTATATTCTAATCAAACGCCACAAATTTTTAACCACAGTTTAACATAAAAACTTACACAACACAATTGCTTTCTCTTTCAAAGGAACACATACCGTTGCATTTATCGATTACATTGCCTCAATAATTATTTAACTTGTTACAATAATACTTCAAAGGAAACCATTCTTTACATTGTTTAACAGTTACTCTTTTGGCAATATTTATTATAATAACAGTAATAATTAGAATATATAAAAAATTTGCAAGGTTCCTTTTTCATTCATGGTTCATATGAAGTACTGTATAGTGGTATTTATATTTTCATATACTAGTGGAAACCAAAGCAAGGTGTTGGAAGACATCAATCATTTATTTCGAATAATACTACATTAATTATATAAAATAAATGGAAGTTTTTGGTGGGAGGATTATTATTGCCCTGTTTGAAATAAGAATTGGTATTAAGATGTGAATAATGATTTATGGGCAGGGATTTGATGATATTTCTATATTTTTATTGGTCCGGGGGATGGGGGGGGGGGGCAGTTTAGATTCTACCTTGTTATAAGCCATACAAAATATGAAGCAGTTAAGAAGGCAACACATTTTTTGTAAGTTGATAATATATTTTCCTCGGAGTCAGTTGGTCACAAAAAAACATGATATCCTATATAGAATCATTCAAGTTTGATTGCAGTTTTTTTTTGTACAGTATGAGACATCACTTGTTACATCATTACTGACACTCATATATACATGTATTGGCCTATGATGAGCACCAAATTTTTGCAGATTAGCAAGATTATGATATACTTTTATAAATTTAAATCTACGTGGCACTATTATGATTTAGAGAAGAAACTGAACTAACAGTTGAGTATTCTTGTATTAGTTTTTTACTGAGGGAAAACTGCACCATTAATTGTATTTTCATGCTAGTTATAGGCTACTGTTATAAACCATGGATTTTTTTTTTCATTAAAATTTAACATATTTTAAAGTTTTATAAGCTATATGGAAGACAAGTCTTCTTAGAGATTTAAACTACTTTATCATTTCTGCACTATACGATCTTATATTCACAAGTGTCATCTCTGACAGAACTGACAAAATTGATCTAGTGCAGTAAATACCTTAGGCTAGTCCCTTTTATTTCACTGGGTTAAATGTAGACTAATTTATTGGGATAATAAAGTTACTGTGGGACATGGCAGAGTGTCTTTTATTTTGATACTGATCAAACATACATTGATGCTATATTATATAGGTAAACTGTGCTGATTATATGGCTGGCAGTCAAGCTGGGCTGTGTTTCTTGCCTTACGGCCCAGTGCGCATGCGCCAGTTTGGGGGCTTTGTTTGCAAACATCGGATGTGTCTATAGGTCAAGAGTTCACTCAGTGCAGTAGCTGCATTCTATTTATAGCTTTGGCAGACTGCTCACTGCATCAGATTTGGCACCAAAGTTCAGCCTGGATCTATTTATAGCTTTGGCAGACTGCCAACTGTGTCAGATTATGCAACAGGTCAAGAGTTTTCTCAGTGCGGCCAAGTACAGGTCAAAAGTTCACTCAGTCTAGCCAGGTGCAGGTCTAGAGTTCACTCAGTGCAGTAGCTAGAGGCAGCAGTTTGTCACAGTGCACTCGTAGGCAACTGCCTTACTCACCTAAGCCTCTTCAGCCTAGTGCATCAAACTCTGGGGAAGTTTGATGTATTGGCCTGATATTTTGACCTGTCTATCCGTCTTTGATGGTATTCTCATTTACAAGACAGGTGGTGCCACCTACATTGACTTTTGCAGTGTATGCGCCTGCTTATTTCTACAAAGGAATTTGATACATCAATGTGAAATTGGGCATGTTTATACATATCGGGTAGCTTTATAGTGTACAAGACTGGTGGCGCCACCTACAATAATTTTTGCACAGTGAATGGCCCTGCTTATTTCACAGGAGGGTTTTGACATATCAGTCTGACAGTGAGCATATGTATATATCTCTTTGTTGTATACAAGACTGGTGGTGCCAGCTACAATCATTGTATCCACCAAAACAGAGTTTTGTGGATACTATGTTTTCAGTCGGACGCCGCTGGCACTGCCACCACCACTGCCGCATAGGTTTCCTGAGAACTCCTCCGTAACCACTGGGCAGAATTTTTTTTAATTCGGAATTATGATCGAGTCACATGTGAATTGCTGCGCCCTCATTTTTGGTTGACCTCTGATCTTTCCTCTCTGCCCAGTGTCCATTTGTGCATCTGTTTCCTCACATAAACCCACATATCTCAGGAACCGTTTGACTGAACAGGCTATAAATTTTGTACAAATGTACCCCTTTGATAGCTTTATAACATACTAAAAATGGTGGCGCCACCTGCAACCATTTTTGCACAGCGTCCATCTGTTCATCTGCCTTGGGTTAATATTACTCATATCTCAGCAGTGCTTTGACTTATCCACCTGAAATTTTGCAGGTTTATACATCCTGGACAGCTTTCGATTTTATGACAGGTGGCGCCACCTACATTCACATTTACTCTGCAGACATCCAAGCTCATATCTCGGGAACCGTTTGACTGATTAGGCCAAAATTTTGCATGTCTATAGATCTCACATAGCTCTTCATCATACGCAAAACTGGTGGTGCCACCTGCAACCATTTATGCACAACATTCATCTGTTCATCTGCCTTAGGTTAAAATCACTCATATCTCAGCAGTGGTTTGACTTATCCACCTGAAATTTTGCAGGTATTTTACATCCTTGACAGCTTTCTCGATTTTATTACAGGTGTCGCCACCTACATTCACATTTACTATGCAGACATCCAAGCTCCTACCTGGGGAACCGTTTGACCGATTAGGCCTAAATTTTGCATGTGTATAGATCTCACATAGCTCTTGGCGCCACCTGCAACCACTTATGCACAGCATCCATCTGTTGATCT
Source organism: Sipunculus nudus (assembly GCA_026874595.1). Taxonomy (NCBI): domain Eukaryota; kingdom Metazoa; phylum Annelida; class Sipuncula; order Golfingiida; family Sipunculidae; genus Sipunculus; species Sipunculus nudus. Next base: position 21,133,117 of record CM049309.1, on the reverse strand, counting down.
GCCTTGGGATAAAATCACTCATATCTCGGCAGTGGTTTGAATTATCCACCTGAAATTTTGCAGGTTTATACATCCTGGACAATTTTCTCGATTTTATGACAGGTGGCACCACCTACATTCATGTTTAAGCTGCAGACATCCATGCTAATATGCAACACACCAGGCTGTATCCCCTTGCCACTTAATCCATGCCTCACATCACCCGTCCCACTCAGATTTCTGCGGATACACATAGTGGCTTGTCGACTACCCATATTCTGGTTTTAAAATGTCCTAGTCCGAAACTTGCAGGTCAGAAACGTCCATTTTGCTGAAATCATAATGACTAAGGAAGATATGCAGGAGTTAGGAGGATCAATATTAAATTTTAAAAATAAACCTCCATTCATACTCCTAAACTTTGCACAGGTTCGCATTAGGCCTGTAGGCCTTGTTATTCTTAGAGTCTTTATGATGCCCCTATATGATTTTTGAGTGGTATGAATGTCAAAAACAAGTGGCCAGTCATTACAATTCATCTTTCCCCAGTGGCCTGTCACACTACTCTCAATGGTCATGTATGCTGCTTCAGACCTATTTTGACCTCCATAATGGCTTGAAAAAAATTTTACCTGATATCTACCCTGAAAATTTATCCCCGGCTCATATGCCAGATCAACTTGTATGCAAGTTTTTACGGTAACAATTAGGAGAAAAGCATAAAATGGGAAACAGAATCATATTACCAGAAGGTTATTTTCCAAATTGCCCTGAAATACCATGTACATATATTGACATTGTATTCTACATGAGTGTTGTTTGGGCTAGAGTAACAGTAATTATCCCCATCAGATATTTGGTAAAGTCCGCAACAGGAGGTTGTCGGATGCCATATATGACAAAGAATATGTGCTATTGGAACCCAAACAATATCATCTTGTGTGGGCCATGAAACTTCTTGCTTGGTCCCCCTAGGATGCATGAATTTTACATGTAGGTTATTAAATTCATCAGATGTATCTAACACAATCCAGATCAACCTTTTCATGTCATAAATACTTGCATCTCTGTTACATATCAGATGTTGTGGGATGGAGCTTTTTGTGGAACAACCTGCATTAACGTACATTTTATGGGGAAAATGCTACAAAACTTTTGAAAATCATCTTCTCTAAAAAAATGCAGCCACATTGTTAGCGAACCTGTGAGCTTATGCGATGGTGTTCCGGCGTCCGGCGTCCGTCATCTATACGTTAACTGATACTATCTTGAAAATGGTAAGAGTTAGCATCACTAAATTTTATACAAAAAATTAGTCATCTAAAAAACTATCAGAGTTTGTTTAATTTTTGGCTAATTGCATTTTTAGCAAACCTGTGAGCTTATGTGATGGTGCGGCATCGTACGTTGTGTGTTGTGCGTCGTACGTCGTGAGTTGTCTGTACGTTAACCATAGCTATCTCAAAAACGGCCAGAGCTAGCATCACCAAAGTGTTTGCAAATAATCAGTCATCCAAAAAACTATATTGGATTTTTAGCTCAGCTGACTATAAGTCATCTGAGCTATAGTCGTGGTCCATTGTCCGTCGTCCGTCCGTCTGTCCGTCCGTCCGTCCGTCAGTCCGTAGATGTGGCACGTTTTGAAACCGTAAGACCTAGGAATCCAAAATTCAGCATAATGTTAGATGTCCCCAAGATCTCCTACCAAGCTAAAAACTGGGTCTTTGCGACTTCATTCCTTTGAGAAATTAAGGAAAAACCTCAATTTTTTATTAAAAACCTATTTTCACACTTTAGGACTGCCTAATATCAAAACCACTCATCTGTTTTTCCTCATATTTCCTATAAATAATCCTCTATATAATTCCTATGTACATGCCAGAAATTAGGTCTGTATTATTTAATTTAAAAAAGTTATGGGCCCAAACATAATGCATTTTGTAAATAATCAGGAAAGAAATTTTATCACTTAACACAAAACTTGTTAAAGCTAAACACTTTTTTTCCAGTAATATTACTTTTATTAATCAAAATTAAATTGGATACCCAAATTAGATCAAAATCTTTTAAATTTTTAAAAATATTAGCAAACAAAAAAAATTGGTACCTTAAATTTTGCCCAACTTTGACCATGGCACGTTTTTTTGCTGTAACTGCTGTGGATTTAATTTTCACAGCATGTTTTTGTTAGCATTTCAACTGTTAACACCAAAAATTTGAAACCAGTTGATCAAAAACTGTAGATTTTATTCAAGTTTTCAAGCACCATGTCATATATTGCTAGTGTTATGCAGTTTGCTAGAGCTCAGCTCCCGAGCTTCAGCTCTAAGTTCCTTAAATTTGGCATACAGTTAGATTTCTCCAAAATCCCCTACCATGTCAAGAATTTGGTCACTAGGACTTAATTCCTTCGAGATATCAATGAAAAACTTCATTTTTCCATTAAAAACCCAATGTTACACTTTAAGACTGCCTAATATCAAAACCACTGATCTGACTCTGATCATATATAATATACATATTTTTCTATACATTCACTATGCACATGCCAGAAATGATGTCAGTATTGTGTATTTTTTTAAGTTATGGGCCCAAACATAATGCACTTTGTAAAAAATCAAGAAATATATTTACTCCCTTAACAAGGGCATTGCTGAAGCTAGAGATTTTTTTTGTCAGGGATGTAACATTATTTAATCAAGATTCAATTGAATACCAAAAATTAGTTCTGAATTTTTCAAATTTTATAAGTTATTAGTATAAAGATAAAAGTTCCTTAAATTTTGCCCAACTGTGACCAAGGCACGTTTGTTTCCCGTGAGCACTGTTGATATAATTTTCATATCATGCACACATAAGGATTTCAGCTTTTTAGTTTAGAAAGCTGAAAGAAATTTGCCAAATATTGTAGCTTTTATTAATGTTTTTTATGAGACCCTGTCAGACTTTGGCTCTCTCCAGCCCCTCTTGAGTCACCTGTATGTTGACCTTGTTGACCTTTCATCAAATTATGCACGCTTGAGGGGAGAATCCAGGCAGCTTATGGCCAGCCACAGTTGATCCAGGTGTTCAACCCAACTCATCTAGTAGTTTTAACCAAGAACATAACAATAAACAATAAATTAATAAATTTTTATTGGTTTTTAATAACAAATTAAAGAAAAATAGAAAAGGAATTTGTTAGTTTATAATAACAGGAAATTAACTTGCAGTTACTGATGATATAAGAATCTTGTATCGATGGGTAGAATGTCACATATTCCAAATAACACCATGCAGTCACCTATGGCATTTTTCAGTTCATTTTTAATGATAAAGAAGTAAATCATATTATTCATTACTAATCATTAAGGATTATATGAAGGAAATTAATGATAGACAAAGATGCAGTTGATAATATTAATCTAGATTCCTACTGTGTCTAGTGTGTACATTGATGTGAAATTAGTCCAAAATGAATTTTTTACAGTTATTTTATAATATAAATAAAAGCCATAAAACCAGGTACTTATGATCATTATTTAAATGTGTGAAATTTGTATATTCTGGATTCTCAACATCATTGTTTGGTGAAAACTGAATAAATACCAGACATGGTGCAAATACTTTGTAATTGTATTTAAATACGAATATGATTATGTACTCCATTATAAAATTTCTTGCATAAAGAATGGGAATTCAGGTAAAAATGAAAGTATATGAATACTTGTGCAAATACTTTCAAAATGTATTCATGAATGCATTCATGAATATATTCTTTAATATTATTTTAATAATCATATCAGTTATATTTCATTTTAAAAAATCATATGATTCTCTTATTATTTTTAATAAAAATTATATTTGGGACAATATTTGTAATTTTTTTAATAAATAGTTAAACTCTTATATTATATGTTCTGCTTATAAGTTATATGGCCAAGTCAAAATCTGTGTGACAGTAGTACTCCATTTGTTAATAAAATAAATGAAATCAATCCTCTTCCCTGTCTCCAAAGGTACTATCAAAATCATACATAAGCTAAACAACAACAACTCATAATACAGTTTATATTTATTACCACACAAAACCAGCATGTGCCTCATTTCTAAATAATATTTTTTTATCATATATAACAGCTGAGCATCGTGACCCATAGGTCCCTTGTTTTTATTTTTTTTTTTTACTGCATTACCTCATATTTATAGGGAAAAAGGTAAACAAGCTTTAAAAAATCTCTTTCTCTGAAACTGTCCAGCCAAATTGTCCTATATTTCACAGAAATGATCCCTGGAACAATCTCTCAAGTTTGTTTGATTGGTTCCAGTTCGGAGATTTTTGGATGAGTTACAGGAGGTTGAACTTTGTCATCTGTCCAAAAAAGCATATTAAAATTAAAATCTCAGAAACGGCTGAAGCTATCATCACCAAATTTTATGCCAATGTAGGGCACATAGGTCATATCTGAAAATGAGGTATTGGTGGTGCCACCTTCAGTGGCTTTTTTTGTACACGGTCATCAGTGCATGTATCACACTGAGGGCTACAAAAAACGTCTTCTCTGAAACCATTTGACCAAAATGTTTAATATCACACAGAAACGATCCTAGGGTAGTGCTTTCTGAAGTTTGTTCAAATGGTCTCTGTTCAGTGACTTTTGGCTCAGTTAATGGAAGCTGAATTTAGTCATATGCCATAACAGCCCATTTTAGTTCAGTGGCTACAAAGATCTTATTCTCAAAAACCACTGGGCCAATTTCACACATTAGTTATCCTCAGATATTGATAATTCAAGTTTGTTCAAGTGGTTTTGGTTCAGTGCTTTTTGGCTGAGTTACGGGAAGCTGAACTAAGCCTGTTTGCTGTATCTTCCTATATGAGTTATAAACGTTTAAAACGTTTTTCGACTGTTTCCACTGAAGCCAGTTTGTTAAATATTTTAAAAGAATATTCCGTACGATAATTCTTATAATAAATGTCATTAATGGTTCCACATGAATGTTTTTTTGGCTGAATAATGGAGATTAAATTGAGTCATTTTACCATATATGTTAGCTGTGTGATGCTGTTATATCTAGCCTGGCACCAGTTTATCAGCATGTATTACATCATGCCTCTAGACATTTAGATTTCAGGTTATCTTTGGTTAATATTGACAAGAAAGTTTTTTTTTAAAGATTTAAAAAAAATTTGAATTATGATTTTAGTTAATCATCATACCAGGCAACGGGATATTCATGGATATTCAGCTCTCTGTGCCCTTACGAAAATGGAAAGTACTCACATATATGTGCCTTATATGCCCCTTATAAGGGCCTTATATGTCCCTTATATTTCCCATATAAGTGCTGTGTATGTGAGTTATATGTATATTGCAGCTATATGTTTAGTCAGGCATTGTTATATGTGAGTTATAAGGGAGTTGTATGTTTGTTATATGTCAGTTATAAGGGAGTTGCACATGAGGCCATTCTGTACATTTCATTTATATGTGACTTGTATGGGAGATATAAGGGAGGTGAACGTGAAGGGGTTCTGTATATGTCAGTTATATGTCAGTTATAAGTTTATATACTGTGAGCTTACTGTTCTATAAGATATATAGGACATAGACATTTTGACCAAGGGAACACAAATACTGCAGAAACTTCTAAGTCCCAGCTCCATTATGGTTTTAAGAAAATGAATTATAATTGAATAATAAATACTGAAGAAGTATGTTAAAATGGGTATCAAAATAACCAGCTTCCTCAGAACTTTATGTATATTAGAAAAATAATACTATAAATAATTTTTTTTTCATCTGACTTATTCATTAAGAAGTGTAAAATATAGTAATCATGCATGCAGTAAAACATCATTTACACAAAACACAATACAAAAAAATAATTTGACTATATTTCACATTGGTTATAATTTGTGCCCTTGATAAATATAAGAAAAAATAATTCTTTTGGAATGTAGTGTATACCGTATACAAGTACTTCAGCATCTAATTGCAATTGATAACTACTTCATAAATACAGAACAAAGGGTACTGATGTAGTGTGCCACTGACCAATTATGGGAATACATGGGCATTAACCTAATATCATATTGGTTTTAGAAACAGCTCAGCACCCACACATTTTAGCAGTAAAATATTGCCACTGAAAATCAACAGCATTGATAAAAGCAGAGGTACTTAAAAAGAATAAGAATCTGCATTCTTATTGTGACAATAACCAGCATTCTAATCAGTAAATTTCACTAGTATATGTAACTACCCCCCCCCCCCCCCCCCCCAGCAGACAAGCTTGCTGTACAAGCACTCTCTGCAATGGGCCATTGACCTTACTGTACCCTGCCCTGGAATAGTGGTGATGTCACATGAATACTGTACAGGCTGTGCACAACTAAGGCATGCAGAGTCAGTTTACATCTGTGTGATAACATCCGGTAACCGTTAAGGGAGTACACACTTTGAAGAGAAGTTCTTTGTCAAGCTGCTCAAGCAGAAGGGGAATGTATTGCTGAAAAAATGTCTCATTGGTAAGTAATCTTGCATTATTTAAGTTATTTTTGCATATTAAACCAGTGATTGCATAAAGATGACTTCACCTATCTTGGTTTGCCCTGCAAAAACAGAATTTGTGTGTTTCAAGATAACATTTCCTATTTGGTGGCCCATCTTTAAAAAATACCACATTTTCTACAAAAAGCTGATGCTGTTGCCCCTATATAGTGACAATGTGCATGTTCTATGCACCAACAGGAAGCTAAGAACATATTCTTTTCAGTGGTGCCATTTGCAATAGGGTGTGGAAAAATCAAGAGTCAGCAGCAGGCCCTAAAGTTACATATTGATTTAATTTCTGAATGTCCCCTACCTGTAAAGGGTTGATCAGTTAACCTACATAAAGCTTAATCGGCACACAAATGCTATGAGTACCACATATGACCATTTTATTTGTTGAACCTATAGATATATATATACATGGCTATTGACCATGTTATTATTTAGCTGAACTCTGGGTCATGAAAAGAAAAGCTGCTAAAAGGTAATTATGTTCTTTTCCATTTTCCAAATTGACTTGAATTTTTCTGTCTTGCTAGAGTGCCCAAAAGTTATAATATGATTAAAAATGTTTAATTATACAATATTTATAAGTTTTTTTTTTCAGGCAAAGTAAACATTAACACTGTTGATCATTGCTAAATTTACAGCCACTGTCTCAATTTTGATGAATGCTTTTTTTTATAAAATTGAAGAGAGGTTTGCTGTACTCAACCAAAACATATCAACTAATCAAATATTTTTTTACTATTGGAGTCTATCACACAAAAGCTCCTAAATTAAGCTTTAATTTGGTAATATGCCTTTCTACATGTCATTTACATATACTGTAAACACCAATTAATTAACAATTTGACACATAACACACTATGTTTCATAACAACCCATAAACCATTCATAACCATATGTATGAATTTAATCTGAATTTGACATCAGAAGATCAAGAACACTCTTTATAAAGGCATGAGAGCTTTAAAGGGCTTGGTCCTCTGACTTTTCTTTTCCTTTGAAGTTTTTCTGACATATTCACTTTCATCACAAAAGAAAAAGCATAATAATTTGGGAATTTGTTTCACTAAGGATCAGATGATTTCATTAGGTACTGTTTTGATTCCAAAAGAGAAATCAAATCCGGTTCAATTTACAGGTTAATCAAGAGTGTGTTCTAAGTCCACCTTGAATGATTTATTTTTACATGTACATGTATTAGTGCCATTTCACCATAAAAGATCAAGACGTCATTTTGAACATTACTGACCACCAATATATCATTGATGTACTGTTTTAGTAATATTATTGATGTGAGGCCCTTTTTTAGTTAAATAATTTGTCTACTTAAATGTCAAAATATGCAAGACTCCATGTTCTTAATTATTTATTTCCAACAACCTTTGTTTCTATGATTTGTAATGATTTCTTTACTTTTCTTAGAACCAGTATGAAGAAATGGTGCAGAAAGTATAAGGAGAGCCCAGATATCTCCAGCCCTTGCAAGAATTGTCTGGTAAGCATATTCAGTTTATCATATAAAGGAACATTTAAATCTTTTAGCAAATGAGAAATGTTATGAATTGTAAGGTTTTTTTTATCAAATAGCTGGAACTTACCATATTTGAAGTGCAAATTTGGTGGTTAACATTTATTGTGCATATGGGATATTAATATAACTGCTTACATGTTAAAATTGTTTCAACTGAGTAACCTACTTTCTGAACCTATGAGCATCTTTAGGCCACAGTGTCTGTCCCGTGACCATTATTTTTAATAATCTGTATGTTTGTATATACTCTGTATAACTGGAAAACTCTTCCTCTGTTAGTAATTGAGAAGTCCAACTGTATTAAATTATAATCCTAAATGTTAAACAGGCATATTTTCAGAACATTTAAAACCCCTATATAGAGAGCAGATGTACTTTCAGTGAAATAAATTCTTTTCATTTTTTGACTTGTGTGTTGCCTCTAGATAAGGTAAACTAATGTTAATGTTAAGAAAAGCAATACTAAGCATCAATGTCAAAAGATTATCTTTAAACTTATGTAATAAAATAATTAATTTGAGCAATAATGACTATATGTGTATACTTAGACTGGTAACATTTGTTTTTGCAGGTCAAACAGGAGGGGACTGAAAAGGATTTAGAGTGTGGCAAGGCTGTATATTTCCTTCCAGCCTTCATTCCCTAAAATGACAACACTCAAATCTGACTGAACCAGGGAGTTTTTAAAATCTTATGAAATTATTATTTTCAGTTTACAAATGTGTAAATAAAATTAATTTTGGCTATTGTATTTTCTTACTTTTATGATTCATGTGTTTGCGTCAATGTGACTGTGTGAAGTTGATGACCCCCAGTGTGACTGCAGGCCAGCATTGATTTCAAGGAATTGCACAGTGCAGGAAGCTCACCACACACACACACACAAAGCTTAATTTCTATCATCTAACGTAATTGCTTGTGGAATAAAGAAAAGAGTAAACACCTTTCAAAACAGAACATACAACAGATAGTAACTGAGCTATTGACAAACAGCACAGAAGGTGCATACACTGGACTTGTATGTGAGTTATACGTCATTTATAAGGGACATATATGGCACTTATAAGTCCCATATATGTCACATATATGTCACATATATGGGAGTTATAAGGCACATATATGGGAGTTATAAGGCACATATATGGAACATATATGGGAGTTATAAGGGACATATATGGGATATATGGGAGTTATAGGAGACCTATATGTGGAAGCCTTATAAGTGACATATAAGGCCCATATATGTGACATATAAGGCTCCTACCTAATTTGCATATAAAATCCATATACCAGACATATATGTGACATATATGGGAGTTATAAGGTTGGATATAAGGGACATATATGGCACATATATGTGCCTTATATGTGCCATATAACTTTCACATATATGGCACTTATAAAAATTTTCGGTAAGGGTGGCTATATAAATGCAACTGTACATGTGTGGATTATAAATTATTGGTATCCCTACTTAACTTAATTCAAGAATTGCCATCAATGAGATATATCTGTATTTTAATTTTGTGTTTAGTATGCATCTGTAATAATTTAACATGTATTCCTGATTTTTTTTTATAAAAAGTCAGCTGTAAAGCATTTTGTATTGGGAAAATTAATTTCAAAGTTGTTTCAGGTAGGGACCACTTGTGTACAGATGACAGCACTTGGTTTACCATTGGCAGATTGCCAGTGCCTAAATGTTTGCCATTAGCCAAGATGATGTCAGTTCTATAAATAGTTTTGGCACAATGCTTTGATTGGAAGAAGTGCAGCCAGGTATAGGTCAAGAGTTCACTCAGTGCAGTAGCTGCATTCTATTTATAGCTTTGGCAGACTGCTCACTGCATCAGATTTGGCACCAAAGTTCAGCCTGGATGCAACAGGTCAAGAGTTTTCTCAGTGCAGCCAAGTACAGGTCAAAAGTTCACTCAGTCTAGCCAGGTGCAGGTCAAGAGTTCTTTCAGTGCAGTAGCGTGAGGGAGCAATTTGTCACAGTTCACTCGTAGGCAACTGCCTTACTCACCTTAGCCTTGTCAGCCCAGTGCTTCAAACTCTGGGGAAGTTTGATGTATTGGCCTGATATTTTGACCTGTCCATGTGTCTTTGATGGTATTCTCATTTACAAGACAGGTGGTGCCACCTACATTGACTTTTGCAGTGTATGTGCCTGCTTATTTCTACAGAGGAATTTGATACATCAATGTAAAATTGGGCATGTTTATACATATCGGGTAGCTTTATAGTGTACAAGATTGGTGGCGCCACCTACAATAAATTTTGCACAGTGAATGGCCCTGCTTATTTCACAGGAGGGGGTTTGACATATCAGTCTGACATTGGGCATATGTATATATCTCTTCGTTGTATACAAGACTGGTGGTGCAAGCTACAAAATGTTTGTGTTGTATGCATCCATGCCAGAATTTCAGCAGTGATATTTGTGTAATTGTTTCTTATTCAAAATGTTTAGTACTTGCATTTTTCATATACATGAAAAGTAATGGTCCAGCATTAGGCCAAAAAAAAAAAAACTTTTGTTTCCGGTCTCCCTACCGACCCTAATTTTTCCAGCCGACTCAAAAGTTTTTAGATTGATTTGTATGCCAAAATAAGCAATAAATACATGCTTTCGTAGAATAAAAATGTGTCCCAATTTTCCCGCCAGACCTTTTCAGTGCAGATTTCTGCTATAATTATTCTTAAGAAAAAGCGCTCTTTGTATTCCTCGTCAGGCTGACGTTTGCTAAGAGTAGCCGCACAGGATAAAGTTTATTGACACATTTGGTATTTCAAAAATTCACCACTGTTAAATACGCATGCTTCTAGAAGCTTCTCTTTTTCTTGACATGTAATTGTTGTAATTTATGGCAGCTTATGTCAGGTTGCCTTATTATATAATATGAAGAGTCTATTCTAATAAATGACCTAACAATGTCTCTGACGTAATTGGTCAAATGTCCTCATTTGCCGACCTCCGTGTATCTTCGCTTGACATGTGTCGCTGGAGGTCCAGGCTGATATATATGTCAAGTCCAGGCTTTCAAGTCCGACTGTCTGGTATTAAACGAGGTAGACCTTACGTTGACAGACACGCGAATATACCAATACTACTGTCAGAGTTTTCTGACAAAACTTGCACCGACCAATTACGAGGGGGGGTCATTTCATTCGGCAAAGGTTTTGAGCGTATGATTTTCCTGTCGCGCCAAAATATCCTGGACTAAATGTATATGTATGAAACCTTTGCAGCAAAAATGTCTGAATTTCATCTTTCCACCTTACAAGTCACCACTTTCTCAAGTCAAATTCCCCTGCAGTTTCTTTTCTTTCAACTTTGATATTGCTAACAGAAGTTTAAAATGGACACGGTCGGCGGTACTGATTTTCACGTCAACTGGTCTAAACAAAGTTATTCAGAGATATAAAATGGGCTTGTTTCACCTATTACTATATACAAATATAACAAAATATTCCATTACAACAGTAATATTTGTATTATTTGATGAATTCCCTCGTCCAAGAAGCCACATTGCCAGTGGAAACTACGCGGTTGTATGCGTTGTCACAAAGAGTACAAGACACGGTAGCGCTCCGGGAGGCTGTTCCGTTCTGTGCGTACACTCCCTTTATTATCTTGAATATTAAATTGAGCAGTTGTACGCAGTGTACGATAAAAGGAACAGCCTCATTTTTTCCACTCCCAAGCTGCATTGCACGAACTCCTGACCTCTCAACAGTTGTGAGTTGACGGTAACAGAGCGCCAAGTGACTTCTGGCAAATCAGTGATCGCAAATCCACTTCAGTTTCCCGCAAAAATCCACATGGTAACTTCGGATATTTCTAGTCAATTCAGTTTACCGGCAATATTTTTAAATGCGGCCCGGGCAGAAGGAAGTGACCTGGTGACATGAATGATGTGTCAAATAGATTAAGTGACGATCATGATCACTGGCAATCTGTGCGAAATTTATTAGATTTTCTGATCTTTCCTTGAAAATTCCAGATAGTACAAACTTTATGCTCAGAAAATGATTAAGAATAGTATGATAATTGTACTAAATCAAATATAGATCCAAGGAACTCTTTTTGGGGGATTCCATGAATTTAGGGAGTTTGTTTTTCTGATCAAAATAAATACCTACAAACAGCGACTAGCAGATCAGATCACATATTTTCACTGGAACCTCCAGGTACACACTGAATTTTTACAATCAAAAGACAACCTTTGGACACTTTTAAAATTGTTAAGTCCTAGGGTGGTTTGGAAGTAAACACATCAATATTTTCTCAATACCGGTGATACAATCATTACAATAAAATGCCATGTTTTAACTAATTTGCAAACATCAAATACAATTTATTGCATTGCATAAATAGTTGTAATACCCAATATAAACATGCATTTAAAGGTATTTATACTTTTTTATGCCCCCGCCACAAAGTGGCTGGGGCATATAGTTTTACCCATGTCCATCATTCCGTCCTTCCGTCCTTCCAAAATAAAACAGTTGTACGGACTTTTTTTCGCAATGCCTGCAGATATTGGCCTGATTTTTGGTGTGTGGGCAGTTAATGACCAGTTACAGTTCAAGTTCATGTTTCATCCCAGTTGACCTATTTTTGACCATTTTATGGCTCCTAAACTTAGAAAATTTCATGAAAAAAAAGAAATTTTCATGACAAATACACATGTATGGACTTTTCTTCGCAATGCCTGCAGATATTGGCCTGATTTTTTGTGTGTGGGCAGATAATAACAAATAACAGATCGAGTTCGCGTTTCGTCTAAGTTGACCTACTTTTGACCATTTTACGGCTCCTGAACATAGAAAATTTCATGAAAATATAAATTTTCATGACAAATACACATGTACGGAATTTTTTTTGCAATGCCTGCGGATATTGGCCTGATTTTTGGTGTGTGGGCAGATAATGACCACTTACAGATCGAGTTCGCTTTTTGTCCCGTTTGACCTACTTTTGACCATTTTACAGCTCCTTAACTTAGAAAATTTCATGAAAAATATAAATTTTCATGACAAATTCACATGTACAGACTTTTTTTTCACAATGCCTGCAGATATTGGCCTGATTTTTGGTTTTTGGGCAGATAATAACAAATAACAGATCGAGTTCTCGTTTCGTCTAAGTTGACCTACTTTTGACCATTTTACGGCTCCTGAACATAGAAAATTTCATGAAAATATAAATTTTCATGACAAATACACATGTACGGAATTTTTTTTGCAATGCCTGCGGATATTGGCCTGATTTTTAGTGTGTGGGCAGATAATGACCACTTACAGATCGAGTTCGCTTTTTGTCCCGTTTGACCTACTTTTGACCATTTTACAGCTCCTTAACTTAGAAAATTTCATGAAAAATATAAATTTTCATGACAAATTCACATGTACAGACTTTTTTTCACAATGCCTGCAGATATTGGCCTGATTTTTGGTTTTTGGGCAGATAATGACCAGTTACAGATCGAGTTTGCGTTTTGTCCCAGTTGACCTATTTTTGACTGTTTTACGGCTCCTGAACATAGAAAATTTCATGAAAATATAAATTTTCATGACAAATACACATGTACTGACTTTTTTTTGCAATACCTGCAGATATTGGCCTCATTTTTGGTGTGTGGGCAGATAATGACCAGTTACAGATTGAGTTCATGTTTTGTCCCAGTTGACCTACTTTTCACCGTTTCACGGTGGTCTAACATAGAAAATTTCATAAAAAAGTGCACATGTACGGACTTTTTTTCGCAATGCCTGCAGATACAGGCTTGATTTTTGGTGTGTAGGCAGATAATGACCAATTACAGATCAAGTTCTTGTTTTGTCTCAGTTGACCTACTTTTGACCATTTGACTGCTCCTGAACATAGAAAGTTTCATGAAAAATAGAAATTTTCATAACAAATGCATATGTACCAACTTTTTTTCCTCAATGCCTGCAGATACCACCCTGATTTTTTATGTGTGAGCAGATAATGACAGTTGCAGATCCAGTTTGCGTTTCATCCCAGTTGACCTACTTTTCATTGTCTTATGGCTCCTAAACATAGAAAATTTCATGAAAGACAGAAATTTTTATGGAAAATGCACATGTATGGACTTTTTTTCACAGTGCCTGCAGATACTGGCCTGTTTTTTGGTGTATTGCTTAATAATGACCCCTAACAGATCGAGTTTGCATTTTGCCCTTGTTGACCTACTTTTGACCATATGACACCTCCTGAACTTAAAAATTTTTTCAAAATTTAACAAATGTTTCTAATTTGCCCCAGGCGGGGGCATTTGTGTTGTTCCGACACATCTAGTTTCTATCTGACTCACCTTGCAACAATCTATATGATAGCCATCATTAATATTTCCATTATAGCATCATCCAAATTAGGACCGCTTTTACGATACGACAAGGGAAAATAAAATAAATTCCTGTTTCCTATCCCCATCCACGTCTCCATTCCAAATTTTAAGGTAAAATTAATCATACATTTTCTGACCACTCGGGACTGTGGCAAGTTACCTGAATGCAGCTTTGTCTTCTTTGCTTAAATTTGCGATGAGCGAAGATGAAGATCAGGCCGCAACACTTTAGGACCTGTCAGACTTTGATACAGAATGTCTTAATACGTGGCGGATTATCTATTTCAGATACATGTGTGTCCGTGTAATTACAAATTTAAGGTGTTTTGTGTGTAAATTGATAGCATATAGAGACCATGTAGCATTGAACTCGTGTAATGAAACGGGATGTAAAAAAAAAAAGAAAAAAAAACTTTTACCTACCTACCGACCCAAGATTTTTCTTATATGTTACCGGAAACAAAGGTTTTTAGCTCAGCTGACTATAAGTCATCTGAGCTATAGTCGTGGTCCATTGTCCGTCGTCCGTCCGTCTGTCCGTCCGTCCGTCCGTCCGTCCGTCCGTCCGTCCGTAGATGTGGCACGTTTTGAAACCGTAAGACCTAGGAATCCAAAATTCGGCATAATGTTAGATGTCCCCAAGATCTCCTACCAAGCCGAAAACTGGGTGTTTGCAACTTCGTTCCTTTGAGAAATTAAGGAAAAACCTAAATTTTTTATTAAAAACCTATTTTCACACTTCAGGACTGCCTAATATCAAAACCACTCATCTGTTTTACCTCATATTTACCATAAATATTCCTCTATATAGTTCCTATGTACATGCCAGAAATTATGTCTGTATTATTTAATTTAAAAAAGTTATGGGCCCAAACACAATGCATTTTGTAAAAAATCAGAAAAGATATTTGATCACTTAACACAAAAAATGTTAATGCTATGGACCTTTTTTCCAGTAATATAACTTAAATTAATCAAAATTAAATTGTATACCCAAAATTAGATGAAAATCTTTTAAATTTTTTAAAATATTAATAAAAATAAAAAATTGGTACCTTAAATTTTGCCCAACTTTGACCATGGCACGTTTTTTTCCTGTAAGTACTGTGGATTTAATTTTCACAGCATGTTTTTGTTAGCATTTCAACTGTTAACACAAAAAATTTGAAACCAGTTGATCAAAAACTGTAGATTTTAATCAAGTTTTCAAGCACCATGTAACATATTGTTTACATCAAGCTAGTGTTATGCAGTTTGCAAGAGCTCAGCTCCCCAGCTTCAGCTCTAAGTTCCTTAAATTCGGCATACAGTTAGATGTCTCCAAAATGCCCTACCATGCCAAGAATTTGGTCACTAGGACATTCGAGATATTAATGAAAAACTTCATTTTTCCATTAAAAACCCATAGTTACACTTCAAGACTGCCTAATATCAAAACCACTGATCTGACTTTAATCATAAATAATATACATATTTTTCATTCTCTATGCACATGCCAGAATGATGTCAGTATTGTGTAATTGTTTTAAGTTATGGGCCCAAACATAATGCACTTTGTAAAAAATCAAGAAATATATTTACTCCCTTAACAAGAGCATTGCTGAAGCTAGAGATTTTTTTGTAAGGGATGTAACATTATTTAATCAAGATTCAATTGAATACCCAAAATTAGTTCTGAATTTTTCAAATTTTATTTAGTATAAATATAAAATTAGTTACTTAAATTTTGCCCAACTGTGACCATGGCACGTTTGTTTCCCGTGAGCACTGTTGATATAATTTTCATATCATGCACACATAAGCATTTCAGCTTTTTAGTTTAGAAAGCTAAAAAGAAATTGGCCAAAAATTGTAGCTTTTATTAATGTTTTTTATGAGACCCTGTCAGACTTTGGCTCTCTCCAGCCCCTCTTGAGTCACCTGTATGTTGACCTTGTTGACCTTTCATCAAATTATGCACGCTTGAGGCGAGGCATACATGGAATCCAGGCAGCTTATGGCAAGCCACAGTTGATCCAGGTGTCCAACCCAACTCATCTAGTAGTTTTAACCAAGAACATAACAAAAAACAATAAATTAATAAATTTTTATTGGTTTTTAATAACAAATTAAAGAAAAATAGAAAAGGAATTTGTTAGTTTATAATAACAGGAAATTAACTTGCAGTTACTGATGATATAAGAATCTTGTATCGATGGGTAGAATGTCACATATTCCAAATAACACCATGCAGTCACCTATGGCATTTTTCAGTTCAATTTTAATGATAAAGAAGTAAATCATATTATTCATTACTAATCATTAGGGATCATATGAAGCAAATTAGACAAAGATGCAGTTGATAATATTAATCTAGATTCCTGCTGTGTCTAGTGTGTACAATGATGTGAAATTAGTCCTAAATGAATTTTTTACAGTTATTTTTTTTAATATAAATAAAAGCCATAAAACCAGGTACTTATGATCATTATTTAAATGTGTGAATTTTGTATATTCTGGATTCTCAACATCATTGTTTGGTGAAAACTGAATAAATTCCAGACATGGTGCAAATACTTTGTAATTGTATTTAAATACGAATATGATTTTGTACTCCATTATAAAATTTCTTGCATAAAGAATGGGAATTCAGGTAAAAATGAAAATATATGAATACTCATGCAAATACTTTCAAAATGTATTCATGAATGCATTCATGAATATATTCTTTAATATTATTTTAATAATCATATCAGTTATATTCCATTTTAAAAAATCATATGATTCTCTTATTATTTTTGATAAAAATTATATTTGGGACAATATTTGTATTTTTTTTAATAAATAGTTAAACTCTTATATTATATGTTCTGCTTATAAGTTATATGGCCAAGTCAAAATCTGTGTGACAATAGTACTCCATTTGTTAATAAAATAAATGAAATCAATCCTCTTCCCTGTCTCCAAAGGTACTATCAAAATCATACATAAGCTAAACAACAACAACTCATAATACAGCTTATATTTATTACCACACAAAACCAGCATGTGCCTCATTTCTAAATAATATTTTTTTATCATATATAACAGCTGAGCGTCGTGACCCATAGGTCCCTTGTTTTTTTTTTGGCCTTGAAGCATTATACCTGGTGTATTTGCAAAAGCACAGATTCGCATAAGGCCTGTAGGCCTTGTTTTAATATATTAGCATGAATAAAAAATCAGTACCTTAAATTTTCACCAACTTTGGCTATGGCACATTTTTCCCCTGTAAGCACTGTTGATTTTATTTTCACAGCATATAGACATAAGGATTTAATCTTTAAAAATGTGAAATTTCAAAGGAATTGATTGAAAAGAGAAGCTTTTATTCCAGTTTTCATACACCATCTCAAGTGTTTTTACATCAGGCTCATCTAGTAGTACAGCCTTCACTTGTATTTTATAACCCTCTCCAGGCAGCCTTGCCTCCGCTTGGCCACTTCTTGCAGGCTTCCCCTCTGCCCGGCACTCTCCCCCCCCCCCCCCCCCCCCCTTAGCTGGTGCATAAACTAGATGAATGTTATAATTTTCTGTATTTGATTCATTCTTATTGTAGGCTGTGCTACATTTTAGATTTTGTATCGTACCACCAGGGTTACAATGATTAAAGTGCACATTTACTTGTGTCCACAAAGTGGTGTATTGCTATATGAAAGTGTGGATGTTCATCAGATAAGTAATTGTATCCGCCAAAACAGAGTTTTGTGGATACTATGTTTTCAGTCGGACGCCGCTGCCTCTGCAACTGCCACTGCCACTGCCGCATGTTTCCCAAGAACTCCTCCGTAACCACTGGGAAGAATTTTTATGCCCCCGCCACAAAGTGGCCGGGGCATATAGTTTTACCCATGTCCGTCATTCCATCATTCTGTCATTCCGTCATTCCGAAATGAAACAGTTGTACAGACTTTTTTTCGCAATGCCTGCAGATATTGGCCTGATTTTTGGTGTGTGGGCAGTTAATGACCAGTTACAGATCGAGTTCGCGTTTCGTCCGGGTTGACCTACTTCTGACCATTTTACGGCTCCTTGACTTAGAAAATTTCATGAAAATAGAAATTTTCATGACAAATACACATGTACAGACTTTTTTTTGCAATGCCTTCAGATATTGGCCAGATTTTTGGTGTGTGGGCAGATAATGACCAGTTACAGATCGAGTTCACGTTTCGTTCTGGTTGACCTACTTCTGACCATTTTACGGCTCCTTAACTTAGAAAATTTCATCAAAAATAGAAATTTTCATGACAAATACATATGTACGGACTTTTTATCGCAATGCCTACAGATATTGGCCTGATTTTTGGTGTGTGGGCAGATAATGACCAGTTATAGATCGAGTTCGCATTTCGTCCCAGTTGACCTACTTTTGACTGTTTTACGGCTCCTTAACTTAGAAAATTTCATGAAAAATAGAAATTTTCATGACAAATACACATGTACGGACTTTTTTTCGCAATGCCTGCAGATATTGGCCTGATTTTTGGTGTGTGGGCAGATAATGACCAGTTACAGATCGAGTTCGTGTTTTGTCCCGCTTTACCTACTTTTGACCGTTTTACGGCTCCTTAACATAGAAAATTTCATGAAAAATATTAATTTTCATGACAAATGTACATGTACAGCCATTTTAAGCCCTCAGCTCATAGGCTATTGTCGTCACCCAAGCTGTCCGTCTGTCTGTCCGTCCATCTGTCTGTCCGGTGTCCGTCAGTCCGTCTGTTCCGCGTCTGTTAACTTTTACCTTGTGAGCTGGATATCTCTAAAAGGATTAACCGTTGGAATATTTTTTCATCAGTGAAGATGTATATGGATAAAATCTCGGCCAAGTTCGAAGATGGGTGACCTTGACCCATTTTTCTACATTTTAGAGCTGATTATAGAAAAACACTCAGAAGCTTATATCTCAGGAACCATTGTGTGGATTTTCACAAAACTTACTATAATCATTGGGTCTGATGGTCTGTACGTGCTGCACAATTTTGGTGGCGCCACCTGCAATTTCTGATTTTTTAATGAAATTTTATCGGATTTTTCAATTTTGGCCTTTTGTGCAGGATATCTCCAATGGTATTCAATACAGGAACTTCATTTCTTCAGTGCTATTGCATTATATTTACAAAATCTTGGTCAAGTTCAAAGATGGGTGATCTTGACCTACTTTTCAAGGTCACAGAGCTTAGTATAGAAAAATACTTAGGAGCTTATTTCTCAGGAAGCATTTGGTGGATTGTTATGAAACATGGTACATACCTCTCCAATTTAAATTTATAACTGATTATCAGCTTTTGCTAATATTCTAGTTTCGCAATGCAATGCTTACAGATACTGGCCTAATGTTTGGTCTGTGCGCGCATAATGACCACTCACAGATCGAGTTCGCATTTTGTCCCAGTTAACCTATTTTTGACCATATGACAGATCCTGAACATAGAAAATTTCATGAAAGACAGAAATTTCTACGAAAAATGCACATGTATGGACTTTTTTTCACAATGCCTGGAGATTCTGGCCTGATTTTTGGTGTGTTGCTTGATAATGACCCATTACAGATCGAGTTTGCATTTTGCCCCTGTTGACCTACTTTTTACCATACAACACCTCCTGAACTTAAAAAAATTTACAAAATTTAACAAATGTTTCTCATTTGCCCCAGGCGGGGGGCATTCGTGTCGTTCCGACACATCTAGTTTTAAATTCGGAATTATGATCGGGTCACATGTGAACTGCTGGGCCCTGATTTTTGGTTGACCTCTGACCTTTCCTCTGTGCCCAGCGTCCATTTGTGCGTCTGTTTCCAAACATAAACCCACATATCTTGGGAACCGTTTGACTGATCAAGCTAAAAATTTTGTACAAATGTACCCCTTGGACAGCTTTATAATATATACTAAAAATGGTGGCGCCACCTGCAACCATTTTTGCACAGCGTCCATTTGTTCATCTGCCATCGGATAAAATCACTCATATCTCTGCATTGGTTGTACTTATCCACCTGAAATTTTGCATGTGTATACATCCTTGACAGCTTTCTTGTTTTTATGACAGGTGGCGCCTACTGCATTCACGTTTAAGCTGCAGACATCCAAGCTCTTATCTTGGGAACCATTTGACCAGTTTGGGCCAAAATTTTGCATGTGTATAGACCTCCCATAGCTCTTTATCATACGCAAAAAAGGTGGCGCCACCTGCAACCATTTTTCACAGAGTCCATTTGTTCATCTGCCTTGGGATAAAATTACTCATATCTCGGCAGTGGTTTAACTTGTCCACCTGAAATTTTGCAGGTTTATACATCCTTGACAGCTTTCTAGATTTTTGACAGGTGGCATATCTCAGACACCATTTGACCGATTGGATAAAAATTTTGCATGTTTATAGATCTCACATAGCTCTTTATCATACGCAAAACTGGTGGCGCCACCTGCAACCATTTTTGTACATTGTTTGTCTGTTTGTTTGCCGTGGGATAAAATCACTGATATCTCGGCAGTGGTTTGACATATCTGCCTAAAAATTTGCAGGTTTATACATCTTGGATAGCTTTATGGATTTTATTGCAGGTGGCGCCACCTACATTAATGTATATGCTGCAGACATTCAGGCTTAAATCTCAGGACTGGTTAGACATATCCCCCTGAAATTTGCATGTGTAGAGATCTCACATAGCTCTTAATCATACAAATAATTTTTGGCACCACCTGCCACCATTTTTGCACAGCTTCCTTCTGTTTGTCTGCTGTGGGATAAAATCACTCATATACAAGTAGTGGGTTGAATTATCTGCCTAAAAGTTTGCATATGTATACAACTTGAACAGCTTTCTGGATTTTGTGGTAGGTGGCGCAAACTACATACACATTTCAGCTGCAGACATCCAGGCTATTATGCAGCACCTTGCCACTCAATCCATACAGTCTTTGGTCTTGCATTGTTCATATACATGTTACACATGTTCTTGAAAAGTAATGGTCCATCATTGAAGCATTATACCTGGTGTTATCTCATTGCACAGGTTCACATTAGGCCTGTAGGCCTTGTCTAAGATTTTATAAGGAAAAAGCTAAAAAAGCTTGAAAAATCTTCTTCTCCAAAACTGTTCAGCCAAATTGTCCAATATTTCACAAAAATGATTCCTGGGACAATCTCTCTCACGATCGTTGGAATGGTTTAAGTTCGGTGATTTTGGCTGAGTTACAGGAAGTTGAACTTCGTCATCTGTCCAATAAATCATACATAACTTATAATCTCAGAAACGGCTGTAGCTATCATCACCAAATTTTATGCCAAAGTTGGTCACATGAGTCATATCTGAAATTGAGATATTGGTGGGGCCACCTGCATCACCCTTTTTTGTACAGGGGTCATCAGTGCCCGTATCACACTGACAGCTACAAAAAACTTCTTCTCTGAAACCATATGGCCAAATTGTTTCATGTCGCAGAGAAATGATGCTATGGTAGTGCTTTCTGAAGTTTGTTCAATTGGTCTCAGTTCAGTGACTTTTGGCCGAGTTATGGGAAGCTGAATTTAGTCAAATGCCATAACAGCCAATTTTAGCTCAGTGGCTACAATGATCTTCTCAAAAAACCACTGGGCCAAATTCTTAAATCTCCAAATTCATTATCCTTAGATGTTGATAATTCATGTTTGTTCAAATGGTTTTGGTTCAGTGATTTTTGGCTGAGTTAAGGGAAGCTTAACTTAGCCATTTTGCTGTATTTTCCCATATGAGTTATAAACCTGTAAAATGTTTTTTGACTGCCCCCACTGAGGCCAATTTGTTTAATATTTTACAAGAATAATCCCCTGAATACTTCTTATAATAATTGTCTTTTATGGTTCCAAAGAATGAATTTTGGCTGAATTATAAAGATTGAATTGAGTCATTTTACCATATATGTTAGCTGTGTGAAGCAGGTACATCTATCCTGGCACCAGTTTATCAGCATCCGTTACATCATGCATCTAGACATTTAGATTTTAGGTTATCTATAATTAATATTGAAATTATTTTAAAAGCTTTTAAAAAATTTAGATTTATGATTTTAGATATTCCTCATCCCAGGCAATGTTTACATCACAGGTATATAGCTCTCTGTGGGTATATAAAGACGGCTGTACATGGGTTATAAATACTTGGTATCCATACTCAACTTAATTCAAGATTTTGCCATCAGTGAGATGTATCTGTATTATAATTTTGCATTCAGTATGCATCTGTAGTAATTTTTAGCGAACCTGTGAGCTAATGCAGTGGTGTGGGGGCTTCTGTCGTCTGTACGTTAACCAATACTATTTCGAAAACAATTGGAGCTAGCATCATGAAATTTAATGCAAAAAATCAGCCATCTGAAAAACTCTGCATTTTCTTAGATTTTATACAGAAAAAGCTCAAAAAACCTGCGACGAAACAGTCAAGCCAAATTGTTCAATATTTCACAGAAATAATCTTTTATACTATCTCTCTCAGCTTTGTTCAAATGGTTAAAGTTTTGTGAATTTTGGCCGAGTTACATGAAGTCGAACTTAGTCATCTGTCCAAAAAAGCATACTAAAATGACAGTCTCAGATACGGCCAGAGCTATCTTCATTAAATTTTATGCCAGTGTTGGTCACATGAGTCATGAATGAAATTCAGGTATTGGTGGCACCATGTGCATCAACCTTTTTTGTACGGGGGTCGTTGGTCATCTGTACATTAACCCATAATTTCTGAGGAATAGCAGGAGGTGCCATCTCCTGATTTTATGCAGTAATCTATCACTTATCAAATGTTGTGGGATTCAGCTTATTTTTTGCTATCTGTATTTACTTAGATTTTATAGGGAAAAAGCTGAAAAACCTTTAAAAATCTTCTTCTTGTAAACGGTCCAGCCAAATATTTTACAGAAATGATCCAAGAGGCAAGCCCTCTCAAATTTGTTCAGATGGGTTGGAGATGGTTAATTTTAGCAGAGTTACACAAATATGAACTTAGCCATTTAGCCAAGTAAGCATACTGACATAGTAATCTAAGAAATAACAAAGGCTAGCATTACCAAGTATTATGCAAATGTTGGTCACATGATTCATATTTGAAGTTGCAGATTTCATGGTGCCACCTACATTGACCTGTTTTTTATGGGCAAAAACCTAACAATTTTAGCCTCTTTCAGCTTCAAATGTTTATGATGAAACTGTCAAGTTGAATCATTCAATTTTTCAAAAGAATTGTCCTTGGACATGGTTCTTTCAATCATGTCAGGAAAGCTTAAGTTGGTCTTATGGCCATTATTATGTCAATTTCAAACTGAGGACTGCAAAACTGTTCTTCTACAAAATCATTGTTTCAATTATAACTTCTGTTACATTGCACAAAAATTATTCTTAGGCGGCCTTTGTTCAAGTTTACTTGAATGATTTTTGGCAGAATGATTGGACCTTTAACAAGGAAAGGACTGCATCTTTTATTATTCTATATATTTAATAAAAAGTTTATGAATATGTTTCGCTCTTCACACAGTGCTTTACCTATAGGGCCACTACCCATATCGTAAGGCGCTGTTTGTTATGACCTCGTATCCTGAATTGCTACACCAGAGGGGAGCACTGTATTTTTAGCTCAGCTGACTGAAAGTCATCTGAGCTATAGCGATCACTCTTTGTCTGTCGTCAGTCTGTCTGTCTGTCTGTCCGTCTGTCTGTCCGTTAACCAGGCACAAATTGTAACCACTTGACCTGGAATCTTCTAACTTGACATCCAGGGAGTACCATGAAAAATCTCCTTGGAAACCTGAAATTAGGTCTCTGTTACCCATAACCTCTGAGCTATGGGGCTCCGAAGTACCCCCCAGAAAAATGGAAAATTTGATACAAAAGCTCAAGTATCTGAACAACTATTGCATTGATCACCATGATTCTTTGCATGGATATTGATCATGGAATGTTTCATCAGTTTATGCAGTCTGGTGGCGCCACCTATATTTTTTAGATTTTTACGAATTTTTTTCTTTATTTTTGAGACCTCTCGAGATGTGGTCATCTGTTAACAGGGCACAAATTGTAATGACTGGACCTAGAATCTTCTCTCTTGAAATTCCGGGAGGCCCATGAAAAGTCTCTTTGGAAACCTGAAATTAATTCTCTGTTACCCATAACCTCTGAGCTATGGGGCTCCGAAATACCCCCCAGAATAATGGAAAATTTGATTCAAAAGCTCCAGTATCTGAACAACTATTGCATTGATCACCATGATTCTGTGCATGGATATTGATCATGGAATGTTTCATCAGTTTCTGCAGTCTGGTGGCGCCACCTGTATTATTTTTATTTTTACGAATTTTTTTCTCTATTTTTGAGACCTCATAAGATGTGGTCATCTGTTAACATGGCACAAATCGTAACAACTGGACCTAGAATCTTCTCTCTTGACATGCTGAGAGGCCCATGAGAAAGTCTCCTTAAAAACTTGAAATTAGGTCTCTGTTACCCATAACCTCTGAGCTATGGGTTCTGAAGTACCCCCCAGAATAATGGAAAATTTGATACAAAAGCTCAAGTATCTGAACAATTATTATATTGATCACCATGATTCTTTGCATGGATATTGATCATGAAATGTTTCATCAGTTTCTGCATTCTGGTGGTGCCACCTGTATTTTTTCAATTTTTAGCTCAGCTGACTGAAAGTCATCTGAGCTATAGGGATCACCTTTTGTCCGTCGTCCGTCCGGCCATCCAGGTGTCTGTCTGTTAACAGGGCACAAATCGTAACCGCTAGACCTGGAATCTTCTTACTTGACATCCTGGGAGGTCTATGGAAATTCTCCTTGTAAACCTGAAATTAGGTCACTGTGACCAATATTCTTCGAGCTAGGGGTTCTGAAGTACCCCCCAGAATAATGCAAAATTTAATACAAAAGCTCAAGTATCTGAACAACTTATGGATTAATCACCATGATTCTTTGCATGGATATTGATCATGGAGTGTTTCATCAATTTCTGGAGATTGGTGGTGCCAGCTATATTTTTTTTATATTTTTTACGATTTTTTTTCGCTGCTTTTGTGATCTTTAAACATTTGGTCATCTGTAAACAGGGCATAAATCATAATGACTGGACCTAGAATCTTCTGTCCTCACCTCCAGGGAAGCCCATAAAAGTTCTACATGGAAACCCGAAATAAGGTCCCTGTTACCCATATTCTGTGAGCTATGGGGCCCTGAAGTACCCCCCAGAATAAAGATTTGGTCATATATTAACAGGGCACAAATCATAATGACTTGACCTAGAATCTTCTTTCTTGACATGCAGGGAGGCCTTTGGAAAGTCACTTTGGAAATCTGAAATTAGGTCTCTGTTACCCATATCCTTCATGCTATGGCTCCAAGAATAAAGATTTGGTCATCTGTTAACAGAGCACAAATTATAATGACTTGAAAAGTCTCCTTGTGCACCTGAAATTACATCTCTGTTACCCATATCCTTCATCCTATGAGGCTTTGAAATACCCCCCAGAATAAACATTTGGTCATCTGTTAACAGGGCACAAATCATAATAACTGGACCTAGAATTTTATTTTTTGACATGCTGGGAGACCCCTGAAAAGTCATCTTGTTAACCTTGAAAATAGGTGTCTGTTACCCATATCCTTCAGTTACAGAGCTCCATAGTACCCCAATGAATATTGGATGATTTTATACAAAAGGTCAAGTTTGGAAAAAGTATTTCATTCAAATTTGACATTCAGATGATAAAATTACTTTTGTCAATGTCTTCCTGGTCAGCTGAGCGTCATGACCCCTGGGTCACTTGTTGTCCAATCAGATGAGACCTTGTGCTGGAAGACAAAGCCAAGCAAGGAATAAACGGAGCCAATCATGTTTATTTTGTTTTGAGTGACAGCTCATCGCCCCGCGTAACTGTCTGAACAGGCCACAGGCTCAGACAGAATTGCCCCTGACATGGTTTGCTTAGGGCCTTGGGCACATAGGATCCTCGGCCGGTGAGATGTAATTCAAACGAAACGTAACAACAAAGGCTGTGTGCAAACATCGCTGGCTTGTCTTAGTTCTGCAGACAACGGATACATGGCTATGCTAACACAGTCATAATGTCATAATCCAATCGGTCGATGATGCGAGAATGCAGAGGGAGCAATTTAAATTTGACCGGAAACTCATTAAGCTGCGCTTGAAGCGCAGCAATGGGCGGAGCCAGGATGCCTGTTGAGTGTTTGTTTATTGGCATCTGATTGGCTGCTTGTCACATCATACACACGTTTATTTCAGCGGACAATGAACTGTCATCTGGTGTCTAAATATATCATAAAAGGGTCAAAGCTGGCAGCGTGAAAATCAGTTGCTTCTTTAGAAGCGCAAGATTTTGGCTGCCTACGGAGCGTATGAATATGTCAGCTTGAAAAAAAAGCATTTTAGCCAAAATCTTTCAGTATGTGTTAACAGATTTACCAACAGGCCAAGATTGTGTCTGTATCTTTGAATAGGTTGAGAAACTGCCAACTGATTCAGATTTGGCGACAGATAAAGGGTTCATTCGGTGCAGCCAGATATAGGTCAAGAGTTCAATCAGTGCAGCCAAGCACATGGCATGTGATCACCTCATGGGTGACATGTGAACACCTTATGGGCACCATGTGATCACCTCATGGGTGGCATGCCCCTCAGGGCTGCATGTGGAGCCAGTCTGTGAGCTTATGCAATGGTGTGGCTACTATTTCATATTTGGCAACAGGCCAACGGTTGGTCTAGTTCTATTTATAGCTTTGGGAGACTGCCAACTGTATCAGATTAGACAACAGGTTAAGAGTTCACTCAGTGCAGCAAGGTATAGGTCCAGAGTTTACTCAGTGCAAGAGCTGCATTCTATTTATAGCGTTTGCAGACTGCCCACTGTATTAGATTTGGCACCAAAGTTCAGCCTGGATCTATTTATAGCTTTGGCAGACTGCCAACTGTGTCAGATTATGAAACAGGTCAAGAGTTCACTGTGACACTGAGGTGGTGCCATCTACAGTAATTTTTGCACAGTGTGTTCCTGCTTATTTCTCAGGAGGGGTTTGATATATCAGTCTCAAATTGGGCATATGTATATATCTAGCTTTGTTGTATACAAGACTGGTGGTGCAAGCTACAATCATGTTTGTTGTATGCATCCATGCCAGAATTTCAGCAGTGATATTTGTGTAATTGTTAGGGCCCTATCGTAATCGACCTGTCCGTCTGTCTGTCTGGCCGTCCGTCGGTCTTTCGGCAGTCTGTCCCTCTGTCCACAAATTCTTTTCCGGATTATAACTCCAGTTAGGATTGACGGATTGAGTTCAAACCTGAAATATGTATTATCCATCAATTATGGAAGATCCCTATCGATTTTGGGGTCCAGAGGTCAAAGGTCAATAAAGTTTTTCACAGTTTGGTGTTAAATTTTAGGTCCCTCTTTCAGCAGGGCAGAAATCATAATTGTAACCATAATTGTTTGTTCCACCTTAACAGTAGGACAGGTCCTCACGTCAACAGCAACGAGGCATGATATATGGTCATAGTCAGCCATTTTTCTGAAAGTTGTGCGGTAAAAAACATTACTGAACACCTAGTAAGGTTGCACTCTCTTAGCAAATATGCATGCAAAAGGACACACATAGTTAACACAATAACTCGTAAAAAGTATTTCATATAAGGTCCCCAGACTCGCGGCAGTGATGGACCTTTTGATGAACTACATCATGTTTGAAGATGGGTGACCTTGATGGATTTTCAAGGTCACAGAGGTGATAATTGTATCCGCCAAAACAGAGTTTTGCAGATACTATGTTTTCAGCTGGACGCCGCCGCGGTCGCGTAGGTTTCCGGAGAACTCCACCGTAACCGCTGAGCCGAATTTTACAAAACCCGGGATTATGTTCGGGTCACATGTGAACTGCTGCGCCCCGATTTTGTTTTGACCTCTGACCTTTCCTCTGCGCTCTGCGTCTGTTAGTGCGTCTGTTTCCACACATAAACCCACATATCTCCGGAACCGTTTGACGGATCAGAAAAATTTTTTTGCACAAATGTAGCCCTGGGACAGCTTTATAACATACGCAAAAAATGGTGGCACCACCTGCAACCATGTTTTCACAGTGTCCATCTGTTCGTCTGCCTTGGGTAAAAATCACTCATATCTCTGCAGTGACTTGACTAATTCACCTGAAATTCGGCATGCGAATACATCCTGGATAGCTTTTCTGATTTTATGACAGGTGGCGCCACCTACATTCACGTTTACGCTGCAGACATCCAAGCTCATATCTCGGGAACCGTTTGACCTATCAGGAAAATTTTTTTGCACAAATGTAGCCCTTGGAGAGCTTTATAACATACACAAAAAATGGTGGCGCCACCTGCAACCATGTTTGCACAGTCTCCATCTGTTTGTCTGCCTTGGGTTAAAATCACTCATATCTCTGCAGTGACTTGACTAATTCACCTGAAATTCGGCATGCGTATACATCCTGGATAGCTTTTCTGATTTTATGACAGGTGGCCCCACCTACATTCATGTTAATGCTCCATACATAAACCCCTATATATCAGGAACCGTTTGACCAATCAGGAAAAAAAATTTACACAAATGTAGCCCTTGGATAGCTTAATAACATGAACAAAAATGGTGGGGCCACCTGCAGCCATTTTTGCACAGCGTCGGACTGTTTGTCAGCTGTGGGATAAAATCACTCATATCTCTGCTTTTCCACATGAAATTTTGCATGTGTATATATCTTAGATAGTTTCTCGTTCAAATAACAGGTGGCGCCACCTACAATCATGTTTATGTGGCCGAGATCCATTCTAATATTTAACACATGTAACTATATCCCCTTGCCACTCAATCCATGCCTCACTTCACCCGTCCTTCTCTGATTTTGGCGGATACACGAAGTCGCTTGTCGACTACCCGTATTCTAGTTGATATTTGGGTCAGAAGGAAAAATAAAGTAAAACACAGTTTGGTGATCAGTTGCGTGTGGCTCCTACAGCAGGCCAGAAACAGATTAATCTTTTTCGAGTCACTCGTGTACAGCGGCATTACATTTTCACAGCATATTTTGTACAGACCATTTGAAGATTCCCTAGAAAAGGATACACTGGCGGAACACACCACAGTGGCTCTCATTTAGAGCATGTTTGGACAAATCTATCTCCACTTCCAACATCTCAAGGAGTTTGGACCTATTATAGTGACCATCAACAAATTTACATTGATATTCATATGAAGCCATTCTACACATCACAGCGCATCTGCAGACCCAAGCCCAAGAACAGCTGAATCTCAGTTCAAGAGAATGACCATTTTATCACTACTAACCAACAGCTGACTCTCTTATACTACAAGGTTCATGTAAAGACTCAAGCCTCGTATATAATAAAGCCAATTCAACATACAAATATTGGAAAAAATATTTGACACAGCTGAGCCAAGACTTCAACCAAGAATAATTAGCACAGGTAATACAGAAATTCAGAAACTAAAAATGCATGCAGTTCTTTTATATAATTATTTTGATAGCTCTGAACATTTTCACTTTACCATATCTTTTCTTCCAGTTTATACATGTCAGCTGTTCTTTACAGGTTCTTTAATTTTCAAATATCGCTCTTTCAGCCCATGCTACCAAAGTACACCAAATTCACAGTACTTCAATTTATAATGACTGCATCTTTTGCAGGGCCCTTACTGACCTGTCAGTTTTCTAGTTTCTTATTCAAAATGTTTAGTACTTGCATTTTTCATATACATGAAAAGTAACGGTCCAGCATTGAAGCATTATACCTGGTGTATTTGCAAATGCACAGGTTCGCATTAGGCCTGTAGGCCTTGTTTTAAGTTATTAGCATGAATAAAAAATCAATACCTTAAATTTTCACCAACTTTGGCTATGGCACGTTTTTCCCCTGTAAGCACTGTTGATTTTATTTTCACAGCATTTATACATAAGGATTTAATCTTTAAAAATGTGAAATTTCAAATGAATTGATTGAAAAGAGAAGCTTTTATTCCAGTTTTCATACACCATGTCAAGTGTTTTTACATCAGGCTCACCAAGTAGTACAGCCTTCACTTGTATTTTATAACCCTCTCCAGGCAGCCTTGCCTCAGCTTGGCCACTTCTTGCAGGCTTCCCCTCTGCCCTGCACTCCCCCCCCCTTAGCTGGTGCATAATCTAGATGAATGTTATAATTTTCTGTATTTGATTCATTCTTATTGTAGGCTGTGCTACATTTTAGAATTTGTATTGTACCACCAGGGTTACAATGATTAAAGTGCACATTTACTTGTGTCCAAAAAGTGGTGTATTGCTATATAAAAGTGTGGATGTTCATCAGATGTAATTCTGTAGTAATTTTATCCGCCAAAACAGAGTACTGGGATACTATGTTTTCAGTCGGACGCTGGCCGCCGCGTAGGTGACCGGAGAACTCCTCCGTAACCCCTGGGTGGAATTTTACCAAACCCGGGATTATGTTCGTGTCACATGTGAACTGCTGCGCCCCGATTTTGTTTTGACCTCTGACCTTTCCTCTGCGCTCTGCTTCCATTTGTGCTTCTGTTTCCACACATAAAGCCACATATCTCGGGAACCGTTTGACCGATCTGGCTAAAAAAATTTACACAAATGTTGCCCTTGGATAGCTTTATAACATCCACTAAAAATGGTGGCAGCACCTACAACCATTTTTGAACTGTGTCCATCTATTCATCTGCCTTGGGCTAAAATCAGTCCTATCTCTGCATTGGTTGGACTTATCCACCTGAAATTCGGCATGGGTATACATCCGTGATAGCTTTTTCGATTTTGTGACAGGTGGCACCACCTTCATTCACATTTACGCTGTAGACATCCAAGCTCATATCTCGGGAACCGTTTGACCGATCAGGCTTAAAATTTTATACAAATGTAGCCCTTTGATAGCTTTATAACATACACTATAATGGTGGCACCACCTGCAACCATTTTTGCACAGCATCCGTCTGTTTGTCTGCCATTGGATAAAATCACTCATATCTCGGCAGTGGTTTGACATATCGACCTAAAATTTTGCAGGTTTATACATCCTGGATAGCTTTCTCGATTTTGTGACAGGTGGCGCCACCTACATTCACGTTTATGCTGCAGACATCCAAGCTCATATCTGGGGAACCGTTTGACCGAATTGGCCAAAATATTGCATGTGTATAGATCTCACATAGCTCTTCATCATATGCAAAACTGGTGGCACCTCTTGCAACCAATTTTGCCCAACGTCCGTCTGTTTGTCTGCCGTGGGATAAAATTACTCCATATGTCTGTAGTGGTTTGACGGAACTACCTAAAATCTTGCAGGTTTATACATCCTGGACAGCTATCTGGATTTTATGATAGGTGGTGCCACCTACATTCTAGTTTACGCTGCAGACATCCAAGCTCATATCTCGGGAACCATTTGACCGATTAGGCCAAAATTTTGCATGTGTATAGATATCACATAGCTCTATATCATACACAAAACTGGAGGGGCCACCTGCAACCCTTTTTGCACAGCATGTCTGTCTGCCCTGGGCTAAAATCACTCATAACTCTGTAGTAGTTTGACTTATCTGCCTGAAGATTTTGCGTGTTTATACATCTTGGATTGCTTTCTCGATTTTTTTTTGGCAGGTGGCGCCACCTACATTTATGTGACAGCTTTCTGCATTTGTGGTAGGTGGCGCAACCTGCATATATATTTCGGCTGCAGACATCCATGCTAATATGCAACACGCCTCACTCTATTTTCCCTTGCCACTCAATCCATGCATCACTTCACCCGTTCCACTCTGATTTCGGCGGATACACATAGTTGCTTGTCGACTACCTGTATTCTAGTTCTTTACTTCAGAAGAGTAAAAACTTCACAAGGTGTGAAATTGACAATTAATTCCAGTAAAAAATTATAGCTGTGATAGTAATTGGCACAATGATGATGTTTGTCCCTCATTCAACTAACTGTGTATACTTTATTTGAAAAGATGGTTTTATTTTATCAGATTTACTGAATTTTTTATTTCGTTGAATAAAATTAAGCATGTACTGAAAGCTCCAATGTACAAAACTTTTCAATAGTGATTCAAGGAAGAATCTTTAAGATGCCATGTTGTGGCATTATTTTCTTTTAAATTCGCTTTAAACATTTGTAATTTGAAAATTATGAAATATATGTAGGGTTGGGACGGTTACTGGTATACGGTATTATCATGATATCTGACGGCTACGGTTATCATACCGTCAACTTTCCTATTATCGCGATACCATGATATCATTTTTTGTTCAAGATTTTGGTTCACAAGCAAGCCCTTGAGGTTCAAAATAAATTTATTTCAAAGAATCACATTTATTTTTATAAACCACATGTATTTGAATACACGCGTGTGGGTGTAACCTTGTGCTTACAGACTTCGGGATTCGTCGGAAATGTCCGCGTGTGGGTGGAACCGTGTGCTTACAGACTTCGGGATTAGTCAGAAATGTCCGGAAGTAGCAGGATGAATCAGAGAGGACAAAAGCTTGAGAATTCCAGGAGATAATAACATTATAATGAAAGAGCAATAAATACACATATTTATGCTTTTATTGCATGGAACGAAAATGTCAACATAAAAGTGTCACAACTGAATCAAACATTCCATACGGGTTGCATATTTTACCAAATAAAATTGGGATGGTATATTTAGCCATGATTGGTATTACACGCTCTCCGAAAATTCGCCGGGATTCTCCGGCTTTTATGTAGCTACAGGAAACTGATGGAAAGTTCTGACAAGCATGATTCGACGATGGGGGCAGGACTTCCCGGGCCTCAAGCTTGCACACCTGCAGGACCTTCATGCAACTTACATCACTTAATGAGTCTTTCTGTGGTACTGGCACAATAGGTGTAAATGATATTAATACTTAATCCCTTGTATAAAGTCAAGACTTTAAAGGTGGTTGTTATAAATATAACAGTCCTAGGACTGGGTTAACAAAAGGGGAAGTGTCCTCTCTCTTCCATCATACGACAACAAACGACTGATGTGGTGAAAAGGGTTTACTGTGAAGTAATAAACATACAACGGTTATGGCGTGTTGCCATTACGAAGTTTGGTGACGGAATGGCGCAAAAATGGAGAATATTGAAGTCGTTTTGGCGGCAGACTCAGATGTCAGGTGCAGTGTGACGTGTGCATATTAGATAAGTGAACTTAACCCTATAAGGATATATATGCAAATGACTAATTAACTAGTGATGCCCCCTGTCGGACATCATAGACACTAAAATGAACTTAAAAGGCTATAAATTGGGTGCCCTCTATTGGGCATCACGTACACTATCCGAGTCTACACCTGAGCCTGTTACATAAATATCATTATTGATTGCTTATTAATGCCATTATATATTATTAAAAATATCGCGATAGCACTGTATATCGCGATAAAATTTGAATAATTATCATGATATCAAAAACCCATATCGTCCCAACACTAAATATATGTGTATGCATAATATGACCTGATATGAGCTACACTCTGGATAAATAATGATTGCAACCTAGAATTCTGATATTTTAACTTATATTATTATTTTTTTATATTATATTTTTTATTTTGCATATTTTGCACTTGTAAAAATTTCAAACTTCAGCTGAGGGCCATGACCCATGCATGGGTCCCTTGTTTCAAATTTTTACGAATATTTTTATATTTTTTTTACTATAAAATTTTGGGTCGTCACAACTTGGTCAAGGTCACAACACTCATTTAAAAAGATGATGGCTGCACTTCAAAGAGCCCAATCACCTATAAAGCATGTTGAGTTAACATGAAAAAATAGCTTCTTCCCTTTAAAATAAATCTGTACCTGCCAAAATATTGCTGTTTGCATCACTGAGCCAAAACGTGTCAATCAGGAGCTGCCCGGTATGACTTGCCCCAAAAAATGTAATACATGTTTCAGCCAGACACAGTGTGTTGCCCCTCTTAATCGGACCTCCAGTCAAGTGGCGTTGTTCTGGTAAACAGACTGTGTTTACAAATACACAATGCCATAAAATGGTGTTAAACAGCCGTATGCAAAGAATTGAGACCGTGTGCTGGGATGGTTTGGATGGGAAACACTTGTATCAAGCAAAATTGAACTGATAGTGTGAAAGAATAGCCATAATGTAGCGCCTGATTATGTCCCTTTAAGCCATGCTTTTCATCCCAAACTTTCAATCTTTGCACATTAGCTGTCTTGCCAATATAAGGAGAGCATAAATGAATTTGGGGTCACAAGGTCAAGGTCACAGGCTATCTGTTCACAAATTAGTTTCCATATGATTACCAAGGTTTGGCTCGACATATTGGGCCAAACTTTTCAACACAAACCTTCCATCTTCAAGATATTATACTCACTTGCCAATAGTTGAAGATTCTTTTCAATTTGGGGTCGTAGGATCAAAAGTCAAGGTCCTAGGGCCCATCGATTCACAGATTAGTTTATCAATAATAATTCTGACAGATTGCTTTCAAACTTGAAAGCAATTACTTAAAGAAACATTTTGATTTTCAGGGTCTATAGGTCAAAGGTGAAGGTCACAGCAGCCACTTTAAATTGATTGTAAATGCACTGTAAATCAGACTTTTCATCCCAAACTCTCCATCTTTCCCAAATTGGAAGAAATTTTTAGATTTTTGAGGTTATCTGGTCAGAGGTCAAGGTCACTGGACCCACTTTTTCAAAAAGATTATTACAGTAATCTAAATGCTGCAAGTTCAAGGATAATAAGGTCTCAGAATTTTTTTTGTCACAAGGTCATTAAGGTTACAGGACCTTCATTCTGAAAAATTTCTTAAAAGTATCCTTGTAGACAAGTTTAGCTGAATGTCGTACCCCTGGGTCTGTAGTTGTCTTTTTGGTCCATGCTTCCCACTTCCTGATCAGCTCTTCTGCTTCTTTTACCTTTTCTGACTCCAAGTAAACATCTGATAATTGTCTTCCAGTATTTTCAATCCTGCAGAAAATATATCCTGCAAGTGGGCATATACTCGTATTTGGCAACATGTCAGTTTTTAGCCCTCAGCCCTTAGGCTGATGGGCTATTGTCGTCACCCAAGCTGTGCGTCCGTCCTTCCATCCAGCATCTGTTAACTTTTACCTTGTGACGGGATATCTCTAAAAGGATTCACTGTAGGAATTTTATTCTTTGGTGAAGATATATATAGACAAAATCCTGGTCAAGTTTGAAGATGGGTGACCTTGACCTCTTTTTTTATGTTTTAGAGCTGATTATAGAAAAACACTTAGAAGCTTATTTCTCAGGAACCATTGGGTGGATTTTCACAAAACTTACCATGATTATTGGGACTTATAGTCTGTACCTGCTGCACAAGTTTGGTGGTGCCACCTACAATTTCTGATTTTTAATGAATTTTTATCAGATTTTTCAACTTTGGCCTTGTGAGCAGGATATCTCTAAAAGGATTCACCATAGGAATTTTATTTCTTCGGTGAAGATGTATATCAACAATAGCCCGGTCAAGTTCAAAGATTGGTGACCTTGATCTATTTTTCTACATTTTAGAGCTAATTGTAGAAAAACACAAAGAAGCTTATTTCTCAGGAACCATTGGGTGGATTCTCACAAAACGTACTATGGTAATTGGGACTGATGGTCTGTACCTGCTGCACAAGTTTTGTGCCGCAACCTACAATTTCTGATTTTTATTGAATTTTTATCGAATTTTTCAACTTTGGCCTTGTGAGCAAGAATTCTCTAAAAGGATTCACTGTAGGAATTTTATTTCTTGCGTGAAGATGTATTTAGACAAAATCTTGGTCAAGTTCAAAGATGGGTGACCTTGACCTGTTTTTCTGTGTTTTAGAGCTGATTATAGAAAAATGCTTAAAAGCTTAATTCTCAGGAACCATTATGTGGATTTTCACAAAACTTACTGTGATCATTGGGACTGATGGTCTGGACCTGCTGCACAAGTTTGGTAGTGCCACCTACAATTTCTGATTTTTAATGATTGGTGGGTTGTCTTTTTCTTCACACTTGGCAATTATTGTTGTAGTGTCTTTTAGTATTTGTTACAGTTGTGATGCTCTTTGTTGAAGTGAATCTTTGTATTAAAGCTGGGCTCTTTAACAGCTGTGCCATAAAATTCAGTGACTTTAAATAATTCACTATAGTCCCTGCCTTTTAATGTGTTCTCCTACTGGAGATAAATCCTTTTTATCTCCCATAGTTTTTAATCTCAGAATATGATTCATTGTGATTTCTTCATCATCTTCAAGCACCCTAATCAATATATGGGACACTTTTGAGACGTTCTCTCGCCTCCATTTCCGCTATGCACCAGGTACACTTTTCAAATAGTTTTCAAACTGGTGCTTCCATCTTTGAAAGCTGTAATAAAAATGGGATACCTCGTGTAGTCAAATGGTCCACTTATTGCACACCTTTTAAGCAGGCAGGTTTTTTCAGTGGCTATTTCTCTTTCCTCCATCATCTTAATAAACATGCTTGAACCTAACTGCATTAAATGCGGCCGTATCCAGGACTCTGGATACCGCCGCAAAAAAAAAGCTTCAGAGTAAACTGGAGAACTTCAAACCCTTGTCGAAAAAAAATTGTGTAAAATCAAATAGTGCGTTTATGACAAGGAAACTTTTAAGTAACCTAGGGGAGATATAGTACTTTATTCGAATGACCAAGAAATTCAGCTAAATATTAGGTTTAAGTATGTAAACAAGACTCACTTTTAAAACTTTGCAACCCTTGCGCTTGAAACTGTCTCAGAATCTGAAACAATGTTCTGCGTGACCTTTGCTCACTGAGCCAACATGGCCGGTTACCACTGGTTACACAGGCGGCTGCCGGCCAGCCGTGGCTGGGGGAAACCCAGAGCAGACATCGTTCCCGGGATATCATGGTTTATTAGGATAATACATATTCTTCTAATCAACATTTATAGTGGACAAAGACAAACACTGTCTAAGTGGTATGTTATATGCGTATTTGATAAGAATATCTTTATTTCTTAACGAATACGAAATTTTCAGACGAAATATAAGAATTTAATTGTCATGTGGAATGTCTCCAGTTTCCTCAAAGCATCTTCTAGGGCTCTCGCACAGCGTAGCGTAGTAAGATAGGACAGGTGCTAGGGCTAGCTTGAACGCTTCAGTAACCTGTGCCCTTTTGAAACATGTATATCCAACCTTGTCATACTTTTGGCACAAAGTTGGCATTTAAACCTAAAATTAATGAAACTGTATAAATTTTGCATTTCAAATTGGAATTATTCAAGAAAAAACAAATTATTAACATTTCATCAAAACAAATTATAATTTATTGGAATTACAGAAGTGCTGAGGTTTAGGCACATATTTTACCCCTCTGGTACTGGGCTGAGCTGCCACATAATTTTGATCCCAGCTGAGGGCGCTGACACTTTTTCCACAATTGAATCAAACAAAAAAGATATAGAGTTGAGGTTGGGGCAAGTTTTCCTCCTCTTTGGTTGATACTGGGTTGAGCTGTGATATGTCAAGTTGTATCTTATGAACTACATGTACTCCTCATGTTTTGAGAGTAACTGTCCCCTCTATAGTTCCATCATCTTGATATTTCAGCTTCGTGCATTTCATCATATCTCCACCTTTTCTGCTCATGAATTCCTTTTTCACTTTTTCTGAAACAACAGAAACAGGTATTACATCAATGATCAATTCCCATTTTTGTTTGTATTTTTTTTCTTTTAGTTTTACACTTCTCCACTTCCTGATCAGCTCTTCAGCTGCTTTTACTATTTCTGACTCCAGGTATCTCACATTTGTGTCTGCCTTTATTTCCAATCCAGCAGAAAATATTTCCTGCAAATGTGCATTTATTACGTACTCACATTTGGCAATATGTCAGTTACTGATAACAGGCTACATGAAAATCGTCTTCCCCTTTTCCTTTAAAGTATATTTATATGCAATGTCTAGCACATCAAATATTCTAGGATAGTAATAAATATCACATACCTCTTTTTAGCAGGCAGGTAGTATTCTTCATTGGCTATTTCACTCGTCGATCAGCTCCACTTATAAACATGCTTGAACCCTTTGGTAACATGAACACCTTTGCAAGATTTCTGTCCAATCTTGTCAGACTTTTGCCACAAAGTTGGCATTCAAACTTAAAAATAATGAAACTGTATAAATTTTGAATTTCAAATTGGAATTGTCACAATCAAGAATAAAGATATTATTGGCATTTCATTAACACAAAAATATGTTATTGGACCTGCATTGGTGCTGTATTTGGGCCCATAGTGATTGTTATGACAACATGACATGCATTGCGTACTTGCTTGTAGCTCTTTTGGCATTTCTTGTCCTTATTTCTTGCTCCAGGTATTTTTATGCCCCCGCCACAAAGTGGCCGGGGCATATAGTTTTACCCATGTCCGTCATTCCGTCCTTCCGTCCTTCCGTCATTCCAAAATCAAACAGTTGTACGGACTTTTTTTCGCAATGCCTGCAGATATTGGCCTGATTTTTGGTGTGTAGGCAGATATAGACCAGTTACAGATCGAGTTCTTGTTTTGTCCCAGTTGACCTACTTTTGACCATTTGACTGCTCCTGAACATAGAAAGTTTCATGAAAAATAGAAATTTTCATAACAAATACATATGTACTGACCTTTTTCCTCAATGCCTGCAGATACCACCCTGATTTTTTATGTGTGGGCAGATAATGACAGTTACAGATCAAGTTCGCGTTTCGTCCTGGTTGACCTACTTTTGATTGTTTTACGGCTCCTAAACATAAAAAATTTCATGAAAGACAGAAATTTTTATGGAAAATGCACATGTATGGACTTTTTTTCACAATGCCTGCATATACTGGCATGATTTTTGGTGTGTTGCTTGATAATGACCCGTTACAGATCGAGTTTGCATTTTGCCCTCGTTGACCTACTTTTGACCATACGACACCTCCTGAACTTAAAAAATTTTTCAAAATTTTACAAATGTTTCTAATTTGCCCCAGGCGGGGGCATTCGTGTCGTTCCGACACATCTAGTTTTTGCCAAACATGGCAGATATAAATGCACCTGCTCCATATTGCACTTCAACCAGCTAACCTTTTCTTGACAATATGGCACAGGACAAATCCTGTGGGATCTGTGTCTCAGTGATTGCCTTGCAGGTACTTCACTGCACCTTTTACTTCATCTGGAGACTCCTCAAACAATTGTTCTAGGACATTGCCAGACTCCACTCCATTGGAAATAAATGGCACCTGACATACACCTCCTTATGTCAAGGGTGTCCTCATCTAAAAGTCACACCTTTATTTTTTATAAAAATACAGCTAGTGGGTAATTTTATAAAAACAACTCTACGCAATATTTATTTAGTGCATAACTGGCGCAAAAACAAAAGAAATGTCGTTTTTTTAAAGGAATCATCCCACAGTCACTTTTCCCAAAATTTGCTCAATTTGAGTGTTGGCAGCTTTGAGAAAATCTAATTTGCAAATATATATGTGCATTTGAATGTACAACTTTATATTATTCCAAATGCTTGTAATGAAATAAAGCCAACATGCAGGATCTTCAACATGTAATATATACTTCACCTCCTTGTATATGTGTTTGCAGGAAGATGAACTGAAAAAATTCAATATCAACTGTAAAACAATTCAGTTTCTTGCTAAGTGTCTTGCATTTGACAACTTTTGTTTTATTTGACAAGGAGTTTTCACTTTGTGTCCAGGATATAGTGGTATAATATGGTCTACAGAGACTGTATGGTGTATTGTTTATCTGGTGGCCACCAGGTGGATAATCATTAGCCACATTTCCCTTGTACAGGAACAGGAAATATCGACTCTTCTCCAAGCTCTCGTTCAGCTACATCTTGCTCTTAGTGACAATGCTGAGTTGTAGCAGCTTAAACAACTCTATCATCAGATGGTGGGGGAAGCATTTTTCTGTTACACTGTTCTCCTCTCCTTTACTCCAAGCTCCAAGTCATTTGCTTCTTACTGTGACTGATCACACTGAGGTGTAGCAGCTTAAACAACTCAAGCATCAGACAGTGGGAGCAGCATTCTTCTGTTACACTGTTCTCCTCTCCTTTACTCCAAGCTCCAAGTCATCTGCTTCTTACTGTGACTGATCACACTGAGGTTTAACAGCTGAAACAATTCGAGCATCAGGCAGTGGAAGCAGCATTCCTCCATAATACAGCTGTTCCCCACTCCTTTTTTCCAAGCTCTCAGTCATCTTCATCTTACTGTGACTGATCACACTGAGGTGTGTCAGCTTAAACAACTCAAGTATCAGACAAAGGGAGCAACATTCTTCTATTACACTGTCCTCCTCTCCTTTACTCAAAG
Source organism: Sipunculus nudus (assembly GCA_026874595.1). Taxonomy (NCBI): domain Eukaryota; kingdom Metazoa; phylum Annelida; class Sipuncula; order Golfingiida; family Sipunculidae; genus Sipunculus; species Sipunculus nudus. The sequence continues at coordinate 21,092,245 of CM049309.1, read as the reverse complement.
CTCCAAATCATTTGCTTCTTACTGTGACTGATCACACTGAGGTGTAGCAGCTTAAACAACTCAAGCATCAGACAGTGGGAGCAGCATTCTTCTGTTACACTGTTTTCCTCTTCTTTACTCCAAGCTCCAAGTCATCTGTATTTACTGTGACTGACTACACTGAGGTTTAGCAGCTTAAACAACTCAAGCGTCAGACATACAGTGGGAGCAGCATTCTTCTGTTACACTGTTACCCTCTCCTTAAAAAAGAAATTAATGGGTAATATTATTAAAACAACTCGATGCAATATTTATTGAGTGCATAACTGATGCAATAACAAAAGAAATATCATCTTTTTAAAGGAATCCTCCCACAGGCACTTTTCCCAAAATTTGCTCAACTTGAGTGTTGTAAGCAGCTTTGAGAAAATCTAAATTTGCAAATATATATGTGCATTTGAACGTACAACTTTATATTATTCCAAATGCTTGTAACAAAATAAAGCCAACATGCAGGATCTACAACATGTAATATATACTTTACCTCCTTGTTTATGTGTTTGCAGGAAGACTAACTGAAAACATTCAATATCAAATGTAAAACAATTCAGTTTCTTGTTAGGTGTCTTGCATTTGACAACTTTTGTTTCATTTTACAAGGAGTTTTCACTTTGTGTCCAGGATATAGTGGTATAATATGGTCTACAGGGACTGTATTGTGTATTGTATATTGGTTGGCCACCAGGTGGAGTATCATCAACCAAATTTCCCTTGTACAGGAACAGGAAAAATCGACTATTCTCCAAGCTCTCGTTCAGCTACATCTTGCTCTTACTGATGATGCTAAGTCGTAGCAGCTTAAACAGTGGGAGCAGCATTCCTCTGTTAAACTGCTGTTAGCCACTCCTTTTCTCTAATCTCTCAGTCAAGTTCATCTTAGGGACTGATCAGAGTGAGTTGTTGCAGCTAGAACAACACAAACATCAGACAGTGGGAGCAGCATTCTTTTGCACTCCTCTCCTCTCCTTTACTCCAAGCTCAAAGTCATCTGCTTCTTACTGTGACTGATCACACTGAGGTTTAGCAGCTTAAGGCTTTAAACTCCAATAACGCCCGCCAGGGCGGGCGTTTGTCAGGGGCCTGGAGTTCAAAGGCGCCCGCCCGGGCGCGCTAAAGCCCATTTTACATACCCGTAATTGGGGCAAGTTTTGGGGGTGAAATGTTTATTGTCATCCATCATATTTGTACTTAAATGAAAGAGAAAAACGTCAAGTGTTGTTCTAACATGTGACCAAGATCCAAACTGGCGCAAAAGCAGACTTGTTGGAAAAATATAAAAAAGATTGACTTTCACTCACGTGGCCTTGTTACGTGGGCCCTGGTAACATGTAGGCTGCGAGAGTAAAATCAGATACCTACGCTAAATTCATCCGAAATCGGTAAATTACCAAATGTTGGCAATCAATCCTGGTGACAAAATCAAGTGCAATGTGTTTACAGATTTAACTTCCGTTAAACATTTCCAAGATCATATATTATCCCCTTTTTTATTGGTTTAACTTGTGACCAATGATCGCCGTCCGACTGACGCGTCTGACAGACACCACGCACGTGATCTGCGTGACCTCCTTACTGTGTCATGTACTGGCACTGGAAAACCATTTTTAACCGATATCATATAATAAAATGAGTATTTATTTTAAATATTAACATATTTTCTTAACTAAAACTCGAAGATACTGTCATATATCATGTCGTATATATATGTGATGTCTGATTATTTACTAGTGATCATTTCTGTGCCAAACATTCTATGTACAATCGTAATCGGGCACAATCGGCCGTGCACAAGAACTGTCAATCATTCTAAGAGGCTTTTTGGATTGAAAATAAAATTAATACCGTCTTAAATTAGAAACAGCCAGACATTATATGGATATAGTTAATTTTCCAGTGTAAAATATAAAGATAACTTTATACTCCATGAAATATTGAAGTAATTATTTTACTACGTACGTGGAACTGTACGCTTATACACCCAGATCCTTGAATATGTAAAACAAGACAGTAAGTGACTTATACGCTTGAACAAATATGTATTATTACGGTTTTAACACATACTGAACAGATTTTACAAATTTTTATGTGTAGTACTTCCTGTATATGTATAGGCTACATGTGTACGTGCACGTGTGCGCGCTTTTGTGTGTGTGTGTATATATATAGGCCTATGTGCGTATTATAATTTTCATTAGTGATTGAAAATAGCACCAGTATAGTTGTCACTGCCAGTGAAACAGATTTTGGGCGGAGCTGCAAAACATCCTTAAATATATATGGCACATAGCAAACTAAATTTTAAAAATATAACCTATTATATTATGAATTGAAGTAAATAATTTTTTTTTGTAATACGTTTGCCTATAACAGGCTATTCATTGTTGTAAGGAATAGTTATAAATGTTTGTACCTTTTAAACATAAAATCTGATCACTAATACCAGAACTTATAACTCCTTTTTATATTTCATCCATGAAAGTTTCTCAAATCGGGTTCATTCGCCGCCTATATTCATAAAAAATACATAACGTATACCACAGACTGCATATATATCGCATATACCGTACGTGCACCCAGTATAAACGCCGCTTTATATTGATATCGCTCTCAAAACCCATGCAGTCAACGCTTGCATGCATGGCCTAGTGATTAAATATGGAAAATGTGTCGTGGTCATGATAATCCTTTAAAGTCATACAGCGGAGTCAGTCTCAGTCATGATACATGCAAGAAAATGAATAAAATGCATTCGCCAATCTTAAATTAGAAGCTATAGCGTATATATATAGTGACGGTGACACAGTGAAAGTAAAATATTAAGACCAAAGATGCGGACTTTCGATATGCATGCGCATGGTGTATTCAAAATGATCGAGAAACCATGCAGGTGGACAAATTAGACTGAAATCTAATTGTACCTTTCCATTGCTGTAAAATAAGATTTAAAAGACGCAGGTATACAAATATACCTATATTGCAAAATGTTTGATGGCTTTGTCTCAAACTTGCCCCTTTCGAAGACCTAAAATACAACAGGGTGTCGGCTTCTATTTTTACCTACCGACCTTGTCATTTTCACGTTTGATTGACAGTTTTATTAGCACAAGGAAATTTTCCTATCACACAGAAGATTTTAGCGGAAAGACAGCACACAACATGTGGCCAACCAGACGGGGATTTGGAGTGAAAATTACTACTTTAAATTGGCATCTATTACATTAATCATCAAAGGATAATGACATCATTTACAATGTTCGGGAACCGAACGACATGTATAATTGCCAGGTGTAGGTCATGGTCCGCGTCTCTACAGCTGACGGGACTGGTGAATACAAAATAAATTAATGAACAAACACCCAAGAGATCATAACTTCTTAGAAGTTTTTGGAACATTCCAGGTGCTTCTTAAGAATTATTGAATTGTTGCTGCATATTGTTTTATAATTCCCCACCTTGCAGCCTGGGGAGACCGCATGCTTTCCTGCTGAAGCTGAAGTTTTATCAGCAGTGCATGATTTCTGAGGGCTTAAATGTACAAAGTTGCATACGGAGGTTACCAGATTAGCTATATGATTTGAAGTTAGGTCTCGTGTATACATCTAGTTAACCAAGGAATTGTGCATCTCAAAATTATTAAATAAATTTCCTACTTTTCTTCAAGTGAAGTTGAATTGAATAAATGTAATTATATATTATATTTCCATTTTATATTAATTTCATATGACGTAATTATGCTTCATTTAAATGGCACTGAAATAAAGTGTAAATTGAAGACCTGGATAAGTAAGTGCATGAAGATATGTAGGCCTACGTGCAATTTTCCTCTAAGATACCAGAATGTACTGCTATGAAATCATAGAAACTAGGCATGATTTTGATAAGCATTGTTGGACTTACGTAGGCCTATATATTTGAATAACATAACATACATTAAAATGTACTGTGAAAACATGTTTCTTTGGTGTTACTTCACAGTTTAGTATCGTTTTCCCACGTTTATAAACTTTGGTATTATGTGCATTATCCCCAATAGCACATTTTAAAAACACCTTTCCAACAATAAAAAATATTGATTTTCCGTTATTTTATATTCTTGTTAATAACGATTTGTTTACATAATGTGCATAGGCCTATTTATTATATATGTTATAAATTATTGTTCCACTAGTACTACCAGTGTTCTCATTGTTTCTGATCCCTGCGGGAAAGAATCGATTCTAATGCATACATATTGCATGACGTGAGAGGATGTTTCCAGGTAACCCCCCCCCCCCCCACACACACACACACAAAAAAAGAATAATTCAACCGCCAGTCGGCACAGCATCTCATGATGCTTCTTATAATAAACACGCCAGACTCAGTCACGTGAACCATGTCCATTTAAAAGACTTTACATAATAAACACGCCAGACCCAGTCACGTGAACCTTGCTGATGTAAAAGTAGATACGATTGGGTGAGAAAAGTTTACAGCGTCAGTGCGTCACCGCTGGCTGAGGGATGACGCGGTAAAATTGGACCGTTCAGGAAAAAAACCCAAACAGACGTGTCGTCTTGCATCTTAATTGTTCAGTAAATGATTTATTTATTTTTATTTTTCCGTTATATTGACTAGATAGGATAATTCTGCGACTAAAGTCTGCAAAACCGCCTCGTTAATGTACCTTGTGTGCTACATATTGCTAAATTCACTCATTATCGCTCAATCACCGTCAGCCGCGGAGGGGCGGGTACTTTAAAAGAAATTGCATGGATACCCTCAATTAAGAAAATAAGAGTTTTCACAAGTGTAAGACATATTTGTTTTGATTTTTTATTTCAAATTTTAGTACATTTGCACTGTTTCGAATGGGAAAGATTTGGATATATCAACGTTTATTTAGGCTAATCGTTGATCGAACCAAGTGCACACCTGTTTACCTGTCGCACCTGGATTTTTACCTGTGCAGATAAACGCGACAGACCAACTAAACAGCAATTTTATTATTAGCTCAGCTGACTGAAAGTCATCTGAGCTATAGCGATCACTCTTTGTCCGTCGTCCGTCTGTCCGTCTGTCCGTCTGTCAACCAGGCACAAATCGTAACCGCTGGACCTAGAACCTTGTAACTTAGGATTCTGAGAGGTCCATAAAAAATCTCCTTGGAAACCAGAAATTAGGTCTCTGTTACCCATATCCTTCGAGCTACCGGGCCCAAAATTACCCCCCAGAAAAGTCAAAAATTTCATACAAAAACTTCAATATCTCATTAACTACTTGACTGATGGTCATGATTTTCGGCATACATATTGATCATGAGATGTTACATCACTTCCTGCAGACTGGTGGCGCCACCTGTATTTTTCGATTTTTTATGAATTTTTTTCTCTATTTTTGAGACCTTTAAAAATGTGAACATCTGTTAACAAGGCACAAATCATAACGACTGTACTTAGAATCTTAATTCTTGACACACTGAGAGGTCCATGAAAAATCTCCTTGGAAACCAGAAATTAGGTCTCTGTTACCCATATCCTTTGAGCTATGGGGCCCCAAAAAACCCCCAGAATAGTAAAAAATTTCATACAAAAACTTCAATATCTCAATAACTACATCACTGATGGTCTTCATTTTTGGCATACATATTGATCATGAGATGTTCGATCAGTTCCTGCAGACTGGTGGCGCCACCTGTACTGTTTGATTTTTTACGATTTTTAGCTCAGCTGACTATAAGTCATCTGAGCTATAGTCGTGGTCCATTGTCCGTCGTCCGTCCGTCTGTCCGTCCGTCCGTCCGTCCGTCCGTCCGTCCGTCGATGTGGCACGTTTTGAAACCGTAAGACCTAGGAATCCAAAATTCAGCATAATGTTAGATGTCCCCAAGATCTCCTACCAAGCCGAAAACTGGGTCTTTGCGACTTCGTTCCTTTGAGAAATTAAGGAAAAACCTCAATTTTTTATTTAAATCCTATTTTCACACTTCAGGACTGCCTAATTTCAAAACCACTCATCTGTTTTTCCTCATATTAACCATAAATATTCTTCTATATAGTTCCTATGTACATGCCAGAAATTAAGTCTGTTAAGTATAAATTCTTTAAGTTATGGGCCCAAACATAATGGACTTTGTAAAAAATCAGGAAAAATATTTACTCACTTAACATGAAAAATTTTGAAACTAGAGTCTATTTTCCCAAGTATATAACTATGTTTAATTAAGATTCAATTGTTTACCCAAAATTAGATCTGAATTTTGTAAATTTTTTAAGTAATTAGCATAAAAATAAAATCAGTACCTTAAATTTTGCCCAACTTTGACCATGGCACGTTTTTTTCCTGTAAGTACCATTGATTTAATTTTCACAGCATGTAAACATAAATATTTAATTTGTTTAAATCTGAAATTTGGAAGTAAAAGCTTGAAAATTAAGCTAGTTATTGATTTTTTTCTTGAGGCTCTATTGTAGTCATTTGCTTTGATTACAGATTACAGATGCAGGGTCCCACTCCAGGTCACTGGAAGTCAGCTATGCCAGGGTTTCTGATTTGTTACAGTCACTGGGGGAGATCCCCTGCTGTGACAGGTGTACAGTTATTCTGATATCACCACCCCATTCCCCCCCCCCCCCCCCCCCCGCAAACCCAACCCACCAAATGTTATGCAGTATTGTTATTGTTTTCACTGTATCTCCTTAATTGTAATGCTGTTTCCACTCTGATATGCAAAAACTTTCCTTAAAAAAGTAATTCAAGGTATAATCCAGAAGATGCAATGTTGTGTAATGTAACATTTTTAAAGAAATCATTTTTCTTTTAAATGATTTTACCAATCATAATGGAACCCATCAGTATGCTTAAATTATGATAAAATATGAAGCACATTATGGATAAATAAAGACACAATTCAAAATTGTAAAATCTAAATCAAGTATTTTTTTTAGACATTTATTGTTTTGCAGATTTAAAAGATATATTTTTGTGGTAAAAAATAAATAAACATTTGTATGCATGATGTGGTGTTATCTGACAAGATTGAGATTTATGATGATGCAATTGAGAATTATGAATCAACTTTTATATTCAGATATATATGTTATATTGACAAACTGCTCACATGCTTCAGTTTCAACATTAGGGAACACATGGTCAGGTCACAAAATATTATTTGCAACAATTTCTTGCTCATCAATACAAACCAATCATATAAACCAACCATGGCCTTTATTACCTCTTCCTCTTACACTTTATCTCCATTTGATATTATTTTAGATTTTTACCTTCAAGGTTAACGTCAGCTGAGCATAGTGACCCATAGGTCCCTTGTTTCCTCTATTTTTGAGACCTTTGAGGATGCTGTCATCTGTTAGCGTGGCACAAATCGTAATGACTGGACCTAGAATCTTCATTTTCGACACACTGAGAGACCTATGAAAAGTCTCCATGGAAACCAGAAATTAGGACTCTGTTACCCATATCCTTCGAGCTACCGGGCCCAAAATTACCCCCCAGAATAGTAAAAAATTTCATACAAAAACTTCAATATCTCATTAACTACATCACTGATGGTCATGATTTTCGACATACATATTGATCATGAGATGTTTCATCAGTTTGTGCAGACTGGTGGCGCCACCTGTATTTTTCAATGTTCACGAATTGTTTTCTCCATTTTTGAGACCTTTAAGGATGTAGTTATCTGTCAACAGGGTACAAATCGTAACGACTGGACCTAGAATCTTCGTTCTTGACACACAGGGAGTCCCATGATAAGTCGCCATGGAAACCTGAAATTTGGTCTCTGTTACCCATATCCTTTGAGCTATGTGGCCCCAAAGTACCCCCCAGAAAAGTCAAAAATTTCATACAAAAACTTCAATATCTCATTAACTACTTTACTGATGGTCATGATTTTTGGCATACATATTGATCATGAGATGTTACATCACTTCCTGCAGACTGGTGGCGCCACCTGTATTTTTCGATTTTTTATGAATTTTTTTCTCTATTTTTGAGACCTTTAAAAATGTGAACATCTGTTAACAAGGCACAAATCATAACGACTGTACTTAGAATCTTAATTCTTGACACACTGAGAGGTCCATGAAAAATCTCCTTGGAAACCAGAAATTAGGTCTCTGTTACCCATATCCTTTGAGCTATGGGGCCCCAAAAAACCCCCAGAATAGTAAAAAATTTCATACAAAAACTTCAATATCTCAATAACTACATCACTGATGGTCTTCATTTTTGGCATACATATTGATCATGAGATGTTCGATCAGTTCCTGCAGACTGGTGGCGCCACCTGTACTGTTTGATTTTTTACGATTTTTTCCTCTATTTTTGAGACCTCTGAGGATGCTGTCATCTGTTAGCGTGGCACAAATCGTAACGACTAGACCTAGAATCTTCATTTTCGACACACTGAGAGACCTATGAAAAGTCTCCATGGAAACCAGAAATTAGGTCTCTGTTACCTATATCCTTCGAGCTATGTGGCCCCAAAGTACCCCCCAGAAAAGTAAAAAATTTCATACAAAAACTTCAATATCTCATTAACTACTTGACTGATGGTCATGATTTTTGGCATACATATTGATCATGAGATGTTACATAACTTCCTGCAGACTGGTGGCGCCACCTGTATTTTTCGATTTTTTGGACCTAGAATCTTCGTTCTTGACACACAGGGAGACCCATGATAAGTCTCCATGGAAACCTGAAATTTGGTCTCTGTTACCCATATCCTTTGAGCTATGGCACTCCAAAGTACAGCTCAGAATAATGGAAAATTTGATACAAAAGCTAAAGTATCTGAACAACTAATGCAGAGATAACCATAATTGTTTGCGTGGATATTGATCATGGAGTGTTTCATAAGTTTCTGCAGACTGGTGGCACCACCTGTATTTGTTCGTTTTTTTTTACGAAATTTTTCTGTATTTTTGAGACCTTTAAAGATATGAACATCTGTTAACAGGGCACAAATCATAAAAACTGGACCAAGAATCTTCATTCTTGACACACAGGGAGACCCGTGAAAAGTCTCCATGGAAACTTGAAATAAGGTCTCTGTTACCCATATTCTTTAAGCTGTATGGGTCCAAAATACCCCCCCCCCCAGAATAATGGAAAATTTGATACAAAAACTGCAGTATTTCAATAACTACAACACTGATGGTCATGATTTTCGGCATACATATTGATCATGAGCTGTTCCATCAGTTTCTGCAGACTGGGTGTGCCACCTCTATTTTTTTTTCAAATTTTTACAATTTTTTTTCTTTTTTTTTGAGACCTTTAAAGATGTGGTTATCTGTCAACAGGGTACAAATCGCAACAACTGGACCTAGAATCTTCATTCTTGTCATGCAAGGAGGCCCATGAAAGGTGCCTGTGGAAACTTGAAATTAGGTCTCTGTTACCCATATCCTTCAAGCTATAGGACTCCGAAGTATCCCTCAGAATAATGGACAATTTGATACAAAAACTGAAGTATCTGAACAACTAATGCAGAGATCACCATGATATTTTGCATGGATATTGACCATTAAGTGTTTTTATTAGTTTCTGCAGACCGGTGGAGCCACCTGGTTTTTTTGTATCCGCCAAAACGAAGTTTTGCGGATACTATGTTTTTGACCGAGTTCCTCCGCCGCGGCGGCGTTCGTTTCCAGAGAGCTCCTCGGAGACTAATGGACCGATATTCCCAAACTTACACCTATTATTGGGTCACATGTGAACTGGTGCCTAACCAATTTGCATTGACCTCTGACCTTTCCTCTCTATCCAGTGTCCATTTGTGGGTCTGTTTCCACTCATAAACCCTCATATCTCGGGAACCGTTTGACCAATCAGGAAATAAAATTGATACAAATGTAGCCCTTGGATTGCTTTATAACATACACAAAAAATGGTGGCGCCACCTGTAACCATGTTTACACAGTGTCCATCTGTTCATCTGCCTTGGGTTAAAATCACTCATATCTCTGCAGTGAATTGACTAATTCACCTGAAATTCGTCATGTGTATACATCCAGGATAGCTTTCTTGATTTTATGAAAGGTGGCGCCACCTACGTTCACGTTCATTCTGATGACATCCAAGCTTATATCTCGGGAACCGTTTGACCGATCAGGAAATAAAATTTATACAAATGTAGCCCTTTGATAGCTCTGTAACATACACAAAAAATGGTGGCGCCACCTGTAACAATGTTTGCACAGCGTCTGTCTGTTAGTCTGCCGTGGCCTAAAATTACTCATTTCTCTGTAGTGGTTCGACATAACTGCCTAAAATTTTGCAGGTTTATACATCGTGGACAGCTTTCTTGATTTTATGACAGGTGGCGCCACCTACATTCAAGTTAACGCTGGACACATCCAAGCTCATATCTCAGGAACCATTTGACCGATTGGGCCAAAATTGTGCATGTGTTTAGATCTCACATAGGTCTTTATCATACACAAAACTGGAGGGGTTACCTGCAAAGATTTTTTGCACAGTGTTTGTCTGTTTGTCTGCCATGGACAAAAATCGCTCATATACATGTAGTGGTTTGACCTTTTTGCCTAAAATTTTGCAGGTGTATACAACTTGGACAGCTTTCTGGATTTGTGGTAGGTGGCACAACCTACATACACATTTAGGCTGCAGACATCCATGCTAATATGCAACATACCTCACTCTATTTCCCCTTGCCACTCAATCCATGCCTCACTATCCGATTTTGGCAGATACATGTAGTCACTTGTCGGTTACCCGTTTTCTAGTTTTAAAAGTTTACACATTTTTCTCTATTTTTGAGATATATAAATACAGACTAAATCTTGGCCTGTTGGTTAATCTGTTTGATGCTTCAGTTGAATGGGTATATACTACCATTCTGATGATAAAATTTCCTTTTGCGAATCTCTTCCCAGTCAGCTGAGCGTCATGACCCATGGGTCACTTGTTGCTTTAAATGTTAACAAACAGGGTAGACACATTTTTCCAGATTTTATTTTAAAATCAGTCGGCGATTTGTTTTTGCCTGCACATGTAAAAATATATTAATTTGACATAAAAAGGTATATTACAGGTAACCAGATAATTAGTGCATTTCACACCCATAAATTATATATTTTGCACATTGGACAAAAGTAAATAGTTTTTATTGCAATGTCCCTTATAACAAGTATAATATATAATTTAAATTAAAAAAATGAGAATTTACCTTTATTTACCTGATCTTACCTGTGCAGGTGAGTAAACTTTTACAGGTAGAAATTGGCAAAATTGAAATCCACAAGTCTCGTGGCTGTGCAGTTAATTAAAAGATAGCTTGTGCATATTGTTTTAACTCCTTCAAAAATTTCCTCTCCACTTTTAAAATGAAAAGTTGTCTGTATATTCTGTACTTACAAAGGTAATTAAATCTGTTTAAGATCAAAGGTATCATTTCAGGTAACCCAATAAATAGTGCAGTTAGTACCTATAATTCATAAATTTTACACCTGGCACTCAAAATTAATTTGTATGTTTTTTTTCTCCCTTATTACATGTATAGAATATATACTTCATTAAAAAAATAATTTACCTGTATTTACCTGAACTCACCTGTACAGGTGAGTATGTTTTTATGTGTAACCGTAACCAAAATTATCAATTTATGTTTTACATGTCTGAAAAATCAAAATGTAATGGTTTTACACAGTTGACACTTGTTTATCCATATTCTTCTCAGCCACTTTTCAGCATGACTTTGTCACTGCCACAGGTAATTAGATCAGTTGAAGAACAAAGGTACTATTCACATAGGTAACTTAATTACTGTATTAAAAGCACCTGTTCTTATATCAAAATGAATTATACATTCCATTAATAGAGAAGGTATTAATTTATAGTAACTATATTGATGAACAAGGTGTTTGCTAACATATTCAGAAAAAAAAATAATTTACCTTTACTTACCTGTTCAGGTAAACATATGTGTTATATGTTAATAATCATAGAATGTGCTCTTTGGGTCAGCAAGCTTTTCAGGTGAAAAATATTTGATTTCACAGAAAAATCCAATTTTACTTGCACATTCTGGTTCGTTGGTGGTTCCCTTTCTAGTATTAAACCAAATCATTTACCTTTTTCTTACCTTTAATTAATAATTACCTTAGAATGAAAAAAAATCCTTACATTTCCCTGTTTTTATCAAATGGTTAATGGGTTACCTGAACAGGATGAAAGGGGTCATTTTGGTGATATACCAGTGAGTGGAAATACAGTTAGTACAGATTTACCTGTTTTTACCTGTATATACCTTAGTAACATACATATCAAACCAGGTATGTAGAAAATAAATAAAATTACATGATGGACATATACCTGACAGTAAAAGCTGAAAATTTCACAAAGATACCTTTAACGGTTACTGAGTTAATGTCTCTTATATAGATTCATGTCAAAATGTGGAAAAAATGCAAAATAAATCTGAACAGTAGGAGTGTGACAATCCACAGGCTAATCTGAACAGTAAAGGGTTAAAGAACTCAATCATCAGGCAGTGGAAGCAGCATTCCTCCATAATACAGCTGTTCCCGACTCCTTTTCTCCAAGCTCTTTGTCATTATTAGGGCCCCCCTTGAAAAGCGGGTGCCCTATAGTAATTGACCTGTCCATCTGTCTAGCTGTCCGTCTGTCCGTCCGTTTGTCTTGCCGTCTGTCCGTCCGTCTGTAAATTCTTTTCCGCATTATAACTCCAGTTAGGATTGACAGATTGAGGTCAAACCTGAAATATGTTTTAACCATCAATTATGGAAGATCCCTGTCGATTTTGGGGTCCAGAGGTCAAAGGTCAAAAAAGTTTTTCACAGTATGGTGTTAAATTTCCCTCTTTCAGGACGGCAGAAATCATATTTGTAACCATAATTGTTTGTTCCACCTTAACAGTAGTACAGGTCCTCATGTCAAGAGCAAGGAAGCATGATATATGGTCATAGTCAGCCATTTTTAGCTCAGCTGACTAGAGCTATAGTCGTGGTCCATTGTCCGTCGTCAAATCGTCGGTCCGTAAGTAGATGTGGCACGTTTTGAAACCGTAAGACCAAGGAATCCAAAATTCAGCATAATGTTAGATGTCCCCAAGATCTCCTACCAAGCCAAACAACTGGGTATTTGCGACCTTTGAGAAATTAAGGAAATACCTCAATTTTTTATTAAAAACCTATTTTTACACTTCAGGACTTCCTACTATCAAAACCACTCATCTGTTTTTCCTCATATTTACCCTAAATATTCCTCTATATAGTTCCTATGTACATGCAAGAAATTAGGTCTGTATTATATAATTTAAAAAAGTTATGGGCCCAAACATAATGCATTTTGTAAAAATCAGGAAAGATATTTGATCACTTAACACAAAACATGTTAAAGCTGAGGACTTTTTTCCGATTGTAACTTTAATTAATCAAAATGAAATTGTATACCCAAAATTAGATCAAAATCTTTTAAAATATAGCAAAAATGAAAAATTGGTACCTTAAATTTTGCCCAACTTTGACCATGGCAGGTTTTTTTATGCCCCGGCCACTTTGTGTATATTGTATATAGTTTTACCCATGTCCGTCCTTCCGTCCTTCCGTCATTCTGTCATTCCGAAATCAAACAGTTGTACAGACTTTTTTTCGCAATGCGTGCAGATATTGGCCTGATTTTTGGTGTGTCGGCAGATAATGACCAGTAACAGATCGAGTTGGCGTTTCATCCCGGTTGACCTACTTTTGACCGTTTTACGGCTCCTAAACTTAGAAAATTTCATGAAAAATAGAAATTTTCATGACAAATACACATGTACGGACTTTTTTTCGCAATGCCTGCAAATATTGGCCAGATTTTTGGTGTGTGGGCAGATAATGACCAGTTACAGTTCAAGTTCGCGTTTCGTCCCGGTTGACCTACTTTTGGCCATTTTACAGCTCCTAAACTTAGAAAATTTCATGAAAAATAGAAATTTTCATGACAAATACACATGTACAGCCGTTTATAGCCCTCAGCTCATAGGCTGATGGGCTATTGTCGTCACCCAAGCTGTCCGTCTGTCCATCTGTCTGTCCGGTGTCTGTCCGTCCGTCCTTTCCGCGTCTGTTAACTTTTACCTTGTGAGCAGGATATCTCTAAAAGGATTCACCGTTGTAATTTTATTTCATCAGTGAATATGTATATCAATAAAATCTTGGTCAAGTTCGAATGGGTGACCTTGACCCATTTTTCTACATTTTAGAGCTGATTATAGAAAAACACTCAGAAGTTTATATCACATGAACCATTTTGTGGATTTTCACAAAACTTACTATGATCATTGGGACTGATGGTCTGTATGTGCTGCACAATTTTGGTGGCGCCACCTGCAATTTCTGATTTTTTAATTAATTTTGTCGGATTTTTAGCTCAGCTGACTTTAAGTCATCTGAGCTATAGTCGTGGTCCATTGTCCATCGTCCGTCCGTCTGTCCGTCCGTCCGTCCGTAGATGTGGCACGTTTTGAAACCGTAAGACCTAGGAATCCAAAATTCAGCATAATGTTAGATGTCCCCAAGATCTCCTACCAAGCCGAGAACTGGGTCTTTGCGACTTCATTCCTTTGAGAAATTAAGGAAAAACCTCAATTTTTTATTAAAAACCTATTTTCACACTTTAGGACTGCCTAATATCAAAACCACTCATCTGTTTTTCCTCATATTTCCTATAAATAATCCTCTATATAATTCCTATGTACATGCCAGAAATTAGGTCTGTATTATTTAATTTAAAAAAGTTATGGGCCCAAACATAATGCATTTTGTAAATAATCAGGAAAGAAATTTTATCACTTAACACAAAACTTGTTAAAGCTAAACACTTTTTTTCCAGTAATATTACTTTTATTAATCAAAATTAAATTGGATACCCAAATTAGATCAAAATCTTTTAAATTTTTAAAAATATTAGCAAAAATAAAAAATTGGTACCTTAAATTTTGCCCAACTTTGACCATGGCACGTTTTTTTGCTGTAACTGCTGTGGATTTAATTTTCACAGCATGTTTTTGTTAGCATTTCAACTGTTAACACCAAAAATTTGAAACCAGTTGATCAAAAACTGTAGATTTTATTCAAGTTTTCAAGCACCATGTCACATATTGCTAGTGTTATGCAGTTTGCTAGAGCTCAGCTCCCAAGCTTCAGCTCAAAGTTCCTTAAATTTGGCATACAGTTAGATTTCTCCAAAATCCCCTACCATGCCAAGAATTTGGTCACTAGGACTTAATTCCTTCGAGATATCAATGAAAAACTTCATTTTTTTCCATTAAAAACCCAATGTTACACTTTAAGACTTCCTAAAATCAAAACCGCTGATCTGACTTTGATCACATATAATATACATATTTTTCTATACATTCACTATGCACATGCTAGAAATGATGTCAGTATTGTGTATTTTTTTTAAGTTATAGGCCCAAACATAATGCACTTTGTAAAAAATCAAGAAATATATTTACTCCCTTAACAAGGGCATTGCTGAAGCTAGAGATTTTTTTGTCAGGGATGTAACATTATTAATCAAGATTCAATTGAATACCCAAAATTAGTTCTGAATTTTTCAAATTTTATAAGTTACTAGTATAAATATAAAATTAGTACATTAAATTTTGCCCAACTGTGACCAAGGCACGTTTGTTTCCCGTGAGCACTGTTGATATAATTTTCATATCATGCACACATAAGGATTTCAGCTTTTCAGTTTAGAAAGCTGAAAGAAATTTGCCAAATATTGTAGCTTTTATTAATGTTTTTTATGAGACCCTGTCAGACTTTGGCTCTCTCCAGCCCCTCTTGAGTCACCTGTATGTTGACCTTGTTGACCTTTCATCAAATTATGCAAGCTTGAGGGGAGAATCCAGGCAGCTTATGGCCAGCCACAGTTGATCCAGGTGTTCAACCCAACTCATCTAGTAGTTTTAACCAACAACATAACAATAAACAATAAATTAATAAATTTTTATTGGTTTTTAATAACAAATTAAAGAAAAAAAGAAAAGGAATTTGTTAGTTTATAATAACAGGAAATTAACTTGCAGTTACTGATGATATAAGAATCTTGTATCGATGGGTAGAATGTCACATATTCCAAATAACACCATGCAGTCACCTATGGCATTTTTCAGTTCATTTTTAATGATAAAGAAGTAAATCATATTATTCATTACTAATCATTAAGGACTATATGAAGGAAATTAATGAAAGACAAAGATGCAGTTGATAATATTAATCTAGATTCCTACTGTGTCTAGTGTGTACATTGATGTGAAATTAGTCCAAAATGAATTTTTTACAGTTATTTTTTAATATAAATAAAAGCCATAAAACCAGGTACTTATGATCATTATTTAAATGTGTGAAATTTGTATATTCTGGATTCTCAACATCATTGTTTGGTGAAAACTGAATAAATACCAGACATGGTGCGAATACTTTGTAATTGTATTTTAATACGAATATGATTATGTACTCCATTATAAAATTTCTTGCATAAAGAATGGGAATTCAGGTAAAAATGAAAGTATATGAATACTCGTGCAAATACTTTCAAAATGTATTCATGAATGCATTCATGAATATATTCTTTAATATTATTTTAATAATCATATCAGTTATATTTCTTTTTAAAAAATCATATGATTCTCTTATTATTTTTAATAAAAATTATATTTGGGACAATATTTGTAATTTTTTTAATAAATAGTTAAACTCTTATATTATATGTTCTGCTTATAAGTTATATGGCCAAGTCAAAATCTGTGTGACAGTAGTACTCCATTTGTTAATAAAATAAATGAAATCAATCCTCTTCCCTGTCACCAAAGGTACTATCAAAATCATACATAAGCTAAACAACAACAACTCATAATACAGCTTATATTTATTACCACACGAAACCAGCATGTGCCTCATTTCTAAATAATATTTTTTATGCCCCCGCCACAAAGTGGCCGGGGCATATAGTTTTACCCATGTCCGTCATTCTGTCATTCTGTCATTCCGTCATTCCGTCATTCCGAAATGAAACAGTTGTACGGACTTTTTTTCGCAATGCCTGCAGATATTGGCCTGATTTTTAGTGTGTGGGCAGATAATGACCAGTTACAGATCGAGTTCGTGTTTCGTCCGGGTTGACCTACTTTTGACCATTTTACGGCTCCTTAACTTAGAAAATTTCATGAAAAATAGAAATTTTCATGACAAATACACATGTACGGACTTTTTTTCGTAATGCCTGCAGATATTGGTCTGATTTTTTGTGTGTGGGTAGATAATGACCAGTGACAGATCGAGTTCGCGTTTCGTCCGGGTTGACCTACTTTTGACCATTTTACGGCTCTTTAACTTAGAAAATTTCATGAAAAATAGAAATTTTCATGACAAATACACATGTACGGACTTTTTTTTGCAATGCCTGCAGATATTGGCCAGATTTTTGGTGTGTGGGCAGATAATGACCAGTTACAGATCAAGTTCGCGTTTTGTCCAGGTTGACCTACTTTTGACCGTTTTACGGCTCCTTAACTTAGAAAATTTCATCAAAAATAGAAATTTTCATGACCAATACACATGTACGGACTTTTTATCGCAATGCCTACAGATATTGGCCTGATTTTTGTTGTGTGGGCAGATAATGACCAGTTACAGATCGAGTTCACGTTTTGTCCCAGTTGACCTACATTTGACTGTTTTACGGCTCCTTAACTTAGAAAATTTCATGAAAAATAGAAATTTTCATGACAAATACACATGTACGGACTTTTTTTCGCAATGCCTGCAGATATTGGCCTGATTTTTGGTGTGTTGGCAGATAATGACCAGTTACAGATCGAGTTTGTGTTTTGTCCCGGTTGACCTACTTTTGACTGTTTTATGGCTCCTTAACATAGAAAATTTCATGAAAAATATTAATTTTCATGACAAATGTACATGTACAGCCATTTTAAGCCCTCAGCTCATAGGCTCATGGGCTATTGTCGTCACCCAAGCTGTCCGTCTGTCTGTCCGTCCATCTGTCTGTCCGGTGTCTGTCAGTCCGTCTGTTCCGCATCTGTTAACTTTTACCTTGTGAGCTGGATATCTCTAAAAGGATTCACCGTTGGAATTTTATTTCATCAGTGAAGATGTATATCAATAAAATCTCAGCCAAGTTCGAAGATGGGTGACCTTGACCCATTTTTCTACATTTTAGAGCTGATTATAGAAAAACACTAAGAAGCTTATATCTCAGGAACCATTGTGTGGATTTTTTCACAAAACTTACTATGATCATTGGGTCTGATGGTCTGTACGTACTGCACAATTTTGGTGACGCCACCTGCAATTTCTGATTTTTTAATGAAATTTTATCAGATTTTTCAATTTTGGCCTTTTGTGCAGGATAACTCCAAAGGTATTCAACACAGGAACTTCATTTCTTCAGTGCTATTGCATTATATTTACAAAATCTTGGTCAAGTTCAAAGATGGGTGATCTTGACCTACTTTTCAAGGTCACAGAGCTTAGTATAGAAAAATACTTAGGAGCTTATTTCTCAGGAAGCATTTGGTGGATTGTTATGAAACATGGTGCATACCTCTCCAATTTAAATTTATAACTGATTATCAGCTTTTGCAAATATTCTAGTTTCGCAATGCAATGCTTACAGATACTGGCCTAATGTTTGGTCTGTGCGCGCATAATGACCACTCACAGATCGAGTTCGCATTTTGTCCCAGTTAACCTATTTTTGACCATATGACAGATCCTTAACATTAGAAAATTTCATGAAAGACAGAAATTTCTACGAAAAATGCACATGTATGGACTTTTTTTCATAATGCCTGCAGATTCTGGCCTGATTTTTGGTGTGTTGCTTGATAATGACCCATTACAGATCGAGTTTGCATTTTGCCCCTGTTGACCTACTTTTTACCATACAACACCTCCTAAACTTAAAGAAATTTACAAAATTTAACAAATGTTTCTCATTTGCCCCAGGCAGGGGCATTCGTGTCGTTCCGACACATCTAGTTTTATCATATATAACAGCTGAGCGTCGTGACCCATAGGTCCCTTGTTTCAATTTTGGCCTTTTGTGCAGAATATCTCATTTCTTCAGTGCTATTGCATTATATTTACAAAATCTTGGTCAAGTTCAAAGATGGAAGATCTCGACCTACTTTTCAAGGTCACAGAGCTTAGTATAGAAAAAAACTTAGGAGCTTATTTCTCGGGAAGCATTTGGTGGATTCTTATGAAACATGGTATAAACCTCTCCAATTTAAATTTATAAATGATTATCAACTTTTGCTAATATTCAAGTTTCGCAATGTAATGCTTACAGATACTGGCCCAATGTTTGGTCTGTGGGCGCATAATGACCACTTACAGATCGAGTTCGCGTTTCGTCCCAGTTAACCTATTTTTCACCTTATGACAGATCCTGAACATAGAAAATTTCATGAAAGACAGAAATTTTCATGAAAAATGCACATATATGGACTTTTTTCACAATGCCTGCAGATACTGGCCTGATTTTTGGTGTGTTGCTTGATAATGACCCTTTACAGATCGAGTTTGCATTTTGCCCTTGTTGACCTACTTTTGACCATACAACACTTCCTGAACTTAAAAAAATTTACAAAATTTAACAAATGTTTCTAATTTGCCCCAGGCGGGGGCATTCGTGTCGTTCCGACACATCTAGTTCTTGTAAGTTCATTTGATTTAATTTTCACAGCCAGTTAACATACGGATTTAATCTGATGAATTTTGAAATTTGAAAGTATAAGCTTAAAAAATGGTCTAATAAAATAAAAGTTTTTTAGCGGCCTTAATGTATTTGTATTTTGTAGCATCTTGACCCAACTTTTGTTTACTACAACTTTGCCTGGTAATCCAAAAATTGGCATAATGTTGGATGTCCCTAAGATCTCCTTCCAAGCCAAAAACTGGGGCTCAGCCACTTTTTTCCTTTGAGAAATGAAGGAAAACCTCAATTTTTTATTAAAATCATTTTTACACTTCGGGAATGCCTAATATTTATCAAAACCACTCACTTTTTTCTTCATATTTTCCATAAATAATTGTCTATATATAACCTATGTACATGCCTGAATTAGGTCAGTTCTGTATAATTGTATCCACCAAAACAGAGTTTTGCGGATACTATGTTTTCAGCTGGACGCCGCCGCGGTCGCGTAGGTGTCCGGAGAACTCCTCCGTAACCGCTGGGCCGAATTTTATGAAACCCGGGATTATGTTCGGGTCACATGTGAACTGGTGCGCCCCGATTTTGTTTTGACCTCTGACCTTTCCTCTGCGCTCTGCGTCCGTTTGTGCGTCTGTTTCCACACATAAACCCACATATCTCGGGAACCGTTTGACCGATCAGGAAAATTTTTTTGGACAAATGTAGCCCTTGGAGAGCTTTATAACATACATAAAAAATGGTGGCGCCACCTGCAACCATGTTTGCACAGTGTCCATCTGTTCGTCTGCCTTGGGTTAAAATCACTCATATCTCTGCAGTGACTTGACTAATTCACCTGAAATTTGGCATGCGTATACATCCTGGATAGCTTTTCTGATTTTATGACAGGTGGCGCCACCTACATTCACGTTTACGCTGCAGACATCCAAGCTCATATCTCGGGAACCGTTTGACCGATCAGGAAAATGTTTTTGCACAAATGTAGCCCTTGGAGAGCTTTATAACATACACAAAAAATGGTGGCGCCACCTGCAACCATGTTTGCACAGTGTCCATCTGTTCGTCTGCCTTGGGTTAAAATCACTCATATCTCTGCAGTGACTTGACTAATTCACCTGAAATTCAGCATGCGTATACATCCTGGATAGCTTTTCTGATTTTATGACAGGCGGTGCCACCTACTTTCACGTTTATGCTGCAGACATCCAAGCTCATATCTCGGGAACCGTTTGACCGATTGGGCCAAAATTTTGCATGCGTATAGATCTCACATAGCTCTTTATCATACACAAAACTGGTGGCGCCACCTGCAGCCATTTTTGCACAGCTCCCGTCTGTTTGTCTGCCATGGGACAAAATCGCTCATATCACGGCAGTGGTTTGACATATCTGCCTAAAATTTTGCAGGTTTATACATCCCCGACAGCTCTCTTGATTTTATGACAGGTGGCGCCACCTGCATTCTAGTTTATGCAGCAGACATCCAAGCTCATATCTTGGGAACCGTTTGACCAATTGGGCCAAAGTTTTGCATGTGTATAGTTCTCACATAGCTCTTTATCATACGCAAAACTGGTTGCGTCACCTGCAACCATTTTTGCTCAGCGTCCATCTGTTTGTCTGCCTCGGGCTAAAATCACCCATATACATCTGGTGGTTTGACTTATCTGCCTTAAATTTTGCATATGTATACAACTTGGACGGCTTTATGGATTTTGTGGTAGAGGGGGGGGGGGGGGGGGGGCAACCTACATACACCATTTGGCTGCAGACATCCATGCTAATATGCAACACTCTATTTCCCCTTGCCACTCAATCCATGCCTCACTTCACCCGTTCCTCTCTGATTTAGGCGGATACACGTAGTCGCTTGTCGACTACCCGTATTCTAGTTTAAAAAAGTTGTGGGCCCAGTCATAAGCACTTTTTAGTGAACCTGTGAGCTTATGTGATGGTGTGGCGTCGTCCGTTGTCCGTCGTCTGTACGTTAACCCATACTATCTTAAAAACGGCACGAATTAGCATCACGAAATATTATGCAAAAAATTAGTCATCTAAAAAACTCAATTGGATTTTGCTTATTTTTTGGCTAACTGCGTTGTCTTAAATTTTATAGGGAAAAAGCAAAAAAAACTTTAAAAATCTTTTTCTCCGAAATTGTACAGCCAAATTGTCCAATATTTCACAGAAATGATTCCTGGAACAATCTTTCTCAAGTTTGTTCGAATGGTTTGAGTTCGGTGATTTTTGGCCGAGTTTCAGGAAGTTGAACTTAGTCATCTGTCGAAAAAAGCATACTAAAATTACAATCTCAGAAACGACTGGAGCTATCATCACAAAATTTTATGCCAGTGTTGGTCACGTGAGTCATATCTGAATTTGAGGTATTGGTGGCGCCACCTGCATCGGCCTCTATTGAAGGGGGGTCATCAGTGCCCGTATCATACTGACGGCAACAAAAAAACTTCTTCTCTGAAACATATAGCCAAATTGTTTAATATCGCACAGAAATGAGCCTAGGGTAGTGCTTTCTGAAGTTTGTTCAAATGGTCTCAGTTCAGTGACTTTTGGCTGAGTTATGGGAAGCTAAATTTAGTCGTATGCTGTAACAGCCGATTTTAGCTCAGTGGCTACAAAGATCTTCTCAAAAACCACAGATTAATTATCCTTAGATGTTGATAATTCATGCTTTTGGTTCAGTGATTTTTGGCTGAGTCATGGGAAGCTTAGCTTAGCCATTTGCTGTATTTTCCCATATGAGTTATAAACCTGTAAACAATTTTTGACTGATGCCACTGAGGCCAATTTGTTTAATATTTTACAAGAATAATTCCCTGAATAATTCTTATAATAATTGTCCATTATGGTTCCAAAGAATGAATTTTGGCTGAATTATAAAGATTCAATTGAGTCATTTTACCATATATGTTAGCTGTGTGAAGCAGATACATCTAGCCTGGCATCAGTTTATCAGCATCCGTTGCATCATGCCTCTATAGACATTTAGATTTCAGGATATCTATGGTTAATATTGACAAGAATGTTTTTTTAAAACTTTTAAAAAATGTAGATTCATGATTTTAGATATTCCTCATGCCAGGCAATGTTTCCAATCACAGGTATACAGCTCTCTGTGGGTATATAAAGACGGCTGTACATGGATTATAAATAATTGGTAACCATACTCAATTCAAGATTTTGCCATCAGTGAGGTGTATCTGTATTATAATTTTGCATTCAGTATGCATCTGTAGTAATTTTTAGTGAACCTGTGAGCTAATGTGATGATGTGGAAGTGTCCGTCGTCTGTACGTTAACCCATACTATTTTGAAAACAACTGGAGCTAGCATAATGAAATTTAATGCAAAAAATAAGCCATCTGAAAAATTTTGCATTTTCTTAGATTTTAGAGAAAAAGCTAAAAACCTAAAAAAATCTTCTCCGACAAAAATGTCCAGCCAAATTATTCAATATTTCACAGAAATAATCTTTTATACCATCTCTCTCAAGTTTGTTTGAATGGTTCAAGTTCGGTGAATTTTGGCCGAGTTACAGGAAGTTGAACTTAGTCATCTGTCCAAAAAAGCACACTAAAATGACAGTCTCAGAAACAGCCGGAGCTATCATCACCAAATTTTATGCCAGTGTTGGTCACATGAGTCATATACTGTAGATTCAGATAGTATCGTGGGCTTAAAATTTTGTGGTTTTTATACTAAACGCATATCGTGGGGTATTTGAATTCGTGGAAAGACCATGAATATTATAGAGAATCTAGGTTATTTATCTCCATGTGCGCATGGAGGACGAGAACATATGTACACAGGTAGTACACCGATGGCTCGACTCGGATGCTTATCACACGGTGAGCCTGTACCGCGGTCAATACGGTCAGTGTTGTGCAAACAAGCTTCTCCCGACCCTAACAAAGGAATTAATCAGCCGTAACCTACACGTGCCGGACAATACATCAGCTATTAGTTGTAACACACGATACATCAGCTATTAGTTATAACACCCGATCGCACCACGTTCACAGAAAACATTAACCCTCACTTGATCGGAGGAAAAATATAAATAAAACTGGACCGGCCACATGAAGGTTTTTACCTTTTTTTAATCATGGCGGTATAGTCACATGTGGCATCTGTAAATCTTAGACGGGGCCGTGAGACATACAAGAGACAAAATTTGTTTGGCATTCAACGTGTCAACTAAAAAAAATAGAAATCAGCTTAATGGGTCGACTATAGACAGTAACTTTACTCTTCTGAAAATTAGAGGGGCATATTTTGCATTTGTATTCTGGGACACTTACTTGCACTAACATTTATGTACAGCTATCGGCAATATTCGGAGGGAGTCTCGTCTGTCATATTAATGGCTCATTTTTATGCACGCAACTGCAGTCGGCAATATTCGGAATAAGTTCTATACATTCGTGTCCCTGCGGTAATGCAAATGAGTATACATGGCCCTTGTCTCTATAGCCAATAGGGAGCGTAAGTCTCGTTTTATCTCTATTGAAAGAAGGTTGAAAAAAGCCGTGCCTCGGTAGCTGTTACGAACATTGGAACAAGTGTACCATCCTTGTCGTGTCAGAACTACCGCTTTGAGTGATAGAAATGTGGCATTGTTCTAGAATATTTCACCCGAAATTTTGAAAAGAGGAAATGTGGGGATTTCTTTTTTTTGGTTTAAGTAAAGTTTGATATTGTTTGATTATGAACGTTTCAGAGGGCCATGTTTGTGCCATATTAGGGGCCGAATAATGGAATTGACAACAGAATATTTATAAGTCACATATTTTTTATAGTATTACAGGAAAGGTAATGCAGTACATTTATTATATGTATCAATGGCAATCATAAAATAGTAATAAACCATTTTGTACCTTTACTAACAAATCCAGCCAGCGATAATAACTATATATAGATGAAGTTGACCACCAGCTGCTGTTACGATAATCTCTGATCATATGATTTTTAGCTCAGCTGACTGTAAGTCATCTGAGCTATAGGGATCACCTTTTGTCCGTCTGGCCGTACGGGCGTCTGTCCGTTAACAGGGCACAAATCGTAACCGCTAGAACTGGAATCTTCTTACTTGACATCCTGGGAGGTCTATGGAAATTCTCCTTGTAAACCTGAAATGAGGTCACTGTAACCTATATTCTTTGAGCTATGGGGTTCCGAAGTACCCCCCAGAATAATGGAAAATTTGATACAAAAGCTCAAGTATCTGAACAACTAATGCATTGATCATCATGATTTTTTGCATGGATATTGATCATGGAGTGTTTCATCAGTTTCTGCAGACTGGTGGCGCCACCTGTTTTTTTTCGATTTTTACCAATATTTTTCTCTATTTTTGAGACCTCTTAAGATGCGGCCATCTGTTAACAGGGCATTAATCGTAACGACTACACCTAGAATCTTTTCTCTTGACATGCAGGGAGGCCCATAAAAAGTCTCTTTGGAAACCTGAAATTAGGTCTCTGTTACTTATAACC
Source organism: Sipunculus nudus (assembly GCA_026874595.1). NCBI lineage: Eukaryota > Metazoa > Annelida > Sipuncula > Golfingiida > Sipunculidae > Sipunculus > Sipunculus nudus. The sequence continues at coordinate 21,066,962 of CM049309.1, read as the reverse complement.
TTTGAGCTATGGGGCTCCGAAGTACCCCCCAGAATAATGGAAAATTTGATGCAAAAGCTCAAGTATCTAAACAACTATTGCAGTGATCACCATGATTCTCTGCATGGATATTGATCATGGAATGTGTCATCAGTTTCTGCAGTATAGTGGCGCCACCTGTATTTTTTTTATTTTTACGAATTTTTTTCTCTATTTCTGAGACCTCATAAGATGCGGTCATCTGTTAACATGGCACAAATCGTAACAACTGGACCTAGAATCTTCTCTCTTGACATGCTGAGAGGCCCATGAAAAGTCTCCTTAAAAACTTAAAATTAGGTCTCTGTTACCCATAACCTCTGAGCTATGGGGCTCCGAAGTACCCCCCAGAATAATGGAAAATTTGATACAAAAGCTCAAGTATCTGAACAATTATTATATTGATCACCATGATTCTTTGCATGGATATTGATCATGAAATGTTTCATCAGTTTCTGCATTCTGGTTGCGCCACCTGTATTTTTTCAATTTTTAGCTCAGCTGACTGAAAGTCATCTGAGCTATAGGGATCACCTTTTGTCCGTCGTCCGTCCGGCCATCCAGGCGTCTGTCTGTTAACAGGGCACAAATCATAACCGCTAGACCTGGAATCTTCTTACTTGACATCCAGGGAGGTGTATGGAAATTCTCCTTGTAAACCTTAAATTAGGTCACTGTGACCTATATTCTTTGAGCTATGGGGTTCTGAAGTACCCCCCAGAATAATGCAAAATTTAATACAAAAGCTCAAGTATCTGAACAACTAATGCATTAATCACCATGATTCTTTGCATGGATATTGATCATGGGGTGTTTCATCAATTTCTGGATATTGGTGGCGCAACCAATTTTTTTTTTATTTTTTACGATTTTTTTTCTCTTATTTTGTGATCTTTAAACATTTGGTCATCTGTAAACAGGGCACAAATCATAATGACTGGACCTAGAATCTTCTGTCCTCACCTCCAGGGAAGCCCATAAAAGGTCTACATGGAAACCCGAAATAAGGTCCCTGTTACCCATATTCTGTGAGCTATAGGGCTCTGAAGTACCGCCCAGAATAAAGATTTGGTCATATATTAACAGGGCACAAATCATAATGACTGGACCTAGAATCTTCTGTCCTCACCTCCAGGGAAGCCCATAAAAGGTCTACATGGAAACCCGTAATAAGGTCCCTGTTACCCATATCCTTCATGCTCTGGGGCTCCGAAGTACTCCCCAGAATAAAGATTTGGTCATCTGTTAACAGAGCACAAATTATAATGACTTGACCTAGAATCTCCTTTCTTGATATGCTGGGAGGCCCCTGAAAAGTCTCCTTGTGCACCTGAAATTACATCTCTGTTACCCATATCCTTCATCCTATGCGGCTTTGAAATACCCCCCCGAATAAACATTTGGTCATCTGTTAACAGGGCACAAATCATAATAACTGGACCTAGAATTTTATTTTTTGACATGCTGGGAGACCCCTGAAAAGTCATCTTGTTAACCTTGAAAATAGGTGTCTGTTACCCATATCCTTCATGCTACAGAGCTCCATAGTACCCCAATGAATATTGGATGATTTTATACAAATGGTCAAGTTTGGAAAAAGTATTTCATTCAAATTTCACATTCAGATGATAAAATTACTTTACAGTGTCTTCCTGGTCAGCTGAGCGTCATGACCCCTGGGTCACTTGTTTTTCGTGGGAATCATGAATTCGTGGATTAACATTTTCCACAAAAACCACGAAAATAAAATCCAAACTAATATTTCAGAATATACAGTATGAAATTCAGGTATTGGTGGTGCCACCTGCATTGACCTTTTTTTGTACTGGGGTCATTGGTCATCTGTACATTAACCCATAATTTCTCAGGAATAGCAGGAGCTACCAGACCCAGATTTTATGCAATAATCTGTCACATATAAAATTTTGTGGGATTCTGCTTATTTTTTTACTATCTGCATTTAATTAGATATTACAGGGAAAAAGCTGAAAAACTTTTAAAAGTCTTCATATAAACGGTCCAGCCATATTGTTCAATATTTTACAGAAATTATCCCAGAGACAAGCCCTCTCAAGTTTGTTCAAATGGTTTGCATTTGATGAATTTTAGTGGAGTTACATGAATTTGAACAGTCATTTGGCCAAATAAGCTTACTGACAAAGTAAATTCAGAAATGCAGAAGCTAGCATTACCAAGTATTGTGCAAATGATGGTCACATGACTAATATTTGAAGTTGCAGATTTTGTGGTGCCACCTACATTGACCTGTTTTTTATGGGCAAAACCTCACAATTTTAGCCTCTTTCAGCTTAAAATGTTAATTATGAAACTTTCAAGTTGATTCGTTCAATTTTTCAAAAGAACTATCCTAGGACATGGTTCTTTCAATCATATCAGAAAAGCTTAAGTTGGTCTTATGGCCATTATTATGTCTATTTCAAACTGAGGACTGCAAAACTGTTCCACAAAATTATTGTTTCAATTATAACTTCTGTAACATTGGACAAAAGTTATTCTTTGGTGGCCTTTGTTCAAATTTACTTGAATGAATTTTTTGCAGAAGTATTGGACCTTAAACAATAAAAGGACTGCATCTTTTATCATTCTAGATATTTTGATAACAAGTTTTTGAATATGTCAGCTTGAAAAAAAAGCATTTTAGCCAAAGTCTTTCAGTATGTGATAACAGTTTTCCATCAGGCCAAGATTGTGTATCTTTAATAGGTTGAGAAACTGCCAACTGTTTCAGATTTGGCAACAGATCAAGAGTTCATTCAGTGCAGCCAGATATAGGTCAAGAGTTCAATCAGTGCAGCCAAGCACAAGGCATGTGATCACCTCATGGCTGACATGTGAACACGTCATGGGCACCATGTGATCATTCATGGGTGTCATGCCCCTCAGGGCAGGGCCCCTGCATGAGCTTATGCAATGGTGTGGCTACTATTTCAGATTTGGCAACAGGCTAGAGGTCAGTCTGGATCTATTTATAGCTCTGTCAGACTACCAACTGTGTCAGATTAGGGAACAAGTCAAGAGTTCACTCAGTGCAGCCAGGTATGGGTCAGGAGTTTACTCAATGCAGTAGCTGCATTCTATTTATAGCATTGGCAGACTGCATACTGCATCAGATTTGGCACCAAAGTTCAGCCTGGATCTATTTATAGCTTTGGCAGAGTGCCAACTGTGTCAGACTATGCAACAGGTCAAGAGTTCACTCAGTGCAGTCAGGTAAAGGTCAAAAGTTCACTCAGTCTAGCCAGGTGCAGGTCATGAGTTCACTCAGTGCAGTAGACTGAGCCAGCAAAATTGTCACAGTTCAGTCGGAGCAACTGCCTTTCTCACCTAAGCCTGGTCAGCCCCATGCATCAGACTCAAGGTAAGTTTGATGTATTGGCCTGATATTTTGACCTCTCTATGTGTCTTTGATGGCTTTCTCGTTCACAAGACAAGTGTCGCCACCTACAATGACTTTTGCACAGTGTATGTGCCTGCTTATTTCTACAGAGGAATTTGATATATCAGCCTTAAATTGGGCATATATATACTTATCTAATAGCTTTGTCATATACAAGACAGGTGGTGCCCCTACAGCTTATTTTCAGGAGGGGTTTGATATATGAGTCTGAAATTCGGCATATGTATATATCCCTGATAACTTTGTTGTATACAAGAGTGGCAGTGCCAGCTACAATCATTTTTGTGTTGTGTGCACCCATGGCAGAATTTCAGCAGTAATGTTTGTGTAATTGTGTCTTATTCAAAATGTTTAGTACTTGCATTGTTCATATACATGAGAAGTAATGGTCCAGCATTGAAGCATTATACCTGGTGTATTTCCAGATGCACAGGTTCGCATTAGGCCTGTAGGCCTTGTTCATATATACATGACAGCTCTGTTGTTAAATATAAGTAGAATGTAAAATATGGTTCCACCATCTGGTTTGATGCAATAACCAATTTATTTGCCTAAGAATCGTGTATCAGGCTTTGACTGACAGTTGATAGTGTTATTATCTTCTGCAAAACCTAAAATGAATTTAATCATTTCCTCATCTTTGATATGGGTTTCATTTAATACATTCATAGCTCTATTGTAAATAGACGGAAATAATTTTTTGAGCTCAGCTGACTATGTCATCTGAGCTTTAGTTGGGGTCCTATGTCTGTCATCCGTCTGGCCATTAACAGGGCATGTTTTGAAACCATTGGACCTACAAATCAAGTGAAAACAGGAAAGTTCTGAAGAAAGTTATGAAATCAACAGGATATTTTTAACATATCAAAGAATGTGTATTAAATAATAATTCAAATGAATATCATCAAAGACAGCAGATCGTCAAATTTAGGGCCCAAATTTGGGTAATATTTTTGGCAAATGTCAAGGAGGTAGCACCCACTAGAAATTAGCATGTCAAGAGAATCTTCATAACAGGGCATCAACACCTTACTCTTTATAAAAATGAAATGTCAGTTTTCTGCATAATTGAGGGAGATCACCCCAAACACTGGTTGCATATCAGCTTCCACATCCACAAGTGGCTTAAGGTATACAAGTGACAGCCCACAAAACCAAGGCTACAGTTATGCTCAACTTAACCAGGCTTTCTCAATTACTATTCTGTGTTAATCTTAAACTGTCAACAAATATTTTTTCCTGGCCTGTCCACAAAAATATCAAAGTTGCCAAATTTCCCCACACAATATACCATGTTTGGGTGAACAACGTCAGTCAGGTTCAAATTTATTTCATTGTGCCATTGTGAAAGGAAAAACATAATTAGATTATGACCCATTAGGACTGATGTGAACTATTTAACATACAAAAGATACTGGATTTATTACTGAGTATAATTGGCCAAGATCAGTCTTGTGCAGTTAGGGAAGGAATAAACACCAGATGTTCCCATCAGCGGTGCGCATTTATTTCTCCCGAGGATGCGCTCGGCTGTTGTCTACAAGCAGCAGGGCATGGGATGGTGTCTTCTTAATGGTTTCCTGGGAAAATTGTCGAACAGATGACACGAATTCTTGGTGAAACCAGTTTGTGAACAGGTGTCTACTCATCGACGCATTTTTCTGAGCTTCAAATGTGAATGGTAAATTCGAAATTTTTAGGTGTGTGAAACATTGCGGTTAGATGGACTTGCTGATCACCAGGGGGTGTATCTTGTTGTCACCTGCTGCATTGCAACACTGCACTGCCAAAAATCACTTTCTTATAATATGAAAAAAAAACTTTATATAAGTAAAATATCCTTGGGAGTGAGGCAAGAAATATTTCCTTAAATATAATCTAGAAAATTTTACTTGGAAAAACTAGAAATATTTTCTTGCTAGGACCTAGGAAACAAACAAGGAAAATTATCTTAAATAAGAAACAAACAAGGAAATTTAATTTAAATAAGAAAATTGGACTTAAAATAAGGAATAGTTTCTTAAAAATATTTTCTTGTTTTAAGCCATTTGGGAGTGGGGTAGGAAAATTTATCTATTATTCCAAATGTTTATGGAATATTTACTTACTCAAGGAAAATATCCTTAAGCAAGAAAGGAATCCTAAAACCACCCTTAATGCAATATGCATGCATTGTAGCAATGCAAATGCATGCAGTGGACTAAAATTCAAAGCATATTTTATAATTGATCAATGCATATGATATCAGTTATCCCATATTTTGGATCCTACAATGAGTAATACTTTAAAGTAATTACATGAGATAACTGTCAATCTGTCATGCTTAAAAAAAGTTTCAAGTAATCTATAAAATTTATTTAAAGGAAATGACAAGCGATATGAACATAAATAAATATTAATTTTTGCATAGTGTATATCCCTGCTGATTTCTCAGGCAGAATTTGCTATATAATTCTGAAAATTTATTTAATTCTACATTTAGGATAGCTTCATCCATTACAAGACCAATGGGGCTACCTACAATAATTTTTGCACCATGTATATCCCTGATTATTTTTCAAGAGAGGTTTGACATATCAGATAGAAAATGGGCATATTTATACATTTCAGATAGCTAAATCATTTACAAGACTTGTGGTACAAACTACAATTGTTTTGGGTTTCATACATCTGTGCAGCTCAAGATGGGTTTGAATTCATATCAAACACCTAAAATTATTTTACTGCAATCCATGCCAGTATTTCAGGAGTGATATTTGTGTCATTGATGCTTGTACTTCTTTGTACTTGTGATATACATGCTACCCTATTAAATTCAACAGTCAACAAGGGACCTATGGGTTACTGTGCTCAGCTGAAGCTGACCTTGAAGGTAAAATCTAAAATAATAAATGGAGATAAAGTGTGAGAGGAACAGGTAATATAGGTCGTGGATGGTTGATATGATTGAAGGGGGGGGGGGGGTGACATAAGAATAACTGTACACCTGTCACAGCAGGGATGCTGGAATGTTGTGGCATCACTTATAAGGTTACCCTGGCAGGGCTGTTGTAACCAGCAGTGGGAAGCCTGGAGCTTGCATGAAATGGCAAATGAATACAATAGAGCCCCTGAAAAAATTTAATGACTAACCTAATTTTTAGCTCAGCTGACTATAAGTCATCTGAGCTATAGTCGTGGTCCGTCGTCCGTCCGTCTGTCCGTCCGTCCGTCCGTAGATGTGGCACGTTTTGAAACCATAAGACCTAGGAATCCAAAATTCAGCATAATGTTAGATGTCCCCAAGATCTCCTACCAAGCCGAAAATTGGGGCTTTGCGACTTCGTTCCTTTGAGAAATTAAGGAAAAACCTCAATTTTTTATTAAAATCCTATTTTCACAATTCAGGACTGCCTAATATCAAAACCACTCATCAGTTTTTCCTCATATTTACCATAAATATTCCTCTATATAGTTCCTATGTACATGCCAGAAATTAAGTCTGTAAAGTATAAATTCTTTAAGTTATGGGCCCAAACATAATGGACTTTGTAAAAAATCAGAAAAATAGTAACTCACTTAACATGAAAAATTTTGAAACTAGAGTCTATTTTCTCAAGTATATAACTATGTTTAATTAAGATTCAATTGTTTACCCAAAATTAGATCTGAATTTTGGATTTTTTTTAAGTTATTAGCATAAAAAAAAAATCAGTTCCTTAAATTTTGCCCAACTTTGACCATGGCACGTTTTTTTCCTGTAAGCACCATTGATTTAATTTTCACAGCATGTAAACATAAATATTTAGTTTGTCTAAATCTGAAATTTGAAAATAAAAGCTTGAAAATTAAGCTAGTTATTGATTTTTTTTTCTGTAGTCACTTGCTTTGATTACAGATGCAGGGTCCCACTCCTGGTCACTGGAAGTCAGCTATGCCAGGGTTTCTGATTTGTTACAGTCACTGGGGGAGATCCCCTGCTGTGACAGGTGTACAGTTATTCTCATATCACCACCCCAATAACCCCCCCTCCCCCCCCTACAAACCCAACCCACCAAGTGTTATGCAGTAATTGTTATTGTTTTCACTGTATCTCCTTAATTGTAATGCTGTTTCCACTCCGATATGCAAAAACTTTCCTTGAAAAAAAAATTCAAGGTATAATCCAGAAGATGCAATGTTGTGTAATGTAGCATTTTTAAAGAAATCAATTTTTCTTTTAAATGATTTTAACAAATATAATTGAACCCATCAGTATGCTTAAACTATTATAAAATATGAAGCACATTATGGATAAATAAAAACACAATTAAAAATTGTGAAATCTAAGTCAAGTATTATTTTTAGATATTTATTGTTTTGCAGATTTAAAAGATATATTTTTGTGGTAAAAAATAAATAAACATTTGTATGCATTATGTGGTGTTATCTGACAAGATTGAGATTTATGATGATGCAATTGAGAATTATGAATCAACTTTTATATTCAGATATATATGTTAAATTGGAAATGTATGGAAATATAAACTTAAATTAGAAAATAATTGATGTGATAAAAAAATGAGGATTTAATACAAACATTTGTTCATTATTTTCCTGCCTCAGCAGAATTTGAGATCAGGCTTTTTTCGCCCTGTTTTATGTTGTTAATTAGCTATATTTCAACCGTATACATTTCATAAAAAAAAATACATATATATTTAATAATATATATTATACAAAAAAATATATTCAATTGAAAAAATGTGTAAACTACTGAAATGTCAACAGTTAATCAAAAAACCAACTAATGATCATGGTAATAGTACAGATCATTTGTTCACAAACTGCTCACATGCTTTAGTTTCAACATTAGTAAATGCATGGTCAGGTCACAAATATTTTTTGCAACAATTTCTTGCTCATCAATACAAACCAATCATATAAACCAACCATGGCCTTTATTACCTCTTCCTCTTACACCAAAGTACCCCCCAGAAAAGTAAAAAATTCCATACAAAAACTTCAATATCTCATTAACTACTTGACTGATGGTCATGATTTTGGCATACATATTGATCATGAGATGTTACATCACTTCCTGCAGACTGGTGGCGCCACCTGTATTTTTCGATTTTTTACGAATTTTTTTCTCTATTTTTGAGACCTTTAAAAATGTGAACATCTGTTAACAAGGCACAAATCATAAAGACTGGACTTAGAATCTTAATTCTTGACACACTGAGAGGTCCATGAAAAATCTCCTTGGAAACCAGAAATTAGGTCTCTGTTACCCATATCCTTCGAGCTATGGGGCCCCAAAGTACCCCCCAGAATAGTAAAAAATTTCATACAAAAACTTCAATATTTCAATAACTACATCACTGATGGTCTTCATTTTTGGAATACATATTGATCATGAGATGTTCGATCAGTTCCTGCAGACTGGTGGCGCCACCTGTACTGTTTGATTTTTTACGATTTTTTCCTCTATTTTTGAGACCTTTGAGGATGCTGTCATCTGTTAGCGTGGCACAAATCGTAACGACTGGACCTAGAATCTTCATTTTCGACACACTGAGAGACCTATGAAAAGTCTCCATGGAAACCAGAAATTAGGTCTCTGTTACCCATATCCTTCGAGCTATGGGGCCCAAAATTACCCCCCAGAATAGTCAAAAATTTCATACAAAAACTTCAATATCTCATTAACTACATCACTGATGGTCATGATTTTCGACATACATATTGATCATGAGTTGTTACATCACTTCCTGCAGACTGGTGGCGCCACCTGTATTTTTCGATTTTTGTTACGAATTTTTTTCTCTATTTTTGAGACCTTTAAAAATGTGAACGTCTGTTAACAAGGCACAAATCATAAAGACTGGACTTAGAATCTTAATTCTTGACACACTGAGAGGTCCATGAAAAATCTCCTTGGAAACCAGAAATTAGGTCTCTGTTACCCATATCCTTCGAGCTATGGGGCCCCAAAGTACCCTCCAGAATAGTAAAAAATTTCATACAAAAACTTCAATATTTCAATAACTACATCACTGATGGTCTTCATTTTTGGAATACATATTGATCATGAGATGTTCGATCAGTTCCTGGAGACTGGTGGTGCCACCTGTACTGTTTGATTTTTTACGATTTTTTCCTCTATTTTTGAGACCTTTGAGGATGCTGTCATCTGTTAGCGTGGCACAAATCGTAACGACTGGACCTAGAATCTTCATTTTCGACACACTGAGAGACCTATGAAAAGTCTCCATGGAAACCAGAAATTAGGTCTCTGTTACCCATATCCTTCGAGCTATGGGGCCCAAAATTACCCCCCAGAATAGTCAAAAATTTCATACAAAAACTTCAATATCTCATTAACTACATCACTGATGGTCATGATTTTCGACATACATATTGATCATGAGATGTTACATCACTTCCTGCAGACTGGTGGCGCCACCTGTATTTTTCGATTTTTTACGAATTTTTTTCTCTATTTTTGAGACCTTTAAAAATGTGAACGTCTGTTAACAAGGCACAAATCATAAAGACTGGACTTAGAATCTTAATTCTTGACACACTGAGAGGTCCATGAAAAATCTCCTTGGAAACCAGAAATTAGGTCTCTGTTACCCATATCCTTCGAGCTATGGGGCCCCAAAGTACCCCCCAGAATAGTAAAAAATTTCATACAAAAACTTCAATATTTCAATAACTACATCACTGATGGTCTTCATTTTTGGCATACATATTGATCATGAGATGTTCGATCAGTTCCTGCAGACTGGTGCCGCCACCTGTACTGTTTGATTTTTTACGATTTTTTCCTCTATTTTTGAGACCTTTGAGGATGCTGTCATCTGTTAGCGTGGCACAAATCGTAACGACTGGACCTAGAATCTTCATTTTCGACACACTGAGAGACCTATGAAAAGTCTCCATGGAAACCAGAAATTAGGTCTCTGTTACCCATATCCTTCGAGCTATGGGGCCCAAAATTACCCCCCAGAATAGTCAAAAATTTCATACAAAAACTTCAATATCTCATTAACTACATCACTGATGGTCATGATTTTCGACATACATATTGATCATGAGATGTTACATCACTTCCTGCAGACTGGTGGCGCCACCTGTATTTTTCGATTTTTTACGAATTTTTTTCTCTATTTTTGAGACCTTTAAAAATGTGAACGACTGTTAACAAGGCACAAATCATAAAGACTGGACTTAGAATCTTAATTCTTGACACACTGAGAGGTCCATGAAAAATCTCCTTGGAAACCAGAAATTAGGTCTCTGTTACCCATATCCTTCGAGCTATGGGGCCCCAAAGTACCCCCCAGAATAGTAAAAAATTTCATACAAAAACTTCAATATTTCAATAACTACATCACTGATGGTCTTCATTTTTGGAATACATATTGATCATGAGATGTTCGATCAGTTCCTGCAGACTGGTGGCGCCACCTGTACTGTTTGATTTTTTACGATTTTTTCCTCTATTTTTGAGACCTTTGAGGATGCTGTCATCTGTTAGCGTGGCACAAATCGTAACGACTGGACCTAGAATCTTCATTTTCGACACACTGAGAGACCTATGAAAAGTCTCCATGGAAACCAGAAATTAGGTCTCTGTTACCCATATCCTTCGAGCTATGGGGCCCAAAATTACCCCCCAGAATAGTCAAAAATTTCATACAAAAACTTCAATATCTCATTAACTACATCACTGATGGTCATGATTTTCGACATACATATTGATCATGAGATGTTACATCACTTCCTGCAGACTGGTGGCGCCACCTGTATTTTTCGATTTTTTACGAATTTTTTTCTCTATTTTTGAGACCTTTAAAAATGTGAACGTCTGTTAACAAGGCACAAATCATAAAGACTGGACTTAGAATCTTAATTCTTGACACACTGAGAGGTCCATGAAAAATCTCCTTGGAAACCAGAAATTAGGTCTCTGTTACCCATATCCTTCGAGCTATGGGGCCCCAAAGTACCCCCCAGAAAAGTTAAAAAATTCATACAAAAACTTCAATATTTCAATAACTACATCACTGATGGTCTTCATTTTTGGCATACATATTGATCATGAGATGTTCGATCAGTTCCTGCAGACTGGTGGCGCCACCTGTACTGTTTGATTTTTTACGATTTTTTCCTCTATTTTTGAGACCTTTGAGGATGCTGTCATCTGTTAGCGTGGCACAAATTGTAACGACTGGACCTAGAATCTTCATTTTCGACACACTGAGAGACCTATGAAAAGTCTCCATGGAAACCAGAAATTAGGTCTCTGTTACCCATATCCTTCGAGCTATGGGGCCCAAAATTACCCCCCAGAATAGTCAAAAATTTCATACAAAAACTTCAATATCTCATTAACTACTTGACTGATGGTCATGATTTTCGACATACATATTGATCATGAGATGTTTCATCAGTTTGTGCAGACTGGTGGCGCCACCTGTATTTTTCAATGTTCACGAATTGTTTTCTCCATTTTTGAGACCTTTAAGGATGTAGTTATCTGTCAACAGGGTACAAATGGTAACGACTGGACCTAGAATCTTTGTTCTTGACACACAGGAAACCCATGATAAGTCTCCATGGAAACCTGAAATTTGGTCTCTGTTACCCATATCCTTTGAGCTATGGCACTCCAAAGAACAGCTCAGAATAATGGAAAATTTGATACAAAAGCTAAAGTATCTGAACAACTAATGCAGAGATAACCATAATTGTTTGCATGGATATTGATCATGGAGTGTTTCATAATTTTCTGCAGACTGGTGGCACCACCTGTATTTGTTCGGTTTTTTTTTACGAAATTTTTCTGTATTTTTGAGACCTTTAAAGATATGAACGTCTGTTAACAGGGCACAAATCATAAAAACTGGACCAAGAATCTTCATTCTTGACACACAGGGAGACCCATGAAAAATCTCCATGGAAACTTGAAATTAGGTCTCTGTTACCCATATTCTTTAAGCTGTATGGGTCCAAAATACCCCCCCCCCAGAATAATGGAAAATTTGATACAAAAAACTGCAGTATTTCAATAACTACAACACTGATGGTCATGATTTTCGGCATACATATTGATCATGAGCTGTTCCATCAGTTTCTGCAGACTGGGTGTGCCACCTCTATTTTTTTTCAAATTTTTACGAATTTTTTTCTTTTTTTTGAGACCTTTAAAGATGTGGTTATCTGTCAACAGGGTACAAATCGCAACAACTGGACCTAGAATCTTCATTCTTGTCATGCAAGGAGGCCCATGAAAGGTGCCTGTGGAAACTTGAAATTAGGTCTCTGTTACCCATATCCTTCAAGCTATAGGACTCCGAAGTATCCCTCAGAATAATGGACAATTTGATACAAAAACTGAAGTATCTGAACAACTAATGGGGAGATCACCATGATTTTTTGCATGGATATTGAACATTAAGTGTTTTTATTAGTTTCTGCAGACTGGTGGAGCCACCTGTATTTTTGTATCCATGTTTGCACAGTGTCCATCTGTTCATCTGCCTTGGGTTAAAATCACTCATTCGTCATGCGTATACATCCAGGATAGCTTTCTTGATTTTATGACAGGTGGCGCCACCTACGTTCACGTTCACGCTGATGACATCCAAGCTTATATCTTGGGAACCGTTTGACCCGATCAGGAAATGAAATTTATATAAATGTAGCCCTTTGATAGCTCTGTAACATACACAAAAAATGGTGGCGCCACCTGTAACAATGTTTGCACAGCGTCTGTCTGTTAGTCTGCCGTGGCCTAAAATCACTCATTTCTCTGTAGTGGTTCGACATAACTGCCTAAAATTTTGCAGGTTTATACATCGTGGACAGCTTTCTTGATTTTATGACAGGTGGCGCCACCTACATTCTAGTTAACGCTGCACACATCCAAGCTCATATCTCAGGAACCATTTGACCGATTGGGCCAAAATTGTGCATGTGTTTAGATCTCACATAGGTCTTTATCATTCACAAAACTGGAGGGGTTACCTGCAAAGATTATTGCACAGTGTTTGTCTGTTTGTCTGCCATGGGCAAAAATCGCTCATATACATGTAGTGGTTTGACTTTTCTGCCTATAATTTGCAGGTGTATACAACTTGGACAGCTTTCTGGATTTGTCGTAGGTGGCACAACCTACATACACATTTAGGCTGCAGACATCCATGCTAATATGCAACATACCTCACTCTATTTCCCCTTGCCACTCAATCCATGCCTCACTATCCGATTTTGGCAGATACATGTAGTCACTTGTCGGTTACCCGTATTCTAGTTTTAAAAGTTTACACATTTTTCTCTATTTTTGAGATATATAAATCTTGGCCTATTGGTTAATCTGTTTGATGCTTCAGTTGAATGGGTATATACTACCATTCTGATGATAAAATTTCTTTTTGCGAATCTCTTCCCAGTCAGCTGAGCGTCATGACCCATGGGTCACTTGTTAATTATGTGTACCTGCTATAAAAATTAAAATGAATATACCTACAGGAAAAATAAAGTGACATGGTCAAAGTTCAGCAAAATTTAAGGTACTGATTTTATATTGATGCTTATAACTTGAAATATTTACAAATTTCAGATCCAATTTCGGGTATACAATTTAATCTTGATTAAATACAGTTATATACCTGAAAAAAAGTCTCTATCTTCAACAGTTATCATGTTAAGTGGTAAATATCTTTACTGATTTTTTTTCAAAGTACATTATGTTTGGGCCAATAACTTTTATAAATTAAGTAATACTGACACCTTATTTCTGGCATGAACATAGGAACTATATGAGGGAATATTTGTGGTTAATATGACGAAAAATACAGATGAGTGGTTTTGATATTTATGATTGCCCACACTGCTCAAAATCTCCTACCCAAGGGGGGGACTTCAACTATTACATTCATGTTTTCATCAACCTTGGGATCAAACACAGTCATACACAACCAGTCACTTGCTCTGTTCCCGTCAAGGTTTGACAGACTACACAAGACATTCAATTGTGGGAAAATTTTTTGGCCGAGGTTTATTTTGAAAGTACAATTATCAGATAATGAAAGATTGCAGTTTTTTATGCCCCATTCCTCTCGACGGGAAGGTGGGGGACAATACGCATACAATTTAAAAATTATTTTTACAATGTTAAGCAGGTCATGTTGCACTTCCAGCCTCCACGAGTAAAACAATGAAGATAAAGCCAAATAACCAGGTTACTGGCTTCGTACTTAATTTATGTTAAATTCTTACTAAATGAAATGTGTGATAATGAAAGAATTAAAATTAGTTCAGCAAAATACGAAACAATGAAATTTGAACACTGAGTGCTTGAGTGGTGGAGATTGGGGTGGTGGTGGGATGTAATCTCTCAAAGTTGTTGTTGAAGTTGGTAGTCTCTCGCCGTAGTGATCAAAGCTGTTGGTAATCAGTCGAGTGGATGTAAACAAGTGCCATGAGGGGCCTTGTGAGTGCCTTCTTAAGGATGAGACCTGGGTAGTGATTGGTTGTTTTTCGGCTTCCGGTTTGCAGTGCATGATGGGTTCCCGTACAAATTGCAATTTATTTCTTACTACATACAAAATAAAAGTGATTGAGGAGCAAAATAAATTCCAAAACACTATGATATTATGTTTCATAATAGATACCATGCTTGTAAATATGATATGAAGGCCCATAAAAACTGTGAACCCGTGACCTCTAGTTTTCCGCCATGTTGTAAACAATCCCCGGTTGAACATTATTAGTACCGTATTCATGGAGCGTTCCCTGGGTCTACCACTGGTGATTTAACCATAGAGATTGTTGCCATTTATACTAAAAATCCTCAGAAAAACAACATAGAATACATTTACCACATTTAATTTATAGAATTCTGGTTTTCCTTCCCTTTGTTCGAGAAACCCAATTATCGCCCGTTCCCTTAACCGGCGTTGAACGCCCTATTGTCTACATATAGAATTATTTTTACTCATAAAGGATTTGAATTGATGGCTCCACCTTTTTGATAGATACTGAAAATTACCACTAGAATCCCTAACTGTTCAATATACTTCTCAACAATTAATCTTATTAAAATTTTGTGTGGCCATCATAAAAACATTATCCACTGTTGGTAGAGTAATTTCATTATGCAGTCCTGAAGTGTGAAAAGAGATTTTTAATGGAAAATTTAGGTTTGTCCTTAATTTCTCAAAGGGACAAAGTTACAATGACCAAATTTTTGTTTAGTAGGAAATCTTGGGGACATCTAAAGCCGGCCATACACTTGGCGACATGTCGCTCGACATGTCGCAAAGCACGAATGTTCTGCGACATGTTGCACAACAAGAACAGTCCATATACACAGCTACATGTTCTGCAACATGTCCTGCAAAACTATTGTTAAAACTACATGCACCGAACATAACTTCCAGGTTTCAACAAAATAACACAATTTATCAATATAAGTGCGAGTGACAAATTTGCGGTTAGTTTGCAAGACTAACAGGTTTTATGCGAACATACGGTTCACAGCATACGATTTACACTATCTAAATTTAACTGGTCCTTGACCTTCACCTCAGTCCGCAGTCAAGGCCATTTCCGGTAATTTCGGCCAATCACAGACAATTAGCCATTTGGCGCGGGATTTGTATCTGCCAGGCTATATATGGGTCTCTATCGGCATCATATTCACTTTTCATTTGCTGCCTCGCTGGATTTATTGCTGAATTAACATCGCTGGATTTATGCCTGAGCCTCATTTGGAACCAACCGAATAACTACAGAAGCTCCGCTTATTTCCTTGGTGACGTACGGCCCCGTGGGTTGGGAAAAAGGCTTGCGGGAGTTCGGTTCCGACTTGTGAACATCGCCGCTTGCCGGCATCTAAGTGGTAGAACAACCAGAAAGTACATTCAGCATTTGGGATTCCCATTTCAGGCAGCAAGGTAAGATAACTCTCCTGCTTTTCTCACCGCTACGTCAATATGGCTAGCCGTCCTTTCCTCCATTACAAAGCCCTAGTTATAGGCGCCTCTGAAGTCAGAAACCTGGGGGCCGCCATGTTGGCTCACGAAGGTCGTTTGCGACCTAATTTCGGATTCCCGTCGCTTACATGCAATATATCCGTTCGAGGCAGGGGAGGCCATTCTGTCACTAGTCTTGGGAGCGATCTTGCGCCATTCCAAAAATTTAAACCTGATATTGTGGTCCTCCACGTAGGAGGAAACGATCTCTCGTGTCTCGACATCAACGGTAGGCCGGAAGTTGTCGGTGAGAAAATAGCCGATCTTTGTGAATTCCTCCACACGAACATGGGAGTTCATAGACTAGTTGTTGTGGAATTAAACCCGAGATTCCCACCTTTTTGTGGGAGACCGTATCCTGAGGATTATAATTCCCGTGTGAACATTTGTAACCAGTACCTAGATGTTGTTTTGGGGGATACGACCTATGCGTCTTTATGGCGACACCAGGGGTTTACTTGGGGGGCACACTTATTCTCAACAGACGGGGTCCATTTTAATGAGGTTGGAACGAAGCACTGGTACCAGAGTATCAGAGGGTCCCTTATTTGTGCCCTTAGGCAATAAGATGTATCAGGCTTAGTGTATAAGGAGGCTCCCCAAAGGAACATTGGGGGTAGATCCAGGGGTTTTTATAGATAGGCTAATGAGTGACGGGGGGGGGGGGGGGGGAGGGGGCACTCCTGTCTGTATTTATTAGTTATCAAGGGGTTTTGTTTATTGGTGAAAGAAGGGGGATTTGCTACACCCGTGGTGTAGATATTTCTTCGACATTTGTTGATTATTCTTGAAGGGGGGGATTTCTGCACCCGTGGTGTAGATCTTGGTGCTTTGGCACTTGTTGATTATTCTTGAAGGGGGGGCATTGCTACACCCGTGGTGTAGGTATTGGTTCTCTGACACTTGTTGATTGATTATCATTGAAAATGGGGAGAATGTTACGCCGGTGGCGTAAGTATTGGTTCTTTAACACTTGTGATGGGGGGGATTTGGCAACCCGCTTTTTGTTCCACCCAGGCAGTGTTGATTTTCGACCTGGGGGGGGGGGGATTTGCTGCACACGTGGTGAACAAATTGGCTCCTTAACCCAGGTGGCTAAACCTGGGGTATGTTGCTGCTTTAGTGTTTTTGCTTGTTACGTTCACTTCTCCTGACATTCATTCTATTTGCCTTGTGGATTTGTGATTTTATAGAAGAATTTTCTTTTGCAATGATTTTATTCTGGCTATGTCAGAGGCGCATACTGCATAATTGTTTTAAACCCATGCAACAATACATTTGCTGTGTCAAAATGTCTGTGAAACCTTAATGTCTGTTTATTTGTGGAGCTTGCATATGTATTTGGAAAGAACTTATGAAGAGTAACAAGTAATCTATTTCTGGTTGTACCAGAAGGTCCAATGCAAATTATAACGGCAACAGGGTCTCACTGTGGCAGATTTCATCCATATAATTATAAGTCACATTCTGGGGTGGTTTGGTTCTCTTTTGTCAGATGAGCTCCAGACGTCGAATTGAAACAAGGAAAAGGAAGGCCCCACGTCGCCTCATCGAAGACGCTGCGCGCAACTCCACGCCAAAGAGAACTAGGCTCGTGTCACCTACCACGCTACCACAAACTGGTATACCAACACCTGCCCAGGAACCTGCCACTCCTACTCAAGCTGGACCCAGCAGTGCTGGTACGCTGAGCCAGGAGAGTATCAATGCCATCGTGAACGCTGTCTCCACACAAGTGAAAGAGACGGTGGCAGCTCAGGTTGAAGACGTGCTGGTAAAAAAGGGACTTATCGTAGGATCTGATGATCTCACTGGGGAAATGGTAGAAGAAATTTCAGGTGAGGGCTCACCAGATAATGGCAGGCAAAACATTGATGATGACGATATTATAAATGTTTTAGACAGGGTGGATCCCAAACATAAGGACGCCATTTGGAAAGGCGAGTATGTAGACCTGTCCCAGCTTAACTGGATCATTGCTAAAGAGAAATCTGAGAATTCTAAAGATAGGAAAGACCTTACTGAGTCTTCAATGAATATGTACGAATGGACGTCTGCGTTCCATACATTCATGGGCGTGTATTGTTCTAACCCAAACCTGTGTAGTGAAGCCCCTCGTCTTTGTTCCTATATGGAGTCTATTAGATCTCTGTACAGTAAGGGATATGACTGGCGTACTTATGACTTAGAGTTCCGTAAGCTCAGGGCGCACACAGGGAGACGCTGGGATCGGCGCCATCCTGACCTATGGATGGACGCCGTGACCAAGCGTGACAACCACAGGGGTCATGCCAAATCTAATAAGTCTGGTCAGCCCTTTCGCGCAAACCCAACAGGGGTTTGCTTTGGGTTCAATAAGCACAGGCAATGTCCCAAAAACCCATGCCCATATGCCCACATATGCAGTTTCTGTGGGGGAAATCACCCATTCAAATCCTGCTTACAACGTCCCCAGGCAAATTCTAACAGCAAAGAACAGTACCCAGGTCCGAGACAGGAAGTTAGGAGACAGGCCCCTAATACAAACCAAAGAAAGGTTGCCTTCCCCAATCAACGGTCAGGCACTAGATGATTTACTTGCGGAGGTAGGGTACCCCATTAGGGATAGGAATTTCCTCTATTCTGGTTTCTTAGAGGGTTTTGATATAGGATACCAAGGGCCTGCATTAAATTCTCAAAGCGAAAACCACACTTCAGCTCTCAGTCAGCCCGAGGTAGTGTCTGCCAAATTGAGCAAAGAGCTTTCGTTAGGAAGGATAATGGGCCCTTATGATACAATTCCATTTCAAAATTTTAAAGTGTCTCCTCTTGGGGTAGTGCCGAAGAAGAACCCTGGTCAGTTTAGGTTAATTCACAACCTGTCCTACCCCTCATCCGAGTCAGTAAATGAAGGCATTCCCAGGGAACTGATAAGCGTTAATTATGCTACATTTGATGATGCCATTAGACTTCTCAAGCCTTTGGGCCAAGCAGCATTTATGGCAAAAACCGATATAGAATCTGCGTTCCGTCTGCTGCCTATATCCCCGAACAACTATCCTCTGTTAGGTTTTAAGTGGGAAGGACAGTACTATTTTGACCGCTGCTTGCCCATGGGCTGCTCGTCGTCATGCTGTCTCTTTGAGAAATTTAGTTCGGCATTAGAATTCATTACCAAAAATCAAATGCAAACCAATAGGGTGGTACATGTCCTGGACGACTTTTTATTCATTGCGGAAACTGAGTCCTCTTGCAAGAAATTGCTGGAAGCCTTTCTTGCTCTTTGTCATAAACTAGGGGTCCCAATTGTACATGATAAAACAGAAGGTCCTTCACAGATAATTACTTTTCTGGGTATCGAAATTGATGTCCAGGCGCAATATGCTAGGTTGCCCTTGGATAAGTTGACAAAAGCTAGGGAGATTATTTCAGCCCTCCTGTATAAGGAAAAGGCCACACTTCGGGAGCTCCAGTCCCTGATAGGGTTCTTAAACTTTACCTGTGTCGTAGTCCTGCCTGGTAGGGCCTTTCTCAGGCGCCTTATTGACCGTACTTATGGGTTAAAACTACCGCACCATCGTACCAGATTGACAAATCAAGTCAAACTAGACCTGAAGGTTTGGCTACATTTCTTAGACTGTTTTAATGGCAAGTCATTTTTTCTCGAGGAATCCTGGATCTCCTCTGATGAATTACATTTACAGACTAAAGCCACTGTCAGTTTAGGATTTGGCGCCGTTCTCTGCAGTGAATGGTTCTATGGGAAATGGCCAGTGTCCTGGCAAGATTATGATATGGTAACCCTGGAATTGTGGCCCATTGTCGCTGCTCTTGAGGTATGGGGTGAACGATTGTCCAACAAGAAGTTGAGATTGATGACCGATAATCTGGCGTTAGTTAATATTCTAAACAAGAAATCCACTCCACAGCCGCACACAATGTGCTTAATAAGGCGGTTAGTGCTGATATCTCTCAAGTTCAATATTCTTGTTAAAGGTATGCATATAAAACAGAAAGGAAACCTAGCTTATACTTTGTCGCAATTGCAGGTAGGTCGCTTCCGCAAGCTGGCTCACGGAGTGAACAAAAACCCGACCCCTGCTCCAGCTCCCCCAGCATCACTGAGCTAATGGGTGTAGGTCAGTACTTAGTTGCCAATAGCTTATCACTTCAGACCAAAAAAGCATATAAACAGGTCTGGAGCAGTTTCCACTCATTCTGTCAAAGCCAGGGTCACTCCCAGTGGTCTCTATTACCAGTTCAGCCTCTTGCAGTGTTCCTTTTTTTGTCCAAGAAGTATTCTTCCGGCTGTTGTGGCTCCACTTTAGCTTCAACAGCATCAGCGATTTCTTTCATACACAAACTAGCAAATTTGACAGACCCTACAGCCTCTGAAGCTGTCAAAAGGCTGCTGCAGGGAGCTAGGAAATTAACCCCTAAAGTAGACCTACGTTATCCCATATCGCTTAGTATTCTACACCAGCTAGTTAGAGCTCTTCCATGCACATCCAATAATGTATATGAATGTAAACTGTTCACTGCTCTGTACCTTGTAGCCTTCCATGGGTTTTTCCGTATTGGTGAGCTCATTACTAGGTCCTTTAGCCAGCAAAACCTTGTAGTACAATTGTCAGATGTATCAGTGGGGGCGGCTCGTGGTTACGCAAGGATAAAGATTAGGCATGCAAAAAACATGCCTCCAGGTCAATGCCAAATGGTAGTCCTACAGACTAAAACCCCAGGCCCTTGCCCTGTCAGAGCCTTAGCCACATTTGTACAAATCAGAGGGAATCGTAAAGGTGCTCTGTTTAGCAGCCCTTCAGCTTCCCCAGTCAGTCGTTCAGAGTTCACAGCTCAGCTGAACAAGGATCTCATATTCTGTAAACTTGACCCGGCTCTTTTCAAAGGCCATTCGTTTAGGATTGGAGCTGCTACAGATGCTGCTATACTTGGTAAATCAGACAGTGAAATTCGTAACCTAGGAAGATGGAAATCCAATGCTTTCATGCGTTATATTAGGATGTTTCAAGCTCAGTAGCTAAGGTTACGAGCCCTGATTTAGGATTAGACCCTGATGAGCTGTAGCTGGATGGCCCAAGTGGGCATCCTCAACTGTATTTAATTTTAGACTATACCTTAGATCAGTGCCATCAACTTCGTTGTATATAAGCTACAAAGCTGGAACTTGCAAGCTTCGCTAGGTGACCCAAGTGGGCACCTGCATCGGGCTTATACATGAGATAGATTGAGGATCAGTGTATGGTTCGGTGACCCAAGTGGGCACCAGTGTTTGGTAAATCGTAATGAGAGGTTATGCTATTGCTGGTTATATTATAGAGTCATGGGTTATACATAGGGATTATGCCTGGGTGACCCAAGTGGGCACCTGATTGAGTGGTCTATTTTATTTGTTTTTTTTTTTCTTCTCCACATGATAGAATCATAGGTTAGGTGCAAGGTCTGTCGGTGACCTATGTGGGCAGCCGTATAAGGCCATTTATTTTAATGTGGTTCATGCTCTGCATGTAAGGTCGGTTCATATTTACTTGGTGACCCAAGTGGGCACCTGTACATACAGGTATACCGGGAAATAAATTTATCAACCTTAGTCAGTAATGTGATGTTATTGCCTTGCCTGCTTGAGCCCTCACCATTCATTGCATGTAACTTGTGTATGTGTATATATGTGAAGACCCATGTGGGCTTCCAAGGAAAGGACTCAGGGTGCATCATGATGTATTACATATGCGTTTATGATTGGAAACATCAGTGCCCGTTTTAATTGGCTGTGCATAGACAGATTTGGACTGTATTGGTAACCTCTGCAGCTGTTCAGCCACTTTCATGTTTTTATTTATATCTGCGCAATATATGAACATTTATGTTATTTGTTTTTGTGGGGTGACCCAAGTGGGCACCCCCATGATGTTATGTGTATTGTATTGATTGCATACCGTTTGGAATTGCTACACTTTTGGTTGTGTGACCCAAGTGGGCACCTCTATAGTGTAAAGTTTATTGTATAGATCGCATACTGTTTTGACTTTTTACTCTTATTAGGTGACCCAGGTGGGCACCCCCACAGTATAAGGTGTAACTTCATATACATATCATATATGGATTGGACTTTTCACATTGGACGGCTTCCTTATGATCTTTCACTAAATATGGACATTAGCGATTTTGTTGTTGATGTAATTATATTAAATGCACTGCACCACAGGAGCAGAGATATTTATGTAATTTGTTACCATCCATATCCAGCTCAGCAGCAAGTAGGTAGGGGCCATGGTGGGGGGCCACATGTGGCCTATGGCGTGCTGAGCCCCACCCTGGTTCAGGGCAGCAATTTTGCCCTGCTTTGTAAATTATATTCAAATAAAGTTTATGTAAATTGGCCTTACGGCCCTTACCACCAAACATTGATTTATTCATCTGAATGATCTGCTATGTGTTGTGTGTGCGTGTGTGAGCATAAAAAAAATGTATTCTGCCTAGGACATATTTTGTCTTGTTTCTCTTTATGAATATAGAATAATAAGAACAAGGGACCTATGGGTCACGGCGCTCGGCTGTTATATATGATAAAAAAATATGATTTAGAAATGAGGCACATGCTGGTTTTATGTGGTAATAAAAATAAGCTGTATTATGAGTTGTTGTTTAGCTTATGTATGATTTTGATAGTACCTTTGGAGACAGGAAAGAGGATTAATTTCATTTATTTTATTAACAAATGGAGTGCGTTGTCACACAGATTTTGACTTGGCCATATAACATATAAGCAGAACATATAATATAAGAGTTTAACTATTTATTAAAAAAAATACAAATATTGTCCCAAATATAATTTTTATAAAAAATAATAAGAGAATAGTATGATTTTTTAAAAAGAAATATAACTGAAATGATTATTAAAATAATATTAAAGAATATATTCATGAATGCATTCATTCATACATTTTGAAAGTATTTGCACGAGTATTCATATACTTTCATTTTTACCTGAATTCCCATTCTTATGAAAGAAATTTTATAATGCAGTACATATTCATATTCGTGTTTCAATATAAATGCAAAGTATTCGCACCATGTCTGGTATTTATTCAGTTTTAACCAAACAATGATGTTGGGAATCCAGAATATACAAAATTCACACATTTAAATAATGATCATAAGTACCTGGTTTTATGGCTTTTATTTATATTTAAAAAAAATGTAATATATTCATTTTGGACTAATTTCACATCAATGTACTAACTATAGACACAGTAGGAATCTAGATAATAATATTATCAACTGCATCTTTGTCTATCATTAATTTCCTTCATATGATCCTTAATGATTAGTAATGAATAATATGATTTACTTTTTTATCATTAAAATTGAACTGAAAAATACCATAGGTGACTGCATGGTGTTATTTGGAATACGTGACATTCTACCCATCAATACAAGATTCTTATATCATCGGTAACTGCAAGTTAATTTCCTGTTATTATCAACTAACAAATTCCTTTTCTTTTTTTCTTTAATTTGTTATTAAAAACCAATAAAAAATTATTAATTTATTGTTTATTGTTATGTTGTTGGTTAAAACTACTAGATGAGTTGGGTTGGACACCTGGATCAACTGTGGCTGGCCATTATATAATAAGCTGCCTGGAGCCCAAGTTTATGCCTCCCCTCAAGCATGCATAATTTGCTGAAAGTTCATCAAGGTCAACATACAGGTGACTCAAGAGGTGCTACAGAGAGCCAAGGTCTGACATGGTCTCATAAAAACATTAATAAAAGCTACAATTTTTGGCCAATTTATTTCAGCTTTTTAAACTAAAAAGCTGAAATCTTTATGTGTGCATGATATGAAAATTTTATCAACAGTGCTCACAGGAAACAAACAAGCCATGGTCAAAGTTGGGCAAAATTTAAGGTACTAATTTTATATTTATACTAATAACTTGTAAAATTTGAAAAATTCAGATATAATTTTGGGTATTCATTCGAATCCTGATTAAATAATGTTACATCCCTGACAAAAAAATCTCTAGCTTCAGCAATCCTCTTGTTAAGGGAGTAAATATATTTCTTGATTTTTTTACATGTTTGGGCCCATAACTAAAAACAATTACGCAATACTGACATCATTTCTGGCATTTGCATAGAGAATGTATAGAAAAATATGTATATTATATATGATTAAAGTCAGATCAGTGGTTTTGATATTAGGCATTTTTGAAGTGTAACAATGGGTTTTTAATGGAAAAATGAAGTTTTTCATTAATATCTCAAAGGTATTAAGTCCTAGTGACCAAATTCTTGGCATGGTAGGGGATTTTTGAGACATCTAATTGCATGCCAAATTTTAGGAACTGAGAGCTGAAGCTTGGGAGCTGAGCACTTGCAAACTGCATGACACTAGCTTGATGTAAACAATATGTTACATGGTGCTTGAAAACTTGAATAAAATCTACAGTTTTTGATTAACTGGTTTCAAATTTTTGGTGATCACAGACAAAATGCAAAAAAAAAAACATGCTGTGAAAATTAAATCCACAGTACTTACAGGAAAAAAACATGCCATGGTCAAAGTTGGGCAAAATTTAAGGTGCCAATTTTTTATTTTTGTTAATATTTTAAAAAATTTAAAAGATATTGATCTAATTTTGGGTATACAATTTAATTTTGATGAATTAAAGTTATATTACTGGAAAAAAAGTCCATAGCTTTAACATATTTTGTGTAAAGTGATCAAATATCTTTCCTGATTTTTTACACAATGCATTATGTTTGGGCCCATAACTTTTTAAATTTACATAATAGAGACATAATTTCTGGCATGTACATTGGAACTATATAGAGGAATAATTATGGTAAATATGAGGAAAAACAGATGAGTGGTTTTGATATTAGGCAGTCCTGAAGTGTAAAAATAGGTTTTTAATAAAAAATTGAGGTTTTACCTTAATTTCTAAAAGGAACGAAGTCGCAAAAAACGAGTTTTCGGCTTGGTAGGAGATCTTGGGGACATCTAACATTATGCCGAATTTTGGATTCCTAGGTCTTACGGTTTCAAAACGTGCCACATCTACGGACGGACAGACGGACGGACAGACAGACGGACGGACGACGGACAATGGACCACGACTATAGCTCAGATGACTTAAAGTCAGCTGAGCTAAAAATAGGCATAGGTATTCTGGGATAGCTACACAATTTCTTCTGAGTTTCCTGTTGACCGTCAAACACACACATATATATAGCATCCTAATCAGACACAGTGAAACAAACCATGGATGGTCACATTATCAATGGATAACATGATCAGTTGTTATATATATAACTGTTATTTGTTGGCTTTTCCCAACACGTGGCCAGATGTCGCGCGACAAGTCGCAGGAAAAAGATAGGTTTGTAGGCCTATTGGTTTCAAAACATGTCAGTCTAAGGGATAGACGGACGGACAGACAGACGATGGACAATGGATGAAAATTTCTTTCTTATTTTTTTTAAGTTTCTTTTGTGTGTATACATATAACATGTGTCCCATTTTTTTCCCATTTTTTACAGTTAAATCTCCTAATATACTATTTTACAATACATACATGCAATTCTCACATATTTTATAATATGATGCTTCACATATATTAAGTTTATTAATTCAGGTCAAATAAAATGTTTAATAAAACTGGAAATAAATTTTAATTTTTAACAAATTAACTGCTGTGAATTCATTTAAGAGTTTATTTTGATTTCTGTGATAAAGAAAAGGCCTAGACTCATTAAAGTAGGGTCATGACTTTAATAATTTAATATAATTAAAAGAGACCTTGATCTTGTATAAATCCACATATTGTGAAAATAACACCGAGCATGAATTAGATTTTTCAAGAAGGGTGGGTACTATAGAGATGGTTAAATTGTTCTGAAAATCAGTATGAACAAACACCAGGATAAAGTAAATGCACAGATAAATTTGAAAACCATCACCTAAAGATAAAATCAGCTTAAATACAGGATTTTGTGAACATTACAATTTTTTTTAGTACTTTCTGCTTTCAAAATTATCACACTTATAACCCTGAAGGTTTGAAAACTTGAACTTTACCTCAGTGACTTGGTGCCAAAATGAGAACAACTGCTGTATCATTGAGTGGGCATAAATGTTTATAATTACTCAATATTTTTCACTTAGTAATTCTTTACAGCCCCATTTATGCACCCCTTTTATGTAACATTTGTTAGATGTAGGACTGTAAACCTAACTGACAATGTTACAATATACAGTGATTAAAAAATTGAATTTTGCATGATGTTTAATATGTGGTTACATTCATATTAGTAAGCTTTACTTGCACCTCACTCATTCTAAAGTTAAATTTTCTAAAATCAGGGAGTAAAGCCTACAGCTGAAGGTAAATTGACTTATATCAAGTAACTTTTTCTAAACTGTAGGTATTTTTACTTATTTACCAAAGAGATGGGCTTCATTCTTGTGATTTAAGGATTAATTTCTAGGTACTTCCTTGTTTTAGGTAAATTTTACTTGTTTCAAGTGAAAATTACTAATATTTCCTTAGATAAGAAAATTATTTTTGGCAGTGTGTAATGCTGTTATTCATTCTTTGCATACTTTGTGTCCTGGTATGCTTTTTCTGTGGCCTTGGCTAGTGTTTTGTTAGGCAAGATTTCCAGTAGATCCCAGTTTCATTGGCATTGTATATCTGGGCGCCAGGTTGTGTTCCTGCAGCTTATGCGCTCTTGACCTGAATGTGTCAATCTCACTTGTGTCAGCCATAAGTGCCTCCCCGATACCTAAAGTTGGAGTTTGCCGTGGCACTCTTTAAAACATCTCAGCCAGCCAGATGATGCATAAAACATGTCTCACTGCAATGGAGTTTTACATCAAATGATGAAGCCTTCTCCATCAATATTGGTCCAGATATTGTGCTCCCTTTCGATCGCTCCTGCATAAACAATGTGTAAAACGGGTTTCTAGGTTCTGGTCATTTTCTCTTCTTTGAATCCATAACAGCAAGATGATCATGTTAGAGTAGTGTTCTTCTTGACAGTAAAAGTAAGATGTTGAATAAGCTGAATAACAACAAGTTTAAGTAGACGACACAATTGCTCTGTGGATTGAACTGCTCATTTGTATGGCCAGGCCCACATGCTATGGCCTTGTACCTAAACCTGCTCGAGCACAAGCGTTTTATGAATGATACCTCACCAATGATGATGCGAGTGAACTGCTCAGTTATTTTCCTGACATCCTTTCCCAAGCCTAAGAACTATGCTTGCTTGAGTACAAACAAGATGTGGTTGATAACACACAAGTGCTCTCAGATAAACTGCTCAGTCGTTTGCTAGGGGTATAGGGAGCCATTGCAAGCATTGTGGGGCTAGCTAAAATTTTCACACCTTTGCCCACTAATTTATTAGGGTCACCACTGGGCTTAAACACATGACATGCAGGCCTTGTGACTCGTAAATTATTAATATTAATTTAAGGTATTAACATACTTGAAAAATATTTTTGAAATACAAATAAATTTTCAGTTCCTCGTTTTAATTTTCGGAAAAAAAATTGTTTGGAAATTTGGTATTTGGAAAAACCAACTTCTTGAACTTTGTTGACATGTATTTATACATTCATTTCTTGACGTAGTCGAATATTACAAACTTGACTAAAATTGAATTTCACATCACCTGAGGGAAGGCTGCTTCATATTTTTAATTATTATGCACTTCTGGTTGTTCCATGTGTGAGTCTTGGTGTATATCTGTGTTTAAGCATTTGTTGGACTTAACCACCTGAAATTTTGCATATGTATACATCCTGGACAGCTTTGCTGATTTTAAGACAGGTGGCGCCACCTACATTCTCATTAACGCTGCAGACATCCAAGCCCATATCTCGGTAACTGTTTGACTGATTAGACCAAAATTTTTGCATGTGTATAGATCTCACATAGCTCTTTATCATACTAAAAACTGGTGGCGCCACCTGCAACTATTTTTGCACAGCCTTCGTCTGTTTATCTGCTGTGGGATAAAATCACTCATATCTTGGCAGTGGTTTGACTTATCTGCCTAAAATTTTGCGTGTTTATACATCTTGGATAACTTTCTTGATTTTATGACAGGTGGCACCACCTACATTCACATTTATGCTGCAGACATCCAAGCTAATATGCAACATGTCTCTCTATTTTCCCTTTTTACTCAATCCATGCCTCACTTCACCCGTCCGACTCTGATTTCGGCGGATACACAAAGTAGCTTGTCAACTACCAGTATTCTAGTTTATCGTAACTTTTGAAGATGACGTGGTTATCTTCATCATCCTTGACCCCTTTCACTTCAAGGTGAATTGGTATCACCACCTGCAACCATTTTTGCACAGCGTCTGTCTGTTTGTCTACTGTGGGAATAAATCACTCATATCTCAGCAGTGGTTTGACGTTTTAGCCCTCATTCCTTAGGCTGATGGGCTATTGTGGTCACCCAAGCTGTCCATCCGTCCGTCCGTCCGTCCGTCTGTTAACTTTTACCTTGTGAGCGGGATATCTTGAAAAGGATTCACCGTAGGAACTTGTTTGTCGGTGAAGATGTATATTGACAAAATCTCGGTCAAGTTCGAAGATGGGTGACCTTGACCTATTTTTCTACGTTTTAGAGCGGATTATAGAAAAAACATTAAGAAGCTTATTTCTCAGGAACCATTAGGGGGATTTTCACAATACTTAATATGATCATAGGGACTGATGGTCTGTAACTGCTGCACAAGTTTTGGGGCGCCACCTACAATATCTGATTTTTAATGAATTTTTCTTAAATTTTTCAACTTTGGCCTTGTGAGCGGGATATCTCTAAAAGGATTCACAATAGGAATTTTATTTCTATGGTGAAGATGTATATAGACAAAATCTCGGTCAAGTTCAAAGATGGGTGACCTTGACCTACTTTTCAAGGTCATAGAGCTTATAATAGAATAAAACTTAGAAGCTTATTTTTCAGGAAGCATTTGGTGGATTGTTATGAATTATGGTACATACCTCTCCATTTTAAATTTATAAGTGAGACATGTACAAATATACATCCATGTGAGAACAGATATTTAGTACTTGTTACTGTTACCACCTCTAAACACTGTTCTTTGGCTGAGGGCTTCTGCTGATATTCTAGTTGCATTTGTATACAACTTTGATAGCTTTCTGGATTTTGTGGTAGGTGGCACAACCTACGTACACATTTTGGCTGCAGACATCCATGCTGAAATCAACACACCTCACTCAATTTCCCCTTGTTACTCAATCCATGCTTCACTTCACCCGTCCCACTCTGATTTTGGTGGATACACATAGTTGCTTGACGACTACTGGTATTCTAGTTTATTGTAACTTTTGAAGATGACATAGTTGTCTTCATCATCCTTGACCCCTTTCACTTCAAGGTGAATTGTGTCAGCAGGTATTTTCGATCCTGCTGAAAATATATCCTGCAAAAGAGCATATTACATACATTTGGCAATATGTCAGGTACCCATATCTTGGATGCCCTGACCAAGCTCCTCTGAGGTTTTCTTTGCAGCAGTTGTTGATATAGTATCTTTTATTATTTGTGACAGTTGTGATGCTCTCTGTTGTAGTGAATCTTTGTATTGAGGCTGGGCTCTTTAACAGCCGTGCCATAAACTTCAGTGACTTAAAAAAATTCACTATAGTCCCTGCCTTTTAATGTGTTCTCCAGTTGGAGGTATTCCTTTTTCTTCTCCAATAGTTTTTAATCTCAGTGTATGTTTCATTGTGAATTCCTTATCATCCTCAAGCACCCCAATAAATTTATGGGACAGTTTAGAGGGGTGTTCTCTTGCTTCCGCTTCACTGCTCCATGCCAGATAGTGGTATGCTTTTCAAATGGCTTTCAAACTGTTGAATCACCTTGGAAAGCTGTAATTAAAAGGGAAATTTTTCTTATATCCATCATCTCATCTCTTATATCCATAATTATAAACATATTTGAACCCTTTTGGTAACCTGTGCACCTTTGGGAGATGTATATCCAACCTTGTCAGACATTTGCCACAAAGTGGGCATTCAAACCTAAAAATGGTGAAACTATGAATAAATTTGGTATTTCAAACTGGAATTGACTCATTCAAGAATAAACATTATATTGGCATTTCATTGAAACAAATTATATTTTATTGAACCTGCAGTCATGCTGTAAATGAGCCCACAGTGATTGTTATAACAACATGACATATATTTTGTACTTTCTCGAGCTCTTTTGGCATTTCTAGTCCTCAATTCTTGCTCCAGGTATTGCTTTTTTAGCCACACCGGCAGTTATAAATGCATATGCTCCATATTGCACTTCAACCAGCAACCTTTCTTGACAGTTTGGCGCAGGACAGTTCCTGTTGGATCTGTGTTCCAGTCTTTGCCTTGCAGGTACTTTCCTGCGCCTTTGGGGAGGCTCGTCTCTTTTATCTGGAGAGTCCTCACACAATTGTTCTGGGAATTGCCAGACTCCTTCCCACTCTCCTCATCCCCAAATGCTGAGGTGGTTCTCCTTGAGCTGTCTTATAATAAAGCATGCGGATGCTGGGGTGTTCTCCCTGTCCAATCTATTTGGTTAAGCTGGGAAATCATTGTGAGTGTTCCTCAAACAAGTGTTCTGGGACATTATCGAACTCCTCCCCACTGCAAAATAGTGGAACATGACATACACCATCTCCATATTCAAGGGTATCCTCATCCCAAAGTTGCACCTTTATTTGTTTAAAAAAAACAGCTAATGGGTTATATTATTAAAACAACTTCCACAATAAATATTGAGTGCATTACTAGGGCAAAGGAATCATCCCACAGTCACTTGCCCCAATATTTTTCTCAACTTGGGTGTTGTATGCAGCTTTGAGAAAATCTTTTTTTTTGGCAAGGGATATATACATTTGAATGTACAACTTTATATTATTCCAAATGCTTGTAACGAAATAAAGCCAACATGCAGGATCTGCAACATGTAATATATACTTCACCTCCTTGTTTATGTGTTTGCAGGAAGACAAACTGAAAACAATCAATTTCAAAACAATATTTTATTAACTATATATTATTATGTCTACTGTAATTAATTAATAAAAAAAAATTCACTATTAATCCTGGACAAAGAGAACATTTGAACATATATTGTATATTTTCTTGGGAAAAACAAATGGAATAACAAACAAGTATTGTTCCCTGCAGTGGGACAGCCATGCACACATTAATCAGTTAGCCTTGAAATAAATAATATCCTTTATTAATTCATAGCTTTGAGATTGAGGTAAATTTGAATAAGGCTGATTTACATTACATTTTTCAGTGAGCCAGTAATATTGGAGGTTTATCTGTGATTTATGTGATTGTCAAGGTCATACCCATAAAACCACCTCAGATCATGGGTACCTTGCCCCAGATTCGCCGGCTCAACTTCTAGAACAACTTCTAGAAGGACTCCTTTTAAAGTAGCCCTCTATGGTTCTCTGATTGTGTTGGGAACATTTGACCAGAACACAATTAAAGCAGTCACAAAAGCTATTGAATGGTGAGGAACAAGGACCAAGAAACAAGTACAAATGTCCTTCAAATCTGAGTGCAAACTGGGGGAAACAAATAAGAATCAAAACAAAACATCTCTACTCATGTCAACTTGTGACAGTGATTTATATTTAGAGTACACTTTATTGTTATCTTGTCCCAAGAAACTCACAATAAGTGATGGAAACATTTTCATATCTATTCCTGTCTCAGAATTCAAGATTTCTGGTACTGCATGTCATTTGTCATCAGGCGTCTCACTGCAAGACACCTGGTACTGAAGGTGTTCAGTATACTTAGTGGAAGGAACCAAATAATGAATTTAATTTATTGACTAGTTTCACTTTATCCTCATCAATCAGTGTGTATAACCATTCACATCGTTACCTGCATTTTGTTGTTGTATATCCTCATGATTAGTGTGGTAGTGTTGAACATGTCATCTCTCTGTCTGGCAAACTCTGAACTTGGCAGTGCAAAGTTTTAAAGATCATACATGGAGTTGCTTGGTATTATCACTTCACATTTATGTCATGTTGTCATTACTATTGTCTTGCCTTGTCTGTCATCAGGTCTTGTTATCAATGTCACGGAAGGAGCATGAAACTCATCAGATTGCCTACAACACAGAGATTGATCTGTTTCTATATGAAATGATAGAAAAATTGAATTGCCTCTCTTTTGTCTTGGGTACACATAGGTGTTTCTGAATATGAACAAAGAGGTAGAATATGACCAAAGAGGCTCATTATAACCATTTCCATTCAAGAAGCAGAATGTATACACAAGTTCTGATCTATTAAAACTGAAGAAAGTGATAGCAATTGATAAGGTGAGACACAAGAAGGAAATTTTGGTTACTTTGGCTTTCATCTATATAATTTGGAAGAACCATGACATGTTCCATACAGCATATAGTCTACAAATTTTAAACTGTTAGGGACCCAGACAAATCAAAGGCCAATCAAAAATGAAGGCCAATAAATGTCCAAACTAATTGTATTACAAGTGGCATGACAAAGAGATGTATCCGGGAGAAATGCCTTGGCAGTGTAATATTGGCCATCATTGTCATCACTAATGCCATCCATCTTTCAGCTTGTCTGTCCATCACCTGGATGTGAACTCTAATTTTGCGAGTGGGATATCTCAAAAAGAATTCAACATAGGAACCTCAGGCCTTCAGGGCAGAAGTATGTTTAAAATATCATGGTGACATTTGAAGATTGACCTTGACCTATTTTTCAAGGTCACACAGCTATTCTTGCATTGATTATTGTGAAACAATGTTTATTAGCCATGATGAACTTAGCTATGGCATTGAAATGGTGGCAACTCCTGCAGCATGTAAAGGTAATTAAACATGCGTACTTCATTTCTTCAGGGCAGGTGTGTATCATACAACAAAATCCCAGTGGAGTTGGTAGATGGGTTGCCTTGACATTTTTAAGAAGGTCACATGGCTATTTTAGAAAAAAGCACAAGAGTACCACTGGATGGATTTATATTAAATGTTTTATTCATGGGTCATCGTGATCTGTGACTGTGGCACAAGGGTTTTGGTGCTACTACAGTGTCTGAGGTACAATGAGCAAAATATCTCAGAAAGAATTAAACATATATAGATACATTTCCTCAAGGCAGATGTTTTGCAAAAAAATCTCGGTCAAGTTCAAAGACTGGTCATTTGTGCTCTCCAGTTTTGCTTTAGACATGTTGTAATCAAAGGCATATAGAAAAGTAATCCCTTACAGAGTGTTTATCATCATACAATCCAATCTGTCTCACTTTACAACTCTTTCAAAGGTAAACAGGCCCCTGTCAATCAATTATCAATTTCGAACTAAAAGCATTTGTACAGATGTACATCAAAGTGAGTACTGAAATTTCAAACTTTTTAATGTTAATTACCACCCATACAAACTTATCCTTTGGCACCTTATTGTGATATTCCAGTTAAAATGCAGTGATTCTGAGATTGTGAATTTTGAGATTGAGAAACATTTTTGTGTTTGCCAAAACAAAGTTTTGCAGATACTATGTTTTTGACCGGGTTCTGCCGCGGCGGCGGCGTTCGTTTTCCGGAATAGGACTGTGACACCACGTGACAGATTTTTTCGAAAACTTTGCAAGATTGTCTTGTCACATGTGAACTGGTTCAAAAATATTTTGTGTCGACCTCTGACCTACCTCTGTCCAGTGCATCCATCTCTGCGTCTGTTTTGACACATTAACCCACATATCTTTGGACTCGTTTGACCTATGAGGAAAAAAATTTGCACTAATGTAGCCCTTTGATAACTTTATAACATACATGGAAATTGGTGGCGCCACCTGCAACCATTTTTTGCACAGTGTCCATCTGTTCATCTGCCTTTGGATAAAATCACTCATATCTCTGCAGTGAATGGACTTGTCCACCTGAAATTTTGCATGTGTATTCATCTTGGATAGCTTTCTTGATTTTATGACAGTTGTCTCAACCGACATTCACGTTCTAGCTTTAGACATCCAGGCTTATATCTCAGGACTGGTTTGAAGTTTCCTGAAATTTTGCATGTGTATAGATCTCACATAACTCTTTATCATATGCAAAACTGGTGGTGCTACCTGCAACCATTCTTGCACAGTGTCCGTCTGTTTGTCTGCCGTGGGATAATATCACTCATATCTTGGCAGTTGTTTGACTTCTCTGCCTAAAATTTTGCATGTATATACTTCTTGGATAGCTTTCTTGATTTTGTGGCAGCTGACGCAACCTACATACACATTTTGGCTGCAGACGTCAATGTTAATATGCAACACACCTCTCTCTATTTTTCCTTTGCCACTCAATCCATGCCTCACTTCACCCATCCCACTCAGGTTTGTGCAGATAAACGTAGTCGCTTGTTGACTACCTGTATTCTAGTTTAAATAGTGTCATCAGTTGCCTTGCTACTGTAAGTTGTGACAGAAGATGGTGTAATGTCGTCATCATGTTGCCTAGCTCCTGTAAGTTGTGAAATGTCATCATGTTGTCTTGCTACTGTAGGTTGTGACATCAGATGGTGTAATGTTGTCATGTTGCCTTGCTACTGTAGGTTATGACATCCGGTGGTGTAAAGGTTTCATCATGAAATGAAAACACTAACTTTATAATCATAAACAGGGATTCCTTGGAACAGGGGAAATAAAATGAGTACTTGATTAAATGGAAATACTGAATATATGATGTTTCCATAGTACATTGAATTTTCTTATCAAGAAATCTTATTCAAATACCTATTCCTACCTTTATAAAAAGTTGGACATATTTTGTTCCAGAGTACTATAAAATATCAAGTTTGTCCTTCTGTAATTTGTAAATATGGGACTGGGTTTACCATGTTTCAATATATGCTATGCAACGCTCTGCCTAGCGTCATATTGACCCTCTGGCATTACGACCAGATTACTGGCGCGCCAGAGTGTCATGACATCTACGTCTGAGGATCACATTATAAGGCCTTATGAAGATGCAAATATTTTTGTCATTTCTGACAACGCTTCATGGGCTACAGGTACACTGTCAATCAACATAAACCAGACCATTCGTTAGCATTTTTTAGCGAACCTGTGAGCTTATGCGATGGTGTGGTGTCGTCCGTCGGCGGTCGTCCGTCGTCCGTCGTCTGTACGTTAACCCATACTGTCTTGAAAACGGCAAGAGGTAGCATCACGAAAGTTTATGCAAAAAATTAGTCCTCTAAAAAACTATATTGGATTTTGCTTATTTTTTGGCTAACTGCATTTTCTTAGATTTAAAAGGGAAAAAGTTAAAAAAGCTTTAAAAATCTTTTTCTCCAAAACTGCTCAGCCAAATTGTCCAATATTTCACAGAAATGATTCCTGGAATAATCTTTCTCAAGTTTGTTCGAATGGCTTAAGTTCTTTGATTTTTGGCCGAGTTAGAGGAAGTTGAACTTATATATAGTCATCTGTCCATAAAAGCATACTAAAATTACAATCTCAGAAACGGCTGGAGCTATCATCACCAAATTTTATGCCAATGTTGTTAACATGAGACATGTCTGAAATTGAGGTATTGGTGGCGCCATCTGCATCGGCCTTTTTTGTACGGGGGTCATCAGTGCTGGTATCATACTGACGGCTACCAAAAACTTCTTCTCTGAAACCATATGGCCAAATAGTTTAATATCACACAGAAATGATCCTAGGGTAGTGCTTTCTGAAGTTTGTTCAAATGGTCTCAGTTCAGTGACTTTTGGCTGAGTAATGGGAAGCTGAATTTAGTCATATGCTGTAACAGCCCACTTTAGCTCAGTGGCTACAAAAATCTTCTCCTCAAAATCCACTGGGCCAAATTCTTAAATCTCACACATTAATAATCCTTAGATGTTGATAATTCAAGTTTGTTCAAATGGTATTGGTTCAGTGACTTTTGGCTGAGTTATGGGAAACTTAACTTAGCAATTTTGCTGTATTTTCCCATATGAGTTATAAACCTGTAAAAATTTTTTTGACTGACCCTACTAAGGCCAATTTGTTTAATATTTTACAAGAATAATCCCCTAAATAATTCTTATAATAATTGTCTTTTATGGTTCCAAAGAATGAATTTTGGCTGAATTATAAAGATTCAATTGAGTCATTTTACCATATATGTAAGCTGTGTGAAGCAGATACATCTAAACTGGCACCAGTTTATCAGCATTTATTACGTCATGCCTCTAGACATTTAGATTTCAGGTTATCTATGGTTAATATTGACAAGAATGTTTTTTATAAAGCTTTTAAAAAATGTAGATTTATGATTTTTAGATATTCCTCATGCCAGGCAATGTTTACAATCACAGTATACAGCTCTCTGTGGGTATATAAAGATGGCTGTACATGGATTATAAATAATTGGTATCCATAGTCAAATTAATTCAAGATTTTGTCATCAGTGAGATGTATCTGTATTACAATTATCATTCAATATGCATCTGTATTAATTTTTAGTTAACTTGTGAGCTAATGCGATGGTGTGACGGCGTTTGTCTTCTGTCCGTTAACCCATACTATTTTGAAAATGATTGGAGCTAGCATCGTGAAATTTAATGCAAAAACTTAGCCATCTGAAAATTTTCTTAAATTTTATAGAGAAAAAGCTAAAAAAAAACCTTTAAAAATCTTCTCCTCCAAAACACTCAAGCAAAATTGTTCAATATTTCACAGAAATAATCTTTTATACCATCTCCCTCAATTTTGTTCCAATTGTTCAAGTTTGGTGAATTTTGGCCGAGTTACAGGAATTGAACTTAGTCATCTGTCCAAAAAAGCATACTAAAATGACAGTCTCAGAAACGGCCAGAGCTATCATCACCAAATTTTTGCCAGTGTTGGTCACATGAGTCATATATGAAATTCAGGTATTGGTGGCGCCACCTGAAATGACCTTTTTTTGACCTCATGGGCACCATGTGATCACTTCATGGGTGTCAAGCCCCTCAGGGCAGGGCCCCTGCATGAGCTTATGCAACAGTGTGGCTACTATTTCAGATTTGGCAACAGGCTAGAGGTCAGTCTGGATCTATTTATAGCTTTGGCAGACTGCCAACTGTATCAGATTAGGCAACAGGTCAAGAGTTCACTCAGTGCAGCCAGGTATGGGTCAGGAGTTTGTGTGTCCCTGCGTTTTTCTCAGGAGGGGTTTGATATATCAGTCTGAAATTGGGCATATGTATATATCTCTGATAGCTTCATTGTATACAAGACTGGTGGTGCCAGCTACAATTTTTTTAGTGTTCTGTGCAACCATGCCAGAATTTCAGCAGAGTTTGTGTAATTGTTTCTTATTCAAATTGTTTAGTACTTGCATTGTTCATATACATGAAAAGAAATGGTCCAGCATTGAAGCATTATACCTGGTGTATTTCCCAATGCACAGGTTCGCATTAGGCCTGTAGGCCTTGTTGTGTACTTTCTAATAATACAAAATATGAGCAAGAATGATCCCGTTTAACCCAGCACATTGATAAACCCCTCGGCATGTTTGTTGAATTTATGACTGCATGAACACAAGCATGGCTCGCACCGGTTACAGGACACAGGCAACTTGCAGGCGGCACAGGAAATGACCAGTGTCCATGGAGACGGTGTTTCAGTTTGAGTTGCCAGCTCACATATATGCTATTGTGTTTATTTACCATTCTAAGCATAATATTGAGATTATGGACCATTTACCACAATATGAATGCAACCAGATGCAAGACCACTGCGATACATTCCCCAATATTACTTGTATCACGACTCAAGTAGGCTTACCAGCCCAATTATCCGATTGCCTACTGAGTCGGGTTGTCACGGCTATGCTCTGCCAATAATTTTACATAATCTAAACCTGACACGATTGCAGTTTGTTTTAAGCAGTGTCTTGTTGCCTTGCTACTCCAGGTTGTGAATCAGGTGGTGTAATGGTGTAATCATGTTGCCTTGCTACTCTAGATGGGGACATAAGGTGGTGTAATGGTGTCAACATAGGTTGTGACATCATATGGTGTAATGTTATCAAGTTGCCTTGCTACTGTAGGTTGTGACATCAGATGGTGTAATGTTATTATTTTGCCTTGTGACATAAGATGGTGTAATGTCATCATGTTGCCTTGCTACTGTTGGTTGTGACATCAGATGGTGTAATGTTGTCATGTTGCCTTGCTACTGTAGGTTGTGACATCAGATGGTGTGATGGTGTCATGTTGCCTTGCTACTGTTGGTTGTGACATCAGATGGTGTAATGTTGTCATGTTGCCTTTCTACTGTAGGTTGTGACATACTGTAGGTTGTGACATCAGATGGTGTAATGTCGTCATGTTGCCTTGCTACTGTTGGTTGTGACATCAGATGGTGTAATGTTGTCATGTTGCCTTGCTACTGTAGGTTGTGACATCAGATGGTGTGATGGTGTCATCATGAAAAAAAAAAAAAAAACCCATTTAACTTTATAATCATAAACAAGAATTTCTTGGAGCAAGGGGAATAAAATGAGTATGATTTAATGGAAACCTTGAATATATGATGTTTCCACAGCACATTGAAGTTTCAAGAATTCTTATTCAAATGCTTGGTAGTACCTTTATAAATAGTGGGACAAATTTCGTTCCAGAGGAACTTGAGAATATCAAGTAAGTCCTTCTGTAATTTGTAAATATGGGACTGGGTTTACCATGTTATCAATATATGCTATGCAGCCCTCTGCCAATATTTTACAAAACTAAACCTTATGTGAGTGCAGTTTGTTTAAAGTTTGTGTCTCTACACATCTTTCATTGCCTATTTTGGGCCTGTTTCTGTTCTCAAGCTATCCTGAAACTTCCCAGTCACCTCATCCATGCTACACTTGCCCATTGCTTGCAATAAAGTTTACTTAAGGTACTCCTTGGAATTGTGTTGCTCCCCTAAAGTGTACAGTTTTTCAATTACGAGGTAGTGCTGTGGGTGCTGAGCACTTGTGACAAATCAAGTTTCTACACACTCAAGAATGACCCATATGAGCAGCAAATATTGTGGCTCCACACAAAATTAAATGGATAAGAATGCAGTGTGTGATTTTACAGAATCATGTGTTTTACTGCACTGTAAATCATATGGTTATCTGCACCTTGGTATTTCTTCAGTCTTGATATGTTCTGACCTCTTTATTTCCTTAATCTTCGTAACTCCTGCACCTTGTTATTTCCTCAGCAAAAGTAAGTCCTGTGTGTTTATATTGTCCTCCACCTCAATATTTCCTTTCAGCTCAGAGATCCACAGTCTTGGTATTTTCATTTATTTAGATATCAATACATGCATCTTACTGTTCAAATTAAAAAAAAATATGGTAATGAATTAAAAAAATTAAACTGTTTTATTTATATTACAAAAATTATATTATGTAAAATGGTATAATATATAATTGTAATTTATAATAATTGTATAAAAATATAAAAATTTACATACCACATGTAATTTATGTAAATGATATTACTTCCTCTATTAGTGATATTACTTTCTATATTTATAGAAGAAAGAGAGGGAGGGAGAGAGATGGTTATGATGGGAGTAGACAGTTGAATTTGGATTTGGGTGCAAGATGGTTAAGAGAGTATACTTTCTGCTGGGTGCACGAGGATCTGTCACAGAAGTGTGATTGCAATGATGGCATTCCCAACAGGATCTCATTAGTCACTGGATAAAACTAACAGGTGAACCAGACCTTATCCCAACAGTTACTGACTGGACCAGAGTCCATTTCAGTTTCTTTGCTAGGTGTCTTGCATTTGACAAATTGTTTCATTTTACAAAAAGTTTTCACTTTGTGCTCTGGATATAGAGGTATAATATGGTCTACAGGGACTGTATGATGTATTGTATTAGGGCTGAAACAGGAACAAATTTTTGGACTCGAGTAACCGATAGGCATTACCCGACTCTGACTCGAGTACTCGTTACCATGGCAACGCTGTAAAGATAAAACGAACATCTGTTTGTGGATGCAAAATATGCATATATTTGATTTTGTGACGGTTTAACTTTATCCCAATGAAGAAACAGATATATGTCATAACAAGACCTCTGTTAATTTGACTAGCATATGTTCAGAGCTCTATGCCAGGCTACAATAATGAATAAATAGGCCTACAGACTGCCCGTATAATTGCAGTATATTCAAATGTGCATATAAATACACGAGTACTCGAGTCCAAATTTTGGAATCGAGTACTCGGTAAGTATTACCCGGACTCGAGTACTCGAGTACTCCTTTCAGCCCTATATTGTATATTGGGTGGCTACCAGATGGAGTAACATCAGCCACATTTCCTGTACACAGGAACAGGAAAAAATGACTATTCTCCAAGCTCTGGTGCAGTTGCATCTTACTCTTACTGATGATGCTAAGTTGTAACAGTTTAAACAGTAGGAGCAGCATTCCTCTGTTAAACTGCTGCTAGCCACTCCTTTTTTCTAATCTCTCAGTCATCTTCATCTTACTGACTGATCAGAGTGAGTTGTAGCAGCTTAAACAACACAAGCATCAGACAGTGGGAGAAGCATTCTTCTGTTACACTGTTCACCTCTCCTCTCCTGTACTCCAAGCTCCATGTCATCTGCTTCTTACTGTGACTGATCACACTGAGGTTTAGCAGCTTAAACAACCAAAGCATCAGGCAGTGGGAGCAGCATTCCTCCATAATACAGCTGTTCCCCACTCCTTTTTTCCAAGCTCTCGGTCATCTTCATCTTTCTGGCTGATCACACGAGTTGTAGCAGCTTAAACAAAACAAGCATCAGACAACGGGAGCAGCATTCCTCTGAAATACAGCTGTACTCCACTCTATTTCTCCAAGCTCTCAGTCATCTTCATGTTCCTGGCTGATCATACTGAGTTAAAGCAGCTTAAACAATTCAAGCGTAAGACAGTTGGAGCAGCATTCCACTGAAATACAGCTGATCATACTAAGTTGTAGCAGCTTAAAAAACTCGAGCATAAGACAGTTGGAGCATTCATAATATTGCTGTTCTCCTCCCCCTGCAAGACTAACAGTATGGGTTAGGCCCCTGCAGAGCATATGTCTTTATTGCTTGCCGGAATCAAAGATTTCGGCAAGCATATTACTCAGTTGCGTATGTCTGTTTGTCTGTTTGTTGCTTGCCGGAATCAAAGATTTCGGCAAGCATATTACTCAGTTGCGTATGTCTGTTTGTCTGTTTGTTGCTTGCCGGAATCAGAGATTTCGACAAGTATGTTGATCAGTCCCGTATGTTTGTTTGTTTGTTTGCATATAAAGTTGTCCGTGCACTACAGGCCACAATTTTGCTGCAATTGCCTTTAAACTTATACAGATGTAATATGATCGTCCAGAATAGAAGCCTATTGTTTTTGGTCATAATCGGTCAAAGGTCAAATTCAAGGTCATCAATAGGCCTCAAAATTGTCTATCCTTCATATCTTTGTTAAAAATAACCGTAGCCACTCAAACTGTAGCCCGTTTTATTTGCCACTGCATGGCCACTTCCAACACTGCAAAATTGCCTCTTTTCGCTGTTACCATGGTTACGCAATTTTGGGGAGAAATCATGGAATTTTGTGATATTTTTCAAATTTGCAGCAATCGTACTGATTCTGAGATATTTTATGTAACATAAGAATATCTCGAAATTGTTTTTTCAGATTTTGGAAATGGCCGCCAGGGGGCGATGCAGATGAAAAAACATGAAAATTTGTTTTGGTGCTATACCTCCAGAACTATTAAACATTGGGTCATTTCCATCACAGCACCTTAAACTAGGGTCCATGGGCTTATTTTTGCGCATAGGTGCCAAAGTGCGCTATTGCCAGATTTCTCTATTTTTGGGGTAAAACTTTTGAATTTTCAAAATATGCAGTTTTCAGCTTCTAACTCTGTCAGTTTTTATGCTAGAGAGGTCAAACTTTTTGCATCTTGTAGCCCTTGGTGAGTTCTCGGTGATCCAATCAAAAATCTTGCAAAATCTCGCACCGTTTCTCGTCGAATGATATTTTTGCGATTTCACGGTGACATGCCCTATGTTGATCAGTCCCGTATGTTTGTTTGTTTGTTTGCATATAAAGAGAGCGAGAAGCGAAACCCGTTTTGAAAGGGTCAAGATCCCAGGTTCGGCACGCCGGCGCTATATATGTGGGAAGGGGGTGGCAGCCGAGAGCTGCTATCAGGCGATGGAGAGGCCGCCCGGCGCAGATGGGTGCGTGTGCTGCTGTCTGCGCACCAAAGTGGTCCTGAACAAATTGCTTGTGGTGTTCGGAGATGACAGGCTGTTGGTGCGGTGGTACCGGTCTGTTGTTCCTGGTGCCCGGCCCCGGTTGAACGGGGACTCGGGCGGCGATTTGCGAGTGAGTTCGGAAAGACTGTTATCATTCTGCGGGGGCATCCCCGCGCTCGGTCAAGTTGACAGTAGCTATCTGGTTGATCCTGCCAGTAATCATTTTTTTACAGGAAATCATAGGGCGCCCTGAAACGCTTGAGACTTTGTCATTTTTTTTCAGGAAATCATAGGGCGCCCCGAAACGCTTGGGACTTTGTGATTTTTTTACAGGAAATCATAGGGCGCCCTGAAACGCTTGGGACTTTCATTTTTAGCTCAGCTGACTATAAGTCATCTGAGCTATAGTCATGGTCCATTGTCCGTCGTCCGTCCGTCTGTTTGTCCGTCCGTCCGTCTGTCTGTCTGTCCGTCCGTAAGACTGGCACGTTTCGACACCGTTGGACCTACGAATCTGAATTTCGGCATACAGTTAGATGTCCCCATAATGTCCTACCATGCCAAAAATTGGGTCAATAGGACTTCGTTCCTTTGAGATATTAAGGAAAAACCTCAATTTTTTATTAGAAATCGATTTTCACACTTCAGGACTGCCTAATATCAAAACCACTCATCTGGTTTTCTTCATATTT
This sequence comes from Sipunculus nudus, assembly GCA_026874595.1. NCBI lineage: Eukaryota > Metazoa > Annelida > Sipuncula > Golfingiida > Sipunculidae > Sipunculus > Sipunculus nudus. Next base: position 21,023,515 of record CM049309.1, on the reverse strand, counting down.
ACCATAAATATTCCTCTATATAGTTCCCATGTACATGCCAGATATTAAGTCAGTATTATATAATTTAAAAAAGTTATTGGCCCAAACATAATGCACTTTGTAAAAAAATCAGGAAATATTTTGTCACTTAAGACCCAAAGTGTTAAAGGTAGGGACTTTTTTCCAGTAATACAACTTTAATTAATCAAAATTTAATTGTATACCAAAAATTAGATCAAAATCTGTTAAATTTTTTTAAATATTGGCAAAAATATAAAATTGGTACCTTAAATTTTGCCCAACTTTGGCCATGGCACGTTTTTTTCCTGTAAGTACTGTGGATTTAATTTTCACACCATGTATACATAAGGATTTAATCTGTTAAAATCTGAAATTTGAAAATAAAAGCTGCAAAATTAGGCTAGTTATGAATTTTTTTGGAGGCTCTTGAAGTATTCCCTTACATTGTCAAGCAGTCCACTTTGATGACTGTAGGTCATTCAGTGCACATCTCTATGCTCCCCAGGCTGTTGACATAATTTTAGATGTCCCCAAAATCTCCTACCATACCGAAAATTGGGTCATTAGGACTTTGTTCCTTCGAGATATTAGGGAAAAAAACTCCGTTTTCCATAAAAAAAAAGCCATTGTTACACTTCAAGGCTGCCTAATATCAAAACCACTGATCTGTTTTTGATCGTATTTAGTATTCACATTCTTTTATACATTTTCTATGAACATACCAAAAATTAGGTCAGTATTGAGTATTATTTTGAAGTTGTGGGCCAAAACATAATGCAATTTTTTAAAAAATCAGGAAATATATTTACTCACATGAGAATTGCTGAACCTAGAGACCTTTTTTCAGGAATATAACTTTATTTAATCAAAATTCAATTGTTAACCCAAAATTAGATCTGAATTTTGCAAATTTTTCAAGTTATTAGCATAAATAAAAAACAATACCTTAAATTTTGTCCAACTTTGGCACTGTTGATTTAATTTTCCCAGCATATATGCATAAGGATTTAATCTTTTAAAATCTGAACTTTCAAAAGAAATTGATTGGAATGAATAGCTTTTATTCATGTTTTCACACACCATGTCAAGTGTTGTTTACATCTAGCCCACCTAGTAGTACAGCCTTCACTTGCATTATGTAACCCACCCCAGGCAGCTTACCTTGGCCCAGCTTGACCACTACTAGCAGGCTTCCCCTCGCCCTGCACTCACCCCCCCCCCCCCCCAGCTGGTGCATAAACTAGATGAATGTTATAATTTTTCTGTATTTTATTTTATTCTTGGACATGCTACATTTTAGATTTTGTATTGAACCACCAGGGTTACAATGATTAAAGTGTACATTTAATTGTGTCCACAAAGTGGTGTATTGCTGTGAAAGTCTGGATGTTCATGAGATAAGTAATTCCTTATTTCAGAAGAGTAAAAACTTCACCAGGTGTGAAATTGACTATTAATTCCAGTAATTAATTAAAACTGGGATAGTAATTAGCACAATGATATTGTTTGTCCCTAATTCAACCAACAGTGTGTATACTTTATTTGAAAAGATGTTTTATTTTGTCAAATTTACTTTTATTTTATTTTGGTGAATAAAATTGAGCATGTCCTGAAAACTCCAATATGCAAAACTTTTTAATAGTGATTCAAGGAATATTCTTGTAGATGCCATGTTGTGGCATTATTTTCTTTTAAAATCAGTTAAAACATTTATGATTTAAAAATAATAAAATATATGTGTATGCATAATATGACCCAATGTTTTTTCCTCTGTATATATAATGATTGCAACTTTTGCAACAATTCTAATATTTTAACTTATATTTTCAGGTTTTTTAATTAAAAATTTATAAACCTGTAAATAAAAAAAAAGATACAGATAAAAACTTCTTAATGGAAAAAGTGGATCTGCTTAAAAAAATAGGATTATATATAAACTTAAATGCATTATTCTCTTGAAAGTGAAATAAAGGTATTAGTCCATTCTGTCCACTTGCCTGTCCATCTGTAAATTTTCGTATGCAACACAGTATCTCAAAACTTTTACTGTTTTTCTTCATGACAGTCTTGTCAGAGTATTAGTTTGCAATCATATATTTAGAACTTTACTATAACCAAGTAGGAGGGCCCCTTTCCTCTTAGCTTTTCATATTCTTATATAAATGAAAAACATTACAATAGAATATTTCTACATCCACCTTCGTGCTGCCCTCACTTTTCCCTTCTCCGAACCCCATCCCAAAGTCAGCCTCAGTAAGCAAGAACAAGATGAATCAGATATATTCATACTTTAATATTTTGTATAACTATTCGTCCATAGGTACCTATGTACATGCCAGAAATTATGTCAATATTGTGTAATATGTAGACATAGTGGGCATCACAATAATGTACCTTGTCAAGACTAAAGAGATATTGTGTCATACAGTCACATATTCATAAATCACTTCATCAGCATAGTTAATCATAACATCATATCTGTCAAATTGAACGCTTGCAGACTACCATACACTTTAGATCCTTCAACAAATAGCCTTATCATCTACTACTGCTTATTACTGCTGTCATTGCATTCATATTTGCTCAAATATATCACAATTTTCAACCCCTCCTAAATAAATAAAAAATAAACCACTTTATTTGACTCTATTAATCCATCAGTCAGGTAATTTCATTTATCATTTACTCACATATTACATTACATTCCTTTATAATAGCCCAACATGTACATGATATTCATAAGCTTTATCGACTCGATATAGTATCACAGTGGAGAAACATTTATAGTCCAATCACGATCAGCTGAGCACCGTGACCCATGGGTCCCTTGTTTTTACACGAAATCATAGGGCGCCCCGAAATCCCTTGGACCTGTCATTTTTCACAAGGACGCCTAGGAACAGAGACAATGAAGTGGGTTGTATAACATACACAAAAAGCTTTTGTCTGCAGACAAGAGTTAGTTCTTTCGTTGCTTTCTGCATCAATTTTATGTCATATGAGCGGCTGCCCATCCACACAGCTCTAATGGAATCATGCCCTCCGCTATATCAGTACAATTCCTCCCATAAAATAAGTTTCTTGTGCGATTTGTGAAATGTTCTGTTTTATATGTAGTTAACTTGCCCCGTAGATAACCTTTCGCGACCTCTGCGTTTTTGTTCACGGTCCCTGTTTCGGGTAATGGAATAGCACGAGTTCTCGACCCGTTAAACAGTTTATATAGACCATACCCCGTCCTGTCTTCTGTTTGTGTGATACTTGAACGGCCACCCTCCCACACCGCTCTCTGGGATCGGGCCCACATCTCTTATTCACTGACGATTCCAACCCACAAGTTTTTTTTTGTAAATTATACTTATAATTTCACCGAACAGTCTTAATATTATTAAGTTCTGCCTCATCCTGCATTCGGGCCTTCAAAGAAGCACCCCACGCACATAATAAAAGCTTCTGCAAGGAGCTCTACATCTTATTGCTCCGAGACCACATAAAGTCCATCTGTTTATAGACCGTGCCCCGTCCGGTCTTCTGTTTGTGTGATACGTGAACGGCCGCCCTCCCACATCTCTCTGGAATCGGGCCCACATTTCTCATTCACTGACGATTGCAACTCACAAGTTTTTTTGTGTAAATTGCACTTATAATTTCACCGAACAGTCTTAATATTATTAAGTTCTGCCACATCCTGCATTCGGGCCTTCAAGGAAGCACCCTACGCACATAATAAAAGCTTCTGCAAGGAGCTCTACATCTTCTTGCTCCGAGACCACATAAAGTCCATCAGTTTATAGACCGTGCCCCGTCCTGTCTTCTGTTTGTGTGATACGTGAACGGCCGCTCTCCCACACCGCTCGCTGGAATCGGGCCCACATCTCTTATTCACTGATGATTCCTACCCACAAGTTTTTTTTTGTAAATTGCACTTATAATTTCACTGAACAGTCTTAATATTATTAAGTTCTGCCACATCCTGCATTCGGGCCTTCAAAGAAGCACCCTACGCACATAATAAAAGCTATTGCAAGGAGCTCTACATCTTCTTGCTCCGAGACCACATAATGTCCATCAGTTTATAGACCGTGCCCCGTCTGATCTTCTGTTTATGTGATACGTGAACTGCTGCCCTCCCACATTGCTCTCTGGAATCGGGTCCACATCTCTTATTCATGGAAGATTCCAACCCACAAGTTTTTTTTTGTAAATTGCACTTATTATTTCATCGAACAGTCTTAATATTATTAAGTTCTGCCACATCCTGCATTCGGGCCTTCAAGGAAGCACCCCACGCACATAATAAAAGCTTCTGCAAGGAGCTTCACCTTATCCTGCTCCGAGACCACATAAAGTCTATCAGTTTATAGACCGTGCCCTGTCCGGTCTTTTGTTTGCTTATAAAAGCTTCTGCAAGGAGCTTCACCTCATCCTGCTCTGAGGCCACATAAAGTCCATCAGTTTAGAGACTGTGCTCCGTCCGGTCTTTTGTTTGCTTATAAAAGCTTCTGCAAGGAGCTTCACTTTGTAAATTACTTTATTTTGTAAATTACGCGAGAGATCACCTTTGGGTCTGTGGTTTTTGTGCGACCTAATGATTGCACAATTTGTCAATTACTGTGCTTTCCAATAGCGGGAAAACTCACTTATCATTGCATATAACAGGTTTTTTTGTTTTTTATTTTATTTTTTTTCGTGGTTTTTAAAAACAAGTGTCATCTGGTGCGTAATGCTTCCTGGATTTGCTTACTTGTTTTTGCAATTCCTCCCTTAAAATAAGTTTTTTGTGCGATTTGTGAAATATTGTTTAATATGTAGTTAACTTGCCCCGTAGATAACCTTTCGCGACCTCTGCGTTTTTATTCACGGTCCCTGTTTCGGGTAATGGAATAGCACTAGTTCTCGACCTGTCAAACAGTTTATATAGACCGTGCCCCTTCCTGTCTTCTGTTTGTGTGATACTTGAACGGCCACCCTCCCACACCGCTCTCTGGAATCAGGCCCACATCTCTTATTCACTGACGATTCCAACCCACAAGTTTTTTTTTTGTAAATTTCACTTATAATTTCACCGAACAGTCTTAATATTATTAAGTTCTGCCACATCCTGCATTCGGGCCTTCAAGGAAGCACCCTACACACATAATAAAAGCTTCGGCAAGGAGCTCTATATCTTCTTGCTCCGAGACCACATAAAGTCCATCATTTATAGACCTAGCCCCGTCCCGTCTTCTGTTTGTGTGATACATGAACGGCCGCCCTCCCACACCTGTCTGGAATCGGGCCCACATCTCTTATATACTGACAATTCCAACCCACAAGTTTTTTTGTGTAAATTGCACTTATAATTTCACCGAACAGTCTTAATATTATTAAGTTCTGCCACATCCTGCATTGGGGCCTTCAAGGAAGCACCCTACGCACATAATAAAAGCTTCTGCAAGGAGCTCTACATCTTCTTGCTCCGAGACCACATAAAGTCCATCAGTTTATAGACCGTGCCCCGTCCTGTCTTCTGTTTGTGTGTTACGTGAACGGCCGCTCTCCCACACCGCTCGCTGGAATCGGGCCCACATCTCTTATTCACTGATGATTCCTACCCACAAGTTTTTTTTTGTAAATTGCACTTATAATTTCACTGAACAGTCTTAATATTATTAAGTTCTGCCAAATCCTGCATTTGGGCCTTCAAAGAAGCACCCCACGCACATAATAAAAGCTTCTGCAAGGAGCTCTACATCTTCTTGCTCCAAGACCACATAATGTCCATCAGTTTATAGACCGTGCCCCGTCTGACCTTCTGTTTGTGTGATACGTGAACGGCTGCCCTCCCACATTGCTCTCTGGAATCGGGCCCACATCTCTTATTCACGGACGATTCCAACCCACAAGTTTTTTTTTGTAAATTGCACTTTTTATTTCATCGAACAGTCTTAATATTATTAAGTTCTGCCACATCCTGCATTCGGGCCTTCAAGGAAGCACCCCACGCACATAATAAAAGCTTCTGCAAGGAGCTTCACCTCATCCTGCTCCGAGACCACATAAAGTCTATCAGTTTATAGACCGTGCCCTGTCCGGTCTTTTGTTTGCTTATAAAAGCTTCTGCAAGGAGCTTCACCTCATCCTGCTCTGAGGCCACATAAAGTCCATCAGTTTAGAGACCGTGCCCCGTCCGGTCTTTTGTTTGCTTATAAAAGCTTCTGCAAGGAGCTTCACTTTGTAAATTACTTTATTTTGTAAATTACGCGAGAGATCACCTTTGGGTCTGTGGTTTTTGTGCGACCTAATGATTGCACAATTTGTCAATTACTGTGCTTTCCAATAGCGGGAAAACTCACTTATCATTGCATATAACAGGTTTTTTTGTTTTTTATTTTATTTTTTTTCGTGGTTTTTAAAAACAAGTGTCATCTGGTGCGTAATGCTTCCTGGATTTGCTTACTTGTTTTTGCAATTACTCCCTTAAAATAAGTTTTTTGTGCGATTTGTGAAATATTGTTTCATATGTAGTTAACTTGCCCCGTAGATAACCTTTCGCGACCTCTGCGTTTTTATTCACGGTCCCTGTTTCGGGTAATGGAATAGCACTAGTTCTCGACCTGTCAAACAGTTTACATAGACCGTGCCCCTTCCTGTCTTCTGTTTGTGTGATACTTGAACGGCCACCCTCCCACACCGCTCTCTGGAATCAGGCCCACATCTCTTATTCACTGACGATTCCAACCCACAAGTTTTTTTTTTGTAAATTTCACTTATAATTTCACCGAACAGTCTTAATATTATTAAGTTCTGCCTCATCCTGCATTCGGGCCTTCAAAGAAGCACCCTACACACATAATAAAAGCTTCGGCAAGGAGCTCTATATCTTCTTGCTCCGAGACCACATAAAGTCCATCTTTTTATAGACCTAGCCACGTCCCGTCTTCTGTTTGTGTGATACATGAACGGCCGCCCTCCCACACCTGTCTGGAATCGGGCCCACATCTCTTATATACTGACAATTCCAACCCACAAGTTTTTTTGTGTAAATTGCACTTATAATTTCACCGAACAGTCTTAATATTATTAAGTTCTGCCACATCCTGCATTGGGGCCCCAAGGAAGCACCCTACGCACATAATAAAAGCTTCTGCAAGGAGCTCTACATCTTCTTGCTCCGAGACCACATAAAGTCCATCAGTTTAGAGACCGTGCCCCGTCCTGTCTTCTGTTTGTGTGTTACGTGAACGGCCGCTCTCCCACACCGCTCGCTGGAATCGGGCCCACATCTCTTATTCACTGATGATTCCTACCCACAAGTTTTTTTTTGTAAATTGCACTTATAATTTCACTGAACAGTCTTAATATTATTAAGTTCTGCCAAATCCTGCATTTGGGCCTTCAAAGAAGCACCCCACGCACATAATAAAAGCTTCTGCAAGGAGCTCTACATCTTCTTGCTCCGAGACCACATAATGTCCATCAGTTTATAGACCGTGCCCCGTCTGATCTTCTGTTTGTGTGATACGTGAACGGCTGCCCTCCCACATTGCTCTCTGGAATCGGGCCCACATCTCTTATTCACGGACGATTCCAACCCACAAGTTTTTTTTTGTAAATTGCACTTATTATTTCATCGAACAGTCTTAATATTATTAAGTTCTGCCACATCCTGCATTCGGGCCTTCAAGGAAGCACCCCACGCACATAATAAAAGCTTCTGCAAGGAGCTTCACCTCATCCTGCTCCGAGACCACATAAAGTCTATCAGTTTATAGACCGTGCCCTGTCCGGTCTTTTGTTTGCTTATCAAAGCTTCTGCAAGGAGCTTCACTTTGTAAATTACTTTATTTTGTAAATTACGTGAGAGATCACCTTTCGGTCTGTGGTTTTTGTGCGACCTAATGATCGCACAATTTGTCAATTACCGTGCTTTCCAATAGCGGGAAAACTCACTTATCATTGCATATAACAGGTTTTTTTGTTTTTTATTTTATTTTTTTTCGTGGTTTTTAAAAACAAGTGTCATCTGGTGCGTAATGCTTCCTGGATTTGCTTACTTGTTTTTGCAATTCCTCCCTTAAAATAAGTTTTTTGTGCGATTTGTGAAATATTGTTTTATATGTAGTTAACTTGCCCCGTAGATCACCTTTCGCGATCTGGGCGTTTTTGTTCACGGTCAGTGTTTCGGGTAATGGAATAGCACGAGTTCTCGACCTGTCAAACAGTTTATATAGACCGTACCCCGTCCGGTCTTCTGTTTGTGTGATACGTGAACGGCCGCCCTCCCACATTGCTCTCTGGAATCAGGCCCACATCTCTTATTCACTGACGATTCCAACCCACAAGTTTTTTTTGTAAATTGCACTTATAATTTCACCGAACAGTCTTAATATTATTAAGTTCTGCCACATCCTGCATTGGGGCCTTCAAGGAAGCACCCCACGCACATAATAAAAGCTTCTGCAAGGAGCTTCACCTCATCCTGCTCTGAGACCACATAAAGTCCATCAGTTTAGAGACCGTGCCCTGTCCGGTCTTTTGTTTGCTTATAAAAGCTTCTGCATTGAGTTATACCTCATCCTGCTCCGAGACCACCTTTAAAGTCACCTTTAATTGCACAGGGGTGAAACTGTCTAATAAAGGTTTGTATCTGTCCCCTCCCCTCTGGACAAGTTCCTCAATATCCTTTTTTAGAAGTTTACCCGACAGGTGGTCACGGCCCTCACCTTGTGCGCCGATACATGCAAAAGTAAAAGCCTTTGTATAAAAGCAGGTCTTTTTTGGATTAAGATCAAAAGATAAACCACCCCGTGAAAGCGACACTTACAAAGACAACATGGTTGTGGTTCTCTTGTTTAACTTGATGATACTCCGCCATCCTTAGATTGCATACATCACCCGCCCTCTTGGCGTTTAGAAAAATCGTCCGGAGCATCAGGTGGTTTCGTGCCTTGGCAAATGCGGCTTTGGTCTTCTTTTTCTCGGGCAGCTCATCCCACGTTTTCACCAGGGCTTCCGATTCCCTTGCCACCCCAGATTCTAAGTACTTCTCTACCATATCTATGGGAATTTCAGTGCCTGTTAAAACAGAAACCAAAGGTCACGAAATTAGTCTTATTTACCTAAATAATATGGAGTATGGTTCAGACATATTGATAAATAAACATTTCACGGACCCTCCGGTCTAGGTCCTCAGAGGTCTTCTTTTTGGCGACAGCTGTCGTTCAATCTTGGATATACTGTGCCAATGAAGTGATGCTGTCAAGGTTGGACCATCCCTGAAGCACGCTTGGGGACTTCATGAGCCACGCCATGAACTTTTTGGCTGAGCTGAGATAATTTACTATAGTGCCGGAGGTATACTGGGAATGCCATTTCGATATAAGCCCTTCGGCATCCCCGATGGAATTGAATCTCATCACGTGCACCTTGGTGAAGACTTCCTCTTCATTGAGCAGAGCTGAGAGCAGTCGCGAGACCTTCCCGCAATGCTCTCTCGCCTCGCCCTCTGTGTGCTCCGCCCTCGGTACGCTTCGCAGATGCTCATCAAACTGTCGCATCATTTGTTCCAGCTCTGTCTCCTGAAATGAGAGAGCCACAAGTCAATGTAAAATACACAAATGTAAAGGGTTTATGATCCTCGTACATTTTGCAATCAGTACAGCTCACCTCTTGCGATGGTCCCTCGGGGGAAACCTCGGCTACTTCCCGCTGGGCGTAAATCTCTTTGAACGCGTCTGTGCTCTTTTTCAACTTGTGGACTTGCACCAGATGTTGGTCCAGCCGGGTGAGGTTTGCCCCGCACAATTGACACAAGTGTCTGCAAGAGTGGGTATAATAGAGATATTGCAATATGAGTTGTTTCAGCCATATATATATAAGACACGCATTGGTGACAATGACTTCTTGAAACAATATTTCTTCTTATTCTGACTAATATGCAAATACTAGACAGATTTTAAGCAATCATGTTGTTATGATTATGTGTGCTGTGTAGATGAAATGAGCTGTACACATATACCACTAAAATTATTAGCTCAGCTGACAATAAGTCATCTGAGCTATAGTCGTGGTCCATTGTCCGTCGTCCGTCCGTCTGTCCGTCCGTCCGTCCGTCCGTCCGTAGATGTGGCACGTTTTGAAACCGTAAGACCTAGGAATCCAAAATTCAGCATAATGTTAGATGTCCCCAAGATCTCCTACCAAGCCGAAAACTGGGTCTTTGCGACTTCGTTCCTTTGAGAAATTAAGGAAAAACCTCAATTTTTTATTAAAAACCTATTTTCACACTTCAGGACTGCCTAATATCAAAACCACTCATCTGTTTTCCCTCATATTTACCATAAATATTCTTCTATATAGTTCTTATGTACATGCCAGAAATTATGTCTGTATTATATAATTTAAAAAAGTTATGGGCCCAAACATAATGCATTTTGTAAAAAATCAGGAAAGATATTTGATCACTTAACACAAAACTTGTTAAAGCTATGGACTTTTTTTCCAGTAATATAACTTTAATTTATCAAAATTAAATTATATACCCAAAATTAGATCAAAATCTTTTAAATTTTTTTAAATATTAACAAAAATAAAAAATTGGTACCTTAAATTTTGCCCAACTTTGACCATGGCACGTTTTTTTACTGTAAGTACTCTGGATTTAATTTTCTCAGCATGTTTTTGTTAGCATTTTGTCTGTTAACACCAAAAATTTGAAACCAGTTGATCAAAAACTGTAGATTTTATTCAAGTTTTCAAGCACCATGTAACAAATTGTTTACATCAAGCTAGTGTTATGCAGTTTGCAAGAGCTCAGCTCCCCAGCTTCAGCTCTCAGTTCCTAAAATTTGGCATACAATTAGATGTCTCCAAAATTCCCTACCATGCCAAGAATTTGGTCACTAGGACTTAATACCTTCGAGATATTAATGAAAAACTTCATTTTTCCATTAAAAACCCATTGTTACACTTCAAGACTGCCTAATGTCAAAACCACTGATGTGACTTTAATCATATATAATATACATATTTTTCTATACATTCTCTATGCATATGCCAGAAATGATGTCAGTATTGCGTAATTGTTTTAAGTTATGGGCCCAAACATAATGCACTATGTAAAGAAATATATTTACTCCCTTAACAAGGGGATTGCTGAAGCTAGAGTTTTTTTGCCAGGGATGTAACATTATTTAATCAAGATTCAATTGAATACCCCAAATTAGTCCTGAATTTTCAAATTTTATATGTTATTAGTATAAATATAAAATTAGTACCTTAAATTTTGCCCAACTTTGACCATGGCACATTTGTTTCCTGTGAGCACGGTTGATATAATTTTCATATCATGCACACAAGGATTTCAGCTTTTTAGTTTAGAAAGCTGAAAGAAATTGGCCAAAAATTGGAGCTTTTATTAATGTTTTTATGAGACCATGTCAGACTTTAACTCTCTCCAGCCCCTCTTGAGTCACCTGTATGTTGACCTTGTTGAAGTTTCAGCAAATTATGCATGCTTGAGGCGAGCCATACACTGTTGCAGGTAGGCAGCTTATGGCCAGCCACAGTTGATCCAGGTGTCCTACCCAACTCATCTAGTAGTTTTAACCAACAACATAACAATTAACAATAAATTAATAAATTTTTATTGTTTTTTAATAACAAATTAAAGAAAAATAAAAAAGAATTTGTTAGTTTATAATAACAGGAAATCAGCTTGCAGTTACTGATGATAAAAGAATCTTGTATCGATGGATAGAGTCACCTATGGTATTTTTCAGTTCAATTTTAATGATAAAAAAGTAAATCATATTATTCATTACTAATCATTAGGGATCATATGAAGGAAATTAATGATAGACAAAGATGCAGTTGATATTATTAATCTAGATTCCTACTGTGTCTAGTGTGTACATTGATGTGAAATTAGTCAAAAATGAATATATTACATTTTTTTTTTTTAATATAAATAAAAGCCATAAAACCAGGTACTTTTGATCATAATTTAAATGTGTGAATTTTGTATATTCTGGATTCTCAACATAATTGTTTGGTGAAAACTGAATAAATGCCAGTAATGGTGGGAAAACTTTGCAGTTGTATTTAAATACAAATATGAATATGTACTCCATTATAAAATGTCTTGCATAAAGAATTGGAATTCAGGTAAAAATGAAAGTATATGAATACCAGTGCAAATACTTTCAAAATGTATTCATGAATGCATTCATGAATATATTCTTTAATATTATTTTAATAATCATTTCAGTTATATTTCATTTTAAAAAATCATAAGATTCTCTTATTATTTTTAATAAAAATTATATCTGGGACAATATTTGTAATTTTTTTTTAATAAATAGTTAAACTCTTATATCATTTGTTCTGCTTATAAGTTATATGGCCAAGTCAAAATCTGTGTGACAATAGTACTCCATTTGTTAATAAAATAAATGAAATCAATCCTCTTCCTTGTCTCCAAAGATAATATCATTATCATACATAAGCTAAACACCAACAACTCATAATAAAGCTTATATTTATTACCACACCAAACCAGCATATGCCTCATTCCTAAATCATATTTTTTAATCATATATAACAGCTGAGCGCCGTGACCCATAGATCCCTTGTTTATACTGTCATTACTTGTCCGATGTTTTGAGATATACAAACCGTGTATATGTTCTTTTTCCAGGGCGGCGAGACTCCTTTTCTTCTCGCAAGTACTGGTCTTTCCTCCACTGGGGAAGGTCAGCATGACAGTGCTCAATATGTCGCCCAAGCCAACGCACTTTCCCTTGACCCCGGGCGCTGCCTTGGAACACCCCTGTGGGTAACAAGGCGACGTCGCCTCACTGGCTGGCTGTCATCCTCTTGTGATTCTGAGGACTCTGGTTGGGCTTCGTGCTCGGAAGCATCACTGTGTGCGGTTTGCACCTGCCAGGTATTATGACCAATATCGCTGTCGTCGCCCGATTGCATAAGCTCTGAGCACTCTGGTTGGGCTTAGTGCTCAGAAGCATCACTGTGTGCGGTTTGTGAAGGTGCCGGCATAGACATCCCATCATCATCAGAGTGAGTGGCTTTCACATTATACCGATGCAAGTAAAATATGCCTGATTCTGAACTTTCTGACAAGCCTGTCCCTTGATCAGACAAAGCAACGCTTTCAGGAGATTGTGTTGTCCATATAGGACTGAGTGTAGGCATGGGCCTGTCAACAGCGTCACTATCACCAGATGACCCCAGGCGCTGCCCTGGAACGCCCCTGTGGGTAACAAGGCGACGTCGCCTCACCGGCTGGCTGTCGTCCTCTTGTGATTCTGAGCACTCTGGTTGGGCTTCGTGCTCGGAAGCATCACTGTGTGCGGTTTGTGAAGTGCCGCCATCGACACCCGCCAGGTATTATTATAAATAGAGCTGGCGTCGCTCGATTGCATAAGCTCTGGCGGTAGTTCCCCGTTTTCAGACCCGCTGCTAACAATGGGGTAACCAGTGGGAGGACTATCATTCCATGCAAAATCGGAGAAACATTGAGATGTTAAGTAAGTAGTACTATCCCCGGCTTCTGCGGCAATGTTGCACGGGGATGACATGCCATCATCATCAGAGTGAGTGGCTTTCACGTCATACCGACGCAAGTAAAATTTGCCTGATTCTGAACTTTCCGACAAGCCTGTCCCTTGATCAGACAAAGCAACGCTTTCAGGCGATTGTGTTGTCCATATAGGACTGAGTGTAGGCATGGGCCTGTCAACAGCCTCACTATATGCATCGTGTGTGGGTCCCATGGGAGTTTAATGGGGCATAAAAGGATCAATTTTCGTCACATTTACACGTGAGACAACTTTTTCCTGACCCTCACTGATACGGGTCACAGTGTGCGTTTCGAACCTTTCTTCGAATTTAATGTGTCTTTGTCCTTGATACCTGGGAGCTCCCAGCTACTCCCACCAAGTTCACTATCTTGACCTGTGAGAAGAGACGCTCTTCGCCGCCCTGTAGACAGTAAATGTACCGCGTTTGTCCATCATCATGGTACACAGTCTTGGTCCTCTGGTAAGCCCTTTCGCCCCTTCGCTGCTGCCTTTGGAGGTGCTGGCAGTACAGTCTAGTTTTCACCATAGTTTATTCTGAAAAGACACAAACAAATGGTTAAAATCCACATTATAAATAAAATAGTGTTGCTTACCTCGTAAGCGTGTGTCATGTAGGTTGCATCAAACATAATACATGCTTGCACATTTCCTGATTTCCCTTTACAGCGTCCAACTGTCGGAGGTAATCCCCTTAAAAGGTTCACTGATACGACGTGAGATCGCCCCAGGCTAGAAGCAGGTATCAGGAAGAGTGCAACTGGCTAGCTGTGATGAAGCTCCTTTATATGGTTTGACTAAAAGGCAGCACATGTACCTCTCTGCTGGATCTCAGTTTCTTGCACAGAAGGTAAATGTGCGGGTCAGTTTATCCCAGCCCTGCACGTTGGCTTTTTTATCAGAATCCCAAGTACCAAAAAATAACAACGGAACTGCGTTTGAAAAATTAAGTGACACTGCTTGAAGGGCTTTTCTCTTGAAGGCAAAGATCGAAATTACCAAGCATGAAAAATAAAAAGTAGGCCTAAACTTGGACGTCCGGAAAACCTTTTGCGGCGAAAGCATACGTGAGCGGGAGCTTGCGTGAGAAAGGTATAACCTTAAGTGACGAAACCGGGGATGGGACCAGTTGTCAAGAATCTGTAAAGGTATAAAACTAGTAAATATTCTTGACATTTGTTTACATTTCGTTAAATATGAGAAACTAGCTTACCAGTGTGACTGCTGTCTTCTGGAATAAGAAAGTCGTCACCCTGGATACATCAATACCTTCGTCCTCAGTGAACTGCCCCCATGCAGTGTTGAGTCCCTTGTTTAAGGATGAGGCGGTTATTTGCCCTCCATTACGGGATGTGAACAAATAAAGGCTTGGTGTGGAAGGGTGCATTTGTTTTACTGCGTGTCCAGCAGTTTCCATAATGGACCGTAGATATTCACACGGCACATGGTGCTCGCCTGCACCTTGTGTGCTGATACCTGCAAATCCAAAAAAAGCTCTATTAAAAAAATAGCTTTTTCAAGTTACAAGTTACAAGATAAATCATCAGGTGAAAGTGACACTCATGAATATGTCGTTTTCTTTGTCGTGTTTGGCCTGTTTGTATTCCGACAATCTCAAATTGCAGACGTTGCCTGCCCTCTTGGCATTTAGGATGATTGTTCAGATGAGTAGGTGGTTCCTTGCCTTTGAAAAGGCGCTGTTGGTTCTCTCCTTCTCTGTCATTTCCCCCCATGCATTAATCAGGTTCTCTGCCTCTTTTGCCACCTTCAATTTGAGATATCTGACAATATTGACAGGGATTTCAGATCCTGTAAATACAGAAATCAAATGCCGTGTAAGTACAATTATTTCACACAAGTGTCAATGAACATTGATCAGAAGCTGGCAAGTAATAAATTACTCGCCCATTTCTCGCACTCTACTCCCCAGGTCTTCCACAGTTTTCTTTTTAGCCATAGCCGTGGTACAATCCTTAATATATTGGGTGAGGGAGTTGATGCTGTCAACTGTCACCCATCCAGCTAGTACTCTTGGCCTTTTCATCAACCAGCCCATGAATTTCTTTACTGAAGTCAGATAGTTAACAATTGTTCCAGCCATGTACTGGTTCCGCCGGTTTGATATTAGGCCCTCTGCTTCTTCAATAGACTTGAGACGCATAATATGGCGATTGGTGAACACTTTGTCATCTGCGAGGAGTGCAGAAAGCATGCACCATACTTTTACTGTGTGCTCTCTGGCCTCTGCTTCAGTATGTTTGGCTCCTAGCACACTTTCCAAATGGTTTTCGAAGAGCTGCATCAAGTGAACTAGCTCTGTAAGCTAAAATGAGAGAAACCATTTCAGACCTCACGGTAAACATAGCCATTTCCGAATTTTAAGCAATTTTTTTTCTCTATTTTTGAGACCTTTAAAGATGAAGTCATCCATTTACAGGGCACAAATCATAACTGCTAAACCCAGAACTTGACATCCAGGTAAGTCCGTGAAATGATCCTTTGAAACCTGAAATTAGGTCTCTGTTACCCATATTCTCTGAGCGATGGGGCTTATAAGCACCCCCCAGCAAAATTTAAAATTTGATACAAAAGCAGGGCACAGATAATATAACCATGGACCCAGAATCTTCTAACTTGACATCCTTAGAGTTCCTCAAAAGTTCTTCCCGGACACCTGAAATTGGGTCAGTGTGACCTTATATTCTAAGAGTTTGGGTTTGTTTGAGCACCCGAGATAATGCAAAATACATACAAATGTTATTCAATAAACAAAAAACATCATCTGTAATGGTTCTTTCAACCTTACTTTTGGGAGGTCCACCACATCTTTCTTTGTGGTCTTCAAGGTGGCATCTGAGTTCATCCTGTCTGATATGTACGCTTTTCATCCCTCTGCAAGGAGCTGCTCCCAGACGAGAGCCCATTGTCTTATTTTACTGACAGCCTGGGCTTGATAATCCGTCTTTCAACCAGTTTCACCTGAGGGAGTCTGTTCTGTTTGTTCCTCTGGAGCCTGTGCTTGACCTTCCTCACTGCCACTCTCCTCTGAAGCATCTGCTGGTTCTTGGCTGCATTCCCTGTCTAAAGCAACCTCGACATAAGATTCACCTCATGCGTCAACGTCCCTTACCAAATACAGATTCCTTAACTGTGCTGTCGCTGACATGGTATCATGAACGCCATGGTTGACGTCATAATGCGCCTCCTCTGTCTTCAGGGAGTTTGCCATATCGGAGGCCAGTGTGATTCTTTGTTCCACCATGGCACCATAACATCGTACCTGCAAAACAAACAACAAGGTTTTAAAAATGAATTATCTTGTCATTCATATACATTTCATTAAATACCAGTCTGAAAGCAACTTACTAATTTTCCGGAATAAAGAGGTTGTCACCTTCGGGACCTCAATACCCTCATCTTCACTGAACTGGGACCATGCCGCTTTCACTGCTTTGTTCAGTGCGGAAGCTGTCATATGCAGCCCAGTTCTTGATGTGAACACATATTCACTGGTGGTGTCTGGTTGCACCTCCTTAACATAATAGGCCAGGAGCCTTCATAAAGGGCTTTAAAAATTTACCCTGCAGTTTGTAGCAGCACACACTTTATGCTTGATAACTGCAAAAGCAAAATGCTCATGTATGAAAACAAATTTATTTTAATTGAGATAATAAGATAAATCACCAATTGCAAGTGAAAGTGACACTCATGAATACCATGTGGTTTTTAACTCAGCTGACTATAAGTCATCTGAGCTATAGTTGTGGTCCATTGTCCGTCGTCCGTTGTTCCGTCTGTCCATAGATGTGGCACATTTTGAAACCGTAAGACCTAGGAATCCAAAATCCTGCATAATGGTAGTGTCAAGGTCGCACCTCCAGGTTTATCATTTAAGCCTGAAGTACCTTGTTTCCAGTTCTTTTTATGACTGACTCATGCCTCAAATACTCACCAAGATATCATCTTGTACCAGTTTATACAACAGAGACCATAACACAAGACTAAAGTAACAAATGAATTTATTAAATTATGTACAGCTTTGGAATGTCTGGACTGAGTGGTATCCCTCCCTGGTACACTAAGGGCGGCATTTTTGGACTCACTCGTGATGCGTACCGGCAGAAACCATGGAATCACTGTACATGGGCTTTAGCCTAGAAAAAGACAGAAGGGCAAGACTTTTGAATGCCCTGGGACCATAAATATTATAAAGATAAAAGAAAATATACCAAAAAATTGTTTTACTTGTTCAGTAGGAGTGAAAACCACAATATCAAATTGATACTTGATACGACCTGGGGCTGGGTCTTCCAGACTTGCAGTGACTTAGTATAGTAGTAAAGTAAAATAACTGAGTTACTGACCAGACTCAGATATATTTTATAATATTAACTATACAAGCCACACAAAGCAAGTTCTGTCATTGCTTAATGAGAAATAATTGCATATAAGGCTCACCATGCCATAAGACTCTCAGAGTGCATTGCAGAATCAGGGTTGTGACGTCACCAACATCTCTCTGGTTTTGGCATCAGCCAGGGTTGCTTGTGTCCACAGCAATCTTGTATACCATCAAGGATTCAGCCTGGGTTGCTTGTGATGTCCCACAATATAAAAGGTTTATGGTGCTTATGGTGAAATAAAGAGTCCACAGTTGGCTATCTTCTGCAAGAAGAATATCTGCATGGCCAAGTCAAGGCCTAGTTTAAGTCCAGCAAATTTCAAATCACACCTTCACAGTTTGAGTGTGAGTGGCCAACTGACTGAAAATGCAGCTCGGCTTTGCCTTCACAATTATTCTCAAAGGCGACAGAACTTGCCAGTAAAAAGCATTGTGGCCCATTATATGAAGAAAACAGTGGAAAATCCCCTCAACAGTGGGCACAAGGGGTGGTAACTGGCCAGGCCAAAAATAGGAACATCTGTAAAAAGGTCATTGTAAAGTTACACATTCTTTCATGGATGACTGGACACAGGAGAATGGGTATTACCTGGCCAAGACACCATTAGTTTAACACTGGCAATTGTTCCAGTTATGGGGAAAACCTTGTCAAATTCATCGTGTTTGAACCGGGGTGGCTTCTCAACCCAATGATAAGGGTGGCAGTATAGGGATGGACTTAAGGGGGAAATAGGGTAAACAATAGTACAGATGCGATTCTGTGACAGGTAGATGTCCCCAAGATCTCCTACCAAGCCAAAAACTGGGTCTTTGCGACTTCATTCCTTTGAGAAATTAAGGAAAAACCTCAATTTTTTATTAAAAAACCTATTTTCACACTTCATGACTGCCTAATATTAAAACCACTTATCTGTTTTTCCTCATATTTACCATAAATATTCCTCTAGAAAATTCCTATGTACATGCCAGAAATTATGTCTATTTATGCTCACTCACCACACATACGCGACATAGTAACTGTCACACTCGTACCAAAAGAATGAAAGAAATCGAGATTGGTGAAAAGGGCCCAATGGGCCAATTTAGTAATATATTTTAATATAAAAGAGGGAACAGAGGGTCAAATTCTGAACCAATTACTAAATAACATACCTCTGTTCAATTATTAATCACAAATTTACAAAATTACAATTATTAATCACAAATTTACAAAATTACAAGTGCAAGGTGGGGCCGAACGCCACAGGCTGCTGGACGAAGCAGGCAGCCCCCCACCCAGCACAGACAAGGAAAAGCAAGGTGCCACCAGCAATAATCGGAGAGTAGTATGTCAGCAAACAGACCGATTTCAGCAAATTGTACAATATGAAGGTATACTTTAATAAAAAAATGACACGAATTAAGTCCTGCCGATAAATTATTGATGTACGACAAATATTGATACCTGAATTTGAAACTCTACAGTTGCTACTCACTTGAGATCACTACTGCAGTGGAGTTAAAGAACATACAGAGACAATGGTGTAATGGTGTAAAAGTATAACAGGTTACAGCTATAGCTTAAAAAACAAGTACATAGACACTGCTAAACATGTAAAGAAGCATATACAATTTTCTTTCCGAGTGTTACTCACTTGAGTAACCCCCTCCTCTACAACTTCCTGATGATGCAAAATAACAGACGCAAAATCTCTTGATGCCACTCACTTGAGGTTGCAACCCCCCCCCCCCCCCAGAAATAAAAAGAAAAGTTATTGTTATTAAAGGGAAAAGACCTACAAAAGGACTAGACATAAATACTTTGTATTGTGTATGTACGCTATATTTGTTCACGCCTGGAACAATCCATGAGATGCCCACTTGGGATACTCAGCATTGCCCCAGACTATAAACAATGGAAATGGACAAAAACTCATTAGTGTTATTGAGACATATGTAGTCTTATATATTTGTGAAAAGCATTCGAGTTCCATCTGCCTAAGTGTCGAATTTGAGCATCAGATTTACCTGCTGCTGCTGCTTCAGTGGCAGCACCTATGCGGAAACTATGTCCTTTAAACTTATTCTGATCTAAATTGCAAAAGTGGAGGTCATTGGATAGTTGTGCATTGAACAATGCCCTAGAGATAGGTGTACCAGTAGGCCCACTGAAGAGGGGGCCTGGAGCACTGCCACGCAGTACTAAGAATTCAGTGATAGACTGGACTGGGCAGAAGGGAGGATTCTGTGCATGTAAAACAACCAGCTGATTTTGGCCTGCATAGTTGTTTTGGAATATCTCAGGGTGATACTGACAGACCTAGGATTTTGTTGCTTGACTAGTACATCTGACAGCTGAACCACCTTGTCCCACTCTGCTTTAGACCTGGGAATTAACCCCCCAGTCCTGAAAAATCCGTGGAAACAGACGAGGTACAAGGCTTTGAAAAGGGCCTTTTGATAGGATGACTGCATAGTGTATGGAAGGGCCGAGACCAGAAGGTGGAGTATGGTCGGGGATATAGGGAGGCGGAGGTCTGCATGTCTGGTTCGTTTCTTTGCCCCTATAATCAAGCGCCTAATGGCCTCTGTACTTGTAGGGTCTGGGCGGTTAGCAACTTTATGTGGAAATGCTATTGCTGAAGCCATGGCAGCCAATGAGCTGCCGGAAATGCCCGAAAGGAAGAGGTCTGTAAAGAAAAGAAATATTGTGAAAGTGGAAACCGGGGGTGTTGCCCATTCTAGATGACCTTGGCGAGAGCAGAAGGTTCGAAGCTTATCCCATACAGACTGGTAATTCTTTCTAGTGAGAGGTGACAGACTGCACAGCATCAGTACTTGACCCGCAGCTATCAACGAAGTATGGTCAGGACAGGTGGGATGGAGGTCTGCTTTGGGTGCCAGCAGCCTGAAGCGAGCCATCTGTAAGCGAGATAGAGAATCAGTTATTTTATTCAATGAACCAGGAAGATGCACTGCTTTAAAATGAACATTGAATTTCATAGCTGCAATCACAAGACGCCTGACTAGTACCATGGTAAGCTCATCAGGGGTCGACTGTTTGATTATTATATAGATGAGGGCTTTGTTGTCTGTCATTAAACATACCCTTTTGTTGGACAATTTTGAACCCCACACCTCCAAAGCAATAACGATTGGGTAAAGCTCGAGGGTGACAATGCTGATGTTGTGCCAACTTTCTGGCCAAGAACCACAGAACCAAAAGGAATGAAATATTGCCCCATTACCAACCAACACCTTTAGCCGAGCCAGTGAAGAGTTTAAGACTAATACTTGACAGCCATCCGTCTTCTAGAAAAAATGATTTGCCATTGAAACCTTCTAAAAATTTGAGCCACATAACTAAATCCTGCTTGTTTCCCTGTGTAAGGCGAACATGGTGGTGAGGCTTGAAGATACCACAGGTTCGGTCAATTTAATGTCTAAGGAAGGCCCTGCCAGGCACAATCACTGAGCATGCAAAATTCAAAAAGCCGATGACTGATTGCAGTTCTCTTAGAGTGACTTTCTCCCTACCCAATAAGTGCTGAATTTGACCTCTAGCTTTAATTAATTTCTCCATAGGTAATCTGGTGCATTGCTGAGGAACATCAAATTTGATACCGAGAAATGTGAGGACTTGACTGGGACCTTCTGTTTTATCACTGGCTATAGGCACTTTAATATCTGAGCACATTGATACAAATGCATGCAACATATTACTACATTCAGCTGCAGTGTTTGCAATAAACAAAAAATCATCCAAAACATGTATAATTCTATTGGAACTGACTTGGTTACAGATGGCAAATTCTAACACGGAACTAAATTGTTCGAACAATTGACACGATGAAGAACACCCCATTGGCAGACATTTATCAAAATAAAACATTCCACGCCATGTAAAACCTAACAAATGATAGTCTTTAGGGGAGACCTGAAGGATATGAAAGGCAGACTCTATGTCTGTTTTTGCTAGAAAGGCTGAGGAACCCAAAGGTTTTATGAGTCTAATGGCATCTTCCACTTTGGCATATGACACAACTGAAAATTCACGGGGTATGGTCGAATTAACTGAGTGCATGGTCATGGGGAAAGGATAGATCATGAATAAGACGAAACTGACCTTCCTGTTTTTTTGGGGACCACCCCAAGTGGGGAAGTTACAAATTTTGAAAACTGAGGATTGATAAAGGGACCTGCAATTCGCCCTGCTGTTAATTCCTTGTTTAATTTCCTATCCACAACTTCTGGGTTGAGTAAAGCAGAATGATGATTTTTACAATTGATACAATTGGGTGTGTTTAAGCTGCCAATATCAAAGCCAAATTTGAACCCATTAATTAACTTTGACCTCCACAGTTCGTCAATAGTTCATCTAGTTTGTCCGCGTCCACTGGTGTGGGGAGCTTGTTGCTGGACTGTTGGCCTTGTCTGCGTGGGTCTGCTCGGTGGCGGGATATCTTTACGGGTTGGCACTTGCCGATTCCACTGTGTTTGGTTGGTCGACTTGACGCGACATCTTGTGGCTGTGTGCTTAAACCCACAATAGAAGCAGACGTGCCTGAAGGGACACGGATTCTTGAGGCATGGCCTGTCCTTGTTGAATGCCCAACAGGAGGCATTGCTACAAAAGGGCTGGGTGCCCTTGTGGGTTGGTCGCTCTCTTGAAGAGATAGTGTCCATCCACAGGTCAGTATGGCGCTTGTCCCAGCGTCTGCCGGTGCGTTCACGCAGCTTCTTAAATTCGAAGTTGTACTGCTGCCATTGGAAGCCCTTGTCGTGTAGGTAGCGCACTGCTTCCATATAGGTACATAGCTGCGGTGCTTCAGCCACCAACTCGGGCTTAGAACAATAGACAGCCATGTATGAGAGGAAGGCTGAAGTCCACTCATGTATTGTCATGTTGTTAACATCTTTGCCTTTACTGGCTGTCTTTTCCATAGAATTGGAAATGTGTTTGGGCATAAGCGAGATCATTTTGTCCATGCCAATAAATTCACCTTTCCAAATCGAAGTCTTTATCTCAGTGTCAAATTTGTCAGCCAAGCTGATAACATCCTCATCTGCATGTGAAGGGGGCGGAGATAGGGGTGACTCACTGGACACCTGTGCAGCAACTGGGTGACTAACCACTTCCATGCAATCGTCTGGTGGCACTAGACCTTTGTCCACTAACTTTTGGTCCATCCTCTTGTCCATGTCGTCAGTGATTTTAGTAGACATAGCGTCCAGCATGGTTTGCAGCTCTTCCTTAGTGATAGCGGATCCTTGCGATGAACCGCTGCTTGCACTGGTCGAAGGCTGTTCCTCTTCCACCAACCTTTGAGGGGCACGGCGTTTACGAGGCGGCATCTGGAAAATGAACACAACAACAGCAGAAACCTGAACTGCAATTTATCATAGTATGTGTTCCGAACGATTATTTTTTATAAAGTGTCCCATGAGGGAAGCCAGCAAGAACTGGAGTGAGAAATTATAGCTGGGAGATGCCTAAACCAGGCCCCACAGGTAAAAAAAAAAGGAAATGATGAAGCATGACTAGCTAGGACAAGCATCAACTAGCTACAAACTTAGAACAAGTAAACAGATACCATCAAAATTTATAAACCAATGCTAGGACACGCATCCACTAGCAAAGCACATAGAAGGAAGGATCAAAATAAGTAGCAAAAATCTGAATAAGGCTAAAAATAAAATATAACCCCCAAGAACTTTGTTTTTAAAAGCAAATAAGCCTAAATCTGAATAAGGCTAAAAACAAAATATAACCCCCCAAGAACTTTTCTTTTTAAAAGCATATAAGAAAACTTTCCAAAGTAAAAACAATACAGATGGAAAAAACAAAAAAGAAAAAATATATATAAATATATATATATATATAAATATATATATAACAGCATCAGTTGTGTTTATGATGTAACTGTTCATACTGATCAATAAAAATAGCAATAAACTGCCTGTCCCACAATTATATCTTAAGCCTCCTTACTGTTGTAAAGAACTGGGACACGCAACAACCAAATAATACTTTTAATCTAAACATCCTTTCACGCTCCTCTGGCATGTTTGGCGCGGGGGGGGGGGGGGGGGGGGGGGGGGGGGGGTCGAGCAATTATGGGTTACACCTAAGAAAGGCAAACTTAGCTCTGGCATATAATCATCCAAGCTGTCATTCTTCTGAAACATCCTTCCTCAATCCTACCTCATATAACTCACAGCGGGCATGTTCGCAGGAGGGAGAAAGTATCTCTTATTTTTTATTTGTTTAAAATACCATACAAAAAGAAAAATAGGGGGGAAATAAAAACTTTCCATTCATCTTCATTCATTCGCACATCCACCCTTCCTTCTCTCCTACACACCTTTGCTCTTACCAAGGGTGAAACCAAAACTATAAGGCAAGATTTGTTGTTATGGCCGCCTTGGGCGACTAAAAAATGACATTTTGATAGTAACAGTAAGTGCTACATCCGTGTACAATTGATTGATATTCATTTTAACCTCCCTCCTTCGAAGTGGGGTCCGATCAAGAAAACGCCACATAGCCGAAAGGCCACCCCACTAATGCCCGGAGAGAGGTTAGGTGCGGAGGTCTCGTGATAGGCAGGTGAAACTTATCATTACTAACTGTACAAAACCCAAAATTGGGCGCTAAAAACTGAATAACATTAGTATAATTAGTATATTGAATAATAAATAGGCTGACTGGCATCACAATACTACAATGAATAGACAGGCATGTGTATTTAGAGTGTATAATGTATACAAATACTTCTTGGACGGGTCTTTTCTAGAACACAAATCCAAGTTTAGACTAAATTGCATGAACATACCTACTGAAAACAAACTCCTGTCGGTATGGGTCCATCCCGGAACACCATCCCCTATTTATTGCTTGGTTTATACTTATCTATATTAATTCAGACCTACGCTTTATATACTATAAGCTGCACTGCTGAAATGCCGAGGAATGGGTCCATCCCGGAACACCATACCTTGTTTACAATATCTGGTTTATAGAACTCTATTCAGCAAGTCATTTTGTACATATATACAGTGAGCATTAATATAAATCATGAGAAAGGATGGTGTCCATCCCAGAGCACCATGCCTATTGTATGTACGTACGCTTAATACAGATGAATATCATTACATGTGCACCAGGAATATGACAACACTATTATAGATTATAAATGGGTCCATCCCGGAATACCATTTGTTTGCTCAGATAACTCTCTGAATATGAAATATCTCTTTAAAGCTAATTACAAAAATTTTGTTGGGAGGGTCCATCCTGGAACACCATCCAACTTTAACTGTGGGAATCTTTAAAGATGCAATATTCTAAGTTATACCTGGAAAATTTTCCCATTCAGAATATGAATTTAAGCTCAACCAGAAAGTACTTGAGCTCACTGAAGGGTATGTAACCTAATGTACTTCTTAAAAGCGTCCGATCTCCATCTGCCCATAAACCTTATTTCAGCATCAGTTTTCCCACATGCTGCTGCTTCAGTGGCTGCCCCAATTCTAAAACTGTGACCCTTGAACCTTTTTGGATCCATATTGCAAAAGATTAAGTCTTTTCTAGCTGGTTATTAAAACTTGATTGGGTCAGACAATTAGAGCCAGGGAAAGAAAAAACAGGCCCAGGGTTTGATCCTCTAAGCTTGATGAAATCCCACAAGCTTGTACAGGGCAAATGGAGGTCGGACGAGTTTTGATTTTGACGACTTGCCTCTCACCAGGGACTGCATTTTTTGTGTTTATCAGTGTGAGGCTGCAAAATGACAAGCTTCCTTTCACTACTCCAAATGATACTTCATTCAACTGAACTACTTTTTTGTTTTCATTTGTGCTGTTTGGGACAAGCTCACCTATTCTAAAAAAACCGTGAAAGCAGACAGAGTAAAGGGTCTTGAACAAGCATTTGTGATAGTAAGATGAAGTTGTAAATTCCAGGTTGTTTATTAACTTTGTTAGCAGAACTTTTGTTATAGGATAACGGGAGTCTACTGATGGCGCACTCTTGAGAGCAGCCTGCAATAATCTTTTAACTGCAGGTGATGTAGTCGGGTCTGGAAGACCCCTGACTTTATGAATATACGAGAGTGCTGAAGCTGATGTTGCAAGGGTTGATCCGGTACAACCATCAGCGAATTTAGCTGTCAAAAATAGGAACACAACCGTAGGAGACAAAGGTATTGTAACCCATTCAGGGTGAGTGTGGTTGTTAGCAAACTGCCTAAGTGCACACCAGACGCCTTTATAGGAACGTTGGGTGGATGGTGCAATACTGTTTCTTATGAGGTTGCATCCTATTTGAAACAGTATCTATAGCGGCAGTGCTGGGTGATGACTCTGAGACCCTTCTGCCCATGGTGCCATAGTCTTGAAATGCGCCACCTGTAGACGAGAAAGCGCATCGGCCAATTTATTTTTTACCCCTGCTATATGCTGCGCCTTGATCTGAATATTAAATTCTAAAGTTGTTCTGACTAAAGTCCTTATTAAAATCATAACATTTTTGTCTTTTGAGCTTTGTTTATTTATGATATGGACTAAAGCGAGGTTGTCTGTATGCACCTTGAGTCTTTTATTGCAGAGCTGTTTGCCCCATGTTCTTAAAGCTAAGACAATTGGAACTTGTTCCAGTACAACAATATTGTGCAATTTCCATGGTTTTGGCCAGGCTCCATTGAACCATTCAGTTTTGAACACTGCACCATAACCAAATTGCTGTGCTGCATCTGTGAACAGATTCAACGTGGATGAATTTTCCCAGTTATTATCAAGAAAAAATGATTTTCCATTATGGCTCTCCAGAAAATCGAGCCAAACCTGCGAGTCCTCTTTAGTGGCTTTAACTAACCTTGTATGGTGATAAGGTTTTGCTAGCCCAATAGTTTTGTCTATAAGGCGCCTTAAAAAGGGCCTTCCAGGTATAACCACATTGCATGCGAAATTCAGGTAGCCAATAACTGACTGAAGACCTTTCAACGTCACCTTGTTTTTTTTCTGTAATTCTGTAAGTAAAGATATTGCTTTAACAAGTTTGTCGAGGGGAAAATTATGCTATATGATTATGTGTGTCTAGTTCTATTCCAAGAAAAGTTAATGCTTTGGTTGGAGCCACTGTTTTCTCACGTGCCAATGGAATGCCTAGTTGCTCACAAATGTGTTTGAAAGTACCTAGCATTTTTGCGCATTCCTGTTCAGAGCGACCAATAAACAAAAAATCATCCAGAACATGTAGTATGTTGGGGGTACCCACCAAGAACTGAACAATATGCTGAATTGCCGTAGAAAAAGTTTCGAATATTTTACATGACGATCTACAGCCCATTGGAAGGCATCTGTCATGAAAAAATTTGCCTTACCAAGTGAAACCTAGCAAAGGATAATCTTTTGGTGAGACTGGGATTAACCTGAATGCTGATTTAATATCTGCTTTAGCCAGGAAAACGTCACATGTATTTATGAGACGAATTGCATCGTCAATTGATGCATAATCTACAGTTGCATGGACTGGTGGAATTCCACTGTTAACTGATTCCCCTTCTGGGTATGAAAGATGATGAATCAATCTGAATTTCCCCTGTTCCTTTTTTGGTACTAGTCCGAGAGGTGAGATTACAAAATTGGGGAATGGTGGGCTGTCAAAGGGACCATCTATTCTGCCTAACTGCTTTTCTTCATGGAGTTTTGATTCAACTAAGTTTGGATTCTGGTTTAAGGACACTAAGTTTTTTGATTCTGAAGCTTTTCGTATTCCTTCATACCCCAGAGAGAAACCAGTGGTGAAACCTGAGTGGAGATATTCTATTATCTTTGAAGAATACCCTGTTTGTTCTAAATATAATTTAAGCTTATCTGCCTGAATTGGTGTTGGGATTGCCTTTTTCTTGGCTGCTGTTACCTGAGTTTCTTTGGGGGGTATGCTGATTGCATCTGTATGCTGGATGATTCTTGGAGCATTGTGCACACTTGTGTGCATACGTGCATGTTGACTGGGTACATGGTCTGCCCTTGTTGAACTTGAAACAGACCCTGTCTTTAGACCGAAAAAGCTGTGGCTGCTCCCTAGGGGAGGGTCGTAAGGTGTTAGCCATGGCATCCATTCATAATCCAGGGTGCCTAACCTCCCATGACCTGCCATATTTTGCTCTCAGTTTCCTAAAACTTTCATCATATGAGAGCCAGTCCCCCCCCCACTGTTTCTGATTTTTCTGACAGTGTCAATATACGTTAGCATATTTGGAGCATGGATGGCTAATGCAGGTTTCTGACAGTAAACTGCCATGTATTGTTGGAAAGCTTTTTCCCATTCTGCAAATGATTTGACTACCTTCCCTTTTTTTGGAACTACCTCAAATGACGGACCGTTCTGTCCTTCTACTACTGAAATGGTATACCCTTGTTTGTCTTCAGTGGCTAAGGACCATATGTCTACATAAGATTCTGACCATATTTTTGATTTAAGTTTATCATCTACCAGTGTTCCTAGCAGAAGTCCCTCATCACTATTGTTACCTACAGCTGCACCTGCCTCTACTCTGCCTGAGACCTCCTCACCTGCTATTATGTCATCTGTGGCCTCTTCAGTGACCGCCTGCAGTGGATTGGCTGTCGATGACATTGCCATCTGGCCCCTAACTTCTGCCATCACTGTTTTGGTAATTGAGGCCACCATGCTGGACATCTGGTCCTGTGTCATCATGATGACTTGGCCGCTAGTGGATGGTCCAGGGAGTGCTGAGCTGGTGCTGGGTGTAGCCGGTATCCTGTTTGTCTGTGGCATGGCCCCATCCTGGTGTGTGGATTGTGAGGCCATATCTGGAGAAGTATGCCGGCTAGTAGGTGTACTGGGTTCCACTAAGATAGTGCGTTCTTGTGTCGCAGCAGCCTGTTGTCTTACCCTCCTCCTTTTGGGGACACTCTCAAGGGACTGTGCATATCTCCGTGTCGGCCGCCTCTTCCTTCCTGACATGGCTGAGCTTATTAAAAACATAAAGAAAGTGAATAAATTAGCAAGACTGAATTTAGTGGGGTGTCATGATCCCACAATTTTTAATTTGCTGATAATATGACTAAGTCATGACATGCTGATCATATAACTAAGGCATGACATGCTGATAATATGACTAAGGCATGACACACTAGGGAGTCGTGGCCAAGAGAAAACAAATGCCAAGGCATCAGGTAATTTGTGCACCCGGTGCTAACGACAAATGCCCAGATAAAACCAAGCGGCCCCATCACTGTTTGAAGTGAGAATTATGTTCAAGCATATCTCCAAAAAATTATAAAAGGCATGACACACTTCTAACTAGGCTTGCCCTGGCCAAAAGAAAACAAATGCCAAGGCATCTGGATTACATGTGTACCAGATAACCATGACAAGTGCCCAGATAAAACCAAACAGGCAACCATCACTGTTTTGAAGTGAGAACAAGTTGTTCAAGCACGCCACCTTGTCCACAACTATAATTGTCAAGCATGACACACTTCTAACTAGGCTGGCCCTGGCCAAAAGAAAACAAATGCCAAGGCATCTGGATTACATGTGTACCAGATAACCCTGATAAATGCCCAGATAAAACCAAACAGGCCAACTGTCATTGTTTGAAGTGAGAACAAGTTGTTCAAGCATGCCAAAGCTGATAATACTGAGGCCAAATTAATTTAAATCACAATACTTTCCTGAATTTTAGGCATGACACACTATTATTAATATTGATTCAATATAAGGAACCAAATGCATTGCACTGAACCACTTGCTTAGTGAATATCCTAAGGGAAAATATCTGCCTACCTTATTATGTTTAACACTGTCTGCTGGTGAATTAACCAGAGTTCATTGCCTTATCAGGGCTCCTTTCAGGCTTTTGTACCAGAGTTTTGTGCCTACTTTATTAAAATGTACACCATCAAAGTTGAACAAAAAGCGAGGCCACTTCAGCTTATCGTGTTTCCAAAAACTAGCAAGCGGGAGATCTTCGAGAGTCACTTGAAGATATTTGTTACAAATAGCTACTCTGTCATTGTAATCTTCTGGGTAAGATCTTCCGCAAAAAGGAGGATATCTCGGATTAAGTTGCGACACTACCACACAGGGGGCCCCTGCATCAAGAATTTCCTCGCATAGCTCAAGTATCACTAGTCCTACGTTTTCTGGTCGTCCTTTTCTCCCAGCAGCTGATAAGTCGTTCCCCCCCGATACATAGGGTAACCACCTCCGGCTTAGAATCTATTATGAACCCTAGGTCATACTTCCGTACTAACTCAACTGTTCGCCCTCCGACTCCTAAAAACCTTACAACGCTCTGACATAGTCCAAAATTCTCCTGTAAGGGATAGATTCCTGCTTCTATATCCTTGTTCAAATTACTAACCTCTGAAGCGCTTATTACTACAGCAAGTTTCCTGTCCTGATGGGTAACCGAGCGCCCACTGGCAGCCGCCATCTTGTTTTTAACAGAAGTACAATATGTGGTAATGTGCACACACAAAATTTGGATGTTTTGACACAGTTACGGAGATTGTTCGGGGAACGCTATCTAACTGCGTAGCAAAAATGTTTTGTTAGTAGTTCTGCTAAGAACAAGAGTATGAATTAAAATTTATACTCAGTGTTTCAGCTGCGATGGTAGATCCCTGCTGTGTCAGTGGTTGGTTGGCGTTGTCGTGTTGACAAGTTCGTTTTCAGCGTGTCGTGAGCGATAATCCAGGATGAAGAATAACAAAAATAGCACGTTGTCTCTGATGTAAAATCTGATGTGATGCCCTATCCTGAAAAGGCTGCTTATAAAACCCGTCTTCTGGACCAAAAGGGGGTGACCATTGGTCAGGGAATAATAACCAATCAGAGAAAAGGAAGGGGCAATTAGCTCCGCCCATGTTCAAGCTGATGCCAGCTGTGACTACACCCGTCATGGTCAGATAGGTTTGCAAGCAGGGGAGGGGGTTCCTAAGGAAATTACGTAATACCCAAAGGAGGCCCCCATAAAGGCATTAGCCAGAACATACTTGAAGTAAGAACAATTTGAGTGTCTGTTATCAAGATTAAAATACCCAACCAGCTTGATATCCAATTAGTACATCTGTGAGGGGGAAATACAAGGATCAGCTATATATGTGTAGTAGTTAATTAGCTATAATGGACTGATTACAATGTCCAGGAAATAGAAACCTTACTTGCTGGTCCAAAAGTTTACCATATTAACAACTTAACAATTAACAGAAACAAAATCATGATATTTTGATTAAAATAGCCCTATGCTATGCATAGACCTTGTATGTATTGGGACACACATCGACCAGTAAACTTACCTGTACTGGGACACACATCAACTAGTAAATTACCTGTACTGGGACACACATCAACCAGTAAAAATACTTGATGTAGGGAACACAACAATTAGTAAATTACCTGTACTGGGACACACATCAACCAGTACAAATACTTGAACTGGGACACACATCAACCAGTCAGGACAGGGACATATGTCACCAGTCACACCTAACAGTAGGGCATGAGAAATTAGCTATGGTAAATGGATGTGTGACAGACATCAACAGTTCATACACGCAGAGCTGATACCATGGCACCACGTATACTGAAGTACCACAGTTTATTGCCATTATCATTGAAATGAACCCCGTCTAGGGAGAAAAGATGGTCACCCCAGCTGAAACTATTGTGATGCCACAACTCGGCGTACGGAATGGAACTAATTGAAAGTTCAATGAGATCGTTGCACTGAGCCACTTTCAATTTGTAATCCACGGGATAAAGCCGACCACAGTAGGGTGGAAAACAGGGATTTAATTCAAAAATGCGAATCAGCTCCACTTCACACTCGTAATGAAGGTGGGCAGAAAGCTCGACTAGGTTATGGGCTATGAAACGAGGGCTACCGGCTCTTGACAAATCATTGCCACCAATATGCAAAATGACGACCTCTGGCCGGCATAATTTCACGGTTCGAAGGTCTTGCATAAGGCGATCAACAGTAAGGCCTCCCTCCCCGTGCACAAGGATGTCGCACACATCTGGACTAAAACCAAAGTTAGGGCGCAAACGGCCAACATTTTCAGACATATTTCTCTCCAAATTGCGCACCTCAGAGGCACCTAGTACTACGGCACGGTGCTGGACAAATGGACGCTGCATCGGTGCCGCCATCTTACTGAAGTATCGGTGCCAAATTAACTAATGTTACCTACCTCGCACGGAGCGATGACCACACGGAAACACCATGTCTGCGATGAACCAGATGACACCGGCAGGAAGGCAATGGGGTCTTCTTAGGAGCCAACACTGACACAATGGGGATCCGAGTAAAACTGCGATACGTATGCGATCAAGAAAAAATACTGAATTGCTGGAGGCACCGATGAAAAAGAGGTCAGGGGTTAATGGGCCCGAGGTTAAATACTAATCCATACTGACACGGGGTCACTGTATTGTGGCCCTCTGATTGGACAAAAGTTGTAAGTAGCCCAGGGTATAAGGGTCAGAAATGACAAAATATAGCTCCTGGTACATATAAACAAAAGAGAGCGGTGAGCTCGCATAAAACCTTTTACTGTAAACAGTAAATGGAAATTATATAATTTAAAAAAGTTATGGGCCAAAACATAATGCATTTTGTAAAAATCAGGAAAGATATTTGATCACTTCACACACACATGTTAAACAGGGTTTGTACGCACCTTGAAAACCTTGAAAAATGCTTGAATTTAGTCATTTCAATTTTTAGGGCTTGAAAAGTGCTTAAAAAGAGAGAGTGGTTTGGAAAAGTGCTTGAAAATAAAATTTTGTTAAAGAGTTTGGTGTATGTTGTGTGTATGCATACCTGGTATTTTAATATCGACTCTCGGGCATCTCTACGTCAAATGTATGAAATAGAATTAACCCAATCGTGGATGAATGAGACTGGGCAGTGAAAGTGACGATGTATTAAGTTAACATACGAGGGTAATAACCATGTTTATTATCAAATAGTAAGTGAGCTGCTTTACTGGAAAGATCGTGGAGATTTCACCCGAGATACGTATAAAGCGCTTTAATTGAGAACTCAATACACGCTAGGTGAGTTCACGTAAGTATTTTCAAAAGATTTATAATTTAAATTTAAATGTAATACTACAGAGATTATTAAATTAGCTGTCCAAAGGAAATAATTATGTTGGAACAAACCCAAGGGAATAAAATGTGAGAAAAATACATGATGGGAACAATTCGAATCTGAGGGATAATAATAATATAAAACTAATTCGCCCAGTAGAATATGATGTTTAAATCAAGTTAACTTTATGTTTTACATTGGTAACTCGGCGATAATAATTATATCAGAGGGGTCATATTTCCCCAACGAACCCGATCTGACTTTGTTTTGGTTAAAGGTTTTTCAGTTTACCCATGGGTTGCATTTTTTTTATCTTGGTACTTGCGCATTCCACATGACCAGTTACAGATCGAGTTCGTGTTTCGTCCCTGTTGACCTACGTTTGACCGTTTTACATCTCCTAAACTTAGAAAATTTCATGAATAATAGAAATTTTCATGACAAATACACATGTACGGTTTTTTTTTCGCAATGCCTGCAGATATTGGCCTGATTTTTTGTGTGTGAGCAGATAATGACCAGTTACAGATAGAGTTCGCGTTTCGTCTCGGTTGACCTACTTTTGACTTTTTTACGGCTCCTCAACTTAGTAATTTTCATGACAAATACACATGTACGGACTTTTTTTCACAATGCCTGCAGATATTGGCCTGATTTTTGGTGTGTGGGCAGATAATGACCAGTTACAGATTGAGTTCGCGTTTTGTCCCGGTTGACCTACTTTTGAACGTTTTAAGGCTCCTAAACTTAGAAAAATTCATGAAAAATAGAAATTTTCATGAAAAATACACATGTACAGCCGTTTTTAGCCCTCAGCTCATAGGCTGATGGGCTATTGTCGTCACCCAAGCTGTCCGTCTGTCCATCTGTCTATCCGGTGTCTGTCGGTCCGATCGTCCGTTCCGCATCTGTTAACTTTTACCTTGTGAGCGGGATATCTCTAAAAGGATTCACTGTTGGAATTTTATTTCATCAGTGAAGATGTATATCCATAAAATCTCGGTCAAGTTCGAAGATGGGTGACCTTGACCCATTTTTCTACATTTCAGAGCTGATTATAGAAAAACACTCAGAAGTTTATATCTCAGGAACCATTGTGTGGATTTTCACAAAACTTACTATGATCATTGGGACTGATGGTCTGTATGTGCTGCACAATTTTGGTGATGCCACCTGCAATTTCTGATTTTTTAATGAAATTTTATCGGATTTTTTCAATTTTGGCCATTTGTGCAGGATATCTCCAAAGGTATTCAACACAGGAACTTCATTTCTTCAGTGCTATTGCATTATTTTTACAAAATCTTGGTCAAGTTCAAAGATGGGTGATCTTGACCTACTTTTCAAGGTCACAGAGCTTAGTATAGAAAAAAACTTAGGAGCTTTTTTCTCAGGAAGCATTTGGTGGATTGTTATGAAACACGGTATATACCTCTCCAATTTAAATTTATAAATGATTATCAACTTTTGCTAATATTCTGGTTTCGCAATACAATGCTTACAGATACTGGCCTAATGTTAGGTCTGTGGGCGCATAATGACCACTTACAGATCGAGTTGCGTTTCGTCCCAGTTAACCTATTTTTCACCATATGACAGATCCTGAACATAGAAAAATTCATGAAAGACAGAAATTTTCATGAAAAATGCACATATATGGACTTTTTTTCACAATGCCTGCAGATACTGGCCTGATTTTTGGTGTGTTGCTTGATAATGACCCTTTACAGATCGAGTTTGCATTTTGCCCTTGTTGACCTACTTTTGACCATACAACACTTCCTGAAATTACAAAATTTAACAAATGTTTCTAATTTGCCCCAGGCGGGGGCATTTGTGTCGTTCAGACACATCTAGTTTTAAAATAAGTTCTCACACAGTTAGTTTTAATCAAATATATGAAAGGTTTGAATAGAAATCGGGCTGCGTCTTTAATCGTTAGATAACGACCTTCACAGGTGTTGCCCGGCCATTTGTTGAGACGTGCGGCCTGTGACTTGGCGGTAAACGGCAGAAACCTCGTGCACGACAAGGTAGTCATATTAAACGTGCTGATACGAAGTTTGACTAGTATTGTTTTGAATAATTTGATAATACTTAACCCAAATATCATATAAGGGTAACATATTACAGGCTTTTATTGATTTTTTTGCCATTGGAAACCTGAATGAATAGCCTATCCCCCACGATCACCGAACTGTCAGAGTTTTTTCGGCAGGAGCGTATAATTTGCTAAAGTTTGAGCTACTCGGCAAATCAGAGATCCCTATTCAAGATATTATAGGTTTTAGACCCTCGTTATCAGATAAGTTATTTCTGTCAAGGTCATGTCAAAGATGAGTGATCATTTTGAATGTAAAGTTAAAACAATGTGCCGTTGTGTATTAAACCGCGACTTTCTATACCGAAGGGTAAACAACAAGTGCTTCAATTGCTGTTAATGTAGATTTCGGTTAAATTTGTTACTTTTCTGAGTCACTTCCTTATTACTATTACGTATTTTACATTTCCTAGCCTTTTTATCACACTATATGGTCCATCTCATTATAAATATTATTTTGCATTTTGTGTTACAAGCCTTTCAATGACGGCAACATGCATGGGTGAAGGTGCACTGACTGTCCATAAATTTCTGTGTCCTTGAAAATACTTTTCAGGTCCTTGAAAAGTGCTTAAAAGGTGCTTGAAATTTTTCTCATGATAAGTGTATGAACCCTGTTAAAGCTATGGACTTTTTTCCAGTAATATAACTTTAATTAATCAAAATTAAATTATATACCCAAAATTAGATCAAAATCTTTTAAAATGTTTATAATACTAACAAAAATAAAAAATTGTTCCTTAAAGTTTTCCCAAATTTGACCATGGCACGTTTTTTTCCTGTAAGTACTGTGGATTTAATTTTCACAGCATGTCTTTGTTAGCATTTCAACTGTTAACACCAAAAATTTGAAACCAGTTGATCAAAAACTGTAGAATTTATTCATGTTTTCAAGCACCATGTAACATATTGTATGTACATGTATTTACACCATGTATTTACATCAAGCTAGTGTTATGCAGTTTGCAAGAGCTCAGCTCCCCAGCTTCAGCTCTCAGTTCCTAAAATTTGGCATACAATTTGATGTCTCCAAAATCCCCTACCATGCCAAGAATTTGGTCACTAGGACTTAATACCTTAGAGATATTAATAAAATACTTCATTTTTCCATTAAAAACCCATTGTTACACTTCAAGACTGCCTAATATCAAATCCACTGATCTGACTTTCATCATATATAATATACATATTTTTCTATACATTCTCTATGCACATGCCAGAAATGATGTCAGTATTGTGTAATTGTTTTAAGTTATGGGCCAAAACATAATGCACTTTGTAAAAAATCTAGAAATATATTTACTCCCATAACAAGAAGATTGCTGAAGCTAGAGATTTTTTGTCAGGGATGTGACATTATTTAATAAAGATTCAATTGAATACCCAAAATTAGTTCTGAATTTTTCAAATTTTATAAGTTATTAGTATAAATATAAAATTAGTACCTTTAATTTTGCCCAACTTTGACCATGGCACGTTTGTTTCCTGTGCGCAATGTTGATATAATTTTCATATCATGCACACATAATTAAGGATTTCAGCTTTGTAGTTTAGAAAGCTGAAAGCAATTGGCCAAAAATTGTAGCTTTTGTTAATGTTTTTATGAGACCATGTCAGACCTTGGCTCTCTGTAGCCCCTCTTGAGTCACCTGTATGTTGACCTTGTTGACCTTTCAGCAAATTATGCACGCTTGAGGCGAGGCATACACTTGGGCACCCAGGCAGCTTATGGCCGGCCACAGTTGATCCAGGTGTCCAACCCAACTCATCTAGTAGTTTTAACCAACAACATAACAATAAACAATAAATTAATAAATTTTTATTGGTTTTTAATAACAAATTGAAGAAAAATAGAAAAGGAATTTGTTAGTTGATAATATCAGGAAATTAACTTGCAGTTACTGATGATATAAGAATCTTGTATGGATGGATAGAATGTCACGTATTCCAAATAACACCATGCAGTCACCTATGGTATTTTTCAGTTTAATTTGACTGAAAAAAAAAAATGTTATTCATTACTAATCATCAGGGATCATATGAAGGAAATTAATGATAGACAAAGATGCAGTTGATAATATTAATCTAGATTCCGACTGTCTAATGTGTACATTTATGTGAAATTAGTCCTAAATGAATATATTACATTAATTTTTTTTTATATAAATAAAAGCCATAAAACCAGGTACTTATGATCATTATTTAAATGTGTGAATTTTGTATATTCTGGATTCTCAACATTGTTTGGTGAAAACCGAATAAATACCAGACATGGTGCGAATACTTTGCAAATGTATTTGAATACAATATGAATATGTACTCCATTATAAAATTTCTTGCATAAAGAATAGGAATTCAGGTAAAAATGAAAACATATGAATACCAGTGCAAATACTTTCAAAATGTATTCATGAATGCATTCATGAATATATTCTTTAATATTATTTTAATAATAATTTCAGTTATATTTTATTTGAAAAAATCATATGATTCTCTTATTATTGTATCGCCAGACATAGTCTGGAGATACTATGGTTTAGGCACGGTCGCGCCGCCGCTGCCGCCACAGGTTTTTTATGGACACAATAACTCAAAAATTATTTCACGGATCTTTACCAAACTTGATATATGTATAGATATGGGTGAGAGGACAACGCCTATTTAAAATGAGGTCATGACCTCAACTAGGAGAGTGACCTTGACCTTGAATAGGTTCAATTTTGGGGGAAATCACACAAAATTCTTAAATATCTCAAGAAAACTTGCATGGATTGATCCCAAAATCAAGTTGATGGAAGATCATGGATAGGGTTGTCATGTTCCAG
Organism: Sipunculus nudus; assembly: GCA_026874595.1. NCBI lineage: Eukaryota > Metazoa > Annelida > Sipuncula > Golfingiida > Sipunculidae > Sipunculus > Sipunculus nudus. The sequence goes on along the minus strand of CM049309.1, from coordinate 20,985,491 downwards.
AAACTGGTGGCGCCACCTATTATTCTTTACTTGTTTTCATGCCGGTTAATATCCCCAAAATTGCTACTTGACAGTACTGTGAGCATTATAAGTCAAAAACTAATGGACAGATTTCTTTCATATTATGCAAATACATAGATATGGGTTATGGGATGATGTTTATTTAAATTGGGGTCATGACCTTTCCTATGAGAGTGGCCTTGACCTTGAATTATGCCATATATGGTGAAAATCACACAAAATCATAATTTCTCAATAAGGGATGCATGCATTGGTCCAAAAATCAACTTGACCGAAGATCTTGGATAGTTATGTCATGTACCGGAAACAGGTGGCGCCACCTGTTATTCTTTTACTTGTTTTCGTGCCGTTTAATACCCCATCATTGCCACTAAACAGTACATTTATAACCTGTGAGCATTATAAGTCAAAAACTAATGGACAGATTTCTTTCATATTATGCATATACATAGACATGGGTTATGGGTAATGTAGATATAAATTGGGGTCATGACCTTTCCTATTACAGTGGCCTTGACCTTGAATATTGCCATTTATGGTGAAAATTAAACAAAATCATTAATATCTCAATAAGGGATGCATGCATTGGTCCAAAAATCAACATGTTCTAAGATCTTGGAAAGTATTGTCATGTACCAGAAACAGAGGGCGCCACCTGTTATTCTTTTACTTGTTTTGTGCCGTTTAATACCCCATCATTGCCATTTATCAGTACTGTGAGCATTATAAGTCAAAAACTAATGGACAAATTTCTTTCATATTATGCATATACATGGATATGGGTTATAGGATAATGTTTATTTGAATAGGGGTCATGACCTTTCCAATGAGTGGCCTTGACCTTAAATATTGCCATATATGGTGAAAATCACACAAAATCATTAATTTCTCAATAAGGGATGCATGCATCGGTCCAAAAATCAACTTGACCCAAGATCTTGGATAGTAATGTCATGTACCGGAAAAATGTGGCGCCACCTGTATTTCTACTTCTTTTATCGTGCCGTTTAATACACCACCATTGCCACTTAACAGTACATTTATAACCTGTGAGCATTATAAGTCAAAAACTAATGGACAGATTTCTTTCATATTATGCATATACATAGACATGGGTTATGGGATAATGTATATATAAATTGGGGTCATGACCTTTCCTATTAGAGTGGCCTTGACCATGAATATTGCCATATATGGTGAAAATTACACAAAATCATTAATATCTCAATAATGGATGCATGCATTGGTCCAAAAATCAACATGTTCGAAGATCTTGGAAAGTATTGTCATGTACCGGAAACAGAGGGCGCCACCTGTTATTCTTTTACTTGTTTTGTGCCGTTTAATACCCCATCTTTGCCATTTATCAGTACTGTGAGCATTATAAGTCAAAAACTAATGGACAAATTTCTTTCATATTATGCATATACATGGATATGGGTTATAGGATAATGTTTATTTGAATAGGGGTCATGACCTTTCCAATGAGTGGCCTTGACCTTGAATATTGCCATATATGGTGAAAATCACACAAAATCATTAATTTCTCAATAAGGGATGCATGCATAGGTCCAAAAATCAACTTGAACGAAGATCTTGGATAGTGTTGTCATGTACGGGAAACAGGTGGCACCACCTGTTATTCTTTTACTTGTTTTGTGCCATTTAATACCCCATCATTGCCACTTAACAGTTCTGTGAGCATTATAAGTCAAAAACTAATGGACAGATTTCTTGCATATACATAGACATGGGTTAGGGGATGATGTATATTGAAATTTGGATCATGACCTTTTCTATGAGAATGACCTTTTCTATGAGTGTGGTCTGATATTAATTGTTGCTGAAGATGGGGGGCCTATTCTTAAACCGGGGGGGGGGGGGGGGGGGGGGGATTAATTGTCTGGCGATACTATGGCACCTGCGGTGCCAAGAAATATCTAGTTTTTTAATAAAAATCATATTTGGGTCAATATATTTTAATTATTTTTAATAAATAGTTAAACTCTTATATTATATGTTAGAACTGCTTATAAGTTATATGGCCAAGTCAAAATCTCTGTAACAATAGCACTGGGTCATTCCAGGCTAAGTGCCACAAAACTGTTACAGTCAACCAAAAAATAAATTTTAGAATTCTTTTGAAAAACAGTGTTTAAATTTCCCAACTCTTGATATTAATCATGTTTTAAAGAATGAAAAGATAGTTTCTGTTTCAGATTTTCCAGTAACCAGCCATATATTAGGGTATTACGGGTGTAACATTGAAATGTGGACTTTTTTTTATTATAATGAGTATTCTGAAAATAAGACCACAAAATAAGTTGTTTACCAATTTAAATAAGTGCAATGATGCTATTTGTTCATAATCTGAATTGACATGAGATCCAGCACAATGATTCTGGCTATTATGATATGGTAATGTGAAATAATTAATAAATTTGGAAAAAAAATTATTGCATGATTTTTTTTTTGTTTCACTAAAAATAAAAATAAGTGTCATCATATTTCATATATATATGTTTTTTGCAGTGGTATGAATATTTAGAAGCAAGCTTATGGTTATCCTTTGACTTTAAGCTGATAAGGATGATAAAGTTAAATGCAAAGTTGCATATTAAGGGTGTAACATTTGTAACTGAGGACAATGGAACAATGGTGAAACAATGGCTATTCAATGGATACTGCCATATGGAAGAACCTGATGCTTAAAACTGACTGTTTATTATTTATAAGAAGGAAAAATGTATAATATGATGCATAAATGGATATGCTTAATGTTTTCATTTATTACGGGTGTAACATTTATAATTATGGAAAGTGTGATACCCCTGAATCAGTGGGGGTAAAATAGAATTTAAATGTGGATAACGTTTGCTCGAACCAGTGGTCTTTGTTAATAATTAGAAATATAAACGTCATGAAAAAAGAAAACATATACCAATCCATATTTTCATTTATTACGGGTGTAACATTTATATCTATGGACTATGTGAATGGCCATGACAAACGTACATATAAATATTATTACACCATATAAAGATTCCAAACACATTAAAGTTCATTGTACTTAAGAAACCACCCTTTTCAATCAATGTACAGTTGTATACAGGATAAATATTAGACCCAGTTACTTTGATTTTAGCGAGTCTTACATGGATTGCACCTTACGGTTAAACCGCGAGATTCTGTTTCAAACACCTGCAGACATCGTCGGCCGCTTTGTCTGACAATCAGGCCAACCCGTGTGCATATACCACGGGTCGCCGAGGTCACCGGGCGATTCAGGCTGGCACATGCAAATATTCATGGCCAATTCAAATTAGGGCATGTGACAGCGCAGAAAACAAGTAAATAAATTGCACTCTGCCGTCTTAATAGTGCAACATGTCAAGAACTGTTACTCAGTTTTATTAAAGCGATACATAAATGACACAATTCCATGCAGTTCTTGGTATGAAAATTGAATGGTTACGACCGTAATAGGCTTTCGGTCACATGTGGCAGCCATAAACAAATACTTTGTTGAAACATCATCAAAGATATACGGGCATTTGTCTGTACATGTGAAACACATTTTATTAACGTACTACTTATAATTTATTCATATCAAGGTACGTGCGCGTAACATGGATCATGGACTACTGTCAAATGTTACGCACATATTTCGTGAACTAACTTTAGTCCAAAATAAATCATGACATCGTTTACTGGGACAACCCCACAAGTTTTAAGCCATGCATATCCATTGTTCATAAAAATATCATACAAGTCAATCGAATATATTCTTTATTTTTCATATTTTTGCACCGTCCGTAAGATTACGGGTGTAACTTTCGTAAGCTGTCAAACCAAGATCACCACGGCTCACCTTCCTTTTTTCCGCCAACGCGTGTCGTTTGCTTGATGTTTTGGTGACCTTTCACCTCCAGTCCCAATCCAATGAACTTGCAGAATGATCGACCGCTTGTGCAGGGGTCTAATTTGAATATTCACTTAAATGTTACGGTCGTAATGATTGGACGGACAGTTACGCACGTCACAAAAATCCCCAGATTTCGGAGAAGACTACAGAAACGATGTCAATTTCATGTTTGTGAGGGGTGCGTTTGACATCATAACAGCTATTTTCATTGATGAAATATTGCCGACATTTTACAGAATCGACTGATAACCACTCATTATGTGCGTAACATGCTGGACGGACAAGTTTACGCACATAGTCGTCTTATAATGAAAGTGTTTATCTCGGAATGACACGTCTCGGTCCAATTAAGTTCATTTGTACCCAGTGCCGTTCAATACAAATATCAAAAGCCCCGGTCAAACAGGGAATAACGATGTCATTTGAGATAACGGAGAGCTTGTAAAATATAACAGGAATTAAGTGTAACGCGTTGACTCACTAAAAATAGCCTATTTTATACCGGGGGAAAAGTCTTACAAGAACACAGTTTCCCCTATCTGTTGGTATTGTACGCTAATTATCTCACATGGGCTTGGTGGCCAATATGAGTGCCAATCAACTTTATTTCTAACAGTTTTATATAAAAATAAACCATGTGTAATGAATTGGACATGTTTGTGGCATTTAGCCTGGAATGACCCATCTCCATTTGTTAATAAAATAAATGAAATAAATCCTCTATCTCTCCCCGATAAAATAAATGAAATCAATCCTCTTCTCTGTCCCCAAAAATACTATCAAACTCATACATAAGCTAAACACCAATAACTCATAATACAGCTTATATTTATTACCACACAAAACCAGCATGTGCCTCATTTCTAAATCATTTTTTTTTTATCATATATAATAGCTGAGCGCCATGACCCATGGATCCCTTGTTTTGTTCATGCTTTGCCTGTTTGTACTCAGTCAGTCTCAAATTGCAGACACCTCCTGCTCTTTTTGCATTCAATATGATTGTGCACAGAAGTAGGTGGTTCCTAGAGCCTTTGAAAAGGCGGTGTTTGTTTTCTGTTTCTCAGCCATCTTGTCCCATGTATTCACCATCTCTTCCACCTCCTTGACCACATGTGATTGCAAGTACTTGACCACCTTGTCCACGGGGACTTCAGATCCTGTTAATACAGAAACCAAAGGTCACACTCATATATATATAACTGGGATTGAGCATGGATAAGAGATTGGCAAGTGTAAATAAAAATGAACCAGTTTCTCGCACACTTCTGTCCAAATCTTCAGCAGTCTTTTCCTTCGCCACTGCTGTTGTGCAGTCTTTTATGTTTTGGGTCAAGGAGTTAATGCTCTCCAGCATTGCCTAACTCTGTAGTACATAAGGAGTCTTCAACAGCCATGTCATGAGTTTTTTTATCAAGGTCAGGTAATTGACGATGGTCCCCGATGAATACTTGGATCCCCACTTGGAGATCAGTCCAACCGCATCTCCTGTTGAATTCAGCCACATGATGTGGCATTTTGTGATGACCTCATCCACTTGCAGGAGAGCTGATAGCATATGGGACACCTTGCCTGTATGCTCCCTTGCCTCTCTTTCCATATGCCCTGCACCTGCGACCCTCCTAAAGTGTTCATCAAACATTTTTTTTTAATCTCAGCTCTGTCACCTGAAATGAGGGTGTCAGACAATATGCAAACATTGCCATAATGTAAATGTTTCATATTATTTTCCTCTTCATACATATTGCCATCAAAATTACGAACCTCTTTGGGTTGTGCCTCGGTTGAATCCCTGGCCACTTCTCTCTGTTCGTACACCTCTTTGAAGACGGTGGAGTCCCTTTATAATCAGTGCACTCGAACCAGGTGTTGGTTGAGATGAGTAAGGCATGCATTGGAGAAAGGGAACAGATACTTGAAAGAGTGGGTTAATGTAAATTAAAGAAATATTGTTATATCAGTTCATCAAATATAAAGTCTTTTGACACTTCAATCAATTTTTGACCATGCCCCAACAGTTCATCGGTTTCTGTGTCACCTGAGCGGCCACCCACCCGCACCGCTCTTATGGAATCGTGCCTTGCGCACTGAGATAAGATTCCGCCCCAGAAAAGTGCCTTTTGCACACTTTGTTATTCAATAAACAAAATCCATCATCTGTATATGTTCTTTTATGTTAACCTTGCTTCTGTTTGCTGCATTCATATTCATTCTCTCCCTGACAATAAAATGTCTTGCTTATGTGTAAGACATCAGGCCTACTACCCGTCAGCTATCAGTATTTGGACTCGCCCATTAATGCCACCCCTATTGTAAAGTAGACTGGCCCCAGCAATGTTCCAGCCTCCTCTCTCTTCTGCTTGCATTTGAATGATGCAGATGGCCCACGTCTGGTCAGCACTAGGTTTAGTCATGTAGACATTTAATCATTTAGACATGTTAAGGGGCTAAAGGATATTCGACATAAGGCGAAGTTCAGTAGTCTGCCTCGACCCTTCAGCTCCCTGTTTATCACGTGTAAATATCAGACTGGCAGTATAATATAAAGGACAAAAAGCTCATGTATGAAAACAACTTTTTTCAATTCCAGATAATAAGATAAATCACCAAGTGAAAGTGACACTTGTTCATGCTTTGCCTTTTTGTACTTGGTCAATCTCAAATTGCATATGTTTCCTGCTCTTTTTGCATTCAATATGATCATGCGCAGAAGTAGGTGGTTCCTAGCTCTAGCAAAGGCGGTGTTCATTTTCTGTTTCTCAGTCATCTTGTCTGATGCATTCACCAGCTCTTCTGCCTCCTTGCCCACCGGTGATTCCAAATACTTGACCACCATGTCTAAGGGGGATTTCTGATTCTGGTAATACAGGAACCAAAGGTCACGTAATTACTCTTATATACATAACTCGGATTGAGTATGGATCAGAGATTGGCAAGTGTTAAGAAATACGAACCCATTTCTCGCACACTTCTGTCCAAATCTTCAGCAGTCTTTTTCTTTGCCACTGCTGTGGTGCAGTCTTTTATATATTGGGTCAAGAAGTTAAAACTTTCCAGCGATGCCCAACCCTGTAGTACACTAGGCGTCTTCAACAGCCAAGCCATGAATTTTGTGATGTATGTTAGGTAATTCACGATGTTTCCTGATGTATACTGGGATCGCCACTAGAAGATCAGTCCCTCTGCATCTCCTGTTGAATTCAGCCCCAAGATGTGGTGATTTGTAAAGACCTCATCCACTTGCAGCAAAAGGGAAAGCTTGCCTGTATGCTCCCTGGCCTCCCCTCCTGTGTGCTCTGCACGTGGGACACTCATGAAGTGTTCATCGAACATTTTCATCATATGTCCCAGCTCTGTAACCTGAACTGAGAGTGTCAGTAGTTAATTTAACATTGCCATAATGTAAATGTTTCACATTATTATCTTCTTCATACATTTTGCAATCAAAATTACCAACCTGTATTGGTTTTGCCTCGGTTGTTTCCCGGGCACTTCTCTCTGTTTGTACATTGCTTTGTGGAGGGTTGAGTCCCATTCGAGTCTGTCTGCTAGGACCAGGTGTTGGTTGAGATGAGTAAGGCATGCATTGCACAAAGGGCACAGATACCTGAAAGGGTGGGTTATTGTCAAATAATAGAAATATTGTTATATCAGTTGTTTCAGCCATATGTATGACACAAATTGCTGACAATGATTTCTTAAAAAAATATTTCTAACTTTTGTTAGTCTGGTTTTAATATTCAAATACGAAACAGATTTTGAGCATTTTATTATGCCCCGCCACAAAGTGGCCGGGGCATGTAGTTTTACCCAGTTGACCTACTTTTGACTGTTTTACGGCTCCTGAACATAGAAAATTTCATGAAAAATATGAATTTTCATGACAAATACACATGTACAGACTTTTTTTTGCAATACCTGCAGATATTGGCCTGATTTTTGGTGTGTGGGCAGATAATGACCAGTTACAGATCATGTTCACATTTTGTCCCAGTTGACCTACTTTTGACTGTTTGACGATCCTCTCACATAGAAATTTTCATAAAAAAGTGCACATGTACGGACTTTTTTCCGCAGTGCCTGCAGATACGGGCCTGATTTTTGGTGTGTAGGCAGATAATGACCAGTTACAGATCAAGTTCTTGTTTTGTCCCAGTTGACCTACTTTTGAACATTTGACTGCTCCTGAACATATAAAATTTCATAAAAATATAGAAATTTTCATAACAAATGCATATGTACTTTTTTCCTCAATGCCTGCAGATACCACCCTGATTTTATATGTATGGGCAGAAAATGACAGTAACAGATCGAGTTCGCGTTTCGTCCCAGTTGACCTACTTTTGATTGTTTTACGGCTCCTAAACATAGAAAATTTCATGAAAGACAGAAATTTTTATGGAAAATGTACATGTATGGACTTTTTTTCACAATGCCTGCAGATACTGGCCTGATTTTTTATGTGTTGCTTGATAATGACTGTTACAGATCGAGTTTGCATTTTGCCCTTGTTGACCGACTTTTGACCATACGACACCTCCTGAACTTAAAAAATTTTTCAAATTTTAACAAATGTTTCTAATTTGCCCAAAGCAGTGGCATTTGTGTTGTTTCCACACATCTAGTTTTTATATGAATATGCTTGCTCTTTTGTGTATTTCAGTCATTTTAACAGGCTGTGTAGATGGAATGAGCGCTACACATATATAATAATAATATATATGAACAGTGTAATTCTTGCCTGATCCTTTTAGGTAAACACAAAGCTGAGATATATTCATTTGCATTGGCGACGCCTGCTTATTTCCTCTTGTAAATAGTGTTCTTTCTTACAAGATGGGAGGTCAAGGTTACAGTGGCGTTGTAACCATTTCACCAGCCCTTTGCAGCCATCCACAGGGCACTGTCTGTTTGATCGTGACCCGTGTCATTGTCTGAGATTGCCTCATTTGGTAACACGTGGCGTCACCCACCTGTGTTGCATGGCTACCAAGGAGTCCTCATGTGATTTGGCTTCTTGCTCAGAAGCACTAGACATGCTTTGTAATGCGCCATCTTTGGTCGCCAAGCTTTCTCACTGTCACAGGATACAAGAAGCTTATCTGGTAGGTCTCTTGTGTTCCGACCTACTGGACAAACAGTCGGCATTCTTGGGCGACTGCAATCCCCAACAACTGAAGCATTAAACGCTCCTTATTCTGCATAGCTGTTGTCAGCAGCAAACAAAACTCACTTGTGAAGAAAACTTCTGTTGAGGTGTCTGTTGCCATGTCGCTAGAATGTTCCATTGCAGCTTATTATCCCCTCGCAACAAAGTTGCGAAAGGGATATAGTAATGCCTCTGTTCATCCGTCTGTCTGAAATTGCCTTGTGGATCAATTTCAAGCCAATCCATTTGCCCAAAACCTTTCATCTCACACATATGGCTTACTCATCCATGTATGAAGAAACCTATTGAATTTAGGTCATGGGGTCAAAGGTCACGGCCACAGTACCCACTTTTGAAAAAGCTTGTGGACCCATTTTAAGCAAAACCTTTTGACCTAAACCTTTCATCTTGCACATATGGCTTACCCATCCATGGATGAAGAAACCTATTGATTTTAGGTCACGGGGTCAAAGGTCACGGCCACAGTACCCACTTTTGAAAAAGCTTGTGGACCCATTTTAAGCAAAACCTTTTGACCTAAACCTTTCATCTTGCACATATGGCTTACCCATCCATGGATAAAGAAACCTATTGTTTTTTGAGGTCACGGGGTCAAAGGTCATGGCCACAGCATCCACTTTTTGAAAAAGCTTGTGGACCCATTTTAAGCAACACCTTTTGATTTAAACCTTTCATCTCGCATATATGGCTTACCCACCCATTGATGAAGTAAGTAACCTATCGATTTTGAGGTCATGGGGTCAAAGGTCACAGCCACAGCACCCACTTCTTGACCTAAAACTACTCACAGTGTTGCCTGTCATCAAAAATCCACTCTACCAAGCCATTCATCACAGGTAATAATATAATTAAATAATCGGTCGATACTGGCCTAGCTCGGTCGGGTCTTTAACCTTGGGTATCAGGGCAGTCACCCTGTACTTGAATTGGTCAGGCGGCAGTTGAACTCTCAGCCACAGGTTGAAGCGGGCGGCGATTTGTTGGACATCCAGATCTTTGAGGTTGTCTTTGGTGATGCCGTCGGGACCTGGCGAACCGTTATTCAGTGACTTTAACTGTATAGTCACTTCTTCTTCAGTGATGGGTGCTGCGATCTCCCAATGGCTGGTGTAGTGGGTAGGACGGATGACAGTTTCCCCAGGATCACGCTCCATAATGTTCCGCCAGAAGGGTTCTTGATCTTTCAATGGAACCTAAGTAGCTGAGCCCAGCTGGCCACTCACAATATCACAGGCGCACTGGGTTCTGTACTTGCGAAACTTCTTTTGGGTTAGGGCGAATTCCTGGCGACGTCTTGCTATGCCCTTCACGTGCTCCGGAATGCCGCGACTGGTCATCTTGCACGATTTATATGTGATGCTGGACCCGAGCCAATCGGTGAGGTCAGTCGTCAAGGCTGTACGGATGGTATCAGGGTCCTTTAACCAAATATCGTCCAAGTAGTCGGGCAACACCCCGCGACGGATGTCGTGACGGACTGCTTGGTGCATTGTCTGGAGCCAGAGGGCATATTCATCGGATTGGTGGTGCTGAGAAGACGCGACTGGTGGAATTCTTGGGTCAGCCGAAACTACCATTACTGGAGACGGGTACCTCGGGTGGACCTGGTGGACCTGGTGAATCTGATGTACCTGGTGGATCTGGTAGACCTGGTGGAACACTGCTGCCTTGATCTGTCAACTGGTCAGGATCGGCTGTACCTCCGCTGCTTGCGACGAGGTGATGAGACGTTTTTCCTGCATTGGCGTTGTTCTCTGGTATTGGTTGACCGGTACTCTGTGCCAAGGAAGATTGTCGGTCTTGGATCTGCCGGACAAGTTCCTTGTGACGATCGGAGTCTCTGTGGCACTTGATTGCTTCCCTTGTCCAGGCCAGATGGAATTCAGCCAGACTGGTTATGAGGCGGGTGGCTGACAGTTTCTGCCCGGTGAGTTCAACTTCATGGAGGGCGAGGGCGTAACACTCTTCATCGTCCCAACGGCCTTCTTCTTTCCTTTGTTCTCTTGTGAAGACCTCACGTGGTAGGATTCTTCGTGCACCTTTCGTTGATGGGTTGACAGCCCTCGCTGCGATCGGAAGTACCTTAGGCAAATGTCACATTGGACCCCGGCGGGGATCTGGTCGGACATCTCAGGGTTGCTAGACATGCTGTGGAGCTGGGACCTCTGCAGCGGCAGAGGCGTATCAAGTCTGGTTGTGTCCAACTCCAATAAACGGTTCATCCTGATAAGGACGGTTTTGGTTGTCCGGCAGGACGGTTATACAAATAGAATTAGTTTTCGCCGTGCAAATGTTCTCCAACGATATAGCCTCCCCGAAACGGGTTGACCAATGTTGAGAATTCCCAAAAAGCGTGAGCCTGTCTTTGCACGGTTACTTCACAGGGGGCACTGCGTGAAGGTTTCTGTATACTACCCCAACTGCTACGCATGGTCCACTTTGCAGTGCCCTTGCGCCATATGCTTTTTAGCTCAGCTGACCATAAGTCATCTGAGCTATAGTCGTGGTCCATTGTCCGTCGTCCTTCCGTCTGTCCATCCGTCGGGATGTCCGTCCGTAAGACTGGCACATTTCAACACCATTGGACCTACGAATCTGAATCATACAGTTAGATGTCCCCAAAATCTCCTACCATGCCGAAAATTGGGTCAATAGGACTTTGTCCCTTCCAGATATTAAGGAAAAACCTCAAATTTATTAGAAATCTATTTTCACACTTCAGGACTGCCTAATATCAAAACCACTCATCTGGTTTCTTCATATTTACCATAAATATTCCTCTATATAGTTCCTATATACATGCCAGAAATTAAGTCAGTATTATTTAATTTAAAAAAGTTATGAGCCCAAACATAATGGACTTTGTAAAAAAAAATCAGGAAAGATATTTGGTCACTTAAGACAAAAGTGTTAAAAGTTAGGGACTTTTTTCAGTAATACAACTTTAATTAATCAAAATTTATTTGTATACCAAAAATTAGATCAAAATCTGTTACATTTTTTTAAATATTAGCAAAAATATAAAATTGGTACCTTAAATTTTGCCAAACTTTGGCCATGGTACGTTTTTTTTCTGTAAGTACTGTGGATTTAATTTTCACAGCATGTACACATAAGGATTTAATCTGTTAAAATCTGAAATTTGAAAATAAAGGCTGCAAAATTAGGATAGTTATTGAATTTTTTTGGAGGCTCTTGTTGTATTCCCTTACATTGTCAAGCAGTCCACTTTGGTGACTGTAGGTCATTCAGTGCATATCTCTATGCTCCCCAGGCTGTTGGCATAATGTTAGATGTCCCAAAGATCTCCTACCAAGCTGAAAACTGGGACTTTGTTCCTTTGAGAAATTAAGGAAAAACCTCAATTTTTTATTAAAAACATTTTCACACTTCAGGACTGCCTAATATCAAAACCACTTATATGTTTTTCCTCATATTTTCCATAAATATTCCTCTATATAGTTCCTATATACATGCCAGAAATAAGGTCTGTATTATATAATTTTAAAAAGTTATGGGCTCAAACATAATGCATTTTGTAAAAAATCAGAAAAGATATTTGAACGCTTAACATAAAACATGTTAAAGCTATGGACTTTTTTCCAGTAATATAACTTTAATTAATCAAAATTGAATTGTATACCCAAAATTAGATCAAAATCTTTTAAATTTTTAGCTCAGCTGACTATAAGTCATATGAGCTATAGTCATGGTCCATTGTCCGTCGTCCGTCCGTCTGTCTGTCCGTCTGTTCATCTGTCCGTCCGTCTGTCCATCCATCTGTCCGGATGTCCGTCCCTAAGACTGGCATGTTTCGACACCGTTGGACCTATGAATCTTAAATTCGGCATACAGTTAGATGTCCCCAAAATCTCCTACCATGCCGAAAATTGGGTCAATAGGACTACGTTCCTTCAAAATATTAAGGAAAAACCTCAATTTTTTTATTAGAAATCTATTTTTACACTTCAGGACTGCCTAATATCAAGACCACTCATCTGGTTTTCTTCATATTTACCATAAATATTCCTCTTTTTAGTTCCATGCCAGAAATTAAGTCAGTATTGTTTAATTTAAAAAAGTTATGGGCCCAAACATAATGGACTTTGTAAAAAAATCAGGAAGATATTTGGTCACTTAAGACCAAAAGTGTTAAAGGTAGGGACTTTTTTTTCAGTAATACAACTTTAATTAATCAAAATTTAATTGTATACCAAAAATTAGATCAAAATCTGTTACATTTTTTTAAATATTAGCAAAAATATAAAATTGGTACCTTAAATTTTGCCCAACTTTGGCCATGGCACATTTTTTTTCCTGTAAGTTCTGTGGATTTAATTTTCACAGCATGTGCACATAAGAATTTAGTGTGTTAAAATGTGAAATTTGAAAATAAAAGCTGCAAAATTAGACTAGTAATTGAATTTATTTTGGAGGCTCTTGTTGTATTCCCTTGCATTGTCAAGCAGTCCACTTTGGTGACTGTAGGTCATTCAGTGCAGCTCTCTCCACTGAGTTGACCTTGATCAGGCTGTCTGCAGTTAATACCATACCACAGGGTCCTTTTTCTCTGGCAACCCCCATTCATATCTCTTAAAGTTGCCAGGGCCTAGGTGTGAATAACACTATTAACTTAGTATTAAAATTAGTAATATTGGTCAAACTTTGTTGGATTAATTTTTAACTTGTATGGCCATATATTTAACTTTTGAAAACTTAATTACCTTCACACATTATTTGTTTATGAAATGTTACTTTTATGTAACACTTACCGTAGGTCTATTTGTTCCCTTGGTGCATCACTAAATGGTTTAGCTCATGTCAATTATACTATAATTTACAGAGTTTCATTTTAGCAGGGCCATTTTCTCATAGCTTTTCTAATGATAATATACATGAAAAACCAAAAGATTTTGCAGTTACTAATATTTTCCAAAATTCAGCTGAGCGATGTGACCCATGGGTCCCTTGTTTCAACTAGACCCAATCCTTCTTATGTTTATTGAGTTGCTAGCCCAATATGTTATTATCCTTTCATAACAAATTTGCAACAGCTGGTATACTTACACCTATGTTTGTACATCTGTCTTCCTGTCTGTCTTCCCATTCATCTCAATATACTTTATTGGTCAATTTTAAGCCAAATCATTTGATATTAAGCTTTCTCCTTCACATATGCCTCACCTACCCATACACGTACAACTTATTGAGTTTGATGTCAAAGCTCAAGCTCACACACCTCCCCTCCTCATTTTAACACTTGCGTAATAAACCCCATATTGTTTTGTTCATAGTCCGTGTTTCAGTGTCATTGCATATTACGGGGTCTTGGCCCATCAATTAGTTTTTATTCAGGACCGTGCCCCAACCAGTCATCAGTTTCTGTGTCACCTGAGCAACCGCCCACCCACACCACTCTTATGGAATCTTGCCCTCAACTCTTAGTCAGATATGATTTCGCCCCAGAAATTGCCTTTGGCAGGATTTGTAAATTACACTTCTTGAGTACATGACTAGGATTCATATGTTATTCGTATTCATTACGCGGAAGATCAATTTCATGATCACCATGCTTTTGTTCACACTCCGTGTTTCAGTGTCATTGAATATAATGAGTTCTTGACATGTCAATCAGTTAATATTCTTGACTGTGCCACAACTGGTCATTGGTTTCTGTGACACCTGAGCGGCAGCACCTGTCTTCAGGGAGTGCGCCCACACCACTCAAAATGGAATCATGCCATGGGCTATTATTCAACTACAATTCCTCCCAAGAAAGGTGCTTATCACACACCCCTGTCTTCAGGGAGTGCGCCCACACCACTCTGATGGAATCATGCCCTTGGCTTTTATTCACCTACAATTCCTCCCCAAAAAGGTGCTTATCACACACTTTGTAAATCACTGTGCACTAGTGGGAAAACAATATGCACTTATTTTTTTGTCCAACAAAGTTTTTGGGGTTTCTTTTTTCTTTATGTTGGTTTTTCTGATTATTCAACAAACAAAAACCATCAATTGTATAGGTTCTTGACTATTAACCTTCTGTTTGCTGCGTTCATATTTCTTCTTTCCCTTTACAATCAAATGTCTCACCTTACTTGCTAACTGTATGGGGTTGAACCGATCCAATAGTGTTTTGTATCGTTCACCTCCCTTTTTAAAAGTTCAACCACATCTTTCTTTTTCGTCTTCAAGGTGGCACCTGGGTTCTTGGCTGCATTCCCCATCTGAAGCAACCTCCATATCAGATTCACCTCTTGCATCAGCTTCCGGCACCCTGTACAGAGAGTAAAGGCTGTTGCTTGCACGGTATCATCGACGCCCTGGCAAACATCATAATGCGTCTCCCCTGTCTTCAGGGAGTGTGCCATATGGGCAGTGAGGGTGGTACTTTGTTCCACCGTGGCACCATAATGTCATACCTAGAAAACAAATGACAAGGTATTAAAAAGGGAATAATCTTGTTGTTTCTTATACATTTCATTAAATACCAGTCGCAAGCAACTTAGTAATTTTCTAAAATAAAGAGGTTGTCACCTCCGGAACCTCAATACCCTCATCTTCACTGAACTGGGACCATGCCGTGTTCAGTGCTTTGTTCAGTGCGGAAGCTGTCATATGTAGCCCATTTCTTGAAGCGAACACATTTCACTGGTGGTGTCCAGTTGCACCTTCTTCACATAATTCTCCAGGAGCCTCTATAAAGGGCCATAAAATTTGACCCTGCAGGTTGTAACGGCCCATACCTTATGTGCCGATACCTGCAAAAACAAAAAGCTCCTTTATAAAAACAACTTATTAAAAACTACTTGAGATAACAAGATAAATCACCAAGTGAAAGTGACACTCACAAATACAACGTTGTTTTCTTGTTCATGCTTTGCCTTTTTTTACTCAGTCAATCTCAAATTGCACGTCTCCTGCTCTTTTTGCATTCAATATGATTGTGCGCAGAAGTAGGTGGTTCCTAGCTCCAGCATAGGGGGTGTTCATTTTCTGTTTCTCAGCCATCTCATGTATTCACCAGCTCTTCTGCCTCCTTGACCACCGGTGATTCCAAATATTTGACCACCATGTCCAAGGGGGATTTTGGATCCTGGTAATACAGAAACCAAAGGTCACGTAATTACTCCCATAAACATAACTGATATTGAGTATGGATAAGAGATTGGCAAGTGTAAAAAAATAAGAACCCATCTCTTACACTCTTCTATCAGTACAGATCATCAGCAGGCTTTTTTCTTTGCCACTGCTGTGGTGCAGTCTTTTATGTTTTGGGTCAAGGAGTTAATGCTCTCGAGCTTTGCCCAACTCTGTAGTACATTATGCATCTTCAACAGCCATGTCATGAAATTTTTTTATCGAGGTTGGGTAATTCACAATGGTTCCCCGGTATATACTGGGATTGCCACTTGGAGTTCAGTCCCTCTGCATCTCCTGTTGAATTCAGCCGCATGATGTGGCGGTTCGTTATGACCTCATCCACTTGCGGCAAAGCTGATAGCATAAAGGACACCTTGCCTCTATGCTCCCTTGCCTCTACTTCCATATGCTCTGCACCTGCGACACTCCTAAAGTGTTCATCAAACATTTTCATCTTATGTCTCAGCTCTGTCACCTGAAATGAGAGTTTCAGACATTATGCAAACATTGCCATAATGTAAATGTTTCATATAATTTTCCTCTTCATACATTTTGCCATCAAAATAACAAACCTCTTTTGGTTGTGCCTCAGTTGAATCCCTGGCCACTTCTCTCTATTCGTACACCTCTTTGTAGATGGAGTCCCTTTATAATCTGTGCACTCAGACCAGGTGTTGGTCAAGACGAATAAGGCATGCATTGTAGAAAGGGAACGGATACTTGAAAGAGTGGTTTATTTAAATTAAAGAAATATTGTTATATCAGTTCACAGTCCGAGTTTCAGTGTCATCGAATATAAAGTTTTTGACCCTTCAATCAGTTTATATTCACAACTGGTCATCGGTTTCTGTGTCACCTGAGCCGCCCACCCACACCACTCTTATGGAATTGTGACTTCCGCACTGAGATACGATTCCGCCCCAGAAAAGTGCCTTTGGCACACTTTGTTATTCAATAAACAAAAACCATCATCTGTATAGGTTCTTTCATGTTAACCTTGCTTCTGTTTTTGATGCGTTCATATTCTTTCTTTCCCCTGAGAATAAAATGTCTTGCTTTGCTTGCTAACTGTACTGGTCCAATAGTTATATATACCTTTTCATCTCCCTTTTTTAAAAGGTCCACCACATCTTCCTTTGTGGTCTTCAAGGTGGCATCTGGGTTCACCCAGTTTAAAATGTACCCTTTACATCCCTCTGCAAGGAGCTCTACATCATCTAACTCCCAGACCAGAGCCCATAGTTTTATTATACTGGCAGCTTGAGATTGACCATCAGTCATTGCTTTAGTTTGGCCTGAGGGAGTCTGTTCTGTTTGCTCACTTGGAGCCAGTGCTTGACCTTCATCACTGCCACTCTCATCAAAGAGTCTGCAGGTATTTGGCTGCGTTCCCCATCTGAAGCAACCTTCATATCAGATTCACCTCCTGCGTAAGCTTCAGGTACCTGGAACAGATGCCTTAACTGTGCCGTAGCTGACATGGTATCATCGAGGCCCTGGCTGACGTCATAATGGGTTTCCCCTGTCTTCAGGGAGTGCACAATATGGGCAGTGAGGGTGGTTCTTAGTCCCACCGTGGCACAATAACTTCATACCTTGAAATCAAATGACAAGGTATTAAACAGTGAATAATCTTGTTGTTCATATACATTTCATTAAATAGCAGTCGGAAAGCAACTTACTAGTGTGACTGCAGTTTTCTGGAATAAAGAGGTTGTCACCTGCAGAACCTCAGTACCCTCATCTTCACTGAACTGGGACCATGCCGCATTCAGTGCTTTGTTCAGTGCAGAAGCTGTCATATGTAGCCCATTTCTTGAAGCGAACACTTATTCACTGGTGGTTTCCAGTTGCACCTTCTTCACATAATTCTCCAGGAGCCTCCATAAAGGGCCTTAAAAATTGACCCTGCAGGTTGTAACTGCCATATCTTATAGGCCGATACCAGCAAAAACAAAAAGCTCCTGTATGAAAACAACTTTTTAGCCCTCAGCCCTTAGGCTGATGGGCTATTGTCGTCACCCAAGCTGTCTGTCCGTCCGTCCGTCTGGCGTCAGTTAACTTTTACCTTGTGAGCGGGATATCTTAGAGCAGATTATAGAAAAACACTTAGATGCTTATAACTCAAAACCATTTGGTGGATTTTCACAAAACTTACTATGATTATTGGGACTGATAATCTTTACCTGCTACAAAAGTTTGGTGGCGCCACCTACAATATCTGATAATGAATTTTTATCGGATTTTTCAACTTTGGGCTTGTGAGCAGGATATCTCTAAAAGGATTCACTGTGGGAATTTTATTTTTTCAGTGAAGATTTATATTGACAAAATCTCGGTCAAGTTCGAAGATGGGTGACCTTGACCTATTTTTCTACGTTTTAGAGCTGATTATAGAAAAAACATTTAGAAGCTTATTTCTCAGGAACCATTGGCTGGATTTTCACAATACTTACTATGATTATAGGGAGTGATGGTCTGTAACTGCTGCACAAGTTTGGGGGCGTCACCTGCAATTTCTGATTTTAAATGAATTTTTCTTGGATTTTTCAACTTTGGCCTTGTGAGAGGGATATCTCTAAAAGGATTCACAATAGGAATTTTATTTCTTTGGTGAAGATGTTAATCGACAAAATCTCGGTCAAGTTCGAAGATGGGTGACCTTGACCTACTTTTCATGGTCACAGAGCTGATAATAGAATAAAACTTAGAAGCTTATTTTTCAGGAAGCATTTTGTGGATTTTCATGAATCATGGTACATACCTTTCCATTTTAAATTTATAACTGAGACATGTACAGATATACATCCATGTGAGAACAGATATTTAGTACTTGTTACTGTTGCCACCTCTAAACACTGTTCTTTTGGCTGAGGGCTTTTGTCAGCTTCTGCTGATATTCTAGTTTTCAAATTGAGATAATAAGATAAATCACCATCTTGTCCCATGTATTCACCATCTCTTCCACCTCCTTGATGACATGTGATTGCAGGTACTTGACCACCTTGTCCACTGGGAATTCAGATCCTGTTAATACAGAAACCAAAGGTCACACAAGTACTCTTATATACATAACTGGGATTGAGTATGTATAAGAGATTGGCAAGTGTAAAGAAATACGAACCCAATTCTCACACACTTCTGTCCAAATCTTCAGCAGTCTTTTTCTTTGCCACTGCTGTGGTGCAGTCTTTTATGTTTTGGAACAAGGAGTTAATGCTCTACAGCGTTGCCCAACCCTGTAGTACACTAGGCATCTTCAACAGCCATGACATGAATTTTTTTAGTGAACCTGTGAGCTTATGCGATGGCGCACATCGTCCGTCCAGCGTCAGCCATCCGCCATCAGCCATCCACAGTCCAGGGCTGGCTTTCCGCCATCCATGGCTGTAAGTTAGAAACCGTTGGAGCTAGGAGCTCCAAATTACATGTAAGAATTAGTCACATTGAAACTTAGTGCCCTGGAGCTTTTTATTTGGTATCTGCATTAATTTTGATTTTATAGAGAAAAAGCTCAAAACCTTTAAAAATCTTCTTCTCTGGAGCTGTCCAGCCAAATTGTCCAATATTTCACAGAAATGATTCCTGGAACAATCTCTCTCAAGTTTGTTCGAATGGTTCCAGTTCGGAGATTTTTGGCCAAGCTACGGGAGGTTGAACTTAGTCATCTGTCCAAAAAAGCACATTAAAATTAAAATCTCAGAACGGCTAGAGCTATAATCACCAAATTTTATACCAATGTTTGTCACATATGTCATATCTGATTTTGAGGTATTGGTGGTGCCACCTACATTGATGTGTTTTTTACAAGCGAAAATGTAATTTTAAACTCTTTTTGCTTTTACTGATTTGTGATGACACTGTTATACTGATTTTTTTAAACTTTACAAGAATTATTCTATGGTAGGGTTCTGCCAGTTTTGTAAGAATAGATTGGGTAAATACAGTTTGTATTTGAAAACAGATTTGACAACATGCTGAGTTTCAGCATCCAGCCATCACCATGGCAACTAACCTGGCTGGGGGGGGGGGGTGTCTAGACAATGTGTTTAGACGTCTAGGCACAGTGTCTAGATGTCTAGACACAATCTTTAGATGCAGAATTCCTAGATTATTGGAACTATATCTTTCAACTGTTTGAAAAAACTTGGTTAGCATTTTAAGCGAATTGGGTTTATCATCAGGTCACATGTGAACTGCTGCACCCTTATTTTTGGTTGACCTCTGACCTTTCATTGCTGCCCAGGGTCCATTTGTGCATCTGTTTTCACACATAAATCTGCATATCTCGGGAACCGTTTGACCGATCAGGCTAAAAATTTTGCACAAATGTAGCCCTTTGATAGCTTTATAACAGACACTAAAAATGGTGGCGCCACCTGCAACCAATTTTGCACAGCATCCATCTATTCATCTGCCTTGGGATAATATCACCCTTGTCTCAGCAGTGGTTTGTCTTATCCACCTGAAATTTTGCTGATTTATACATCCTGGACAGCTTTCTCGATTTTATGACAGGTGGCACCACCTACATTCAGGTTTACTCTTGAGACATCCAAGCTCATATCTCAGGAACCATTTGACCGATTGGGCCAAACTTTTGCATGTGTATAGATCTCACATAGCTCTTCATCATAGGCAAAACTGGTGGCGCTACCTGCAACCACTTATGCACAGTGTCAATCTGTTCATCTGCCTTGGGATAAAATCACTCATATCTCATATTGGTGTGGTGTCGTCCATTGTCTGTACGTTGACTATAGCTATCTCAAAAAAGGCTGGAGCATCACCAAATTTTTTGCAAATAATCAGTCATCTGAAAAACTCTATCAGATTGTGTTTACTTTATTCTAACTGCATTTTCTTAGATTTTATAGGGAAAAAGGTAAAAAAACTTTAAAAATCTTCTTCTCTGAAACTGTCCAGCCAAATTGTCCAATATTTCACAGAAATTGTCCCTGGAACAATCTCTCTCAAGTTTGTTCGAATGAATTTAGTTCAGAGATTTCTGGCTGAGTTACAGGAGGTTGAACTTTGAAATTTTAATATGCTTTTTTTTTGGACATATTAAAATTTCAATCTCAGAAACGGCTGAAGCTATCATCACCAAATATTATGCCAATATTGGTCACATAGGTCATATCTGAAATTGAGGTATTGGTGGCGCCACTTGCATCAGCCTTTTTTGTACAGGGGTCATCAATGCCCATATCACACTGAGAGCTACAAAAAACTTCTTCTCTGAAACCATAAGGCCAAAATGTTTAATATTGCACAAAAATGATCCTAGGGTAGTGCTTTCTGAAGTTTGTTCAAATGGTCTCTGTTCAGTAACTTTTGGCAAAGTTATGGGAAGCTGTATTTAGTCATATGCCATAACAGCCTATTTTACCTTAGTGGCTACAAAGATCTTCGTCTCAAAAACCACTGGGCCAAATTTTTAAATCTCACACATTAATTGTATCTGGCAAAACGAAGTTTTGCGGATACTATGTTTTTGACCCGGTTCCGCCGCCGCGGCATTTGTTTCCAGAGAACTCCTTTGAGACTACTGGGTGGATTTTTAGCTCAGCTGACTATAAGTCATCTGAGCTATAGTCGTGGTCCATTGTCCGTCGTCCGTCCGTCTGTCCGTCCGTCTGTCCGTCCGTCCGTCCGTCCGTCCGTCCGTAGATGTGGCACGTTTTGAAACCGTAAGACCTAGGAATCCAAAATTCAGCATAATGTTAGATATCCCCAAGATCTCCTACCAAGCCGAAAACTGGGTCTTTGCGACTTCGTTCCTTTGAGAAATTAAGGAAAAACCTCAATTTTTTATTAGAATCCTATTTTCACACTTCAGGACTGCCTAATATCAAAACTACCCATCTGTTTTTCCTCATATTTACCATAAATATTCCTCTATATAGTTCCTATGTACATGCCAGAAATTAAGACTGAAAAGTATAAATTCTTTAAGTTATGGGCCCAAACATAATGGACTTTGTAAAAAATCAGGAAAAATAATAACTCACTTAACATGAAAAATTTTGAAACTAGAGTCTATTTTCTCAAGTATATAACTATGTTTAATTAAGATTCAATTGTTTACCCAAAATTAGATCTGAATTTTGTAAATTTTTTAAGTTATTAGCATAAAAAAAAATCAGTACCTTAAATTTTGCCCAACTTTGACCATGGCACGTTTTTTTCCTGTAAGCACCATTGATTTAATTTTCACAGCATGTAAACATAAATATTTAGTTTGTCTAAATCTGAAATTTGAAAATAAAAGCTTGAAAATTAAGCTAGTTATTGATTTTTTTTTCTGTAGTCACTTGCTTTGATTACAGATGCAGGGTCCCACTCCAGGTCACTGGAAGTCAGCTATGCCAGGGTTTCTGATTTGTTACAGTCACTGGGGGAGATCCCCTGCTGTGACAGGTGTACAGTTATTCTCATATCACAACCCCAATCACCCCCCCCCCCCCACCCCCCCCCCCCCCCCCACCCCGCAAACCCAACCCACCAAGTGTTATGCAGTAATTGTTATTGTTTTCACTGTATATCCTTAATTGTAATGCTGTTTCCACTCCGATATGCAAAAACTTTCCTTGAAAAAATAATTCAAGGTGTAATCCAGAAGATGCAATGTTGTGTAATGTAGCATTTTTAAAGAAATCAATTTTCTTTTAAATGATTTTAACAAATATAAATGAACCCCTCAGTATGCTTAAATTATTATGAAATATGAAGCACATTATGGATAAATAAAGAAATAATTAAAAATTGTGAAATCTAAATCAAGTATTATTTTTAGATACTGTTTTGCAGATTTAAAAGATATATGTTTGTGGTAAAAAATAGATAAACATTTGTATGCATGATGTGGTGTTATCTGACAAGACTGAGATTTATGATGATACAATTGAGAATTATGAATCAACTTTTATATTCAGATATATATGTTAAATTGGAAATGTATAGAAATATAAACTTAAATTAGAAAATAATTGATGTGATAAAAAAATCAGGATTTAATACAAACATGTGTTCATTATTTTCCTGCCTCAGCAGAATTTGAGATCAGGCTTTGTTTGCCTTGTTTTATGTTGTTAATTAGCTATATTTCAACTGTATACATTTCATTAAAAAAATACATATATATTTAATAATATATATTATACAAAAAAATAGATTCAATTGAACAAATGTGTAAACTACTGAAATGTCAACAGTTAATCAAAAAACTAATTAATGATCATGGTTATAGTACAGATCATTTGTTCACTAACTGCTCACATGCTTTAGTTTCAACATTAGGAAACACATGGTCAGGTCACAAAATATTTTTTGCAACAATTTCTTGCTCATCAATACAAACCAATCATATAAACCAACCATGGCCTTTATTACCTCTTCCTCTTACACTTTTCCATTAGATATTATTTTAGATTTTTACCTTCAAGGTTAACGTCAGCTGAGCACAGTGACCCATAGGTCCCTTGTTTCTTAACTTACACCAATTATCGGGTCACATGTGAACTGGTGCCTAACCAATTGATCTTGAACTCTGACCTTTCCCCTCTGCCCAGCATCCGTTTGTGCGTCTCTTTCAACACATAAACCCACATATCTCCGGAACAGTTTGACTGATCAGGGAAAATTTTTTTTACAAAAATGTAGCCCTTGGATAGCTTTATAACATACACATGCGCCACCTGCAGCCATTTTTGCACAGTTTCAATCTGTTCATCTGCCTTGGGTTAAAATCACTCATATCTCTGCAGTGGTTTGACTAATTCACATGAAATTCGGCATGCATGTACATCGTAGATAGTTTTTGTGATTTTATGACTGATGGTGCCACCTACATTCATGTTCACGCTGCAGACATCCAAGCTTATATCTCAGGAACCGTTCGACCAATCAGGAAAAAAAAATTTTTACAAATGTAGCCCTTGGATAGCTTAATAACATACTAAAAAATGGTGGCACCACCTGCAGCCATGTTCGCACAGCGTTCATCTGTTTGTCTGCCTTGGGTTAAAATCACTCATATCTCTGCAGTGGTTTGACTAATTCACCTGAAATTCGGCATGTGTATACATCCTGGATAGCTTTCTTGATTTTATGACAGGTGGCGCCAGCTTCATTCACGTTCACGCTGCAGACATTAATGCTTATATCTCCGGACTCGTTTAACCAATCAGGAATAAAATTTGACACAAATGTAGCCCTTGGATAGCTTAATAACATACACAAAAATTTTGGCCCCTCCTAGAGCCATTTTTGCAGAGTGTCCATCTGTTTGTGTGCTGTGGGATAAAATCACTCATCTCTGCAGTGGTTTGACGTTTCAACCTGAAATTTTGCATGTGTATACATCTTGGATAGTTTCTTGTTCAAATAACAGATGGCACTACCTACAATCATGTTTACATGGAAGACATCCATTCTAATATGTAACATGTTACTCTATTTCCCCTTGCCTATCAATCCATGCCTCACTTAACCCGTCATACTCTGATTTTTACGTGTATCTGATTTTTGCAATACACGTAGTCGCTCAACTACCTGTATTCTAGTTATCCTCAGATGTTGTTAATTCAAGTTTGTTCAATGGTTTTGGTTCAGTGCTTTTTGGCTGAGTTACGGGAAGCTGAACTTAGCCAGTTTGCTTTATCTTCTTATTTGAGTTATAAACCTGCGAAACCTGCGAAACATTTTTCGACTGATGTCACTGAAGCAAGTTTGTTAAATATTTTACAAGAATAATCCCTACAATAATTCTTATAATAATTGTCATTGATGGTTCCATATGAATGATTTTTGGCTGAATTATGGAGATTGAATTAGGTCATTTAACCATATATGTTAGCTGTGTGATGCTGTTACATCTAGCCTGGCACCAGTTTATCAGCATCTATTACATCATGCCACTAGACATTTAGATTTCAGGTAATCTTTGGTTAATATTGACAAGAAAGTTCTTTTAAAAGCTTTTAAAAAATTTAGATTTATGATTTAAGTTATTCATCATACCAGGCAATATTCACTCAGTCCACTAAGTGCAGCCAGGTACAGGTCAAAATTTCAATCAGTCTAGCCAGGTGCAGGTCAAGAGTTCACTCAGTGCAGTAGCTTGAGGCAGCAATTTGTCACAGGTCACTCGGGGGCAACTGCCTTACTCACCTAAGCCTTGTCAGCCCAGTGCATCAAACTCTGGGGAAGTTTGATGTATTGGACTGATATTTTGACCTGTCTATCCGTCTTTGATGGTATTCTCATTTACAAGACAGGTGGTGCCAGCTATATATACTTTTGCAGTGTATGCGCCTGCTTATTTCTACAGGGGAATTTGATACATCAGCCTAAAATTGGGCATATTTATAGATCTCTTCTTTGTATATAAGACCGATGGTGCAAGCTACAATCATTGTATCCGCCAAAACAGAGTTTTGTGGATACTATGTTTTCAGTCAGATGCGGACGCTGCCACCATCGCAGCATAGGTTTCCCGAGAACTTCCTATAACCACTGGGCAGAATTTTTTAAAATTCAGAATTATGATCGGTCACATGTAAACTGCTGCGCCCTCATTTTTGGTTGACCTCTGACCTTTCCTCTCTGCTCAGCGTCCATTTGTGCGTCTGTTTCCACACATTAACCCAAATATCTCCGGAAACGTTTGACCGATAAGGCTAAAGATTTAGCACAAATGTAGCCCTTGGAAAGCTTTATAACATACACTAAAAATGGTGATGCCACCTGCCACCATTTTTGCACAGCGTCCGTCTGTTCATCTGCCTTGGGATAAAAACACTCATATCTCTGCATTGGTTGGACTTATCAACCTGATATTTTGCATGTGTATACATCCTGGACAGCTTTCTTGATTTTATGACAGGTGGCACCACCCACATTCATGTCTAAGCTGCAGACATCCAAATTCATATCTGTGGAACCGTTTGACCAGTTGGACCAAAATTTTGCATGTGTATAGATCTCCCATAGCTCTTTATCATACGCAAAACTGGTGGCTCAACCTACAAACATTTATGCACAGCGTCCATCTGTTCATCTGCCTTGGGAAAAAATCACTCATATCTCAGCTGGGTTCGACTGATCCACCTGAAATTTTGCAGGTTTATACAACCTTGAAAGCTTTCTTGTTTTATGACAGATGGCGCCACCTACAATCTAATTTACGCTGCAGACATCCAAGCTCATATCTCAGAAACCATTTGACCAATATAGATCTCATATAGCTCTTTATCATGTGCAAAATTGGTGGAGCCACCTACAATCATTTTTGCACAGCATCCTTATGTTTGTTTGCCATGGGATAAAATCTCTCATATCTCGACATTTGTTTGACATATCTGCCTAAAATTTTGCAGGTTTAGCTGGATAGTTGGATAGCTTTCTGAATTTTGTGGCAGGTGGTGCCACCTATATTTATGTATACGCTGTAGACATTCAGGCTTATATCTCAGGACTGGTTTGACATATCCCCCTGAAATTTTGCATGTGTATAGATCTCGCATAGCTCTTAATCATACACAAAATTGATAGTGCCACCTGCAACCATTTTTGCACAGCGTCCGTCCCTTTGTCGGCCATGGGCTAAAATCACTCATATCTCAGTAGTGGTGTGACTTATCTTATGTTTGTTTTATTGTTTCTTGTTCTAAGTGTTTAGCACTTGCATTGTTCATATCCATGTTACACATGTTCTTGAAAAGTAATGGTTCAGCAATGAAGTAATCTCATTGAACAGGTTCTCATTAGGCCTGTAGGCCTTGTATATTTGTTTACATGGGAATTTCTCGTGAATATTTATTTAATTCTAATTAGGACTGTTGACAAGCTGATTGGTTGAATATTTGAACTGTCATGTTGTTATGACAATCATTCATGTAAAACTTCCACAAAAGATTGGTATATACCTAAATTATTATAATTTTGTACTTAAATTGTGATTATTTCTCATTCCTAAAGCCATTTTATATGTTTATGATGCCTGTTATGATGGTCGAGCGATGCCATGAATTTTCAAGATGGGGGCCGTCGGACTTGCCGATCGATAGACATCGTGCTTTGACAAATCTCAGAAGTTCAATAAAGTTTACTATCTGAAATTAGAGGATGTTTTATATGTCTTAATTTAAAAAAAAGATCGTCTGACATCGTTTTGACACTCTTAACGACCATGCAATTCCGCGGGGATTCCCCGAAAAAAACTGTCACCAGGCGACCAAAAGGGACATGCACGCTTTACCAGGAGTACCAAAACAATCTTAAGTTAACATTACATAGGTTGAATTACATATAAAAATGTTAGATTTTACCATTATGGTGGATTTCTGGCTATTTCCACGGGGTTTTATACATATTTGATGGATATATCTGTGAATTTACATTTTTTGTCACCTTTCTTTGAAGTTCACCATGTCTTAATTAGTTCTTCATACCTGAACAGGTAGGCAATTGCAATTTACCCTTATTTGAAATCAGCATGATATTTCATGTCAATATGCAAGTATTATTTTTTTTTATAAATTTCTTCGAACAAATCATGGTTTTGTCTAATTTATTTCAGGACTCCCCACCTATAATTATTTAAATAACCTTAATCATATTTCATTAACCTGTTTTTCCTTGATCTTCCATGACAATGCACCAGGTACTGGCGGATGATAATTTCCTTATTGTTCCTAAATTCTTCATAAATGTCTTCACTGGGATATACTATAGACATTCATGTACAAATATGCTAAAATAACAAAGTCACTATACTTACCTGAATTTACCTGATTTACCTGGTTCTGTAAATAGATATATGTGATATTTATGATTGGTTAAGTCATTTACCTCTTGCTTGGTATCTGTGTAATATGTGTTAAAAATTTCATAAGGAACCACCAAAAATTGATCACATTATCAGTCATAACATTAATGTACAGTGTGTCAAAATTCAAGGTGTGAAATACCTAGAATTAATCTGAACAGAAAGGGGGGTGATTTGTGACAACCAAATACAAACAGTAAAGGGTTAACGTTAGCATTGACCTATCAGTATCGCCAGACCCTTCTTGCTGTTTTTGTGAAGTTCACATGGGACTTAATGTTGGCATGAGATCAGAATACAGTTATATGAGATTGGAATAGGAACTGTATATGTCCAGATCCTCCTCCTGCACCCTTACCTATAGGTGGGATATGACAGAATCGTGTCTGATGCTATCAACAATGATTCCTCCCCTAAACCTTGCTTTTTTGCACATTTCATAAAATACTCAAGCTTAATGCTTACCGTCAACACTTTTGAGATGGGCCTGCAAGCCTTTCTTTACATATTTCATCTCTTAAAGGTGATGGAAAGAGGGCATGTCAGTTGTTACGTCCATATAGGTGATGGAAAGAGGGCATGTCAGTTGTTACGTCCATACAATCATCTTCACCAAATGTGCTAATGTTGAGGCATTTTGAGATTACGAACCGTCATCTGGATACCACACATACTCGTGGGGCACACCTTCTTCATAATCTTCTGAAATCCCCTTTAATGTACAATCTGCTAAGGATCACTTTTCATGATGCCTATACACTATCCGTGTTTCAGAAATATCATCGAATATATCATGTTTTTGACACCTTAGTCAGTTTATGTGTCATCTGAGTGGCCACCCGCCCACACCGCTCTAACGGAATCATGCCCTCCACTGTCACCTAGGAAACCTACACTAAACTGTGCTTTTTGCACATTTTGCAAAATACTTGACTTAAATGCTCCGTGGTGGTACTTTTATGTCCTACTTTATCTTAACGCGGAAGATCACTTTTTCCTGATCCTCACCCTTTTTTGCTCACTGTCCATCTGTATTCCATTCCTGGATATGAAGACGTAAAGGCTCATAGTATTTGGCTGCACATTCTTGACATATGTGTGCAGCAGTTTCCACAATGGTCCATAGAAATTCACACGGCAATTCACACTTTGTAGTTATTAATGTCATGTTTTGCCTGTTTCTATTCCGACAATCTCAAGTTGCAGGCATCCCCTGTTCTTTTGGCGTTTAAGATGATTGTTCCACTCCTTTGAAAAGGTGCTGTTTGTTTTATCCTTCTCCGTCATCTCAGCCCATCCATTCATCAGGTCTTCTGCTTCTTTCGCCACCTTCGATTCAAGGTATCTCATAATCATATCTGCAGAGATTTTGGATCCTGTAAACACAAATCAAATGCAGTGTAAGTACAATTATTTCACACGTCAATGAATATGGATCAGAAGCTGGCAAGTAAAAAATTACTAACCCATTTCTCGTACTTGCCTCCCCAAGTCTTCAACCCATTTCTCGTACTTGCCTCCCAAAGTCTTCCACAGTCTTTTTTTAGCCAGAGCTGTGGTACAGTCCTTGATATACTGGGTGAGGGAGTTGATGCTTTCAACTGTCACCCAACCAGTCAAAACACCTTGACTCAGCCAGCCCATGAATTTCTTTCCTGACGTCAGGTAGTTAAGGATTGTTCCAGCCATGTACTGGGTCCACCACTCAGAGATTAGGCCCTCTGCATCGCCAATAGACTTGAGACGCATAATGTGGTGATTGGTGTACACTTCGTCATCTGCGATGAGTGCAGAAAGCATGTGTGATACTTTCCTGTGTGTTTCCTGGCCTCCGCTTCAGTATGTTCTGCACACTTTTCAAATGGTTTTTGAAGAGCTGCATCAAGTGATCTAGCCCTGTAAGCTGAAAAGGGAGAAACCATTTCAGACCTAACGGTAAACATAGCCATAATACAGATGATTTTTTATATTTTTTTCTGTACATGCATTGTGCAGTCAATAAAATTACCCACCTCTTTGGGAGCTTGATCTGTTAAACTCCTGCCAGTTCTTGGTTGTTGTACATTGTTTTGTAGACGGTGGAACCTTTTTTCAGTCTGTGCACTAGCACCAAGTGCTGGTCCAGCTTTATTATGGATGAGCTGCACATGGGGCACAGATACCTGAAAAAAGGGTTATTCACAAATATAGATTCCATGATTTTGAGACTATGATAAATTTTTTGAGCCATTTATTAAGACGAAACCTGTTTATCAAAATGGTTTCTTAAGTTTCTTGAATTTGCTCAAGACGAAACCTGTTTATCAAAATGGTTTCTTAAGTTTCTTGAATTTGCTCAAATTGTAGTGACAATAATGGATTACAAGAGGGATTTTATGTGTACCTTTTCATTTAATTATGCACGAGCTGTCATGTGGAAGCTATGTACATTGAAAGAGCGCTACACGAGCTGTCATGTGGAAGCTATGTACATTGAAAGAGAGCTACACACAAGTAGTAATAATATTACTGATAGTGCAATACTTGCCTGATCCCTTCAGTTGTACACGTATCTGGGATATATTCTTTCTCAGGGCGGTGACTCTTCAGTTCTTTTTCTAGGTGATATTGATACAAATGTAGTTTTAGCCAACGCACTTGAACTTTGCAGCCCTCCACAGGACACTTCTTGTTTGATCTCGAACAAGATATTATTCTGGCCTTGCCTCGTTCGGTTTAACATGGTCTGCACCGAACCCTTTTGTCTGAGTCGCTGGACTTGTCTCCTTCTTCTGAATCACTCCAGATTTGTTCAGATCCACTTGAGACTAGAGGCTGAGCTTGTGCTGGTGGCATAGATTTTATGCTTGAATCGCCGGATTGCAGCAGCACCTTAGAGACTTAGTGGACTCGTGTCCCCTGAACCTAAAGCATCCAAAGCTTCTTTTTCTGCACCTGTTTCATCATCTGTATTAAGGAAAGGACCTGTTACAATCTGTGACGGTTGAGTTTCTGTATGAAAGCAGATCACCCCTTACATCATCCTTTGACAGTTCTGGTCCTTCACCAAACACGGCCTGTAGCATCATGTGACACTTCCTTATGTTTCATGGAACTTCACTCGAAGAACATGTACGTGTGGCATCTTTGTTTTCGTCATCGGAAAATAATGCTGCCCTGTCGGAGCCACTGTGGCGATTGTTTGATAGTACACTTGTCAGAGGTCACTGATGGGACAGAACTGTAGGTGCTCGCATATCATGGCTCCTCTCTCCTAATGTGGGGGATCACTTTTCCTGATCCCCGCGAATTTTATTCACAGTCAATGTTTCACAAGTGTTTTCAAGTACAATATGAGTTCTTGACACATCAACAGATGGCTTGAGTCATATAAGCAGCCGCCAGCCCACACCACTCTAACAGAATCGTGCCCTCCGCTATTCAGCTACAATTCCCCCACCAAAATGTGTTTTTTCAATGTCAATGCTCCTTCAATATCTGTGTCCCTGGGCCTCTGCTGCAGCATATCCTTCTGTAGTTTAGCTCTCTCCGTCAGAGCCATTTCTGACTCATCTTGGGGGGCCTCCTGGAATTTTAAAATAAACATTCATACTCCCAAACTTTGCACAGGTTCGCATTAGGCCTGTAGGCCTTGTTTAGTGAACCTGTGCGCTTATTATTGAGATGGCTTTGTCAGTCGTCTGTAAGTTAACCCCTACTATCTAAAAAATGGCAGGAGCTAGCATTACCCAATTTTATACAAAAATTAGTTATCTAAAAAACTTTTTTTTGGCTTACTGCATTTTTATGTGGTGGCATTTTTATGCCCCCACCACAAAGTGGCAAGGGCATATAGTTTTACCAATGTCTGTCATTCAAAAATGACTTTTTTTCACAATGCCTGCAGGTATTGGCCTGATTTTTGGTTTATAGGCAGTTAATGACCAGTTAAAAATCCACTTCGCGTTTTGAAACGCCTGGTTGACCTGCTTTTTGCCAACCAAAAGCTTCTAAATACAGAAAATTTCATGAAAAATATAAATTTTCATGACAAATACAAATACACATGTACAGACTTTTTTTTCACAATGCCTGATTTTTGGTGTGTGGGCAGTTAATGACCAGTTACAGGTCAAGTTGGCGTTTTTTCCTGGTTGACCTACTTTTGACCATTTTGCTCCTGAACATAGATAATTTCATGGGAAATAGAAATTTTGACCTACTTTTCAAGGTCACAGAGCTTAGATTAGAAAAAAACTTAGGAGCTTATTTCTCAGGAAGCATTTGGTGGATTGTTATGAATCCTGGGTTGTGCCTCTCCAATTTAAATTTGCTTATTTCCAGGAAGCATTTGAAGGATTGTTATGAAACTGATTATGAGCTTTTGCTAATATTCTGGTTTTGCAGTGCAATGATAAGATACAGGCCTATTTTTAGCTCAGCTGACTATAAGTCATCTGAGCTATAGTCATAGTCCATTGTCTGTTGTCTGTCCGTCCGTAGATGTGGCACGTTTTGAAACCGTAAGACCTAGGAATCCAAAATTTGGCATAACGTTAGATGTCCCCAAGATCTCCTACCAAGCCGAAAACTGGCTTTTTGCGACTTCGTTCCTTAAAGAAATTAAGGAAAAACCTCAATTTTTTTTTAAAAACCTATTTTTACACTTCAGGACTGCCTAATATCAAAACCACTCTGTTTTTCCTCATATATACCATGAATATTCCTCAATATAGTTTCTATGTACATGCCAGAAATTAGGTCCCTATTATATGATTTTTAAAAAAAAGTTATGCGCTCAAACATAATGCATTTTGTAAAAAATCAGGAAAGATATTTGATTACTTAAAACAAAACATTTGATCACTTAAAACAAAACATTTTAAAGCTATGGACTTTTTTCTAGTAATATATCTTTTATTAATCAAAATTAAATTGTATACCCAAAATTAGATCAAAATCTGTTAAATTTTTAAAAATATTAGCAAAAATAAAAAATTGGTACCTTAAATTTTGCCTAAATTTGACCATGGCACGTTTTTTTCTTATAAGTACATTTGATTTAATTTTCACAGCCAGTTTACATATGGATTTAATCTGATGAATTTTGAATTTGAAAGTATTAAGCTTAAAAAATAGTCTAGCTATTGAAGTTTTTTAGAAGACTTAATGTATTTGTATTTTCTAGCATCATGACCCTACTTTTGTTTACCTGGTTATCCAAAAATTGGCATAATGTTAGATGTAATTGTAAATATTCATATTCTTCCATACAATTTCCTATGTATATACCAAAATTTAGGTCAGTATTGCACAATTTGTTGAAGTTATAGGCCCAAACATAATGCACTTTGAAAAAAATCAGGATATATATTAACTCACTTAACATAAGAATGGCTGAGACTTTTTATCAGGAATATAACATCATTTAATCAAGATTTGTATACGGAAAATTAGATTTGAAATTTGCAATTTTTTTTAAGTTATTAGCATAAATATAAAATCAGTACCTTAAATTTTGCCCAACTTTGGCCACGGCATGATTTTTTCCTGTAAGTACTGTGGATGTTATTTTCACAGCATGTACAGATAAGGATTTAATCTGTTAAAATCTTAAATATGAAAAATAAAAGCTGCAAAATTAGGCTAGTTATTGAATTTGTTTGGAGGCTCTTGTTGTATTCCCTTTGTCAATTCATTGTCAAGCAGTCCACTGAGGTCACTGTAGGTCATTCAATGCAACTCTCTATGTAATCCCGTCACTCCAGCAAGCCCTCTCTTTTGCTGAGCTTGATCAGGCTGCCAGTTTAAATACCACAGGGAGCCTTTCTCTCTCCCCCCCCCCCCCCCACCCCATTCTGTTGACAGACCTGTACTCTAAACAAGATGAATCTTATAATTGTGAAATTTTTTCAACGATGAACATTAACAGAGACCCCTCACTGAACCCACCGCTTCGATACACAGGACTAATATACAAGACAAAGCTGATAATTTTAATGTTAAAAAATTCTTTTTGTTGAGACTTGGACAATTTTGATTTTTTTTTTAAAGAAAAAAATGTTCAGGAATTTAATCCTAATATTCTTATATGGTAAAATATTAGGACCTAATGAAAGTGCTAACTGACAAGATTTAAGAAGATATAAATACTTTGTAACATTTTGTTTGTAGCATTTTGTTCATATCTCTTAAAGTTGGTGGGGCCTAGTTATCTAGTTTTTAAAATTAGAAATATCGGTCAAACTTTGTGAGATTAATTTTTAACTCATATGGCCATATATTTCACTTTTGAAAAATTAATTACCTTCACACATTATTTGTTTATGAAATGGAACTTTTATATGACACTTACCGTAAGCCCATTTTTTCACACATTATTTGTATATGAAATGGAACTTTTATATGACACTTACCGTAAGCCCATTTTTTCCCTTGGTGCATCACTAAATGGTTTCAGGCCAAAGGTTTCATTTATTACACAGTCCATATGCTTTAGCTCATGTCCATTATTCTATAATTTACAGATTTTCATTTAAGCTGGGCCATTTTCTCTTAGCTTTTCAAATGGTAATATACATGGAAAAACCATAAGAAACAAAAATATTTTGCAGTTACTAATATTTTCCAAAATTCAACTGAGCGACGTGACCCATAGGTCCCTTGTTTGGTCTCCTGTCTCTGGGCCCATAATGACCACCAAGTGGGAACCTATTTTTGACATTATGAAAAATTTCATAGAAATTTTTATGAAAAATGCACATGTATGGACTTTTTTTCACAGTGCCTGCAGATTCTGACCTGATTTTTGGTGTGTTTCTTGATAATGACCTGTCACAGATGGAGTTTGCATTTTGTCCTGGTTGACCTACTTTTTTAGACCATATGACAGCTCCTGAACTAAATAAATTTTACAAAATTTAACAAATATTTCTAATTTGCTCCAGGTGGGGGCATTTATGTTGTTCTGACACATTTAGTTTTTTAGCTCAGCTGACTGAAAGTCATCTGAGCTATAGCGATCACTCTTTGTCCGTCGTCCGTCAGTCCGTCTGTCTGTCTGTCTGTCCGTCTGTCCGTTAACCAGGCACAAATCGTAACCGCTGGACCTAGAACCTTGTAACTTGAGATTCTGAGTGGTCCATGAAAAATCTCCTTGGAAACCAGAAATTAGGTCTCTGTTACCAATATCCTTCGAGCTATGGGGCCCCAAAGTACCCCCCAGAAAAGTAAAAAATTTCATACAAAAACTTCAATATCTCAATATCTACTTCACTGATGGTCATGATTTTTGGTATACATATTGATCATGAGATGTTCCATCAGTTCCTGAAGACTGGTGGCGCCACCTGTATTTTTCGATTTTTTACGAATTTTTTTCTCTATTTTTGATACCTTTAAAAATGTGAACATCTGTTAACAAGGCACAAATCGTAACGACTGGACCTAACGACTGGACCTACAATCTTCATTCTCGACACACTGAGAGACCTATGAAAAGTTTCCATGGAAACTAGAAATTAGGTCTCTGTTACCCATATTCTTCCAGCTATGGGGCCCCAAAGTACCCCCCCAGAAAAGTAAAAAATTTCATACAAAAACTTAAAATATCTCATTAAATACTTGACTGATGGTCATGAATTTTGGCATACATATTGATCATGAGATGTTCCATCACTTCCTGCAGAATGGTGGTGCCACCTATATCTTTCAATTTTTTACGAATTTTTTTCTCTATTTTTGAGACCTTTCAAAATGTGAACATCTGTTAACAAGGCACAAATTGTCAAGACTGGACCTAGAATCTTAATTCTTGACACACTGAGAGGTCCATGAAAAATCTCCTTGGAAACCAGAAATTAGGTCTCTGTTACCCATATCCTTCGAGCTATGGGGCCCCAAATACCCCCCCAGTGTAGTCAAAAATTTCATACAAAAACTTCAATATCTCAATAACTACATCACTGATGGTTATGTTTTTTGGCATACATATTGATCATGAGATGTTCCGTCAGTCCCTGCAGCCTGGTGGCGCCACCTATATTGTTTGAATTTTTTACGATTTCTTCCTCTATTTTTGAGACCTTCAAGGATGCTGTCATCTGTTAACGTCTCATAAATCGTAACAACTGCACCTAGAATCTTCATTCTCAACACACTGAGAGACCTATGAAAAGTCTCCATGGAAACTAGAAATTAGGTCTCTGTTACCCATATCCATCGAGAAATGGGGCCCCATAATACCCCCCGGAGTAGTCAAAAATTTCATACAAAAACTTCAATATCTCAATAACTACATCACTGATGGTCATGATTTTTGGCATACATATTGATCATGAGATGTTCCATCAGTTCCTGCAGACTGGTTGCGCCACCTGTATTGTTCGATTTTTTACGATTTTTTCCTCTATTTTTGAGACCTTTAAGGATGCTGTAATCTGTTAGTGTGGCACAAATAGTAACGACTGGACCTAGAATCTTCATTCTCGATACACTTAGAGACATATGAAAAGTCTCCATGGAAACCAGAAATTAGGTCTCTGTTACCCATATCCTTCGAGCTATGGGGCCCCAAATACCCCAAGTCAAAGATTTCATACAAAAACTTCAATATCTCTTGACTACATCACTGATGGTCATGATTTTTGGCATAGATATTGATCAAGAGGTGTTCCATCAGTTCCTGCAGACTGGTGGCACAACCTGTATTTGTTCTGGTTTTTTTTACAAATTTTTTCTCTATTTTTGAGATCTTTAAAGATATGAACATCTGTTAACAGGGCACAAATCATAAAAACTGGACCTAGAATCTTCATTCTTGACACACAGGGAGACCCATGAAAATTCTCCATGGAAACCTGAAATTAGGTCTCTGTTACCCATATTCTTTAGGCTGTATGGCTCCAAAATACCCCCCAGAATAATGGAAAATTTGATACAAAAAGTGCAGTATCTCTATAACTACAACACTGATGGTCATGATTTTCGGCATACATATTGATCATGAGCTGTTCCATCAGTTTCTGCAGACTGGGTGCTCCGCCTCTATTTTTTTCAATTTTTTACGAATTTTTTTTACTCCTTTTTTGAGACCTTTAAAGATGTGGTTATCTGTCAACAGGGTATAAATTGCAACAACTGGACCTAGAAACTTCATTCTTGTCATGCAAGGAGGCCCATGAAGAGCGCCTGTGGAAACTTGAAATTAGATCTCTGTTACCCATATCCTTCAAGCTATAGGACTGAAGTATCCCTCAGAATAATGGACAATTTGATACAAAAGCTGAAGTATCTGAACAACTAATGCGGAGATCATCATGATTCTTTGCATGGATATTGACCATTAAGTGTTTTTATTAGATTCTGCAGACTGTTGGAGCCACCTGTATTTTTGTATCCTCCAAAATGAAGTTTTGCAGATACCATGTTTTTGACCGGGTTCCTCCGCCGCCGCCACGTTTGTTTCTAGAGAGCTCCTCTGAGAACAATGGACCGATTTTTCCGTAACTTACACCAATTATCGAGTCGCATGTGAACTAGTGCCTATTCAATTTGTGTTGACCTCTGACCTTTCCCCTCTATCCAGCGTCCATTTGTGCGTCTGTTTCCACACATAAACCCTCATATCTCGGGAACCGATTGACCAATCAGGAAATAAAATTTATACAAATGTAGCCCTTGGATTGCTTTATAACATACACAAAAATGGTGGTGCCACCTGTAACCATGTTTGCACAGTGTCCATCTGTTCATCTGCCTTGGGTTAAAATCACTCATATCTCTGCAGTGAATTGACTAATTCACCTGAAATTCGGCATGCATATACATCCAGGATAGCTTTCTTGATTTTATGACAGATGGCGCCACCTACATTCACTTTCACACTGATCACATCCAAGCTCATATCTCAGGAACTGTTTGACCGATTGGGCCAAAATTTTGCATGTGTATAGATCTCACATAGCTCTTGATCATACGCAAAACTGGTGGCGCCAACTGCAACCATTTTTGCACAGCGTCTGTCTGTTTTCTGCTGTGGGATAATGTCACTCATATCTCGGCAGTGGTTTGACATATCTGCCTAAAATTTTGCAGTTTTATACATCCTGGATAGCTTTCTTGATTTTATGACAGGTGGCGCCACCTGCAATATAGTTTATGCTGCAGACATCCCAGCTCATATCTCGGGAACCTTTTGAATGATTGGGCCAAAATTTTGCATGTGTATAGATCTCACATAGGTCTTTATCATACACAAAACTGGAGGGGCCACCTGTAACCATTTTTGCACAGAGTCTGTCTGTTTGTCTGCCGTCAGCTAAAATCACTCATATACATGTAGTGGTTTGACTTTTCTGCCTAAAATTTTGCATATGTATACAACTTGGACAGCTTTCTGGATTTGTGGTCGATGGCACAACCTACATACACATTTAGGCTGCAGACATATGCTAATATGCAACATACCTTACTCTATTTCCCCTTGCCACTCAATCCATGCCTCACTTCAACCGTTCCACTCTGATAATTTTGCGGATACATGTAGTCACTTGTCGGCTACCCGTATTCTAGTTTTTAAAGTTAACACATTTTTTCTCTATTTTTGAGATATATAAATACAGACTAAATCTTGGCCTGTTGGTTAATCTGTTTGATGCTTCAGTTGAATGGGTATATACTACCATTCTGATGATAAAATTTCCTTTAGCAAATCTCTTCCCAGTCAGCTGAGCGTCATGACCCATGGGTCACTTGTTAGATTTTATAGGGAAAAAGCTAAAAACCTTTAAAAATCTTCTTCTCCAAAACTGTAACTGTTCCAAAAACAAAAAATCTTCTTCTCCAAAACTGTAACTGTTCCAAAAACAATCTCTCTCAAGTTTGTTCCAAAAACAATCTCTCTCAAGTTTGTTAGAATTATTCAAGTTACATCATCACCAAATTTCATTCAAATTTTTTGTTACACGAGTCATATTTGAATTTTGAAGTATTGGTGGTGACACCTGCATCAATCTTTTCTGTACAGGGGTCATCAGTCATCATTAACCCACAATTTCTCAGGAATAGCCGGAGCTAGCATCCCCAAATTTCATGCAAATCTGTTTTGGGGGAAAAGCTGAGGTAACCTTTCAAAATCTTCTTCTCTGAAATCATTCAGCCAAATGGTTCAATATTTCACAGAAATTATCCCAGAGACCAGCTCTCTCTCAGTTTGTTCAAATGGTTTCTGTTTGATGAAGTTTGGCCGAGTTACAGGAATTCATTCATTGGCAAGTAAGCATACTAATATAACAATCTCAGAAACAATAGGAGCTACGATCACTAAATTTTGGTAGCTCCTCACTAAATTGTGTGCAAGTGTTGGTCACATGACTCATATTTAAATTGCAGTTTTTGTGGCGCCACCTACATCACCCTGTTTTTTACAGTCAGAAACCTTGCAATTTTCGCTACTTTCAGCTTTAAAATGTTAGATTGTTGAATGGTTTAATTTTTCATAAGAATTTTCAAGTAAAGGGTTTGTTAGCTCAGCTGACTGTAAGTCATCAGAGCTGTAGCAATCACTCTTTGTCCGTCATCCGGTCCGCCGTCTGGGCGTCTCTCTGTTAACAGGGCACAAACTGTAATCTCTGGACCTAGAATCTTCTAACTACACTTACAGGGAGGTCCATGAAAAATCTTCTTGGAAACAAATTTCATACAACAGCTCAAATATCTGAACAACTAATGCATTGATCACCGTGATTCTTTGCATGCATATTGGTCAAAAAGTGTTTCATTAGTTCCTTTAGACTGGTGGCGCCACCTGCATTTAAAAATTTTTTAAATGACCACATCCTTAAGATCTAAAAAATTTAAAAAAAAAGTGTAAAAGTTTAAAAGAAGGCCTACAGGCCTAATGCGAACCTGTGCAAAGTTTGGGAGTATAAATGGAGGTTTATTTTTAAAATTTGTTATTGATCCTTTTAAGTCCTGCCTATCTACCTTAGTCATTATGATTTCAGCAAAATGGACATTTCGGACCTGCAAGTTTCAGACTAGGACATTTTAAATCAAGAATATGGGTAGTTGACAAGCAACTGTGTATCCGCAGAAATCAGAGTGGGACAGGTGAAGTGAAGCATGGATTTAGTGGCAAAGGGATAGGCAATAAAGTGAGGCATGTTGCATATTAGCTTGGATGTCTGCAGCGTAAACGTGAATGTAGGTGGTGCCACCTGTCAGAAAATTGAGAAAATTGTCTAGATTGTATAAACCTGCAAAATTTCAGGTGGAAAATTCAAACCACTGCTGAGATACGAGTGATATCATCCCAAGGCAGATGAACATATGGACACTGTGCAAAAATGGTGTGAGGTGGTGCCACCAGTTTTGCCTATGATGAAGAGCTATGTGAGAACTATACACATGCAAAATTTTGGCCAAATCGGTCAAACAGTTTCCAAGATATGAGCTTGGATATCTGCTGAGTAAACGTGAATATAGGTTGCGCCACCTGTCATAGATCGAGAAAGCTGTCCAGGATACATAAACCTGCAAAATTTCAGGTGGATAAGTCAAACCACTGCAGAGATATGAGTGATTTTATCCAAAGGCAGATGAACAGATGGGTGCTGTGCATTAATGAATGCAGGTGGCTCCACCAATTTTGCCTATAATGAAGAGCTATGTGAGATCTATACACATGCACACACCTCAACCACAAGACCTACGATTTTCTCACTTGACATGCAGGGATGTCCATGAAAAGTCTCCTAGTAAACCTAAAATTAGATCTCTGTTACCCATATTCTCAAAGTTATGGGGCTCAGAAGTACCCCGAGAATAATGGAAAATTTGGGGCTCAGAAGTACCCCGAGAATAATTGAAAATTTGATACAAAAGCTCAAGTATCTGAACAACTAACATATTAATTACACAGAGTCATGGTAATCATTTTTCGCATGCATATTTATCATCCAGTGTTACATCAGTTCCTGTAGAATGTTGCCCACCTGGATTTTTTTTTATTTGAACACTTTCTATTTTCTTTCTCTTTCAAGATGCAGTTGTCCGTTAACAGGGCACAAATGGTAACCATTGGTCCTAGAACCTTCTAACTTGACATGCTGGGACATAAAATCCTGCTAGGAAACCTGAAATTAGGATTCTTTTACCCATATTCTCCAAGCTATGGTGTTTATAAACACACCTCAGAATAATTGAAAATTTGATACCAAAGCAAGGCACAAATCATAACCATTGGACCGTGAATCTCTTACTTAATGGGCACAAATCATAACCATTGGACCTTGAATCTCTTACTTGACATTATTAGAGTTCTTTAATCATAACCATTGGACCTTGAATCTCTTACTTGACATTATTAGAGTTGTTTAAAAGTTCTCAGAAACCTGAAATTGGGTCACTGTAACCTATATTCTGTGAGTTACTTGGCATGTTTGAGCACCCCAGAAATAATGCAAAATACACAAAAATTGCCAGTTTCCTCAGGAATGGCTAGATGGATTCTCATCAAATTTAGTGTGTTTATGGGTCTTGATGATTTTTAAGCTAATATGCATGAACAATGATGCCATTTTCATCATTAGTTTCCTGTGCAAGGTTATATTGTCAACATGTCAGTCGGCTGAGCATCATGACCCATGGGTCACTGTTTTGGTAGGGTCATAGAAAGCTTAGGTTGTTCTTGAGGCCATTAGTAAGCCAATTTCCATTTAAGGGATGCAATAGTCTCCTTCTGCAAAACTTTTGTTTCAATTTATGTAACATTACACAAAAATGTTTCTTAGGTGGCCTTCGATCAAGTTTACTTAAATGATTTTTGGCACATTTCTTAGATCTTTAAAAATCAAAGGACTGCATCGTTTATTATTCTAAACATTTTTATAAAAAAAAACTTATGAATGCATCAGTTTAATAAATAAGAATTTTAGCCAAAGTCTTTCAGTATGTGTAAACAGATTTACCAACAGGCTAAGATTGTGTCAGAATCTGTAAATGGCTTGGCAGACTGAAATATTTCACATTTGGCATTAGGCCAAAGGTCAGCCTGGATCTATTTATAGCTGTGGCAGTATGCCAACTGTATCAGATGAAACAACAGGTCAAGAGTTCACTCAGTGCAGCCAGGAATAGGTCAAGAGTTCACTCAGTGCAGTAGCTGCATTTTATTTATAGCTTTGGCACACTGCCCACTGCATCAGATTTGGCACCAAAGTTCAGCCTGGATCTATTTCAAACTATGGCAAGTCAGATTATGCAACAGGTCAAGAGTTCACTCAGTGCAGCCAGGCAAGGTCATAAGTTCAGGTATGGGTAATAAGTTCACTTAGTCTAGCCAGGTGCAGGTCAAGAGTTCACTTAGTGCAGTAGCTTGAGCCAGCAATTTGTCACAATTCATCCGGTGCAACTGCCTTTCTCGCCTAAGCCTGGTCAGCCCATTGCATCTAACTTTAGGGAAGTATGATGTATTGGCCTGATATTTTGACCTGTCTATGCATCTTTGATGGCTTGGTTGTTCACAAGACAGGTGTTGCCACCTACATTGGCTTTTGCACAGTGTCGGCTCCTGCTTATTTTTATAAAGGAATTCAGCTTTGTTGTTTACAAGACTAGTGGTGCCAGCTACAATCATTGTATCCCGGGACAAAGTCGGGGGATAGATACTATGTTTTCATACTGGTCCTGCCGCCGCTGCCACCTCCGCTGCCGCCACATATAAATCTTGTTTGATAACTCGAAAAAAAAAATATTTCACGGGTCTTGGTATATGTATAAATATGGGTGAGAGCACAACAACTGTATAAATATGGGTGAGAGGACGACAACTATTTAAAATGAGGTCATGACCTTGACTAGGAGAGTGTCCTTGACCTTGAATAGGTTAAATTTTTGGGAAAATCACACAAATTCTTAAATATCTCAAGAAATCTTTCATGGATTGATCCCAAAATCAAGTTGATGGAAGATCATGGATAGGGTTGTCATGTTGAGCACAGCTGAGCACAGCTGAGCACAGTGGCGTATGGGTCCCATTATTTGCAACAATTTCTTACTTGTCAATACAAACCAATCATACCTATATTACCTTTTCTCTCAGACTTTATCTCCATTTGATATTATTTTAGATTTTTACCTTCAAGGTCATCTTCAAATAGTTTTACCCATGTCGGTCCTTCCGTCATTGCGTCATTCCAAAATTAACCAGTTGTACGGTTGTTTCTTCGCAATGCCTGCAGATATTGGCCTGATTTTTGGTGTGTGGGCAGATAATGACCAGTTACAGATCGAGTTCGTGTTTCGTCGCAGTTGACCTACTTTTGACTGTTTTACGGCTCCTAAACTCAGAAAATTTCATGAAAAATATAAATTTTCATGACAAATACACATGTATGGACTTTTTTGCAGTGCCTGCAGATATTGGCCTGATTTTTGGTGTATGGGAATATAATGACCAGTTACAGATCATGAAAAATAGAAATTTTCATGACAAATACACATTTATGGACTTTTTTTCGCAATGCCTGCAGATATTGGCCTGATTTTTGGTGTGTGAGCAGATAAAGACCAGTTACAGATCGAGTTCTCGTTTCCTGGCAGTTGACTCACTTTTGACCATTTTACAGCTCCTAAACTTAGAAAAATTCATGAAAAAAAGAAATTTTCATGACAAATACACATGTACGGACTTTTTTTGGCAATGCCTGCAGATATTGGCCTGATTTTTGGTGTGTGGGCAGATAATGACCAGTTACAGATCGAGTTCGCGTTTCGTCTTGGTTGACCTACTTTTGACCATTTTACGGCTCCTAAACTTAGAAAAATTCATGAAAAATAGAAATTTTCATGACAAATACACATGTACAGCCGTTTTTAGCCCTCAGCTCATAGGCTGATGGGCTATTGTCGTCACCCAAGCTGTCCTTCTGTCCATCTGTGTGTCCAGTGTCCGTCCGTTCCGCGTCTGTTAACTTTTACCTTGTGAGCAGGATATCTCTAAAAGGATTCACCGTTGGAATTTTGATTTCATCAGTGAAGATGTATATCGATAAAATCTCGGTCAAGTTCCAAGATGGCTGACCTTGACCCCATTTTTCTACATTTTAGAGCTGATTATAGAAAAACACTCAGAATTTTATATCTCAGGAACCATTGTGTGGATTTTCTCAAAACTTACTATGATCATTGGGACTGATGGTCTGTATGTGCTGCACAATTTTGGTGGCGCCACATGCAATTTCTGATTTTTTAATGACATTTTATCAGATTTTTTCAATTTTGGCCTTTGGTGCAGGATATCTCCAAAGGTATTCAACACAGGAACTTCATTTCTTCAGTGCTATTGCATTATATTTACAAAATCTTTGTCAAGTTCAAAGATGGGTGATCTTGACCTACTTTTCAAGGTCACAGAGCTTAGTACAAAAAAAAACTTAGAAAAAGAAAAAAATAAAAAATAGAAATTTTCATGAAAAATGCACATGTATGGACTTTTTTTCACAATGCCTGC
Source organism: Sipunculus nudus (assembly GCA_026874595.1). Taxonomy (NCBI): domain Eukaryota; kingdom Metazoa; phylum Annelida; class Sipuncula; order Golfingiida; family Sipunculidae; genus Sipunculus; species Sipunculus nudus. Next base: position 20,940,904 of record CM049309.1, on the reverse strand, counting down.
AGATACTGGTCTGGTTTTTGGTGTGTTGCTTGATAATGACCCTTTACAGATCGATTTTGCATTTTGCCCTTGTTGACCTACTTTTGACCATACAACACCTCTTAAACTTAAAAAATTTTACAAAATTTAACAAATGTTTCTAATTTGCCCCAGGCGGGGGCATTCTATCGTTCTGACAGATCTAGTCTTGTTAAAATCTTACAAAGTTATTGCCTTAATATCAGTCACCAAACCCACAGGTTTGATGGATCTTATCAACAGCTAGGTTAAGTTCGAACATGGATGACCTTGATGCCTTTTTTCAGGGTCACAGCAGCGGTTATGCTAAAATGATATTAGGGCAATAACTCAAAAAGAATTTGTGGTGCAGTCACCAAACCTACAGATAAGTTGCAACATGTCAAGGGCTATGCAAAGTTAGAATATCGATGACCACAGAGCCAATAATGCTGAAATGATGTTAACTTTAATATATCACTGAGGGATGCATGGATTGGTCCTAAAATAAAAATGACATAAGATCTTTGAAGACATAAGATCTTTGAAAGCATTGTTTTCTGTAAAAGACAGGTGGCACCACCTTATGTTGTTTTCTTGCTAAAATGATGTTTAAACAGAATAACTTTGTAAGAATTTGAGGTAAAGTCACCAAACCCACAGAATAACTTTGTAAGAATTTGAGGTAAAGTCACCAAACCAACAGGTTTGATGCATCTTATCAAAGGCTACGATAGGTTCAAATATGGGTGACCTTCAGTTCTTACACTGCATTAATCATTCACTGTGGCCAGTCAGTGACCTGCAAACACCTACTTATGATATACATCTACTGTAGCAATGTGTTCCAGTGCATGAGAAAGAAAAAGTATTACTATATATACTATTTGAACTATATTACATGCAATGAGAGCATGTTACCTGTTTCTATTCAATTCACCAACATTTTACTAGCCATAACCACTCTACCAGGTCTCATACTCCATAAGTATAATATTTATAAACTTATAAACTTAGAATTATTATATTAAATATAATAATTCTATCATACAACATTTAAACTCACACCTCATCTATAGTTCCAATCCATTGTCCTTTGCCTGTCTGTCTCTTCATTAAACAAACACATTTTTTATCTAAAATACTTACATACCATAAATTAAACATACTATAACATATTACAAAGACCACCTACCAAATCTAAAAACCAACTCACTCTGACTTCTTTCTTTCAACAAATTTACCAAAAACAAATCATTTCCCACATATCAGCACTTCCTATAATCAACACCACTAACCTTTACCCTTCATATTTACCTTAAATATACCCCATCCCATTATAATTTCTACAACTCACTACAAATTAACACAGTATCACAAATCTATATATCCTTCCTTTTAGCTGATTCTTATCCATTCAAGACATTCTAGGCATCAAAACATTCTAGGCATCAAAAATATACAAAATGAATTCCTATAAACTTGACAAAATCCACTAACACATATATAAGAACATTCTTCACATCTTAAGCTTACAAATACAATTATTTATTTATCATATCATTACCTTTTATCTCTGTAACTAACTTGCACTACTTGTAATAACAAATCAACCTACCTTCATTCATTCAACTGTTGTCCTTACTTCTCTACACATATGTCAGGTTAAACACTCCCATACACCAGCACAACTTTCTATGTAAAACCTATAAACTCTCCATTATATATACACCCCACAACAAAGAAACTAATCAAACAGATTTATCTACCACTCATCAGCAATTACCCTTACAACATTTCCTATACACAGCCATGTAGCAGCTCACATGCACCCCTCTAATTACCCAACCCACTTCACACTCCTCAAACAACATTTCCTATACACAGCCATGTAGCAGCCTTTACATGGACCCCTCTAATTACCCAACCCACTTCACACTCCTCAAGCCAGCAACTCCACTTCACACTCTTCAAGCCAGCAACTCCATCTCCCTCCTCCTCATTACAGATAATTATCAACCCCCTGTTACACACTTACACTAACCATAATCAGATCTCTCTGAAATCCTCTCACATCCTACTCTTCCTCTTTCTTTCTCCTTTTCTATATAATATTCTGAGGCAAGTTGCTCTACACATGCATATACATTATCATACATCATTAAATGCATATGAATTGCCTTCACCTTGAATATTCCTATATTTTGTGAAAATTTGTCTCACATTCTTAAATGAAAACAACAAATATCAGCCATCTGTTCATCTGTTGTCCTTTACTGTTTTTTTGCGCCTTTGAATACCTCCATCATTGCCACCTGAGATATATTTAAATTTAAATTTAAAATGGAAATTAAATTAATTTTTTTTATTTATTTTTTTTTTAATCTTGGATAGTTTGGAATGAGGTATATTTAAATTAAATTCATGACCTTGACCTTAAATATTTCCATATTTGGTGAAAATCTAACAAAACCTTAAATGTCTCTGAAATGTCTCCATAAAGAATTAAATTGACAAAGATCTTGGATAGTTTTCATTTCATTTAAAAACATAAATGTAAAAAAATAATTTTTTTTTAATTTTCTTTTTAAATCTTTGTTTTAATTTTGACAGAATACAGGTGGTGCCAGAATAGAGGTTGCGCCCCTTTGTGTCGTTTTCTTGCTTTTGCACCTGTTAATACCCGACCATTGCCACTTGACAACACTGTGAGCAATATAAATTGAAAACTAAAGGACAGATTTCTTTCATATCATAAATAGATATATTTTTGAACAACAAAAAAATTTTTTTTATTTGAATTTTTAAATTTTTTTTTTTTAATCTTGGATTGTTTTGTCCTCTTCAGAATACAGGTTTGCGCCACCTTGTGTCGTTTTCTTGCTTTCGCACCTTGTAATAATCCACCATTGCCACTTCACAGCACTGTGAGTATGATAAGTTGAAAACTAATGGACAAATTTCTTTCATATCAGGTATATAAACATGGGTTATGGAATGAGATATATTTCAGTTTGGATATTGCCGTCTTGACCCCCCCTTTTTGAGATCTGAGGACCTTTTTTTTAGGGTTTTCATTTGTCCTCCTGGGTTGGACCCCCCCTTTTCCTAAATCCTGGATCCGCCCCTGCTAGTCATAATTACAGTTTAAGAATATGTATCAAAAGTTCATAATTACAGTTTTAGAATATGTATCAAAAAGTTCTGAGAATCTGCTAAACTTAATCAAATATATCCATTGTGAAGAACACAAAACACAAAATGAACCATTGTGAAGAACACAAAACACAAAATGAACAAGATCATTTGAAATATATCATTGAGCAAACAAATCTAGCCAACAAATGTGCTTCTTTGGTTTCATCTGTTAATGCTTGTTCACATCTACTGCACCTAACCCAATTATCATAATTACAGTTTTAGAGTTGTTACAAGTACCCTTTATTGTGCAGCGGTCTTGCATGTGTTTTCTTTTGTTGTGCGCAGGGGTGCTCCATGCATTGTTGACATTTGGTTTGTGTGCTACCTGTAGCACATTGTAGCGGCCTCGCCTGGCCGGGTGTTTAGTTCGCATTGGTTGGACCCTGGCATATAAGTGCACAGCGTTCTATGTTCTTGTATGTTCTTTGAGTGTGTTTATTATGTTAGGTTCTTTAGATTGTTCGAGAAATGGAAAATTCTCGGCTTGGGGTGAGAAGTTATAAATAGGGGGCTGTGTTTTAAAACCAAGAGAGAGGTGAGAGAATATCCCAGTGGACACAGAAGCGTGTATGTCAGTTTGTGGGACCTATTCCAATAAGTGTGGCAATTATAGATTTTCTTCTGGATTTGTGATGGATCTTATTTGGTCTTCAGTTTACTTTTGGGATTGTTACAAGAGCTTTACATTGGACTTTTATTCTCTGAGAGAATTTGTGTGAACTGTTCGTCCGGCTTATACATTTTATAGAACTTGTTGCTGTGACAGTGGTGGTGTCAGGTACCGGGTTCTTGGCTTATTAGGCTGTGTGATTATATTAATTTGCTGTTATATTGTTGTGTGAATATATTGATTTGCTGTTATACTGTTGTTGTTCTGTGTAATTGTATTGATTTAGTTGTTCTGTGTAATTGTATCGATTTAGTGTATTGTAATGTTAGGGTTGTTTTAAGAATAAATTATAGTTATTTGTAAACAAAAACCACTGACTTCTTTATTCATTCCCCTTGACATTTCAGGCTGCCTAGTGTAACAGAATCTGATTTTTTTTTATCTCCATTACAAAATTTATTTTCATCACGCATACATGATCTGTTGATATTAGGTTCTGTGAAAGAATATGTATCAAAAAGTTCTGAGACATCTGCTTCAGAATATGTATCAAAAAGTTCTGAGACATCTGCTTAACTTAATGAAATACTCAACTGTGATATCTGTTCTGAAAATCCAAATTTCAAATGCAATATTAAAAATATACATGCATAATTGTATCCGCTAAAAATATACATGCATAATTGTATCTGCCAAAACAAATGTTTTACAACTTGTTCCGTCGCCGCGGCGTATGTTTCCAGAATAGAACTCTGAAACCACTGGACAGATTTTTCTGAAACTTTAAATGATTATCGAGTCATGTGAACTGGTGCCAAAATATTTAGCGTTGACCTCTGACCTTTCCTCTCTCCAGTGCATCTATGTGGATATGTTTTGACAAATTAACCCACATATCTTCGGACTCGTTTGACCAATCAGGAAAAAATATTTGCACAAATGTAGCCCCTGGATAGCTTTATAACATACATAAAAATGGTGGCATCATCCTGCAACCATTTATAAACAGTGTCCATCTCTTCAGCTGCCTTGGGATAAAATCACTCATATCTCTGCAGTGAATGGACTTATCCACCTGAAATTTTGCATGTGTATTTATACTAGATAGCTTTCTTGATTTTATGACAGTTGGCACCACATACATTCACATTCAAACTGCAGACATCCAGGCTTATATCTCAGGACTGATTTGACTCATCCTCCTGAAATTGTGCATGATTATAGATCTCACATAGCTTCTTATCATACATAAAACTGGTGGTGCCACCTGCAACCATTTTTGCACAGCGTCCATCTGTTTGTCTGCCTTGGGTTAAAATCACTCGTATCTCTGCAGTTGTTTGACCAAATTACCTGAAATTCGGCATGCGTATACATCCCGCATAGCTTTCTTGATTTTATGACAGGTGGCGCCACCTACATTCATGTTCACACTGTGGACATCCATGCTTATAACTCCGGACTCGTTCGACCAATCAGGAAAATTTTTTTTACACAAATGTAGCCCTTGGATAGATTTATAACATACACAAAAATGGTGGCGCCACCTGCAGCCATTTTTGCACAGCGTCCATCTGTTTGTCTGCCTTGGGTTAAAATCACTCGTATATCTGCAATGGTTTGACCAAATTACCTGTAATTCGGCATGGGTATACATCCTGGATAGCTTTCTTGATTTAATGACAGGTGGGGTCCAGCTTCATTCACGTTCACACTGCAGACATTAATGCTTATATCTCCGGACTTGTTTTACCAATCAGGTAAAAAAATTTACACAAATGTGGCCCTTGTATAGCTTTATAACATACACAAAAATGATGGCGCCCCCTGCAGCAATTTTTGCACAGCGTCCATCTGTTTGTCTGCTGTGGGATAAAATCACTCATATCTCTGCAGTGGTTCGACTTTTCCACCTGAAATTTTGCATGTGTATACATCTTGGATAGTTTCTCGTTCAAATAACAGGTGGTGCCACCTACAATCATGTTTATGTGGCAGAGATCCATTCTAATATGTAACACATGCAACTCTATTTCCCCTTGCCACTCAATCCATGCCTCACTTTCTACCGTCCTACTCTGATTTTGGCGGATACACATAGTCGCTTGTCAACTACCCGTATTATAGTTGATTAAATTTTGTTTTGGTTTGTAGAATATATGAAAATGTTCTGCAAGTTATATTTGTAGTTTTCAACTGTAAAAGGTATAACTTGATAATTTTGTCAATTATATATTAGTCTTATCAATTATATATTAGTCATTTAACATAAGAAGTAAATTACAACATGAATATGCCAGGGGTCCAGTCAATGGTATTTTATAGAATATGATATATATTTATAAAATATCAATTATTATGGACTCCTATTTGCAAATTCTTTGAACTGATAAAATACCAGCTAGGTAAATATAGTGAAACTGAAGCCAGCCTAGGAGTAGGTTTGGATTCTGATCGGGGCTGGCCCAGGTTAAAATCTGTTCTCCACAGGATTGTAAAGGCAAGGCGAAAAAGAGTTTTACTCACCTCTGGCAAAGGTGGAGAGCTGTTATGCTCAAATAGCAGAGGATGAGCCGCTATTGAGAGCGATCTCCAAAGCGGAAGTCAGCAGGAAGCTGAAAAAACTCAAAAGCAGGAAAGCCCCGGGGGAGGATGGCCTCACCAGGGAAGTATTGATCAAACTGCCGGAGGAAGGGCTGGAAGCGCTCACGATAGTGTTCAATGCGTGTCTAAAACTGGGGTACTTCCCGAGGGCATGGAAAAGAGCTAGCGTGATCATGATCCCGAAGCCGGGAAAAGATCACTCGCTACCGAAAAGCTACCAACCCATCATCCTACTGCCAATTCTAGGTAAAGTGCTGGAACGGATAATGGCTGGCAGGGTCAGTGGACACCTGGAGAAAGCGGGGTACTTTACCCCGAATCAGAGCGGATTCCGTGAAGGCAGGTCAACGAATGACCAACTGTTCAGGCTGACACAGGCGGTAGGGCAATGCCTGCAGCGATCTTGTGATGCTATAGGAGTATTCCTAGACATCGAGAAAGCCTTAGACGCAATATGGCAGGGTGGTCTAAGGTACAAGATCGCAACGCAGGGTAAACTGCCGACGCAGTATGGCGGGATGGTCTAAGGTACAAGATCGCAACGCTCATATAAAGGATATCAAACAGAGGGTCAAAGCAAGACTAAACTGCTTAAGAGTGCTAAAAGCAGGGACAGGAGGCATGTCAACCCAAAGTTTGATATATCTTTATAAAGCCTGGATCAGACCCGTTATGATGTATGGCTGCATATAGCCCTGATCTCAGCCAAAGAGCACCACATTAAGACACTTCAGCGGCTTCAAAACAGAGCCTTAAGGACGGCCTTGAGACTCCCGCCTCGAACCCAAGTATCTGTGCTTCACAAGAAGGCAGAAATAGAATATGTGAGAGATCACATTCTAAGGTTGAGCAAAGGCTATGTCGAAAAGGTGAAGCAAGAGAAGTTCTATAAAGACCTCAAAATGTGGCTCAACTGGCAAAACATCAGTGGTAAGCGGAACCCCACTATCATCTGCCCACTAGAGAAAGTGGGGGAGGGGTAGAAAGGCTCCGGAGCTCTGCAGCGCCCGACTGCAAAAGTAAAATACGGGCTGTCTATCGGATGAGGACGTAAAATTGCAGTCTTGTGTCCAGAAGGGGAAGGGCACGTAAAAGACCCCATACTGTTTTTCGATAGAAGAGTAGGCCAGCCTGTTGCCGGCAGTATGGAACCAGGCCCTGTAGAGCCAGCCGTTTGTTGGATAAAAGTTTAGGGGATCCCGAAAGGATCAGGGACAAGGCTCTGAGACGTAAAAACCAGGGGTCTGGTTAGGACCAGCAGGGACAAGGCTCAAGCATGATGGCACAAGCACCAGTGAAGGCTCCCGAGAAGGCTCTGATCGAATGAAAACTGTACCTGGTCGAAAGGGACAAGGCTCAGGGCAGGACTTACGGTAGTCCAGGGGTAGGCCGATGACGCTCTGACATACTGGCTGGTTGCTAGGCTCAGGCTCCCGGGAATAACTGGGGGATTCCCCGGTGGTGGACGGTCAGCGAGGGTGGGCCGGACCTGGCTGGCTGGCGTGTCAGTTCTGGCGACCTCAGTGCAAAGAGGGGGGTACCCGAAGAGGCAAAACTGCGGCGTAAAAACCCTAGTTATTGCCTGAGCGGTGTAACGGACATGGCATGGATTGTAAACTGGACAGTCACAGATTAAAATTCTAATCTTTGCTGGCCAATTTTATAATCAGTCAAGACCAGATTTCAATCCTGAAGTCTTCACCACAGGATTGTAATCTGGACCGGCCCAGATCAAAATTGGTCTGGACAAGATTAAAATTTTGATCTTGGCTTGTCAAGAACAAAATTTTAATCTGGGCCAGACCAGTTTTAAATAGGACCAGATTCTATTCTGGGCCTTGACATATGCACACAATCAAAAAATAAAAGATGCCATGAGGGCCAAGGTACAAATAAACCCAATTAAAGATGTCATAAAGGTAACTTTATATATATATAAATATATATATATATATATATATATATATTTATATATATATATATACGCAAATTAACCACAGTAAAAGATGCCATGGTGGCCATGGTGTATATACAAGTATATTTATAAAAAATTAAAAGATATAAAAAAACAAGCAAATTCATGGAATTATAAAAAAACAAGCAAATTCATGGAATTATAAAAAAACAAGCAAATTCATGGAATTATAAAAAAACAAGCAAATTCATGGAATTTATGTCCTCCACTTTGGGATCTTCTTGGCTTTCTTGCTTGATAAGCAACCAAAATTATGACGTGGAGAAAATCTTGAGAGCACATGAAAAACAAGCTGTGACAACCTGACTCAGTAGGCAATCGGATAATTGGGCTGGTAAGCCTACATGAGGCCTGCAAGCTGCCTGTGTCCTGTAACCCGGCGTGATAAGCACAGAACAATTAGATGCTGGGTATTACCTTGAATGTGGGAGTTCATAGATTGATGCAGATACTGTAACAATAAGGTGGGCAAAAAAGAAATCTGCTCCCATAATTTTGATTAACAGGTGGAAAGATGCATTTATTGTATTAACAACAGTATACACAGAGAAACATGCATGTGAGGCACAGAAACTCATGAAATACATGTCAACAGTACAAAAATTTTATGTCAACAGTACGAAAAATTTCGGCTAAAGGAGGGGACTGAAGGCTTTGGATGGCATTTTGTGTTCACAGAATGTATAAAAAAATCTCTGACTATAAAAATTACTGCCCTTGATCCAAGGACAAATAAGTTGAGGACATTGCACTTGCTTGGTCGGTCCAGCCTTATGCTTCTTAACAGATTGCCCTCGCTCGGTCGGTCCAGCCTCATGCTTTCTTAGCAATTTTGATCATATAAATGTAGATAAAACAGCAACAGTCATGTTTTAGTATCACATTTATAATTCATGTTTTATAGATATAAGACATGAACAGTCATTAAAAGTTTAAAAATAATGAACAATGAAGGAATGTATGAGAAATCCTTAGTTCTTTTATTATAGCCCACCTGCCAAGAGTGTTAGACGATCTTCATTTCTGCAAAATACTAAAATACAAGAATAGCTGCAGAAATACTAAAATACAAGAATAGCTTGGAAAGGTTTTAAACTCATATTTACCATGAAAATTTACCCTCGACTTCTGTGCGATGTTGACTTGTATGCACCTTTTTACTGCAGGTTAGCAAATAAGCAAATCTGTATGCACACAGATAATATGGCTCTGCTGGTGTAAATCTGTATGCACACAGATAATATTGCCTTTGCTGGTGCACATTCTTTTATATATATATGTCAAATGTCAAAGGATAAGAAAACAGTGATATTAATTACGCATTTAGTTTTGACCAGCTTGACTCACAATATCTTTTTTAAAGCTGAGCATATTGCTGGTTGTAAAACGTGCTAGCAGACTGTCTTTCTCATTTCCAGGTGAACAAGTTTCATAAAAAGCCAGGATATGGAAGCCTCTCCGCCTCCATTTCCTCCTTTGCTACCTTCACTTAATTGAAAGCAGTGAGCACACACCTGTTAAAACATAGGGTCTCTGAATCCACTCGAGCTACATATGCCAATGCTTAGAGGAAGCTTAACAAATTTTGCAGAGAAATCGGTACGCTCCCGAGGCAGTGGAAATCTTGCGCTTCTAAAGAAGCAACTGATTTTCACGCTGCCAGCTTTGACCGTTTATGATATATTTAGACACCAGATGGCGGTTCGTTGTCCACTGAAATAAACGTGCGTATGATGTGACAAGCAGCCAATCAGATGCCAATAAACAAACGCTCGACAGGCATCCTGGCTCTGCCCATTGCTGCGCTACAAGTGGCGCTTGGTGAGTTTCCGGTCGAATTTGAATTGCTCCCTCTGCATTCTCGCATCATCGACCGATTCTATTATGACATTATGACTGTGTTAGTGTAGCCATGTATCTGTTGTCTGCAGAACTGAAACCAGCCAGCGAGGCATGCACGCAGCCTTTGTTGTTACGTTTCGTTTGAATTACAGCTCACCGGCGAGCATCCTATGTGCCCAAGGCCCTAAGCAAACCACGTCGGGGGCAATTCTCTCTGAGTCTGTGGCCTGTTCAGAAGGTTACGCTGGGGGATGAGCTGTCACTCGAAAAGAAATGAATATGATTGGCTCCGTGTATTCCTCGTTTGGCTTTGTCTTCCAGCACAAGGTCTCATCTGATTGGACAAAAATACAGTGCTACCCTCTGGTGTTGCAATTCAGGATACGAGGTCATAACAAACAGCGCCTTATGATATAGGTAGTAGCCCTATAGGTAAAGCCCTGTGTAAAGAGCGTAAGAAATTGGCAAACCTGAAAAAGCTTTTTTTGGGGGACCATAATCACCCAACCATACAGAAGTAAAATTATACTCTGATTTATCAATAATACATAATCAAAAATTGTAAGTCATGCATAATAATACATTTAAAAAAAATCTTATAATCAAAGACTGGAGGAAGGGTTGGAGGTGGAATTCAGGATAATCCAGTGAGGCAGCAAGTACAAAAAGTGATGTTTGTGCTATGGCAACCTGCTAATAACCCAAAGCAATACAAATACTGTGCTGAATGAATTCTCCCTTCTGATTGGCTCATAATGAGGCTATAAATAAATTTACTGCAGACCTATCGCAGAGCAAGGTCATGGATTAATTTAAATTTATAGATAAAAAAAACTAATTAAGAGGGCATTTATGCTCGCACACTTCCAAACACACAAATGAGTGTAAAAATGGTTTGGTGAATATGGACTGAAAGGCCATATAAAAGAATTTTATTAATAGAATTAATTCAAGAAAAAGGGGGCAAGAAGCTACCCTAGAACAGTGTTGGGCAGAAATCGCCACAGGCCACAAGTGGCCCCCTACACAACTCTAAAATACTTGTCAGGGCACTAGTTGTAACCACTGGACCTGGAATCTTTTAACTTTACATCCAGAGAGGTAACCACTGGACCTGGAATCTTTTAACTTTACATCCAGAGAGGTCCATGAAAAGTCTCCTTCGAAACCTGAAATGAGGTCTCTGTTACCTATTTTCTGCTAGCTATGGGGCTCTGAAATAGCCCCCAAAATAATTGAAAATTACATACAAAAGCTCAAGTACCTCAAGTACCTGACCAACTAATGCATTGATCACCATTTTTCTTTGCATGCCAGTGGATATTGATCATACAGTCTCCTCAGCTGGGACGTTGCGGACATCGTGTCCTCAACACCTTTGCTGACGTCGTAGTGTGTCTCGGCCGTCTTGAGCGAATGGGCCATATGCGCCGCCAGTGTGGTTCTTTGCTTAACAGAAGCTCCGTACCGTCGGATCTGTAAAGAAACGACAAGTTTTATTCAGACAGTGTTAATAATATTGACCACAACATTTTCTTTACCTCTCAAAGGGAAAGTGACTCACCAGGGTAACGGCGGTCTTCCTGAAAAAAGACGTGGTTACCCTGGGCACCTCAATCCCTTCTTCCTGGCCAAACTGAGCCCAGGCCGTATTCAGCGCCTTGTTAAGTGAGGAAGCTGTCATCTGGAGGCCGTTTTTCGACGTGAAGACATACTCGCTGGTTGTCTCAGGGCGCACGTCTTCGACATATGTCTCCAGTACATTCCACAGCGGCCCGTAAAAGTTAACAGGTGGTGCTCGCCCGGACCTTGTGAGCCAACACCTAAAAAACCAAACAGGTATTTAGAGATTTGTTTTTTTTTCTTGTATGTATATGAGAAAATAACCCGGTAAAAGCGGCACTTACAAAGACAACGTGGTTGTCGTTCTCGTGCTTGGCTTGTCTATTTTCGGACATCGTGAGGTTGCACACATCCCCAGCACGCTTGGCGTTCAATATGATAGTTCTTAGCAGGAGATGATTCCTCGCGTTGGCATACGCAGCTGAGGTTTTGTCTTTTTCCGGCAGTTCTGCCCAACCACGTACTGACTCCACAGCTTTCCTCACCCTGCTGGATTCCAAGTATCTCACGATGGTTTCTACCGGGATCTCCGTCCCTGAAAATAGAAACGCATACCTCTTATAAGTAACCTATTTTTACACAAGTACCATGGCACACACATCAGACACTCGCACGCCGAAAAATACCTACCCATTTCTCGGACGCGTCGCCCAAGGTCTTCCTGTGTTTTTCTTTTAGCAACCGCCGTTGTGCAGTCTCTAACATACTGGCTGATAGAATGGATCGATTGAGCCGTGGCCCAACCCCATGGAAGCTCGGGGTTTTAAGGAGCCAGCTCATGAATTTTTTTAAAGACGAGAAGTAGTTGACTAATGTTCTGGAGGTGTACTTGGCTCTCCACCTCGCGATGAGCCCCTCGGCGTCCCCAATTGTGTTGAGACGCACAATATGGCGCTTGGTGAAGATTTCATCTTCTGCGAGGAGGCCTTCCAACATTCTAGTCACCTTTCCCGTGTGTTCCTTCGCTTTGGCTTCCGTATGTTCGGCGCCGGGAACACTTTTCAGATGCGTCTCAAAGTCCCTCATGAGGTGATCCAGCTCCGTTAGCTGAAATGAGACAAAGCGCGTCAGTAGAAGATATTACACTTGCATAATAAGGATGTCTGTATATCAGCTACAGGCCCACTCTTTCAATGGGATTCCAAATATATCATTAGACCATCCAGCTCCAGGAGCTGAAATGAGACAAAGCGTGTCAGTATATCATGTGCACAATAAGCATGTATGTATGTCTGCATCATTGAAACTCTTTAAATGGGATTTCAATTGTATCAGTAGATATTCCAGCTCAAAGGGCTGAAATGAAAAGAAGCGTGTCAATAGAGCATGTTTTATTTCACCTGCAGGGATCTACCCACCTCCTTTGGGGTTGGGTCGGCCGTGCCGTCATCCTCTTCTCTTGCCCCGTACATTTCGTTGAAATAGGTGGACCCTTTTTTCAGCCTATGCACCCTAAGCAGATGCTGGTCCAGACGGGTCAGCGACAATCCACACATGGGGCACAGGTATCTGAAAGCATACGTTACTCTCAGATATAGGTCGCATGATTGTATCACCGATAATATACGATACCAATTCATTCAAAGGCTGCCTCTCATTAATAGATTTATTTCTAAATTTTTTCTTGTCTACCTCAAGCTCAGTTTATCATGTTTTGCTTCTTTCAGCTTTGCACACATGAAATATTTACGACGTCACAGGAGCCATACACATAACCACCAACAACATAACTGGCAATGAGTACTACTTGCCCGACCATTTTGGGTATACAAACCTTCTGTAGGTTCGCTTTACCGGGATCCGACTGTCCAGTTCCTCTTGGATGTAATGCTGCTTACGCCACGGGGGCAAATCAATGTGGAATTGGTCCAGGTGCCTCTTCAGCCAGCGCACCTGTCCCCTGCAGCCTGGAACTGGACATGTTCGGTTGGATCTGAAACCGATCCTAACACATGCCTCGCCACGTTTCGTCACACGTGGCGGCCTCCTGGATTTTTTGTATGAACCCTCTGATTCGTCTCCTTCAGGAAGACGAAAATCGTCCACATCGGAAAGTCCCGATGGACCAGGTCGGTCTGAGTCGCTGCACTCGAACAGTTCCTGTGAAAGTGCTTCGTGTTCCGAGCCGCTAGACACAATCGGAACCGCTTCGTTCTTGTCGTCAGTCTCTTTGTCCAACACTTGTGTATCGTATTTGTTTGAGAAAAGAACATCGTCCCAATCACCACTGAACATGTCACCTCCAGCAGATAAATGACAAGATGACTCGTCATTATCACTCGGTGCCAAGGCCAACCGGGGAATATTGCTCGTGAAATCCGACCAGGCCGGGGACACAATGGTGCTTATTGTCTGTCTGTCAAGGTCACCTGACAGTTCATGGTCTTTTTCACTTGTCTGATCCAGCATGTCTCCGGTATTGTAATCTTGACCACAGAATAACTCTTCATCTTGACCAGAGTATAAGTCTTCGGATCCGCTCGGCGGCGGCGATGCGTCCGTAGCCCATAGTGGATACAACGTTGGCATACTTAGGTCTCCACATTGTGAGTTTGGTGTTCTTATCATGCTCAACGTTGGCATGTCATTATCATCCGAGTCTCGGCTTAATACACTAAGCTCTTCAACATCTGACCTGTGGATATACAGATTGTCAGAGTCCCTACTAGAATCAGTGTCCGCTCTTTGGATATACAAGTGAGCCGAATCTTGGCTCGACACCTCATCTTCATCCTGAGGGCTTATTATCTTAGTACAAGAGACAAGCTCGGTCTCTTTGTCATCCACTTTGTAAACGGTCCGTGTTTCACAGTCGTCTGCAAATAGTGTGTGCGTTCGGTATTGTCCCGAACTGTGTCCCGAACCGAGCACACCGCCGTGAAAAATTTTCACACTTGAGATCAGTCTCTGACTTTCACCTATCTTAGTACAAGAGACGTGTTTGAAGTCTTTTTCCTCCACTTTGTAAACGGTCCGTGTGTCACAATCATCTGCAAATAGTGTGTGCGTTCGGTATTGTCCCGAACTGGAACTGCAGTTGCGCACACTGCCGTGAAATATTTTCACACTTGAGATTAGTCTTCTCTGATTTGCACATAGTTCGTACACACTACGAGTGTCCCACATGTCACCAAATACGATGTGTGTCCTGTGTGCTTTTGGACGTCGGCGTCTGGGCCATCTCAGTTGAGGCCGGCGGCGGAATCGTCCCATGGTCTCCCAGTTAGTCTATTTCAGATCCTCAGTCTGAAACGACACGAAACAGGCGTTAATTGTCATGGAATAATATAAATTGGTAAAAAGTAAGTACACACTTACCTTTTTACCGGGCAGCAGGTGTCCACCGAAACCTTTTCCTCATCTCATTCAATGTCCGGTCATAGGTTCAAACAGCAAAGCTCCTAAAACATAATCAAGCTCATTTGTATTTGGTCGTAAAGCTTGCACCACTTTTCCGACCACAACAAGCACGTCTTGTGAACAACTCTTTCATCAGTTCACTCTGCCTTCCTGGTCAAAAGTTATTCGTTCTACATGGGCCTTGCTCCCACGACCAGTACCCAATCACTCCTGGGTGGAGAGATTGATACCTGAAATAGAGCTGAAACAGAATCGAGCTCGTTTGTATTTGATCCTAAAGCATACACCACTTTTC
Source organism: Sipunculus nudus (assembly GCA_026874595.1). Taxonomy (NCBI): domain Eukaryota; kingdom Metazoa; phylum Annelida; class Sipuncula; order Golfingiida; family Sipunculidae; genus Sipunculus; species Sipunculus nudus. Next base: position 20,925,397 of record CM049309.1, on the reverse strand, counting down.
CGACCACAACAAGCACGTTTTGTGAACCACTTTTTCATCAGTTCACTCTGCCTTCCTGGCCAAAAGGTTATTCGTTCTACATGGGCCTTGCTCCCATGACCAGTACCCAATCACTCCTGGGTCGAGAGATTGATACCTGAAATAGAGCTGAAACAGAATCGAGCTCGTTTGTATTTGATCGTAAAGCATGCACCACTTTTCCGACCACAACTACCACGTTTTTTGTGAACTCCTTTTTCATCAGTTCACTCTGCCTTCCTGGTCAAAAGGTTATTCGTTCTACATGGGCCTTGCACCCACGACCAGTACCCATTCACTCCTGGGTCGAGAGATTGATACCTGAAATAGAGCTGAAACAGAATCGAGCTCGTTTGTATTTGATCATAAAGCATACACCACTTTTCCGACCACAACAAGCATGTTTTGTGAACCACTTTTTCATCAGTTCACTCTGCCTTCCTGGCCAAAAGGTTATTCGTTCTACATGGGCCTTGCACCCACAACCAGTACCCATTCACTCCTGGGTCGAGAGGTTGATACCTGAAATAGAGCTGAAACAGAATCGAGCTCGTTTGTATTTGATCGTAAAACATACACCACTTTTCCCACCACAACAAGCACGTTTTGTGAACCACTTTTTCATCAGTTCACTCTGCCTTCCTGGCCAAAAGGTTATTCGTTCTACTTGGGCCTTGCTCCCACGACCAGTACCCATTCACTCCTGGGTCGAGAGAAATTCGCCACCCGAATCCCCCTTACATGAGGGCAGGAATTCTTGCAGGATCAACCAGATCGGTTATGTAGCCCCCGAGGCAGACTCCGGTGGTCGGAGCCATTCACAGTTTTGCTTCGTGAAACCTTTGAGACAAGCATATAATTTCTATCAGGATCAACCAGATCGCTACTGTCGCCCCCGAGGCGGACCACGGGGGTCGGAGCCATTCGCAGTTTTGCTTTGTGAAAGCCTTTAGATAAGCATATAATTTCTAGCAGGATCAACCAGATCGCTACTGTCGCCCCCGAGGCGGACCTCGAGGCTCGGACCTACCCCCGGGGTCAGGGACCTCGAGGCAGCCCCCGAGGACCTATATTAGCCACTACCGAATACAAATTCGCCACCCGAGTCCCCCTTACATGAGGGCAGGACTTCTTGCAGGATCAACCAGATCGGTTATGTAGCCCCCGAGGTGGACCCAGAGGCGGACCTCATGGGTCAGAGCTTGCTCACATGTATTAGCTCTAGAATTCTCACAGTATTTAACCGAATACAAAAATCGCCATCCAAGTCGCCCTTAAACAAGGGTCGGACACAAGGAACAACAGACCAGTATCACCAGTACCATATAACCAACAGCCTTTCATCTCCGAGCACCACAAGCAACGTGTACAGGACCGCTTTGTTGCACAGACAGGGGGGTTGCGCCGGGCGGCCTCTCAGTCGCCTTATAGTAGCATATTTATGGGTCCTCAAGACCCCTTGCTACATATATAGTTCCGGCGTGCCGCATTTGGGATCTGAACCCTTTGCATATATTGAGTTCGGAAAATAATCAGATAATGAACCAGGGTGACACCCGGGGATGATACATCCTCGCCCCAGCCAAGGCTGCCCCGAAACGTCCGACCCACCTATCCCCAGCCAGACCCGGCACCAAACGCCTGCCCCGAAACGCAAAGGGTGGGTCACTTGCCCCAGCCAAGGCCGCCCGGAAACGGCCGGCCCGAAACCCAGACATCCTCGCCCCAGCCAAGGCCGCCCCGAAACGCCAGGGACCCACTCGCCGCCACCCAGAGCCGGCCCCAAACGCCTGCCCCGAAACGCGAAGGGTGGGTCACTCGCTCCAGCCAAGGCCGCCCCAAAATGGCCGGCCCATAACCCCATAGACATCCTTGCCCCAGCCAAGGCCGCCCCAAAACGTCCGACCCACCCATCCCCAGCCAATCCCGGCCCAAAACGCCTGCCCCAAAACGCCAAGGGTGGGTCCCTCGCCCTAGCCAAGGCCGCCCCGAAACTGCTGGCCCGAAACGCCTAAGACATCCTCGCCCCAGCCAAGGCCGCCCCGAAATGGCCGGCCTGAAACGCCAAAGACATCCTCGCCCCAGGCAAGGCTGCCCGGAAACGCCAGGGACCCACCCATCACCAGCCAGACCCGGCCCCAAACGCCTGCCCTGAAACGCCAAGGGTGGGTCACTCGCCCCAGCCAAGGCCGCCCCAAACGGCCGGCCCGAAACGCCAAAGACATCCTCGCCCCATGCAAGGCCGCCCCGAAACGTCCGGCCCGAAACGCCAAAGACATCCTCGCCCCAGCCAAGGCCGCCCTGAAAAGCCAGGGACCCACTCGCCGCCACCCAGAGCCGGCCCAAAACGCCTGCCCGGAAACGCCAAGGGTGGGTCGCTCGCCCCAGCCCAGGCCACCCCGAAACTTTGGAGAAAGTTTTTCACTGTTCCTGTGATCTTGTCACTTAATGCGTTTATGAAGTTCAAAGTGTATGAAAATGACTCAGACTTGACATAAGAACCATGTGATCTTGTCACTTAAGGCAAGTATATGGTGTCTCATGTATGAATATAACCAATGCTTTAAAGAAACCTGTGATATTGTCACTTAAGTCAATTACATCAAAATGTGTATGAATTTAACACTTCTAATAGGCAAAAATGGTTTGATAAATGTGTGAAGATATCTAAAGTACCCTCTAACATACAGATGTTGTCCAGTATGTAATTTTGTTAGCAAGTGACTCTACCATGCAGTGCCTCACGTTATCGTAATGAACATTATCCCAGGTGCTTGACTATCCGGAGTCTGAGCAAAAATAAACAGAACTTTTTACCAAAGACTAAAATCTGAACAGCTTCGTTGTTTAAAATTAATTATGTTATTTAGTCATCTCAAAATGTCATTTGACATGTATTTCACAGCCACATGTGAATGCCAAATTTAATTTATTTATTCTAAGACCTTTTACAGGGGGTGACGGGTACTTTAGTGACACGATCACAAGCAAATTTCGGCATTTCTGGTGCTTAAGTGACAAGTTCACACGACCGCCATCAGAAAAGGTTTGCTTAAGTGACAGGATCACAAATGAAACTTATTAAATATTGGGGATAATCGACCCAAAATCCCCTATCATAACATACAGTCCCAGGCACGGCCATAAACGTTAAAAAAGACAGATGAAAAAAAAAATTTCAAAGTTTTGATAATATTTCGTCATTATTGCTGAAAAGAACGGTAAAATAGATTGTTGTTCTAGGAATAGCAATCTATCTAACACTTCGGGCAAGATATTCAGATAAAAGTGAGATTAGGTGAACATAATTTCAATTGGTTGGAATGTTTGCTATTCTGCCTATTGGTCAAGCTTTATGCAACATATCTGACTTGACTCAGAGTGGAGCTTGCCCAGCTGGCCAGACTCCCTGCAGGTTACTGACGTGACTCGGAGTGGAGCTTGGAACTTGGGCCAGACTCCCTGGAGCTTGGAGCTTGGGCCAGACTCCCTGCAGTCGACTCCACTCTGAGTCAAGCCGCCTGCAACCTGTCAGGCCCGCTCACCCTAGAGCCAAGCTCCACCCGGAGTCAAGTCGCCTGGTCTTATTCGGCTCTTGGTTGCGCGCAAATCGGCTCTTATTCGGCTCTTGGTTGCGCGCAAATCGGCTCTTAGATCTGATATTCAGGTAAAAGTAACAAGATATGGAATACACACTTCTATATCATTCAATGTCTGTACATGCATTTATAATGCATCAATATATATAAGGCATTGAGGACATAAAAAAAGTAGTTGAATCATTAAGTGACAAAATATGTGAATAAGTGACAAAAATAGTGAACGGAAAAAACTTACACATTGTAAGTGACAAAACAGGTGATCCTTGCACGGGTGCTAAGGTGACGGTTTTGGGTTGGAAAAGTGCTCGGGGAAAGGTACTTAAGTGACAGGATCACACGGTTGAAAATACCATTTCGTTGATCACACGGTTGAAAATACCATTTCGTTAAGTGACATATCATGTGAGCGGACATAAGTGACATGATCACAGGCAAAATTCCAACCCAAAGGGTGTCACTTAGGCCAGGTGATGGTTCACTAAGTGACAGATTCACATTTTTCGTTAAATGACAGATTCGTTTCGTTAAGTGACACGATCACATCCTTAAGTGACAGAATCACTCCTTAAGTGACAGGATCACCTGGTCCCACGGTGAGTAAGTGACACCCATTTGTACGGGACCAGTACTATTTTTCTCTTTGTCATGGAACTTTACCTAACTGTCCTTTAATGCCAGCGGCTCGGCGGGCAACAATGCATTAACCTCACGGTTCAGTGCTTTGAAGGGCCCAAAGAACCTACCCTTGGATGTCAGCTTAATCTCCATCATTCATAGGGCTGCGTAATGTTATCAATATATCGATTTATTTGGAAAATGATATATATATATATATTATATGTGTACGTATCTATTAAATATATATATATATATACATATGAATCACCTGCAAATATCTCGGACACTTGTCGCCATGCGGTTATTCTGGCGGCCACACAGTTGAAAGACCTGCTGCATCGATGTTTCCATAGGCCGAGGACCAGCTTTGACTCGACTTTCTTGTTTGAATTGTTTTCCAGAAATCTAACGGAAGTTGGCTACCTGCATAAGCTGTCTACCTGCGGTTTGTCTTTCTGTTCGTCTTACGACATGAAGCTTGCGTATCTTTTTTAACACTTTCCCTGCCTTTCAAGAGTATTCTGGTTAAATTTTCTTATTCCCCTAGTGCCTATGAGCGATATACTCGTCATCAATTTCTCGTCATTTCAATTTTCAGCAAGAAATCTCTTACAATATATAATATATATATATATATATATATATATATATATATATAATATATATGTCGAGGCCCAGATTAGAATCTGGCCCAATTTAAAGCTGGGCCAGCCCAGATCAAAATTTTGATTCTGACCGGCCCAGATCAAAATTCTAATCTGGGCCAGACCAGTTTTAAACTGGGCCAGCCCAGATTAAAATTTTGATCTGGGCCGGTCCAGATTAAAATCCTGTGGTGAAGAATTCAGGATTTAAATCTGGTCTGGCCTGATTTTAAACTGGGCTGCCCTAGATTAGAATTTTGATTTAGGCCAGTCAGGTTAACAATCCAGTGGTGGACTGATTTAAAACTGGACCAGCCCAGATCAGAATCCTAATCTACTCCTAGGCTTGCTTTAATTACACTATTTTTACCTAGCTTGCCCTTAATCAATACAAAGAATTTATAAAACAATAATAATTAATATTTTATGAATTATTTCATATTCTATGAAAATTTCATTGGTTGGACTCCTGTCATATTTATTTCGTAATTTTACCTCTTATTTGAAATGTCTAAAATATAATTATAAAATGATCATGTTAAACATTGGACTTTTACTGATAAAAAAACAACAAACCAAAAAAAATTAATCAATAATTATTCATATATATGTTACACAGTGTCAAGCTTGTGATCCAAGACCTGTAAATTCAAAATTTTATTTGTTATTTAAAGTTATTTATCATTTATCATAAGTTGGGTTTTTGGTCTGTGATCTTCCCCCCCCCACCACCCCCACCCCCCTATTCAGAACAGAAAATTATCTCAGTTAAGTTGAAAATTTTGATATAAAGTCAAGTAGATGTCTCAGCTGAGAACTGACACATATTCTAAACTGTGATTAATTATGGTAGTTGGTTTAGGTGAAGTTCAAATGTGAACTTGCATGCTTGAAGAATAGATGAAACCTAATAAGCACATTACATTTGTTTGTTAACTTTTCATCACTAATATATTATAAAAGATCTTGTTCATTATGCGTTAAGTATCCTTCAAAATGGTGTATCTGGAATAAATGTTAACTGTATTATCCGATTTAAGATGATAAAAATCAAGCTAGCCTAAGATTAGATTAGGATTCTGATCTGGTTAGGCCCAGTTTAAAATCAGTCCACCACAGGATTGTAATCTTGACTAGCCAAGATTAAAATTTTGATCTGGGCCTGCCCAGATTAAAATCAGTCCACCACAGGATTGTAAACTTAACCAGCCCAGATCAAAATTCTAATCTGGGCCAGCCCAGTTTAAAATCAGTCCAGACCAGATTTAAATCCTGAAGTCTTCACCACAGGATTTTAATCTGGACCGGCCCAGATCAAAATTTTGATCTGGGCTGGCCCAGTTTTAAATTGGGCCAGATTCTAATCTGGGCCTCTACATATATATATAATATACATATATATAAAATATACATATTTATAATATATATAATATATATAACATATATATAATATATATAAAATATGTATAACACTTACTATAATATATATTATATATAATATAATATTAATAGCTATTTAAAGCTATTTATAGATATTATATATATTATATGTATTATATATATAAAATATATTTTATATAAAATATATATATATCTTATATTTTATTTATTATATATATATCATATATATTATATAGTATATTAAATATATTATATATATTACATATTATTATATTTTAAATATTATATATATATTTTACATTTTATATATTAGATATATATTATATATTATATTATATATATTATATATATTATATGTTATATTATATTATATATAATATATACATTATATAAATTATATGATATATATTATATATATTATAGTATATTATATATAATATATATATTATATATATTATATATATTATTTGATATATATTATATATGTATTATACAAATTATATATAATGTATATATTAATTATATATACATATTTATATATCTATATATTATATATGTTTATATAATATTTATACAATATATATCTAATATATATAATATATATAATATATATATTTATATTACATATTGACCACATATATATTATATATATGTATATTATATATTATATTAAATACATAATTGATATATATATATAATATATTTCATATATTCTATATACTATAAACATTTTTTATACTTTATATATTATATAAATATATATTTTATATAATTTGTTTACATTATATATATATATATTATAAACACGGATATTATAATTTGATATAGAAATATGTATATAAAATTAATATTTATAGTATATATAATATATATATTATATATATATTATGAACATATATTATATATAAATAAATCTATAAATATTAAATTTATATGTCTCATATATATAATATATGTATATGATATATAAAATATATAAAGTATATGTAACCGGACACACAAAAGCGTTCCTACTGGCCTTGCTAGTGAAGCTTGCTTTATTGGCGAAGCGGTAGAACGTCTGACTTGTGTGTCACAGGTTACGGGTTCGAACCCACATTCGGGCCTGGTTACTATTTTCACCCGTTACAATGGTGGCAGCGGTGGGATCCGGGGAGTTGGTGTCGTGGCATAATGCCCCACCCAGTTCACGTGTGTGACCCCCGGGATAGATCCCACGTTCTGGGGACAGAACGTTCCTGGAGAGGGGGTGAATGTAACCGGACACACAAAAGCGTTCCTACTGGCCTTGCTAGTGAAGCTTGCTTTATTGGCGAAGCGGTAGAACGTCTGACTTGTGTGTCACAGGTTACGGGTTCGAACCCACATTCGGGCCTGGTTACTATTTTCACCAGGTTCAAGAATCAAGACGGATGCGAGGTGAGGATTTATTCTGGAAGAAGATACAGGTACAGGCAACCAGCCGACTGATTGCCTGTACCTGTATCTTCTTCTAGGTAGGAACCTTATTTTTTTGTCCCCGTCAGTTATATTCTGAAATGCATGTAAAAATGTATGATTATTTTAGTACTAATAAGAAACCCAAACGTTCGTTCTGTCCCAATAGATTTATGGCCCACCATGCATTTCCCATATATTTGCTCATTCATATATAAACCTTCCTGTCTGTTCCATCCGAATATATTGTATTTTCTCTGTTGGGTACATTTGTATAGAATATGGTCAACTGCAAAGTATACAGCCTCCAGTCTAGTCTAATTTTCCTGAAATGCCCTATTTCGGACCAGTAGAACGGCAGACTAGGCACGCCTCTCGTCTAAACCCCCCCCCCCCCCCAACTTCAAGAATATCTTTGGTGTCAACTTTAGTTGGTACATCGCCAGTCGTTCACTCCAGGCATTATTTTGGCCGCAAGTAGTACTCTTTAAGTAGTAATAGGGCTAAGATTACTGCCCTATATAAAAAAATAATTAAACTAAAATACTTTTCATATTTCATACTGCATTTGTAGTTAGAAAAGGTAAAATCTTATTTTATCTAAATGCTTCGGTCTAAATCGATGCCGCCACCAGGCCGTTCAAAGTGAAAGCATTATTTATGCACTCTGTAATCTCCGCTCTTTGCACATGGGATGTATCTTAGATATACATGAAAGGCAGGCAAATTTCTCCCCAAAAAAATAAATACAATTATTATTAAGGATGGTTCATATAAGTTGTTCTGAATAGCCAATCGGAGCTGCCACTTCAAAAAGTTACTACTAATTAAATATCAGTAAATGTTTCATGTAAAATTTCTTCCAAAACATTGATAATTATGAAGATTTAATATGAAGAGTTAACAGCAGCATAAAGCTGTTATCAGACTATTTCATAACTGGGTAATTATTTAATAACGCAAAAATGCTTACTCTAAAGTAAGCTTAATAGTGGCACACGTTCCCACTTTATTCCCGTGCTAGACGTAAAATCCATGTTGACCGTGTATATGAACCCGGGTGCTGGTGCTGCCATCTGGCCGCCTGAGGTAAACTAGTTTCCACAGTCCCACTTAGGCCTGTGCTGCCACCTGGCGCCTCAGATCAACTAACCATCAAAACAAACTTCCATACCTTAGAAACGGGACATAATTACAATAAACACGACTGTCATCAATATTATTATTTATTAAGCATTACCAAGTTTAAGGTATGGATAATAGCATAGACGTGCTGTTCTCCTAACATTTAACCAGACGTGCGTGCTAAACAGTTTCTCATTCAATAGATGAAAAACTTCTTTTCAATCGATTTTTCTTATAATTTAAGATCGTCGGGGAAAACTTAAAAATACAGCATAATAATATATTATCTTAAAATCATTTTCTGGTATCATCAGATGACAGTCAATTTTCAAGAAAGTTCCGAAAACTAACTGACCACACGATTACCGCCATAGCGTTTGGGGACTTTCTCCCAGTTTGCTGTTGCCGTTTGTTTACCTTCCGCATACAAAATAGTGCATTGTAGAGTCTTGAGTACAGAACCCCGGTCTCTCCTTAGATTTCCGCCTCCAGTCAATTTGTGTAGTTTTTATGCATATTCCACTCTTTCACTGTTCAACTTTTCCAGATGTTTATCCTTTTGAACAGATATATATCCTTTTGAACAATCAAATTTTAGTAAGATTCCTCCGCGCTCTGCATTTCATAATACAAAATACCCGCCTAATTTCAGGTGTTTGATAACCTCAAAACCGTTCGTAAAAGCAGTACTCTGATAAACCTACCATCCATTATTCTATCGTGCTAGACCAGGAATTTATTTTATTTGTAAAGTAAATCTTATATTATTATGATCCTCTTAAGTGTCAGGTAGCATCACGATTTGGGGTAGTAGATTAGAGTAGTATACGCCTTAAGTGATTGCATTTAAGAGACACTCTCCTGACACACCCACTATCCAACCTCCACACAAGCACTCATATTCATTCTTTTCTCAGCATTATAAAGTTTTATTCACACGTAAATATATACCACTTATAGTTGCTCAGTTGTTCTCAATGTAAATCCTTTAATTGTCAAGAAATAGGTTAGTGAACAGGCCAATGTAAGAATATTGTCCAATGTACGTTGATCAGGTGACATAAACTGATTATCACAGTTATGAGATGGCCACATACCCATAAACGTATGCATTTAATATGTTAAGTCTGTGGATTTAAGAGAAATATATGTATACGAAATCTGTGTGTAGCTTAAACTATTTTCTTTTCTTTATAGTATATAGAAACAGGATAACAGATCATGTTCTTGATTACCCTGATAACCAATTACCCTGATAACCATTATCCACTTCATGGTAGACAGTGTTCTTTACTGTCAATAGTATATAAAAAAAATATGGTAAATTGTCATGTTGTTACATTTAAATATCTGAATGTTTATTATTATAATATTTTTGTTATCTTTATAACGTATTCTGTGATAAAAGAGATATTGGCTATGTACAGTATATGAAATATAAGTGTATACTGGGGCAGCCTCGTGAGTTCTGCTCAAACCTTGCTGTTGGCAACCAGCCGACTGATTGCCTGTACCTGTATCTTCTTCCAGAATAAATCCTCACCTCGCATCCGTCTTGATTCTTGAACCTGGCCCCACGTTGGGTGCCACATATATATATATGTATTATTTATATTAAATATGTATATTGCAAATATATTGTATATATAATATAAACATATATTATATAAAGATATATAAATATGTATATTTAATAAATATATACATTATATATAAAATGGTTAATATATATAAAAAATATATTGAAATATTTATATATATATGTATATATTATTTATGTTTACAATATATATATACTATATGCTTAAATATTTATATATGTACATATAAGATATATTTATAAAATATATATAAAAAATATACATAATATATATATAATTTAAATATATGTGTATATATATGTGTGTAGTACACCTGCCCTTAAAATCAAACATTTATATCTCATTTTGTATTACATATATCGTACAAATGCCTATAATTAAATAAAGTACCCATATATATCTACTGTCCGAGCGCGTTTCGTGTTCATGGTATGTGTGGAAGGTTATTTTCCGAACCAGGCAACTTGACAAACACAGAAAAACGTACATTCCTTAAGTGACATGATCACAAACAAAACTTTTTTCCATGTGGAGATTTAGGGACCAAACTCTGGCATAATGCTAAAAAGTCTCAGAAACAATGCTAAAAAGTCTCAGAAACAATAGTATATGGGGTTATTTTGACCCCATGACCCCTAGCCATGACGTCATCACTTGCCTGACCATAACCCTAATTGTAACCCTAACCCTAACCCTAACCCTAAGAACTGTCTAAGTGACACCATTTCCGGCCATATTGGCTTAGGTGACACGCCCGTTATACATTTCCCAAAACCTTTCTTGACGTTAGAGGGCGCCACCTCCTAGAGACTAGAAAATCACCGTTTTTGTCACTTAATACTGTGCGGTGGTTTGGTCCTGTGAGCCTGGAACTTTCCAAATCACGTCAACTTGTGCGGGAAAAGTTTTGGAACTGTCCTTGTCACTTAAAGGGAAATGGCGTCACTGCGAAAATTATTTCCCATTTCCTGGTCGACTTTTTACGAAAGGCCGAAATTCCAAACTGGTCTAATAGGCCAGATGTTTATAATTCCACACAGTGTTCATGAATTAAAAGCTTTCTCGAGGGTTCTTGACCATAAAAATAGTGTTTCAAGCGTTAAGTGACATGGCTTGATGGGCGTCTCTGTCACTTACAAAAGATGACTGAACCGCGCAAGGTGTGTAAAAAGTTGGCCGGAAATTACATGTCTGAAAAATCTTTTGCGGCGAAAGCATTCGTCTGCAGCTTTCGCCAGAGAAGTTCACGCTTAAGTGACGTGACTGGAGATGGGACCAGTTGTCAAGCTTGCAGTCGATCAAGACACTTTTCCTTACTTTTTGTAGGAACGCAAATGGGACCACAAAAGGGGTCGACCGGAAACAGGTTAAGCTGGCACGAACCCTTCAGTCAGAAAACAGAAGTACCCAGCACAGCTCTGTAACCAAGGCAGATCTGGTGTCTGTCGACAGCTCTTTCCTAGCCACATCTGCTTTACCGCACAGCTGTGGTATTTACTCCTCATGGTGCGTGAACCGATGAGAGCGGAACTAGTTAAAGCCTCTTTCCTCTTTCCTCACAAACTTTAGCCTGCCCCGAAACGCTGGGACTTTGCCATTTTAACAATATCTTTAGCCTGCTTGCCCGCAACGGCTAGGACCCATTTTAACAGGATCTTTAGCCTGTCTGCCCCGAAACGGCTTGGACTTTGCCATTTTAACAGAATCTTACCCTGCCTGCCCTGAAACGGTTGGGACTTTGCCATTTTAACAGAATCTTACCCTGCCTGCCCCGAAATGGCTGGGACTTCGCCATGTTAACTGTATCTTTAGCCGGCCTGCCCCGAAATGCCAAGGACTTTGGCATTTTAACAGACTTACTGTTCGGGAAAGTTCGGGAGTCTCCCAGTTGGACTGTGAAGAAGTCGCCTGCAACCTTCACCAGCCAGAAAACTGAAACACTCTGCACAGCTGTGTAACCAATACAGCTGTAAAGTCTATTGACAACTGTTTTCTGGACACAGCTGCTTTTCCCCACATCTGTGGTATTAACGCCACAAGGGGCGTGACCCGATAGGAGCGGACACGGTTCAAGCCGCCTGCATCCATCAGAAGCCAGAAAACTAAAACACGCTGCACAGCTGTGTAACCAATGCAGCTGAGGAGTCTATTGGCAGCTGTGTTCTCGACACAGCTGCTTTTCCCCACAGCTGTGGTATTAACGCCACAGGGGGCGTGACCCGATAGGAGCGGACACGGTTGAAGCTGCCTGCATCCATCAGAAGCCAGAAAACTGAAACACGCTGCACAGCTGTGTAAACAATGCAGCTGTGGAGTCTATTGGCAGCTGTGTTCTGGACACAGCTGCTTTTCTCTACAGCTGTGGTATTAACCCCACAGGGGGCGTGACCCGATAGGAGCGTACACGGTTGAAGCCACCTGCATCCATCAGAAGCCAGAAAACTGAAACACACTGCACAGCTGTGTAACCAATGCAGCTGTGGAGTCTATTGGCAGCTGTGTTCTGGACACAGCTGCTTTTCCCCACAGCTGTGGTATTAACGCCACAGGAGGCATGAACAAAAACGCTGAGATCTAGAAAGGTGATCTAAGGGGCAAGTAAGCCCTTTCGGCCCTTCACCGCTGCCTTCGGAGGTGCCGGCAGTACAGTCTAGTTTTCACCATAGTTTATTCTGAAAAGACACAAACAAATGGTTAAAATCCCCATTATAAATAAAATAGTGTTGCTTACCTTGTAAGCGTGTGTCATGTAGGTTGCATCAAACAATACGTGCTTGCACATTTCCTGATTTCCCTTTACAGCGTCCAACTGTCGGAGGTAATCCCCTGAAAAGGTTCACTGATACGACGTAAGATCGCCCCAGGCCAGAAGCAGGTATCAGGAAGAGTGCAACTGGCTAGCTGTGATGAAGCTCCTTTATATGGTTTGACTAAAAGGCAGCACATGTACCTCTCTGCTGGATCTCAGTTTCTTGCACAGAAGGTAAATGTGCGGGTCAGCTTATCCCAGCTCTGCTTGTTGGCTTTTTTATCAGAATCATTCGAGAACTGATTGCCTTCAGAAATTATCTGCACAATGCTTTACCTCTGCAAACCTTTATTAGACAGTTTCACCCCTGTGCAATTAGCTGAGAAAGTAAGGCACCTAATAACGGAAGAAAAAAAGGGAATCGCGCTAAGCAAAAACCAGTAAGCAAATCCAGGAAGCATTACGCACCGGATGACACTTGTTTTTAAAAACCACTAAAACCATGAAAAAAATTAAAATAAAAAAAAACAAAAAAAACCCTGTTATATGCAATGATAAGTGAGTTTTCCTGCTATTGGAAAGCACAGTAATTGACAAATTGTGCGATCACTAGGTCGCACAAAAACCGCAGACCGAAAGGTGATCTCTTGCGTAATTTACAAAATAAACTAATTTATTGAAGCTCCTTGCAGAAGCTTTTATAAGAAAACAAAAGACCGGACGGGGCACGGTCTATAAACTGATGGACTTTAAAGGTGGTCTCGGAGCAGGATGAGGTATAACCTCATGCAGAAGCTTTTATATGCAAACAAAAGACCAGACGGGGCACGGTCTCTAAACTGATGGACTTTATGTCGTCTCGGAGCAGGATGAGGTATAACTCCATGCAGAAGCTTTTATAAGAAAACGAAAGACCGGACGGGGCAAGGCCTCTTAACTGATGGACTTTATGTAGTCTCGGAGCAGGATGAGGTGAAGCTCCTTGCAGAATTTTTTATAAGCAAACAAAAGACCGGACAGTGTGCTGCTGTCTGCGCACCAAAGCGGTCCTGAACAAATTGCTTGTGGTGTTTGGAGATGACAGGCTGTTGGTCGGGAGGTACCGGTCTGTTGTTCCTGGTGCCCGGCCCCGGTTGAACGGGGACTCGGGCGGCGATTTGGGAGTGAGTTCGGAAAGACTGTCATCGGTCCGCGGGGGCGTCCCCTCGCTCGGTCACGTTGACAGTAGCTATCTGGTTGATCCTGCCAGTAATCATTTTTTTACAGGAAATCATAGGGCGCCCCGAAATGCTTGGGACTTTGTCATTTTTTAACAGGAAATCATAGGGCGCCCTGAAACGCTTTGGACTTTGTCATTTTTTTACAGGAAATCATAGGGCGCTCTGAAACGCTTGGGACTTTGTCATTTTTTTACAGGAAATCATAGGGCGCCCCGAAACGCTTGGGACTTTGTCATTTTTGTATACTAAATCATAGGGCGCCCCGAAATCCCTCGGACCTGTCATTTTTCACAAGGCCGCCTAGAAACGGAGACAATGAAGTGGGTTGTATAACATACACAAAAAGCTTTTGTCCGCGGACAAGAGTTCTTTCGTTGCTTTGAGCATCAATTTTATGTCATATGAGCGGCCGCCCACCCACACCGCTCTAATGGAATTGTGCCCTCCGCTATATCAGTACGATTCCTCCCCTAAAATAAGTTTCTTGTGCGATTTGTGAAATGTTCTGTTTTATATGTAGTTAACTTGCCCCGTAGATAACCTTTCGCGACCTTGGCGTTTTTGTTCACGGTCCGTGTTTCGGGTAATGGAAAAGCACGAGTTCTCGACCCGTCAAACAGTTTATATAGACCGTACCCTGTCCAGTCTTCTCTTTGTGTGATACGTGAACGGCTGCCCTCCCATACCGCTCTCTGGAATCAGGCCCACATCTCTTATTCACTGACGATTCCAACCCACAAGTTTTTTTTTGTAAATTGCACTTATTATTTCATCGAACAGTCTTAATATTATTAAGTTCAGCCACATCCTGCATTCGGGCCTTCAAGGAAGCACCATACACACATAATAAAAGCTTCTGCAAAGAGCTCTACATCTTCTTGCTCCAAGACCACATAATATCCATCAGTTTATAGACCGTGCCCCGTCCGGTCTTCTGTTTGTGTGATACGTGAACGGCCGCCCTCCCACACTGCTCTCTGGAATCGGGCCCACATCTCTTATTCACGGACGATTCCAACCCACAAGTTTTTTTTTTTGTAAATTGCACTTATTATTTCATCGAACAGTCTTAATATTATTAGGTTCTGCCACATCCTGCATTCGGGCCTTCAGGGAAGCACCCCACGCACATAATAAAAGCTTCTGCAAGGAGCTTCACCTCATCCTGCTCCGAGACCACATAAAGTCCATCAGTTTAGAGACAGTGCCCCGTCCGGTCTTTTGTTTGCTTATAAAAGCTTCTGCATGGAGTTGTACCTCATCCTGCTCCGAGACCACATAAAGTCCATCAGTTTAGAGACCGTGCCCTGTCTGGTCTTTTGTTTGCTTATAAAAGCTTCTGCATGAGGTTATACCTCATCCTGCTCCGAGACCACCTTTAAAGTCCATCAGTTTATAGACCGTGCCCCGTCCGGTCTTTTGTTTTCTTATAAAAGCTTCTGCAAGGAGCTTCAATAAATTAGTTTATTTTGTAAATTACGCGAGAGATCACCTTTCGGTCTGCGGTTTTTGTGCGACCTAGTGATCGCACAATTTGTCAATTACCGTGCTTTCCAATAGCAGGAAAACTCACTTATCATTGCATATAACAGGGTTTTTTTTTTTGTTTTTTTTATTTTATTTTTTTTCATGGTTTTAGTGGTTTTTAAAAACAAGTGTCATCCGGTGCGTAATGCTTCCTGGATTTGCTTACTGGTTTTTGCTTAGCGCGATTCCCTTTTTTTCTTCCGTTATTAGGTGCCTTACTTTCTCAGCTAATTGCACAGGGGTGAAACTGTCTAATAAAGGTTTGCAGAGGTAAAGCATTGTGCAGAGAATTTCTGAAGGCAATCAGTTCTCGAATGATTCTGATAAAAAAGCCAACGTGCAGAGCTGGGATAAGCTGACCCGCACATTTACCTTCTGTGCAATAAACTTAGATCCAGCAGAGAGGTACATGTGCTGCCTTTTAGTCAAACCATATAAAGGAGCTTCATCACAGCTAGCCAGTTGCACTCTTCCTGATACCTGCTTCTGGCCTGGGGCGATCTTACGTTGTATCAGTGAACCTTTTCAGGGGATTACCTCCGACAGTTGGACGCTGTAAAGGGAAATCAGGAAATGTGCAAGCACGTATTGTTTGATGCAACCTACATGACACACACTTACGAGGTAAGCAACACTATTTTATTTATAATGGGGATTTTAACCATTTGTTTGTGTCTTTTCAGAATAAACTATGGTGAAAACTAGACTGTACCGCCGGCACCTCCGAAGGCAGCGGTGAAGGGCCGAAAGGGCTTACCAGACGACCAAGACTGTGTACCATGATGATGGACAAACGCGGTACATTTACCGTCTACAGGGCGGCGAAGAGCGTCTCTTCTCACAGGTCAAGATAGTGAACTTGGTGGGAGTAGCTGGGAGCTCCGAGCTAGGTGTCAAGGACAAGGACACACATTAAATTCGAAGAAGGGTTCAAATGCACACTGTGACCCGGATCAGTGAGGGTCAGGAAAAAGTTGTCTCACATGTAAATGTGACGGAAATTGATCCTTTTATGCCCCATTTAACTTCCATGGGACCCACACACGATGCATATAGTGACGCTGTTGACAGGCCCATGCCTACACTCAGTCCTATATGGACAACACAATCGCCTGAAAGCGTTGCTTTGTCTGATCAAGGGACAGGCTTGTCGGAAAGTTCAGAATCAGACAAATTTCAGTTGCAATGGTATGACGTGAAAGCCACTCACTCTGATGATGATGGCATGTCATCCCCGTGCAACATTGCCACAGAGGCCGGAGATAGCACTACTTACTTAACATCTCAATGTTTCTCCGTTTTCGCATGGGATGATAGTCCTCCCACTGGTAACCCCATTGTCAGCAGCGGGTCTGAAAACGGGGAACTACCGCCAGAGCTTGTGGAATTGAGCGGAGCCAGCGAAATTGATAATAATACCTGGCGGGTGCCGATGGCGGTACCTTCACAAACCGCACACAGTGATGCTTCCGAGCACAAAGCCCAACCAGAGTCCTCAGAATCACAAGAGGATGACAGCCAGCCAGTGAGGCGACGTCGCCTTGTTACCCACAGGGGCGTTCCAAGGCAGCGCCCAGGGTCAAGGTCTAACCGACAGTGCCCCGTGCAAGGGTGTGAAAGGAAAGTGTGTTGGCTTCGGCGACATATTGAGCACTGTCATGCTGACCTTCCCCAGAGGAGGAAAGACCAGTACTTGCGAGAAGAAATGGAGTCTCGCCGCCCTGGAAAAAGAACATAAACACGGTTTGCATATCTCAAAACATCGGGCAAGTAATGACAGTATAAATAATTTTAGTGGTATATGTGTACAGCTCATTTCATCTACACAGCACACATAATCATAACAACATGATTGCTTAAAATCTGTCTAGTATTTGCATATTAGTCAGAATAAGAAGAAATATTGTTTCAAGAAGTCAACTCACCAATGCGTATTTTATATATATATGGCTGAAACAACTCATATTGCAATATCTCTATTATACCCACTCTTGCAGACACTTGTGTCCATTGTGCGGGGCAAACCTCGCCCGGCTGGACAACATCTGGTGCGGGTCCACAAGTTGAAAAAGAGCACAGACGCGTTCAAAGAGATTTACGCCCAGCAGGAAGTAGCCGAGGTTTCGCCCGAGGGACCACCGCAAGAGGTGAGCTGTACTGATTGCAAAATGTAAGAGGATCATAAACCCTTTACATTTGTGTATTTTACATTGACTTGTGGCTCTCTCATTTCAGGAGACAGAGCTGGAACAAATGATGCGACAGTTTGACGAGCATCTGCGAAGCGTATCCGGGGCGGCGCACACAGAGGGCGAGGTGAGAGAGCATTGCGGGAAGGTCTCGCGCCTGCTCACAGCTCTGCTCAATGAAGATGAAGTCTTCACCAAGGTGCACGTGATGAGACTCAATTCCTTCGGGGATGCCGAAGGGCTTATATTGAAATGGCGTTCCCAATTTACCTCCGGCACTATAGTAAATTATCCCAGCTCAGCCAAGAAGTTCATGGCGTGGCTCATGAAGTCCCCAAGCGTGCTTCGGGGATGGTCCAACCTTGACAGCATCACTTCATTGGCACAGTATATCCGAGATTGCACGACAGCTGTCGCCAAAAAGAAGACCTCTGAGGACCTGGACCGGAGGGTTCGCGAAATGGGTTCGTATTTGTTTATTTGTCAATATGTCTGAACCATATTCGGTATTATTTAGGTAAATAAGACTAATTTCGTGACCTTTGGATTCTGTTTTAACAGGCACTGAAATTCCCATAGATATGGTAGAGAAGTATTTAGAATCTGGGGTGGCAAGGGAATCGGAAGCCCTGGTGAAAACGTGGGATGAGCTGCCCGAGAAATAGAAGACCAAAGCCGCATTTGCCAAGGCATGAAACCACCTGATGCTCCGGACAATTATTCTAAACGCCAAGAGGGCCGGTGACGTATGCAATCTAAGGATGGCGGAGTATCGTCAAGCCAAACATGAGAACCACAACCATGTTGTCTTTGTAAGTGTTGCTTTCACTGGGTGGTTTATCTTTTGATCTCAATCCAAAAAAGACCTGCTTTTATACAAAGGCTTTTAATTTTGCAGGTATCAGCGCACAAGGTGAGGGCCGTGACCACCTGTCGTGTAAACTTCTATGGCCCTTTATGGCAGGTCCTTGTGAAATACGTGAATAAGGTCCGACCTGAGACAACTAGTGAGTATGTCTTTACATCAAGACACGGCCACCAATTGACCGCTTCTTCCTTGAATAAAGGTTTGAATTCGGCCTGGTCCGCCTTCGGCGAAGAAGAGGGCATCGATGTTCCAAAAGTGACCACCTCCTTATTCAGGAAGACCGCTGTTACCCTGGTAAGTTGCATTCCAACTGGTTTTTTTATGCCATGTATATGAAAGATAAGATTAATCACTTTTTAATACCTTGTCGTTCCTTTTCCAGGTACGGCGTTATGGTGCAACTGTTAAGCAGCGGTCCAAACTCGCGGCCCATATGGCCCACTCTTTGCGAACGGCTGACACACACTATGATGTGAGCCAGGGCGTAGACGACACACAATCAGCCACAGCCCAGTTAAGAAGTTTACGGTGTGCGGGACCAAGAAGGAGACGAATCCGATGACGTTCCGTCAGACACAGAATGTGGCCAGGTGGAGCAAGGCGATTCCTTTCAGCGTGGTGGTGAGGACGCCGGAGACGAATCCGATGACGTTCCGTCAGACACGGGCTCAACAGGTGCAGAGTGGGGTTGAGGAAGTGAGCGCTTGATCCCCGCAAGTACAAACCATGCCAACCCCGCCGGGCGAACCCGGAAGTCAAGATACTGCTAATAAAATAAGGCGATAGGCCTTGGTGTGGGAGCCAGATCAAGTAGCACTCCTTGCCAAATGCTGCAAAACGTACATATCCGAGCGCGTTAATCCGGACGCTACGTTGAAAACGACAAAAAAGGATATTGAGGAACTTGTCCAGAAAAGCTTTAAAAATAAAGCGGCGTGCGCCAGTGTCAACTCTGCCGCCGCGGGGAGCAGTCCAGCAGACAAGTGTATACCCAAGCATTATGTAAAAGCATAATGAAATCGGGCCAACGAAAGTTGTTTGCTGCGGACTGCTCCCTCTAAATATAGCGCCGGCGTGCCGGATCTGGGGTCTTGAGCCCTTTATTTATATTTTCTTGTCTCTTTCTATTTTGACACATGTCTAATGATCATCTAGAGGAAGTAAAAGTCGTCACAAGGTTTCCGTAGGTGAACCTGCGGAAGGATCATTATCGAAATCGCGGCAGTGCATGGGACAGGCTCCGAAGTCCCCGTGCTCCTGCGAGCCCGGGGCGGCCGGTTGCACCAGGCGACGGGCCGGGACAGGGTCCGTGGGATTCGGGGGCCAGGTGTGCCCCCGCCTCCCGCGGGCCTCCAACATCGGTCCTCTGGTCACTGATGGCTTGTTCCGCCGGGGTACCTGTTCCTGCCCGCTCTTTGGCAGGGGGGAGCTCGCTCTAGCGAGGTTTAAAAAACCAACGCCTCTTGCGCGCCCCACACCCGCGGCGCCGCGGTCACCCCGGCTTTCTAAATGACGAAAGTTTCCCGAGGACGATCTTTTTTCCGGCGGTCGACCCAATTGACTGACCCCTGGGTCCCGGTGAAACATGGACATGCTTGACTGCACATTTCCCATATTTACAGGCGTGACTCTAGTCCACTTCTGATGTCAAACTGACCATCATTCACGGCCTATTATCATCCCTTTTCAGATTGTCCCTGGCACTTTTAGAATCAGAGTTCATGTTCACGGCTCATTATTAGTCACACCTTCCACGACCCAAGCACCAAAAAATATCAAACAGAGGGCCCTGGTTGGGGTGTCTCTGGAAAGCCCTCACCCAGGCCAGTTAGGAATCCAAGCCATTTGAACCTGCTCCCGCAATGGCAGATTTCAGACCACCCAAAACTGTCAAAAAGCACATTTTTCTCACATATACCCTGCAAATGACCTTCCACGACCCAAGCACCAAAAAATATCAAACAAAGGGCCCTGGTTGGGATGTCTCTGGAAAGCCCTCACCCAGGCCAGTTAGGAATGCAAGCCATTTGACCCTACTCCCATTATTATGGAATCCAGGCTGCATTGAAATTTCTAATTTTCACTATAGCCAAAAATTTGCTTTTTGGACATCATTTGAAAACTATTAGCAAGAGGAACTTTATTTTGGTCTTATTTGATCATGTTTACAGCCAATATGCATAAAACAAAGACATTTCACCCTGCTCCCACAAATATGGCTTAAAGTCTCGGGAATCTGGTTAGTTCAGGTGGCCATGAATGGGAGGTGGTCAGAGTGATTGTGTCATCCAAAAGGGGGTTTATGAGCTTCCTGAACGCTGCAAGGATTGTCTCGATACGAAAATTTTAGTTTTTTTAAACTTTAAAATTTTGCTAAAATGTCTTGGGCATCTGGTCAGTTGGGGTGTTAGTGGACCACACTCTCAGTGGGCGGGCGCCAACCTCCGAGAAATGGGTGCCTCAGGCCGGGATAGCCGCGGGGACAGTGAGGCGATTTTCAGGTCAACTTTCCCGCCCTTCTTCATAAGTGACACGATCACATATTTTTCAGTTATCGGGTCAAACTTTGACAAAATGCTAAAAAGTCTCGGAAACAATCCTAAAAGTGCTTGGTTTGCAACCAGTGACCTTATTGACCCCTGGAGGTCATGTGACGTCATCATCCCAAAAACAGTTATAACTGTCTAAGTGACACCTTTTTCCTTAAGTGACACCCCCGTTAGGTTTTTCCAGAAATCCTTCTTGCCTGTAGGGGGCGCCACCTCCTAGAGTCTGGATGATCACCTTTTTCGTCACTTAAGGGTGGGGGCAAATGTTTGGTCCTGGCAAACTGGTATCGGCCCAAGAACAGGACCTTTTGCGGGGGTCCAGTTTGGAATTTTGCCTGTCACTTAAGGGAAAATTGCATTTCTGGAAAATAATTTCTTAACGTCCCACTGACCTTTGTGAAAAGGGGTAAAATTTCAAACAGGTCCCAGAGGCTTCAGATTAAAACCTGACACAGTGTTGGCGACCAAAGAGCGTCCTCGCAGGTCCCGGAACATAAAAACGGCGTTGAAAAATTAAGTGACACTGCTTGAAGGGCTTTTCTCTTGAAGGCAAAGATCGAAATTACCAAGCATGAAAAATAAAAAGTAGGCCTAAACTTTGACGTCCGGAAAACCTTTTGCGGTGAAAGCATACGCGAGCGGGAGCTTGCGTGAGAAAGGTATAACCTTAAGTGACGAAACCGGGGACGGTACCAGTTGTCAAGAATCTGTAAAGGTATAAAACTGGTAAATATTCTTGTCATTTGTTTACATTTCGTTAAATATGAGAAACTAGCTTACCAGTGTGACTGCTGTCTTCTGGAATAAGAAAGTCATCACCCTGGATACATCAATACCTTCGTCCTCCGTGAACTGCCACCATGCAGTGTTGAGTCCCTTGTTTAAGGATGAGGCGGTCATCTGCCCTCCATTATGGGATGTGAACAAATAAAAGGCTTGGTGTGGAAGGGTGCAATTGTTTTACTGCGTGTCCAGCAGTTTCCATAATGGACCGTAGATATTCACACGGCACATGGTGCTCGCCTGCACCTTGTGTGCTGATACCTGCAAATCCAAAAAAAGCTCTATTAAAAAAATAGCTTTTTCAAGTTACAAGTTACAAGATAAATCATCAGGTGAAAGTGACACTCATGAATATGTCGTTTTCTTTGTCGTGTTTGGCCTGTTTGTATTCCGACAATCTCAAATTGCAGACGTTGCCTGCCCTCTTGGCATTTAGGATGATTGTTCGGATGAGTAGGTGGTTCCTTGCCTTTGAAAAGGCGCTGTTGGTTCTCTCCTTCTCTGTCATTCCCCCTAATGCATTAATCAGGTTCTCTGCCTCTTTTGCCACCTTCAATTTGAGATATCTGACAATATCGACAGGGATTTTAGATCCTGTAAACACAGAAATCAAATGCAGTGTAAGTACAATTATTTCACTCAAGTGTCAATGAACATGGATCAGAAGCTGGCAAGTAATAAATTACTCGCCCATTTCTCGCACTCGCCTCCCCAGGTCTTCCACAGTTTTCTTTTTAGCCAAAGCCGTGGTACAATCCTTGATTTATTGGGTGAGGGAGTTGAAGCTGTCAACTGTCACCCATCCAGCTAATACTCTTGGACTTTTCATCAACCAGCCCATGAATTTCTTTACTGAAGTCAGATAGTTGACAAATGTTCCAGCCATGTACTGGTTCCGCCGGTTTGATATTAGGCCCTCTGCTTCTTCAATAGACTTGAGACGCATAATATGGCCATTGGTGAACACTTTGTCGTCTGCGAGGAGTGCAGAAAGCATGAGCCATACTTGTCCTGTGTGCTCTCTGGCCTCTGCTTCAGTATATTTGGCTCCTAGCACACTTTCCAAATGGTTTTCGAAGAGCTGCATCATGTGAACTAGCTCTGTAAGCTAAAATGAGAGAAATCATTTCAGACCTCACGGTAAACATAGTCATTTCGGAATTTTAAGCAGTTTTTTAGCTCAGCTGACTGTAAGTCATCTGAGCTATAGGGATCACCTTTTGTCCGTCTTCCGTCTGGCCATCCGGCTGTCCGGCCGTCCGGGCGTCTGTCCGTTAACAGGGCACAAATCGTAACTGCTAGAACTGGAATCGTCTTACTTGACATCCTGGGAGGTCTATGGAAATTCTCCTTGTAAACCTGAAATTAGGTCACTGTGACCTATATTCTTCGAGCTATGGGGTTCCGAAGTACCCCCCAGAATAATGGAAAATTTGATACAAAAGCTCAAGTATCTGAACAACTAATGCATTGATCATCATGATTTTTTGAATGGATATTGATCATGGAGTGTTTCATCAGTTTCTGCAGACTGGTGGCGCCACCTGTATTTTTTCGATTTTTACGAATATTTTTCTCTATTTTTGAGACCTCTTAAGATGCGGCCATCTGTTAACTGGGCACAAATCGTAATGACTACACCTAGAATCTTCTCTCTTGACATGCAGGGAGGCCCATAAAAAGTCTCTTTGGAAACCTGAAATTAGGTCTCTGTTACCCATAATCTTTGAGCTATGGGGCTTCGAAGTACCCCCCCCCAAAATAATGGAAAATTTGATACAAAAGCTCAAGTATCTAAACATTTATTGCAGTGATCACCATGATTCTTTGCATGGATATTGATCATGGAATGTGTCATCAGTTTCTGCAGTATGGTGGCGCCACCTGTATTTTTTTTATTTTTACGAATTTTTTTCTCTATTTTTGAGACCTCATAAGATGCGGTCATCTGTTAACATGGCACAAATCGTAACAACTGGACCTAGAATCTTCTCTCTTGACATGCTGAGAGGCCCATGAAAAGTCTCCTTAAAAACTTGAAATTAGGTCTCTGTTTCCCATAACCTCTGAGCTATTGGGCTCCGAAGTACCCCCCAGAATAATGGAAAATTTGATACAAAAGTTCAAGTATCTGAACAATTATTATATTGATCACCATGATTCTTTGCATGGATATTGATCATGAAATGTTTCATCAGTTTCTGCATTCTGGTGGCGCCACCTGTATTTTTTCAATTTTTAGCTCAGCTGACTGAATGTCATCTGAGCTGTAGGGATCACCTTTTGTCCGTCGTCCGTCCAGCCATCCAGGCGTCTGTCTGTTAACAGGGCACAAATTGTAACCGCTAGACCGGGAATCTTCTTACTTGAAATCCTGGGAGGTCTATGGAAATTCTCCTTTTAAACCTGAAATTAGGTCACTGTGACCTATATTCTTCGAGCTATGGGGTTCTGAAGTACCCCCCAGAATAATGCAAAATTTAATACAAAAGCTCAAGTATCTGAACAACTAATGCATAAATCACCATGATTCTTTGCATGGATATTGATCATGGAGTGTTTCATCAATTTCTGGAGATTGGTGGCGCCACCTATATTTTTTTTATTTTTTACGATTTTTTTTCTCTACTTTTGTGATCTTTAAACATTTGGTCATCTGTAAACAGGGCACAAATCATAATGACTGGACCTTGAATCTTCTGTCCTCACCTCCAGGGAAGCCCATAAAAGGTCTACATGGAAACCCGAAATAAGGTCCCTGTTACCCATATTCTGTGAGCTATGGGGCTCTGAAGTACCCCCCAGAATAAAGATTTGGTCATATATTAACAGGGCACAAATCATAATGACTGGACCAAGAATCTTCTGTCCTCACCTCCAGGGAAGCCCATAAAAGGTCTACATGGAAACCCGAAATAAGGTCCCTGTTACCCATATCCTTCATGCTCTGGGGCTGCGAAGTACTCCCCAGAATAAAGATTTGGTCATCTGTTAACAGAGCACAAATTATAATGACTTGACCTGGAATCTCCTTTCTTGATATGCTGGGAGGCCCCTGAAAAGTCTCCTTGTGCACCTGAAATTACATCTATGTTACCCATATCCTTCATCCTATGCGGCTTTGAAATACCCCCCAGAATAAACATTTGGTCATCTGTTAACAGGGCACAAATCATAATAACTGGACCTAGAATTTTATTTTTTGACATGCTGGGAGATCCCTGAAAAGTCATCTTGTAAACCTTGAAAATAGGTCTCTGTTACCCATATCCTTCATGCTACAGAGCTCCATAGTACCCCAATGAATATTGGATGATTTTATACAAAAGGTCAAGTTTGGAAAAAGTATTTCATTCAAATGATAAAATTACTTTTGTCAATGTCTTCCTGGTCAGCTGAGCCTCATGACCCCTGGGTCACTTGTTTCAATTTTGGCCTTGGGTGCAGGATATCTCCAAAGGTATTCAACACAAAAACTTCATTTCTTTAGTGCTATTGCATTATATTTACAAAATCTTGGTCAAGTTCAAAGATGGGTGATCTTGACCTACTTTTCAAGGTCACAGAGCTTAGTATAAAAAAACTTAGAAATAGAAAAAATTAGAAAAATAGAAATTTTCATGAAAAATGCACATATATGGACTTTTTTTCACAATGCCTGCAGATACTGGCCTGATTTTTGGTGTGTTGCTTGATAATGACCCTTTACAGATTGAGTTTGCATTTTGCCCTTGTTGACCTACTTTTGACCATACAACACCTCCTGAACTTAAAAAATGTTTACAAAATTTAACAAATGTTTCTAATTTGCCCCAGGCGGGGGCATTCGTGTCGTTCCAACACATCTAGTCTTGTTAAAATCTTACAAAGTTATTGCCTTAACATCAGTCACCAAACCCACAGGTTTGATGGATCTTATCAACAGCTAGGTCAAGTTCGAACATGGATGACCTTGATGCCTTTTTTCAGGGTCACAGCAGCGATTATGCTAAAATGATATTAGGGCAATAACTCAAAAAGAATTTGTGGTACAGTCACCAAACCTACAGATTAGTTGCATCATGGCAAGGGCTATGCCATGTTCGAAAATGGATGACCACAGAGCCAATAATGCTGAAATGATGTTAACTTTAATATCTCACTGAGGGATGCATGGATTGGTCCAAAAATAAAAATGACATAAGATCTTTGAAGACATAAGATCTTTGAAAGCATTGTTTTCTGCAGAAGACAGGTGGCGCCACTTTTCTTGCTAAAATGATGTTTAAACAGAATAACTTTGTAAGAATTTGAGGTACAGTCACCAAACCCACAAGTCCGA
The DNA here is from genome assembly GCA_026874595.1 of Sipunculus nudus. Taxonomy (NCBI): domain Eukaryota; kingdom Metazoa; phylum Annelida; class Sipuncula; order Golfingiida; family Sipunculidae; genus Sipunculus; species Sipunculus nudus. Next base: position 20,898,745 of record CM049309.1, on the reverse strand, counting down.
TGCATCTTATCAACTGCTAGGTCATGTCACAGCAGCAATTATGTTAAAATGAAATTACGGCAATAACTCAAAAAAAAAATTGTTGGTACAGTCACCAAACTGCAGGTTAGATGCATCTTATCAAGGGCTAGGTCAAGTTCAAATATGGATGACCTTGAGGCATTTTTAAAGGTCACAGAGGCGATAATGTTAAAATGATGTTTCCGCAATAACTTTAAAAGAATTTGAGGTAAAGTCACCAAACCAACAGGTTTGATGCATCTTATCAAAGGCTACGATAGGTTCAAATATGGGTGACCTTCAGTTCTTACACTGCATTAATCATTCACTGTGGCCAGTCAGTGACCTGCAAACACCTTCTTATGATATACATCTACTGTAGCAATGTGTTCCAGTGCATGAGAAAGAAAAAGTATTACTATATATACTATTTGAACTATATTACATGCAATGAGAGCATGTTACCTGTTTCTATTCAATTCACCAACATTTTACTAGCCATAACCACTCTACCAGGTCTCATACTCCATAAGTATAATATTTATAAACTTATAAACTTAGAATTATTATATTAAATATAATAATTCTATCATACAACATTTAAACTCACACCTCATCTATAGTTCCAATCCATTGTCCTTTGCCTGTGTCTCTTCATTAAACAAACACATTTTTTATCTAAAATACTTACATACCATAAATTAAACATACTATAACATATTACCAAGACCACCTACCAAATCTAAAAACCAACTCACTCTGACTTCTTTCTTTCAACAAATTTACCAAAAACAAATCATTTCCCACATATCAGCACTGCCTATTATCAACACCACTAACCTTTACCCTTCATATTTACCTTAAATACACCCCACCCCATTATAATTTCTACAACTCACTACAAATTAGCACAGTATCACAAATCTATATATCCTTCTTTTTAGCTGATTCTTATCCATTCAAGACATTCTAGGCATCAAAACATTCTAGGCATCAAAAATATACGAAATGAATTCCTATAAACTTGACAAAATCCATTAACACATATATAACAACATTCTTCACATCTTAAGCTTACAAATACAATTATTTATTTATCATATCATTAACTTTTATCTCTGTAACTAACTTGCACTACTTATAATAACAAATCAACCTACCTTCATTCATTCAACTGTTGTCCTTACTTCTCTACACATATGTCAGGTTAAACACTCCCATACACCAGCACAACTTTCTATGTAAAACCTATAAACTCTCCATTATATATACACCCCACAACAAAGAAACTAATCAAACAGATTTATCTACCACTCATCAGCAATTACCCTTACAACGTTTCCTATACACAGCCATGTAGCAGCTCACATGCACCCCTCTAATTACCCAACCCACTTCACACTCCTCAAACAACATTTCCTATACACAGCCATGTAGCAGCCTTTACATGGACCCCTCTAATTACCCAACCCACTTCACACTCCTCAAGCCAGCAACTCCACTTCACACTCTTCAGGCCAGCAACTCCATCTCCCTCCTCCTCATTACAGATAATTATCAACCCCCTGTTACACACTTACACTAACCATAATCAGATCTCTCTGAAATCCTCTCACATCCTACTCTTCCTCTTTCTTTCTCCTTTTCTATATAATATTCTGAGGCAAGTTGCTCTACACATGCATATACATTATTATACATCATTAAATGCATATGAATTGCCTTCACCTTGAATATTCCTATATTTTGTGAAAATTTGTCTCACATTCTTAAATGAAAACAACAAATATCAGCCATCTGTTCATCTGTTGTCCTTTACTGTTTTTTTGCGCCTTTGAATACCTCCATCATTGCCACCTGAGATATATTTAAATTTAAATTTAAAATGGAAATTAAATTAATTTTTTTTATTTATTTTTTTTTAATCTTGGATAGTTTGGAATGAGGTATATTTAAATTAAATTCATGACCTTGACCTTAAATATTTCCATATTTGGTGAAAATCTAACAAAACCTTAAATGTCTCTGAAATGTCTCCATAAAGAATTAAATTGACAAAGATCTTGGATAGTTTTCATTTCACTTAAAAACATAAATGTAAAATAATTTTTTTTAATTTTCTTTTTAAATCTTTGTTTTAATTTTGACAGAATACAGGTGGTGCCAGAATAGAGGTTGCGCCCCTTTGTGTCGTTTTCTTGCTTTTGCACCTGTTAATACCCGACCATTGCCACTTGACAACACTGTGAGCAAAATAAATTGAAAACTAAAGGACAGATTTCTTTCATATCATAAATAGATATATTTTTGAACAACAAAAAAATTTTTTTTATTTGAATTTTTAAATTTTTTTTTTTTAATCTTGGATTGTTTTGTCTTCTGCAGAATACAGGTTTGCGCCACCTTGTGTCGTTTTCTTGCTTTCGCACCTTGTAATACCCCACCATTGCCACTTCACAGCACTGTGAGTATGATCACTTCACAGCACTGTGAGTATGATAAGTTGAAAACTAACGGACAAATTTCTTTCATATCAGGTATATAAACATGGGTTATGGAATGAGATATATTTCAGTTTGGATCATGACCTCTCCTATGAGAGTGACTTTTACCTTAAATATGCCCATACTTATAAGAAATCATGGTGGCTTGACACTTTGCCAAGTGTCAGTCTCTGCATCTGAATTTAAAATGGGATCTTATTCTTCGAGGATGGGGGGGGGGGGGTTAATTGTCTGGGGATACTATGGCACCTGTGGTGCCAAGAAATATCTAGTCAGAAGCAGATGAAGGGGGGGTCAAGAGGGTCTGGACCCCACCCTTTTTCATCAGAAACAACTTTTTTTAAGGGCTTTAGACAAAATATTGCCGTCTTGACCCCCACTTTTTCAGATCTGAGGACCTTTTTTATAGGGTTTTCATTTGTCCTCCTGGGTTGGACCCCCCCTTTTCCTAAATCCTGGATCCGCCCCTGCTAGTCATAATTACAGTTTTAGAATATGTATCAAAAAGTTCATAATTACAGTTTTAGAATATGTATCAAAAAGTTCTGAGAATCTGCTAAACTTAATGAAATGTATCCATTGTGAAGAACACGAAACAATATATCCATTGTGAAGAACACAAAACACAAAATGAACCATTGTGAAGAACACAAAACACAAAATGAACAAGATCATTTGAAATATATCATTGAGCAAACAAATCTAGCCAACAAATGTGCTTCTTTGGTTTCATCTGTTAATGCTTGTTCACATCTACTGCACCTAACCCAATTATCATAATTACAGTTTTAGAGTTGTTACAAGTGCCCTTTATTGTGCAGCGGTCTTGCTTGTGTTTCTTTTGTTTTGCACAGGGGTGCTCCATGCATTGTTGACATTTGGTTCGTGTGCTACCTGTAGCACATTGTAGCGGCCTCGCCTGGCCGGGTGTTTAGTTCGCATTGGTTGGACCCTGGCATATAAGTGCACAGCGTTCTATGTTCTTGTATGTTATTTGAGTGTGTTTATTATGTTAGGTTCTTTAGATTTTTCGAGAAATGGAAAATTCTCGGCTTGGGGTGAGAAGTTATAAATAGGGGGCTGTGTTTTAAAGCCAAGAGAGAGGTGAGAGAATATTCCAGTGGACACAGAAGCGTGTATGTCAGTTTGTGGGACCTATTCCAATAAGTGTGGCAATTATTGATTTTCTTCTGGATTTGTGATGGATCTAATTTGGTCTTCAGTTTACTTTTGGGATTGTTACAAGAGCTTTACATTGGACTTTTATTCTCCGAGAGAATTTGTGTGAACTGTTCGTACGGCTTATACATTTTATAGAACTTGTTGCTGTGACAGTGGTGGTGTCAGGTACCGGGTTCTTGGCTTATTAGGCTGTGTGATTATATTAATTTGCTGTTATACTGTTGTGTGAATATATTGATTTGCTGTTATACTGTTGTTGTTCTGTGTAATTGTATTGATTTAGTTGTTCTGTGTAATTGTATCGATTTAGTGTATTGTAATGTTAGGGTTGTTTTAAGAATAAATTATAGTTATTTGTAAACAAAAACCACTGACTTCTTTATTCATTCCCCTTGACATTTCAGGCTGCCTAGTGTAACAGAATCTGATTTTTTTTATCTCCATTACAAAATTTATTTTCATCACGCATACATGATCTGTTGATATTAGGTTCTGTGAAAGAATATGTATCAAAAAGTTCTGAGACATCTGCTTCAGAATATGTATCAAAAAGTTCTGAGACATCTGCTTAACTTAATGAAATACTCAACTGTGATATCTGTTCTGAAAATCCAAATTTCAAATGCAATATTAAAAATATACATGCATAATTGTATCCGCCAAAAATATACATGCATAATTGTATCTGCCAAAACAAATGTTTTACAACGTGTTCCGTCGCCGCGGCGTATGTTTCCAGAATAGAACTCTGACACCACTGGACAGATTTTTCTGAAACTTTAAATGATTATCGAGTCATGTGAACTAGTGCCAAAATATTTAGCGTTGACCTCTGACCTTTCCTCTCTCCAGTGCATCCATCTGTGCATATGTTTTGACAAATTAACCCACATATCTTCGGACTCGTTTGACCAATCAGGAAAAAATATTTGCACAAATGTAGCCCCTGGATAGCTTTATAACATACATAAAAATGGTGGCATCATCCTGCAACCATTTATAAACAGTGTCCATCTCTTCAGCTGCCTTGGGATAAAATCACTCATATCTCTGCAGTGAATGGACTTATCCACCTGAAATTTTGCATGTGTATTTATACTAGATAGCTTTCTTGATTTTATGACAGTTGGCACCACATACATTCACATTCAGGCTGCAGACATCCAAGCTTATATCTCAGGACTGATTTGACTCATCCTCCTGAAATTGTGCATGATTATAGATCTCACGTACGGGTAGATTTTTATCATACATAAAACTGGTGGTGCCACCTGCAACCATTTTTGCACAGCGTCCATCTGTTTGTCTGCCTTGGGTTAAAATCACTCATATCTCTGCAGTTGTTTGACCAAATTACCTGAAATTCGGCATGCATATACATCCCGCATAGCTTTCTTGATTTTATGACAGGTGGCGCCACCTACTTTCATGTTCACACTGTGGACGTCCATGCTTATAACTCCAGACTCGTTCGACCAATCAGGAAAAATTTTTTACATAAATGTAGCCCTTGGATAGATTTATAACATACACAAAAATGGTGGCGCCACCTGCAGCCATTTTTGCACAGCGTCCATCTGTTTGTCTGCCTTGGGTTAAAATCACTCGTATATCTGCAATGGTTTGACCGAATTACCTGTAATTCGGCATGGGTATAAATCCTGGATAGCTTTCTTGATTTAATGACAGGTGGCGCCAGCTTCATTCATGTTTACACTGCAAACAATACATGTTTATATCTCCGGACTTGTTTTACCAATCAGGTAAAAAAATTTACACAAATGTGGCCCTTGTATAGCTTTATAACATACACAAAAATGATGGCGCCCCCTGCAGCAATTTTTGCACAGCGTCCATCTGTTTGTCTGCTGTGGGATAAAATCACTCATATCTCTGCAGTGGTTTGACTTTTCCACCTGAAATTTTGCATGTGTATACATCTTGGATAGTTTCTCGTTCAAATAACAGGTGGTGCCACCTACAATCATGTTTATGTGGCAGAGATCCATTCTAATATGTAACACATGCAACTCTATTTCCCCTTGCCACTCAATCCATGCCTCACTTCACCCGTCCTACTCTGATTTTGGCGGATACACATAGTCGCTTGTCAACTACCCGTATTATAGTTGATTAAATTTTGTTTTGGTTTGTAGAATATATGAAAATGTTCTGCAGGTTATATTTGTAGTTTTCAACTGTAAAAGGTATAACTTGATTATTTTGTCAATTATATATTAGTCTTGTCAATTATATATTAGTCATTTAACATAAGAAATAAATTACAACATGAATATGCCAGGGGTCCAGTCAATGGTATTTTATAGAATATGATATATATTTATAAAATATCAATTATTATGGACTCCTATTTGCAAATTCTTTGAACTGATAAAATACCAGCTAGGTAAATATAGTGAAACTGAAGCCAGCCTAGGAGTAGGTTTGGATTCTGATCGGGGCTGGCCCAGGTTAAAATCTGTTCTCCACAGGATTGTAAAGGCAAGGCGAAAAAGAGTTTTACTCACCTCTGGCAAAGGTGGAGAGCTGTTATGCTCAAATAGCAGAGGATGAGCCGCTATTGAGAGCGATCTCCAAAGCGGAAGTCAGCAGGAAGCTGAAAAAACTCAAAAGCAGGAAAGCCCCGGGGGAGGATGGCCTCACCAGGGAAGTATTGATCAAACTGCCGGAGGAAGGGCTGGAAGCGCTCACGATAGTGTTCAATGCGTGTCTAAAACTGGGGTACTTCCCGAGGGCATGGAAAAGAGCTAGCGTGATCATGATCCCGAAGCCAGGAAAAGATCACTCGCTACCGAAAAGCTACCAACCCATCATCCTACTGCCAATTCTAGGGAAAGTGCTGGAACGGATAATGGCTGGCAGGGTCAGTGGACACCTGGAGAAAGCGGGGTACTTTACCCCGAATCAGAGCGGGTTCCGTGAAGGCAGGTCAACGAATGACCAACTGTTCAGGCTGACACAGGCGGTAGGGCAATGCCTGCAGCGATCTTGTGATACTATAGGAGTATTCCTAGACATCGAGAAAGCCTTAGACGCAGTATGGCAGGATGGTCTAAGGTACAAGATCGCAACGCAGGGTAAACTGCCGACGCAGTATGGCGGGATGGTCTAAGGTACAAGATCGCAACGCAGGCTAAACTGCCGGCTCGCATCATGAGGATCCTCTCATCCTTCCTAAGAGACAGGAAGCTATGGGTCAGAGTAGGTGACGCTTAGTCGCACGAGATCGAACCTGCCGCTGGCACACCACAGGGCTCAGCTCTCAGCCCGCTGCTCTACATCATATATGTCAACGACATGCCTAGCCTGTCCGAGAAAGGGGGAGTCCGCACGGGGGCGACGAGCCAATTTGCGGATGATACTGCGCTATGGACACATAGCAAGAGAGCAGTACCAAGGCTACAGGCAGGTCTAGACGAAGTGACCACGTGGTGCGTCAAATGGCAGGTAAGAGTCAACACGACAAAAACGCAGGTTTGCAAGTTCAGTAGGCACCTGAAAGGCAGTAAGGCCAGCAAAGCGCCAGAACTGAAATTGGCCAGGGAACCAATTCAATTCACAGACCAGATAAAATTTCTGGGGCTGACGGTTGATAAGAGACTCACATGGGCGGCTCATATAAAGGATATCGAACAGAGGGTCAAAGCGAGACTAAACTGCTTAAGAGTGCTAAAAGCAGGGACAGGTGGCATGTCAACCCAAAGTTTGATATATCTTTATAAAGCCTGGATCAGACCGGTTATGATGTACGGCTGCATATAGCCCTGATCTCAGCCAAAGAGCACCACATTAAGACACTTCAACGGCTTCAAAACAGAGCCTTAAGGACGGCCTTGAGACTCCCGCCTCAAACCCGAGTATCTGTGCTTCACAAGAAGGCAGAAATAGAATATGTGAGAGATCACATTCTAAGGTTGAGCAAAGGCTATGTCAAAAAGGTGAAGCAAGAGAAGTTCTATAAAGACCTCAAAATGTGGCTCGACTGGCAAAAGATCAGTGGTAAGCGGAACCCCAGTATCATCTGCCCACTAGAGAAAGTGGGGGAGGGGTAGAAAGGCTCCGGAGCTCTGCAGCGCCCGACTGCAAAAGTAAAATACGGGCTGTCCATCGGATGAGGACGTAAAATTGCAGTCCTGTGTCCAGAAGGGGACGGGCACGTTAAAGACCCCATACTGTTTTTCCATAGAAGAGTAGGCCAGCCTGTTGCCTGTAGTATGGAACCAGGCCCTGTAGAGCCAGCCGTTTGTTGGATAAAAGTTTAGGGGATCCCGAAAGGATCAGGGACAAGGCTCCGAGACGTAAAAACCGGGGGTCCGGTTAGGACCAGCAGGGACAAGGCTCAAGCATGATGGCACAAGCACCAGTGAAGGCTTCCGAGAAGGCTCCGATCGAACGAAAACTGTACCTGGTCGAAAGGGACAAGGCTCAGGGCAGGACTTGCGGTAATCCCGGGGTAGGCCGATGACGCTCTGACATACTGGCTGGTTGCTAGGCTCAGGCTCCCGGGAATAACTGGGGGATTCCCCGGTGGTGGACGGTCAGCGAGGGTGGGCCGGACCTGGCCGGCTGGCGTGTCAGTTCTGGCGACCTCAGTGCAAAGAGGGGGGTACCTGAAGAGGCAAAACTGCGGCGTAAAAACCCTAGTTATTGCCTGAGCGGTGTAACGGACATGGCATGGATTGTAAACTGGACAGGCACAGATCAAAATTCTAATCTTTGCTGGCCGATTTTATAATCAGTCAAGACCAGATTTCAGTCCTGAAGTCTTCACCACAGGATTGTAATCTGGACCGGCCCAGATCAAAATTGGTCTGGACAAGATTTAAATTTTGATCTTGGCTGGTCAAGAACAAAATTTTAATCTGGGCCAGACCAGTTTTAAATAGGACCAGATTCTATTCTGGGCCTTGACATATGCACACAATTAAAAAATAAAAGATGCCATGAGGGCCAAGGTACAAATAAACCCAATTAAAGATGTCATAAAGGTAACTATATATATATATGTATATGCAAATTAACCACAGTAAAAGATGCCATGGTGGCCATGGTGTATATACAAGTATATTTATAAAAAATTAAAAGATATAAAAAAACAAGCAAATTCATGGAATTATAAAAAAACAAGCAAATTCATGGAATTATAAAAAAACAAGCAAATTCATGGAATTATAAAAAAACAAGCAAATTCATGGAATTTATGTCCTCCACTTTGGGATCTTCTTGGCTTTCTTGCTTGATAAGCAACCAAAATTATGACGTGGAGAAAATCTTGAGAGCACATGAAAAACAAGCTGTGACAACCTGACTCAGTAGGCAATCGGATAATTGGGCTGGTAAGCCTACACGAGGCCTGCAAGCTGCCTGTGTCCTGTAACCCGGCATGATAAGCACAGAACAATAAGATGCTGGGTATTACCTTGAATGTGGGAGTTCATAGATTGATGCAGATACTGTAACAATAAGGTGGGCAAAAAAGAAATCTGCTCCCATAATTTTGATTAACAGGTGGAAAGATGCATTTATTGTATTAACAACAGTATACACAGAGAAACATGCATGTGAGGCACAGAAACTCATGAAATACATGTCAACAGAACAAAAATTTTATGTCAACAGTACGAAAAATTTCGGCTAAAGGAGGGGACTGAAGGCTTTGGATGGCATTTTGTGTTCACAGAATGTATAATAAAAATCTCTGACTATAAAAATTACTGCCCTTGATCCAAGGACAAATAAGTTGAGGACAGATTGCACTTGCTTGGTCGGTCCAGCCTCATGCTTCTTAACAGATTGCCCTCGCTCGGTCGGTCCAGCCTCATGCTTTCTTAGCAATTTTGATCATATAAATGTAGATAAAACAGCAACAGTCATGTTTTAGTATCACATTTATAATTCATGTTTTATAGATATAAGACATGAACAGTCATTAAAAGTTTAAAAATAATGAACAATGAAGGAATGTATGAGAAATCCTTAGTTCTTTTATTTTAGCCCACCTGCCAAGAGTGTTAGACGATCTTCATTTCTGCAAAATACTAAAATACAAGAATAGCTGCAGAAATACTAAAATACAAGAATAGCTTGGAAAGTTTTTAAACTCATATTTACTATGAAAATTTACCCTTGACTTCTGTGCGATGTTGACTTGTATGCACCTTTTTACTGTAGGTTAGCAAATAAGCAAATCTGTATGCACACAGATAACATGGCTCTGCTGGTGCAAATCTGTATGCACACAGATAATATTGCCTTTGCTGGTGCACATTCTTTATATATATATGTCAAATGTCAAAGGATAAGAAAACAGTGATATTAATTACGCGTTTAGTTTTGACCAGCTTCACTCACAATATCTTTTTTTAAGCTGAGCATATTGCTGGTTGTAAAACGTGCTAGCAGACTGTCTTTCTCATTTCCAGGTGAACAAGTTTCATAAAAAAGCCAGGATATGGAAGCCTCTCCGCCTCCATTTCCTCCTTTGCTACCTTCACTTAATTGAAAGCAGTGAGCACACACCTGTTAAAACATAGGGTCTCTGAATCCACTCGAGCTACATATGCCAATGCTTAGAGGAAGCTTAACAAATTTTGCAGAGAAATCGGTACGCTCCCGAGGCAGTGGAAATCTTGCGCTTCTAAAGAAGCAACTGATTTTCACGCTGCCAGCTTTGACCGTTTATGATATATTTAGACACCAGATGGCGGTTCATTGTCCACTGAAATAAACGTGCGTATGATGTGACAAGCAGCCAATCAGATGCCAATAAACAAACGCTCGACAGGCATCCTGGCTCTGCCCATTGCTGCGCTACAAGTGGCGCTTGGTGAGTTTCCGGTCGAATTTGAATTGCTCCCTCTGCATTCTCGCATCATCGACCGATTCGATTATGACATTATGACTGTGTTAGCGTAGCCATGTATCTGTTGTCTGCAGAACTGAAACCAGCCAGCGAGGCGTGCACGCACCCTTTGTTGTTACGTTTCGTTTGAATTACAGCTCACCGGCGAGCATCCTATGTGCCCAAGGCCCTAAGCAAACCACGTCGGGGGCAATTCTCTCAGAGCCTGTGGCCTGTTCAGACGGTTACGCTGGGGGATGAGCTGTCACTCAAAAAGAAATGAATATGATTGGCTCGGTGTATTCCTCATTTGGCTTTGTCTTCCAGCACAAGGTCTCATCTGATTGGACAAAAATACAGTGCTCCCCTCTGGTGTTGCAATTCAGGATACGAGGTCATAACAAACAGCGCCTTATGATATAGGTAGTAGCCCTATAGGTAAAGCGCTGTGTAAAGAGCGTAAGAAATTGGCAAATCTGAAAAAGCTTTTTTTGGGGGGCCATAATCACCCAACCATACAGAATTAAAATTATACACTGATATATCAATAATACATAATCAAAAATTGTAAGTCATGCATAATAATACATTTAAAAAAAATCTTATAATCAAAGACTGGAGGAAGGGTTGGAGGTGGAATTCAGGATAATCCAGTGAGGCAGCAAGTACAAAAAGTGATGTTTGTGCTATGGCAACCTGCTAATAACCCAAAGCAATACAAATACTGTGCTGAATGAATTCTCCCTTCTGATTGGCTCATAATGAGGCTATAAATAAATTTACTGCAGACCTATCGCAGAGCAAGGTCATGGATTAATTTAAATTTATAGATCAAAAACTTACTAAGAGGGCATTTATGCTCGCACACTTCCAAACACACAAATGAGTGTAAAAATGGTTTGGTGAATATGGACTGAAAGGCCATATAAAAGAATTTTATTAATAGAATTAATTCAAGAAAAAGGGGGCAAGAAGCTACCCTAGAACAGTGTTGGGCAGAAATCGCCACAGGCCACAAGTGGCCCCCTACACAACTCTAAAATACTTGTCAGGGCACTAGTTGTAACCACTGGACCTGGAATCTTATAACTTTACATCCAGAGAGGTAACCACTGGACCTGGAATCTTTTAACTTTACATCCAGAGAGGTCCATGAAAAGTCTCCTTGGAAACCTGAAATGAGGTCTCTGTTACCTATTTTCTGCTAGCTATGGGGCTCTGAAATAGCCCCCAAAATAATTGAAAATTACATACAAAAGCTCAAGTACCTCAAGTACCTGAACAACTAATGCATTGATCACCATTATTCTTTGCATGCCAGTGGATATTGATCATGGAGTGTTTCATCAGTTTCTGAAGACTGGTGGCGCCACCTGTATTTCTTTTATTTGTTACAATTTTTTTCTTTATTTTGAGACCTTTAAAGATGCAGTCATCTGTTAACAGGGCACAAATTGTAATGACGAGACCTGTCTCTTGACATGCAGGAAGGCCCATGAAAAGTCTCCTTGGAAACCAGAAATTATGTCTCTTGTCATCTATACTGTTTGAACTATGGGGCTCAGAAGTACCCCCTTGAATAAAGGAAAATTTGATACAAAAGCTGAAGTATCTGAACAACTAATGATTCGATCACAATTTTTTTGCAGACTAGTTGCACCACCTGAATTTTTTAAAGATTTTTTTTACAATTTTTTTCCTGTTTTTGGGACCTTTAAAGATTTGGTCATTTCTTAACAGGGCACAAATTGTAATGACTCATCTCTTAACAGGGCACAAATTGTAATGACTCATCTCAAACAGGGCACAAATTGTAATGACTGGACCTACAATCTTTCAGCTTGACATCCTGGAAGGTCCATAGAAAGTCTCCTTACAAACTTGAAATTATAGGTGTCTTTAACTCATATTTTCCATCTTATGTGGCATGTTACATACAAATTGCAAGATTCCTCAAGAACAGCTGATTGGTTTGTCATCAAATTTGGTGTGATTATGGGTCTTGATGAACTTGAGCTAATTTGTGGGAATGAGGCTAATTTGTGGGAATGATGATGCAACCTACATTATCTTAATTAGTTCCCAATGCAAGGACATACTGTCAATAGTCAGTCGGCTGAGCGTCATGATCAATGAATCACCGGTTAATGTGAATTAATAGTATCATAATACTGTATTAATGGAGGGAGCAACTACATCTAATTGATTTCTATATTTGTCTAACCAATATGTACATATATTTACAATAGAAGTTGAACAAGCATGTACACAGCTACAGGTATGTGGGAAACCCACGGGAAACCCACTTGAGTCTTACCCATCACAATATGATAATGTAATATGATCCATCTTAGATAGGCACGTAAGAACACAATAGTCAATCATGTATTAGTAACAATAGTCCAATATGCATTTCACACAAGTATCATGACAGCACTTTGGTTTTGGTATGGTGAGGGCTCCATGATTGCATTTCACACAAGTATCATGACAGCACTTTGGTTTTGGTATGGTGAGGGCTCCATGATTGAAGGCAGGCAAGGCAACATAGTAATTGACTCAGTAATAAAATAATGAAAAACCATATGGGTGCCCACTTGGGTCACCCAAATGAAATTTTAACCAATCTGACAATGTTGGTAGCCAATATTTTCTGGGTGCCTACTTTGGTCACCCAACAGAAATACTGTTTAAAATGATCAGCCTAACCTGACAAATTGCAAGGGTTTTCTTAGCTGTAACACTGCCTGTTGGGCGAAGTATAACCTGATATATCACAAGAAAGCATTCGACTTCCATCTACCTAAAATGTGTTTAGGCTTGCACTTTCAAAGTTTACACAACACTCACATATGACTTTGCTTGTTCACACAAGACATCAACGAGACAGGCTCTGGGTTGTGGCCAATAATAATTTTATTATTATACAAAAATATGTTATAAAAAACATCTTGCTCCCCAGAGCATTATTTAAATCAAATACATATGCATAAACATCAATGTTTTGTGATGAAGGTGGATGACAAATGCCCCCTTTTTGACATACAAACATAGGCCTATAAGTAATTAAATATTCATGAAGAAGATTATACATATATATCTATCATGAAAAACATATAAAGAAAACTAGGGGTGGTTGGTGGGTATTGAATACGATCTGCATAAATCATAAAGCTGAATGTCACTAATAAACACGCATTGTCCCTTATATTGGCTTATTGTTATTATAATCTCGCACCAACGAGACTAGAGTCAGAGTGAGGCTGAGATACCTGAAGTCCATATTTTTCCTATATTATTGCTCAGTGCCTGCCGTGGCGGCTGAATAGATAACGCCTAACTGTATACCTGCACAGTTCCTGCCCAAATTGATCAAGGTAAACCTTAATCGTCATATTTCAGTGATAGCATTGGACTTCCATCTACCTAAAATATGTATTTCACTATCTATTTTCCCTGATGCAGCTGCTTCAGTGGCAGCCCAAACCCTGAATGAATGGCCTTTGAATTTGTATTGGTCCAGCTGATAGAAAATAAGGTCTTTGTTTAGCTGTGTAGAAAAATATGAGCAAGTTATTTGAGCAGCGGTGGGACTAGCACATAGAGCACCTTCAGATTCCATCTTAACTTTACACCTTTCAGATTCCATTTTAACTTTAAGAAAAGAGACAGAGCTTTGAGGGGACAAGGACCTGGGGATTTTTTTTTTATAGGACAACCACTTGACACTGCCCAAGGGCGATATTTTTTTACACTGCCAAAGGGGGATATTTTTTTTACACTGCCCAAGGGGGATATTTTTTTGCATGGCAAATCCTAATGGTTGTTTTGCCTTGAGCTATATCTTGTGTCAATTCAGACAACTACACTACCCTGTTCTGCTGGCTGACTGACTGGTGATCAGTTCACCAATGCACAAGAAACCGTGGAAGGCTACCAAGTATAACCCTGTATATAATTTGCAGAGATAGGCATTGCTAGATGTGCATGGGAGAGTTTTTACCAGGCGGTGCAGTATATTTTGAGATATGGGGAATCTTAGTTCAATCTGCAAGGTTAGTTTACGAGCCCCAATTAAGAGCCTTTTAACCGCTTCTGCAGAGGTCGGATCCTGCAACTTGGTTAATTTATGCACAATTCATTTATGCAGATGCCAACCTAGACCCTGAATAACCAGTGACATATTTGTTAGACAGAAACAAAAATACAGTGACTAGTAGTTGGGACCATTGTGCCTTATGATTCTGGCAAAATTTGTGTAAGCTCTTCAACACCTGATTATGTTTGTAGCTCAGCTGACTATAAGTCATCTGAGCTATTGTCGTGGTCCATTGTCCGTCCGTCTGTCCGTCCGTAGATGTGGCACGTTTTGAAACCGTAAGACCTAGGAATAAAAAATTCTGCATAATGTTAGATGTCCCCAAGATCTCCTACCAAGCCAAAACTGGGTCTTTGCGACTTTGTTCCATTGAGAAATTAAGGAAAAACCTCAATTTTTTATTAGCTCGGCTGACTGAAAGTCATCTGAGCTATAGCGATCACTCTTTGTCCGTCGTCCGTCCGTCGTCATTAACTACTTGACTGATGGTCATGATTTTTGGCATACATATTGATCAAGAAGTTTTCCATCAGTTCCTGCAGACTGGTGGCACAACCTGTATTTGTTCAGGTTTTTTTAACGAATTTTTTCTCTATTTTTGAGACTTTTAAAGATATGAACATCTGTTAACAGGGCACAAATCATAAAAACTGGACCTAGAATCTTCATTCTTGGCACACAGGGAGACCCATGAAAATACTCCATGGAAACCTGAAATTAGGTCTCTGTTACCCATATTCTTTAGGCTGTATGGCTCCAAAATACCCCCCAGAATAATGGAAAAATTTGATACAAAAAGTGCAATATCTCAATAACTACAATACAGATGGTCATGATTTTTGGCATACATATTGATCATGAGCTGTTCCATCAGTTTCTGCAGACTGGGTGCGCCACCTCTATTTTTTTCAAATTTTTACGAATTTTTTTTCTCATTTTTTGAGACCTTTAAAGATGTGGTTATCTGTCAACAGGGTACAAATTGCAACAACTGGACCTAGAAACTTCATTCTTGTCATGCAAGGAGGCCCATGAAGAGTGCCTGTGGAAACTTGAAATTAGGTCTCTGTTACCCATATCCTTCAAGCTATAGGACTCTGAAGTATCCCTCAGAATAATGGACAATTTGATACAAAAGCTGAAGTATCTGAACAACTAATGCGGAGATCATCATGATTCTTTGCATGGATATTGACCATTAAGTGTTTTTATTAGTTTCTGCAGACTGGTGGAGCCAAAACGAAGTTTTGCAGATACTATGTGTTTGACCTGGTTCCTCCACCGCCGCCACGTTTGTTTCCGGAGAGCTCCTCTTAGAAAAATGGACCGATTTTTCCGAAACTTAAACCAGTTATCGAGTCACATGTGAACTAGTGCCTAATCAATTTGTGTTGACCTCTGACCTTTCCCCTCTATCCAGCGTCCATTTGTGCGTCTGTTTCCACACATAAACCCTCATATCTGGGGAACCGATTGACCAATCAGGAAATAAAATTTATACAAATGTAGCCCTTGGATTGCTTTATAACATGCACAAAAATGGTGGCGCCACCTGCAACCATTTTTGCACAGCGCCTGTCTGTTTTCTGCCGTGGGATAATGTCACTCATATCTCGGCAGTGGTTTGACATATCTGCCTAAAATTTTGCAGTTTTATACATCCTGGATAGCTTTCTTGATTTTATGACAGGTGGCGCCACCTACATTCTAGTTCATGCTGCAGACATCTGAGCTCATATCTCAGGAACCGTTTGAACGATTGGGCCAAAATTTTGCATGTGTATAGATCTCACATAGGTCTTTATCATACACAAAACTGGAGGGGCCATCTGCAACCATTTTTGCACAGTGTCTGTCTGTTTGTCTGCCGTCGGCTAAAATCACTCATAAAGATGTAGTGGTTTGACTTTTCTGCCTAAAATTTTGCATATATATACAACTTGGACAGCTTTCTGGATTTGTGGTATGTGGCACAATCTACATAAACATTTAGGCTGCAGACATCCATGGTAATATGCAACATACCTCACTCGATTTCCCCTTGCCACTCAATCCATGCCTCACTTCAACTGTTCCACTCTGATTTTGGTACAGAGAAAATGGTACCTTAAAATTTGCCCAACTTTGACCATGGCACGTTTTTTGCCTGTAAGGACTGTTGATTTAATTTTCACAGCATGTTTTTTTAGCATTTTGTCTGTTAACACCAAAAATTTGAAATCAGTTGATCAAAAACTGTAGATTTTATCCAAGTTTTCAAGCACCATGTAACATATCGTTTACATCAAGCTAGTGTTATGCAGTTTGCAAGAGCTAAGCTCCCCAGCTTCAGCTCGCAGTTCCTAAAATTTGGCATACTATTAGATGTCTCCAAAATCCCCTACCATGCCAAGAATTTGGTCACTAGGACTTAATACCAACAAGATATTAATGAGAAACTTCATTTTTATGCCCCCGCCACAAAGTGGCCGGGGCATATAGTTTTACCCATGTCCGTCCTTCCGTCCTTCCGTCATTCCGAAATCAAACAGTTGTACGGACTTTTTTTCGCAATGCCTGCAGATATTGGCCTGATTTTTGGTATGTGGGCAGATATAGACCAGTTACAGATTGAGTTCGCGTTTCGTCCCAGTTGACCTATTTTTGACCGTTTTACGGCTCCTAAACTTAGAAAATTTCATGAAAAATAGAAATATTCATGACAGATGCACATGTACGGATTTTTTTTTGCAATGCCTGCAGATATTGGCCTGATTTTTGGTGTGTGGGCAGATATAGACCAGTTACAGATTGAGTTTGCGTTTCGTCCCAGTTGACCTACTTTTGACCGTTTTACGCCTCCTAAACTTAGAAAATTTCATGAAAAATAGAAATATTCATGACAGATACACATGTACGGATTTTTTTTTGCAATGCCTGCAGATATTGGCCTGATTTTTGGTGTGTGGACAGATATAGACCAGTTACAGAAGGAGTTCGCATTTCTCCTAGGTTGACCTACTTTTGACTGTTTTACGGTTCCTGAACATAGAAAATTTCATGTAAAATATATATTTTCATGACAAATACACATGTACGGACTTTTTTTTGCAGTGCCTGCAGATATTGGCCTGATTTTTGGTGTGTGGACAGATATAAACCAGTTACAGATCGAGTTCGCGTTTCGTCCTGGTTGACCTACTTTTGACCGTTTTACGGCTCCTAAACTTAGAAATTTTCATGAATAATAGAAATATTCATGACAGATACACATGTACGGACTTTTTTTCGCAATGCCTGCAGATATTGGCCTGATTTTTTGTGTGTGAGCAGATATAGACCAGTTACAGATCAAGTTCACGTTTCGTCCCAGTTGACCTACTTTTGACCGTTTTACGGCTCCTTAACTTAGAAAATTTCATGAAAAATATGAAATTTCATGACAAATACACATGTACGGACTTTTTTTAGCAATGCCTGCAGATATTGGCCTGATTTTTGGTGTGTCGGCAGATATTGACCAGTTACAGATGGAGTTCGCATTTCTTCCCGGTTGACCTACTTTTGACTGTTTTACGGCTCCTTAACATAGAAAATTTCATGTAAAATATATATTTTCATGACAAATACACTTGTACAGACTTTTCTTCACAATACCTGCAGATATTGGCCTGATTTTTGGTGTGTGGGCAGATAATGACCAGTTACAGGTGAAGTTCACGTTTCGTCCCGGTTGACCTATTTTTGACCGTTTGACGGTGCTCTAACATAGAAAATTTCATAAAAAGGTGCACATGTATGGACTTTTTTTCGCAGTGCCTGCAGATACGGGCCTGATTTTTGCTGTGTAGGCAGATAATGACCAGTTACAGATTGAGTTCTTGTTTTGTCTCAGTTGACCTACTTTTGACCATTTGACTGCTCCTGAACATAGAAAGTTTCATGAAAAATATAAATTTTCATAACAAATGCATATGTACTGACTTTTTTTCCTCAATGCCTGCAGATACCACCCTGATTTTTTTTGTGTGGGCAGATAATGACAGTTACAGATCGAGTTTGCGTTTCATCCCTGTTGACCTACTTTTGATTGTTTTACGGCTCCTAAACATAGAAAATTTCATGAAAGACAGAAATTTTTATGGAAAATGCACATGTATGGACTTTTTTTCACAATGCCTGCATATACTGGCATGATTTTTGGTGTGTTGCTTGATAATGACCTGTTACAGATCGAGTTTGCATTTTGCCCTTGTTGACCTACTTTTGACCATAGGACACCTCCTGAACTTAAAAAATTCTCCAAATTTTACAAATGTTTCTAATTTGCCCAAGGCGGGGGCATTCGTGTCGTTCCGACACATCTAGTTCCATTAAAAACCCATTATTACACTTCAAGACTGCCTAATATCAAAATCACTGTTCTGACTTTAATCATATATAATATACATATTTTTCTATACATTCTCTATGCACATGCCAGAAATGATGTCAGTATTGCGTAATTGTTTTTAGTTATGGGCCCAAACATAATGCACTTTGTAAAAAATCAAGAAATATATTTACTCCCTTAACAAGGGGATTAGTATAAATATAAAATTAGTACCTTAAATTTTGTCCAACTTTGACAATGGCACGTTTGTTTCCTATGAGCACTGTTGATATAATTTTCATATCCTGCACACATAAGGATTTCAGCTTTTTAGTGTAGAAAGCTGAAAAAAATTGGCCAAAAAATTGAAGCTTTTATTAATGTTTTTATGAGACCATGTCAGACTTTGGCTCTCTCCAGCCCCTCTTGAGTCATCTGTATGTTGACCTTGTTGAACTTTCATCAAATTATGCATGCTTGAGGCGAGGCATCCACTGGGGCAGCCAGGCAGCTTATGGCCAGCCACAGTTGATCCAGGTGTCCAACCCAACTCATCTAGTAGTTTTAACCAACAACATAACAATAAACAATAAATTAATAAATTTTTATTGGTTTTTAATAACAAATTAAAGATAAATAGAAAAGGAATTTGCTAGTTTATAATAACAGGAAATTAACTTGCAGTCACTGATGATATAAGAATCTTGTATCGATGGATAGAATGTCACGTATTCTAAATAACACCATGCAGTCACCTATGGTAGTATTCCAAACAACACCATGCAGTCACCTGTGGTATTTTTCAGTTCAATTTTAATGATAAAAAAGTAAATCATATTATTCTTTACTAATCATTAGGGATCATATGAAGGAAATTAATGATAGACAAAGATGCAGTTGATAATATTAATCTAGATTCCTACTGTGTCTAGTATGTACATTGATGTGAAATTAGTCCAAAATGAATATATTACATTTTTTTTAATATAAATAAAAGCCATAAAACCAGGTACTTATTATCATTATTTAAATCTTTGAATTTTGTATATTCAGGATTCTCAACATCATTGTTTGGTGAAAACTGAATAAATACCAGACATGGTGCGAATGCCTTACAATTGTATTTTAATACGAATATGAATATGTAATCCATTATAAAATTTCATGCATAAAGAATGGGAATTCAGGTAAAAATGAAAGTATATGAATACCAGTGCAAATACTTTCAAAATGTATTCATGAATATATTCTTTAATATTATTTTAATAATCATTTCAGTTATATTTCATTTTAAAAATCATACGATTCTCTTATATTTTTAATAAAAATAATATTTGGGACAATATTTGTAATTTTTTTTAATAAATAGTTAAAGTCTTATATTATATGTTCTGCTTATAAGTTATATGGCCAAGTCAAAATCTGTGTGACAATAGTACTCCATTTGTTAATAAAATAAATGGAATCAATCCTCTTCCCTGTCTCCAAAGGTACTATCAAAATCATACATAAGCTAACAACAACAACTCATAATACAGCTTATATTTATTACCACACAAAACCAGCATGTGCCTCATTTCTAAATAATATTTTTTTATCATATATAACAGCTGAGCGCCGTGACCCATAGGTCCCTTGTTTTTGGTTTGTTGAGATATACTGTTATACATGAGATGTTGAGCTACTGCGATCAGCTCAAGGATGTCGGGGGTGGCAGAACAGGAAACAGTGATCGCTGGGGACACTTGGCTAGAGTAAGGAAGTGATCTACCTGCACTGAAACAGAAGCGATCTACCTGCAAACAGAACAGAGCATGAGCTAAGTAATCACCTTTATGTGGTTTGTGTACTGCTTTAAATAAAATGTTGTATTTTAATGATCCAGGCAAGGATTAGTAGCCTTACTAGATACATAGTGTGAGGTTCTAGAGTGGATTGCTTGTTGAGTACATGAACTAAAGCAAAATTGTCTGTTGAAAATTTCACATTTTTATTTTACAGCTGAGCACCCCAGGCCTCAATGGCAGTAACAATAGGCCAAAGTTTGAGAGTGACAATGCTGCAATGTTGCCATGGTGTGGGTCATTCACCACAGAACCATTCATTGCATAATACAGCTCTGAACCCCAAGCCTTTGAAGGCATTAGTTTGTAAGTATAATTCTTCTGAGGAGTACCATGCTCAAAGCCACATCCTCAGGTCAAGCATCACTTGTTTTGTAATCCTTTTGTGGTGGTGGAGTTGATTGAGCCTGTAAGTCCTGTCAAAGGTCTACCTGGCAACACCACAGCAGAAGTAAAATTGAATAAAAAATGAAGGATTGAAGCTCATGAATGGAGGCCTTTTCCTTTATCAATAGCGAATTCAGTATAGCTTTAGCTTAGTGGTGGGACGATCTTCGAGTTTTATCGAAAGTCAGTCGGTTAGCTGCCACTTTCAGGCGCTGGATTACCAAAAGCAACTATCATAATAATGATAGTTTTCTTTCCAGAATGCCTTTATGTTATAGGCAAAAATTATTCTTCCATTTTTTACCACATTCCAGGCTTCATAGAATGAGTCTGTTTTCCGAAATAACTTTCGTATGTAACTGAGTATGACACTGTAGATGCGAAAATGGATGAATTATTGAACTTATTATCTGTGAAAATGGATGAATCATTGAACTTATTATCTTTGAACTCACAGTATGTAACTGAGTATGACACGGTAGATGCGAAAATGGATGAATTATTAAACTTATTATCTGTGAACTCACAGGGAGCTGCAGAATTAGCAGAGAATTTTTTTACGAGATGTACATTGCAAAATTTTGGTGGGATGGCGTTAAAATACTCCATAAATTCTCCAGGTCTATGCCAATTTAGCGAGATTCTCTTAGAAATAAACTTTTCAACCGTTGCCAGGTGCCGCTGTTAAGGACATTATGTAATCACCTTTCCAAATTGCATCTTAATGATAAGGGTCAACCCTGTCAAGGATATTATGTAATCACCTTTCACCATTGCATCTTAATTTGAAGGGTCAACCCTGTCAAGGACATTATGTAATCACCTTTCCAAATTGCTTCTTAATGAGGAGGGTCAACCCTGTCAAGGACCTTATGTAATCACCTGTCCAAATTGCATCTTAATGAGAAGGGTCAACCCTGTCAAGGACATGTAATCTCCTTTCCAAATTGCATCTTAATGAGAAGGGTCAACCCTGTCAAGGACATTATGTAATCACCTTTCCAAATTGCATCTTTATGAGAAGGGTCAACCCTGTCAAGGACATTATGTAATCACCTTTCCAAATTGCATCTTTATGAGAAGGGTCAACCCTGTCAAGGACATTATGTAATCACCTTTCCAAATTGCATCTTTATGAGAAGGGTCAACCCTGTCAAGGACATTATGTAATCAACTTTCCAAATTGCATCTTTATGAGAAGGGTCAATCCTGTCAAGGACAATATGTAATCACCTTTCCAAATTGCATCTTTATGAGAAGGGTCAACCCTGTCAAACTCAGAGTGCATTTAACTGATTTAAAGTGAACACAGGGCAGCAGTGAAGGCCCTTTATTTAGGTTAACCAGGTGGTACACCCTTATTCTGAACTAAATTTGACAG
Source organism: Sipunculus nudus (assembly GCA_026874595.1). NCBI lineage: Eukaryota > Metazoa > Annelida > Sipuncula > Golfingiida > Sipunculidae > Sipunculus > Sipunculus nudus. The sequence goes on along the minus strand of CM049309.1, from coordinate 20,876,135 downwards.
GGCATTAAAAACAGTTGTAGCACAAGCAGGTTTACGGGGATGTTACTTGGGGCATTCATTCAAAATAAGCACAGCAACAGGAGCTGCAGCAAATGGGTTTTTCTGAGAAGTGTCAAATTTAACTGCTATGTATTAATATGGCTAAATATTATAGAGGTTTAGAATTGAGTTTCTGTGGAGCTCAATTCCCTGATAGGGTACCTATGACAGGATCCTATCAGGTATTTAGGCAGAGGAAGATCTTATTGTACCCATATGTCAAAGTTTGTATAGAGAGTGTACCTGAGAGTGGACACTCTTAGCAGTGGATAATGTTAGATGCTGCTATCTCATTAGGAAAGGGTGTCAGTTAGAAGACACCTTAACACCTGATCTGTGATTGAGGACAGATTGTTTCCTCATATTTTATCTCGATCTGTGACTGAGGACAGATTGTTTCCTCATATTTTATCTCAAAGTACTATGTTGCTAAAAATGCCATCATGAATTGTGCATTTTCTTGTGGTTATACTACAGTATACATTCTGCATGCTCAAACAATCTTCTTGGTTATAGATCGGTATATATATCCTACATGTTCAAACAAACTGCTATAAAACAGGGCAATACAGGCTCTAGGATGGGGAGATCAACACAGAAAGGTTTCTTTGTGGATCAGTGGCGGTTTTTGTCCCCCTATCCCAGCAATTTTGTGTATCAGAATTAAAGATCTTTGGGAACCGCCAGTATTTAGTTTGAGTGTGAATGTGATACAAATGGAGCTAGAGCCTGTACTGCCCTGCCTCCCCTCAATAGCCCAACATACAGCAAGAAAAAGGCCAACCCATCAATATATATATATATACACAAGAAACTTAAAAAAGAAGAAATATTGCTGCAATAATTTATAGACAAACAAAAAATATTGTAGATATTGTTGATAGAAAATTATCAACATAATCTTATATTGTTTATTGTTGATAGAAAATTATCAACATAATCTTATATTGTTTATCACTCAACAGATATATATAACAGAAGACTTGGGGTACTCTTTGATTTCCTCTGTGTATTTAATACATGAATCTGCATGCATATTTTCATCAGAAAAAAATATATGTTGTATGATCCAGAAATGTTCAGTTGTGAAACAAACACAGAAATGTTCAGTTGTGAAACAAATATCATTTATTTCTGTTAATTATTAAATGTAAAAGAGAATTAATTTAAAGAAGTTTTACTCTGTCATTATTACTGCAGGACATGCAAATTATTTATATATCCGCAAAATATATTGTGCACTTTATGACATGACCACTTTAGGGCATCAGGACAGTAATACGGCAGTGAATGATCTTTTGCCACCTAAAACTATTTGATAGAACGTCTGCCTCAACCTTTCATGTCAGTTGAATAAAAGGGAAGCATATATGAACTTAACCAAATTGGAAACAAAGTGGATAGACTGGCAACAGCTTACTCTTGATCAGAAGAAACCACGGATAACTTAACCTTAACTGTCATCGTGTTTAAGTTCCTTTTTATTAAAGTGGATAGACTGGCAACAGCTTACTCTTGATTGGAAGAAACCACAGATAACTTAAGATAACTTAACTTTAACTGTCACCGTGCATTTAGTGCCTTGTTATTTGACTGGGAAAGCTGCATCTAAGATAGACCCCCAATAATTGCTTATAAACCAGTAGTACATACCACATGTTTTTTGCTAGTTTTAAAATAGAACTGTCATATTCAATGATTTACAGCAGAGCATTGTTAGAAAATAAATAACCGCAGAAAACTGAATTTTTTACAAAAGTTTGAGTGTTTTAATTTCTGGTACAACCTTCAACCTGGTTTTTATTTCTGGTACAGACTTCAACCTGGGTGTGGGAAGTCAGATCTTGGATGCCAGTCTAACCAGCAAATATAATACATTAATTTTGTCATTTCTGTCCAATTGTATTCTCCAAAACAAAGTTTGCAACTATTTTCGCACAGTGTCCATCTGTTTGTCTGCTGTGGGAAAAATCACTCGTATCTCAGTTATGGTTTGACTTATCCACCTGAAATTTTGCATGTGTATACATCTTGGATAGTTTTTCTTTCAAATAACAGGTGGTGCCACCTACAATCATGTTTAGGTGGCAGACATCCATGCTAATACATATTTCCCCTTGCCACCTTAATCCATGCCTCACTTCACCCATACTACTCTGATTTTGGTGGATACACATAGTCACTTGTCAACTGCTACGCTCCCGAGGCAGCGGAAATCTTACACTTCTAAAGAAGCAACTGATTTTCACGCTGCCAGCTTTGCCTGTTTATGATACATTTAGACTCGAGATGGCGGTTCGTTGTCCGCTGAAAAAAACGTGCGTATGATGTTACAAGCAGCAAACCAGATGCCAATAAACAAACACTCGACAGGCATCCTGGCTCTGCCCAAAGCTGCGCTTCAAACATCGCTTGAAGAGAGTTTACGGTCTAATTTTAATTGCTCCCTCTGCTTTCTCGCATCATCGACCGATTGGATTCTGACAGGATGACTGTGTTAGCATAGCCATGTATCTGTTGTCTGCAGAACTGAAACAAGCCAGCGAGGTGTGCGCGCAGCCTTTGTTGTTACGTTTCGTTTGAATTATAGCTCACCGGCCGGGCATCCTATGTGCCCAAGGCCCTTAGCAAACCACGTCTGCGGCCATTCTCTCTGAGCCTGTGGCCTGTTCAGACGGTTACTGGGGAGATGACCTACCACTCAAAACGAAATGAACATGATAGGCTCTGTGTATACCTCGCTTGGCTGTCTCTTCCAGCACAAAGTCTCATCTGATTGGGCAAAAATACAGTGCTCCCCTCTGGTGTAGCAATTCAGGATACGAGGTCATAACAAACAGCGCTTACCATATAGGTAGTAGGCCTATAGTTAAAGGGCTGTGTAAAGAGGGTAGTCGACTGCCCATATTCTAGTTTATTTACGAGGTTGTAGACACATATTAACATGTATATTTAATTTAATATAATGTGAGCTACTTGCCGTTTCATTTTAAGAAGAAGGGTAAAAATTTGACATCAATATATTATTTTGAATCATCTGTGATATACTCTGCAACAAAAAAATAAATCAGAAGATAATTAGTTAGTTGCATGTCTATTTTAAATCCAAAGATAATTTGTTGCATGTTTTTTGTTCTTACATAATTCTGACACCAAAAAGTTTAATCATAATTTGTTGCATGTGTTTTTGTTATTACATATCTCTGACACCAAAAAGTTTAATCATATTTTAGATATCTTTTTAAAAGAAATATTAATTTTTAAATACTTCATTTAAGTAATATATTGCATACTGCACATACAACAATTAAAATCTTTGAAATAACCTCTCCTCAAATATCATTTCTCCATAACATATATGCAGAAAAAAAGAAAATAATCAATTTCATTGAGGCAGTGACAGATGTTTAGCTCAGCTGACTGTAAGTCATCTGAGCTAGAGTGATCACTGTTTGTCCGTCTGTCTGTCCGTTAACCAGGCACAAATCGTAACTGCTGGATCTAGAATCTTGTAGCTTGAAATTCTGAGAGGTCCATGAAAAATCTCCTTGGAAACCAGAAATTAGGTCTCTGTTACCCATATCCTTTGAGCTATGGGGCCCAAAAGTATCCCCCAGAATAGTCAAAAATTTCTTACATAAACATCAATATCTCATTAACTACATCACTGATGGTCATGATTTTTGGCATTAATATTGATCATGAGATGTTCCATCAGTTCCTGCAGACTGGTGGTGCCACCTATATTTTTCGATTTTTTACGATTTTTTTCCTCTATTTTTTAGACCTTTAAAAATGTGAACATCTGTTAACAGGGCACAAATTGGATAGACTGGACCTAGAATCTTTATTCTTGACACACTGAGAGACCTATGAAAATTCTCCATGGAAACCAGAAATTTGGTCTCTGTTACCCATATCCCTTGAGCTATGGCACTCCAAAGTACAGCTCAGAATAATGGAAAATTTAGCTCAGAATAATGGAAAATTTGATACAAAACTGAAGTATCTGAACAACTAATGCAGAGAGTTATTGCAGACTGGTGGCACCATCTGTATTTTGTTCGTTTTTTTTATGAATTTTTTTCTCTATTTTTGAGACCTTTAAAGATATAAACATCTATTAAAGGGCACAAATCATAACAACTGGACCTAGAATCTTTATTCCTAACACACAGGGAGACCCATGAAAAGTCTCCATTGAAACCTGAAATTAGGTCTCTGTTACCCATATCCTTTAAGCTGTATGGCTCCAAAATACCCCCCAGAATAATACCCCCCAGAATAATGAAAAATTTGATATAAAAAACTGCAGTATCTCAAAAACTACAACACTAATGGTCATGATTTTTGGAATACATATTGAACAAGAGGTGTTCCATCAGTTTCTGCAGACTGGGTGCGCCACCTCATTTTAGTGAACCTGTGAGCTTATGTGATGGTTCGGCGTCGTGCGTCGTCTGTTGTGCGTCGTCTGTAAGTTAACCATAGCTATCTCAAAAACTGAAGAGCTAGCATCACCAAATTTTTTGCAAATAATCAGTCATCCAAAAAACTATATCAGATTTTGTTTATTTTTTTTTCTTACTGCATTTTCTTAGATTTAATAGGGAAAAAGCTAAAAAGGCTTTAAAAATCTTCTTCTCTGAAACTGTCCAGCCAAATTGTCCAATATTTCACCGAAATGATCCTTGGAACAATCTTTCTCAAGTTTGTTCAAATGGTTCCAGTTCGGAGTTTTTGGCGGAGATACAGGAGGTTGAACTTTGTTAACTGTGCAAAAAAGCATATTAAAAATTAAATCTCAGAAATGGCTGTAGCTATCATCACCAAATTTTATGCCAGTGTTGGTCACATAGGTCATATCTGAAATAAAGGTATTGGTGGTGCCACCTGCATCGGCCTTTTTTGTACAGGGTCATCAGTGGTTTTCTCTGAAACCATATGGCCAAAATGTTTAATATCGCACTAATATGATCCTAGGGTAGTGCTTTCTGAAGTTTGGTCAAATGGTCTCTTTTCAGTGACTTTGGGCTAAGTTATGGGAAGCTGAATTTAGTCATATGCCATAACAGCCCATTTTAGCTCAGTGGCTACAAAGATCATCTTCTCAAAACCACTGGGCCAAATTCTTAAATCTCACACATTAATTATCCTCAGATGTTGATAATTCAAGTTTGTTCAAACGGTTTTGGTTCATGCAGTGCTTTTGGTTTTGGTTCAGTGCTTTTTGGCATGAGTTACGGGAAGCTGAACTTAGCCAGTTTGCTGTATCGTCCTATATGAGTTATAAACCTGCGAAATGTTTTTTGACTGATGCCACTGAAGCCAGTTTGTTAAATATTTTACAAGAATAATTCCTACAATAATTTTTAATAATAATTGTCATTAATGGTTCCACATGAATGATTTTTGGCTGAATTATTGAGATTGAATTGAGTCATTTTACCATATGTGTTAGCTGTGTGATGCAGTTTCATCTAGCCTGGCACCAGTTTATCAGAATCTATTACATCATGCCACTAGACATTTAGATTTCAGATTATGTTTGGTTAATATTGACAAGAAAGTTTTTTTAAAAGCTTTTAAAAAATTTAGATTTATGATTGAAGTTATTCATTATACCAGGCAATGTTACAATCATGGATATTCAGCTCTCTGTGGGTATATAAAGACAACTGTACGTGGATTATAAATTATTGGTATCCCTACTCAATTCAAGAATTTGCCATCAATATCTGTATTTTAATTTTGCATTCAGTATGCATCTTTAATAATTTTTATAAAAAGTCAGCTGAAAAGCATTTTGTATTTGGAAAATAAGTTTCAAAGTTATTTCAAGTAGGGACCACTTTTGTGTTAAGATGGCAGCACTTGGTTTACCATTGGCAGATTGCCAGTGCCTTGATGTTGGCCATTAGCCAAGATGATGTCAGCTCTATAAATAGTTTTGGCACAGTGCCAGGATTGGAAGAAGTGCAGCCAGGTATAGGTCAAGAGTTCACTCAGTGCAGTAGCTGCATTCTGTTTATAGCTTTGGCAGACTGCTCACTGCATCATATTTGGCACCAAAGTTCAGCCTGAATCTATTCATAGCTTTGGCAGACTGCCAACTGTGTCAGATTATGCAACAGGTCAAGAGTTCACTCAGTGCAGCCAGGTACAGGTCAAAAGTTCACTCAGTCTAGCCAGATGCAGGTCAAGAGTTCACTCAGTGCAGTAGCTTGAGGCAGCAATTTGTCACAGGTCACTCGGGGGCAACTGCCTTACTCACCTAAGCCTTGTCAGCCCAGTGCATCAAACTCTGGGGAAGTTTGATGTATTGGACTGATATGGACCTGTCTATGTCTTTGATGGTATTCTCATTTACAAGACAGGTGGTGCCACGTACATTGACTTTTGCACAGTGTATGTGCCTGCTTACTGTGCCTGCTTATTTCTACAGAGTATAATAGATAAAATTAAGAAAATAAAATTTCCTTTTGCCAATCTCTTCCAAGTCAGCTGAGCGTCATGACCCATGGGTCACTTGTTAAATATTATTTGCTATTACATTTATATAATATAGATATAATAGCAAGAAATTAACAAAACTTTGCTGTGTATAGTCATAGAAGTAACTGATTAATGAGTCATAGAAGTAACTGATTAATGATAATTATTGATACCCCTACTTCATGTGGCATAAGAAATGGAAGAAATGCAAAATATAATTATTATGTCCTTTAAGCAAAATGCTTAGAATTATGAAAACAGTAGGCTAACAGTAGGCATGAATAAAATACAGTAGGCTAACAGTAGGCATGAATTAAGTATTTTATAATCAACAAATGAGGGATTGCATGTTTTACCTGGGTTTAAAACAATTGTTTTATTTATGAATTTTGTTAATCTACACAGTTCAGAATTCAGTGCATCCTGATAATTGTACCTTATGAATGGGAGCAGCTCTAATCACTGTACCTTATGAATGGGAGCAGCTATAATCACTTTACCTTATGAGTGGGAGCAGCTCTAATCATTGTACCTTATGAGGGGTAGCTCTTATCACTGTTCCCATGAAAGAGAGTACAAACAAAAACAGGGGAAAAAAAAGGCATAATGACAGAATGATATAGGGCAAAATGACTGAATGATATAATATTTTCTAACAGGTTGCATATATTTATTGTCAACTTGACACAATTAATAGGCAATCTGGCTCATGTTTAAAAGTCAATAGCATGCAGTCCTTGAAAGCTGAAGCAGCCTGTGATGCAGTCCTTGAAAGCTGAAGCAGCCTGCGATAGAAGACAAGTTTCTAGGCTTTCTCATGTTTCAATTCTGATTACATTTTTTGTGGCCCGTCTTTGCACATTATAAATTGCCTCTATGTTCTTGGGTGAATGTATGCAAATTCCAAGTGTGGTCTGGGTGAATGTGTGCAAATTCCAAGTGTGGTCTGACTAATGCTTAATTAAATGTGAACATTGATTTAGAATCTTTATACTTTATACAGTCCAGCTGATTAAACCTTTTAAAAAGAATTAAAATTGGACTGGGTAACATCATGTTGAAATTCTAGTCATTATTTATATACCAGTTTTATTATCTTTTAATCCTGCATCAGTTGTATATCACTTTTTTATGAAGTTAGTGCTAATTTTAGTTGTGTTCCACTGAAATAATAGTGATTTATAGATGGTTGTGTAAACCCGAAATTTTGCATGATTATCTGTCTTGGTTAGCTTTGTTGTCAACCAGAAAGGTTGTGCTATCTGCTGTTCAGGTTTTAATGCACTTTTTCTCAGTAGTGGATTGGTGTATCCATCTGTAATCTGTTTTTGGTGACAAGTGCACAAATATGAATCTGTAATCTGTTTTTGGTGACAAGTGCACAAATATGAGGAGTCATGTCATGTAAGGAACATCCAATGCCTTACTTTACCCATGCGTCTATGTTTTGGCGGATACACAGTCACATGTCAATTACCCGTATTCTAGTTTTGATGGCTTATGTAAAAATTGGTGCTATACGCTGTATTTCTCTACATCTTCATCTGGGCATTATAATCAATTTTATACTTGTTAAAGAGCTTTGTTCAGGTCAGTGAAATTTGCATTATAATTACAGGATGCAGTGACCCAGCACATCAAAGATGCAGTCAAGGAAAAATCTCAGCGTCATTGTTCAGGCAAAGGTCAAAGGGCACAGGAGCATCAGAAAAAAGTCACTAAAATTGCTAGGTACAAAAAAATCACCCAGAAACCAGCGATTGACTTGGATGGTCTAGATGACTCACTGGACACTCAGAGTAGGGAGGAGGAGGAGGAGCCAGCAAGAACCACTGTCAGTCTTGCAAGGTTTCCTAGTAGAACAAAAAACATCACAGCTGAGGGGGACACATCACTGAGGGAATCAAAGATGAGGTCATCAAAATTTTACCTCTGTGATACAGAAGAAGAAGCAACTCCACCTGAGTCTACAAAGGTTTGTTTACTCTGATACTGATTTGTAACTATCAATAACTTGTATACATTAGTGTGACTCGCGCAGTTATTTCATGCGAGGGGATATCAGACCAAACTTTATGCAAATGTTGGTCACATGAGTCATATTTGAAATTGAGGTATTGGTGGCTCAAACTGCATCAACCTTTTTTGTACAGGGGTCATCAGTCATCAGTACATTAACCTATAATTTCTCAGGAAGAGCAGGAGCTAGCATCCCCAAATTTTATGCAAAAATTTGTCACATATCAAATGTTGTGGGATTGAGCTTTTTGTGGGGCCACTTGCTTCAACTTACATTTTACAGGGAAAAAGCTTAATAACCTTTGAAAATCTTCTCTGAAATCATTCAGCCAGGGAAAAAGCTTTATAACTTTTGAAAATCTTCTTCTCTGAAATCATTAAGCCAAATTGTTCAATATTTCACAGCCAGAGATGAGCTCTCTCATGTTTTAAGCTCAGCTGAGGTTTAGGTATGGTGCTCTGTCCCTTGTCCGTCCCACCATCTGGCTGTCTGTCCCACCATCTGGCTGTCTAACTGCTAGACCTAGGAACTTCTAAGTGTACATCCAGGGAGGTCTATAAAAAATCTCCTTGGAAACCTGAAATAAGGTCAGTGTAACCTATATCCTCTGAGCTAATGACTTGTAAAAAAATTGATACAAAACCTACAGTGTCTGGATAATTGATGCATGAATTGCCATGAATCTTGCCTTGAATGTTGATTTTGTCATTTTTGTCATTTCTCCTGAAAACTGGTGGGGCCACTTGTATTTTTCTTATAATTTTTATGATTTTTTTGTTTTTGAGACCCTTGAAAATGACATCATTATGTCAGTTTCTCATCTGTGATTTCATCCAGTGTCCTAGAATCCAGTGTGGTTATTGTTTATGATTGGTTTCTTCAGTTCCTAAAGACTGGTGGAGCCACCTGTATTTTAAGCGAACCTGTGAGCTTATGTGATCGCGCAGCATTGTCCATCCATCGTCAGCCGTCCACTGTCTGCCATCCAGGGCTGGCTTCCCGCCGTCCAGGGCTGTCTTCCCGCGGTCCATGGCTGTAAGTCGGAAACCATCAAAGCTAGCAGCTCCAAATTACATGTAAGAATTAGTCACATGTGAAACTTGGTGCCCTGGAGCTTATTATTGGGTATCTGCATTAATTTAGATTTTTTAGAGAAAAAGCTTAAAAACCTTTAAAAATCTTCTTCTCTGAAACTGTCCAGCCAAATTGTCCAATATTTCACCGAAATGTTCCTTGTAAAAATCTTCTTCTCTGAAACTGTCCAGCCAAATTGTCCTATATTTCACAGAAATGTTCCTTGGAACAATCTCTCTCAAGTTTTTTCAAATGGTTTCAGTTCGATGATTTTTTGACCGAGTTACAGGAAGTTGAACTTAATCATCTGTTCAAAAAAGCATACTAAGCTTAAAATCTCAGGAACAGCTGGAGCTGTCATCACAGAATTATGCAAATGTTTGTCACATGAGTCATATCTGAAATTGAGGTGTTGGTGGCGCCACCTACATTGATCTGTTTTTTACAAGCAAAAATGTAAGTGTAGTCTCTTCTAGCTTATACACTTTTTTTTTAAGAAACTGTTAAGCTGATTGGTTTAAACTTTACAAGAATTATTCTATGGTAGGGTTCTGCCAGTTTCTGCTAGACACAGGGTCTAGACATCTAGACACATTGTCTAGACGCAGAATACCCAGATAAGAATTATTGGAATTATATCTTTCAACTGTTTGAAAAAACTGTTTGCATTTTTAGCGAATCTGTGAGCTTATGCAATGGTGTGGCATCGTCGGTCTTCAGTCGTCTGTTGTGCATCATAGCTATCTCCAAATGGGCAGGAGCTAGCATCACCAAATGTTTTGCAATTTCTTGGCTAACTGCATTTTCTTAGATTTAGGGAAGAAGCTAAAAAACATTAAAAAAATGTTCTTCTCCAAAACCATTCTGCCAAATTGTCCGTTAATCTGTTCCAATAATCCTCCCTGGTTAAAATGAACATATCCGAAATATCCTGACTGATACATCCTCGTTGTATCCACCAAAACAGAGTATTGCGGATACTATGTTTTCAGTCGGACGCTGCCGCCTACGCGGCTTATGTTTCCAGAGAACTCCTCCGTAACCACTGGGCAGAATTTTTTTAAAATCTTGAATTATGATCGGGTCATATGTGAACTGCTGCGCCCTTATGTTTGGTTGACCTATGTCCTTTCCTCTCTCAGCGTCCATTCGTGCGTCTGTTTCCATACATAAACCCACATATCTCGGAACCCATTTGATCGATCAGGCTAAAAATGTAGCCCTTGGATAGCTTTATAACCTACACTAAAAATGGTGGCGCCACCTGAAACCATTTTTGCACAGCGTCCATCTGTTAATCTGCCTTGGGATAAAATCACTCATATCTCAGCAGTGGTGGGACTTATCCACCTGAAATTTTGAAGGTTTATACATCCTAGACAGCTTTCTTGATTTTATGACAGGTGGTACCACCTTATTCACTTTTACGCTGCAGACATCCAAGCTCATATCTCAGGAAACGTTTCACTGATTAGGCCAAAATTTTGCATGTGTATAGATTTTGCATAGCTCTTTATCATACACAAAACTGGTGGTGCCACCTGCAACCATTTTTGCACAGCATCCGTCTGTTTGTATGCCTTTGGATAAAATCACTCACATCTCTGCAGTGGTTTTACATATCTGCCTAAAATTTTGCATGTTTATACATCTTGGATAGCTTTCTCGATGTTGTGGCAGGTGGCACCACCTACTTTTATGTTTACGCTGCAATAAATTCAGGCTAATATCTCAGGACTGGTTTGACATATCCCCCTGAAATGTTGCATATTTATAGATCTCATATAGCTCTTAATCATTTACAAAATTGGTGGCGCCACCTGCCACCATTTTTGCACAGCGTCCTTCTGTTCATCTGCCTTGGGATAAAAGCACTCGTATACAAGTAGTGGTTTGACTTATGTGAGTAAATTATGCATATGTATACAACTTGGACAGCTTTCTGGATTTTTTGGTAGGTGACACCACCTACATTCACATTTACGCTGCAGACATCCAATCTAATATGCAACACACCTCACTCTGTTTCCCCTTGCCACTTAATCCATGCCTCACTTCACCTAACCCACATTTCTGCGGATACACATAGTCGCTTGTCGACTACCCATATTTTAGTATTAAAATGTCCTTGTCTGAAACTTGCAGGTCCAAAAAATCCATTTTGCTGAAATCATAATGACTTTGGTAGATATGCAGGACTTAAGAGGATCAATATTAAATTTAAAAATTATCCTACATTCATACTCCCAAACTTTGCACAGGTTCGCATTAGGCCTGTAGGCCTTGTTGAATAATTTTTTTGGAAGTGGCTAAACAGCCGGCAGTTTAGTCCACAGGCTCAATAGTTGGCAGGAAAATACACCTTGCCATCAGTCTAGCCCACATAACAGGCTAAACTGGCAGCACATGAATGCATGTGCTATTTCAGAGTTTCAGTGTGATACTCAAAACTTTCCATTATTATTTTGACAGTGAGCTTACAATATAGTGCTGACTTAAAATGAGACCAAATTAGATATTTTGCTGGTCTGTATGTAATAAGTATTTAAATCTTGCTCTATTCATTAACAACTTAAGAATGGTTGGAGTCAGAGATACATTTTAACGAGCAGCAAAAAAAAATAGTACATGTATAAACAAATACATCTCTGTGTATTTGATTATCTCCCACAAGGGACACACAATAATACACAATCAAAATACAATTCACATTATGAATACAGAAACCATGGAAATGGACATCATACTGTATCTCCAGAACAAAAGTGAGAAACAATTACGAGCTTGAATATATAGCTGACTTCACATCATACTCAAAATGGGAGGGAGCGGTGGGATGCCAAAGACCGCCATCAAACCTGATTTTAGTACCATTCCCCACCGCTGTGGCGCTGCTTGGTGTAACAGAAAATATATCACTGTGCAAATTCAATCTCAATTCTTATCAAAATTCCATTTAAATCTTGCTCTGTTTATTAACAACTTAAGAATGGTTGGAGTCAGAGATACATTTTAATGAGCAGCAAAATAAATAGTACATGTGTAAACACAAATACATCTCTATGTATTTGATTATCTCCCAAACTCCAATCTATGTGGTAAGTTTAGTAGGTAAAAACTGTGAAAACCTCACTTTATGATAACAATAAAGCACAGACTGAGGCACTTTATCTACATATGCAGTGCTCTTCCAATCACCCATTATTTTGATTATTTCACCAGGGATGCCACAACTTAGTGCCCAGGTTGCTGACCCACCTCGAAAACTGTGTGCCCACCAATGAGGCATCAACTCCCAATTTGCTGACAATCTGTTTAAGTTTGTTCATGAACACAGGACCAGTCATTGGTACATCAGAACCTCTCACAGGATTTAAAAACACAGGCGCGGATCCAGCAGCAGGAGAGAGGCTAAAACTATGGGCTACTGCAGTGACTGGGCACAAAGGATGTGGGCTTAACCTAGGTAATTTAACACTGTAGTTCCTTTGCCCATACTGTATTGTTTTTGACCATGACACTCTTAATACAATGAATCCTTTTGTATGATACATTAAAGCACTTCTGGTAAACTGCTTGTTGGGGTCAAAACGTTTGACCGTATCAGGCAACAAGTTAGATTTGCGAAACATCCCAAAAAATAAAACCAAACATACTGACCAAAACATGGCATCCAATGGTAAGCAATGGTAAGTCTAAACAATGCTAGTTCTTTAACAGTAACTCGGGGTCAATAGCCAACTTCCTCTGGACATCACAACCCAGCTGTCTCCTTATTGACGTGACGGCATGGACGAGTTAGCTCCGCCCACCTTAGATACGGTTGCTAGGTAGGACATTAAACCAAAAAAGCGTGCTTCTTATACACGTGGAACCGGCACTTCAGCCGTATATCGCACCAGGCTTCAAACAGAATTAATTTTACCAAGAAAGCACCCTTAGGTTAAAAGTGTACATATGTAGGCTACAGAGATGTTTTAAATATAAAATTGAGAAGTTTGATGAATTTGCGCCCGTTTCTGCTCGATACGGCTGGTGTCAGAGAATGAATCAGCTGACCCCTCTCATCAGCCTTGACACCTCAGCGATTGGTTAAAATTTAAAACTTGTTCAAGTCTAGCAGAACAAATTTGAAAAACAACAAAGTAACAGTTATTAAAATATTTGTCTATGACACAGGGTGCAGTTTCATAAAAAAATTAAAGATGACAACGTAAAAAGTGTTGCTCCATACAAGTTAAAGCGACATATATGCTGTCATTGGATATGGGGGGGGGGGGGGGCAACTCATTTTTTATACTGAAATTGAAATTATTATAAAATATTGCATGTATATTGATGTTTTTAATAGGAAGCCTCCTGTTTATACACAGGAAGAAAGATGTGTGTACAAGAAGAAATTTAATTGCATGTATGATATAGATATTATTTATGAAGGTCCTTAAGTCTTTTGTATTGTTTTAAAAGATGTGGTGGGACAAGTGCACATATATATATATATATATATATATATATATATATATATATATATATATATATATATCAGGGGCGAATCAAGGGTTTGTAAAGGGGAGGGTCCAACCCAGGAAGACTACCGGTAATAAGAAACCTATAAAAAGGTCCCCTGCTCCAGAATGTGACAGGTCCATGCAGGCCAGAAAAATTGTTTAAAATTCTGAAGAAAGGTTGTTGGGCTCAACCCCTCCCCCACGCCCTCTGGATCTGCCTGTATATAAACTTTTGTGTTAATGTGTGAGGGTGTGTGTGTGCTAATTAACTGTTTTATTTTATACATGTGCATTATTATAGAAAATCTGCTGTTCTGTCAGTTAAGGCAACCTGTGGCAATAATTTTTAGAATCTTACTTTAAACACTCAGAGTCAGTGACTCATGCATGTAATAATATAAATATATTGTGTATATGTCAAGGAGAAGTGATGCTCCATTTGTGACATACCTCTGGTATTTGTTTAGTATAAAAGACACTGTGACACATCAAAATATTATCTTCATGAAGATAATAACCATTAATGTTTTTATGATGTATTTATTTCATTTCTTTACAATTCAGTCATTGAAAGTAAACACCGTTTCACTTAGTTATTATAACTTACAAGTATTTGTTTTATATTCTGGTGTAATGCATCATTATAGCGTAAATGAACTGTGAATTAATTTTTAACAATTTCTCACTCAATTTCAATGAAATGTACATAATAGGTGTTAACACATATTGTCAGTGAAAAATTGTATCTTGTTTATTGTTGAACAGGAACATCTTAAGGATTATTTTCTAATTATGACTCATGGCTGTCATAATGTCTGATTCCAAATGGATTATAATAACAGATATGAATTTTTTATCTCTTTTTTTTTTACTACTAGATAAAAAAATAGCATTTTCCCCTTCTCTTTCTTAAACCCCCTGCCCCCCCCCCCCCCCCCAGCAGGATACATATGAGGCCATAGAATGCAATATTATTATTGTTTTATATAATAAAAAATCAACAAGCTATGTGATCACTAAATATATTAAGTTTTGTAAATAACAGACAAATGAACAGACCAATTTTTTGTGAAAAATATAAACATTATACCTTTGATATAGCCGACAGTTACACATATTAATTTTATTAAAGAACAGCTCAATGATTCAAGATTGTACCTTTGTCTTTCGGTAGTTTCTTGACGATTTTTTGTATTTTTTTTTTTTTTTTGTCAATTGAACAATCAGAAGATTTAGGTCGATCACCAAAATCTGAGTTCGCGCTTTTATCACACCAACAGGTCTGTGAGTGTGAGTTGTTAAGTTCTAACACCAGTAATCAGTAAGGCAATAATAGCCGTCTTGCATCTTTGAGTGCCAATAAATGCACACTGTTATGTAAATTGTCGACATGGTTACAATATAAAGCAGAGGGCTATACAATTAAACTTGTATCCTCGTCAATAAAAGTTACTGACCTTTTACCAGAGATATATCAAATACATTTTTGGTAACAGGAGATAGCATATCGTCGCATGCATACGAACACATGAATACTGCATATCATCGCATGCACATGAACACATGGGAGTGAGAGACGCTCTGATTCGACAGGGCCAAGATTGATACATTTTGTTTATACCCATCAACTTTAAAGAGTGAAGCGCTTGTGTGGGGAAAATGTAACACTTTTTAGCACTGGTTACAGGCCAGTGTTTACCAATAGATGGTATATAGGATCATATAGACTGCGTCTTTTGACTAACTGAAAATTTCATGTGTCATTATGGACTCAATATATGACAGGGCCAAATCGGGCCTGCCTTGTCCCATCCCTGCGTTTCTCCTCGTCTTGTGATTTTATTACGAAGAGAAGGAAGAAAACAGATTGCTGTTACTTTGAATGATACCTGGGGTAACTTTTATAAAAATTTATCAACATATGCCTCGACCGTATTAAAATAAAACATATTTATTATGAGAGGTCCATCGAGCATTTATAGTTGAAAGTTTACACACGTGTAAGGAATGTCCGACCTGATGTCCGACCTCCACGTGTGTTTACATGGCCTCGTTTTCAGTCCGGCAATAAGGTTCGCTGATTGGCTAATAGAGCTGTCGATCACGCACTCGCTGTCAGGTCAATTCCAAGCAGTGTTGATTTTATTAACCAACTATCTTCAATTGGGTTTGCATAACCACAGTCAATATGCATTAGTCAAATTACATTTAAATACTGCTGCACTGATGATGGCTTTAACTGACGGGCTAAATAAGCAGCATACATAGCAGCCTGTGCCTCACTGGCTGGTACAGGTGGAATTTGCAATTTATTACAATCGGCTAGATAGGACCTCCGATGTGTATTGTAAGTTTTGACTGTATTGGCTGAAAATTTGATTATCTAAAGGAGTCCAATTCTTTCTTTAATTCTACTTCGAGAGCCACTGCACCACCTGTGGAATTATAGAACAAAAGAAGCAGGATTAACACTTAGTCACACATTACCAAAAAAGTGGACATTACCCAAAAAGTGGTCTTTCATTCCAAATAAATTATTGTGAAAATAAGAAACTAATAGCCCCTGCAACCGCTTTAGTTTGCCCATGCTCATGCAGTCTTGATGCAGCATCAGCTAGTTGATTTAGTGAACTTGGCACTGATAACATAACAAACTGAAAATTAAATAAGACACTAAACCAAAAAAGACACTTAACCAAAAAAATGTGTCTTAAAAGTTGCATTACAAATTTACATTTACCTTTGTTTACTCTAGCTTTTGCCACCAAGCTATCAGAAAATATGTAAACCTTACTGTAAACCCACAAGGGTGCCCACTTGTTTACGGCGAGAACAATAGAAATAATTTCCTTATGGTTAATGTACATAGCTCTGACCACTGGGAATTCATGGTCCCACACAATATATTGCCATTCTCCATTATGAAACAAACCTGCTGCTTTATCTGAAGCATCCAAATGCACAACCATGTGAGTATCACTCCTAAAATAACCTACACCATTGAAAAAAATCACAAAATTCAACCACCAGCTAACATCCATTCTGAAATCATCAGAAAGCTTAATTTCAAAATTCAACCACCAGCTAACATCCATTCTGAAATCATCAGAAAGCTTGTTTTTGTGATTATTGCGCTCCAAACAATTAAGCGAATCTAAAATGCGTCTCAGGAAAAATTTCCTACCCCTCACTACTTGCGATATCCAGTTTAGCAAGCCAGCTAAACTGTGTAATTGGCGCTTAGATGCACGTTTCTTAACTACGAACTGCTGCAAAGTATGTTTTAACTTGTCAACTTTTTCATGACCAAGAGAAAGGGTGCCCCTTTCAGTGTCAATCATGATCCCAAGAAATTGCAAGCTAGTTGAAGGACCTAGAATTTTGGACCAACTCACTTGAAAACCCAACTCTCTTAAGAGTTCAATTAGTATATTCATCACCAATTTACATTTCTCATACAATCAAAAAGTCATCAAGATACACAACTAAACCGGTATACCCCTGCCTGGCCATCATGTGCTTTACTGCCTGTATGAGTCAATTAAAAATTGATGGCTCGACTCAAATGGCAATCTAGAATCAAACATATAAGTATATAATGTATGTCCACTGAATTTCCATTTCAAGCCGGTCATCTTGTAGCAATCTGGATGTATAGGTACAGAACGATAGGCTGCCTTCAAATCAATCTTTGCAAGATAATAACCTGGTTTAGCCAACTGCACAGCATTGTCAGTAGTTTCATAACTTACAGAATGTGGAGAAGCAAAGTCATTCATAGCACAACCCTCAGGCTGGTTACCATCATGAATAATACGAATGTCATTTGAACCTGGTTTTTGTATCGCTGCTATTGGGCTTTAATACATGGCGGCTCAGCAGCCAGAACATAATGTCCCTCCATAAACTGAGATATTAATTCATTCTCAACCAGTTTAGCATTCTCTTTTAAAATAGCAGACTTATGATTTGCAGTTTCAACTGTACATGAAGGAATATCACTGTCACTATTTATAATTTTAAAACCATTCTCTATGCCCTTTAACAAGTAATCTTTGTCAATATCAAATTCTAATTCCTGTTCCCATGTTTTAAATTTACTACTTATAGAAAAATAGTGTCCTAGAAAGTCAGACTTGTATGGAGACTGAATGCCAAAGGGGGTTTGTGGGACACCATCTCTCAGCACACCTGGGCACCTGTCCTATTGGGTCTTCATCTGGGGAATTGGGGCGATGCCTGGGGCAGGTGCTGCGGTCCTCAGCCACTTGTCATGTTCCACAAATGGCTGGCTGGCTCTACAATCACTTCACACATGGCTAAAGTTACATTTGGTTCCATATGTACATGCTCCGCAGTTAAATTGCCTGCAAACTGGGGGCAGGCCATCCCTAGACATACCATTCTGAGGTCGAAATTTACTGCTGGTCACTCCTTGACCTTTGGGCTTGACAACAGGAACTCTCTCTCTCAAATAAACAGTTGATAAGTGTGGGCAGTCCACGCCCCAACGAAAACCATACATTGCTTGGAGATCACAATATTCCTTGTCAAATGACAGCATGGATGGCCAACTATAGGGCATTGCTAATTCACCCAATTTTTGCAGTGTATGCTATATTGTCTGTTACATCTGAACCAGCATGTGATAGCCTATTGGCCGACAGCAATTCCGCAATTATCCTAGAATTCGCAACAATCCATTGCGCTGGGGTATGTGTTTCAAGCCTGGGTTTAGTTTTGTTTACATTTAAAGAAACTTAACCACCCAGCTCTATCACCTCCTCAACCTCTGCATTAATCACAGGGGAAAAATCTAAGATCCGTAAAGCCTTGTTTTGCTTACCATCTCTAGTCTGCAAATATACAGATTGGTCAAGATCTGGTCTGGGTGTATCACCAACAGCAGGCTGTGTCTAGCTTGGGTCGAGGCCTAAAACCGCATCTAACAGTTTCAGCAGAGGACCTCTGTCCAAATTCACATCATCCTGACCACTGTTAAAGTTCTTTATGCGGGTTCAATGAGCAAGAACAAGGGACGACACGTTATATCTGACATGAACTTTATTCCAGGCCTACGTCACAGAACGTGAGGTCAAAGGTCACCGAGATGTGGTGGTCTATTACAGACCACACAAAACTAAAAGATAACCCTTGGCTATAGCAAGGAAGTGATCTACCTGCAAACGGGATAGAGCATGAGCTAAGTAATCACCTTTATGTGGTATGTGCACTGCCTTGAATAAAATGTTGTATTTTAACGCGGCAAGGACTAGACGCCTTACTAGACACATAGTGTGAGGTTCTGGAGTTGCGTGTGAGGTTCTGGAGTTGATTGTTTGTTGACTATATGGACTAAAGCTAAATTGTCAGTTGCAAATTTCACTTTTTTATTTGACAACTGAGCACCCGAGGCCTCAATGGCTGCCACAATGGGCCATAGTTCGAGAGTTACTTTGCTGTAATGTAGCCATGGCATGGGCCATTCACCATAGAACCACTCTTTCTGATATACTGCCCCGAACCCCAAGCCTTTGATGATATACTGCCCCGAACCTAAAGCCTTTGATGGCATGGGTTTGTAAGTCTAATTCTACTGGAGAGTACCATGCTTGCTCCAGGAAGAATGATTTCCCATTGAAATAATCTAAAAAACAAAGCCATGTCCTCAGGTCAAGCTTAACTTGTTTTATAATCCTTGTGCAGTGGTGTGGTTGTTTGAGCCTGTAAGTCCTGTCGATCAGGCATCTGAGAAAAGCTCTACCTGGTAACACCACAGCACAAGTAAAATAAAAAAAACCAATGAGGGATTGGAGCTCATGAAGGGAGGGCTTTTCTTTCGTCAATAGTGAATTCAGTAAGGCTTTAGCATTCATTAGTTTGTCCTGTGGTAGACGGGCTGATTGAGTCTTAATATCTAACTCTATGCCTAGAAATGTCAGTAACTGGGCCAGTGCCTCAGTTTTTTCCTGTGCAATGGGGATACCTAATTCGAAACACATGTTTGTAAAGGTGTCCAGTAATAATTTGCAGAAATGTTGTGAATGTGCGATGAAAAGTAAATCATCTAGGACATGCAACACCCTACTGGTCTGCATGAAAAGTAAATCATCTAGGACATGCAACACCCTACTGGTCTGCATTTTCACCTTAATGATTAACTCTAGAGCACAACTGAGTTTCTTGAAGAGGTTACAGGAAGAGGAACACCCCATTGGGAGACAACGATCAAAATAAAATTGACCCTCCCATTCTAAGCCCAATAGTGGGTAATTCTTTGGGCATACTGGAAGCAGACAGAAAGCTGATTCTGTATCTGTTTTGGCAATAAATGCAGACTGGCCAAGAGGCTGAAGCATTCTAATAGCATCGTCAAAAGTAGCGTAAGATACACTAGTCAGCTCTCTGGGGATGCCGTCATTTACCGATTTAGGGAATGATAAGTTGTGGATTAACCTGAACTGATTTGGATTTTTCTCAGGGACCACACCTAAGGGGGACACATTAAAGTGGGGGAAAGGGGGATACTCAAAGGGGCCCATTAGACGCCCCAATTGTAGTTCTTTGTCTATCTTATTGCGTACTACAGCGGGTCTTCTTAGTGCCAAGAAGAGGTTACTGGATTTTGAATTTAAGGATGGCCCTGCATATCCAATGTCAAATCCAAATGTAAAGCCTGAGTACAGAAATTTTCTGTCCTTCTCTGGGTAATTCACCTCTTTCAACATATTACTTAACTGAATTACGTTGACTGGAGACAGAAAATTGGTGTTGACTGGACATGTTAGGGGCACTTTTCCTACCTTCCTGTCTGTTATACTGGTTGAACTTAGGTTGGGATTCATTGTCCTGGGTAAACTGGTTATTTGGTCATTGAACTTAGGTTGGGATTCATTGTCCTGGGTAAATTGGTTATTTGGTCGTTGCCAACAGAATTTGAAGGGGTGGCTACCTCCGCAGAAACTACATACATGTGCGTAAGGGCAGGGGGTTCTGGGACAGGGTTTCTGTCTGTTGAAATCAAAACAGACGTCTGTTGCATTACCCCGAAAGGGCTGATTGGATCTATTAGATTTGGACTGTCCCTTATGGCTATCGTTCTTTGTGATTGCGTCCATCCATAAGTAAGGATGGCGCCAATCCCAACGCCTTCCCGTTTGTGCCCTTAGTTTGCGGAACTCCAAGTCGTAAGTTCTCCAATCATACCCTTTGTTATACAATGTATGCACAGACTCCATGTACGATTACAGCCTAGGAGCCTCGCTGCACAAACTGGGGTTAGAACAATATACACCCATGAATGTATGAAATGCTGAAGTCCATTCATGGATGTTTATATTTGATTCATTAAGGGAGTCAGGCTTATCCTTATTATCAGATTTTTTATCCTTTTGGATAATCCAGTTAAGTTTAGAGAGATCTATGTAATCACCTTTCCTAATTGCCTCTTTATGGGAAGGGTAAACCCTGTCGAGGACATTTATTATGTCATCATCATGATCATGCCTGCCTGTGTGAGAGGAGCCCTCACCTGAGATTTCGTGAACAAGGTCCTCTGCTACTGCCTGGTCCTCAGGTTGTGTGATTAGTCCTTTCCTGACAAGGATGCTCTCTACTTCAGTAGTGACGGTATCTTTAACTTGGGAGGAAACAGCACTGACAATTGTGTCAATTGTTTCCTTGTTGAATGAACCTGAGTTGTTGCGGTTCGTATTTGGGGTTGAAGAGACTGGAGCGTCATGTACATCAGGGTTGGCAGCTGGTGTTTGTGATGGCCTTGCAGCCGGTGTTTGCGATGGCCTTGCAAGCCTGGCCCTTTTTGGCGTACTGGTCGGAGCATCAACGTGAGTGTCCTCGATAAGGCGACGAGGTGCCCTTTTCCGCCTCGTCTCTATTCGTCTCCTGGTGCTCATCTGGTATGAAGAAAATTATCCAACCCACAGAATGTTGTAACAGCAGGTTTTTTTTTTTTTTTTTTTTTTAATTTCTCTCTTTATAAGTTATGACAAAGTATATAATCAAAAGGTGTTATGCAGATGCATGCTTATATTTTCAGACACAGCATTTTTGAAAATTTGTGTTGACATTTATATGAAAAAAAAGAGAATAAAAAACTGATATATACATCAGATATAAATGTTATATGTATCCTTTAAGGAAAAACCTACAAAATATTTGTGCTAGATATTGACCTTGAATAGGTTCAATTTTGGGGAAAATCACACAAATTCTTAAATATCTCAAGAAAACTTGCATGGATTGATCCCAAAATCAAGTTGATCGAAGATCATGGATAGGGTTGTCATGTTCCAGAAACTGGTGGCGCCACCTATTATTCTTTATTTGTTTTCATGCTGTTTAATATCCCCAAAATTGCTACTTGACAGTACTGTGAGCATTATAAGTCAAAAACTAATGGACAGATTTCTTTCATATTATGCAAATACATAGATATGGGTTTTGGAATGATGTTAATTTAAATTGGGGTCATGACCTTTCCTATGAGAGTGGCCTGGACCTTGAATATTGCCATATATGGTGAAAATCACACAAAATCATTAATTTCTCAATAAGGGATGCATGCATTGGTCCAAAAATCAACTTCACCGAAGATCTTGGATAGTAATGTCATGTACCGGAAACAGGTGGCGCCACCTGTTATTCTTTTACTTGTTTTCGTGCCGTTTAATACCCCATCATTGCCACTTAACAGTACATTTATAACCTGTGAGCATTATAAGTAAAAAACTAATGGACAGATTTCTTTCATATTATGCATATACATAGACATGGGTTATGGGATGATGTATATATAAATTGGGGTCATGACCTTTCCTATTAGAGTGGCCTTAACCTTGAATATTGCCATATATGGTGAAAATTTACACAAAATCATTAATATCTCAATAAGGGATGCATGCATTGGTCCAAAAATCAACATGTTCGAAGATCTTGGAAAGTTTTGTCATGTACCAGAAACAGGTGGCGCCACCTGTTATTCTTTTACTTGTTTTGTGCTGTTTAATACCCCATCATTGCCATTTATCAGTACTGTGAGCATTATAAGTCAAAAACTAATGGACAAATTTCTTTCATATTATGCATATACATGGATATGGGTTATAGGATAATGTTTATTTGTATAGGGGTCATGACCTTTCCAATGAGTGGCCTTGACCTTGAATATTGCCATATATGGTGAAAATCACACAAAATCATTAATTTCTCAATAAGGGATGCATTGATTGGTCCAAAAATCAACTTGAACGAAGATCTTGGATAGTGTTGTCATGTACGGGAAACAGGTGGTGCCACCTGTTATTCTTTTACTTGTTTTCGTGCCGTTTAATACCCCATCATTGCCACTTAACAGTACATTTATAACCTGTGAGCATTATAAGTAAAAAACTAATGGACAGATTTCTTTCATATTATGCATATACATAGACATGGGTTATGGGATAATGTATATATAAATTGGGGTCATGACCTTTCCTATTAGAGTGGCCTTGACGTTGAATATTGCCATATATGGTGAAAAATTACACAAAATCATTAATATCTGAATAAGGGATGCATGCATTGGTCCAAAAATCAACATGTTCGAAGATCTTGGAAAGTATTGTCATGTACCGGAAACAGGTGGCGCCACCTGTTATTCTTTTACTTGTTTTGTGCTGTTTAATACCCCATCATTGCCATTTATCAGTACTGTGAGCATTATAAGTCAAAAACTAATGGACAGATTTCTTGCATATACAAAGACATGGGTTAGGGAATGATGTATATTGAAATTTGGATCATGACCTTTTCTATGAGAATGACCTTTTCTATGAGTGTGGTCTGATATTAATTGTTGCTGAAGATGGGGGGCCTATTCTAAAAGGGGGGGGGGGATTAATTGTCTGGCGATACTATGGCACCTGCGGTGCCAAGAAATATCTAGTTTGATCGATGTAATCAACCAATCTTACACCACACCCCAATTAAATCTGTTAAGCATATTGTGTTGTTAGATGATGCAAGAAATATCCACACCAACTGGTAACATATAGACAGGCAAAAAATACAAATTGGCAAGACAGCACTATATTGTCAGAATAATAATGGAAAGTATTGAGTATCACACTGACACTCTGAAATAGTGCATGCATTCATTTGCTAGCATTGAAGCCTGTGGACTAGACAGCCTAACATGTCATTTTCATTTTACTTTTAAATATGTGTTAGATTACTGCTATATTTATTGATTCAGCCTTTCCACGAAGAAGTGAAGGAAACAGATTCAATTTGCTGCAGTGGGTTGCCACTTTTGCAAGAAAGAGTGCCCAGATCCCAAGCAAACTTTGATTTCTGCCAGCTGGCGGACTTAATGAGTATTAAGGCATTCAGGGAGGACTATGACTTTCAGGAGTACAGAGACAAGGCATGGGCTGAGCACTATGATGATGAGGATGACAGCAATGATGAAGGCAATTGGAGGAATGATTATCCAGACGAGGACCCAATGAACTTTGAAAATGCTGAGCTGGAGGATTACTACAGAGATTGTAGGTACCTTTTAACAAAGTAAGCTTCATGGTAGTTAGATTTAGGACTGGGTGTACTAATGGGATTTCATTGATGAACATATTATCTTTATCGTTGACAGCACATTAAGCTTTTTTTTTATTTAAAATTTTTATTTTAGAATCATGTAGATTTGTCCTTAACAGTACAGATTAAATTCTTAGTCATTTCATATTGAGCAATTAAGATAAGTTATAATAAGTGATATTCAGTTAATCATGTAGTGTAAATCTTTTTTTCCCCAGTACAGTGAGATCACAATTCAATTAAGGAATCCTCTTCTGCAGATTTTTGTCTGTGTCAAGACTCCTATGCAGATAATTTCATGCAACAGACACATTCACATTATTATAATATTTAATTCTGATTTATTTTTAAAATTTGATATTTAATGTATTCTGATTTATTTTTAAATTTAATATTTAGTGTTATTCAATTGTAAACATTTGTACTGTAAGCACAAAGGATGTTTTATATTTTGATACACATTCTAATTTGTCAGGCCTTCATGGTTGTTATCTCTGCCAAACATGTTCCTAAATTTTCTCCTGATACCACAACAAAGATTGGTCATGTTGTCCTTCATGTAGCATAACAAGCTCTAACAAGAGCTCTCAAGCTCTTGAAGACATGGGCACATACAAATTACAGTCAAACCTGCAGGAGTAAAAGTCATCAAAATTGGGACCCCCCACCTTGAAGACATGGGCACATACAAATTCCAGTCCAACACTGCAGGAGTAAAAAGTAATCCAAATATGGGACCCCCCACCAGACCAACACGTATGGATAGGCATCCTAAATTACTGCAAAACTTAACAGGACTTTCTGTGGGTGGCGTGAATTTTCCATGGGTGGCGTGAATTTTCCATGGGTGGTGTGAATTTCCATGGGTGGCATGAATTTTCTGTGGGTGGTGTGAATTTGAGAAAAAACAAAGACAAATGCTGACTGAATGTGAATGATTCCAATAGTAATTTTTAGCTCAGCTGAATGAAGGTCAACTGAGGTAAAGGAATGGTGCTTTGTCCATAGTCTGTTGGGGCGTCTGGCCCACCAGGCATTCATTAGCAGGGCACAAGTCATAACCCCTAGACCGAGAAACTTCTTAATGAATATTCAGGAAGGTCAATAAAAAATTCCTTGGAAAACTGAAATAAGGTCAGTGTGACTTAAATTCTCGCAGCTATGGGGCCTGTAAGTACCCCCCAGAATAATTACAAAATTTGATACAAAACCTCCAGTATCTTGAAAATTAATGCATGGATTGCTATTAATTAATGACCATGACTAATTTTTGTCAGTTTTTGAAAAATGGTGGCCACACCTGAATTTTTTGTTTTTTAATGATTTTTTGCTATGTTTGAGACCATCAAATGACAGCACTCGTGCCAAATTCTCAGCTGTGGTTTCACCTTGTGTCCTGAAACCAGGTATGTTTTATGAACATGACTAGTTATTTCAGTTGCAGAAGACTGGTGGTGCCACCTGTATTTTTTTTTCTCCCACCTGTATTTTTTTCTCTCATCAAACCACAGCAATGTCAGTATTTAGATGTGATGTTATCTAGTGATGCATTTATTGATTATAATTAGTTTCT
The DNA here is from genome assembly GCA_026874595.1 of Sipunculus nudus. Lineage (NCBI taxonomy): Eukaryota > Metazoa > Annelida > Sipuncula > Golfingiida > Sipunculidae > Sipunculus > Sipunculus nudus. The sequence continues at coordinate 20,849,830 of CM049309.1, read as the reverse complement.
TTAGTTCCTGAAGACTGGTGGCATCACATATTTTAGCTAACCTCTTAGCTTATGCAATGGTATATGGCATCGTCGGTTGTCCTTTTTCCATTGTACCATCAACAATGATATTAAAAGGAAAGGTTTTAGTATGAAAAAGAAAGGATATAGTAAATATCATGCAATCTGATTTTGGGCAGATAAGATTTATATAATCAATCATTTTTGTGTTGTGAGCATCCATGCCAATATTTAAGCAGTGATGTTTGTGTGTTTGGTTCATGTTCAAATTGTTTAGTACTTGCATTGTTCATATACATGGTTCATATGTTTTCAAATTGTTTAGTACTTGCATTGTTCATATACATGGTTCATATGTACTTTTCAATGTGTGTTTGGTTCCTGTTCAAATTGTTTAGTACTTGCATTGTTCATATACATGGTTCATATGTACTTGAAAAGTAATGGTCCAGCATTGCAACCCTGCTGCAAATTTTTTTGCCTATAAACTAGGAAAAAAACTTACCCTCTCTGAGACTGTGTGAAATGACAGCAATGAGACTGTGAAATGACAGCAGTCATGTCAGTTTCTCAGCCGTGATTTCATCTATGATCTTAATACCTGGTCTGTTCATTGATGGGAATTGCATGCTAAATAGTAATCACCATATCCGTTTGTCTGTTTGGCTGTCCATCCCTCCATACACAAATTATTTGTTTCCTGATAATAACTTCAGGTTGGTTTGACATTTTGATTTCAAACAAGACTTATGTATGGGCCACTACTATAAAGCAAGGAAATTTACAATTTTTGTCATTAGGTCAAAGTCACATGACCCACTTATTTAAAAAGATTATGGCTGTATTTTTAACCAAGCTTTTCATCCCAAACCTTCCATCTTGCGCTTATTACTCAAATTTTTCATCCCAAACCTTCTATCCCAACTTTTCTATCTTTCACACATTTCTTACCTGCCTAATGTGGAAGAAACCTGTAGATACTGAGGTTTCCTGGTCTGTGGTCAGCATCAAATTTTTCAAAGATTGTTGTGATAATCTAAATGCTGTACGTTTAAGGATAGTAACTTCTCAAATTTTTTGTCACAAGGTCATTGGTTACTGTAAAATCTCCACTTAAAACAGCACTTCCAATTAAAACCGCACCCAGACTTAGCTGAAACCCCAGGTGAGACATCGCGAGGGGCTCAAATACTAAGAACCCCCCTTTAAAACCGCACCAAATTTTGCTAGGGAATTATTTGACACAAGACACAATCAAGCTATCATCTAGAAGTCAACATGCGTAGGTTGCGACTCAGACATTCATGTAAACTATAAAATTCCTTGGGCATTTTATTCAAACACATCAAACACTTTTTTGCAGGTTCACTCAAGCATGAAGTTTGGGAAGATGCAAGGGCCAGTGAACCTCCGCGTGTTTATCAGATTTAATATGTTGTGCCATATTCTTGTTTGCTACTGATTTTCCATTATATTTTAGACAAATATTCTGCTGATCCATTTCAAGTCACTGTATATTTTAAGTCTAAAAGTAATATTTTGAAATCTTAATCTATGTTGAAAATTCCGCCATTGTGCGACCCTTTACGACTCATTTTTTTATTCATTTTACGTTTCAAACAAATAATCATTGCTAAATAATGCCGCAAATGGGTTTAAAGTAGGGTCATTCCATGTGAATTCAACAAGTGCCTCCAGCACAGCCATCTCAGAAAATCATAATATTTTCCTGATATGTGCATTTGAACCCGCACTAAAACACCATCATTTGGTTGAAAACATTTTTGGAATCCTTTCTGGAGTCCATATATGGGGGTGGGGGTACTTGTTAAATTGAACACTACTAATTCTGGATGGTATTTTTGAGAGTTATATCTTGTGAGAGATTGTTGCTAGAGCAATGAAACTTACAGAATTTACAATGAAACTTACAGAATTTACATAACTTTCAATGGTGGTTGTTAAGCAAATTTAAAATTTGGGTAAAAATTGAATGTTTAGCCTCTGGAGCCTGCTAAAATTGTGAAAAAAATGTAAAAATTGATTTCCGCCTGGTATAAAGATGCTTTTACAAATTAGAAATGAGATTATAACAGGCAAATATGTTACAAATGATATCTAAATGACCTGCCTGGGTAAATTGGATAATTTTGTTCCAAGTCTGGTCATTTTTTTGCCAGCAGTGGTGAAGTAAAAAGCATTGAATTTTGCATTTTGGTCATATTTGACCAAAATTTTCACAATGTGGGTCAGAATAAACCAAATTTTTAATGCTACCAGTATAATCAACTACTATTGGTCTACAAAATCATTGAATATCAGAATGGTGTTTCACTTCTTTCAAACAGAAAAAAAATCTTAAAAAACCTAAAAATTACCATTCATCTGGTCTGAAAACAGGTTGACCTAATGGACATTATGTATGAACTAAGCAGGTTTGGAGGCAAGGTACATGTGACAGTAACCAAGAACAGGTAGAGATAGTTGTGAGATGATTATGCAGTTACAAATCTAGGTACAGGACTTTCATGGTACACCTAGGTACAGGTACAAGTACATGGCTGCAATAGGATGTGTTAGTATTGTTGAACCTCCTGTCTTGAGAGTAAGAAGTGTGATGATAGCAGTTACTCTTCTTACACATTTTGTCATTTTAAAAGAAACTAAGCTTTTCAGTTTTAGCCAGATTTTTTTTTCAAAATTCAAATGCTCTGCAGCCATATCAATGCCAACTTGAAAATGATGAGAAAATATTTTTTTTATTCTAATAGTGTATTTTTGAAAATAATATTTTTGAAAGTAATAAGAATGTGTTTCCTTTAATAATCTTATAAAAAAACTTGATCTTTCCAGCATAGCCTTTATTTCAGATTAAATTCAAAGAAAATGTAAAGAATACAAACCAGTATGGAAAATTACATGTCACAGAATATTGATAGGCACTTGAAATTTGAAAAACTGAACAAGTTTCATGCATGCAGCCCATTCACAAAGGGAATTTGATCACATTTTCCTTGAAAAAGCCCTGGTATTAATGCTGGAGCTTTTTGTTTCTTACAGTTTAAAACCCTGAACGAAAAAGCCCTGGTATTAATACTGGAGCTCTTTGTTTCTTACAGTTTAAAACCCTGAACATATGGAGATTAACTTACAAAACGTTTGGTCTTTACTTTGATTGGCTAAACAGAACATCAGTTTGCACTTTTGTAGAAATTGTTCAGCTACCTGAAGCTTAAGATCATGATGAGTTCTGAGATGGGGTTTCAGCCATTATGTGTTCTATTTGTTTTAGTTTGCTTTCTTTCTTACTAATTATTTAAAACACTGAATTCACTGGAATTTTTTTTCTCTCAATTGATCAAGATTTTGGCACCAGTATTAAGTTGCTTCTTTTCTGCCACGTTATTACAGTTCTGCATTTATCTTTGAAGGCTGATCAGGTTGTTCATCTCTCTACAATCAAGACACTGTTTAACTTGTCTTCATTGCAGTTAAATGATGTTTTAACACCCAGAACATTCAATACAAAGCTCTTATTGCATTACTGATGTAACTTCTGCTATTAACCATTTTGCCATAGGAAACGTGGTCTCTTTCCCTAAATAAGATACTTTTAGGGGGCAGTTCCAAGACTAATAAACGCAGAATCAGTTTAGGATCTGATGTATTTGTCAACAAAAATTTTGTGACTTAGGCATATGATACACTCAGGGATGGTATTAATAATGATCCATGCTCTTGTGAGTTTAAGCTCTATAGTTCCTCAACAGCTCAAGCTATCATTTTAGATTAGTCCACATTTTTTTAAATTGTATTTCTGTAACCATCACTTTACTGATTTATGATTAGCCCAGCAGCAGAGTTGACCCTGTGGCCCCATCATTGTATCTGTTGCTGTAACTTTAATATATAGATATTTCAGGCAGGAGAACACTGCATGCTAGGCACGTGCACTGCTTCACCATCAATAAATAGATGTAGTTTTTTTTAATATATATTAAGTGCTACAACCTGCTTTAACTATGGTTGTAACATTATTATATTTATTTATTCAACAATTCAACTCACAACGGCTTCTCAATTGCACATTTAAAGGTAAATACTCAAGATTTTAGCAGCGCCTTAATTTCATTAAATTTTAATATAAAAATCTAGAAAATTCAGGAAAAACTTTAAAATCATAAAACTCTTTGGCATGTGAAACTGGATGTTTATGTGGAATATATAGTCATACTCAGTTGTTTTGCTCAACAGATACATGATTATTAGAGCAGGATGAGTGAATTTTTAACCATTTTTAGGCATTTTTTTCTACAAGAAATGAGAGGAACACCATAATAATTTTGAGTTATTTTGTAGAACATAAATAGGTTGATATGCTGGTGCAATAATATTAATTTTATTTTCTGACCCACACTGACAAAACTTGGGTTAAAAATGGCCAAAAATTTAAAGTCAGGTGTTTTTGTTTGTAATTATTATAGAAGATAAACATCAGCTTAAGGAAAATATAATTTTTTTCAAATGAGCTAGTCCCCTAGATGTCATCTAAAACAAATTTGTATTTATAGCCTCATTTTTCAGCCTGCATAAGTATCTTTTTTGCCAGACGGAAAATTATAATTATGAGTTTTTGTCCAATTTTCATCTTGCTGTAGGAGATCAGTATTTAATTTTAACTTACCGGTATAATAATTTTGACATTACAATCACCATCAAAAGTTTTGAATATAATTTTGACATTACAATAACCATCAAAAGTTTTGAATATTCTGTAAGTTTTATTGCTCTAGCAAGCTTTATGTAAAAGATATGAGCATCCAAAGTACTTTACAGAATTAGACTGGTTCAATTTATCTGCCACCCCAGCCCCTTAATAAGGGCTCAAATCATGAAAAAATTGGTGTTTTCCACCAAGTGATGATGTTTTAGTGACCAGAGGGTCCAAATGCACATATCAGGAAAATATGAAGAAAATCTGAGATGGTGGTGCTGGAACTGTTTCCATAATTTGTTGATTTCATATGGAATGACCCAGTAAGCATTTATTTCAATTTGCTTGACAATGCCCAACAAAGTGGGCCGCTGTTTTACAGTAGGGGTGTTATAAACATTATTTGGTGACAATTACCAAGATTTTTATAATAATTTATATATTGCACGATAGATAATCAGCAACATTTAATTTAAAAATAACAAATAATCATAAATAATAAATTTACACACTGCTCTTATGCATGCTAGACTGCTGCTATGGGCGCCTTCGAAAATTGCCATATTATCACCCCCTGGCCAGTCCAAAAATGATGTCTGCTGGGAAGATATTCAGGAAACCCTTTCAGTAAAAACCGCACAGTGCTTTCAGGAATACAACCTGATTTCAAGATTTTTAATTTCTTGATTAAACTGCGGCTTTAAGTGGAGATTTTACGGTAGGAATCACTGGAATCACGTTTTGAAAAAGCTCATAAATATCCTTTCAATCAAATTCAGCTGAGCATCAAAACCAATGGGTCCCTAGTTATAATTTTGTTCACAGGCTTTGAAAGGGGCATAGGCCCTTCATCTTTCAAGGATCATCAGTATCATCTCATATATCAGCATCATCTTAGAGTAGGTGAGTACTCCAGGTTAGTCTCTGAAGAATGTGAACAAGGTGGAATGTGTACTTAGTCAGTTTAATATTTAGGAATAAGTTTAATATTGATGAACTTCAGTATTGATGAATCTGAAGTAGTTAAACATGGTGGAATCTTTACTGAATAATGATGAATCGGATGTTTACTTAGTTTAATATTGATGAACCTGAAGTATTTAAACATGGTGGAATCTTTACTGAATATTGATGAATCTGAAGTCTGTGAACATGTTGGAAGTATGTGAACATGTTGGAATGTTCACTTATTTTATATTGGATCCAGTATGTGAACATGTTGGAATATTTACTTAGTTTAATATTGACAATAACTAAAAAGGATTTGAGGTATAGTCACCAAACCTGCAGCATTGAAGCACCTTATCAAGGGCTAGGTCAAGTCTGAACATAGATGACCTTGACACCTTTTTCAAGGTCACAGCAGCAATAATGCTAAAATGATGTTAATGCAATAACTGGAAAAGAATTTGAGGCAGTCACCAAACTTAAAAAGAATTTGAGGCACAGTCACCAAATTTGCATCATTGTCGAATCTCATGAAAGGCTAGGTCAGGTCCAATTGTGGATGACCTTCATTCAGTTTTCAAGGTCACAGAATTAATCTTTGTATGTGACATTGACCCATCTCTAATTTCATACATGTATTCACAACTTTTTTCTTTATATTCCAAAAGCAGGTGGGGGACATACATGATCTGTTCCACAAATCAACTTTTAACCTGTTTTTATGATATTTCCTTATGATATTTGTATTGATATAGATTTTTGATATTTCCTTTTGTATTACTATAAAATTTTAAAATGGTCTGTATTTACATCTTCAAGAGCAAGGCCCTTGCTTTAAGAATTTTATATCTACCGAGAAATGTAGAAGAAAGTTGTCTATATATAGTTGCCTGTGAAATAATCTTTCAGGAACAAATGGAATTTCGATATCGGTTGAATTATACCTTATATGCGTATTATTTATTATGTACCTTTATGTCTAAAGGTTGAATCAGGCTGATTGACCACTTGTGTATATACTTAATATGGTTTTGGACTAATGTTGATATGTTTTTGCAGGCACAATGTCGATATGTTTTTGCAGGCACAGAGGAGCTATCAAGTGATGATTAGGCAGATCCATTATATAAAGGAACCACCAGATGTCTCCTCTGTCTGGACCCCAAAGATGAGTTATGAAAAGTACATATTAAGCCAGAGTAAGGAAGGAGTTGGAAGATGGTTACAAGAAATTACAATGTGCATGTTGTGTTTAGAGTGATGTAACATTACAGGAATGCATGTTCTCTATGAATTTACAAAAAAATAAATAAAAAAAAACCCACTAAAATACCTGTTCTCTTCAGATGAATTGATGCGATGGTACAGCATTGTCTGGTGTCTGTCATCTGTTGTCTGTATGTCAACCCATACTATCTCAAACGCTGCAGGAGCAAGCATCATCAAATTTTATGCAAAAAAGTCAGTCATCTATAAAACTATTTTTGTTATCTGCATTTACATAGATTTTATAGGGAAAAAGCTAAATAAAAAGTAAAAAATTGTCCAATATTTCACAGAAATGATCCCAGGGACAACCTCTTTAAAGTTTGCTGGAATGGTTCCAATTTGTTGATTTTTTTTTTAGGTACAGGAAGCTGAACTTATTCATTTAGCAAAAATAGTAAACAAAAATTACAATAGCAGAAATGGCTGGAGCTATGATCACCAAATTTTATTCAAATGTTGCTCTCATGGGTCATATTTAATATTGAGGTATAGGTGGGCCCTATTTTTAGCCCATTTCAGCTTCTACATTAACAATTTTTCATGATGAAACTGTCAAGCAGTATGATTTAATTTTTCACAAGAATTATCCTAGGGTAGGTTCTTGCAATTATATAAGCACAGATCCTAGGATAGGTTCTTGCAATTATATAAGCACAGATCAAGTTAATTGTTTTTCAGTACAGTCATAGTCATAGAAAACTGAAGTTGGTCTTGTGGATAGGGAAAGCCTATAGAAAACTGAAGTTGGTCTTGTGGCCTTTCTCAAACTGAGGGCTGCAATAGTCTCCTTCTGCAACACTGCTGTTTTAACTTCTGTAACATTGCACAAAAATTAACTTAAATGATTTTTGGCTATATTATTGGACATTTAACTATGAAAGGACTTAGATACTTTGGTAAACAAAGCTGCTAGATTCATTTTAGTAACAGACTGAACTCTGAGGGTATGTACAGATTTGTACAGGCAACATACATAATTTGTGCCCATATCCGAATGATATGTTTAATAAATCCATGAAAACATATCTGTATTCTGATCTAGCTTTTAATAGGCATCTGTTATTACTCTGAACATTTTTTTAGCGAACCTGTGAGCTTGTGCGATTGTGCAGCGTCATCTGTGTGTTAACCTATACCATCTCAAAAACGGCAGGATTGAGCTACCATCACCAAACTTAATGCAAAAAATCAGTCATCTAAAAAACTCTATTAGATTTTGCTCATATTTTTGACTATCTGCATTTACTAAGATTTTATAGGGAAAAAGCTAAAAAAGCTTTTATAGGGAAAAAGCTTAAAAAGCTTTAAAAATCCTCTACTCCAAAACTGCTAACTAAATCATTCAATATTTCACAGAAATAGTCCCTATAACATATTTTTCTCAGGTTTGTTCGAATGGTTTCAGTTCAGTGAATTTTAACCATGTTACAGGAAGCTGAAATTAGTCATTTGGCCAAAAAAGGATACTAAAATTACAATATCAGAAACTCCTTGAGCTATCATCACCAAATTTAATACAAAAGTTGGTCACATTAGTAACATTTGCAATTGAGGTATTTGTGGCGCCACCTAAATCAACCGTTTTGTTACAGGAGCTTTGTTATGTTAGTATGCTAAAGCCAGCATTACCAAGTTTTGCACTAATGATGGTCACATAACTCATTGAAATTGAGGTTTTTCTGGTGTCACCTACATAGACCTGCTTTTTATGGTAAAAAATCTGGTAATTTTAGCCTCTTTCAGCTTAAAAATGTTTTATGATGAAACTCTAAAGCTGAATGGTTTACTTTTTTACAAGAATTGGGTAGGGTACTCTCAATTGTATAGGAACAGACAGGATTCATTGATTATTACATAAAATCATAAAAAGCTGAAGTGCTATTATGGCCATTAGTAAGCCTATTTCAAACTGCAGTAGTCTGCAGTAGTCTTCTTCTGCAAAACTGTTGTTTCAACTTTCATAACATTGCGTAAAAATGATTCTTAGGAGGCCTTTCTTCAAGTTTACTTAAATGATTGTTTGCATATTTATACATATCTGATAGCTTTTTTGTTCACAAGAATGGTGGCACCATCTACAATAATTTTTTGTTTACAAGAATGGTGGCGCTATGCATCTAAAATAAATTTTGCACATTGTATGTCCCTGCTTATCTCTCAGAAGGGGTTTGATATATGAGCCTGGGGTTTGATATATGAGCCTGAAATTGGGTCATATGTACATTTAAACAGCTCGGATAGCTTTGTCATTTACAAGACTGGTGGCACCACCTCCAATCATTTTTGTGTTGTGTGCATCCATGCCAGTATTTCAGCAGTAATGTTTGTGTAATTGGTTCTTGTTCAAAATGTTTTGTACTTGCTTTGTTCATGTGTACATGAACATATTACACATGTACTTGAAAAGTAATAGTCCAGCATTGAAGCATTATACCTAGTGTAAATGCCATTGTAGAGGTTGGCATTAGGCCTTGTTCAAAGTTGTTAATATTTATTAAATCAATGAAAATTTATTTCATTATTGTTTATTGTTATGTTGTTGGCCAAAAGAACTACAAGAGGAAGGGCTGGACACCTGTGGCTAGCCAATAGCTGGCTGGCTGCCTAGTATGGCCCCCCTCCCTTAAAGTGTGAATAATTAGCCTGAAAGGTCAGCAGGGGTGACATCTAGGAGATGGAAGAGTGGCTTCAGTATAGCCCAGGTGTAAATATGACATGGTCTCATGGTCCCAGAAGCTGAAATCCTTACGTGTGCATGATATAAAAATTAAATCAGCAGTGCTATGGCCAAATTTGAGGAACTAGTTTCACATTTATGCTATAAAAATAACTTTAAAAATTTGCAAAATTTGGATCTAATTTTGCATATACAATTGAATTTTGATCAAATAAAGTTATGTCCCTGAAAAAAGTCCCTAACTTCAACATCTTTCATGTGAAGTGAGTAAATATCTTTCCTGTTTTTTTACAAAGGGCATTATGTTCAGGCCCATAACTTTAAAAAAATACATAATACTGACCTGATTTCTGGTATGTACATAGGAAATATATATAGGAACATTTTTCTAAAATATAATTAAAAACAAATCAGTGGTTTTGATATTTAGCAGTCTTGAAGAGTGACAATGGTTTTTTTTAATGGAAAATTGAGTTTTTTCCTTAATATCTAGTGACTCAATTTTTAGTATGGTAGGAGATTTTGGGTTACATGCTGAATTTCAGAACTGTAGGTCCAACATTTCCAAATTGTGCCAGTTTAACAGATGGACAAAGGATCATCACTATAGCTTAGTTGCCTTATTGTCAGCTGAGCTAAAAACATGATATTATATATTTAATCAGCTGTAAGCACACTACTTCACAATGGAAAGACAAGTTGCCTTATAGTCAGCTGAGCTAAAAACATGATATTATATATTTAATCAGATGTAAGCACACAATGGAAAGAAGACGGTTGTCTGTAATGTAATTTAGTTCCAATGAACAATAAATTTTGGACAATGCCCTTAAAATATACAGACATTTCAGGCATATATAGTGTAAACATGATATGGTAACTGTTGAAGCTGGAGAACCTTTTCCAGCATGTAACTGGATTTATATGAAATTTAATTGTATACCAGAAATTAGGTCAAATTATAATAAAAGACTTTGTCACTGGTATATTGGTTGGCCTTCAGTTTTAGTCTGACTTTAATGATGAATGTCAGCAATATGCATGACCAAGTCTGTGACCCAGCGTCTAACTGTTTTGCCTGGATCTTTTCTTTGGTGGTACCTATCATCAGGTTGGCAGGTTGAAAAATACCCCACCCATGACCATGTAAGCAGTATTGCCAGTGGCACGGTTTACTATGGTATGTAAAGCCATGCTTAAAATGGGTAAGTCTTTGTCCCAATTCCTATGATTCTCCACTTATTTACATTCGATCATCTGAAGGAGGGTATAATTTGATCATCTGAAGGAGGGTCTAATTTTGACATTTAACCTGCCCATTAGAGGCGGAATAATTAGGTGTTGTTCAAGTTTTAGCAATATTTAAGCAAGATTGAACAGAAAGTACCCGGTGAGGGTGCTCAAGTACATGAAGAACGAGCAGAACACATGCCCAAGAGTCAAGACCCAAAGACTAGCTCCAGAGACAAGACCCAAAGATTGTATTCCAGGTATGTTAAGGGAGTTAGACAAGTAATTAATTTACTGTCAAATGCTAGTTATTCAATTTGATAATAACAAGCTGCCCTTAAAATGTTTAGGGGGAATCAAGAGCTGGTTGAAACCCAGAATGTGTAAACACAGAACGTGAAAACAATATTCCAAAACCCATCTTGCTGGAAAAAGAAAATAAATAATAATAAATAATGTGATTGATGTGCATAAACGTCATCAATACGTTTTCTGTTAAGATACATAAGCAAAATTTGATACCGTCCTCATATTTTATTTATTTGATACCGTCCTCATATTTTCAAATAAGTAAAGGTAAATAAATCAGCAAGTCAGCAGTAGCAGAATGGTAAAATATCATAAAATATTAACATCAGCAATAGTTTCTGAAGATTACTTCAAAGAGAGTGAACTCCTGTTTGTTTTGTTAATAATGGGGGCTGTTACCAGTTGTATGTATTATATTGTTGTAATAACCATGTGTGGCTTTTGATGATGTACTTTTTCACAGGTAATTTAGTACTTACATATAAAATTGCATTTTCTCCATTGAATAGTCAAAGTTTACATTAGATTTGTATGTTTGAATGCCTTAGTCTGGGGAGAGGAAGACATCTGTCCTCTGGAAGAAGCATGCAAGACCTACATTTCTAACATAGTCAACCTGGCAGCCTCTACAACTTTAAAAATGATGTGACTTTTAAAGGCAGGCGGGGGAAAAAACAAAACGCTCCAGGACCAGTTTACTCCTGTCAAATTAATTAGAAGCCAAAGTGAGACATAATTACAAGCAAAAGTGAGACATTTTAAAGCAAAGGACAAAAAAGAAAATGCCTGCAGCCTGAATACGCCTGAATTTTCTCTGGCACAAGTTCACATGAATTTACCCACTCAAGTGGCAAGGTTGTGTCATACAAGGGTTTTTTTTATGAAATCATGAACACAGTATTCACAGAATTTGCAGTGGTCACTTCAGCGGACACTGAATCTGCAGAGCTGCCCCCAGCAGATACTATTGAAAGGAAGACTTTCTTCCAAGTGGATCAGTCATCCAGTGGAAGATGTAATACCTGTACTCCCCACAGTGTTAACCCGACCGTCATCTGGTGGAAGATGTGATACCTATACTCCCCACAGTGTTAACCCAACTGTCCTAATTTGAAAACATTGAACGTTTGGTGAATATGCATGAATTTTCTCTGGCACAAGTTCACATGAATTTACCAACTCAAGGGGAAAGTAGTGGCAAGGTTATGTTGTATAAACATTAATCATTTAATAACCAAGGGCAAAAGAGAACATGCCCAAAAACAGCAATGTTAAAATATATGAGGTGATTCTTGAGTTCATGCAGTGGAATTGGACTCCATATGAGCGGTGTCAGTAAGCGGTGGAATTGGACTCCAGTAAGGTGCTTAGCAAATTGTACTTGGTGCTGCGGCTATTGTCAAGAGACCTGAATAATTTGATATGCTGCCCAGAGTTTTGCGCCTGACATGCTGTCTGCATATTGTAACCAGTGGCTCTGACATAGGCACCAGATCTAACCATAAATGCCCCATGGAAGAGTGCACAGGTCAGGTGGCTGCAGCGCCACCTTCAGCAGGTCCACCTCAAGCTGTGTAGGTGGAGAAAAGAGGAGTACATGCTGAAAGAGAGGGACACCTGCCCAAGGGTCAAGACCCAAAGAATGTAGCTCAAGAGACAAGACCCAAAGACTTTATCCCAGATACATTAAGGGAGTTGGACAAGAATCGTACTATTCTAGACTCAAATGCTAGTCACTCAATTTGAAATTCACGCACTGCCTTTCACATACTTTCACTGTGTGGAACAGTGATGATCCCTTTCGACCAAAACCTGGTACAAGTCAACTAAATAAGGGATTGCGCTCTTACAATGAGGTTTACGATGCCAGGGAGCAGGCACATGATACAGATGGTCTCCCTCCACAGAAGGTAGGTTATGTTTATTGTACACGTTTAGTCTTATGAAAGGTAGGTGATGAATATGTATGGTGACATGCTGTCTTTGATTTCAGTGTTCAGAACTTGACAACCTCCTGAAGAGATTTGCCAGGTGTGAAACACTTGGAGGCTGAGGCCAGGGAACACCCTCGTAAAGTGACCATGCAGTATACTTTTGGGCTTTATCTAGGATGAGGTCTTCACCAAATGCCAAATACAGAGGTTAAATACGATCGGAGAAGTCGAGGGGTTTGTATCCATAAGGAAGAGAACACTACAAAGCTGGCACTATTGTCAACTACCTGACTTCCTTGAAAAAAATGTTGGCGGCGTGGCTGGTGAAGACCCTATCACTCATCAGTGGTGGAGCAGAGGTTGGAGTACATGAGGAGCATTACACAATACTTGCCAGACTGCGCGTTGGCTGTTGCAAAGTGGAAGCTGGTGGAAGACCTTGGATGTTCGGTTGGAGAAATGGGTTTGATTTTTTTCACACTCTCTCACCATTCCTCTTGCTTAATATGTATTTTTTAGCAAACCTGTTAGTTAATCTGACGGTGTGGTGATGTCTGTCAGCTGTTGTCCATCAGCTGAATGTTAACACATACTTTGCCTACAATGGCAGGTGCAAGCATCACAAAATTTTATGCAAAAAATCAGTCATTTAAAAGAACTACCACATTAAGCTAAATTTTTAGCTAACTGCATTGATCTAGATTTTAAAGGGTAATGCTAAAAAAATTACTGTCCTGCCAAATTTTTAGCGAACTTGTGAGCCTCTTAGATGGAGTGGCGTCGTCCGTCATCCGCGTCCGTCGTCTGTCGTCTGTATGTTACCCATACTTTCTTGAAAACAGGAAGAGTTAGCATCACTAAATTTAATGCAAAAAATTAGTCATCTAAAAAACTATATCGGATTTTGCTTATTTTTTGGCTAACTGTATTTTCTTAGATTTTATAGGTTAAAAGCTAGAAAAGCTTTTCATAGAAAAAATTCCTGGAACAATCTTTCTCAAGTTTGTTCGACTGGTACAAGTTTGGTGAATTTTGGCCAAGTTACAGGAAGTTTAACTTAGTCATCTGTCCAAAAAAGCATACTAAAATGACAGTCTCAGAAAAGGCTGGAGCTTTCGTCACCATTTTTTTTTGCCAGTGTTGGTCACATGAGTCACATATGAAATTCAGGTATTGGTGGCACCACCTGCATTGACCTTTTTTTTGTACTGGGGGCATTGGTCATCTGTACATTAATCCATAATTTCTCAGGAATAGCAGGAGCTACCATTCCCAGATTTTATGCAACAATCTGTCATGTATCAAATGTTGTGGGATGCAGCTTATTTTTTTGCTGTCTGCATTTACTTAGATTTTATAGGGAAAAAGCTGAAAAACTTTTAAAAGTCTTCTTCTTGTAAATAGTCCAGCCAAATTGTTCAATATTTTACATAAATGATCTCTGAGGCAAGCCCTCTCAAGTATGTTCAAATGGTTTTCATTTGATGAATTTTAGTGGAGGTACACAAATTTGAACAGTCATTTGGCCAAGTAAGCATACTTACATACTACTCTCAAAAAATGACAGAAGCTAGCCTTACCAAGTATTGTGCAAATGTTGGTTAGATGACTCATATTTGAAGTTGCAGATTTTGTGGTGCCACCTACATTGACTTGTTTTTTTTTTATGGGCAAAAACCTCGTGATTTTAGCCTCTTTCAGCTTAAAAATGTTAATGATGAAACTGTCAAGTTGAATTGTTCAATTTTTCAAAAGAATTATCCTAGGACATGGTTCTTTCAATCATATCAGAAAAGCTTAAGTTGTCTTATGGCCATTATTTATGTCTATTTCAAATTGAGGACTGCAAAACTTTTCTTCTACAAAATTATTGTTTCAATTATAACTTCTGTAACATTGCACAAAAATTATTCTTAGGTGGCCTTTGTTCAACTTGAATGATTTTTTGCAGAATTATTGGACCTTTAACAATGAAAGGACTGCATCTTTTATTATTCTAGATATTTTGATAAAAAGTTTATGAATATGTCAGCTTGAAAAAAAAGCATTTTAGCCAAAGTCTTTCAGTATGTGTAAACAGATTTACCAACAGGCTAAGATTGTGTCTGTATCTTTAAATAGGTTGAGAAACTCCCAACTGATTTAGCAACAGATTAAGAGTTTATTCAGTGCAGCCAGATATAGTTCAAGAGTTCAATCAGTGCAGCCAAGCACAAGGCATGTGAACATCTCATGGGCACCATGTGATCACTTCACGGGTCTCATGCCCCTCAGGGCCCCTGCATGAGCTTATGCAATGATGTGGCTACTATTTCAGATTTGGCAACAGGCTAGAGGTCAGTCTGGATCTATTTATAGCTTTGGCAGACTGTCAACTGTATCAGATTAGGCAACAGGTCAAGAGTTCACTCAGTGCAGCCAGGTATAGGTCAGGAGTTTACTCAGTGCAGTAGCTGCATTCTATTTATAGCATTGGCAGACTGCCCACTGCATCAGATTTGGCACCAAAGTTCAGCCTGGATCTATTTATAGCTTTGGCGGACTGCCAACTGTGTCAGATTATGCAACAGGTCAAGAGTTCTCTCAGTGCAGCCAGGTACAGGTCAAAAGTTCACTCAGTCTTGCCAGGTGCAGGTCATGAGTTCACTCAGTGCAGTAGCCTGAGCAAGCAATTTGTCACAGTTCACTCGGGGCAATTGCCTTTCTCACCTAAGCCTGGTCAGCCCCATGCATCAAACTCTAGGTAAGTTTGATGTATTGGTCTAGTATTTTGACCTGTCTACGTGTCTTTGATGACTTTCTCACTCATGAGACAGGTGTTGCAACCTACAATGACTTTTGCAAAGTGTGTCCCTGCGTTTTTCTCAGGAGGGGTTTGATTTATCAGTCTGAAATTGGGCATATGTATATATCCCTGATAGCTTTGTTGTCTACAAGACTGGTGGTGCCAGCTACAATCATATTTGTGTTGTGTGCACCGATGCTAGAATTTCAGCAGTGATGTTTGTGTTATTGTTTCATATTCAAAATGTTTAGTACTTGCATTGTCCATATACATGAAAAGTAATGGTCCAGCATTGAAGCATTATACCTGGTGTATTTCCCAATGCACAGGTTCGCATTAGGCTTGTAGGCCTTGTTTTGAATGGTAAACTGAATTAGCTGAAACTCATACATTCATACACTCCAAAAGATGAATAAGACATTTGTAAACAAATTAAATCAATATATTTAAAAAAAAATATACACTTACATTTCTGTGGAGAGATGCATCATACATATATAAACAGATGATCACAAGTGTCTGATACAACACACAAAATCATGATCACAAGTGTCTGATACGAAACACAAAATCATGATCATAAGTATCTGATATGAAACATGATCACAAGTATCTGATATGAAACACAAAGTCACTAAGTCTGTTAATCACACTGCACATGGAAGTCCTCTTTGGTACTCCATTCTTGATCACCTGACCATTACACACACATGACATTTGAATGTCAAGCTGTCACATCACAGTTCATTTGCTCTTTTGTATATGCACAGGGTCCAACCACCAAAAGTTCCTTGCCAGAGTACTCACGTGCCCCTCCAGGCACAGTTGAAGCAACACTGACTGATAGGTGAACAGCCTATTCTGTCTGAACTAAAAATCAATGTCTTCACATGTCTGATGTCTCCTTGAATCATTCAGCAAAAAAATTAATGTCTTCACATGTCTGATGTCTCCTTGAATCATTCAGCAAAATTTAAGTGAATATGTATCCACATAATGATATCCATGACCTCTTTAAGTTTCACGTGTAGATAAAGTCCAAGGCCAGTCATTGTAAGCACTCGCAACAGATACAAGATCGCTGGATTACCAGTCTGTCAGCAATTGCGATTTATTCACTCTGAAGTCTGTTACAGAGATATCAGTGTAGCCTTCCTCAGGCACTGACTATTTACACTTATAGACATCATCACTTAGTTTTCAAGATTGATTAACGAAGACTTGCCTCTAGACTGCATGCAGACAATTGTCAGATTACACCCAAACTGGTGCACTTATCAGGCAGTTGTAGTGAATTTCCTCTCAACCCTGGCTTATATGTGCTTGCTGACATCATAAGTCCTGACCTGGCCAATCCTCACACTATTTTATTATGCCAACTGTCAATAATTACATGAATATTAAGATGGACTTGCCTACAGAGATAAACCCCTGAGAAAAGCAAACTAAGCAGGTGTATGGCCTTTGAAGTCTACAATATACAATGTTACTTTAGAGATCGTCTAAACAGAGACGGCTTCCACAGATCAAAACTTTACTGAAACTAAAATCAAATGAGGAACGTGTGCTCTCTAACTTGAGTTCTCAAGCTAACATTTAAACATGGTACTCCACATTTATGTACATTAATTAGAAAAACAATCATCTACATATACTACCTACTTGAACATGCAATATAATAACTAAGTCATGGTCCATTGGTGATACTTGTTATCTGACACTCATAACAAGAGCTTTTTTTCTGTTGCAGGTATCGGAGCACAAGGTCAGGGCCAGCACTACTTACTGGATCTTTGGCTCGTTGTGGCACCTGCTGGACATCACGAGGATGTGCCCTGTTACAACAAGCAAGAACATGTTCATGTCCAAAACTGGTGTCAAGATGAAGGTCTCTTCATTTAACCATGGATCAAAGAAGATCCTTGGCAGCTCACATGGCAGATTTCCTGAAAACAGCAGACTTATTTTGATGCAAGTCAAGGGGTTAAGGATACGATGTCAGCTACGGCACAACTGAGGAAACTAAAGGGTGCAAGACACTGATTTTGCAAACAAGTCAGATGCGAATGTTGGATGGGAGGAAGAAAGAGTAACAGAAGACCTGAATCTTGCTGCAGACAATGCCAGAGATGGTGATAGAGAGGGAGCACAGTATCTAGTTTAGGAAACACACAGTAATGAGAGACAGACTCCCGCAGGGGTAACAGATGGTACTTCCAAGACTGCCAAAGTAGCAGACATTGCCTCCCAGGCTGTACAGGGTACAGGTGTAAGACAGTGTGGTCTCATGTGGGACCATCATTAAAACAAACTGATTTTAAGAAAGAAATCTTAGTTTTCTAGCATAGGGTAAAATGAGACATAGACTATCACAGGGGAAAAGGAGTACCAGGTGGCAGACACTTCCACCCATGCAGCAGGGAGTTTGACTGTAAGAGGGTAGGTTCTTGTATGGGAGCTGGAGGATGTTAAGTTTCTGGCTAATACATGAAAAACATACATTTTTTCAGGTAGGGTAAACCTTGATACAACTTAAAAAAAACAACAAGAAAGATGTGACTGATATTCTGCAAGTAGGTGGTAGAAGATGCAATTCACTGATGAACCAGATCACACCTAGTCCAGGCTAACAAGTACACACCTAGATCAGGCTAGCAAGGAAAGTCAGACATTTGATTATTAAGGACAAAAAGGGTATACCTGCAGCCAACTGAACTGAGGTTAAAATTGATTAACAAGTACAGATCTCTGTCCGTCAACAGGGCACAAATTGTAATCTCTGGACATAGAAGCTTCTAACTGAAAACTTGTGGAGGTCCAGGAAAATATCATTGGAAACCTGAAATAAGGTCATGGTGACCTATATTTTGTTAACTACAGGCTGAAAGCTTGATTTTAAGCACCAAGTCAGTCAGACATGGCACAAATTGTATTGTGAATTTAGGTCACTTTGACCTATATCCTCCAAGCTTTGAGTTTCAAAAGTACTTACCTGAAGACTGATAACGCCATCTGTATTTTTTGCTGAGCTGACCATGGGCAACAGGGCACAAATTGTAACCGCTGGACCAAGAAACTTCTAAGTGTATATCCAGGTATGTAAATGAAAAACCTCCTAGGAAACCTGAAATTAAGTCAGTGTGTCCTATTTCCTTGGAGCTATGGTGCTTGTAAGTACCCCCAGAATATTTTAAAAAATTAATTCAAAACCTTCAATTTCTTGATTATTAATGCATGGATTGCCATGATTCTTATCTTGAATATTGGACAGGACTTGTTTTGCCAGTTCTCGAAAAAATTGGTGGCGCAAATTTTTAGGTCAGCTGACTGAAAGTCATCTGAGCTATAGCGATCCCCCTTTGTCTGTCATCTGTCTGTGTTAACCAGGCACAAACTGAAACTGCTAAACCTAGATTCTTCTAACTAACTTGACATCCATGGAGGTCCATGAAAAATCTTGGAAAACTGAAAATAGGTCTGTGTTACCCATAACCTATGGGTCTTGACATTACCCCCCCCCCCCCCCCCCCCAGAATGATTAAAATTTTGATACAAAAGGTCAAGTATCTGAATAAAAAATGCATTGATCACTACAATTTTTTGCAAACATATTAATCATGGAGTGCTTCATCAGTTACTGCAGACTGGTGGCACCTCCTGGATTTTCCCAATTTTAGCGAACCTGTGAGCTTATGTGATGGCGCAGCGTCCGCCATCCGCCGTCCAGGGCTGGCTTTCCGCCGTCCATGTCTGTAAGTCAGAAACTGTCGGAGCTAGCAGCTCCAAATTACATGTAAGATTTCGTCACATGTGAAACTTGGTGGCCTGGAGCTTATTATTGGGTATCTGCATTAATTTAGATTGTATAGAGAAAAAGCTTAAAAACCTTTAAAAATCTTCTTCTCTGAAACTGTCCAGCCAAATTGTCCAATATTTAACAGAATTGATCCCTGGAACAATCTCTCTCAAGTTTGTTCGAATGGTTCCAGTTCGGAGATTTTTGGCCGAGTTACAGGAGGTTGAACTTAGTCATCAGTCCAAAAAAGCACACTAAAATTAAAATCTCAGAAACGGCTAGAGCTATAATGACCAAATTTTATACCAATGTTTGTCACATATGTCATATCTGATTTTGAGGTATTGGTGGCTCCACCTACATTGATGTGTTTTTTACAAGCGAAAATGTAATTTTAAACTCTTCTAGCTTATACACTGATTTATGATGAAACTGTTCAGCTGATTGGTTTAAACTTTACAAGAATTATTCTATGGTAGGGTTCTGCAAGTTTTATAAGAAAAGATTGGGTAAATACAGTTTTAAAAAAGCATTGTAGCCAATTGAAAAAGGCTTTCTGTATTTGAAAACAGATTTGACTTCATGCAGCCAAGTCAAGAGGTCACTCAGTACAAACAGATGGGGTCCAGACATCACAATGGCAACTGACCTGGCTCTGGGGGGGTGTCTAGACAATGTGTCTAGATGTCTAGACACAGCGTCTAGACGTCTGGATACAATGTTTAGATGCAGAATTCCCAGATTATTGGAACTATATCTTTCAACTGTTTGAAAAAACTTGGGTTGCATTTTAAGCAAATCGGGTTTATCATCAGGTCACATGTGGACTGCTGCGCCTTCATTTTTGGTTGACATCTGACCTTTCCTTGCTGCCCAGTGTCCATTTGTGCGTCTGTTTCCACACATAAACCCACATATCTCGGGAACCGTTTGACCGATAAGGCTAAAAATTTTGCACAAATGTAGCCCTTTGATAGCTATATAACATACACTAAAAATGGTGGGGCCACCTGTAACCATTTTTGCACAGCGTCCATCTGTTCATCTGCCTTAAGTTAAAATATCTCATATCTCTGCAGTGGTTTGACTTATCAACCTGAAATTTTGCAGGTTTATACATCCTGGACAGCTTTCTCGATTTTATGACAGGTGTCGCCACCTACATTCACATTTACTCTGCAGACATTCAAGCTCATATATTGGGAACCGTTTGACCGATTCGGCCAAAATTTTGCTTGTGTATAGATCTCACATAGCACTTCATCATAGGCAAAACTGGTGGCGCCACCTGCAACCATTTATGCACAGCATCCATCTGTTCATCTGTTTTTGGATAATATCACTCATATCTCAGCAGTGGTGTGACTTATCCACCTGAAATTTTGCAGGTATTTTACATCCTGGACAGCTTTCTCGATTTATGACAGGTGGCGCCACCTACATTCACATTTACTATGCATACATCCAAGCTCATATCTCGGGAACCATTTGACTGATTGGGCAAAAAGTTTGCACGTGTATAGATCTCACATAGCCCTTCATCATAGGCAAAACTGGTGAGGCCATCTGCAACCACTTATGCACAGCGTCCATCTGTTCATCTGCCTTGGGATAAAATCACTCATATCTCAGCAGTGGTTTGACTTATCCACCTGAAATTTTGCAGGTTTATACATCATGGACAGGTTTCTCGATTTTATGACAGGTGGCGCCACCTACATTCACATTTACTCTGCAGACATCCAAGCTCATATCTCGGGAACCGTTTGACTGATTAGGCCAAAATTTTGCATGTGTATAGATCTCACATAGCTCTTCATAACACCCAAAACTGGTGGTGCCACCTGCAACCATTTATGCACAACATCCATCTGTTCATCTGCCTTAGGTTAAACTCACTCATATCTCAGCAGTGGTTTGACTTATTCACCTGAAATTTTCCAGGTATTTTATGTCCTTGACAGTTTTTTCAATTTTATGACAGGTGTCGCCACCTACATTCACATTTACTCTGCAGACATCCAAGGTCATATCTCCTGAACCGTTTGACCAATTAGGCCAAAATTTTGCATGTGTATAGATCTCACATAGCTCTTGGCGCCACCTGCAACCACTTATGCACAGCATCCATCTGTTGATCTGCCTTGGGATATATTCACTCATATCTCGGCAGTGGTTTGACTTATCCACCTGAAATTTTGCAGGTTTATACATCCTGGACAATTTTCTCGATTTTATGACAGGTGGCACCACCTACATTCACGTTTAAGCTGCAGATATCCATGCTAATATGCAACACACCACCCTGTATTCCCCTTGCTACTTAATCCATGCCTCACTTCACCCGTCCCACTCAGATTTCTGCGGATACACATAGTGGCTTGTCGACTACCCATATTCTGGTTTTAAAATGTCCGAGTCCGAAACTTGCAGGTCAGAAACGTCCATTTTGCTGAAATCATAATGACTAAGGTAGATATGCAGGACTTAGGAGGATCAATATTAAATTTTAAAAATAAACCTCCATTCATACTCCCTAAACTTTGCACAGGTTGGCATAAGGCCTGTAGGCCTTGTTATGAATTTTTTTTCTCTAATTTTGAGACCTTCAAAGCAGCAGTTGTCTGTTAACCAGGCACAAATTATAACCACTGGACCTAGAATCTTCCTACTTCCAGCTATGGGGCTCCGAAGTACCCTCCAAAATAATGAAACATTTGGTACAAAAGCTCAAGTATCTGAACAACTAATGAATTGATCATCATGATTCTGTGCATGGATATTAATCATGGAGTGTTTCATCAGTTTCTGCAGACTGGTGGAGCTGTCTGTATTTTTTTTATTTTTTACGATTTTTATTCTTTATTTTGAGACCTTAGAAGATGCTGTCATCTGTTAACAGGGCACAAATTGTAACCGCTGGACCTGGAATCTTTTTTTACTCTATATCCAGATAGGTCCATGAAAAGTCTTCTTGAAAACCTAGAATTAGGTCTCTGTTACCCATATTCTTTAAGCTATGGGGCTCAGAAATACCCCCCAAAATAATGAAAAATTTGATACAAAAGCTCAAATATCTGCACAACTAATTCATTGATCACCATGATTCAATGAATGGATATTGATCATGGGGTGTTACATCAGTTTTTGCAGACTGGTGGTGCCACCTGTATTTTTTTATTTTTTAGGATTTTTTTTCTCTATTTTTGAGACCTTAAAAGATGCTGCACAAATAGGGCACAAATCATAACAACTAGACCTAGAATCTTCTTTCTGGACATGCTGTGATGCCTCCGAAACTGTCCAGCAATATTGTCCCATATTTCACAGAAATGATCCCAGGAACAATGTCTCTAAAGTTTGTCGAATGGTTCCAGTTCGGAGATTTTGGCCAAGTAACAGGAGGTTGAACTTAGTCATCTGTCCAAAAAAGCCCACTAAAATTTCACCAAAGCACACTAAAATTTCAATCTCAGATACGGCAAGAGCTATCATCACCAAATTTTATGCCAATGTTTGTCACATATATCACCTCATGGGTGTCATGCCCCTCAGGGCTGCATGTGGACTACCAACTGTATCAGATTAGGCAACAGGTCAAGAGTTCACTCAGTCTAGCCAGGTACAGGTCATGAGTTCACTCTGGGCAGTAGCCTGAGCCAGCAATTTGTTATTGTTCACTCAGGGCAACTGCCTTTCTCACCTAAGCCTGGTCAACCCGATGCATCAGACTCAAGGTAAGTTTGATGTACTTGCCTGATATATTGACCTGTCTATGTCTTTGATGGCTTTTTCATTCACAAGACAGGTGTCGCCACCTACAGTTACTTTTGCACAGTGTATGTGCCTGCTTATTTCTACAATTATTTTGCATAGTGTGTGTCCCTGCTTATTTTTCTGGAGGGGTTTGATATATCAGTCTGAAATTTGGCATATGTATATATCTCTAATAGCTTTGTTGTATACAAGATTGGTGGTGCCAGCTACAATCATTTTTGTGTTGTGTGCACCCATGCCAGACTTTCAGCAGTGATGTTTGTGTAATTGTTTCTTATTCAAAATATTTAGTACTTGCATTGTTCATATACATGAAAAGTAATGGTCCAGCATTGAAGCATTATACCTGGTGTATTTCCAAATGGACAGGTTCGCATTAGGCCTGTAGGCCTTGTTTGCAAAAACAACAGGGCCAAAGTCTCAAATCTCACACATTAATTATCCTCAGGGCTTGATAATTCAAGTTTGTTGAAATGGATTTGGTTCAGTGAATTATTTGCTGAGTTACGGGAAGCTGAACTTGGCCAGTTTGCTGTATCTTCCTTTATGAGTTTTAAACCTGCAAAATGTATTTCCACTGATGCCATTAAACCTGCAAAATGTATTTCGACTATGCCAGTGAGGCCAATTTCTTTAATATTTTTCAAGAATAATCCCCACAACCTTTTTAATGATAATTTTGTATAATGGTTCCATATGAATGATTTTTGGCTGAATTATGGAGATTAAATTGAGCCATTTCACCATGTATGATCGCTGTGTGAAGCAGTTACATCTAGTTGGAACCAGTTTATCAGCATCTATTACATCATGCCACTAGACATTTAGATTTTAGGTTAACTATGGTTAATATTGACAAGAATGTTTTTTAAAGCATTATAAATTTAGATTTATAATTGTATCCGCCAAAAACGAAGTTTTGCGGATACTATGTATTTGACCGGGTTCCGCCGCCGCCTCTTTCGTTTCCGGAGAACTCTGAGACTACTGGACAGATTTTTCCGAAACTTACACAAATTATCGGGTCACAGGTGAACTGGTGCTTAACCAAGTGACCTTGATCTCTGACCTTTCCTCTCTGCCCAGCGTCCGTTTGTGCGTCTGTTTCCACACATAAACCCACATATCTTGGGAACCCTTTGACTGATCTGGAAAAAAAAATTACACAAATGTAGCCCTGGGATAGCTTTGTAATATACACAACAAAAGGTGGCACCACCTGCAACCATGTTTGCACAGTGTCCATCTGTTCATCTGCCTTGGGTTAAAATCACTCATATCTCTGCAGTGAATTGACTAATTCACCTAAAATTTGGCATGCGTATACATCCTAGATAGCTTTCTTGATTTTATGACAGGTGGCGCTGCAGACATCCAAGCTCATATCTTGGGAACCCTTGACTGATCAGGAAAATTGTTTTACACAAATGTAGCCCTTGGATAGCTTTAAAACATACAAAAAAATGGTGGTGCCACCTGCAGCCATTTTTGCACAGCGTCCATCTGTTTGTCTGCCTTAGGTTAAAATCACTCATATCTCTGCAGTGGTTTGACTAATTCACCTAACATTTGGCATGCCTATACATCCTAGATAGCTTTCTGGATTTTAAGACAGGTGGCTCATCTACATAATCACCTTAATGCTGCAAACATCCAAGCTCATATCTCGGGAACCGTTTGACCGATCAGGAAAACAATTTTACACATATGTAGCCCTTGGATAGCTTTATAACATACAAAAAAATGGTGGCGCCACCTGCAGCCATTTTTGCACAGCGTCCATCTGTTTGTCTGCCTTAGGTTAAAATCACTCATATCTCTGCAGTGGTTTGACTAATTCACCTAACATTTGGCATGCCTATACATCCTAGATAGCTTTCTGGACTTTAAGACAGGTGGCTCATCTACATAATCACCTTAATGCTGCAAACATCCAAGCTCATATCTCGGGAACCGTTTGACCGATCAGGAAAACAATTTTACACATATGTAGCCCTTGGATAGCTTTATAACATACAAAAAAATGGTGGCGCCACCTGCAGCCATTTTTGCACAGCGTCCATCTGTTTGTCTGCCTTAGGTTAAAATCACTCATATCTCTGCACTGGTTTGACTAATTCACCTAAAATTTGGCATGCGCATACATCCTAGATAGCTTTCTTGATTTTATGACAGGTGGCGCCACCTACTTTCACATTCACACTGCAGACATCCAAGCTCATATCTCAGGAACCGTTTGACCAATCAGGAAAAATATTTTACACAAATGTAGCCCTTGGATAGCTTTATAACATATACAAAAATGGTGGTGCCACCTGCAGCCATTTTCGCACTGTGTCCATCTGTTTGTCTGCCTTTGGTTAAAATGACTCCTATCTCTGCAGTGGTTTGACCAAATTACCTGAAATTTGGCATGCGTATACATCTTGGATAGTTTCTCGTTCAAATAACAGGTGGCACCACCTACAATCATGTTTATGTGGCAGAGATCCATTCTGATATGTAACACATGTAACTCTATTTCCCCTTGCCACTCAATCCATGCCTCACTTCACCCATCCTTCTCTGATTTTAAAAAATTCTAGTTTTAATTAGTCATCATACCTAGCAATTTCCATGGGTATTCAGCTCTCTGTGGCTATATAAAGACGGTTATGCATGGATTATAAATAATTGGTATCTATACTCAACTTAATTCAAGAATTTGCCATCAGTGTCTTGACTCTGAAAAATTATAATACAGATGCATCTCACTGATGGCAATCAGTATGCATCTGTAATAGGTTTTCATGTATGCCTAATTTCTTTTTTTTTTTTATAAAATGTCATCGAAAAGCAATTTGTTTTGGGAAAATTTATTTCAAAGTTATTTCATTCAGTATGCATCTGTAATAGTTTTTCATATATTTCTAATTTTTGTTTGTTTGTAAAAAGTCAGCTGAAAAGCATTTTGTATTAGGAAAATTTATTTCAAAGTTATTACAAGTACGGACCACTTTTGTGTACAGATGGCAGCTCTTGGTTTTACTGTTTTGCCAGTGCCTGGATGTTGGGCACTCTGCCAGGATTGGAAGAGGCCTATGTGCTGACATCTGACTACTATAACAGCTTGGTAAGGTGTTTTCATGGTAAGTTCAATAAATTATTTTAAAGTCAATGCAAGTCTGTTTAATTCAGAGTTATTTCATGTAGGGACCTTGAAATTTGAAATTTCTAAAATTTGGTGTGTTAATCCATCTGGGAAAGTTTTCTTGTAAACCAGACATGTGGTGCCACCTACCTTTGCTTTTGTAAAATAAATAAATGCCCTTTTCTCAGGAGTGCATGATTGTGCACATCCATAGATCTTGGACCCTTCCCTCTTGTACTCAAGACTGGTTGCACCATCTTCCCTCTTGTACTCAAGACTGGTGGCACCATCTGCAATTGTTTTCCTGTGGTGTTCATCTGTACATGTGCTTTGGTGGAAATTGCTCATATCTCTTGAGTGGGTCAAGGTATTTGTCATTCACTATGCTTTGGCCTTTTGAAATCAGTTTTGCAAAGTCCAAACAGAAGGCCTCACTTGCACCTCTAGGGGGGTCTCCCAGAGCTGGCATAAAACATGGAATGGAACACAGAGGGGGAACAGGGGCCTAATTTATGGAACGGACCACGGATATAAAAAGTGTTATTACTTTTAAATAGATGAATGTTTCATGACAAAATTTATTGAAATAAACATATTTCAACATGTGCGATTTGTTAAAATATATCAACATATGCAATTTGTTAACATTTTATTTTAGCCCCTGTTCCACATTCCGACACTATTAAAACTTAACAATATTAAAACTGCATGTGACTGTATGTACATATATTTACACTTTTAGTTTGTTGTGTTGACTGGTGGATTTGTTGTTTTCAGAGAGCTTTGCAGCATTTCAAGAATGAGATTAGTCATGACACCCTGCCAGTATAAACAGCCTGGGATATATGGCCAGTAAAACAGGCAGCCTTCCACAGCCGGGGGGGCCATGCAAAAAGAACATCTGACAGCCTCCCTGCAAAGTAAGCTCCCATGTGCAGATACAGTATTTATTCTAATTTGATGACCACTTAAAAATTTATGTTCTTAAAGGGTTAGATAATGGAGGAAAAAAAGAAATTAATAAATGTTCCTGTTGGTTTTCTGGGGTCAAGAATTTAGAGGTACCTGCTTGGATAACCTTTCTTAAACATACCAAGCCAGTGCAACACTAGAGCGGTAATATGGAGTGAGTGACAATTGGAGGATTTAAATTTATTTTGTTCTGATAATTTTGAGCTCAGCTGACTGTAAGTCATCTGAGCTTTAGCAATCACTCTTTGTCCGTCGTCCGTTCGATTGTCTGTCCGTTAACAGGGCACAAATCGTAACCACTGGACCTGGAATCTTCTAACTTTACATCCAGAGAGGTCCATAAAAAATCTCCTTGGACACCTGAAATTAAGTCTCCTGGAATTAGGTCTCTGTTACCCAAAACCTCAGAGCTATGTGGCTCTGAAGTACCCCCCAGAAAAATGGAAAATTTTATACAAAAGCTCAAGTATCTGAACAACTAATGCATTGATCACCATGATTCTTTGCATAGATATTGATCATGGAGTGATTCATCAATTTCTGCAGGCTGGTGGTGCCACCTGTATTTTTAGCGAACCTGTGAGCTTATGCGATGGTGTGGCGTTGTCCTGCGTCCATTGTCCGTCGTCTGTACGTTAACCCATACTATCTTGAAAACGGCAAGAGGTAGCATCACAAAATTTTATGCAAAAAATTAGTCATCTAAAAAACTTTATCGGATTTTGCTTATTTTTTGGCTAACTGCATTTTCTTAGATTTTATAGGGAAAAAGCTAAAAATGCTTTAAAAATCCTCTCTGAAACTGTTCAGCCAAATTGTCCAATATTTCACAGAAATGATTCCTGGAATAATCTTTCTCAAGTTTGTTCGAATGGTTTAAGTTTGGTGATTTTTGGCCGAGTTACAGGAAGTTGAACTTAGTCATCTGTCCATAAAAGCATACTAAAATTACAATCTCAGAAACGGCTGGAGCTATCATCACCAAATTTTATGCCAATCTTGTTCACATGAGACATATCTGAAATTGAGGTATTGGTGGCGCCACCTGCATTGACCTTTTTTGTACGGGGGTCATCAGTGCCCCTATCATACTGACGGCTACAAAAAACTTCTTCTCTGAAACCATACGGCCAAATAGTTTAATATCGCACAGAAATGATCCTAGGGTAGTGCTTTGTGAAATTTGTTCAAATGGTCTAAGTTCATTGACTTTTGGCTGAGTTATGGGAAGCTTAACATAGCCATTTTGCTGTATTTTCCCATATGAGTTATAAACCTGTAAAATTTTTTTTGACTGATCCTACTGAGGCTAATTTGTTTAATATTTTACAAGAATAATCCCCTGAATAATTCTTATAATAATTGTCTTTTATGGTTCCAAAGAATGAATTTTGGCTGAATTATAAAGGTTCAATTGAGTCATTTTACCATATATGTTAGCTGTGTGAAGCAGATACACAGATACATCTAGATACATCTAGACTGGCACCAGTTTATCAGCATTTATTACATCATGCCTCTAGACATTTAGATTTCAGGTTATCTATGGTTAATATTGACAAGAATGTTTTTTAAAAGCTTTTAAAAAATGTTGATTTATGATTTTTAGATATTCCTCATGCCAGGCAATGTTTACAATCACAGCTATACAGCTCTCTGTGGGTATATAAAGACGGATGTACATGGGTTATAAATAATTGGTATCCAAGATTTTGCCATCAGTGAGATGTATCTGTATTACAATTTTGCATTCAATATGCATCTGTATTAATTTTTAGTGAACCTGTGAACTAATGCGATGGTGTGGCGGTGTTTGTCTTCTGTACATTTACCCATACTATTTTGAAAATGATTGGATCTAGCATCATGAAATTTAATGCAAAAAATTAGCCATCTGAAAAATTTCTTAAATTTTATAGAGAAAAAGCTAAAAAAAACTTTAAAAATCTTCTCCTCCAAAACACTCAAGCCAAATTGTTCAATATTTCACAGAAATGATCTTTTATACCATCTCCCTCAATTTTGTTCAGGAAGTTGAACTTAGTCATCTGTCCAAAAAAGCATACTAAAATGACAGTCTCAGAAACAGCCAGAGCTATCATCACCAAATTTTTTGCCAGTGTTGCCAACATGAGTCATATATGAAATTCAGGTATTGGTGGCGCCACCTGAATCGACCTATTTTTGTATGGGGGTCATTGGTCATCTGTACATTAATCCATAATTTCTCAGGAATAGCAGGAGCTACCATTCCCAGATTTTATGCAATAATCTGTCACATATCAAATTTTATTGGATTCAGCTTATTTTTTTGCTATCTGCATTTACTTAGATTTTATGAGGAAAAAGCTGACAATATTTTAAAAGTCGTCTTGTAGACGGTCCAGCCAAATTGTTAAATATTTTACATAAATGATCCCAGAGGCAAGCCCTCTCAAGTTTGATCAAATGGTTTGTATTTGATGAATTTTAGTGGAGTCACACAAATTTGAACAGTCATTTGGCCAAGTAAGCATACTGACATGGTACTCTCAGAAATGACAGAAGCTAGCATTACCAGGTATTGTGCAAATGTTGGTCACATGACTCATATTTGAAGTTGTAGAGTTAGTGGTGCCACCTACATTGACCTGTTTTTTATGGGCAAAAAACCTCATAATTTTAGCCTCTTTCAGCTTAATGATGAAACTGTCAAGTTGAATTGTTCAATTTTTCAAAAGAATTATCCTAGGACATGGTTCTTTCAATCATATCAGAATATACTGAGTTTGTTGATTTTTGCTTGAGTTGTGAAAAGCTTAAGTTGGTCTTATGGCCATTATTATGTCTTTTTCAAACTGAGGACTGCAATAGTGTTCTTCTACAAAATTATTATTTCAATTATATCTTCTGTAACATTGCACAAAAATGATTCTTAGGTGGCCTTTGTACAAGTTAACTAGAATGATTTTTGGCAGAACTATTGGACCTTTAACAATGAAAGTACTGCATCTTTTATTATTCTAGATATTTTGATAAAAAGTTTATGAATAAGTCAGCTTGAAAAAAGAAATTTTAACCAAAGTCTTTCAGTATGTGTAAACAGATATACCAACAGGCCAAGATTGAATCTGTATGTTTAAATAGGTTGAGAAACTGCCGACTGTTTCAGATTTGGGAACAGATCAAGAGTTCATTCAGTGCAGCCAGATATAGGTCAAGAGTTCAATCAGTGCAGCCAAGCACATGGCATGTGAACACCTCATGGGTGACATGTGAACACCTCATGGGCACCATGTGATCACTTCATGGGTGTCAAGCCCCTCAGGGCAGGGCCCCTGCATGAGCTTATGCAATGGTGTGGCTACTATTTCAGATTTGGCAACAGGCTAGAGGTCAGTCTGGATCTATTTATAGCTTTGGCAGACTGCCAACTGTATCAGATTAGGCAACAGGTCAAGAGTTCACTCAGTGCAGCCAGGTATGGGTCAGGAGTTTACTCAGTGCAGTAGCTGCATTCTATTTATAGCTTTGGCAGACTGCCAACTGGGTCAGATTATGCAACAGGTCAAGAGTTCACTCAGTGCAGCCAGGTACAGGTCAAAAGTTCACTCAGTCTGGCCAGGTGCAGGTCATGAGTTCACTCAGGGCAGTAGTCTGAGCAAGCAATTTGTCACAGTTCACTAGGGGCAACAGCCTTTCTCACCTAAGCCTGGTCAGCCCCATGCATCAGACTATAGGTGAGTTTGATGTATTGGCCTAATATTTTGACCTGTCTTTGTGTCTTTGATGGCTTCTCGCTCACAAGACAGGTGACGCCACCTACCATGACTATTGCACACGTTTTTCTCAGGAGGGGTTTGATATATCAGTCTGAAATTTGGTGTATGTATACATCTCTGATAGCTTCGTTGTATACAAGACTGGTGGTGCCTGCTACAATCTTTTTAGTGTTGTGTGCACCTGTGCCAGACTTTCAGAAGTGATGCTTGTGTAATTGTTTCTTATTCAAAATGTTTAGTACTTGCATAGTTCATATACATGAAAAGTAATGGTCCAGCATTGAAGCATTATACCTGGTGTATTTCCCAATGCACAGGTTCGCATTAGGCCTGTAGGCCTTGTTTTGATTTTTTACGCTTTTTTTCTCTATTTTTTAGACCTTAAAAAATGCAGTCATCTGTTAACATGGCACAAATCCTAACTACTGGACCTAGAATTTCCTATCTTGACATGAGGGGAGGCACATGAAAAGTCTCTTTGGAAACCTGGAATTAGGTCTCTGTTACCCAGGTTATTCAAGCTATGGGGCTCTGAATTACCCCCCCCCCCCCCAAGATTAATGGAAATTTGATACAAAAACTCAAATGTCTGAACAACTAATGCATTGATCACCATGATTCTGTGCATGGATATTGATCATGGAGTGTTTCATCAGTTTCTGCAGACTGGTGGTGTCACCTGTATTTTTTCGAAATTTTACAATTTCCATCTCTATTTTTGATACCTTAAAAGATTGGGTCATCTGATAACAGGGAACAAATCATAAAGACTGGACCTAGAATCTTCTATGGTAACATGCAGGGAGGCCCCCGTGAAAAGTCTCTTTGGAAACCTAAAATTATGTCTCTGTTACCCAAAACCTCAGAGCTATGTGGCTCTGAAGTATCCCCCAGAATAATGGAAAATTTGATGTAAAAGCTCAAGTATCTGAACAATTAATGCATTGATCACCATGATTATTTGCATGGATTTTGATCATGGAGTGTTTCATCAGCTTCTGCAGACTGGTGGCCCCACCTGTATTTTTTCAATTTTTTACGATTTTTTTTCTCTATTTTTGATAACTTAAAAGATGCTGTCAACTGATAACATGGCACAAATCATAATGACTGGACCTAGAATCTTCTTTCTTGATATGCAGGGAGGCCCATGAAAGTATCCTTGGAGACCTAAAATTAGGTCTCTGTTACCCAAAACCTCGGAGCTATGGGGCTCTGAAGTATCCCCCAGAATAATGAAAAATTTGATACAAAAGCTCAAGTATCTCAACAACTAATGCAATCGTCATCATGATTCTTTGCATGGATAATGGTCATGGAATGTATCATCAGTTTCTGCAGACTGGTGGCGCCACCTGTTTTTTTTTTTTTTTGGTGATTTTTTTCTCTGTTTTTGAGACTTTTCAAGATGCAGTCATCCTTTAACAGGGCACAAATCGTAACCATTGGTCCTAGATTCTTCTTTCTTGACATCCAGGGAGGTCCGTGAAAAGTCTTTTGGAAATGTGAAATTAGGTCTCTGTTACCCATATTCTCAAAGCTATGGGGCTTACAAGCACCCCCAGAATAATTGAAAATTTGATACCAAAACAGGGCACAAATTATAACCATTGGACCTAGAATCTTCTATTTTGACAACCAGGGAGGTCCAGAAAAAGTCTTGGAAACCTGAAATTAGGTCTCTGTTACCCATATTCTCAAAGCTATGGGGCTTACAAGCACCCCCAGAATAATTGAAAATTTGATACCAAAGCAGGGCACAAATCATAACCATTTGACCGTTATCTTCTTACTTGACATCCTGAGAGTTCCTCAAAAGTTCTCCTCAGAAACTTGAATTGAGGTCACTGTGACCTATATTATCTGAGTTACAGGCCATGTTTGAGTACCCCAGAAATGATGCAAAATACACAAAAATTGCCAGATTCCTCAGGAGCAGCTGGATAGATTGTCATCAAATTTGATGTGCTTATGGGTGTTGATGAACTTCAGCTAATATGCATGAACTATGATGCCACCTACATTGTCTTAATTTGTTGCTGTACAAGGACATATTGTCAACATGCCAGTCGGCTGAGCGTCATGACCCATGGGTCACTTGTATAGCATTATTACCAATAACTGACATGCTACCATACTCAGAAAAAAACTTGTTAAACTTAGTATACAATGTAATTTCAATCACTTTAGAAAATGACCACTACTTGAAGTGTGTGTATGATGGTCTGCCCGCATTCACTTCACATAAAAGACGGCCTGGCCAACATTTTCTCATTTGTTTCAAGGTTTCCTGCCAGATGGCAAGATGGGTCACCCATGATGGGTGCCTACAAGCTTATGTTACTGGCCATAAACTGCAAGTTATGAAACCGTACACAAAGTTCATGGATGTAATTCATCCATAGGTCATGATAAGAATGATAAAATCACTTGTACAGACTTTTTTTCATAATGCCTGCAGATATTTGCCTGATTTTAGTGTGTCTGCATATAATGACAGGTTACAGATTGAGTTCGCATTTAGTCCTGGTTGACCTTCTTTTGATGGTATGGCATCTTTTGAACTTAGAAAAATTCATGGAAAATTGAAATTTTCATGATAAATGCATTTGTATGGACTTTTTTTTACATTGCTTGCAGATATTTGCAAGATTTTTAGTGTGTGGGCAGATATTGACCTGTTACAGATTGAGTTCTTATTTCATCATGAGCTCATGTTTCATAATGTTTCAATAACATAGATAATACAATGAAAAATGCACTTGTACGGACTTTTTTTGCAATGGATGCAGATATTTGCCATGTGTATGCTGTGTGGGTAGATAATGACCAGTTACAGATCAAGTTTGCATTTTGTCCCAGTTGGCCTACTAATGAGGCATCACTGTTCCTGAATATATTGTGGAATTTCTTTTCATCATTATCATTGGTCTTCATTAACTGTACATTGTTATGTCATTTTGAGATGATGATAAAATTCTTGATCCTATAGTAATGTTACATTTATACCCCAGCTCTTTTATCAACAAATATTTCTCATTTGCTCCTGGCAGTTGCATTTATGTTGTTCCGCAAATCTTAGTTTCCTTTATTTTGAGACTGCAAAATTATATTTATTCTATCAGATTGCAAATGTGGTTTCATCTGTTTCCTGAAGCCTTGTTTTATTTATTAAAGCCCAGCTTGAATATAGTTTTACCCATGTCCGTCCTTCCGTCATTCCGAAATCAAACAGTTGTACGGACTTTTTTTCGCAATGCCTGCAGATATTGGCCTGATTTTTGGTTTGTGGGCAGATAATGATCAGTTACAGATCAATTTCCCGTTCCTTCCCGGTTGACCTACTTTTGACCCTTGTACAGCTCCTAAACTTAGAAAATTTCATGAAAAATAGAAATTGTCATGACAAATACACATGTACGGACTTTTTTTCGCAATGCCTGCAGATATTTGCCTGATTTTTGGTGTGTAGGCAGATAATAACCAGTTACAGATCAAGTTCACGTTTTGTCCCAGTTGACCTACTTTTGACCGTTTGACGGTGCTCTTACAGATAAAATTTCATGAAAAATAGAAATTTTCATGACAAATACACATGTACAGACTTTTTTTCGCAATGCCTGCAGATATTTGCCTGATTTTTGGTGTGTAGCCAGATAATGACCAGTTACAGATTGAGTTCACGTTTCGTTCCAGTTGACCTACTTTTGAACAAATACACATGTACGGACTTTTTTTTCGCAATGCCTGCAGATATTTGCCTGATTTTTTGTGTGTGGGCAGATAGTGACCAGTTACAGATCTAGTTCGAGTTTCGTCCTAGCTGACCCATTTTGACCGTTTTACGGCTCCTGAACATAGAAAATTTCATGAAAAATATAAATTTTCATGAGAAATACACATGTACAGACTTTTTTTTGCAATACCTGCAGATATTGGCCTGATTTTTGGTGTGTGGCCAGATAATGACCAGTTACAGATTGAGTTTGCGTTTCGTCCAGTTGACCTACTTTTGACTGTTTTATCGCTCCTCAACTTAGAAAATTTCATGACAAATAGAAATTGTCATGACAAATACACATGTACAGACTTTTTTTCGCAATGCCTGCAGATATTTGCCTGATAGTTTGCGTTTCGTCCCAGTTGACCTACTTTTGAACGTTTTAAGCCTCCTTAATTTTCATGAAAAATATGAACTTTCATGACAAATATACATGTACGGAATATTTTTGCAATGCCTGTAGACATTGGCCTGATTTTTGGTGTGTGGGCAGATATTGACCAGTTACAGATGGAGTTCGCATTTAGTCCCGGTTGACCTACTTTTGAACGTTTTACGCCTCCTTAATTTTGACCGTTTGACGGTGCTCTAACATAGAAATTTCATAAAAAAGTGCACATGTACTGACTTTTTTTCGCAGTGCCTGCAGATATGGGCCTGATTTTTGGTGTGTAGGCAGATAATGACCGGTTACAGATTGAGTTTGCATTTTGTCCCAGTTGACCTACTTTCTACTAAAATAGAAATTTTCATGACAAATACACATGTACGGACTTTTTTTCACAATGCCTGCAGATATTGGCCTGATTTTTGGTGTGTAGCCAGATAATGACCAGTTACAGATCCAGTTTGCGTTTCGTCCCAGTTGACCTACTTTTGACCGTTTGACGGTGCTCTAACAGATAAAATTTCATGAAAAATAGAAATTTTCATGACAAATACACATGTACAGACTTTTTTTCGCAATGCCTGCAGATATTTGCCTGATTTTTGGTGTGTGGGCAGATAATGACCAGTTACAGATTGAGTTTGCGTTTCGTTCCAGTTGACCTACTTTTGAACGTTTTAAGCTTCCTTAATTTTCATGAAAAATATGAACTTTCATGACAAATACACATGTACAGACTTTATTTGCAATGCATGTAGACATAGGCCCGATTTTTGGTGTGTGGGCAGATATTGACCAGTTACAGATCGAGTTCGCGTTTCGTCCTGGTTGACCTACTTTTGAACGTTATACGCCTCCTTAATTTTCATGAAAAATATGAACTGTCATGACAAAACACATGTACGGATTTTTTTTGCAATGCCTGCAGACATTGGCCTGATTTTTGGTGTGTGGGTAGATATTGACCAGTTTCAGATCAAGTTCGTGTTTCGTCCCAGTTGACCTAGTTTTGACCGTTTTACGGCTCCTGAACATAGAAAATTTCATGAAAAATATAAATTTTCATGACAAATACACATGTACAGACTTTTTTTCGCAATACCTGCAGATATTGGCCTGATTTTTGGTGTGTAGCCAGATAATGACCAGTTACAGATTGAGTTTGCGTTTCATGAAAAATATGAACTGTCATGACAAATACACATGTACAGATTTTTTTTGCAGTGCCTGCAGACATTGGCCTGATTTTTGGTGTGTGGGCAGATATTGACCATTTACAGATTGAGTTCGCGTTTTGTCCCAGCTAACCTAGTTTTGACCGTTTTACGGCTCCTGAACATAGAAAATTTCATGAAAAATATAAATTTTCATGACAAATACACATGTACAGACTTTTTTTTGCAATACCTGCAGATATTGGCCTGATTTTTTATGTGTAGCCAGATAATGACCAGATACAGATTGAGTTCACGTTTTGTCTCAGTTGCCCTACTTTTGACCGTTTGACGGTGCTCTAACATAAAAAACTAGTTTTGACCGTTTTACGGCTCCTGAACATAGAAAATTTCATGAAAAATATAAATTTTCATGACAAATACACATGTACAGACTTTTTTTTCGCAATACCTGCAGATATTGGCCTGATTTTTGGTGTGTGGCCAGATAATGACCAGTTACAGATCAAGTTCACGTTTTGTCCCAGTTGACCTTCTTTTGACCGTTTGACGGTGCTCTAACAGAGAAAATTTCGTGAAAAATAGAAATTGTCATGACAAATACACATGTACGGACTTTTTTTCACAATGCCTGCAGATATTGGCCTGATTTTTGGTGAGTAGGCAGATAATGACCAGTTATAGATCCAGTTTGCGTTTCGTCCCAGTTGACCTACTTTTGACTGTTTAAGGCTCCTAAACTAAAAATTTTTATGAAAAATAGAAATTTTCATGACAAATACACATGTACAGATTTTTTTTAGCAATGCCTGCAGATATTTGCCTGATTTTTTGTGTGTGGGCAGATAATGACCAGTTACAGATAGAGTTCGCGTTTCGTCCCAGTTGACCTACTTTTGACGTGTTACTGCTCCTAAACTTAGAAAATTTCATGAAAAATAGAGATTGTCATGACAAATACACATGTACAGACTTTTTTTCGCAATGCCTGCAGATATTGGCCTGATTTTTGGTGTGTAGGCAGAAAAATAGAAATTTTCATGACAAATACACGTGTATGGACTTTTTTTCACAATGCCTGCAGATATTTGCCTGATTTTTTGTGTAAGGGCAGATAATGACCAGTTACAGATCGAGTTTGCATTTTGTCCCGGTTGACCTTCTTTTGAACGTTTTACGCCTCCTTAATTTTCATGAAAAATATGAACTTTCATGAACTGATTTTTGGTTTGTGGGCAGATAATGATCAGTTACAGATGGAGTTCCCGTTCCTTCCCGGTTGACCTACTTTTGACCCTTTTACAGCTCCTAAACTTAGAAAATTTCATGAAAAATAGAAATTGTCATGACAAATACACATGTACGGACTTTTTTTCGCAATGCCTGCAGATATTTGCCTGATTTTTGGTGTGTAGGCAGATAATGACCAGTTACAGATCAAGTTCACGTTTTGTCCCAGTTGACCTACTTTTGACCGTTTGATGGTGCTCTAACAGATAAAATTTCATGAAAAATAGAAATTTTCATGACAAATACACATGTACAGACTTTTTTTCGCAATGCCTGCAGATATTTGCCTGATTTTTGGTGTGTGGGCAGATAATGACCAGTTACAGATTGAGTTTGCGTTTTGTCCCAGTTGACCTACTTTCTACTAAAATAGAAATTGTCATGACAAATACACATGTACGGACTTTTTTTCACAATGCCTGCAGATATTGGCCTGATTTTTGGTGTGTAGGCAGATAATGACCAGTTACAGATCCAGTTTGCGTTTCGTCCCAGTTGACCTACTTTTGGCTGTTTAAGGCTCCTAAACTAAAAAAATTTATGAAAAATAGAAATTTTCATGACAAATACACATGTACGGACTTTTTTTCGCAATGCCTGCAGATATTTGCCTGATTTTTTGTGTGTGGGCAGATAGTGACCAGTTACAGATCGAGTTCGAGTTTCATCCCAGCTGACCCATTTTGACCGTTTTACGGCTCCTGAACATAGAAAATTTCATGAAAAATATAAATTTTCATGAGAAATACACATGTACAGACTTTTTTTTGCAATACCTGCAGATATTGGCCTGATTTTTGGTGTGTGGCCAGATAATGACCAGTTACAGATCGAGTTTGTGTTTCGTCCCAGTTGACCTACTTTTGACTGTTTTATCGCTCCTCAACTTAGAAAATTTCATGACAAATAGAAATTGTCATGACAAATACACATGTACAGACTTTTTTTCGCAATGCCTGCAGATATTTGCCTGATAGTTTGCGTTTCGTCCCAGTTGACCTACTTTTGAACGTTTTAAGCTTCCTTAATTTTCATGAAAAATATGAACTTTCATGACAAATATACATGTACAGAATTTTTTTGCAATGCCTGTAGACATTGGCCTGATTTTTGGTGTGTGGGCAGATATTGACCAGTTACAGATGGAGTTCGCGTTTCGTCCCGGTTGACCTAATTTTGAACGTTTTACGCCTCCTTAATTTTGACCGTTTGACGGTGCTCTAACATAGAAATTTCATAAAAAAGTGCACATGTACTGAATTTTTTTCGCAGTGCCTGCAGATATGGGCCTGATTTTTGGTGTTTTGGCAGATAATTACCGGTTACAGATCGAGTTCTTGTTTTGTCCCAGTTGACCTTCTTTTGACCATTTGACTACTTCTGAACATAGAAAATTTCATGAAAAATAGAAATTTTCATAACAAATGCATATGTACGGACTTTTCTCCTCAATGCCTGCAAATACCACCCTGATTTTTTGTGTGGGCAGATAATAACAGTTACAGATTGAGTTCGCGTTTTGTCCTGATTGACGTACTTTTGATTGTGTTAAAGCTCCTAATCATAGAAAATTTTATGAAAGACAGAAATTTTTACGGAAATGCACATGTATAGATTTTTTTTCACAATGCCTGCAGATACTGGCCTGATTTTGGTGTGTTGCTTGATAATTACCCGTTACAGATCGAGTTTGCATTTTGCCCTTGTTGACCTACTTTTGACCATACGACACCCCCTGAAATTAAAAAAAATTTTCAAAATTTAACAAATGTTTCTAATTTGCCCCAGGCAGGGGCATTCGTGTCGTTCCGACACATCTAGTTTTACGGTCTTTTCAATGAAAAAAACTTTTATATATACTATATCATAACAGTCCAGTAAGAAGAATGGGACACTTTGAAATTGTTATGTATGCAAAAGTCAGCATGTGTCAGAATGTGTGGAAAAATGCCCTTATCCTCATTCAGGGGGATGTGCCGTGTATGTACTGGCATTTAGAGTGATATATATACAGACAGTTACAGACTTAGTATGCCAGCACATCTTTATTCAGTTAATGAGGAAAAAAAATGTGGAATTGCCACTAATTTAGCTCTATATTCAGTTTGTGAGGAAAAAAATGTGGAATTCCCTCTAATTTTGCTATTTTTTCAGTCTTTATTTCAAAGAAGTCTACTTTTTTTACCAGCACTCTCTTTTTTCAGTCATTGACCTTTGGCAGTCAGGACCTTTTGCGGGCCTGTATTATCCAAGTTCCTTCTTCATAGGCATGTACCTGCCCATGATGGTGTCGGCATAAATGTTTTCATGATTAAGATATCATGTCTTTGAAAGACTTAACAATGTCACAGGATTTTCCTGTAGGTCTGCAGGGATGCCTATCATTAGAAAAGGCACTTATTAGGTGTTCAAGAAAGAAGATCATGGCTCCTCTGAATTCTTCTCTGACTCTGAGGAAGAGTAATGAAGGCTT
The DNA here is from genome assembly GCA_026874595.1 of Sipunculus nudus. Lineage (NCBI taxonomy): Eukaryota > Metazoa > Annelida > Sipuncula > Golfingiida > Sipunculidae > Sipunculus > Sipunculus nudus. The sequence continues at coordinate 20,809,421 of CM049309.1, read as the reverse complement.
TGTTGGTTGGGGACAATGTATTGGCCAGTTGGGGACAATGTATCAAAACAATGGTATCTCGCTTACATTGTATCTAAGGCTGATGTGCCTGCCAGCCTTGAAGTCTTTGTTGAGGATGAAAGGGGACACAGTAGTGGTCAATTTTATGGTTCATAGGAGTACAATAAGCTGTCAACTGTAAATTTGAAAAAAAGGTGGATTCAGGAAGAACGTGCAGATCATATGAAATGCAGATGTCCTATAAGCATGCCCTCCCTTATCTTTGACTTGACTGACCTCCATAACTATGTTGAATGTGGACTGTGTCTGGTTTAATTTTGTGGATCATTCGTTCATCTGCAAATACAGAATGCAATAATTAATAGGCAGTGTTGCTTAATATATATTGGCTATTTGGTTTATAAACATGATTAAAGTTTTGTAAAAGTGTCTGTAAAAAAGGCTAGTAGTTTTTTTTTTAAGTTTATATTTTTTTTTAAGTTGATTTTTTTTTTGTTTTTGTCACCAACTTGTGACTCAGACCTCATACCTTGTGGTAGTGTTCATCCATGTGTACACATGGAGTGAAAATCCCAAGTCTTTCTCATCTGTGTGGGTTACCAGTATCCTATGAACATGACTCAAGTCATCAGCTATGGATGTCAATAGGCAGAGATCACTGGACATGAATTGTTTGTATAGTAGTATCATTGTTAAATTCACAGGATATTTTTGGATACAAAGAATTTGACCCCTGTGATTTGATGGATACAGGAGGTTGCTTACCAAATCCTTGATCCTAGTTCAGTGAATCAGTGAAACAATTGTAAAAGTTTTTAGTATATAAACATTTATTTTTTATAAGTATGTAAAACATTGATTGAATAGCAAATGTAAAAAACACATCTGAATATATACACAAATATCCATAGATTTTAACCAGGCACTGCACTGCTGGAACACACTTGCAAGACCCTTGTCAGTATTTTTATTTTTTTGTCGCAGACCTTCCTTCAGAATATGCCAGTCAGAGCTTGACTTCATTGTTAATAGTCATTGAGCTGACAATGGGGCCCTTCACAAGTAAAATCTGTCTTCTGTCTGTATTGAGAGGTATGTATGGATAAACTACCTGCCTGTGTTCACAATATTTAATTTGCTTCATTTTCTCTTGGAAAGTGTATTTATGGCCGAATTAATAAGCTTTCAGGACAATACTTTGATGACAATAATTGTTCAGAAACATGTTATTGTGCTTTAATAATGACTTCTGTGATTAAAAATATGTACTTTCAGGGCCAAGTTGAAGGCAGACTGAAAGGCAGAGAAGTTGCATCCCCAGAAAACCTGGAAAAGGCAACCCTAGAAGAATCCTATCTGGGAACAAAGGATCACATTTCATGAGAGAGAAAAGCCATCAAGCTTAATGAGAGAGTGAAGCCATCACGTTTACCTAATGAGAGAGTAAAGCCATCACGCTTAATGAGAGAGTGAAGCTATCACGCTTAATGAGAGAGTGAAGCCATCACGCTTAATGAGAGAGTGAAGCCATCACGTTTCATGACAGAGTAATGCCATCCTGTTTAATGAGAGAGTAAAGCCATCACATTTCATGAGAGAGTAAAGCCATCACATTTCATGAGAGAGTAAAGCCTTCATGTTTAATGAGAGAGTAAAGCCCTCACGTTTCATGAGAGAGTAAAGCCATCATGTTTAATGAGAGAGTAAAGCCATCACTTTTCATGAGAGAGTAAAGCCTTCATGTTTAATGAGAGAGTAAAGCCATCACGTTTCATGAGAGAGTAAAGCCATCATGTTTAATGAGAGAGTAAAGCCATCACTTTCATGAGAGAGTAAAGCCTTCATGTTTAATGAGAGAGTAAAGCCATCACGTTTCATGAGAGAGTAAAGCCATCACTTTTCATGAGAGAGTAAAGCCATCATGTTTAACGAGAGAGTAAAGCCATCATGTTTAATGAGAGAGTAAAGCCATCATGTTTAATGAGAGAGTAAAGCCATCATGTTTAATGAGAGAGTAAAGCCATCATGTTTAATGAGAGAGTAAAGCCATCATGTTTAATGAGAGAGTAAAGCCATCATGTTTAATGAGAGAGTAAAGCCATCATGTTTAATGAGAGAGTAAAGCCATCATGTTTAATGAGAGAGTAAAGCCATCATGTTTAATGAGAGAGTAAAGCCATCATGTTTAATGAGAGAGTAAAGCCATCATGTTTAATGAGAGAGTAAAGCCATCATGTTTAACGAGAGAGTAAAGCCATCATGTTTAACGAGAGAGTAAAGCCATCATGTTTCATATGAGAGTAAAGCCATCACATTTCATGAGAGAGTAAAGCCATCATGTTTCATATGAGAGTAAAGCCATCATGTTTAATGAGAGAGTGAAGCCATCACTTTCATGAGAGAGTAAAGCCGTCATGTTTCATGAGAGAGTAAAGCCAGCACAGCTAATTTCATACAGTTTAAACTCTGCTGCAAGTAACAAGTCTTGTGATCATAGTATCATCCATGGTGCAAGTAACAAGTCTTATGATCATAGTATCATCCACAGTATTTCTCTGGATTCATTTGCTTTACATATGAAGAGTCTACATCATTACAGGAATTGGAATTATGACACAAACACTTGTTGTACATACAATTTGTGGTGTTCCTCGGAAAAATATAACATTGTGATATAGCTTTGTTTTGAAAGCAGTAATTGAAGAGTATTGTAACAAATGGAGAACAAGTGACTGTCAGCAAGCAATTCTTAAGGAAAAGAACAATGTAGAAAAGTGAAATAAAAACAATATAGACAAAGCAGCTACATTGAATGCATCCATCCATAAATATACAATTTATATTGTATTACATTTGTATTAGAATTTTTTTTTGCTTAATTTGTACAATAAATGTTGAAAATTCTTTTACATCTTTTTCATCTCATTAGATAATGTAATGCAAGAATTGTATATTCTATCAGAAGATGTTGTGCTTGAAAGAATTGCAAAGATTTTGTGCTTGAAAGAATTGCAGAATTCTGTTGGTCCCAGTCTAAAAGGTTAACCTGTTTGTTACAGCTAGAAAATGTAAGCATTTTTATGCCCCTGCCACAAAGTGGCCGGGGCATATAGTTTTACCCATGTCCGTCATTCCGTCCTTCCGAAATCAACAGTTGTACGGACTTTTTTTCGCAATGCCTGCAGATTTTGGCTTGATTTTTGGTGTGTATGCAGATATAGACCAGTTACAGATTGATTTCACGTTTCGTCCCAGTTGACCTACTTTTGACCGTTTTACGGCTCCTAAACTTAGAAAATTTCATGAAAAATAGAAATTTCATTACAAATACACATGTACGGACTTTTTTACGCAATGCCTGCAGATATTGGCCTGATTTTTGGTGTGTAGGCAGATAATGACCAGTTACAGATCAAGTTCGTGTTTCTTCCCAGTGGACCTACTTTTGACTGTTTTACGGCTCCTAAACTTAGAAACTTTCATGAAAAATAGAAATTTTCATGACAAATACACATGTACAGACTTTTTTTCGCAATGCCTGCAGATATTGGCCTGATTTTTTGTGTGTGGGCAGATAATGACCAGTTACAGATCGAGTTCGCGTTTCTTCCCAGTTGACCTACTTTTAAACGTTTTAAGCCTCCTTAACTTAGAAAATTTCATGAAAAATAGAAATATTCATGACAGATACACATGTACGGACTTTTTTTCGCAATGCCTGCAGATATTGGCTTGATTTTTGGTGTGTGGGCAGATATAGACCAGTTACAGATCGAGTTCGTGTTTCGTCCCAGTTGACCTTCTTTTGACCGTTTTACGGCTCCTGAACATAGAAAATTTCATGAAAAATATGAAATTTCATGACAAACACACATGTACGGACTTTTTTTCGCAATGCCTGCAGATATTGGCCTGATTTTTGGTGTGTTGGCAGATATTGACCAGTTACAGATCTAGTTCGCGTTCTGTCTCAGTTGACCTACTTTTGACTATTTGACGGTGCTCTAACATAGAAAATTTCATAAAAAAGTGCACATGAATAGACTTTTTTTCACAGTGCCTGCAGATACGGGCCTGATTTTTGGTGTGTAGGCAGATATTGACCAGTTACAGAAGGAGTTCTTGTTTTGTCCCAGTTGACCTACTTTTGACCATTTGACTGCTCCTGAACATAGAAAGTTTCATGAAAAATAGAAATTTTCATAACAAATGCATATGTACTGACCTTTTTTCCTCAATGCCTGCAGATACCCCCCTGATTTTTTATGTGTGGCCAGATAATGACAGTTACAGATCAAATTCGCGTTTTGTCCCGGTTGACCTACTTTTCATTGTTTTACAGCTCCTTAACTTAGAAAACTTTATGGAAAATGCACATGTATGGACTTTTTTCACAATGTCTGCATATACTGGCATGATTTTTGGTGTGTTGCTTGATAATGACCCGTTACAGATCGAGTTTGCATTTTGCCCTTGTTGACCTACTTTTGACCATACGACACCTCCTGAACTTGAAAAATTTTTTTCAAAATTTTACATATGTTTCCAATTTGCCTCAGGCGGGGGCATTCGTGTCGTTCCGACACATCTAGTTAGCTCAGCTGACTGAAATCTTAACTGCTGGTTCTTGAATCTTCTAGCTTCAGATACAGGGAGGTCCATGAAAAATCTCCTTGGAAACCTAAAATAAGGGTCTCTGTTACCCAAAACCTCTGAGCTATGGGCTCCAAAGGACCCCCAAGGATAATGGAAAATTTGATACTATCAGTCTCCAAAGTACCCCCCCCCCCCCCCCCCCCAGAATAATGGAAAATTTGATACAAAAGCACAAGTATCTGAACAACTGTTGCATATATCACCATGATTTTTTGCAAGGATATTGATCTTGGAAAGTTTCATTAGTTTTGGCAGACTGGTGGTGCCACCTGGATTTTTAGCGTACCTGTAAGCTTGTGCGATCGTGTGGGTTCCTCCGTCATGCGTCGTGTGTCGTCTGTACGTTAACCATAGCTATCTCAAAAACGGCAGAAGCTAGCATCACCAATTTTTTTGCAAATAATCAGTCATCTGAAAAACTCGGATTTTGTTTATTTTTTTCTAACTGCATTTTCTTCTTCTCCAACTCTTAAGTCTGTTCAAATGGTTCCAGTTTTGAGATTGTTGGCCGAGTAACAGGTGGTTGAACTTAGTCATCTGTCCAAAAAAAGCACACTAAAATTAAAATCTCAGGAACGGCTGAGCTAAAATCACCAAATTTTGTACCAATGTTTGTCACATGTCATATCTGAAATTGAGGTATTAGTGGCACCTACTACATTGATGTGATTTTTACAAGCGAAAATGTAATTTGAAACTCTTCTAGCTTATACACTGATTTATGATGAAACTGTTCAGCTGATTGGTTTAAACTTTACAAGATTTATTCTATGGTAGGGTTCTGCCAGTTTTATAATAATAGATTGGGTAAATACAGTTTTAAAAAGGCATTGTAGCCAATTAAAAAAGGCTTTTTGTATTTGAAAACAAATTCGACTTCATACTGAGTTTCAGCAGCCAAGTCAAGAGGTCACTCAGTACAAACAGGTGGGGTCCAGACATCACCACGGCAACTGACCTGGCTCGGGGGGGGGGGGGGGGGGGGGGTGTCTAGACACAATGTTTGGATGCAGAATTCCCAGGTTATTGGAACTATATCTTTCAACTGTTTGAAAAAACTTGGTTTGCATTTTAAGCGAATCGGGTTTATCATCAGGACACATGTGAACTGCTGCAACCTAATTTTTGGTTGACCTCTGACCTTTCCTTGCTGTCCAGCGTCCATTTTTGCGTATGTTTCCACACATAAACCCACATATCTCGTGAACCGTTTGACTGATCAGGCTAAAAAATTTGCATAAATGTAGCCCTTTGATAGCTTTATAACATACACTAAAAATGGTGGCGCCACCTGCAACCATATTTGCACAGCGTCCATCTGTTCATCTGCCTTCGGATAATATTATTCATATCTCAGCAGTGGTTTGACTTATCCACCTGAAATTTTGCAGGTTTATACATCCTGGACAGCTTTCTCGAAATTATTACAGGTGGCGCCACCTACATTCACATTTACTCTGCAGACATCCAATCTCATATCTCGGGAACCGTTTGACTGATTGGGCCAAACTTTTGCATGTGTATAGATCCTACATAGCTCTTCATCATAGGCAAAACTGGTGGCGCCACCTGCAACCACTTATGCACAGCGTCCATCTGTTGATCTGCCTTTGGATAAAATCACTCATATCTCAGGAGTGGTTTGACTTATCCACCTGAAATTTTGCAGGTTTATACATCCTGGACAGCTTTCTCGATTTATAACAGGTGGCGCCACCTACATTCACGTTTACTCTGCAGACATCCAAGCTCATATCTCGGGAACCGTTTGACTGATTTGGCCAAAATTCTGCATGTATATCGATCTCACATAGCTCTGCATCATAAGCAAAACTAGTGGCGCCACCTGCAACCATTTATGCACAGCATCCATCTGTTCATCTGCTTTGGGATAAAGTCACTCATAACTCAGAAGTGGTTTAGGCAAAACTGTTGGCGCCACCTTCAACCAATATGCACAGCGTCCATCTGTTCATCTGCCTTGGGATAAAATAACTCATATTTCGGCAGTGGTTTGACTTATCCACCCGAAATTCTGCAGGTTTATACATCCTGGACAGATTACTCGATTTTATGACAGGTGGCGCCACCTACATTCACGTTTACTCTGCAGACATCCAAGCTCATATCTCGGGAACTGTTTTACCGATTGGGCCAAAATTTTGCATGTCTATAAATCTCACTTAGCTCTTCATCATAGGCAAAACTGGTGGCGGCACCTGCAACCAATTATGCACAGTGTCGATTTGTTCATCTGCCTTGGGATAATATCACTCATATTTCAGCAGTGGTTTGACTTATCCAGCTGAGATTTTGCAGGTTTGTTTATCCTGGACAATTTTCTGGATTTTATGACAGGTGGCGCTACCTACATTCACGTTTACGCTGCAGACATCCATGCTAATATGCAACACACCTCACTCTATTCCCCTTGCCACTTAATCCATGCCTCACTTCACCCGTCCCACTCTCATTTCTGCGGATACACTTAGTAGCTTGTCGACTACTCATATTCTAGTTTTAAAATGTCCTAGTCTGAAACCTGCAAGTCCGAAACGTCCATTTAGCTGAAATCATAATGACTAAGGTAGATATGCAGGACGTAAGAGGATCAATATTAAATTTTTAAAATACACCTCCATTCATACTCCCAAACTTTGCACAGGTTCGCATTAGGCCTGTAGGCCTTGTTTAAAAAAGTTTACACATTCTTTCTCTATTTTTGGGACCTAAAAAGATCATGCGGTCTTCTGTTAACATGGCACAAATCCCTGAATCTAGAATTGTCTCACCTGACATCCAAGGAGATCCATGAAAAGTCTCATGAGAAACCTGAAATTAGGGCTGTGTTACACATATCCTCCAAGCTATGGGGCTCAGAAGTACCACCAGAACGATTGAAAATTTAATTAAAATGCTCCAGTGAATTCCTTCACGAACAGACTAATAAATGGGAGAAAAATCATAGAAGTGGAATCTCAGTCATTCTGTAACAAAATATATAACAATATAGCATAATTGCTGGCACAGGATGAGGAAACAAGACTTGCAAACGATCTTAATACCCGACAAGGGTATCAATTGATCGTTGCTATAGGTAAATACACCAGCATGCAGAGCTTAGAAATCAATGTTACACAGTGGTTCAGCCCACACTGCCATTAAAACAACTTTCTGGCGATCTTTGATAGTACCTTCTGCAGCTATTTCAAGGAAAATATTAACATTTGTTTTGCTGTCAGCAATAACTGCACCTGTTGCCTGTCTAAAAGATTCAGAAACTTCCCTGTCGCCGGCGAATTCATTCAGAAAGTTTTTTTCAAGTATCATCTGAGATCATAAGTGCTCACCAACTAAGAAGTTTAAACTCATCCTCTTCCGACGGCTCTCTTGAAAAAAAATACCTTGAACCATTTCTTCCAGCCTTAAAACGGGTCTTTGTATGAACTTTCAAGGTATAGTTTTGGAAAAAAAATCAATTCAATCTCCATAATTCAGCCAAAAATCATTTATGTGGAACCATTAAAGTCAATTTTTATAAGAATTATTCTGGGGATTATTATTCTTGTAAAATATTAAACAAATTGGCCTCAGTCTTGTTAGTCCAAAAAAATGTCTGCAGGTTTATAACTCATACATATATGAAAATATATCAAACTGACTAAGTTCAACTTCCCGTAACTCAGCAAAAATCACTGAGCCAAACCCATTCGAACAAAATTGAATTATAAACATCTGAGGATCATTGATGTGTGAGATTAAAGAATTTGGCCCAGTGGTTTAGAGAAGAAGCCACTGAGCTGGTATGGCATATGACTAAATTCAGCTTCCCATTATTCGGTGAAAAGTCACAGAACAGAGACAGATTTAAACAAACTTCAGAAAGAACCACCCTAGGATCGTTTCTGTGCGATATTTAAGAGTTTGGCCAAATGGGTTCAGGGAACAAGTTTTTTTGTAGCCCTCAGTACGATACAGGCACTGATGACCCCCATACAAAAAGGCGGAAGCAGGTAGCACTACTAATATACCTCGATTTCAGATAGGACTCAGGAGAACAACATTGGCATAAAATTTGGTGATGAGAGCTCCAGCCGTTTCTTAGATTGTAATTTTGTATGGTTTTTTTTACAGATGACTTGGTTCAATTTCCTGTAAATCGACCAAAAATCACTTAAATGGAACCATTTAAAAAACTTGAGAGAGATTTTTTCTGGGATTATTTTTGTGAAATATTGGACAATTTGGCTGGAGACAAACTTGGTTTCGGAGAAGAAGATTTTAAAAAGTTTTTTTTAGCTTTTTCCCCATTAAAATCTATGTAACCCCCCCCCCCCCCCAAAAGTAAAAACAATAATAAGCTCAGTCCAATAAAGCTTGACTTGTGTTTGATTCTGAAAACATGCAGTTTGGAGCTTCTAGCTCCGACCTTTTCTGAGATAGCATGGATTAACGTACCGACGACGGTGGACGGACGACGCTGTGCCATCGCCTAAGCTCGCAGGTTCGCTAACGAGTGACACCTTCACTCAAAATTCATTTACTAATATGTGCATATTCAGCAAAACCAACTGCAAAAATGTCAATAAAAATTTACATATTTTCATTATTGCAATTAAAAATTAAATTGTTTAAAAAGTATTTTAAGTAAAAAGCGAAATCCAGTTTTGAAGACTATGTGAAAGAAATTGACATAACAAACATTCTTAACGTACGGTGAGCGAGATACATTTCATCCATTTGAAAAGAATGAAATGGCAAAAGTAGGCATATATTTGAAATTTTAAATATTTTGAATAATTGTATCCGCCAAAAACAGAGTTTTGCGGATACTATGTTTTCAGCTGGCCGCCGCCGCCGCCGCCACGGCGTAGGTGTCCGGAGAACTCCTCTGTAACCGCTGGGCGGAATTTTCCCAAACCCGGGATTATGTTCGGGTCACATGTGAACTGCTGCGCCCCGATTTTGTTTTGACCTCTGACCTTTCCTCTGCGCTCTGCGTCCGTTTGTGCGTCTGTTTCCACACATAAACCCACATATCTCGGGAACCGTTAGACCGATCAGGAAAATTTTTTTGCACAAATGTAGCCCTCTGAGAGCTTTATAACATACACCAAAAATGGTGGCGCCACCTGCAACCATGTTTGCACAGTGTCCATCTGTTCGCCTGCCTTGGGTTAAAATCACTCATATCTCTGCAGTGACTTGACTAATTCACCTGAAATTCGGCATGCGTAAACATCCTGGATAGCTTTTCTGATTTTATGACAGGTGGCGCCACCTACATTCACGTTTACGCTGCAGACATCCAAGCTCATATCTCGGGAACCGTTTGACCGATCAGGAAAATTCTTTTGCACAAATGTAGCCCTTGGAGAGCTTTATAACATACACCAAAAATGGTGGCGCCACCTGCAACCATGTTTGCACAGTGTCCATCTGTTTGTCTGCCTTGGGTTAAAATCACTCATATCTCTGCAGTGACTTGACAAATTCACCTGAAATTTGGCATGCATATACATCCTGGATAGCTTTTCTGATTTTATGACAGGTGGCGCCACCTACATTCACGTTTACGCTGCAGACATCCAAGCTCATATCTCGGGAACCATTTGACCGATCAGGAAAATTCTTTTGCACAAATGTAGCCCTTGGAGAGCTTTATAACATACACAAAAAATGGTGGCGCTACCTGCAACCATGTTTGCACAGTGTCCATCTGTTTGTCTGCCTTGGGTTAAAATCACTCATATCTCCGCAGTGACTTGACTAATTCAACTGAAATTTGGCATGCGTATACATCCTGGATAGCTTTTCTGATTTTATGACAGGTGGCGCCACCTACGTTCACGTTTACGCTACAGACATCCAAGCTCATATCTCAGGAACCGTTTGACCGATCAGGAAAATTTTTTTGCACTAATGTAGCCCTTGGAGAGTTTTTTTAACATACACAAAAAAAATGGTGGCGCCACCTGCAACCATGTTTGCACAGTGTCCATCTGTTGGTCTGCCTTGGGTTTAAATCACTCATATCTCTGCAGTGGTTTGACTAATTCACCTGAAATTCGGCATGCTTATACATCCTGGATAGCTTTTCTGATTTTATGACAGGTGGCGCCACCTACAATCAAGTTTACGCTGCAGACATCCAAGCTCATATCTAGGTAACCGTTTGACCAATTGGGCCAAAATTTTGCATGTGTATAAATCTCATATAGCTCTTTATCATAAGCAAAACTGGTGGCGCCACCTGCAGCCATGTTTGCACAGCTCCCGTCTGTTTGTCTGCCATGGGATAAAATCACTCATATCTCGGCAGTGGTTTGACATATCTGCCTAAAATTTTGCAAGTTTATACATCCCCGACAGCTCTCTTGATTTTATGACAGGTGGCGCCACCTGCATTCTAGTTTATGCAGCAGATATCCAAGCTCATATCTTGGGAACCGTTTGACCGATTGGGCCAAAGTTTTGCATGTGTATAGTTCTCACAAAGCTCTTTATCATACGCTAGCTGGTGGCGCCACCTGCAACCCTTTTATGCACAGTGTCCATCTGTTTGTCTGCCAAGGGCAAAAATCACTCATATACAATATAGTGGTTTGACTTATCTGCCTTTAAATTTTGCATATGTATACAACTTGGACGGCTTTCTGGATTTTTTGGTAGGTAGCGCAACCTACATACACAATTTGGCTGCAGACATCCATGCTAATATGCAACACTTCACCCGTTCCACTCTGATTTAGGCGGATACAAGTAGGCGCTTGTCGACTACCCGTATTCTAGTTATATTATGTTAAAATCCTACATTTATTATAAGAATTTATTATTATTACATAATAAATAAAGTTACAGTGGATATAGCACACTAGAATTATATTCAATTCATGATCCTCCTCGTTTAACAGAAAATATCAAGGAATTATAAAATATCCGCATAATTTTAAATTAAAGAATTTTAATTATAAAGTTCAAAATATACAGCTAAACATATACATCTAATGTTTTTCGCAGATAACAAATATGTAAAAAACGAGAAACCTCCAATATGACCATAGTTTCATATTTATAAATATTTAAAAAAATCTAAACTAAAATATATCTAAACTAATTTATTATCACAAAAAAACTCACGCTCTTTATTATTTTTAGCTCAGCTGACTATAAGTCATCTGAGCTATAGTCGTGGTCCATTGTCCGTCGTCCGTCTGTCTGTCCGTCCGTAGATGTGGCACGTTTTGAAACCGTAAGACCTAGGAATCCAAAATTCTCCATAATGTTAGATGTCCCCAAGATCTCCTACCAAGCCGAAAACTGGGTCTTTGTGACTTCGTTCCTTGGAGAAATTAAGGAAAACCCTCAATTTTTTATTAAAATCCTATTTTCACACTTCAGGACTGCCTAATATCAAAACCACTCATCTGTTTTTCCTCATATTTACCATAAATATTTCTCTATATAGTTCCTATGTACATGCCAGAAACTAAGTCTGTAAAGTATAAATTCTTTAAGTTATGGGCCCAAACATAATGGACTTTGTAAAAATTCAGGAAAAATAATAACTCATTTAACATGAAAAATTTTGAAACTAGAGTCTATTTTCTCAAGTATATAACTATGTTTAATAAAGATTCAATTGTTTACCTAAAATTAGATCTTAATTTTGTAAATTTTTTAAGTTATTAGCATAAAAAAAATCAGTACCTTAAATTTTGCCCAACTTTGACCATGGCACTTTTTTTCCTGTAAGCACCATTGATTTAATTTTCACAGCATGTAAACAAAAATATTTAGTTTGTCTAAATCTGAAATTTGAAAATTAAAGCTTGAAAATTAAGCTAGTTATTGAATTTTTTTTCTGTAGTCACTTGCTTTGATTACAGATGCAGGGTCCCACTCCAAGTCACTGGAAGTCAGCTATGCCAGGGTTTCTGATTTGTTACAGTCACTGGGGGAGATCCCCTGGTGTGACAGGTGTACAGTTATTCTCATATCACCACCCCAATCACCCCCCCCCCCCCAACACCCCGCAAACCCAACCCACCAAGTGTTATGCAATAATTGTTATTGTTTTCACTGTATCTCCTTAATTGTAATGCTGTTTCCACTCCGATATGCAAAAACTTTCCTTGAAAAAATAATTCAAGGTGTAATCCAGAAGATGCAATGTTGTGTAATGTAGCATTTTTAAAGAAATCAATTTTCTTTTAAATGATTTTAACAAATATAAATGAACCCATCAGTATGCTTAAATTATTATAAAATATGAAGCACATTTTGGATAAATAAAGACACAATTAAAAATTGTGAAATCTGAATCAAGTATTATTTTTAGATATTTATTGTTTTGCAGATTTAAAAGATATATTTTTGTGGTAAAAAAAAAATAAACATTTGTATGCAGAATGTGGTGTTATCTGACAAGATTGAGATTTATGATGATGCAATTGAGAATTATGAATCAACTTTTATATTCAGATATATATGTTAAATTGGAAATGTATAGAAATATAAACTTAAATTAGAAAATAATTGATGTGATAAAAAAATCAGGATTTAATACAAACATTTGTTCATTATTTTCCTGCCTCAGCAGAATTTGAGATCAGGCTTTGTTTGCCCTGTTTTATGTTGTTAATTAGCTATATTTCAACTGTATAAATTTCATTTAAAAAATACATATATATTTAATAATATATATAATACAAAAAAATAGATGCAATTGAACAAATGTGTAAACTACTGAAATGTCAACAGTTAATCGAAAAACCAACTAATGATCATGGTAATAGTACAGATCATTTGTTCACAAACTGCTCACATGCTTTAGTTTCAACATTAGGAAACACATGGTCAGGTCACAAAATATTTTTTGCAACAATTTCTTGCTCATCAGTACAAACCAATCATATAAAGCAACCATGGCCTTTATTACCTCTTCCTCTTACACTCTATCTCCATTAGATATTATTTTAGATTTTACCTTCAAGGTTAACGTCAGCTGAGCACAGTGACCCATAGGTCCCTTGTTTATTTTATTTTAAATTAAAAAAATAAAACTGCCTCAGTCTATCGAAATATAGATCCTAGACCACCATTTTGTGAAAAACAAAATCGTAATAATATGCAATGTAACACCTATAGTCAAAATCATTGTCTGTCTTTCTGACTAAACGATACAGGAACAATTTGTCTTGCATTACCCAGATATGCCTATAAGACAGCATTTCCGTAAAAACAAATTTTCCTAAGGTTCGAGAGAGTCATATGTCGCTGCTTTCCACAAAGTGTGAAGGAAGTCTGATAAAACCTCGGGTTGTCCACAGTGACTTGACCTTTAGAGCAAAGGTCAAGATCAGAGCTCCATGAAAGAATGATTTAACTATAGGAACATGATATAATGTTGATAGCTGGCGGTTTGCTGTTTATACACGACTCAGTGGGCTGGTAAACTCGTACATGAGTCGTGACACAACGCATAGGGGAGAACGCACTGCAACGGCCATCAATCCTATTGCGTAAATACCGTGGAAAACAGGTAGCAGGTGATCTTAACATTAGGCGAAGAGGGGGAAATTAACACAAAAGAATAAATGAGCTCACAAACCAAAGCGTAATCCATCTCTATGATAACAGGTGTGTGGCATACAGGTTGGCTGTCCAGTAACCGTGCGGAAGAGCTTGTGTTCATATATATATATATATATATATATATATATATATATATATATAAGATGTAAAGGTGCTCTGACGCTGGTCGGAGACTCCCTATTGTAAGAGGGCCGAGATGGCGCTAGATGGTGTTGTGCCCGAGATATAAGCTTTTCAAAAGTGCTGACGCAGGTGCAGCCGCTCACTCGGTGGGGCGTTCAGATATTAATGATAGACTGTAACTGGCACGCGCTATAGTTCAGACACGCTCCATTTCAAAACAACCCATAAAGCATTCTTGAAATTTACATATGGACTTCTTTGGATTTTGGGGACAACAGAGGATCACTTTCATTAAAATAACATATTCAATGTTAAAAATCGAAACATGATCCCATTTTAAATAAGGCAAAAACAGAATAATGGATTACAGGTAACCACAACAGTTGCGTTCAAATGATAAAATAAAGATCCGAGGTCGAGCTACAGGTCAACAACAAATCACTCTTATTGGCTCTCCTGACGATTATTGAATTGTTCCAGGTTTGGCCGTGTCTTCAATTGGACCAATGAGGTTTTAACTATGTTATATTGTCGCTAAGTGGAGTTCGCTTTAAGAGGTCATAAATAAATCTTTTTTTTAAATACTTTTAGAATCTGTACCCACTTTGACAGTAGTGGCCAATTTAAAACCCAACAATTATTTATCTCTGAATCTATACAAAGCTAATACTTGAATTTATATATATATATATATATATATATATATATATATATATATATATATATATATGCTCCTGCTCTCCTAGTGTAACGGGATCGTTTCCAATACTTTTCTAATCAAGCGTTTGTTAATCAAGCGTATGTAGCATTTAGTCATTCTACAGAAAACGACTATAATATAAATAACCAAATATCTAATTTTTATTAAATCATTTCTAGCCCTGGGACTTTTCACACTTGATGCATCATATAATAGACACAATACGTATAATTTTCTTTATAACATCCTCATAAAGATTTTACTTTAATTGCGATTAAAATGCATGTCCCATTTTGTTAACATCCGTGGGGGGGGGGGGGGGGCTATATGTGATTCCGTCACCATACCCAAGATGAAGAGCAGCGTCACAGAATGACTCATTATAGGCCTAGGTATGTACTTGTAGGCCTATTTTATTTTCAGAAGAAATTTCCAAATTTTTTTTATTGTGTAAAGATGTTAATCGCTTTTCAACACCATAGCCATATTATGTATATATTTTTCAAAATGTATAATATGTATAATTTATATATATAATTTTTATATAAGAAAAAAACTAAATAAAATTATAAATATGTAACAATTATACATAACAATATTACATATTTATAATTTTACTTATAATAATGCTAATTTTATACCGTTATTTTAAAATATATATAAGTAACAAATGTAACAATTTTTTTCAGTAAGATTGTTTAGATCAATAGTCCCGGCATTCCCACATATAAATATTGCCCGACTGGAAGAGGTCGTTTTTGACTAGAAACGACATCTGGCGGAAGAGTGTGAGTTTCTCCAATAGACACCAGGTGCCACTTCCGCAAAGCAGGCACATGGTGATCACGTGGAGAGAGCCTGCGCGTCTGCTCGGCGTCTTGTAGAAAGAACACGTGGAGAGAGCTTGCGCGTCTGCTCGGCGTCTTGTTGAGGGAGCACGTGTTGCAGTGAAGAGTCGAAAGGCCCGGCCACTAGACGGAAGATACCTCAAAAATAAGCCCAGTCTGACTTGAACAACATGATGAAAGATCAAGGTAATGCCTTGTTGCAGAATCCACAACTGTGATAAGATGGAGAGGAGCAGAGCGAATCGGAATAAAGCGTCTTGGGACGAGACAAGGTAATGCCATGCACTAATGGCCAAGGTGATGACACTCACTTGATCTCTGCTCAACTTGCCACAAAGTTCAGTTTTAAATACTGCTGTTCGCTGGGCATACTTTGTGAAATTGTGTCCAGTGTTTCTTATTTCTCTGACTGAACCAGAATGTTTTTCATGGATAATGAAAAAAATGTAACCAATTTAACGGATTATGAAAGAAAACGCTTATTAAACAGTTGGTACAAAATTTAAAATGGAAGGATATAAACTGGAAGATGCCGAACAGTCAAACGCACCCTGGACGTTGATTTTTGTTTTAAATTTAATTAGTTAATAGTTATAATATAACAGGTTTTGTTTAAATTTGAGGCACAGAACTTACATACAGGTGGTGTTTAAAACGAAGCACAGAGCTCTTTTTATTATAGAGTAGGGGGCCTAATCAAGATTTAATTATTGAGAATGAGATATAGTTTAGGCCTATACTTTATTTACAGGCAAATTAAATACAATGGGGCTAGGAACCTGTTTAATAACGTATTTTTTTTCATTTACCGGTATATATCATATTCTTTTTATAAATTGTTATAAAAGATGACTGTTTATGACTGTGTCACTACCTTTTCACATAATCCGTGTTCAGCAAGTGACGCCATAAGCCCATAACATAAAAAAAGTTCAGTGGCGGATCAAGAATTTGAGAACATAAGATAAGATAACATTTATTAGCCTTCAGTTCCAGGAATTTGTTGTTGACTTGCAATTCATTAATAAAAAATGAATAAGTAAATAGATAGATAAATACATAAAAATAATACATAAAAATACATAAAAATCACACATAACATATTGACTATGCATGTAAAATTAAGCATGTAAAAATGATAAAACAGATAATTCTGCAGGTAAAACACATAATTCAAAACATTAAATTTCTAAGAGGGTTGTGAGTTAAAAAGTTTAATACTGTGTGGTACGAGAGATTTTTTAAAACAGGGGGCGGTAATAAGCCTACTTGGTTAGCGGTTGATGCAATGGCATGCATGATTTCTATGTTAATCAAATCTAGAGCCATCCTTTTTTGTTTTGTGCAAGTTTCCCCTCTCATATTAAGAAAATATTTAAATATGCAATGTAAAGATGACATTTTGAGGCACATTTAACATAAAAATGTTGACGATTCTGTACTTTTTAACTACGGTACTATTCTCTGAAAGGACTTCGTATTAGGCCTACTTCAAACTTTACGTCAGCTTTAGTCAGACTTTTTGGGGTGGCTATAATTATTAAATTTCTACTAACATGTAACATGTTGATGTCTGTTGGCCAATGGTGAAAATGCGCTTCTACTTTTATTTAAAAAAAAGTCTTAAATGTAGTCCTAGTGGTCAAATAATTTATATATAAAAGTCACATGAAAAACTTTGCATTTTACCGGCTTCTGCAATGCACCGGACTCAACAGAGCACATGTACATGCAGGTCTAACTGCATTAAATGCGGCGATTCAGGATCCTGCATACCGCCGCATAAAAAGCTTCAGAGTAGGCCTAAACTGAAGAACTTAAAACCCTTGTCGGGGAAAAAATCGTGTAAAATCAAATACTGTATTTATGACAAGGAAACTTCAAGTAATCTAAGGAAGATATATATATAGTACTTTATTCGAATGTCCAAGAAATTCAGCTTAATATGATTTTGTATGTAAACAACTCACTTTTAAAACTTAGTAGGCCAACCTTGGCGCTTGAAACTGTCTCAGAAACTGAAACAAAGAACTGCGTGACCTATGCTCGCTGAGCCAAGACGGCCCGTTACCACTGGTTACACAGGCGGCCTCCGGCCGTGTCTGGGGGAAAACCTCGTTCCCCGCCTATCTCCGTTTATTAGGACAATATATATTCTTCTAATCAACATTCAACGTGGACAAACACTGTCTAGGTGGTATGTTATATGCGCATTTGATAAGAATTTCTTTATTTCATAACGCATACGACATTTTCAGACGAAATATTAGAATTTAATTGTCATGTGGAATGTCTCTAGACAGTTTCCTCAAATCATCTTCTAGGGCTCTCGCACGGGAGCTAGGGCTAATGCACGTCATGAGATCGAATATCAACCGAACAACCGTTGTTTTATTTTTTAAGGTTGACCAAAACCAAAGATGGGCTCTGCTGGCAAACGGGGAAGGCCATGCTTCCATCACAGGCTAATGCGTTTTTTTTTTGTTTTTTTTTTTGGGGGGGGGGGGGGGGGGGGGAGGGGGGGTCCTCGGTGTTATGACCAAGCAGAGTGTGTAATAATATTAATAACTCCCTCCATTAGTAAAGAAACATTTGGATGAAAGTTATAAACTGTGGATAAATAAATTGTTGGGGATCGAGGGAAAAGATATCTGAACAAAAGAAAGAAAAATAATTACCAATATAACAGGCAAAGAAATAGATAAAATGAGAGATGTATAAATATATAGCAAAACGGGTGTCGCGCGCCGCGAGCGCCCCCCTGTGGATGCGCCAGTGAAGTTAAAACTGCATTCAAGAAGGGCCACGTCTGAAAATGGTAGGAATGAAACCTTGATTTAACAATGTATAGTCTAATATTATAACAAAGTTTATACGGAACTAACATTAAATAGCGAATTAACATCAAATATAGTTATTCGGAAAATAATGGAAATAAAAACGTCTGACGGTGACCAGTTATTGAGTTGAAAACTTCATGAACTTACAAGAGTGAGAGTACCCTGGTATCAGGACATTCTTGCCGCGAGAGCCGAAAATGCTTTCCTGCCCCTATATGTGGGGCCGTGCGCAAAAGAGAACTGGTGGCAGCCTGTGAAAAAAACGCAGTTTTCTCTCTTCAAATTAGCTCAGGGTTGTTCACAGTGCTAAGAAAGGAAAAAGATATCGATGATTTGTGATTGTCTCTGATTCCAGGAAAGAAATGTGGAGAACTGAGGCTTCTGGAAACTTTAAAAGGTTGGTGCTAACGTTGATTTACAATTACATGGATTATCGTTCACACATCATCGAGATCAAATTACTTGAAAAAAATAGGCTGATGCTAAGATATGGCGATGCCAGTTATGGCTTGTAAATTTTTTAAGTCAAATTTCTTAAAAAAGATGACTTTACCCAATATTCCACATAAATATATTTACTTTGGCTTTCAAGTTTAGACCCTCAGCTCAGTGGGTCTATTAAAATGTTCAAAATGTCTTCAAATGCTTTTCTATTAAAATGTTCAAAATGTCTCCAAATGCTTTCCCAAACTAGATACCCCCTCCCCTGGGGCAGCTTGACACCCAAAATGTCTGTATTTAAATAACTGGAGAAGTTGAGGCCACTAGGCCAAAAAAAAAGGTTTGGTTCCCAGGCACCTTTTAAAATCCAGTGCTGGCGGCGCGGGCGATTTTTTGTTATACCTTTTTTTTGTTTACATGTTACGATAGAAATGTCATATGATGGAAAAGCATGATATATTCTGGAATATTTTTGCTTAACAGGTATAAGCAGTAAAAAAAAAGGAAATCTTTTCAAAATTGTATTGTGATGCAGGGGGTTAAAATTTGTGGTATCTGAGAACCATACCTATACTTTTTTTTGGCCCTATCAGTGTATTTTTTTAAGGCCAAGTGTCATGTTGTCATGGCAACCCCCTAACAATTGGCAACATTCAATTTTTAATTGGCTCAATCACTTGTATCTGCCAATTCATCAACGGCTGGTACTGTGAGGTCTATAGGTTTAAAAATGAAAAGGGTTGTTAATCAGAGGCTAGTTCTCAGTGCTCTTACAGCATTCAGAGTTACTCTAAGGGTGATGGTGAAAGAAAACATGGTCACATAACTAAATTAATGAGAAATATATCAGTGTCCATGGAGGGAACCATAAATGAATTAGCTTATGGATAAAAGCTTAATCTACAGGTATGTAACTGACAAAAAATATGAGGTTATTTGCTGTAAGCAGCGCTGGTTACAGTGATAGATATCATTGGCGTTGCCAAAAGAGGTAACTGAAACCACATAACATGAAACTGTTCATCTGTGATGGCACACGGCTTGCAGTATCAAAGATGATCCTGGAAGAGATATGGGAAATAACATACTTGTTGACAGCAGGAATGACACTTGATCCGATTATATATGAGACCGGTTGCAGTCCGAATACTGTGGTTGATGGGTTGAGCTTTTGCAGAAAAGTTTGTGAGAAAATCCTTTTACGGGAGAGTGCATAACCAAGGGGTGCAGATAGGGGGAACTGGTCTTTGTATTGTGCAAACATAAATACCATCGTGAGCATCATGTAAAAGACTGGGGGGATGGGGGTGGGGTGGATAACAAAAACGTGCAATTCATGTTCACTGTGCCAGGACAGCAATTCATGTTTACTGTGCCAGGACAGAAGCTCAGGTACATTGATTCTAATAATTCAAATGTACATATGTGCTGGTTCCATCATTCATTCAGATTTTTGGCAATCATATGACAAATTAAAAGATTTTGGTTACACACAGCACAAAGTGAAGCATAGTGAAACATTCAAAAACCAGGTTGCCACATGTATGGCGCCATAGATGGAACATGGTGGAAAGTGGAACACGGCTTGAAAATACCTAGATTAGGGGGTGAAAGAGAACAATTTGTCAGGTCATCTCTTGAGTGTGAATATGTGGTGTGAAAGAAATTTCGGCAGAGATGTGTTCAGGGCTGGGGTAATTGAATATGTAATTGTAATTGTATGTAATTAATTACATGATTTCATGATTGGAATTTAACAAATTTCAAATTACAAGTATAAATTGTATTTGTAAATAATTACTTTTAAAAATGCACTGTAATTTGAATAACTTTTTTCAAGTACTTTCAATTACACTTAAATGAAAAGTTCTGCCTGAAGTCAAACAAATTTCAATATTGATACAAATTAGTCATCACTGCTGATCCTTCTGTGCCCCAGTTTCACCTGACCTGTGTGTTTCTAACTTATCCCTGACAAAGGTTTATAGGGAGGGTTTCTCTGGGACTTCCCCCTGAGTTAATCTAAGTAACCCTCTGCTAATGTTCTGCCTGACTTCCTTCATCCAGGCTATCTCAAATCATCCAGAAACATAAGGGGCTGGTTGTATTGTGTTTGGTTGCAAGGACCAATCATTGACCATTGAGCACCTACATATAGGTTCCTGTGAGCAGTGAGCTGTGTGTTTATAGCTTATACTTGACAAGATTACCATGGAGGTTTTATGAAAGCAAGATTTCCTGAGAGGGTTTCTGTAGAACTTCCCCTGTTTATGAAGCACCACACTCTTGTGTTCTGTCTGTCTGCATATTGTCCAAGCTGTATGTAGTTTACCCAGAAAGATCAAATAGGGATGGTTGCATTGTGTTTTGATTGCAAGGACCAACCAGTGACCAGGGAGTGCATACACTGTACACTACATTATTGTGATTTAACAACAATGCAGTTATTATTAGCTTTTGTGCCCAACGGGTGAACATAATGTCTAATGGTAAGCCTTTGCTTCCAGTTTTTGAAAATCAAAGAGATGGTTTATCTACTTTTCAGAGTTTGTTAATGATAAAATGCAACCAACGTGCAGTTTTGTAACTTATCTTAAACATACATAGATATGACCCCAGCATTTCACTGTACCAAGCAGTTTAAGTACATCTGTGTATTTTTGTATTTAGTATTTATTTAACTAGCAACCACAGTACACAGTGATATACACTGATATGTTTATTTATTGCAGTGTAAAATAAAGCTCACTTATTGTTTATTTCTGTGTTCATTTTCTGATTCCAAAAGCTCATGCAATATTTTAACTGACAAAATAATTGAAAGTAATTGAAATTTATATTTATGTATTTAGTATTTATTTAACTAGCAGCCACAGTACACAGTGATATACATTCTGACTGATATGTTTATTCATTGCAATGTAAAATAAAGCTCACTTATGGTATATTTCTGTGTTTATTTTCTGATTCCAAATGCTCATGTAATATTTTAACTGACAAATTAATTAGTGGTGGGTCGATCATCGAGTTTTTTCGAAAGTCAGTCGGTTTGCTGCCACCTTCAAGCGCTCGAATACCAAAGGGAACTATCGATTACATCATACTAATGATTGTTTTACCAGAATGTCTTTATGTTAGGCAAAAATTATTCTTCAATTTTTTACAACATTCCGTGCTTCATGTAATGAGTCTGTGTTCCCAAATTACCTCCGTATCTAACTGAGTATGACACGGTACATGAGAGAATGGAGGACTTATTAAACCTCTGTGAACTGGCAGGGAGCTGCAGAATTAGCGGAGAGTTTTCTAACGAGATGTTCATTGCAAAATATGGGGGATATGGTGTTAAAATGCTCCATAATTCTCCATTTCTATGTCGATTTTGCTAGATTCTCTTTGAAATAATCTCTTCAGCTGATGCCAGGTGCCGCTGCTGCATGAGTAATTACATATTTAGCTTTCAATTACTTTTTAAAAAATTTTACCAAAATTATATAGGCCTGTCATTTTCCTGGTGGGCCTGTGAAACCAGTATGCATGTCGGCAGTCATCATAGTTGTTATAAAATGAAAGTGCTTGCTAGTGGTGAAGTTAAAATGATACTTTGGAGTATTCATGAGGGCCAGCAAGTAGATGTCCTGGACTGTGTTTTAATTCTTGATTATTATTATAATTAATTAAAATGACACTATGAATAGCATATCTTAGTTATAATAGGAAAAAATAAAAAAAAAGCAAAGACTTCTTTTCATAAGGTAGAATTACTAAGACATATGGGCTGGGTTAAGAGAGTACAGTTTCACAGATAATTGCATATTTCTTTATATTTGTCTGAACAGATTAATAATTGATCTTCGATCGGTTTGCCCAAAACAATGATCGTTTTTTCAAAAAGGAACCGACTCCCACCACTAAAAGTAATTGAAAGTAATTGTAAATGTAATTTATAACAATTGTAAAATTTTGTAATTGTAATTTGACATTTTGACAATTGTAATTGAAATTAATAACATCGAAATTAATAACATTGATATGTAAATGACCCCAGCCCTGGAAATGTTTTAAACACCTTATATGTGTGACGCAGCACAAATTTACAGTGGCAATTATGGCAGTGCTGCTTGTAAATTTTGTATTGAGTACTTGAATATATGGATTACTTCTTGTACCTAGCATTGATTTTTTTAGCTATGGTAGGTAATAATTATACAAAATTATGAGAATTAATAACTGTAAACATATAACAATAGAATTTTTAAAAAATTATAGAAATTTAGTAGAAGAACAGTTTGAAATCAAAGGTATCGTTGTGCCTTAATTCTTGGTCTGAATGTAGGGGTGAGTTCTGTGATCTAATTCTTGCTCTGAATGTAGCGGTGAGCTCTATGATCTAATTCTTGGTTTGAATGTAGCGGTGAGCTCTTTGATCTTATTCTTAGTCTGAATGTAGGCTAGCTGTGAGCTCTATGATCTAATTCTTGTTCTGAATGTAGCGGTGATCTCTATGATCTAATTCTTGGTCTGAATGTAGCAGTGAGCTCTATGATCTATTTCTTGGTCTGAATGTAGCGGATGAGCTCTATGATCCATTTCTTGGTCTGAATGTAGCGGTGAGCTCTATGATCTAATTCTTGGTCTGAATGTAGCGGTGAGCTCTATGATCTGATTCTTGTTCTGAATGTAGTGTTGAGCTCTGTGATCTATTAAGAGTAAGCCAAAGGGGTCATCCAGAATGACATTATCTGAAGGTTCCATTATTTTGTAGGGGTTCCTGGACAAATATATATGTATACACACTGTTATTGATGTAATAAATGCCCAGGGTGCTCTCAGAATAAATTTGATGTAATAAATGCCCAGGGTGCTCTCAGAATAAATTTGATGTAATAAATGCCCAGGGTGCTCTCAGAATAAATTTGAATATCATATACACCTAAGTACTGTTAATATAAAGAAACCGACATATTTTCTTAGCTGATGCCTTCTGCTGCTTATCACAGGATTGAAAATTCCAGAATAGATCTCTGTTGTTAAGGTCAACCAAAAGGACCAAAAGACTATTCAAATCCTTACATTTTTAGGGACTAGGCAGTCAGAAATCAGCTGTTAAATGCAGAAAAGAAAACACTGATTACATGTGTCAAAAGAAACAAATGTTAATGTAACCTGGAAGGTGCTGGCACATTTCCAAATTTTTTCAATTGAATCAGGCCAAACTGTCATATTTTGAGGTAAAAGTGAACTGGCATGACCTATATGAGGCAGTTTTCCTCTCAATTGACGCAATTGGCCAAAATGCTGATAAGTCCCTGGAGAATACTGAAATTCCCTTTCGTGTTACAGGTCATTTAGATATTAAGGACAGATAGCTACAATATTAATAGTGAATACGGTAAAGACTATTCCATTGTTTAAATGTAGTGCTGTTCTAGGTTAAGATGTGTTTTTTTTTTTTTTTTTAGGATTATGGGGAAACCTGTATGTGCTAATTTAGGGGAAAGTTTTGTGCTTCGGATACCTTTACATAATTTCACGCCCTCAAAATGATCAAGCCAGTTCG
This sequence comes from Sipunculus nudus, assembly GCA_026874595.1. NCBI lineage: Eukaryota > Metazoa > Annelida > Sipuncula > Golfingiida > Sipunculidae > Sipunculus > Sipunculus nudus. Next base: position 20,784,656 of record CM049309.1, on the reverse strand, counting down.
GGAAAATAACTATGACTACCATAGCTTTTTAGGTGAGAATCCCTCATTTCTTCTGTTTTCTTAAGGAGAAATATATGTATATATATCTATAATTAGATATAAATATTTTGTAGCATGGACCTGAAATAAGGTCTCTGTAACCCATATCCTCTGAGTTATAGGTCTTGTAAGTATCCCCCAGAATAATAAAAAATTTGATACAAAAGCTCAAGTATCAGAATAACTAGTGCATTGATCACCATCATTCTTTGCATGAATATTGATCATGGATTAGTTCCTGCAAACTGGTGGTGCCACCTGTATTTTTTTCTAATTGATATCTAAATGATTTTTTCTCTATATTTTATACCATCAAAGAAACTGTCGTCTGTTAACAAGGCACAAAATGTAACTGCTGGACCTGGCTTGTGGATTGATTTTAAGTCGAACCTTTTAACCTAAACCTTTCATATTTCACATCTGGCTCTCCCACACATGGAGGAGGAACACTTTCAATTTTGAGGGGAAAAATTTTCCAAAATTGAGCTGAGCCGCATGACCTATGGGTCCATTATTAATAAATACAAATGAAATAACATGTTTTTTTTTCAGATCATTTATTCTTGAATTGACACTTTGGTGGTAGGAGCTTATCTTCAACATGACAACTGGTCAGTGGTGATGTTGTTGTAGATATTCTGCATGGCCTTGTGGTTGGATAATAAGGTAGGTGTCCAAGGATTAATATACATAGTATTGATTACTTATGAACAATTTAAAAAGAACCTATAATTTCATGCATATTCTCAGCCTGTTAGACTGAAGCCCTCATTCTATTGTGCTGCCCAGTAGTGTTATGAAAATGCAAAGGAAAATATGTAATGTTTTGAAGTTCTTATTTTTAGCTCTGCTGACTGTAAGTCATCTGAGCAATAGTCATGGTCCATTGTCTGTTTTCCTTCTGCCCATTAGACTGGCACGTTTTGAAACTGTTTTGACAATTCAGCGTACTGTTTCCTGTGTCCCCAAAGATTTCCTACCAAACCAAAAACTGGGTCACTGGGACTTTGTTCTTCAAGAAATTAAGGAAAACCCTAAATTTTTAGCTCAGCTGACTATAAGTCATCTGAGCTATAGTCGTGGTCCATTGTCCGTCGTCCGTCCGTCTGTCCGTCCGTCCGTCCGTCCGTCCGTAGATGTGGCACGTTTTGAAACCGTAAGACCTAGGAATCCAAAATTCAGCATAATGTTAGATGTCCCCAAGATCTCCTACCAAGCCGAAAACTGGGTCTTTGCGACTTCATTCCTTTGGGAAATTAAGGAAAAACCTCAATTTTTTATTAAAAACCTATTTTCACACTTCAGGACTGCCTAATATCAAAACCACTCATCTGTTTTTCCTCATATTTCCTATAAATAATCCTCTATATAATTCCTATGTACATGCCAGAAATTAGGTCTGTATTATTTAATTTAAAAAAGTTATGGGCCCAAACATAATGCATTTTGTAAATAATCAGGAAAGAAATTTTATCACTTAACACAAAACTTGTTAAAGCTTAGCACTTTTTTTCCAGTAATATTACTTTTATTAATCAAAATTAAATTGTATACCCAAAATTAGATCAAAATCTTTTAAATTTTTAAAAATATTAGCAAAAATAAAAAATTTGTACCTTAAATTTTGCCCAATTTTGACCATGGCACGTTTTTTTGCTGTAACTGCTGTGGATTTAATTTTCACAGCATGTTTTTGTTAGCATTTCAACTGTTAACACCAAAAATTTGAAACCAGTTGATCAAAAACTGTAGATTTTATTCAAGTTTTCAAGCACCATGTCACATATTGCTAGTGTTATGCAGTTTGCTAGAGCTCAGCTCCCGAGCTTCAGCTCTAAGTTCCTTAAATTTGGCATACAGTTAGATTTCTCCAAAATCCCCTACCATGCCAAGAATTTGGTCACTAGGACTTAATTCCTTCAAGATATCAATGAAAAACTTCATTTTTCCATTAAAAACCCAATGTTACACTTTAAGACTGCCTAATATCAAAACCACTGATCTGACTTTGATCATATATAATATACATATTTTTCTATACATTCACTATGCACATGCCAGAAATGATGTCAGTATTGTGTATTTTTTTTAAGTTATGGGCCCAAACATAATGCACTTTGTAAAAAATCAAGAAATATATTTACTCCCTTAACAAGGGCATTGCTGAAGCTAGAGATCTTTTTTGTCAGGGATGTAACATTATTTAATCAAGATTCAATTGAATACCCAAAATTAGTTCTGAATTTTTCAAATTTTATAAGTTATTAGTATAAATATAAAATTAGTACCTTAAATTTTGCCCAACTGTGACCATGGCATGTTTGTTTCCCGTGAGCACTGTTGATATAATTTTCATATCATGCACACATAAGGATTTCAGCTTTTTAGTTTAGAAAGCTAAAAGAAATTTGCCAAATATTGTAGCTTTTATTAATGTTTTTTATGAGACCCTGTCAGACTTTGGCTCTCTCCAGCCCCTCTTGAGTCACCTGTATGTTGACCTTTCATCAAATTATGCACGCTTGAGGGGAGAATCCAGGCAGCTTATGGCCAGCCACAGTTGATCCAGGTGTTCAACCCAACTCATCTAGTAGTTTTAACCAACAACATAACAATAAACAATAAATTAATAAATTTTTATTGGTTTTAAATAACAAATTAAAGAAAAATAGAAAAGGAATTTGTTAGTTTATAATAACAGGAAATTAACTTGCAGTTACTGATGATATAAGAATCTTGTATCGATGGGTAGAATGTCACATATTCCAAATAACACCATGCAGTCACCTATGGCATTTTTCAGTTCATTTTTAATGATAAAGAAGTAAATCATATTATTCATTACTAATCATTAAGGATTATATGAAGGAAATTAATGATAGACAAAGATGCAGTTGATAATATTAATCTAGATTCCTACTGTGTCTAGTGTGTACATTGATGTGAAATTAGCCCAAAATGAATTTTTTACAGTTATTTTTTAATATAAATAAAAGCCATAAAACCAGGTACTTATGATCATTATTTAAATGTGTGAATTTTGTATATTCTGGATTCTCAACATCATTGTTTGGTGAAAACTGAATAAATACCAGACATGGTGCGAATACTTTGTAATTGTATTTAAATACGAATATGATTATGTACTCCATTATAAAATTTCTTGCATAAAGAATGGGAATTCAGGTAAAAATGAAAGTATATGAATACTCGTGCAAATACTTTCAAAATGTATTCATGAATGCATTCATGAATGTATTCTTTAATATTATTTTAATAATCATATCAGTTATATTTCATTTTAAAAAATCATATGATTCTCTTATTATTTTAAATAAAAATTATATTTGGGACAATTTTTGTAATTTTTTTAATAAATAGTTAAACTCTTATATTATATGTTCTGCTTATAAGTTATATGGCCAAGTCAAAATCTGTGTGACAGTAGTACTCCATTTGTTAATAAAATAAATGAAATCAATCCTCTTCCCTGTCTCCAAAGGTACTATCAAAATCATACATAAGCTAAACAACAACTCATAATACAGCTTATATTTTTTACCACACAAAACCAGCATGTGCCTCATTTCTAAATAATATTTTTTTATCATATATAACAGCTGAGCGTCGTGACCCATAGGTCCCTTGTTTTAAATACAAATGCATTATCTAACTTCAGGACTGCCTTATATCAAAACCACTCATCTGTTTTTAGCTCAACTGACTAGAAGTCATCTGAGCTATAGTTGTCCATTATTAGTCTTCTGTCCGTCCCTCTGTCCGTCCGTCTGTTAGACTGCCTAATATAAAAACTACTTATCTGTTTTCCTTAATACTTACCAGAAGTGCACTCCTATATATTTCCTATATACATGCTAGAAATTAAGTCCTTTTTGTGTAATTTCTTTAAGTTATGGGCCCAAAACATAATAGACTGTTAAAAATTAGGAAAAATAATTACTCGCTTAACATGAAAATTGTTGAAGCTTGAGACTTTTTTTTCAAGTATATAACTTTGTTTATTAAGACTCAGTTGTATATAAAAAATTAGATCTGAATTTTGTAAATTTTTAAAGTTATTAGCATAAAAAAAAATCAGTACCTTAGATTTTGCCCAACTTTGTCCAAGGTACGTTTTTTTTCTTTTTAGTACTGTTGATTAAATCTTCCCAGCATGTAAACTTAAGTATGTAATCTGTTGAAATCTGAAGTTCAAAAATAAAAGGGTGAAAATTAGGCTTGTTATTGAATTTTTCTTGAGGCTCTATTCACTTGATTTGTCTAGATGCAGATAGGCCACTCCTGGTCACTGGAACTCAGCTGTGGCAGGTTTCCTGATTTATTACAGGTCAAGGGGGGAAATTCCCTGCTGTGATTGGTGTACAGTTATTCTCCTATTACTCCCCCCCCCCCCCCCCCCCCCCCGGCCAACCCTCCCAACCTAGTGTAATGCAGTAATTGTTATTGTTTGCACTGTAATTCCTTAATTGTAATGCTGCTTCCACTCCAATGTCGAAACTTTTCTTGAAATAGTAAATAAAGGAGTAATCAAGAAGATATGTTGTGATAATGTAGCATTTTAAAGAAATTAATTTCCTTTAAAGTAATTTAAGCAAATAAAAATATAATTTAACCCATCAGTAGGCATAATTTGATAATATATGAGCCAAATCATTGATAAATAAAGGTGCAATTTAGAAATTGTTAATTCTGAATCAATTGTTTTTATGCCCTTGCCACAAAGTGGCCGGGGCATATAGTTTTGCCCATGTCCGTCATTCCGTCATTCCGAAATCAAACAGTTGTACGGACTTATTTTGCAATGCACAATTTTGGTGGCGCCACCTGCAATTTCTGATTTTTTAATGAAATTTTATAGGATTTTTCAGTTTTGGCCTTTAGTGCAGGATATCTCCAAAGGTATTCAACACAGGAACTTCATTTCTTCAGTGCTATTGCATTATATTTACAAAATCTTGGTCAAGTTCAAAGATAGGTGATCTTGACCTACTTTTCAAGGTCACAGAGCTAAGTATAGAAAAAAACTGAGGAGCTTATTTCTCAGGAAGCATTTGGTGGATTGTTATGAAACATGGTATATACCTCTCCAATTTAAATTTATAAATGATTATCAACTTTTGCTAATATTCTAGTTTCGCAATGCAATGCTTACAGATAATGGCCTAATGTTTGGTCTGTGGGCGCATAATCACCACTTACAGATCGAGTTCGCGTTTCTTCCCAGTTAACCTATTTTTCACCATATGACAGATCCTGAACATAGAAAATTTCATGAAAGACAGAAATTTTCATGAAAAATGCACATATATGGACTTTTTCACAATGCTTGCAGATACTGGCCTGATTTTTGGTGTGTTGCTTGATAAGGGCCCTTTACAGATCGAGTTTGCATTTTGCCCTTGTTGACCTACTTTTGACCATACAACACCTCCTGAACTTAAAAAATTTTTACAAAATTTAACAAACGTTTCTAATTTGCCCCAGGCGGGGGCATTCATGTCATTCCGACACATCTAGTTTTCAGATATATATTGTTTTGCAAATCTAAAAAAATATATTGTACAAAATAAATAAATACATCTGTGTGATAATGTGGTGTTATCTGACCAGTATAGCCATAAATGTTAATTTAGAATCTAGAATTGAGACTCAACTTAAATATTCAGATATATATGTTATATTCTAAATGTATAGTAATATTTATAAACTTACGTTTGAACTTAAAAAAAAGGGGATCAAATGCAGACATTTGTTCATTGTTTTCCTACCTCAGTAGAATATGAATTAAAGTGATTTGCTTTGTTTTTCCTTCATTCTGCCTGTTTTTAAATACTTAATAATTATGGATAAACATTTTTTCATGTAAGCACTGTTGAATTAAATTTCATATCCTGTATGGATATGCAAGGGTCTTTTAACTCCCACAATTCAATTCCTCGCCATTGAGTCCTTGAACCTGCGCACTGGGGACAATAGTTTTATTGCAACTGCATAAAATTGATTTAATAAAGAAAAAAATTTCTGCGCCTTTTAAGTTTTACAGTCCCCCTAAACCTATTAAAAAGTATAAAAATAATTCCCCCCTTAAGCTAGAAGACCCCTAGTCTTGACAATTACTGCTTATAGCAGGTTCTGAATGCAGGGTAGTGCTTGGGCTGGGCAAAGGCAGGTGAGGGCTTCTAGCAGTTTATCCTGGACTAGAAAGTGTTGATTCCCGCCCGGCAGTGATATTTTGAAATTTTTAAGTCCTGATAAAAAATACATGCCTGTACTTTTATCTTGCTGTGTTTTACCTATATTAGTAACCCCTGAGTGTATGTGTGCAAAGGTAGATGATATCCAGTGGTGCTTGAAATGAATATTGAATAGAAGGTACTCTTTAACAATGTGCCATATTTAGTTTTGGTAAATGAATACAATTTGTTAGCAAAGGTAGTGAACATAGCTGCTGGGGTAGCGCCAATGTGTATAAAAGACTAATGCTGATGTCACTACTGAAATCATATGATGCTCCAAATGATGATTTATTGGCTACTGATGGTTAACAAAGTGAATGTTTAAATATAAATGAAAGGTCACACTTCATGATGGTTCTAAGTTGCCATAGAACAGTGGAATATGATTTTCCGCCTAAGATTTTTGTGCAAAAAAACGAATATGGTCCCTTCTTTCATCCATATGGTAATAATTTGCAACTTAAATAATACATTTACTCATGAAGTTGAAATATCTCATCTGAAAAAAAAGGAAAGTTTCTTGTGATACCCCTCCCCCCTGTCAATTGAAGGGACTGCTGCCGGGCACTCATATTATTCTGAGCACAGCTCTGTGAATGGTACTATGAATAAACTAGTATCTAATACATGTCCACTGACATACATGTATTCTTCCTTGTCTATGCCAGTGTTCTATGGTTAAAAAAAACTAAAGATGGAAAAGAGGGTCCTTGAGCACTGTAGTTGAGGTCTAGGACCCCTGCCCTATGTGCTCCTTCAGCAACGATACAGGCGTAAGCTAAAGAGAATGTTCAAATATTGGGCCTTAAGATATTATTAAGGAGAAATTCAGAGGAGATGGCAGATGAAAAGCTAAGATCTGTCAATATTTAGCTCAACTGACTTAAAGTCATCTGAGCTATGGCGATGTGTCTTTGTCCGTTGTCCTTCCGTCCCGGCATCCATCCATTAGCAGAGCACAAATCGTAATTGCTGGACCTAGCTTTTTTCTAACTGAATTTCCTGGGAGATCTTTAAAGAATCTCTTTGGACACCTGAAATTAGGTCTCTCTTACCCATATCTTCCGAGCTTCGGGGCTTGTTTGTATGCCCCCCCCCCCCCGAATAATTAAAAATTTGATACAAAAGCTCCAGTATCCGAATAACTAATGCATTGATTGCCATGATTTTTTTAATACATTTGATTTATAAAGTGTTTCGTCAGTTCCTGCAGACTGGTTGCTCCGCCAGTATTTAAAAAAAAATTTTACCAATTTTTTTAGCTCAGCTGACTGTAAGTCATCTGAACTATAGTTGTGGTCCATCGCCGTCGACCGTCTGTCTATCAGTCCATTAGACTGGCATGTTTTGAAACCTTTAGACCAACGAATCCGAAATTTGGCATACCATTAGATGTCCCAAAAATCTCTCACCATACTAAATTTGTGTCAATATGACTGTTCCTTTGAGATATTAAGGAAAAACCTCAAATTTCAATTAAAAACCTATTATCACACTTCAGGACTGCCTAATATCAAAACCACTTATATGTTTTTCTTAATATTTTCCAGAAGTATTCACCTATATATTTTCTATATACATGCCAGAAGTTATGTCTATTAAGTCCTATTTTCTTTATGGGCCTGAACAATCCATTATTTACTCACTTGACATGAAAAACTTTGAAACTAGAGACTTTTTCCCCCCAAGTATATAACTTTCTTTAATTAAGATTCAATAGTATACCAAAAATTAGATCTGAATTTTGTAAGTTTTTAGCATAAAAATAAAATCAGTACCTTAGATTTTGCCCAACTTTGACCATGGCACATTTTTTCTCCTGAGTACTGTTGATTTAATTTTCACAGCATGTAAACATAAGTATTTAATCTGTTTAAATCTGAAATTTGAAAATAAAAGCTTGAAAATTAGGCTAGTTATTGAATTTTTTTCTTGAGGCTCTGTTTCAGTCACTTGCTTTGTCAACATGCAGGTTGGCAACTGGTTGGCAGTCAGCTATGCCAACGTTCCTAATTTGTTACAGTCACTGGGGGAGATCCCCTGCTGTGACAGGTGTCAGTTATTCTCATGTCACCACCCCATACTGCACACATCCCCACCCCCCCCAAGCAAACCAAACCAACAAAGTGTCATGCAGTAATTGTATCCGCCAAAACAGAGTTTTGCGGATACTATGTTTTCAGCCAACAGCTGCCACGTAGGAGTCCAGAAAACTCCTCCGTACTTGCTGGGCAGAATTTTACAAAACCCAGGATTATGTTCAGGTAACGTGAACTGCTGCGCTACAATTTTGTTTTGACCTCTGACCTTTCCTCTCTGCCCAGCATCCATTTGTGTGTCTGTTTCCATACATAAACCCACATATCTCGGGAACTGTCTGACCGATCAGGAAAAAAAAATTGTACAAATGTAGCCCTTGGATATCTTTATAACATACACAAAAAATGGTGGCGCCACCTGCAACAATGTTTGCACAGTGTCCATCTGTTCATCTGCCTTGGGTTAAAATCACTCATACCTCTGCAGTGGTTTGACTATAATTCACCTGAAATTCAGCATGCGTATACATCCTGGATAGCTTTCTTGATTTTATGACAGATGGCACCACGTACATTCCGTTCACGCTGCAGACATCCAAGCTCATATCTCAGGAACCGTTTGACTGGTTGGGCCAAAATTTTGCATGTGTGTAGATCTCACATAGCTCTTTTTCATACGCAAAACTGGTGGTGCCACCTGCAACCATTTTAGCACACCTTCCGTCTGTTTTTCTGCCTTGGGATAATATCACTCATATCTCGGCAGTGGTTTGACATATCTGCCTAAAATTTTGCAGTTTTATACATTCTGGACAGCTTCCTTGATTTTATGACAGGTGGCACCACCTACATTCTATTTTATGCTGCAGACATCCAAGCTCATATCTCGGGAACCATTTGACCGTTTGGGCAAAAATCTTGCATGTGTATAGATCTCACATAGCTCTTTATCATACACAAAACTGGAGGGGCCACGTGCAACCATTTTTGCACAGCGTCCGTCTGTTTGTCTGCCATTGGCTAAAATCACTCATATCTTGTAGTGGTTTGACATAACTGCCTAAAATTTTGCAGGTACATACATCCTGGACAGCTTTCTTGATTTTATGACAGGTGGCCCCACCTACATTCTAGTTTACGCTGCAGACATCCAAGCTCATATCTCAGGAACCGTTTGACTGATTGGGCCGAAATTTTGCATGTGTATAGATCTCACTTAGCTCTATATCATACACAAAACTGGAGGGGCCACCTGCAACCATTTTTGCACAGCGTCTGTCTGTCTGTCTGCCGTGTGCTAAAATCACTCATATCTCTGTAGTGGTTTGACTTATCTGCCTAAAAATTTTGCATGTTTATACATCTTGGATTGCTTTCTCGGGTTTTTTTTGCAGGTTGCGCCACCTACATTTATGTTAACACTGCAGACATTCAGGCTTTTATCTCAGGACTGGTTGGACAAATCTACCTGAAATTTTGCGTGTGTATAGATCTCACATAGCTCGTAATCAATCCCAAAAAATTGTTGGCGCCACCTGCCACTATTTTTGCACAACCTTCTGTTTGTCTGCTGTTGGATGAAATCACTCATATACATGTAGTGGTTTGACCTTTTGCCTAATATTGTGCATATGTATACAACTTGGACAGCTTTCTGGATTTGTGGTAGGTGGTGCAACCGACATACACATTTCGGCTGCAGACATCCATGCTAATATGCAACACTATATTTCCCCTTGCCACTCAATCCATGCCTCACTTCACCCGTTCCACTCTGATTTTGGCCGATACGCGTAGTTGACCTGTATTCTAGTTGTTATTGTTTTCACTGTCTCCCTGAATTGTAATGCTGTTTCCACTCCAATATACAAAACCTTTCTTGAAAAAGTAATTCAAGGTGTAATCCAGAAGATGCCATGTTGTGTTTATGTAGCATTTTTAAAGAAATCAATTTTCTTTTAAATGATTTTAACAAATTAAGATATAATTAACCCATCAGTATGCATTAATTAATAAAATATGAAGCAAATTATGGATAAATAAAGGCCCAATTTAAAATTGTTAAATCTGAATCAAGTATTATTTTTTTATATATATTTATTGTTTTGCAAATTTAAAAGATATGTTTTTGTTGCAAAAAATAAATATACATTTGTATTCATGATGTGGTGTTATCTGATTGAGATTTTTGATGATGCAATTAAGAATTATGAATAAAACTTTTATATAGATCTATAGAAAATGTATGTAAATATAAACTTAAAATAAAAAAATGATTTGATATTAAAAAGAGGATCTATTTTAAACATTTGTCCATAATTTTCCTGCCACAGCAGAATTTGAGATCAAGCTTTTTTTGCCCTGTATGTATATGCTGAAGTGTTGTTAATCCAACCATCCCCCCCCCTCCCCTCCCCTCCCCGCTGCCATTGATTCCTTAGCACCTGAGCACTGGGACTTAGTTTTAATTGAAATGTGTAAAGTATATTGGGAAAAGAATAATTGGATTAGAAAAAATATATATCTGATTGAAACATATTCTTTCCTCAGGAGAATGGAACATAGAGTGATCAGCTCTGTCTCTCCATCATCTCACTGTTATCCTTAAATATATATTATTTATGAAATTTTTCCTATTAGCACTATTGAAATAACTTTCATATGCTGTATGTGTATGGATTAAAGCTATTAAAGTATGAAATTATAAAGCAACTTATATATTCAGTTGAGTAATATTGCATATGTTAAACTTTATTCCCATCATTCCACCCCCCCCCCCCCCCCCCCGGACCACCACAACCAAGTCCTTCCATCTGTGGACTGGGGATATTAGTTATACATTTGTATACAATTTATAAAATAGAAAAAAAATATATTTAATTACATATATATATGTCCAATTTTACAAACGTGTAAACTACTGAACTGTCAACAGTTTATCAGAAAGCCAACCAATGATCATGGTATTAATATTCATCTTATGGTCACAAACTGCCAATATATTTCAATTTTAACATTAGGAAATGCATGGTTTGGTCACAAAATATTATTTGAAACAATTTCTTACTTATCAGTATAAACCAATCATGTCAATCAGCCTTGGCCTATATTACCTTTTCCTCCTAGGCTTTATCTCCAAATGATATTATTTTAGATGTTTTACCTTCAAGGTCAACTTCAGCTAAGCACAGTGACACATGGGTCCCTTGTTTTCTCTATTTTGAGACCTACAAATTAAGTGGTCATCTGAAAACAGGGCACAAATGGTAACCACTGAACCTAGATACTTCTTACTGAACATCAGGAGAGTTCAATAAAAATCTCCTTGGAAACCTGAAATTAGGTCTCTGAAAATCTCCTTGGAAACTTGAAATTAGGTCTCTGTTACCCATATCCTTTGAGCTATGGGGCTTGTAAGTACCCCCAGAATAATTAAAAATTTGATACAAAAGCTCCAGTATCTGAATAACTAATGCACTGATTGCCATGATTCTTTGCATGGCCTCATTTGGATAAATTACAGGCTTCTGTACAGTGCCCTTAGGACAACATGTACCAAATACATAAATTTGTCTGGTATTACACTATAGCCAATACCAACTAGTCAATCAGCTGAGGGTCATGACTCATGGGTCACTTGTTAATATATGCTACACCAAGTCAGGCTCACTTAAAAAGTGTGCTGTCATAGTGGATATGATGTTAGTCTCCTTGTACATAGAATTTGGTAATATCTGATTACTGCATGTCCAGAAGAGAGACAAATTTCTTTGTTTCATGCTTGTGTTCATTTGATTAGATTTGTAATGGGTTAGTGTTTTCTTCTGTGGAAATATTGAGGGATTGTTCTGTATAGCACGTAGACTTTAATAGTCTGTGTAGTTGTATGTGGTGTTTGTTCTGATGTTTTAGTGAATGGTTCAACATAGTTTGTCACTATGAAAAAGACAAAATTTTAACGCGAAATGACAACACAAGAACTGTCATACAGAAGTAGGCTGAGCATGCTGCCCGAGGGGCTGGTCATTGGTAATTAGATCATGGGCCACCCTGTCCGGACATTTGTCATATATGAAGTGATTAGCAATGATTAAGAGCATACATTTGAACTACCATACACCCTCATCCAATTAACAGCTTGCATCCCCCATACACAATCACACATGTGCATTTTAGAAACTAAATAACCAGCAGCAACACATGCTCATCCTTTCTGGATCGCTTTGAACATTTTCATTGCTAAAACTCCCATGTGGTTCAGTTTGCAAAATTTCTGTGCAGGCAATGTGATGGAAAATTTTGGTGCAGTATGCATAGTGCAGTCTGATGTTGCTGTACCACCCTCTGCATTTTTTTCCTTCTTCCACAATAAATAAAAGTCCATTTGTAACATATGGGACAGACAGGTACAAGGTAAAAATTACTGAAGTAACAAGTGGTAATTTTATAGTTCATGGCATTTACTTGATACCAAGATCTGTACCCATATTGGGTGGCACTGACATAAATTTGGCCAGTGACCCCGGACCCAAAAAAATTCTACGATCTGCATTTTTCAGGGGCAGTGGACCCGATGGGGTGGGGGGGGGGGGGGGGGGGGGGTTGCAGTAATAAAGTTCAATTATCAGATGCTGGTAATATAGATAAGCACATCCCCAATTGACTGGCAAGCGGCCACTGCAAGCCTATTAATCAATGATGCTCCTTGCACCACCAGTAAATATTTAACCAATTAGCAATTGAATACAGTCAAGTCTTGTTAAATAATGAACATGTTTGGCCAATGGGCATTAATTAATTTTTATTGAATTTCCATTGTAATAAACGGGGGGAATTTTAACAGGGTTTCTTTGACATAAGAGGTACATTGGCTCTCCGCTGGTATCAAATTTGACATTGCTGTTGTGAATGTGCTTTCATTTTTCCACTGTTGTAAAAAAAAAACCACCCCCTCCCCCCCCCCCCCCCAAAAAAAAGAATGATCACATGTTGCTGCTAAATTTGGGTTAAATCTTTTGTTGAATGACCTTCACACTTCATTTAATTGTTCATTTTCACTCCTGCCAGTGTTCAACTGCTGGTTCAGGTGTCAGAACAAAATATGGGTATGTATGTGATTGTACCCTAGTTGGTGTCCAAAGTTACAGTGATGGTGTTACATCTAAATACATGTTTCTTCTGTAAAAATATTTTATAAAGGAATATCTTTATATTCAAAGGTCTGATGGATCTCATTGGTTCAATTTTTCAGTCTCTTTTTGGTGGGTATTTGTCCATGTATGTAATTGGCTTAGAATTAATATTATTGTCCAATTTCACTTAATTAGAAATATTAGGGGCTACCTTATCACAAAAAAATATAAGTTACTGTTACAGATTATATTTTTTTTACTTTGTGACATATTGAAACATAAAAATGGACCTTTTTTTGCAGTTATCTGAAGAGAAAATGTGATTCATATAGGGTTATCTGTATATAACAAGGCCTGATTGGGGTCTGATTGGGTCCGATGGGGTCTGATTGGGTGATTAGTTTGACCCAAATACACTACAGATACAACTGCCCACCCACCAGTCACATACTGAATGGTTGGATGTAATGCTAACACCTACATAAACAAAATCCATATCTAACAGCACAAATAATGTTATGAATACTTGTCAGCCCATACAAAAATCCTGCCCTTGGTAGTCATATTCATGAAAAAAATATCCTTACATTAAGTTATACTATTCAGGAGATATTGTAACATATACAGACTAGTATTAACTTATACAAACAGAGTGTTACAGTCTGGAAATAATTTATCTGTAGACCGTTGGTGGGGACAAAATACGGAACATACTTTGGACCGTCCAGATTCCAAAATAAGAAAAATTTAAAATTTAGGGCAGAAGGTGGGGCAGTAGAAGTAAATTAGCTGATGATGATTCTTCAAGTAGAAACAACAAAGTGAAAATCAGATGTGTTAACGCTATCCTGTTACAATTAAGTCGCATGCCCGCGAGTTGGATGCTTGCATTGATTGGTCAGACTTGATGACATGCACGCTTCAGAAACAACAATCGGGAGGGAAAAGTAAAGGCACAAGTTTACAGAAATAGGGCTGTGGAGGTCATAAGGCCAAAAATATCTTCTGATACCAGTAAAACATTGTATATTAAACTGGAATTATTCTTTTGGTTTCACACAAAAACACTGCCTGGTCAGGGCAGTGGTGTATTTTTTCCAATTGATTCACCATAATGTCAATTACATGTTTTTGTGAGAAGATAAATACAGTGAAACCTCATTGTGTCGAACTTGCTTAGGTCAAATACCCCGCTTATCTTGAAGTTACAGACTCAATATTCCAGACAACTAGTAAAATTATAACCAAATAAAACCCGCTTGTGTTGAACCTTGGATGTGTCAAAGTTTTCTGAGGGTCCCTTCGAGGTTTTATTGTATATAATAAACAAGTGTAAAGGTCACGGTCTTTCATAAAAATTTCAATATTACTTTTTTTTTACAATTATTAGACCTTAAGACTGCTCTTAGTGCCCAGTTTTCACCTTTTGTTGAAGTTCTAGTTTATATAAGTGTGTTTAATCTGTAACTAAGCAAACTTTTGGATTGATATATATATATATATGCTTATATGGTTTATATAGATATGTAGCAGTCTCTAGTTATGTCCCCCTGAAAGCACACAGCCTTTAGGGCATTAATCTGATTCCACATTTGTTGACTGATATGCTCTTGCTTCAGGAAGCGAAGTGGCTTTTTAGCAAACCTGTAAGCTTACACGATGATGGTGCGTCGTGAGGTGTGCTTCGTGTGTCATCTGTACATTAACCATAGCTATCTAAAAAAAGGCAGGAGCTAGCATCACAAAATTTTTTTGCAAATAAACAGTCATCTTAAAAACTCTAACGGATTCTGTTTATTTTTTTTCTAACTGCATTTTCTGAGATTTTATAGGGAAAAAGCTAAAACAGCTTTAAAAATCTTCTTCTATCCAGCCAAATTGTCCAATATTTAACAGAAATAATCCCTGGAACAATCTTTCCCAAGTTTGTTCTAATGGTTCCAGTTTAGAGATTTTTGGTTGAGCTACAGGAGGTTAAACTTAATCATCTGTCCAAAAAAGCACACTAAAATTAAAATCTCAGAAACGGCTATAGCTATCATCACCAAATTTTATGCCAATGTTTGTCACATATGTCATATTTGAAATTGAGGTATTGGTGGCGCCACCTATATTGATCTGGTTTTTACAAGCCAAAATGTAATTTTAGACTCTTCTAGCTTACACACTTTTATGATTAAACTGTTAAGCTGATTGGTTTAAACTTTACAAGAATTATCCTATTGTAGGGTTCTGCCAGTTTTATAAGAATAGATTGGATAAATGCAGCTTAAAAAAAGCAGTGTAGCAAATTGAAAAAGGCTTTCTGTGTTTGAAAACAGATTTGACAACATGCTGAGTTTCAGCAGCCATGTCAACAGGTCACTCAGTACAACCAGGTGGGGACCAGACATCACCATGGCAACTGACCTGGCTCCGTCTGTTGTCTAGACACATCGTCTAGATGCAGAATTCCAAGTTTAGAACTATTGGATCTATATCTTTCAACTGTTTGAAAAAACTTGGTTTGCATTTTTAGCCAATCTGTAAGCTTATGCAATGGTGTGGCTTCTAAAGTCTTCCGTTGTCTGTCATAGCTATCTCAAAAGGGGCAGGAGCTAGCATCACTAAATTTATTGCAAAAAAATTTTCATCTAAAAAATTATCAGATTTTGCTTATTTCTTGGCTTACTGCATTTTCTTAGATTTATAGGGAAGAAGCTAAAAAAGCATTAATAAATGTTCTTCTCCAAAACCATGCTGCCATATTGTCCGTTCATCTGTCCCAATAACCCTCCCTGGCAAAAAGAACATATCCGAAATATCTTGACTGATACATCCTTGTTTTTATATGTCCTAGTCCGAAACTTGCAGGTCTGAAATGTCCATTTTGCTGAAATCAAGATGACTAAGGTAGATATGCAGGACAAAAGAGGATCAATATTTAAAATTAAAAATAGACCTCCATTCGTACTCCTAAACTTTGCACAGGTTTGCATTAGGCCTGTAGGCCTCATTTGCAATAAAATCACATCAAAAATAAATCGGACAGGGTCAGAATCTTTTAATCCTGGACCACCTAACAGTTTTAACGGTTAGAATTATATTGGTGTTAGGCTTTACTAAACAAAATTGTTTGTGATTTATTTTGATTAAGTTTGTTTCTTTGAGTGCTGGACCAGCTACTTTTATGGTCAAGCTGAGCTTTGATCACAGTTTGTCAATAGCAAATGATAGAAATAGTGTCCATGATAGCTATGTCATCAGTGTATTGTGAAACGTTGAACATTTGTTTCGCCTTTCAGTTGTCCTTGACTTGTCAAATGGCATCAAATTAAAAATCAGGTGGACCGTTGACAGATAAACATATCTGCATCATGTTTATCAAAATCTTTTCAATAGTTTTGGAGCATGCAAGAATGCAAACTATTTTTATGGACATTCTTGCATTAAAAGCCTTTGTATATCTATCAACTCTTGTGAAAAATTAAGATTGACAAGCTAGATCTGAACTATGTGAAAATATAATTGATAAGCCTTAAACTTAAAATTTCAAGTAAATTTTACATGGCTAAGGGGGAATGTTTGTAAAGCAAAGCTCTGCATAAAGGCAAATAAAGTAAAGGTAGACCCAAAAATATTTATAAATTGTTCTACTTCCATGCTGTAGTCGGTAATTAGAGGTCGCTTGGAAAGCGGTGCCCTATAGTGATCACCCTGTCAGTCCATCTGACTGTCCTTTTGTACCTCCATTCTTCTGTATTTCTGTCCTTCAGCCCTTCCAGCGATGAGTGGTACCTACGAAGGCTCAAGATCTATTGAATTACATCCTTGTCGGAATTCCAATATGGCCATGAGACCACAATCAGTGATGTCCTTTCGCACTTGATTTCTCAACAACAACATGCTTGATCTTTCTCATATTCACAACGATGATTGGTACCTATAACGGCTCTAGACCTATTAAATTCCAGACCTGTCAGAATTCCAATATGGCTGCCAGAGCACAATAGTGATTTTCTTTCATGCAAGATATATCAACAAGAACATGCCAGATCTTTCTCATATTCACAGGGATCATTGGGCCTATGAGGGTTCCATCCCTGTTAAATTAGACACCCACCAAAAATCCAATATGGCAGACCAGACCACAAAAGGAGATTTTTTATTTCAAACATTTTCACAAACAGAATACCCATGATCTTTTTCAAATTCACAGGGATGTTTGATGCCTATGAGGACTTGAATTTCAGACTTGCTTAAAATCATATATGGCTGACTTCAAGTGCATAAAAACACATATTGCCAATAGAGTACAGTCAGTGATTTTGTATACATTAGCCCAATTTACACATCTTTTTCTGGAGTGCTCTACATATTTTAGCGTGTGCCAAGTCCCAAAAACACGCCAGATTTCGAGGATTTTTGGTCTTGAGCGCGCTACCAAATGACCAGCTACATACATGTGTAAACAGTAGTGGAGGGCGCTATTCGTGTAAACGCAATGCAGCTTGTAGGACAGGTAGTTGCTATGCAGCCTAACTTGACAGGGTAGCATGTTCTAAATGGTCACTTGGTCCAGGATAAATGCAAGATAAAATGTAGCCCGCTTCACATTTATTTGGACTGGTCCAGCTTGCGCCACAATTTCCTAGTGTAAATGGGGCTATTATTTGAGACGTATTATCTTTAATATGATCTTAACCATTAGGATTTTTGTTCCCTCATGCATATTGATAAAACCTGTATCTTTTTGTCATGTAGTTGTATTTATCCCAAGAAGCTAAAAATAAAATTCTGTTTCCATGCCAGAGTCATTTATAGTATATCAGAACTTTAATTGTATCCGCCAAAACAGAGTTTTGCGGATACTATGTTTTCAGCTCACAGCTGCAGCTGCCGCCGCCACGTAGGTGTCCGGAGAACTCCTCCGTAACCACTGGGTGGAATTTTACGAAACCCGGGATTATGTTCGCTTTACATGTGAACTGCTGCGCCCCGATTTTGTTTTGACCTCTGACCTTTCCTTGCTCTGTGTCTGTTTGTATGTCTGTTTCCACACATAAACCCACATATCTCGGGAACCGTTTGACCGATCAAGAAATTTTTTTTATGACAAATGAAGCCCTTAGAGAGCTTCATAACATACACAAAAAATGGTGGCGCCACCTGCAACCATGTTTGCACAGTGTCCATCTGTTCGTCTGCCTTGGGTTAAAATCACTCCTATCTCTGCAGTGGTTTGACTAATTCACCTGAAATTCGGCATGCGTATACATTCTTGATAGCTGTTCTGATTTTATGACAGGTGGCGCCACTTACATTCATGTTTACGCTGCAGACATCCAAGCTCATATCTCGGGAACCGTTTGACCGATTGGGCCAAAATTTTGCATGTGTATAGATCTCACATAGCTCTTTATCATACGCAAAAGCGGTGGCGCCACCTGCAGCCATTTTTGCACAGCTCCCGTCTGTTTGTCTGCCATGGGATAAAATCACTTATATCTCGGCAGTGGTTTGACATATCTGCCTAAAATTTTGCAGGTTTATACATCCCAGACAGCTCTCTTGATTTTATGACAGGTGGCGCCACCTACATTCTAGTTTATGCAGCAGACATCCAAGCTCATATCTCGGGAACCATATGATTGATTGGGCCATAATTTTGCATGTGTATAGTTCTCACATAGAGCTTTATCATACGCAAAACTGGTGGCGCCACCTGCAACCATTTTTGCACAGCATCCGTCTGTTTGTCTGCCACAGGCTAAAATCACTCATATACATATAGTGGTTTAACGTATCTGCCTTAAATTTTGCATATGTATACAACTTGGACGGCTTTCTGGATTTTGTGGTAGGTGGCACATCCTACAATTTGGCTGCAGACATCCATGCTAATATGCAACACTTCACTCTATTTCCCTTTGCCACTCAATCTGTGCCTCACTTCACCCTTTCCACTCTGATTTAGGCGGATACACGTAGTCGCTTGTCGACTATCTGTATTCTAGTTTATGCAAACTATTTATGCAATGTAATAAATTGGTAAAATATTGATGACACGTGTGGAATACTATGCAAAATACTGGAATCAAGACAAACATATGTATGAATTTCATCATGTCATTGGGAATTGGCATGGTTTATTCTTTTCTCATTCCAAACATTAAATGTGCCTAAATGTAAACATAAAATGTTTTGTTTTAGTCTTAGACCTTATTTTCTACGATTATCCCAAAATTACTTACACTGCTTGTAGGAAAAGGACAGTATTTTTCGAAAAGGTTTCAAAGCTTTAATGCTTGCTGCCACCACCTATTCTCTAGCACTAGCAAGTTCAACAACTTGGGGCATGACTGGGGGATTCATGTGCTATATAATTTGACTTATTCTAGTCATCAAACACCAGATGTCTATGGAATGTTGTTTGCTATCTCATGGTTGTTGCTTGTTCTATCCAGTGAAGTGCCCATGTAATCAGAACTACTGGTCACTTCACAGATAACAGCTGGTCCAGGCACACCAGGCCAGCAGAGCAGTGCACTGCACACACTGGATGAAGTAACAATAGGCATATCCTACAAGGTCACTGGAGCAGAAAAAGTTGGTTCAGTATTAACCGATCACATGCTGTGTAGACAGTAATACATATTAGTCTTATTGTATCCACCATATTAGTCTTTTTGTATTGCAGATAATATGTTGTCTTGTGGGTTCTACTGCCACTGCTGCTTTTGTTTCCGAAGAACTCCTCTAACACCCTCCAACCGATATTTCCAAATGCCAGCAAAGTTTTTCGCTCACATGTGAACTTGTGCATGACAAAGACTGGTGGCGCCACCTGCAGTTCTTTTTGTGCAGTCTTGGTGTCTTAGTGGTAACAGTCCATAAATCAGTGTGGTTAAATGTATATGTAAATGCATGTCCGTAGATCTTGGATCTCTCCATCTCATACTCTGGTGGTGCTATCTACAATCATTTTCAAATGGCATCCATCCATGTGTTTGCCATCTGTTCTTCTTAGTGATTATTTCAATGAATTAGGCTGAAATTTTGCATGTCCATAGATCTTGGGTTGTAGTGATTATTTCAATGAATTGGGCTGAAATTGTGCATGTCCATAGTTCTTGGACACCCCTATCTCATACTAGTGCTTTATGGTGATCTCGGACCTTTTACATCTCGGCCCACACGAAGTCGGACCACTTAGTACAATCTCGGACCTACCGGTCAACGATCTCGGGCCACATTCCGTACCATCTCGGACCACTATATCGGACCTCAATCAGACGCATCAGATTGTTGTCAAATGTGTATGTTCCGTCTTCAAACGATGTTAAAGCTAATTATCAAAACATTATTACTCCATGCATAACTGTTGCCTCTCTCTCTCTTTTTTTATGCCACCGCCACAAAGTGGCCGGGGCATATAGTTTTACCCATGTCTGTCATTCCGTCCTTCCGAAATCAAAGTTGTACGGACTTTTTTTCGCAATGCCTGCAGATATTGGCCTGATGTTTGGTGTGTGGACAGATATAGACCAGTTACAGATCGAGTTCGCGTTTCGTCCTAATTGACCTACTTTTGACCGTTTTACGGCTCCTAAACTTAGAAAATTTCATGAAAAATAGAAATATTCATGACAGATACACATGTACAGACTTTTTTTCGCAATGCCTGCAGATATTGGCCTGATTTTTGGTGTGTGAGCAGATATAGACCAGTTACAGATCGAGTTCACGTTTCTTCCTGGTTGACCTACTTTTGACTGTTTTACGGCTCCTGAACATAGAAAATTTCATGAAAAATATGAAATTTCATGACAAATACACATGTACGGATTTTTTTTCACAGTGCCTGCAGATATTGGCCTGATTTTTGGTGTGTGGACAAATATAGACCAGTTACAGAGCTAGTTCGCGTTTCGTCCCGGTTGACCTACTTTTGCCTGTTTTATGGCTCCTAAACTTAGACATTTTCATGAAAAATAGAAATATTCATGACAGATACACATGTACGGACTTTTTTCGCAATGCCTGCAGATATTGGCCTGATTTTTGGTGTGTGAGCAGATATAGATCAGTTACAGATCAAGTTCCCGTTTCGTCCTGGTTGACCTACTTTTGACCGTTTTACGGCTCCTGAACATAGAAAATTTCATTAAAAATATGAAATTTCATGACAAATACACATGTACGGTTTTTAGCTCAGCTGACTGAAAGTCATCTGAGCTATAGGGATCACCTTTTGTCCGTCGGCCGTCCGGCTGTCCGGCCGTCCGGGCGTCTGTCCGTTAACAGGGCACAAATCGTAACCGCTTGAACTGGAATCTTCTTACTTGACATCCTGGGAGGTCCATGAAAAATCTCCTTGGAAACCAGAAATTAGGTCTCTGTTACCCATATCCTTCGAGCTATGGGGCCCCAAAGTACCCCCCAGAAAAGTCCAAAATTTCATACAAAAACTTCAATATCTCATTAACTACTTGACTGATGGTCATGATTTTTGGCATACATATTGATCATGAGAGGTTCCATCAGTTCCTGAAGACTGGTGGGGCCACCTGTATTTTTCGATTTTTTACGAATTTTTTTCTCTATTTTTGAGACCTTTAAAAATGTGAACATCTGTTAACAAGGCACAAATCGTAACGACTGGACTTAGAATCTTCATTCTCGACACACTGAGAGACCTATGAAAAGTCTTCATGAAAACCAGAAATTAGGTCTCTGTTACCCATATCCTTCCAGCTATGAGGCCCCAAACTACCCCCCAGAAAAGTCAAAAATTTCATACAAAAACTTCAATATCTCATTAAATACTTGACTGATGGTCATGATTTTTGTCATACATATTGATCATGAGATGTTCCATCACTTCCTGCAGACTGGTGGCGCCACCTGTATCGTTCAATTTTTTACGAATTTTTTTCTCTATTTTTGAGACCTTTCAAAATGTAAACATCTGTTAACAAGGCACAAATCGTAAAGACTGGACCTAGAATCTTCATTCTCGACACACTGAGAGACCTATGAAAAGTCTCCATGGAAACCAGAAATTAGGTCTCTGTTACCCATATTCTTCGAGCTATAGAGCCCCAAAGTACCCCCAAGAAAAGTTAAAAATTTCATACAAATACTTCAGTATCTCATTCACTACTTGAATGATGGTCATGATTTGTGGCATAACTATTGATCATGAGATGTGTCATCTGTTCCAGCAGACTGGTGGCGCCACCTGTATCGTTCAATTTTTTACGATTTTTTCCTCTATTTTTGAGACCTTTAAGGATGCTGTCATCTGTTAGCATGGCACAAATCGTAACAACTGGATTTATTTATCAAGATTCAATTGAATACCCAAAATTAGTTCTGAATTTTTCAAATTTTATAAGTTATTAGTATAAACATAAAATTAGTACCTTAAATTTTGCACAACTTTGACCATGGCACGTTTCCTGTGAGCACTATTGATATAATTTTCATATCATGCACACATAAGGATTTCAGCTTTATAGTTTAGAAGGCTGAAAGAAATTGGCCAAAAATTGTAGCTTTTATTAATGTTTTTTTATTGAGACCATGTCAGACCTTGGCTCTCTCCAGCCACTCTTGAGTCACCTGTATGTTGACCTTGTTGACCTTTCATCAAATTATGCACGCTTGAGGCGAGGCATACAGGAATCCAGGCAGCTTATGGCCAGACACAGTTGATCCAGGTGTCCAACCCAACTCATCTAGTAGTTTTAACCAACAACTGTTTTTATGAGACCATGTCAGACCTTGGCTCTCCCTAGCCCCTCATGAGTCACCTGTATGTTGACCTTGTTGAACTTTCAGCAAATTATGCATGCTTGAGGGGAGGCATACACTAGACAGCCATGCAGGCAGCTTATGACCAGCCACAGTTGATCCAGGTGTCTAACCCAATTCATCTAGTAGTTTTAACCAACAACATTACAATAAACAATAAATTAATAATTTTTTATTGGTTTTTAATAACAAATTAAAGAAAAATAGAAAAGGAATTTGTTAGTATATAATAACAGGAAATTTACTTGCAGTTACTGATGATATAAGAATCTTGTATCGATGGATAGAATGTCACGTATTCCAAATATCACCATGCAGTCACCTATGGTATTTTTCAGTTCAATTTTAATGATAAAAGAGTAAATCATATTATTCATTACTAATCATTAGGGATCATATGAAGGAAATTAATGATAGACAAAGATGCAGTTGATAATATTAATCTCGATTCCTACTGTGTCTAGTGTGTACATTGATGTGGAATTTGTCCAAAATGAATATATTACATTTATTTTTTTAATATAAATAAAAGCCATAAAACCAGGTACTTATGATCATTATTTAAATGTGTGAATTTTGTATATTCTGGATTCTCAAATCATTGTTTGGTGAAAACTGAAAAAATACCAGACATGGTGCGAATACTTTGCATTTGTATTTAAATATGAATATGAATATGTACTCCATTATAAAATTTCTTGCATAAAGAATGGGAATTCAGGTAAAAATGAAAGTATATGAATACCAGTGCAAATACTTTCAAAATGTATTCATGAATGCATTCATGAATATATTCTTTAATATTATTTTAATAATCATTTCAGTTATATTTCATTTTAAAAAATCATACGATTCTCTTATTATTTTTAATAAAAATTATATTTGGGACAATATTTGTAATTTTTTTTAATAAATAGTTAAACTCTTATATTATATATTCTGCTTATAAGTTATATGGCCAAGTCAAAATCTGTGTGACAATAGTACTCCATTTGTTAAAAAAATAAATGAAATCAATCCTCTTCCCTGTCTCCAAAGATACTATAAAAATCATACATAAGCTAAACAACAACAACAACTCATAATACAGCTTATATTTTTTTCCACACAAAACCAGCATTTGCCTCATTTATAAATCATATTTTGTTTATCATATATAACAGCTGAGCGCCGTGACCCATAGGTCCCTTGTTTAATGCTAGCTTAACTAATTATATGTACATCTGCAGATTTCCATTCCGGTTTCGGACTACGTGACAGGGCAGTATCACACGCTTCCTCTCATTTGATATCCTGGCGTTAACCGGGCCTGGTGACTACTGCACCTGCTGGTCCTGGGTTGGTAATCATACCACCGAGGACCCCGAAAGGCGCACTCGTTTGGGAGTGAAACACGGCCGTTGGGCACGACCTTCCCATTAAGCCTACAGAGCGCTCACCCTGGGTGGGCGCCGACCGTGAAAAACCTCACCGCCTCGGCTTAGGTTCAAACTCACAAGCTCCCGGCTTTGAGTTCTGCGCTCTACCCCTGAGCCACAGAAGCCGGTTGCCTCTCTCTCTCTTTATCATTCTCTCCATCATTAATCATTCGCTACTTTTCGTCTTAATATTAATTAATAAATAATTCTAAAGTTTGTGCATTTGATTGTGTATTAAAGTATACGAGTGTGTGTGATAAAGAATGAAAGAGAGACAAAATGAATGTAAGGTTGAATGATAGACAGATTGAATGAAAGACAGATTGAATGATAGACAGACAAAATGAATGAAAGATTGAATGAGAGAAAGATTGAATGAATGAATGAAAGAAAGAAAGAATGAACGAAAAAAGATTTAATGAAAGAAAGAATGAATGAATGAATGAATGAATGAATGAATGGATGATAGACAGATCAAATAAAAACATTGAATGAAGAAAGGAAAGAATGAATGAAAGAAAGAAGAATGACAAAAAATTAATGAAAGAAAGATTGAAGGAATGAAGGAAGAAAAGAATGGATGATAGACAGATTGAATGATAGACAGACAAAATTAATGAAGGTTTGAATGAAATTGAATGAATGAAAGAATGAATAAAAAAATTTAATGAATGAAAGATTAAATGAATAAATGAAAAAAAGACAATGAATGTTAGATTAAATGAATGAAAGAATGAATGAAAGAAAGGTTGAATGAAAGAAAGGATGAATGACAGACAGATTGAATGAAAGAAAGATAGAATGACAGCCAGACAAAATGAATGAAAGATTGAATGAGAGAAAGGTTGAATGAATGAAAGGATGAATAAAAAAAGATTAAATGAGCAAAAGTTTGAATGAATTAATGAAAGAAATATTGAATGATAGACAGACAAAATAAATGAAAGATTGAATGAATGAAGGAAAGAATGAATGAAAGAAGTACAATGAAATAAATAAAGATTGAAGGAATAAAGGAAGGAAAGAATGAATGATAGACAGATTGAATGAATGAAAGAAAGATTGAATGATAGAGAGAGAAAATAAATGAAAGTTTGAATGAGATTGAATGAATGAATGAAAGGATGAATAAAAAAAGATTAAATGAGCAAAAGTTTGAATGAATTAATGAAAGAAATATTGAATGATAGACAGACAAAATAAATGAAAGTTTGTAGGAATGAAGGGAGGAAAGAATGAATGATAGTTTGAATGAAAGAAAAATTGAATGATAGACAGACAAAATGAATGAAAGATTGAATGAGAGAAAAATTGAATCTCCTTTTTATATTGTATATATATGAAATTCTAATAAACTTTGTCAGATCTTTTAGTTTAAATATGGTGTAAATTCCCACTTTTGAATTTCTGTTTTATGTATATATCTAAACTACAACTGTTTTCACTCTTTAATATTATCAAGTACAGTAGTTGAATTGTAGATATGTAACAGCGATTCACCAGTTCTGATTCTTTAATTCACATATGCTCACTTGTACATTTTTGGTTTACATAGTTTATCAAAAATTTCATATTTCGGTTTTCATACCTCTTTTTATTAGCGAACCTGTGAGCTTATGTGATGGTGTGGCGTCGTCTGTTGGCCGTCGTCTGTCGTCCGTTGTCTATATAAACCCATACTATCTTGAAAACGGCAAGAGGTAGCATCACGAAATTTTATGCAAAAAATTAGTCATCTAAAAAACTATATCGGATTTTGCTTATTTTTTGGCTAACTGCATTTTCTTAGATTTTATAGGGAAAAAGCTAAAAAAGCTTTAAAAATCTTCTCCCCAAAACTGTTCAGCCAAATTGTCCAATATTTCACAGAAATGATTCCTGGAATAATCTTTCTCAAGTTTGTTCGAATGGTTTAAGTTCAGTGATTTTTGGCCGAGTTACAGGAAGTTGAACTTAGTCATCTGTCCATAAAAGCATACTAAAATTACAATATCAGAAAAGGCTGGAGCTATCATCACCAAATTTTATGCCAATGTTGTTCACATGAGACATATCTGAAATTGAGGTATTGGTGGCGCCACCTGCATCGACCTTTCTTGTACGGGGGTCATCAGTGCCCGTATCATACTGACGGCTACAAAAAACTTCTTCTCTGAAACCAAATGGCCAAATAGTTTAATATCGCACAGAAATGATCCTAGGGTAGTGCTTTCTGAAATTTGTTCAAATGGTCTAAGTTTAGTGACTTTTGGCTGAGTTATGGGAAGCTGAATTTAGTTGTCACCAGAAAATAGGTGACAATATGTACGGTGTTTTGTATCATAGTTTAACGAAGTCTGTTCTCTATTGATATTGACGTGAAGCGTCATCCTAAAGCGTTGACAGGTCTGGATTGTATATATATATTGTGTATTCTTGTGTGAAATCCCATCGGCTATCAGCTGATTTATTACATTTGGTATGTGGGTCGCCAAGGTGACGCTAGCAGTCAAACCAGGTCACATATAACCTTATATGGGACACTTGAGCCATAAGCCAATCAGAGAACCGGATCGCCGTATTGTGACGACGATTGTGACGTCAGAGTTCAGGGAGAGACGCTGGAAGCTGCCTTCAGTTGGGTCTTGAAGCTTGAAGTGGCAGCACGCACGCACGGGAGTAGGAACATTGAAACGCCAGGAACGGCATAGAAGCAAGCTCCTACATGAAGCAAGGACCCAGCTCATAAGAACTCAGCCGTGCTGCCGAAAGAGCTTCGTATTGGCGATATAGAGAGAGCGCGCTCGTCACCTGCCGGCCTAGTTCAGCTTGACCTAAATACATAACCGCCGTAAGCCGAGAAACCATTGCTACACGAGCAAGGTCAAGGACTCTAAGCTCTACATAAACAAAGGGCGCTATTGCATGCATGTGAACGTAAACATACCCGGGTCGCAGACAAGCAAGATCAGTTGAAGATCACTAAACTCAGAAAGACTAGATCTATATGGTACTAACCATACGCTAGATTCTACACAAAACAGTAACCAGAGATCTCTGAAGGAACTGGACTTTATGGTTTTTATACAAACCATGGACTCAGTAAATATCCTGTAATTTTAATGTGAAGAACTGTCGTATTGACACATCAACGCACACACTCACATTTGTGTCTCTGTAAGTATTGTCTTGAATTATATTTGTGAATTTAACCTGATGTCTCATAGTTTCTATTGATCTGGGTGTATAATTGTCTGGTATTTTAATACACGTCCTTAAAAGAACCTGGAAATGTCACCTGTAATGACCGGGATCTAATTTCTTGATGAGTGAAATCAAGTGGCGAGCGTAAACCCATCGTATGGTTTTATAGGATATATCCGTTGTAAAGTTTTCACGTTAAGTTAGGGGTGACATTGTATGGCGAGCGTGCCAGGATTATAATTAGCCTTAAAAAAAAAAAAACTGGCTAATTACAGTAAGTTTCAGAAGTTTTGAACTGAGAAAACAGTACTGAAACCAGACATTCATATACTCAAACTAGAGTTGATCTGAATTAATAATTGGAAATGACACCAAACTGATGTTGTAGTGTATACTTGCACAATGAAATTACCCCACTGTTAGGAGTTAATATTTATTCAGTGAGAATATTACCTGAAGCACAACATTGTTTCAAGGTCGGCATATACCTTGTAGATTTGGCTAGAACACATGCATGTTTTGTGAGTAATGCTAGTTCAGTGATACCTGGACATCATTATTGGGTTGATATAAACCCAGATTAGAGTGAAAATTTTTGATGTTGTTAGATACGCCCTGGTATAATTTTTTCTACACTAGTTTGTGATTGGTCACGTGGTAGGGTCTCTTGACAGGTAAGTTTACCCCTCCCGATTGGCATGGTAATCATAGGTGCATGGTGTTTATTGATATCTTGATATCCATCCGTCCATCCGTCTGACCCTTCGTCCGACCTTCCGTCCGTCCGTCCGTATAAGTAGATTTTGATGCGTAGAGCTATCGTAGTGTTATTGTACGGATACCGCCGGTTCGTTAGGTTGGCTTTAACAGTACGTATTTACGGATTTTTAAGAGCGGATATTACTAGATACTGGAATCTTACTAGGTTAGAGCGTTACCATGGAAACGTTAGAGTCACTTGTTAGATGCGGACAGGCCTTGGGGCTTAAGGACCAGGCTTTACAAGATTATGTTGAGGCTAGACGGCGTGCGGATGAGGAACATGAGGAAAGAGCCAGGCAACGTGAAATAGAGAAGGAACAGCGGGAATTAGAGCGTGAGCGAGAGGCTAGAGCCCACGAATTAGAAGTTCTAAGGTTAAAGTCTGACTCTGGGTTAAAGAAGAGAGAAGTAGGGATGTATTCCCGAAAATCCAGCTTCCACCTTTTGATGAGGCTCACGATCAGCTAGATGCGTTTCTTGAGCGATTTGAACGATTAGCTGTATGTCAAGGCTATGATAGGGAGAATTGGGCGTTACACCTGAGTCCGTTACTGCGGGGAAGGCGCTAGGGACTTACACACAGTTATCGGTTAGTGAGGCCATGGATTACGATAAGTTAAAGATAGCCTTATTAAAGCGATACCAAATGACCGAAGAGGGTTATCGACACAAGTTTCGGACTTGTAGGCCTGAGCGAGGCGAAACGCCGAGTCAGTTTGCGGTGAGACTGAGTGGATACCTAGACCATTGGATAGGGATGGCAGGGGTCGGAGGTGACTACGACGGGGTAGTTAACCTGTTGATGTGTGAGCAGTTCGTAAACTGCTGTAGTAGGGATCTCTCTATGTTTTTGAAAGAGAGACGGTGTCGTGACTTTGATAGTATGGTAGACTTAGCCGAGAGTTATACGGAGGCTCACGGTGTACACAGCCTTACAGCAGGTCCTCGTTATGGCAATAATGTGCCGCGTCCAGCGCAACCGGTATCTCAGCCTAGAGAGAAGCGAGAGGTTGAGCGCAGTCCGGGCGGTCAGACATTTAAGCCATCAGGAGGCATCAGATGTTATTTATGTAATGAACTGGGACATAAGGCGCGGGAATGTAAGACTAGTGCCCGGTCGAGGCCTAGGTCTTCCCCTCAAGTAGGGCGTGCTGCTGGCGATCAGCAGAGGTATAGGACTAATTTTAGCCCCCCGTATAACCCAAAACAGAAACCGGAGACTATGTCAATGGCAGTAGTCGAGGCGGAAACGGAGACAGTCGGTGCGGTGAAACCGGAAGTAGAGAGTCCGAGTCAGTCGTTAGGATTTGCTGCCCAGACAGAAGGCAGAATCTCGTTACCTGTGTGTGAAGGGCTGGTGAATGGTAAGTCAGCGAGGGTGCTGCGGGATTCGGGATGTTCCTCGGCAGGAATACGTGAGTCGTACGTCGAGCCGAATCAGTTCACCGGACACCAGGTCGAGTGTAGGTTGTTCGACGGGTCTGTAAGACAATTTCCTACGGCTAGGATTAATGTGGACTGTGCGTACTTTGTCGGTACTATCGAGGCAATGGTGGTCGGGGATGCTGTATGTGATTTAGCGCTAGGTAACGTAGCGGGAGCGCGTGGTCCGTATGATCTGGACCCGACGTGGAAGTCTGAGCGGTCCTCAGGCATAGTGTGTGACGGTGTAGAGTCACAAAAGGAGGTGTCGTCCGCGGTGGAGACACGGAGCGCTGCACGAGAGAAACAGATACCGACGCGTAGCTTGAATGTTGCAAGCCCAGTTGTAGATGTGAGTCCGGCCGAATTTTTGAAGGCGCAGGAGGAGGATGGGTCTTTAGCGCCGTATTGGAGGCTAGCTAGAGAGGCTAGAAATGATAGTCCATTTAGAATTGAGGACGGATATTTAGTTCGGGTTGTGAGTGATAAACGGGGAGATCAAGATGGATCTCGAGTGGTGGTACCTCAGACGTTACGGTACGACGTAATGAGGATGGGCCACAAAGCGGTTATGGCGGGCCATCAGGGCATAGACAAAACGCACGACCGCGTGAGAACTCAGTTTTTCTGGAAAGGGATGTATAATGACATTGCTGAGTTTTGCAAGTCCTGTCCCATTTGCCAGAAAACCATACCAAAAGGCAAGGTGCCTGGAGCTACGTTAGGCCAGATGCCATTAATTGATGAGCCCTGGCGTAGAATTTCGATGGATCTGGTTGGGCCGATCCATCCAGCGTCCGAGAGAGGTCACAGGTATATTCTGACCGTTATGGATTATGCCACTAGATATCCGGAGGCTGTTGCTTTAAAGAACATAGATACAGTCTCTGTGGCTGATGCGCTAGTTGATATTTATGCGCGGTTAGGAGTGCCGTCAGAGGTGCTTACTGACATGGGAACACAATTTACGTCAGACCTCATGCGAGAAGTTAGCCGTGTTTTGTCTGTAAGACAGCTCACCACTACTCCTTACCATCCTATGTGCAACGGAATGGTGGAGAGATTCAATGGAACGTTAAAGTTAATGTTGAAACGGATGTGCGAGGAAAGACCGCGAGATTGGGATCGGTACCTCAGCGCCGTGCTTTTTGCGTACCGAGAAGCGCCACATGAGAGCACAGGGTTCTCACCCTTTGAGTTGCTCTATGGTAGGATCGTTAGAGGACCGATGCGGATTCTAAGGGATCTGTGGACCAAGCGAGATACTAGCGTCGAGACTAAAACCACATACCAATACGTCCTGGACCTACAAGACAAACTAAGCGACACATGCGCGTTAGCTAGAGAGGCGTTGAACAAATCAGCGAACAGACACAGACTGTTATATGATAGAGGTAAATGCACGCGCAGGTTTGAGGCCGGAGACGAAGTTTTGTTGTTACTCCCGACGGAGCGGAACAAATTAATGGTACAGTGGAAAGGCCCCTATACTATTGTAAACAGGGTTGGGGACTTAGACTATCGGATTAAGATTGGCGATAAGGTTAAAACCTTCCACGTGAATATGCTGAAACGGTACCATGCTAGAAACGAGCCCTAGCATATTCTGGCAGCAGTAGCCAAGGGGGCACCTGATTCTATACATGATCCTGACGGTGTAGACGGGGAAACAGAGCACTGATAGACCTAAGACAAAGAAGGCTTTGCGAGCATTCCTAGGTCTTACAGGGTACTATCGAAAATTCGTGCCAAACTATGCGGAAATAGCGGTGCCCTTGACTGATCTAACGCGTAAAGGTCAACCTAACAAACTAGACTGGAAACCCGTACACGAGAACGCATATTGTTCTCTAGAGGCTAAACTGTCAGACCCTCCCATACTGAAGCTACCTGATTTCAGTAAACGATTTTATTTGAAATGTGATGCATCTGATGTGGGTATTGGCTGTATCCTGATTCAAAGACACGAGGGGATCATGCACCCAGTAGCTTATGCCAGTCGTAAACTATTGCCCAGGGAGAGAAATTACTCCACCATCGAGAAAGAGTCATTAGCAATTGTATGGTCTGTACAGAAATTTGAGATATACCTGGCTTGTAGACCGTTCACCATTCAGACCGACCACAAACCATTAAAGTGTATTAGCAAATCAAAATGTGCTAATAAGAGAGTAATGAGATGGGCACTGGTTCTACAAGAGTTTAGATTTGATATTGAAGCAGTGTCAGGTAAACTAAACCATGGACCTGATTTTCTTAGCAGACTGCCTGAGTGTTAGGATGTAATGAGCTTAATGTCTAGCCAGGTAAGTCTAAACATGTACAGGATTTTGCCCTGTGTCATAGACCGTGGGCATGTACTAATGACAACTTGTTACATGACTTTTATGTATTGCTATATGTAAATATGTTTAGCTGGACCCTGTGAGATAGAACGATACGATGTATCGAGAAAATACCGTGTATTTTCTTTAAAAGGAGGGGGTGATGTCACCAGACAATAGGTGACAATATGTACGGTGTTTTGTATCATAGTTTAACGAAGTCTGTTCTCTATTGATATTGACGTGAAGCGTCATCCTAAAGCGTTGACAGGTCTGGATTGTATATATATATTGTGTATTCTTGTGTGAAATCCCATCGGCTATCAGCTGATTTATTACATTTGGTATGTGGGTCGCCAAGGTGACGCTAGCAGTCAAACCAGGTCACATATAACCTTATATGGGACACTTGAGCCATAAGCCAATCAGAGAACCGGATCGCCGTATTGTGACGACGATTGTGACGTCAGAGTTCAGGGAGAGACGCTGGAAGCTGCCTTCAGTTGGGTCTTGAAGCTTGAAGTGGCAGCACGCACGCACGGGAGTAGGAACATTGAAACGCCAGGAACGGCATAGAAGCAAGCTCCTACATGAAGCAAGGACCCAGCTCATAAGAACTCAGCCGTGCTGCCGAAAGAGCTTCGTATTGGCGATATAGAGAGAGCGCGCTCGTCACCTGCCGGCCTAGTTCAGCTTGACCTAAATACATAACCGCCGTAAGCCGAGAAACCATTGCTACACGAGCAAGGTCAAGGACTCTAAGCTCTACATAAACAAAGGGCGCTATTGCATGCATGTGAACGTAAACATACCCGGGTCGCAGACAAGCAAGATCAGTTGAAGATCACTAAACTCAGAAAGACTAGATCTATATGGTACTAACCATACGCTAGATTCTACACAAAACAGTAACCAGAGATCTCTGAAGGAACTGGACTTTATGGTTTTTATACAAACCATGGACTCAGTAAATATCCTGTAATTTTAATGTGAAGAACTGTCGTATTGACACATCAACGCACACACTCACATTTGTGTCTCTGTAAGTATTGTCTTGAATTATATTTGTGAATTTAACCTGATGTCTCATAGTTTCTATTGATCTGGGTGTATAATTGTCTGGTATTTTAATACACGTCCTTAAAAGAACCTGGAAATGTCACCTGTAATGACCGGGATCTAATTTCTTGATGAGTGAAATCAAGTGGCGAGCGTAAACCCATCGTATGGTTTTATAGGATATATCCGTTGTAAAGTTTTCACGTTAAGTTAGGGGTGACATTAGTCATATGCTGTAACAGCCCATTTTAGCTCAGTTGCTACAAAGATCTTCTCCTCAAAAACCACTGGGCCAAATTCTTAAATCTCACACATTAATTATCCTTAGATGTTGATAATTCAAGTTTGTTCAAATGGTTTTGGTTCAGTGATTTTTGGCTGAGTTATGGGAAACTTAACTTAGCCATTTTGCTGTATTTTCCCATATGAGTTATAAACCTGTAAAATTTATTTTGACTGACCCTACTGAGGCCAATTTGTTTAATATTTTACAAGAATAATCCCCTGAATAATTCTTATAATAATTGTCTTTTATGGTTCCAAAGAATGAATTTTGGCTGAATTATAAAGGTTCAATTGAGTCATTTTACCATATATGTTAGCTGTGTAAAGCAGATACACAGATACATCTAGATACATCTAGACTGGCACCAGTTTATCAGCATTTATTACATCATGCCTCTAGACATTTAGATTTCAGGTTATCTATGGTTAATATTGACAAGAATGTTTTTTAAAAGCTTTTAAAAAATGTAGATTTATGATTTTTAGCTCAGCTGACTATAAGTCATCTGAGTTATAGTCGTGGTCCTTTGTCCGTCGTCCGGCCGGCCGGCCGTCCGTTAACAGGGCACGTTTTAAAACCGTTAGACCTACGAATCCAAAATTCTGCATACCATTAGATGTCCCCAAAATCTCCTACCATACCGAAAATTGGGTCATTAGAACTTTGTTCCTTCGAGATATTAAGAAAAAACCTCCGTTTTCCATAAAAAAGCACTTGTTACACTTCAAGTCTACCTAATATCAAAACCACTGATCTGTTTTTGATCATATTTAGTATTCATATTCTTCCATACATTTTCTGTGCACATAATAAAAATTAAGTCAGTATTGGGTATTATTTTGAAGTTATAGGCCCAAATATAATGCAATTTTTTAAAAATCAGGAAATATATTTGCTCACTTAACATGAGAATTGCTGAAGCTGAAGACTTTTTTTCAGGAATATAACTTTATTTAATCAAGATTCAATTGTTTGCCCAAAATTAGATCTGAATTTTGCAAATTTTTCAAGTTATTAGCATAAATAAAAAATTAAAACCTTAAATTTTGTCAAACTTTGGCAGTGGCACGTTTTTTCCCTGTAAGCAATGTTGATTTAATTTTCACAGCATATATACATAAGGATTTAATCTTTTAAAATCTGAAATTTCAAAGAAATTGTTTGAAAAGAGTAGCTTTTATTCAAGTTTTCATACACCATGTCAAGTGTTGTTTATATCTGGCCCACCTAGTAGTACAGCCTTCACTTGCATTATGTAACCCACCCCAGGCAGCTTGCCTTGACCCAGCTTGGCCACTACTAGCAGGCTTCTCCTCTGCCCTGCACTGAACCCCCCCCCCCCCCCCCAGCTGGTGCATAAACTAGATGAATGTTATAATTTTCTGTATTTTATTTTATTCTTGGACATGCTACATTTTAGATTTCGTATTGTACCACCAGGGTTACAATGATTAAAGTGCACATTTAATTGTGTCCACAAAGTGATGTATTGCTATGAAAGTATGGATGTTCATCAGATAAGTAATGCTTTACTTCAGAAGAGTAAAACTTCACCAGGTGTGAAATTGACTATTAATTCCAGTTATTAATTATAGCTGAGATTGTAATTAGCATAATGATATTGTTTGTCCCTCATTCAACCAACAGTGTGTATACTTTATTTGAAAAGATGTTTTTATTTTATCAAATTTACTGAATCTTTTATTTTATTTCGGTGAATAAAATAAAGCTTGTCCTGAAAACTCCAATGTGCAAAACTTTTTAATAGGAATTCAAGGAATAATTTTGTAGATGCCATGTTGTGGCATTATTTTCTTTTACATTCAGTTTAAACATTTGATTTAAAAATAATAAAATATATGTGTATGCATAATATGACCCAATGTGAGCTACAATCTGGATATATAATGATTGCAACTTAGAATTCTAATATTTTAACTTATATTTTCACTTTTATATTACAAATTTATAACACTTGTAAATAAAAAAAATGAATCAGATAAAAACTATTAATGAAAAAAGTGGATATGCTAAAAAAATAGGCTTATATATAAACTTAAATGCATTATTCCTTTGAAAGTGAAATGAAGGTATTAGTCCATTCTGTCCACTTGCCTGTCCATCTGTAAATTTTTCATATGCATCACAGTATCTCAAAACCCCTTACCGAAAATTTTTATAAGTGCCATATATGTGAAAGTTATATGGCACATATAAGGCACATATATGTGCCATATATGTCCCTTATATCCAACCTTATAACTCCCATATATGTCACATATATGTCTGGTATATGGATTTTATATGCAAATTAGGTAGAAGCCTTATATGTCACATATATGGGCCTTATATGTCACTTATAAGGCTTCCACATATAGGTCCCCTATAACTCCCATATATGTCCCATATATGTCCCTTATAACTCCCATATATGTCCCATATATGTGCCTTATAACTCCCATATATGTGCCTTATAACTCCCATATATGTGACATATATGGGACTTATAAGTGCCATATATGTCCCTTATAAGTGACATATAACTCGCATATTAGTCCAGTGTATGCACCTTCATTGCTGTTTGTCAATAGCTCAATTACTTTCTCTTTTATGTTCTGTTTTGAAAGGTGTTAACTCTTTTCTTTATTCCACATGGAATTATGTTAGTTGTTAGAAATTAAGGTTTGTGTGTGTGTGTGTGTGTGTGTGTGTGTGTGTGGTGAGCTTATTGCACTGTGCAATCCCTTGAAATCAAAGCTGGCCTGCAGTCACACTGGGGGTCATCAATTTCATACTGTCATATGGATGCAAACACATGAAACATAAAGTATGAAAACACAGTATCCAAAATAAATGTTTATTTACACATTTGTAAACTGAAAATAATATTTTCATAAGACTTTTGAAATTCCCTGGTTCAGTCAGATTTGAAAGTGTTTTTAGGGAATGAAGGCTTGAAGGAAATATAGGCCCTACATCCTTGCCACACTCTAAATCCTTTTCCGTCTATTCCTGTTTGACCTGTAAAAACAAATGTTACCGGTCTAAGTAATACACATATAGTTATTGCTCACATTAATTATTTAATTAAATAAGCTTAAAGATAATCTTTTCACATTGATGCTTAGTATTGCTTTTCTTAACATTAACATTTGTTTACCTTATCTGGAGGCAACACACAAGTCAAAAAAGAAAAGAATTTATTTCACTGAAAGTACATCTGCTCTCTGTAGAGGGGTTTTAAATGTTCTGAAAATATGCCTGTTTAACATTTAGGATTATAAGTAAATAGAGTTGGACTTCTCAATTACTAACACAGTTTTCCAGTAATACAGAATATATACAAACAATACAGATTATCAAATATACTGGTCACAGGACAGACACTGTGGCCTTAAGATGCTCATAGGTTCAGAAAGTAGGTTACTCAGTTGAAACAAACATGTAAGCAGTCATATGAATATCTAATGTGCACAATAAATGTTAACCACCAAATTTTTACTTCAAATATTATATGCTCCAACTATTTTATAAAAGTAACTTACAAATCATAACATTGCCCATTTGCTAAAAGATTTAAATGTTACTTTATATGATAAACTGAATATGCTTACCAGACAATTCTTGCAAGGGCTGGAGATATCTAGGCTCTTCTTATACTTTCACCACCATTTCTTCATACTGGTTCTAAGAAAAGTAAAGAAACCATTAAAAAATCAAAGAAACAAAGGTGTTGGAAATAAATAATTAAGAACATGGAGTACGTCTTGCATATTTTGACATTTAAGTAGACAAATGAACTAAAAAAGGGCCTCACATCAAATTATATTACTAAAACAGTACATCAATGATAAATTGGTTGTCAGTAATGTTCAAAATGACATCTTGACCTTTAATGGTGATATGGCACTAAGAAATTATTCAAGGTGGACTAAAAAAAATCTACTTTTGATTGACCTGTAAATTGAACCAGATTTGATTTCTCTTTGGGAATCAAAATAGTACCTAATGAAATCATCTGATCCTTAGGAAAAAAAAACTTTTGAGCATGTGTAATGAACAATTCTTAACCACATTATGACTTTTGAGCACTCTAGCACTTAAGCTTTATGTGATCATGTCACAGGGACATTCAGAAATTAAATCAACATGTACACCAATCTACAAATAGCATAACTGAAAAGGGCATATGTTCTTAGCTTTAAGTTGATGTATAGAACATGCACATTGTTACTAAACAGAGGCAACTGCTTTAGCTTTTGACAGAAGCTGGTATTGTGTAAATATGGACCTTCTATAATAAAGAATAAAACACATAATTGTGTATTTTCAGGGCAAACAAGATGAGTGAAAGTCATCTAAATACTATCACTGATTTAAACATGCAAAAAGAACTGAAATAATGCAAGATTACTCACCAATGAGACATTTTTCATCTTTAAATTCCCCTTCTAGTTGACAAACTCAACTTGTTCCAAATATGATCCCAATGGTTACCAGATGTTGTCATTCACACAGGAATGCAATCTCTTTGTCCCAGGGAACACAGCAAGTACAGCTGAGACAGCTTGCTAGACCTTGGCCTTATCAGTAACAGTCATGGGGGGGGGGGGGGGGGGGCGCGGAGGGGTGTTACATATATCAGTGAATACAGTATTATTACTCATTACTGAGCCTGAAGAATTCTGGTTATTGTCACTATAAAGATGCAGACATTTGTTTTTGTGAAATAACAATGCTTTGATAAATATTGTTGATTTTGTATGGCAATATTTTACAGCTGGAAGGCAAATGTGTTTTAGCTGTTAGAACTATATAATAATAAATCCAATGAAATATTAGGATAATGTTTAGGGTTTACCATAATTAGTCAGTAGCATACCACATCAATACCCTATGTTCTGTATTTATGAAGTAGTTATCAGTGGTAAATGGATTCTGAAGTACTTGTATATAAACTACATTCCAAAAGAAATAATTTTTCTTATAATGTATCAATGCCACAAAATATAAACAATATGTATTTTTATATTGTGTTTTGATTAAATGATTTTTCTGCATGAATACTAGTGTTAAATGTTTACATCACTTAAGGAATAAATCAGCTAAAAAAGTAGCAGAATATAATTCCTAATTATTAGTATCTTTTTTTAATATATCTAAAATTCAGAGGAAGCTGGTTATTTTGACCTCCATATTACCATACTTCTTTAGTATTTATTCAGTAAAATTCATTTTGTTTGAAAAACATAAAGAGTTTGGACTTTGTTTCTGCAGCATTTTTGTTCCCTTCGAAAATTTCTAAGTCCTATCATGTAGCACAATAAGCCTCAAAGTATATAAACATATAACTGACATATAACTGACATATACAGAGCTCCTTCATGTGCATGCTACCTACATCTCCCATACAAGCCACATATAACTGAAATACAGAGAATAGCTTTAAGTGTGACTCCCTTATAGCTGACATATAACAAACATACAACAAACATACAACTCCCTTATAACTCACATATAACAATGCCTGGCTAAACATATAGCTGCAATATAAATATAGCTCACATACACAGCACTTGTATGGGAAATATAAGGGACATATAAGGCCCATATATGGGACATATAAGGCACATATATGTGAGTACTTTTCATTTTCGTAAGGGACTTTTACTGTTTTCTTCATGACAGTCTTGTCAGAGTATTAGTTTGCAATCATATATTGAGAACTTTACTATAACCAAGTAGGAGGGCCCTTTCCTCTTAGCTTCTCATATGCTTATATAAATATAAAACATTACAATAGAATATTTTTCATATTTTGCATTTGCAAAAATTTCAAACTTTTGTCGTGACCCATGGGTCCTTTGTTTATATTCTGGATTCTCAACATCATTGTTTGGCTAAAACTGAATAAATACCAGCATGGTGCAAATACTTTGCAAATGTATATGAATATGAATATGAATATGTACTCCATTATAAACTTTCTTGCATAAGAATGGGAATTCAGGTAAAAATGAAAGTATTTGAATACCAGTGCAAACACTTTCAAAATGTATTCATGAATGCATATATTCTATAATATTATTTTAATAATTAGTTCAGTTAGATTTTATTAAAAAAATCATATGATTGTCTTATTATTTTTTATAAAAATTATATTCGCACAATATTTGTTATTAAATTTTGATAAATAGTTAAACTCTTTTATTATATGTGCTGCTTATAAGTTATATGGCCAAGTCAAAGTCTGTGTTACAGTAGCACTCCATTTGTTAATAAAATAAATGAAATCAATCCTCTTCCCTGTCTCCAAAAATACTATCAAAATCATACATAAGCTAAACACCAACAACTCATAATAAAGCTTATATTTATTACCACACAAAACCAGCATATGCCTGTTTCCCAAATCATATTTTTTATCCTATATAACAGCTGAGCGCCGTGACCCATGGGTCCCTTGTTAGATATTCCTCATGCCAGGCAATGTTTACGATCACAGCTATACAGCTCTCTGTGGGTATATAAAGACGGCTGTACATGGATTATAAATAATTGGTATCCATAGTCAAATTAATTCAAGATTTTGCCATCAGTGAGATGTATCTGTATTAGAATTTTGCATTCAATATGCATCTGTATTAATTTTTAGTGAACCTGTGAACTAATGCGATGGTGTGGCGGCGTTTGTCTTTTGTACGTTTACCCATACTATTTTGAAAATGATTGGAGCTAGCATCATGAAATTTAATGCAAAAAAATTAGCCATCTGAAAATTTTCTTAAATTTTATAGAGAAAAAGCTAAAAGAACCTTTAAAAATCTTCTCCTCTGAAACACTCAAGCAAAATTGTTCAATATTTCACAGAAATAATCTTTTATACCATCTCCCTCAGTTTTGTTCAGGAAGTTGAACTTAGTCATCTGTCCAAAAAAGCATACTAATATGACAGTCTCAGAAACAGCCAGAGCTATCATCACCAAATTTTTTGCCAGTGTTGGTCACATGAGTCATATATGAAATTCAGGTATTGGTGGCACCACCTGAATTGACCTATTTTTGTACGGGGTCTCAGTCTCAGAAACAGCCAGGGCTATCATTACCAAATTTTTTGCCAGTGTTGGTCACATGAGTCATAAATGAAATTCAGGTATTGGTGGCACAACCTGAATTGACCTATTTTTGTACGGGGGTTATTGGTCATCTGTACATTAATCCATAATTTCTCAGGAATAGCAGGAGCTACCATTCCCAGATTTTATGCAATAATCTGTCACATATCAAATTTTGTGGGATTCAGCTTATTTTTTTGCTATCTGCATTTACTTAGATTTTATATGGAAAAGCTGACAATATTTTAAAAGTCGTCTTCTTGTAGACGGTCCAGCCAAATTGTTAAATATTTTACATAAATGATCCTAGAGGCAAGCCCTCTCAAGTTTGATCAAATGGTTTGCATTTGATGAATTTTAGTGGAGTTACACAAATTTGAACAGTCATTCGGCCAAGTAAGCATACTGACATAGTACTCTCAGAAATGACAGAAGCTAGCATTACCAGGTATTGTGCAAATGTTGGTCACATGACTCATATTTGAAGTTGTAGATTAAGTGGTGCCACCTACATTGACCTGTTTTTTAAGGGCAAAAATTCTCATAATTTTAGCCTCTTTCAGCTTAATGATGAAACTGTCAAGTTGAATTGTTCAGTTTTTCAAAAGAATTATCCTAGGACATGGTTCTTTCAATCATATCAGAATATACTGAGTTTGTTGATTTTTGGTTGAGTTGTGAAAAGCTTAAGTTGGTCTTATGGCCATTATTATGTCTTTTTCAAACTGAGGACTGCAATAGTGTTCTTTTACAAAATTATTATTTCAATTATATCTTCTGTAACATTGCAGAAAAATTATTTTTAGGTGGCCTTTGTTCAAGTTTACTAGAATGATTTTTGGTAGAACTAAATCTGTTTCAGATTTGGGAACAGATCAAGAGTTCATTCAGTGCAGCCAGATATAGGTCAAGAGTTCAATCAGTGCAGCCAAGCACATGGCATGTGATCACCTCATGGGTGACATGTGAACACCTCATGGGCACCATGTGATCACTTCATGGGTGTCAAGCCCCCTCAGGGCAGGGCCCCTGCATGAGCTTATGCTATGGTGTGGCTACTATTTCAGATTTGGCAACAGGCTAGAGGTCAGTCTGGATCGATTTATAGCTTTGGCAGACTGCCAACTGTATCAGATTAGGCAACAGGTCAAGAGTTCACTCAGTGCAGCCAGGTATGAGTCAGGAGTTTACTCAGTGCAGTAGCTGCATTCTATTTATAGCTTTGGCAGACAGCCAACTGTGTCAGATTATGCAACAGGTCAAGATTTCACTCAGTGCAGCCTTGTACAGGTCAAAAGTTCACTCAGTCTAGCCAGGTGCAGGTCATGAGTTCACTCAGTGCAGTAGTCTGAGCAAGCAATTTGTCACAGTTGACTCGGGGCAACAGCCTTTCTCACCTAAGCCTGGTCAGCCCCATGCATCAGACTCAAGGTAAGTTTGATGTATTGGCCTAATATTTTGACCTGTCTATGTGTCTTTGATGGCTTTCTCACTCACAAGACAGGTGTCGCCACCTACCGTGACTTTTGCACACGTTTTTCTCAGGAGGGGTTTGATATATCAGTCTGAAATTGGGCGTATGTATATATCTCTGATAGCTTCGTTGTATACAAGACTGGTGGTGCCAGCTACAATCTTTTTAGTGTTGTGTGCACCTATGCCAGAATTTCAGCAGTGATGTTTGTGTAATTGTTTCTTATTCAAAATGTTTAGTACTAGCATAGTTCATATACAAGAAAAGTAATGGTCCAGCACTGAAGCATTATACCTGGTGTATTTCCCAGTGCACAGGTTCGCATTAGGCCTGTAGGCCTTGTATTGTATATATTAATTTCTAATAAACTTTGTCATTTCCCTTTGAGTTAGAATATGGTGTCATGCCTTTCACACAAACTATTATAAATTAAGTGTAAGAGTGTGTGCGTGTGTCAAATGTTTTCAGATTGGATATACATACTGAGCCATTCTGTAGGCCTAACTTGTCGAAATGGAATTTTTAATATTTGAATCACGCGCAGATGAAATAATATTGTGTACTATAAGAATAACATAGGTTATTTCATAACAGTTTAGGCGTCTTGGATATGTATATAGTTGCCTGATCCAAAGTGGTCCGAGATCATAGTGGCCAGATACAAAGTGGTCCGAGATCGTCAGCCCAGTGGTCCCAGATCGTAATGGTCTGATCTGAAGTGGTCCGACTTCATGTAAAAGGTCTGAGATCTCCAGGTACCCATACTAGTGGTGCCATTTGTAATCAGCATGCATTTGTGTATTTGCTTTTGGATGAAAATTGTTCATATTTCAGGAATGGTCTATGTATTGGTCTAAAATTTGCCATGTATATCCATCTTGGAGAGCGATCTGGTAGACCATACAGATGGTGCCACGTACCTTCTCATTTCAGTTGAATACATCAATGACTTTTTCTCAGGAGTGGTTTGCTGTTTAGTCCTGAAATTATGTATAGATCTTGGATACTTCCATCTCATACAAGTTCAAGACTGGTGGCTCCATCTGTAATCAGCATCCATCCGTGCATTTGCTTTTTGATCTCATAGACCATACAAAGGGGGCCATGTACAGGAGTGGTTTGCTTTTTTGGCCTGAAGTTGTGCACGTCCATAAATCTTTGATACCTCCATCTCTTACTAAAGATTGGTGGCGCCTTCTCCAGTTGTTTTTGTAGTTGTTTGGGTCCATCTGTGTGTTTACTATAGGTGAAAATTGGTCATGTCTTAGGAGTGGTTGGATGTGTCCGCCTGAATTTGTTCATGTTTATCCGTCCGTCCTGGATAGCCTTGTTGTAGACCACACAGGTAGTGCCAACTACTGTTCCGTTTTTATTGAATACATTGATGCACTTTTTATCAGTAGTGGATTGTACAGGGGGCCAAACATGATAAAATATTATTTTAATTTAAAATCAATACAAAAGTTTACTCTATGGTATAAAATTAAAGCTTAAAAACTAATTGACAACTTTAGTCCAAGTGGACATTGATCAGCCCACTAAGGGGCTCTTGGGGTCTTGATGGACTTAAACCCTCTCTGATGACTAAAATGGAAAGATTTAACAGTTCATATCATATGAATTGAAGGCCTAGTTTGATTATATTTGGTCATACTTGCTTAAGTATAATAGACCGGGTTTAAAGTGGTCAGTGGCTACAAGGTGGAGCTGGTGCCTTTGGTGGTAGAGAAAAACTTGAAAAAGGGCTTAATCACTTGGACAAACATCAAACCTTGTATGTTATATTTCTAAAAGTTCTTAATCAGTAAAAAGATCTATTATCCATCTAAAATTCTCAGATTGTGGCCATTTTTTCAAGTTGTTGATTAATTATTAATTTGATTATTTTTACTTTTAATTTTTTATATTGAGAGAAATATTCATTATTATAACAGTGATTTTGGTGAGCCAATTTTATAACAGTGATTTTGGTGACCTAATTTTACTTGTTTTTAAAGTTTGCTTAAGTGCATTTATGTACCCTTGCATGCATATATTTTAATTAGGTATGGAAAGAAATAAAAAAGTAACCTTAACATGGTAGGCCTTATCTAAATATGTTGCAAGGAAATTAGCAGTTCAGTTGAAGTCGGCCAAATTGGAATATCTATGGTTTTAGGTGCTTTCAAATAAAGAGTGTAAATGTCTAGATGATTTTGGGATCATTTGATACTGATTACTTCTGTGTCAATGTCAAATATTAAAACTTTTTTAACTGTTTTGTAGAGATAAAATAAATGTAAATACATTTGGGGCTCTCTTCAGGTGAGCGCAAATGACACTAAATATTTTCAAAGTGAAGAATTAAATCAAATTTGGCAGCCACTTTTTCATATCACTGAAAATCATTATAGATTAAATGGTGATTCAACTAACATATTATGCATTAGTTTTATGGTATTCATATTAGGACACAAATGACATTACCTTCCTGAATTTCATAGTGGTATCCTTTTTAGTGAAAATT
The DNA here is from genome assembly GCA_026874595.1 of Sipunculus nudus. Lineage (NCBI taxonomy): Eukaryota > Metazoa > Annelida > Sipuncula > Golfingiida > Sipunculidae > Sipunculus > Sipunculus nudus. Next base: position 20,739,842 of record CM049309.1, on the reverse strand, counting down.
GGGTTTAAAATCTATAAAAAAAAATCTTCATTTATTTGATTTATATTTTATTTTTTATCATATAAACATTAAAAAAAATGACCCTCTTGTTCAGTTATATTACGTAAACATAAATGTGAGCATTTTCTGTATTAATGAGAATTTTCTCCGTCAGGAGTTTATACACCAGTGCATACCAACAAAAATTTCCCGTAGTGGACCTATTATTACCCACTTCAGTCTTATCCTGGTGTTATCTAGTTCACACTTCCTGTCCAGTTAAGCATATTTTTAATCTGGCGCCAACTAGATTGGACATATTGAACATGGCTCCTGTGTTTATGTCCCTTGTTCAGGGTTTGTATCTTAGAGTATTGCCAACAATCTGTGAGTGTTCTTTACTTTCCCTCTACCAATGCACCTTCCGACGTATTGTTCAGACTTCTGTGATACCCATATGGGATTCTCATCCCAGTTGTTAAAGCTGCCGCTCCCGTGCTCATACTTGTCACAATTCTATGGACTCCTGCTATTTTTGTGGTCTCAGCTGTGGTCTTTTGAAAAGTGGGCCATTTTTAATGATTGGACCCTATCCTGTGATTCAGGAGCTTTTCCTCATTCACCTGTAGCCTTCTCAGGTTTAACTGTGGGGCAGGGGGGGGAGGGGTTGACCTTCCACCAGTCATCGCGACCATTTTGATTTGTGGTCACCTACTACTATTGTTCAGACATGTAGTCACACTCAAATACACTCAGATCCTTCAATTGTCTCTACACCGAAATCTTTGTTAACATTGTCCGGAAAGTGGAAGGATTTGGGTGTTGTTGGTCACCCGAACAATCCTCAAGCTTACACCTTGCTCACAAAATAATCACATTTTGCACAATTAATGTATGTCCCTGCTTATATCTCAGGAGGGATGAGACATATCAGCCTGATATTGGGCCTATGTTTACATCTCTGATAGCTTTGTCGTATACAAGACTGTTGGTGGCACCTACAATCATCAGGGCTGGAATTTGCTAAAAATTGCCACTGGACAATATTTTACCGGATCCCATTTTATTTATTGAAAAAAAATCAATTTTTGGCTCTTCCTTCTAAAATTTATTACTTGTATTGGTACAGATTGTATTGTTTTATATGACTCGAAAAGAAATATATAATCACGGCATCTGATTTTTGCCCCTTATTTTCTTTTTAGAAGCAGGTTTTAGTGCGCCCCGCATGCAACCTAAATCACGCTCCCCTTATAATTCTTGAGTAGCCAGAGAATTAAAGAGCAACCACATTTCATGGAAGGTTGTCTCTAACAAATGTCACATGCCATTACTTACATGTCCTTTGGTCAAGCTGGAAGATTTCCGTTTTATATCAACTCAAGTCAAATCAGTTTTAAGCGAAAAAAAAAGTCTTACCAAATTTATTTATATCAAGCAGGGAGTGCGTTGTTCTGTTTAATGCCTCAACCCCAATTAACTGATCAGATAATTCAACCATTTTGGTACACACTGAATGGTTAATGGAAGAGCCACATACCCAGTGTTTCATTGACAATTTAGCTTGACCAAAGTCCCAGGAATCACAACAGAAAATATCATTGAGTCCTTATGGTGAGATGTCGAGTCCCAATAAATTTGATGACACATGAGTACCAATAAATTTGTTAATTTTATGTGTTAGTTTTTTTGTTCATACGTACACATGATTTTCAATGAGTTTGTCAACAAAAAAGGTAACAAAGTTATAAAAAATTTTATTTCCTACAAGTTACATAGGCTAAAGCAAACACGTTTTGTTTCCAGTAAAACAAAATCATATAGAGATGCCATTAACTGTTACCCTTAGCACAATGCTTAACACTTTGCAGAGGAAGAAGGTTGCTTACTGAAGCAGATATTTATCCATTATTCAGCATAAACTCAAAGAAAAGGCTACAACATGCAGCCATTCAACTATACAGTGTCAAACACATATTTTAAAGATCAGTTTAGATATGATGGACACAAAAAAATATCATGAAAAAGCTGCCCTGCTGCAACCGCTCAATGTCCTAAATTATCTGCTTCAGTTCATACATCCTCTTATTAATTTGACTTTTCCATATGTTTAATGAAGGCATAAAGTAAAATGCATTCAATTTTGGACCAAGTTTTATTCTCTTAAGCTTATTTTGTGTATCGCTGACGAGTGAGAACCTGGCTTTGGACAGAAAAACCTTGTTCACAACCTGCTGTGTGAACTGCTGAAGTCAGTGCTAGTTGTGCCAACCTGACCATGTTTGGAAAGTCTTTATGAAACTTTGCAATGAGATTCCATAATCTCCACATACAGTCTCTAGGATATTGTTCAGCAAGAACAATTTCTTCAAAATGTACCATTCCTGTTTTGTTTCTTCAGTGTTGTTCAGTGGATGCTAAAAACAATTTCTTCAAAATGTGCCATTCCTGTTTTGTTTCTTCAGTGTTGATCAGTGGAACAGAAGTGTTTTGCTTCAGAACTCCAACTTCTGTCCAGGATGTGGACTTTGAAACACCAAAATGGTCACAGAGTCTTGATATTTCCTCTTTGCCAAATTCTTCAAGCTGCTCAGGTGACATGTAAGTTAAAGGCCTCATTGCCAAGACACCAAATGCGGTCACAAGATCTTTGGAAGGAAATCTTGATTCTGTGTTCTCCACAACAGCAGAGATAAATTTGTCTGTCATTTTTTGGAGATTAAAGTTTGATTTTGTGATATGGTGGCCCTTGAATATGCCTGATATTTTCAGATCTTCTTTCATTTGGTGCAGATATGGTGTATCCAGATTCTGAACTTATCTGAGTTCAGAAATGCACAAGTCAATTTTCACTTTGACCAATGCAACATCAACATTTTCAGATTGAAAAAACTGAAAGTATGGTCACTGGAGCCATGGCATCCATTATCATACAAGTGACTGAGATAAACTTTTCAGTGGCAATCTTTTTTTTTCAATCCAAGAGCTTTAGGATCATTGGTTCCAGCTTCTGCAAGGTACGTTAGCAGACTATCAGTTGTCCTGTGGATAGTAGAGAGTGCAATAAAATAAGACAGCCAACGCACTGAATAAATTTTCTTTATAAGACAAGATTGGATCTTCCAACAGGTCCTGAATTTGTTTAATTTGAGCAGCTCTCTTACTGCTACTTTTAAACTAATAGAAGAGGTCTGTGAGAATGTGTTGGTGTTCCTTCAAGGCAGGAATGTTTTGTGCAGACTGAAAAGTACATAGAGCTAGTCAGTGGGCAATGCAATGCACATTAACACAATGAGTACTTTGTTGTTTAAAAACAGCTGCAGCCCCTGCCTGTTTGCCAGACCTGGGAGCCAGCTGTTGACCAGTAAATCGGCTGGCTAGAAGAAAAAATGGCTGGATAGCAGGCTGACATGGCTCAGGTCTAAGAACAATGATAATGGCTGAGTGGACAACGTTGTGGCTGGCTAGCCAGCTGAGCCGTAAAGATAAGGCAAATATTTAATGGACAAAATGTTGTCTCAGTCTAATGCAATTATATTTATATGTACAAAAAAATGAAACAAACTTAACAAATATTTTGACAAGGTAATTACCCTTTTGATAAATTTATTTTATTCAATATCACGCCAGACGTGTACAAGGTCAGCGAGTGGTTACGTGAAGGAAGGGGGTTCCCCCATTGTGTTTTCAGATCTGACAATATAACGTGTTTTGGTGAAGCTGAGCGCATATTTGATCAGATGAAAATTGTTATGATTTTCCTGATTTCTTTTGACAGATGTTAGGTACACATGAATTATTTGATCTCAACTTACATAACGATACATTGCTTAAAGTGTCTTGGAAAACTAAACGTTTCAATTCAGCTATTGAGATATATAGATGTAATTGTTTGCATCCGCTGAGCAACTGTTTTCTTGCGCTCACTTGCATGACAAATCAACCAGATAATCGTTTTTCGTCTGCCGAACTTAAAATGTCATGGCTTGACGTATTGTTTGCTTCTTTTATTAACTGTATCACATGGGGTTATGTGCAAGGGCAGGAAATTTTTGTGTACAGAAAGTCATGCTTCCCCCGTGAGTGCCTCTAAATAAATCAAAACATTTGGTAATAATCTGTCATTTGAGGAGGGAGAGAGGTGACATAATCGTACAAAATCGAACCCCAGCCAAAGAGTTTTTATGACAATCATGAAAATTTGATTACTTTAAACACATAATGTGAAAACTTCTTAATGTAATGTGAACAGCCCAACTCACCGCCACAACCGCGAAATCCCTGATTCCATTTGGCCTAGACTGAGATCGACATGCGATTTTTTTCATGCGCTGAACTTTCCCGGTCACAATTGTATATGCAATTTGTCATGTGTCTTAATTGTAATAGGATTTCTGATTTTTTTTTTTTAAAATGTTCAGGAATTTAATCCTAATATTCAAATGTGATAAAATATAAGGACCTAATATAAGTGCTAACGGACAAGATTTAAGAAGATATAAATACTTGGTAGCATTTCATTCATATCTCTTAAAGTTGGAGGGGCCTAGGTGTGAATAACATTGTTAAACATAGTTTTTAAAATTAGGAATATTGTTCAAACTTTGTGGGATTAATTTTTAACTCATATGGCCATATATTTAAATTTTGAAAACTTAATTACCTTCACACATTTTTATGCCCCCGCCACAAAGTGGCCGGGGCATATAGTTTTACCCATGTCCGTCATTCCGTCATTCCATCATTCCGAAATCAAACAGTTGTACGGACTTTCTTTCGCAATGCCTGCAGATATTGGCCTGATTTTTGGTGTGTGGGCAGATAATGACCAGTTACAGATCGAGTTCACGTTTCATTCCGCTTGACCTACTTTTGACCATTTTACGGCTCCTTAACTTAGAAAATTTCATGAAAAACATAAATTTTCATGACAAATACATGTACAGACTTTTTTTAGCAGTGGCTGCAGATATTGGCCTGATTTTTGGTGTGTGGGCAGATATTGGCCAGTTACAGATCGAGTTCGCATTTCATCCTAGTTGACCTACTTTTGACCGTTTTACAGCTCCTGAACATAGACAATTTCATAAAGAATAGAAATTTTCATGACAAATACACATGTACGGACTTTTTTTTGCAATGCCTGCAGATATTGGCCTGATTTTGGTGTGTGGGCAGATATTGACGAGTTACAGATTGAGTTTGCATTTCGTCCCAGTTGACCTACTTTTGACCGTTTTAGGGCTCTTGAACATAGAAAATTTCATGAAAAATAGAAATTTTCATGACAAATACACATGTACAGACTTTTTTTCGCAATGCCTGCAGATATTGGCCTGATTTTTGGCGCGTGGGCAAATAATGACCAGTTACAGATCAAGTTCATGTTTTGTCCCAGTTGACTTGACTGTTTGACGGTGCCCTAACATAGAAAATTTCATAGAAAATATAAATTTTCATGACAAGTGCACATGTACAGACTTTTTTTCGCAATGACTGCAGATACAGGCCTGATTTTTGGTGTGTGGGCAGAAAATGACCATCTACAGATCAAGTTTTTGTTTTGTCCCAGTTGACCTACTTTTGACCTTGACAGCTCCTGAATATAGAAAGTTTCATGAAAAATAGAAATTTTCATAACAAATGCATATGTACGGATTTTTTTCCGCATTGCCTGCAGATACCACCCTAATTTTTTATGTGTGGGCAGATAATGACCAGTTACAGATCGAGTTCACGTTTCGTCCCCGTTGACCTACTTTTGACCATACAACACCTCCTGAACTTAGAAATTTTTACAAAATTTAACATATTTTTCTAATTTGCCACAGGCGGGGGCATTTGTGTTGTTCCAACACATCTGGTTTGTTTATGAAATGGAACTTTAATATGACACTTACCGTAAGCCCATTTTTCCCCTTGGTGCATCACTAAATAGTTTTAGGCCAAAGGTTTCATTTATTACACAGTCCATATGCTTTAGCTCATGTCCATTTTTCTATAATTTACAGAGTTTCATTTAAGCTGGGCCATTTTCTCTTAGCTTTTCAAATGGTAATATACGTGAAAAAACTATCAGAAATAAAATATTTTGCAGTTACTAATATTTTCCAAAATTCAGCTGAGCGACATGACCCATGGGTCCCTTGTTTTTTAAAAATTGCACATCTACATCCCCCTTAATAACTTTAAATGACAAAGCATCAGTATCTGATTGAATAAATTTGGGAATGATCTGGATTCTCTGGCACTTTTTCTCTTCATTTCTGAGCAACCGGGGTTAGAGCAACGCCCTTGATCAAATAGGGAATATGCCAGTTATCTGGTCTGAAAAAAGGGGCTTGCTGGAACCTTGTTACCATATTTTCTCAAATAATAAATAATTACGATCTTGGAATTAGGAAATAAAACAATAAAAAATGAGTAAATTTAGTTTTGCTGACGCATGGATCGTCGATGTTGGTTCATATATGGGAGATAATGCTAGAAGTTTAAATATCTATCTTATATAAGACCAAGGTGCCAATATTTGTCATGTTTGTTTGATTAAACCCATTTCTGTAGTCCTTCTTCCCCTTCAGATAATCTTTAAATATGAGATTCTCCGTGAAAACTTATGATTTCATTGTTTTATAATGGTACATTATATAGACGGGTCTCACGTTAAGGCCGCCACACTTGACAGTCTACTTCCAATCAGCTGTTAAGGCCACATGGAGTAAATTTTATAACGCATTTTGCTTAAACTTTTTAATTATTTTTGTGCCTATCATTTACTGAATTACTGTATGCAAAGACCAAATCAAAGTTTATTTCCATGCTGAATAAAACAATAGACGTTTTCATAATCTTTTTTTATGAATGGTATTCCCTAATGACAAGTGCAAACATATACAAATATTTGAGCATGACTCGTTATAACTGATATGAATTTCATGACATCTGATTTTAAGAAAATATGTAAACAGATAATTAGGGCCCTGCTTGAAAAGCCGGTGCCCTATAGTAATTGACCGGTCTGTCTGTCCGTCTATCCGTCCATCCACAAATTCATTTCCAGATGACTCCAGTTAGGATTGACGAATTGAGTTCAAACCTGAAATATGTATTAACCATCTATTATGGAAGATCCCTATCGATTTTGGGGTCCGGAGGTCAAAGGTCAAAAAAGTTATTCACAGTTTGGTGTTAAATTTAGGTCCCTCTATCTGCAGGGCAGAAATCATAATTGTAACCATAATTGTTTGTTCCACCTTAACAGTAGGACAGGTCTTCATGTCAGCAGCAAAGAGGCATAATATATGGTCATAGTCAGCCACTTTTCTGTAAGTTGTGCGGTAAAAACCATTACTGAACACCTAGTAAGGTTGCGCTCTCTTAGCAAATATGCATGCAAAAGGATACACATTGTTTACACAATAACTCGTAAAAAGTATTTCATATAAGGTCCCCAGACTCACGGCAGTGATGGACCTTTTGATGGACTACATCATGTTTGAAGATGGGTGACCTTGATGGATTTTCAAGGTCACAGACGTGATAATGCTAAAATGATGTTAACCAAATAGCTTGCAAACAATTAGACCAACACTCCCTGAACTTGCACCAGTAATGTTTGTTATGAAATGCTAGGTCAAGTTCGAAGATGGATGACCTTGACAGAGGTGATAATTCTCAAATGATATTAATGCAATAACTTGCAAAGAATTTGATGAACAATCAAATTCATTTCTGCATAATAACTCCTGTAACATATGATGGATAGGATTCAAACATATGTATCACCCATGGCCTAAGGAAGAAACTAATTGATATTTGGGTAAGAAGGTTAAAAAAAAGTAATACACAGTTTGGTGTTCAGTAGCTGGTGTCTCCTTCAGCAGGCCAGAAATGGATAAATCTTTTCCGAGTCACTCTTGTACAGGGGCATTAAATTTTCAGAGCACATTTTGTACAGACAATTTGAAGATTCCCCAGAAAAGGATATATATGTATACACTGGCCCAAGGCACCACAGTGGCTCTCATTTAGACCATGTTTAGACAAATCTATCTCCACTTCCAACATCTCAAGGAATTAGGACCTATTATAGTGACCATCAACAAATTTACATTGATATTCATATGTAGCCATTCTACACAACACAGCGCATCTGTAGACCGGAGTCCAAGAACAGCTGAATCTCAGTTCAAGAGAATGACCATTTTATCACTACTAACCAGCAGCTGACTCTCTCTAATACTACAAAGTTCATGTACAGACTCAAGCCTCACATATAATAAGGCCAATCTAGCATATAAATAGTGGAAAAATATTTGACACAGCCCAGCCAAGACTTCAACCAAGAATAATTGGTACAGGTAATACACAAATACAGAAACTAAAAATGCATGCAGTTCTTTTATATCATTATTTTGATAGCTTTTTCACTTTACCATATCTTTTCTTCCAGTTTATACATGTCAGCTGTCCTTTACAGGTTCTTTAATTTTCAAATATCACTCTATCAGCCCATGCTACCAAAGTACAACAAATTCACAGTACCTCAATTTATTATGACTGCATCTTTTGCGGGGCCCTTCCTGACCTGTCAGTTTTCTAGTTTCTTAATGTTGTACAATAAATTCTGAGCACTTATGGTAAAAAACTATAAGCATGTTTTGATAAGCACCGCCGGTTTAACAAAAGCCAGTGATAGTCCAACACAAATCAATTAAAATCCGAGACGTCTGTCGGTGGTGAAGAGAGCACAGCGTTGAAACCTTCTAACGGCTCTGATTCCTCATCAAAGAGCCGCAGCAGGTATTCTTCATTCCTCCCCATTTGATCCTCACATCTATTAATGTGGTTGGTCATGCCTGTAACCTTGAATGAGTTTCTGATCAATTCTGGGTTTATATTTATTGAATCGTATGCCTCCTTCACCCAATCACACATGTCCTGCTTTGATGGTGGGGGGGATGTGCTGGTCCATGTCTGTGACGGTTATTACCTTCCTGTGCATATATTTCACCCACTGCTTGCGGAGTACAGATTTGAAAGGTTTATTTATGCTTACATCCAGTGGCTGTAGTTTGAACTTGCAACCACCAGGGATTACCGCGAGAGAGTTGGTCTTTTTGAAGAGTTGTTTCATTTGCTCCGCGATGTGAGTGCAAAAGCGGTCCAATACCATCAGTGACGGTCTCCACTTCGTGTACGGGCGCACAATTTCTTTGATATACCGCTTCATAAGATTGGAATCCATCCAAGCCTTCTCTTGTATGCAGACAAGAAATCCCCTGGGCGTAGTCAGAGAAAGTTACCTTTCCCCTTAAAAATTATCATGGGCAGCAAGAGATGTCCAGATGCAGCAACGGTGATGTGCCTCTTGTCCCCACCGGTACTACGCACTCACATCTCCTTAATGCCAGCTTTGTTGAGGGTTCTGCCAGGCACAAGGTCGAAGAACACTGGTGTTTCATCCATGTTTAAAATCATATCCTCGTCAAAGTCATCTTCCATGCACATGTTGGGAACGAAACGGAGAAAACTCTCACTCTTCTCCTCTAACTGTGATGGCAGTTTCTGTGATATGGATGTTCTGCATCTCAGCGCGAGCTCATGGCATCGCAGGAATCAATAAAGGCAGCCACAGGATGCGAAAACTTGGGGAACTCCGGGCACACAACATCCCTAGCATAAGCACGTAGCATTTCCATGGTAACAGGTAGATGCAAATCACGTTGCTGAAGGACTCAAGCTAGCAATGCAGTTATCCAGATCAACACCATATGAAATCTTTCTGCCACATGACGCGTCCAGTCTGAGTCCTTTGCACAGTACAGTCCTCTAGCGTTGATGAGTTCATCCAGGTGGAGATGGTGCTGACAGAGATCTTAAGTCTCTTTGCTGCATTTGAAATCCCATTCAGCCTCACGTCTTTCACCACAGCTAGCCTTTCCTTATGTGTGTAGTGCTTATACTTGCCCCTCTTAGTTGAAGGAGACAAAGCCACTACTGAGCTGACTGTTGCTGATGAAAATGGGATGACTGCAGCAGAAGTGGAAGCTGGAGTGATTGCTGCTGATGAAGCTGGAGTTGATGCTCGGGTGACTGCTGCAGAAGAAGCTGGAACAACTGCTACAGGTGAAAATTGGGCGACTGCAGATGAAGATTGAGCGATTACTGCTAGATCTGCAGTGACTGGTGGAGTAGAACAGGAAGCTGCATCCTTGGACGGTCTGGTATATTGCGAGGACGCCCAACTGAGCGATTCACTGGACCACTGGGACATTTGACAGGTCTCCCAGACTGAGCTCTCCATTCCTGTGAATAAAAAAATTTTGTTAAGGGAATATGTGAATGTTGATATTTTGAAAATATTACATCGGAATCGCTGATACAGGTCAATATTATATTATTACTGAAATGTTATGTTAATAAAGTTAATAATAATGATCATTATTCTGCATGTCATATTATTAGCATGGAGCATAAAAAAATGCTAAATGTTAAATAAATGATGAATTTGACAAAAGGTAATTGTGCAAAACGTATTAAATAAATTTATATATATTTACATATATATATTTTATATATTTATATATTTACAACAAAGATGGATTTCAAGTAAAAGTTATTTAAGTTGTTTAGTGGATTGCGTGTACACGCATAAGATTAATAACGGACACAGTGCTAAAATAATGTGTATCAGTTAATTAATGGCCGAGACAATATCTGTTTCTGAGCCTATATATGCTGCTTAATATCATTTAACTGCACTTTAATGTGACAAGTAAGTGTGAAAAACTTATTAAATAAACCTTACCACCTATAAAATACCATTTTAAAATTTTTAACGATATATATTTAAATCGTATCCAATAATAAAGTATGAAAACATATTTGTATGTAAAAATAACCAAGACAGTACGCTTCTATAATATTATTAGTGAATACATGATCGATTTAACATTATCTCTGCTTAATAAAATATAAGAGTATAAATCTAGTTAAATAATGGTATCTAAGGAGGTAGGCATATTTACCTTGGGAATAGTTTCCTCTATGGAGTCCACTTTGAAGAAGAAATCTTTGATAGATTGCATTCCAGTTGTATGAAGGGCTGTGTATCATATACACTAATGTAACAAAGGAATGATGGCTATATGAAGCGTGTGTGAGCTACTCATTTACCACTCAAATACACGTCTGAGTAGACTTTCATGCACAGTATACAAAATTTAGCAGGTAAAATTCCTGAACTGCTCAAGGTAGTGCAGCAAGGGCCGCCTCCCGGGAGTCGCGGTCTGAGCGGTGAAGCCGCTTGTGTAATAGCTTGTGTAAGGAAGACTGCCGATGTGCAAGACAACATCCCTTTGATAATTTATTACATAGGAAAAGCACTGGGGCACAAAGCTCCCATCACAATCCTTTGATGATTAATTAGTACAATAGTTCAAAACACACCTTAACCAAACGAGTGACCATTACAAACTCTGCATGAATGGTTAGACAATGTTAACTGTGACAAAAAGAACACAATCAGTTAAAAAAATTCACAATTTAATGAAATGAAGAACAACAAATTATATAAAAGTTTTATTTCACATGTCAGAAATAAGAGTAATTAGTATATGTGTGGGCCTGTTTGACCTCAGGTAACGCACATTGAGGTCACATGACTTGGGAATTCCCAATAAAATGTGTATACATTAAACTCATTTGCAGCATAGTTATATCACTTGCAAACGGAATAAAACTGGCACTTTTTGAGAGAGATGACATTGTATGGATAGGTATACTGAATTATAAAAGGTAAGTTTTCTGCCCATGTTTTGAGAATGTCAATAATTATATATTTTTAAATCATAGTAAAGGGCAATATGGGAGGGCAAAACAGTCAATTGTCAACAGGTGCTGCGAATGTTTTACACGAGGCGATAATGGGTCGTCCACGGCCTGGTTAGGGCTTAGGCCAAAGATAGTTTATGTAAGTTGCATTTATTTTTAATGTTGGGATTCTACTCAGACAAAACCTTTTTTTGAGCAATATATATATTTTTAAAAATCACCCTAGTACTACATTAATATAAGTAATTGCGTTTCCTTTGATAACACTAAGAAAGGTGCAAAGTTCTTGTTGTGCAAAGTTCTTGTTGTTCCATTTAATAAGGTCATGTCATAACAAGGCAAGATGGCAACCGGCATGAAACAGCCAGCCTGACAGCTGAGCTCCGAGGTTTGTTCTTTCTAAATTATATAGTAAAAAAAAAATAATTAAGATTTTCAGAAAACTACGTTTACGAAATAAAACAGATTCGGAATTATTTGAGAAAATACGGTAACTCTATAACAAAATGACTTACAACTTCCACAAAATTAATCATGCATTACCATTGCAAAACCATGCAGCTCGGTGAAATCTGCTGGAGACTAGTTCATGTTAACATGTTACTGTAGTAATTATTTACAAGCTGAAGTATGCAAGCGAATATCCTTTTTTAGCTCAGCTGACTATAAGTCATCTGAGCTATAGTCGTGGTCCATTGTCCGTCTGTCCGTCCGTCTGTCGGGATGTCCATTCCTAAGACTGGCACGTTTCAACACCATTGGACCTACAAATCTTAAATTCAGCATACCGTTAGATGTCCCCAAAATCTCCTACCATGCCGAAAATTGGGTCAATAGGACTTCGTCCCTTCGAGATATTAAGGAAAAACCTCAATTTTTCATTAGAAATCTATTTTTACACTTCAGGACTGCCTAATATCAAAACCACTCATCTGGTTTTCTTTATATTTACCATAAATATTCCTCTATATAGTTCCTATGTACATGCCAGAAATTAAGTCAGTATTATTTAATTAAAAAAAGTTATGAGCCCAAACATAATGGACTTTGTAAAAAAATCAGGAAAGATATTTGGTCACTTAAGACCAAAAGTGTTAGGTAGGGACTGTTTTTCAGTTATACAACTTAAATTAATCAAAATTTATTTGTATACCAAAAATTAGATCAAAATCTGTTAAATTTTTTTTTAATATTTGCAAAAATATATAATTGGTACCTTAAATTTTAACCAACTTTGGCCACGGCACGCCATATAGTTTTACCCATGACCTACTTTTGAACGTTTTATGCCTCCTTAACTTAGAAAATTTCATAAAAAATAGATATATTCATGACAGATACACATGTACGGACTTTTTTTCGCAATGGCTGCAGATATTGGCCTGATTTTTGGTGTGTGGGCAGATATTGGCCAGTTACAGATGGAGTTCGCATTTCATCCTAGTTGACCTACTTTTGACCATTTTACGGCTCATGAACATAAATTTTCATGACAAATACACTTTTCTTTGCAATACCTGCAGATATTGGCCTGATTTTTGGTGTGTGGGCAGATAATGACCACTTACAGATGGAGTTCACATTTTGTCCCAGTTGACCTACTTTTGACCGTTTGACGGTGCTCTGACATAGAAAATTTCATAAAAAAACGCACATGTATGGACTTTTTTCGCAGTGCCTGCAGATACGGGCCTGATTTTTGGTGTGTAGGCAGATAATGCAGACCAGTTACAGATTGAGTTCTTGTTTTGTCCCAGTTGACCTACTTTTGACCATTTGACTGCTCCTGAACATAGAAAGTTTCATGAACAATAGAAATTTTTATAACAAATGCATATGTACTGACTTTTTTTTCTCAATGCCTGCAGATACCTCCCTGATTTTTTATGTGTGGACAGATAATGACAGTTACAGATAAAGTTTGCGTTTTGTCGCGGTTGACCTACTTTTGATTGTTTTATGGCTCCTAAACATAGAAAATTTCATGAAAGACAGAATTTTTTATGGAAAATGCACATGTATGGACTTTTTTTCACAATGCCTGCATATACTGGCATGATTTTTGGTGTGTTGTTTGATAATGACCCGTTACAGATCGAGTTTGCATTTTGCCCTTGTTGACCTACTTTTGACCATACGACACCTCCTGAACTTAAAAAAATTTTCAAAATTTTACAAATGTTTCTAATTTGCCCCAGGTGGGGCATTCGTGTCGTTCCGACACATTTAGTTTCCTGTAAGTACTGTGGACTTAATTTTCACAGCATGTACACATAAAGATTTAATCTGTTAAAATCTGAAATTTGAAAATAAAAGCTTCAAAATTAGGCTAGTTATTGAATTTTTTTGGAGGCTTTTGTTGTATTCCCTTACATTGTCAAGCAGTCCACTTTGATGACTGTAGGTCATTCATTGCACATCTCTATGCTCCCCAGACTGTTGGCATAATGTTAGATGTCCCCAAAATCTCCTACCAAACCGAAAATTGGGCCATTAGGACTTTGTTCCTTCGAGATATTAAGGAAAAACCTCCGTTTTCCATAAAAAAAGCCTTTGTTACCCTTCAAGGCTGCCTAATATCAAAACCACTGATCTGTTTTTGATCATATTTAGTATTCACATTCTTTCATACATTTTCTATGAACATACCAAAAATTAGGTCAGTATTGGGTATTATTTTGAAGTTATGGGCCAAAGTATAATGCAATTTTTAAAAAATCAGGAAATCTATTTACTCACCTAACATGAGAATTGCTAAACCTAGAGACTTTTTTTCAGGAATATAACTTTATTTAATCAAGATTCAATTGTTTACCCAAAATAAAATCTGAATTTTGCAAATTTTTCAAGTTATTAGCATAAATAAAAAATCAATACCTTAAATTTTGTCCAACTTTGGCAATGGCACATTTTTCCCCTGTAAGCACTGTTGATTTAATTTTCACAGCATATATACATCAGGAATTAATCTTTTAAAATCTGAAATTTCAAAGGAATTGATTAAAAAGAGTAGCTTTTATTCAAGTTTTCATACACCATGTCAAGCGTTGTTATATCTAGCCCACCTAGTACCGTAAAATCTCCACTTAAAACTGCACTTCCGATTAAAACCGCACCCAGACTTCGCCGAAACTCCAGGTGAGACATCGCGAGGGGCTCAAATACTAAGAAACCCCCTTTAAAACCGCACCAACTTTCGCTACGGAATGATTTGACAAAAGACACAATCAAGCTATCATCTAGAAATTAACACGCGTAGGTTTCGACTCGGCCATTCCTATCCACTTTTAAATTCCTTGGGCATTTTATTTAAACACATCATAACACTTTTTTGCAGGGGCACTCAAGCATGAAATTTGGGAAGACGTAAGGGCCGGTGAATCTCTGCCTGTTTATACAGATTTTATATTCCGTGCCGTATTCTTGTTTGCAACTGATTTGTCATTATATTTTGGAAAAAAATATTCTGCTGATCCATTTCAAGTCACTGTATATTTTAATTCTAAAATTTTTTGATGAAAATTCCATTTTCTGGAATTACTCGGAAGATTCAAATCATTTTCATACCGGTTACTTCGGTATTATCATCGTCACATCGTACGTTGACATCGCTCCATGTCACAATTTGCTGGCGCGTTTGAAAACATCGCTGGTCAACTTAACTAAATATCAAAGTAATTGAAGTTACCTTGTCGAGATACGCACGTATAGGAAACATGACGCTTGATAACGAGTGATTTTAAGGTAAAATTAAAGTGGCCAGTCGGGGTAAGCAAGTTTTTTTTCCTGAAGAAAGTTTCCGTGTGGGGAGCCATTTTGTCAAGGCAGTGTTCACGCAAGGCACGCTGGGACGAAATAGGTGGATGTTCTGTTTACCACCCAGCGCGTACAGCTGGTCAAATATTCTTAGCAGAATACCGGGGTTTTTCAGCACATGGCGGCACTCAAACTTGATTTTAAAACGAATGTCTGCCATTGTGTGACTCCTTACGATGTCAGCTTTTTATTCATTTTACGTTTTAAACAAATAATCATTTCTAAATAATGCCGCAAATGGGTTTAAAGTAGGCTTTTATTTCAATTTTGCTTGAGCATTCCCAACGAAGTGGGCCGCTGTGTGTTACAGCAGGGTTGTTGTAAACGTATTATTTGGTGACAATTACCAAAATTTCATAACAAGTTATATATCACACGAAAACTATTCAGCAATATTTAATTTATAAATAACAAATAATCGTAAATAATACATTTACAGGCGTGACTGCTGCTAAGAACGGGCTTCGAAACTTGCAATATTATCGCCCACTCGCCGGCCTGTCTGTCAGGAAGATATTCAGGAACCCTTCTAGTATAAACCGCACAGTGCTTTCAGGAAATCAACCTGATTTCAAGATTTTGAATTTCTTGATTAAACCGCGGTTTTAAGTGGAGATTTTACGGTAGTACAGCCTTCACTTGCATTATGTAACCCACCCCAGGCAGCTTGCCTTGGCTCAGCTTGGCCACTACCAGCGGGCTTCCCCTCTCCCTGCACTCCCCCCCCCCCCCCCATCCAGATGTTGCATAAACTGGATGAATGTTATTATTTTCTGTATTTGATTCATTCTTATTCTAGGCTATGCTACATTTTAGATTTTGCATTGTATCATCAGGGTTACAATGATTACATTGTACATTTAACTGTGTCCACAAAGTGGTGTATTGCTATGAAAGTGTGGATGTTCATCAGATAAGTAATTCCTTACTTCAGAAGAGTAAAAACTTCACCAGGTGTGAAATTGACTATTAATTCCAGTAATAAATTAAAACTGGGATAGTAAATAGCACAATGATATTGTTTGTCCCTCATTCAACCAACAGTGTGTATACTTTATTTGAAAAGATGTTTTATTTTATCAAATTTACTGAATCTTTTATTTTATTTTGGTGAATAAAATTAAGCATGTATTGAAAACTCCAATGTGCAAAACTTTTTAATAGTGATGTTGTGGCATTATTTTCTTTTAAATTCAGTTTAAACATTTATGATTTAAAAATAATAAAATATATGTGTATGCATAATATAACCCAATATGAGCTACACTCTGGATATATAATGATTGCAACTTTTGCAACAATTCGAATATTTTAACTTATAGTTTCAGTTTTTATGCCCCCGCCACAAAGTGGCCGGGGCATATAATTTTACCCATGTCCGTCATTCCGTCATTCCGAAATCAAACAGTTGTACAGACTTTTTTTCGCAATTCCTGCAGATATTGGCCTGATTTTTGGTGTGTGGGCAGATAAAGACCAGTTACAGATGGAGTTCGCTTTTCCTCCCGGTTGACCTACTTTTGATTTTTTTACAGCTCCTAAACATAGAAAATTTCAAGAAAAATATTAATGTACATGTACAGCCGTTTTAGCCCTCAGCTCATAGGCTGATATGCTATTGTCGTCACCCAAGCTGTCCATCTGTCTGTCCATCTGTCTGTCCGTCCGGAGTCTGTCTGTCCTGCGTATGTTAACTTTTACCTTGTGAGCAGGATAGATATATATATCTAAAAGGATTGACCGTTGAAATTTTATTTCATCAGTGAATATGTATATCGATAAAATCTCGGTCAAGTTCGAAGATGGGTGACCTTGACCCATTTTTCTAAATTTTAGAGCTGATTATACAAAAACACTCAAAAGCTTATATCTCAGGAACCATATGGTGGATTGTTATGAAACATGGTACATACCTCTCCAATTTAATTGTATCGCCAGACATAGTCTGGAGATACTAAGGTTTAGGCACGGTTGCGCCGCCTCCGCCGCCGCCGCAGAGATTTCTTTTGGACACCATAACTCAAAAAATATTTCACGGATCTTTACCAAACTTGGTATATGTATAGATATGGGTGAGAGGACGACGCCTATTTAAAATGAGGTCATGACCTCAACTAGGAGAGTGACCTTGACCTTGAATAGGTTCAATTTTGGGGAAAATCACACAAATTCTTAAATATCTCAAGAAAACTTGCATGGATTGATCCCAAAATCAAGTTGATCGAAGATCATGGATAGGGTTGTCATGTTCCTGAAACTGGTGGCGCCACCTATTATTCTTTACTTGTTTTCATGCCGTTTAATATCCCCAAAATTGCTACTTGACAGTACTGTGAGCATTATAAGTCAAAAACTAATGGACAGATTTCTTTCATATTATGCAAATACATAGATATGAGTTATGGGATGATGTTTATTTAAATTGGGGTCATGACCTTTCCTATGAGAGTGGCCTTGACCTTGAATATTGCCATATATGGTGAAAATCACACAAAATCATTAATTTCTCAATAAGGGATGCATGCATTGGTCCAAAAATCAACTTGACCGAAGATCTTGGATAGTAATGTCATGTACCGGAAACAGGTGGCACCACCTGTTATTCTTTTACTTGTTTTCGTGCCGTTTAATACCCCATCATTGCCACTTAACAGTACATTTATAACCTGTGAGCATTATAAGTCAAAAACTAATGGACAGATTTCTTTCATATTATGCATATACATAGACATGGGTTATGGGATGATGTATATATAAATTGGGGTCATGACCTTTCCTATTAGAGTGGCCTTGACCTTGAATATTGCCATATATGGTGAAAAATTACACAAAATCATTAATATCTCAATAAGGGATGCATGCATTAGTCCAAAAATCAACATGTTCGAAGATCTTGGAAAGTATTGTCATGTACCGGAAACAGGTGGCGCCACCTGTTATTCTTTTACTTGTTTTGTGCCGTTTAATACCCCATCATTGCCATTTATCAGTACTGTGAGCATTATAAGTCAAAAACTAATGGACAAATTTCTTTCATATTATGCATATACATGGATATGGGTAATAGGATAATGTTTATTTGAATAGGGGTCATGACCTTTCCAATGAGTGGCCTTGACCTTGAATATTGCCATATATGGTGAAAATCACACAAAATCATTAATTTCTCAATAAGGGATGCATTGATTGGTCCAAAAATCAACTTGAACGAAGATCTTGGATAGTGTTGTCATGTATGGGAAACAGGTGGTGCCACCTGTTATTCTTTTACTTGTTTTCGTGCCGTTTAATACCCCATCATTGCCACTTAACAGTACATTTATAAACTGTGAGCATTATAAGTCAAAAACTAATGGACAGATTTCTTTCATATTATGCATATACATAGACATGGGTTATGGGATAATGTATATATAAATTGTGGTCATGACCTTTCCTATTAGAGTGGCCTTGACCTTGAATATTGCCATATATGGTGAAAATTACACAAAATCATTAATATCTCAATAAGGGATGCATGCATTGGTCCAAAAATCAACATGTTCGAAGATCTTGGAAAGTATTGTCATGTACCGGAAACAGGTGGCACCACCTGTTATTCTTTTACTTGTTTTGTGCCATTTAATACCCCATCATTGCCATTTATCAGTACTGTGAGCATTATAAGTCAAAAACTAATGGACAGATTTCTTGCATATACATAGACATGGGTTAGGGGATGATGTATATTGAAATTTGGATCATGACCTTTTCTATGAGAATGACCTTTTCTGTGAGTGTGGTCTGATATTAATTGTTGCTGAAGATGGGGGGCCTATTCTTAAAGGGGGGGGGGATTAATTGTCTGGCGATACTATGGCACCTGCGGTGCCAACAAATATCTAGTTAACAACTGATTATCAGCTTTTGCTAATATTCTAGTATCGCAATGCAGTGCTTACAGATACTGGCCTAATGTTTGGTCTGTGGGCGCATAATGACCACTTACAGATCAAGTTCGCGTTTCGTCCCAGTTGACCTATTTTTGACCATATGACAGATCCTGAACATTGAAAATTTCATGAAAGACAGAAATTTTTATGAAAAATGCACATGTATGGACTTTTATTCACAATGCCTGCAGATACTGGCCTGATTTTTAGGTGTGTTGCTTGATAATGACAGATCGTGTTTGCATTTTGCCCTTGTTGACCTACTTTTGATCATACGACACCTCCTGAACCTAAAATAATTTACAAAATTTAACAAATGTTATTAATTTGCCCCAGGCCGGGGCATTCGTGTTGTTCTGACACATCTAGTTTTACTCTTTATATATTATAATTGCAACTTTTGCAACAATTCTAATATTTTAGTTAAAATAGCCTAACATGTCCATGATATTCATAAGGTTTGTCGACTAAATATAGTATCACCATGGTGATACATTTATAGTCCAATCACGATCAGCTGAGCGCCGTGACCCATGGGCCCCTTGTTTTCTCTATTTTTGAGACCTCAAAGATGCCGTCATCTGTTAAATATAACAGGGCACAAATCTTAATGACTGGACTTAGAATCTTCTGTCTTGACATGCAGGGAGGTCCATGAAGTCTTTTCGGAAACCTGGAATAAGGTCTCTGCTACCCATATTCTTCAAGCTATGGGGCTCTGAAGTACCCCACAGAATTATGAAAAATTTGATACAAAAGCTCAAATATCTGAACCGTTAATGCATTGATCACCATGATTCTTTGCATGGATATTGATCACGGAGTGTTTCATCAGTTTCTGCAAACTGGTGGTGCCACCTGTATTTTTTCGATTTTTTTTTTAACGATTTTTTTCTCATATTTGAGATCTCAAAAGATGCGGTCATCTGTTAACAGGGCACAAATCCTAACAGCTTGACCTGGATTCTTCTCACTTTACATTCAGAGAGGTCCATGAAATGTCTTCTTGAAAACCTGGAATAAGGTCTCTGTTACCCATATTCTTTAAGCTATGGGGCTCCAAAGTACCCCCCAGAATAATGAAAAATTTGATACAAAAGCTCAAATATCTGAACAACTAATGCATTGATCACCATGATTCTTTGCATGAATATTGATCATGGAGTGTTTCATCAGTTTCTGCAGACTGGTGGCGCCACCTGTTTTTTTTTCGATTTTTTTTAACAATTTTTTTAATCTATTTTTGAGACCTTAAAAGATGCAGTCATCCTTCAACAGGGCACAAATCGTAACATCTAGACCTAGAATCTTCTTTCTTGACACGTTGGGAGGCCCATGAAAAGTCTCCTTGGAAACCTCAAATCAGGTCTCTGTCACCCATATTGTCTGAGCTATGGGGCTCAGAAATACCCCCCAGTATAACTAAACATCAAAAGCTTTGGTATCTGAACAACTAGTGCATGGATTGGCATTATTCTTTGCATGCATATGCATCATGGAGTGTTCCATCAGTTCCTGCAAACTGGTGGTGCCACCCGGAATTCTTTGAATTTTTACGCATATTTTTCTTTATTTTTGAGACCTTCAGAGATGTGGTTGTCTGTTTACAGGGCACAAATCATAACTATTGAGCTTGAATCTTCTTTCTTGACATCCTGGGAGTCCATAAAAAACTTTATGGAAACCTGAAATAAGGTCTCTGTTACCCATATTCTCCGAGCTATGGGTCTTAGAAGTACCTCCCAGAATAACTAAAAATTTGATAGGAAACCTCCAGTATCTGAACAACTATTGCATTAATCACCCTAATTCTTTGCATGCATATTCATCATGGAGTGTTTCATTGTGGACTTGTGGGACCACCTAAATTAAAAAAAAAATTTTAACATTTTTTTTCCCTAGGCCTATTTATGAGACCTTCAAAGATGCGGTCGTCCCTTAACAGGGCTCAAAGTGTAACCATTGGTCCTAGAATCTTCAAACTTGACATCCAGGGAAATCTTTGAAAAGTCTCCTTGGAAACGTGAATTAAGGTCTCTGTTACCCATATTTTCTGAGCTATGGGGCTTATAAGCACCCCTCAGAATAATTGAAAATTTGATACCAAAGTAGGGCACAAATCATGACCATGGGGCCCAGAATCTTCTATCTTGACATCCTGAGAGTTCCTCAAAAAGTTCTCCCCAGAAACCTGAAATTGGGTCACAGTGACCTATATTCTCAGAGTTTTTGGGTATGTTTGAGCATCCCAGAAATAATGCAAAATACACACAAATTGCCAGATTCCTCATGAAAGACTGGTTGGATTGTCATCAAATTTGTTTTTATGGGTTGGGTCTTGATGAACTTAGTGGCTCATGAACAATGATGCCACCTATCTTGATTAGTTTTCTGTGCAAGGACATATTATCAACATGTCAGTCGGCTGAGCGTCATGACCCATGGGTCACTTGTTGGACATATGGCACTAGCTACTACATACTAAAGGAAATTATGGTGTTTACACATCTCTCTTTTGTTTAACCTGTAAATTGACCCAGATTTCATTTCTCTAAGGAAAGCAAAGTAGTACCAGATGAAAACATCTGATCCTTAATGAAACAGTCCCATTTCATTTTGCTAATTCTTCATAATGCAAGTGAAGTGTCAGATGAAACCTTAAATAAGAGGACCAAGCCCATTTAACAAAGTGGATATAACCTCTGTGTGAGTGTCCTTAACCTTTTGATGTCACAATCTGATTAAATTCATACAAATGAATGGCTTTATAGTTTGTTCTAAAAAATATTGTGTTTGTGGGTCAGTATTGAATTCAGTGGATGGTGCAGCGTGGTATGTCGTCTGTGCGTCGTCGTCACAAATGGCAGGAGTTAGAATCACCATATTTTTAGCGAACCTCTGTGCTTATGCGATGGTTGTCGGCTGTCGTCTGTCGTTTGTGTGTTAACCTATACTATCTTGAAAATGGCAAGAGTTAGCATCACAAAATTTTATGCAAAAAATTAGTCATATAAAAAACTCTATCGGATTTTGCTTATTTTTTTGCTAACTGCATTTTCTTAGATTTTATAGGGAAAAAGCTATAAAAGCTTTAAAAATCTTCTCCGAAAATGTTCAGCCAGATTGTCTAATATTTCACAGAAATGATTCCTGGGACAATCTCTCTCAAGTTTGTTCGAATGGTTTAAGTTCGGTGATTTTTGGCTGAGTTACAGCTAGTTGAACTTGGTCATCTGTCCAAAAAAGCATACTAAAATTACAATCTTAGAAACAGTTGGAGCTATCATCACCAAATTTTATGCCAATGTTGGTCACATGAGTCATATCTGGATTGGCCTTTTTTGTACGGTGGTCGTCAGTGCCCATATCATACTGACAGCTACAAAATCTTCGTCTCGGAAACCATATGGTCAAATTGTTTAATATCACACAGAAATGATCCTAGGGTAGTGCTATTGAAGTTTGTTCAAATGGTCTCTTTTCAGTGACTTTTGGCTGAGTTATGGGAAGCTGAATTTAGTCATATGCCATAACAGTCCATTTTAGCTCAGTTGCCACAATGATCTTCTTCTCAAAAACCACTGGGCCAAATTCTTAAATCTCACACATTAATTATCCTCAGATGTTGATAATTCAAGTTTGTTCAAATGGTTTTGGTTCAGTGATTTTTGGCTGAGTTATTGGAAGCTTAACTTAGCCATTTTGCTTTATTTTCCCATATGAGTTATAAACCCGCAAAACGTTTTTTGACTGACGCCATTGAGGCCAATTTGTTTAATATTTTTCAAGAATAATTCCCTAAATAATTCTTATAATAATTGTCTTTATGGTTCCAAAAAATGAATTTTGGCTGAATTATAAAGAATGAATTGAGTCATTTTACTATATAAGTTAGCTATGTGAAGCAGATACATCGAGCCTGGAACCAGTTTATCAGCATCCGTTACATCATGCCTCGAGACATTTAGATTTCAGGTTATCTTTGGTTAATATTGACAAGAATGTTTTTTTTAAAACTTTTAAAAAATGCAGATTTATGATTTTAGTAATTCCTCATGCCAGGCAATGTTTACAGTCACAGGTATATGTTAACCCATACCATTGGATTGAGTGGAGCTAGCATCATGAAATTTAATGCAAATAATTAGCCATCCGAAATAAATCTGCATTTTCTCAGATTTTATAGAGAAAAAGCTAAAAAACCTTTAAAAATCTTCTCCTCCGAAACGGTGAAGCCAATTTGTTCAATATTTCATAGAAATAATCTTTAATACCATCTCTCTCAAGTTTGTTCAAATGGTTCAAGTTCGGTGAATTTTGGCCAAATTACCGGAAGTTGAACCTAGTCATCTGTCTGAAAAAGCATACTTAAATGACAATCTCAGAAATGGCCAAAGCTATCATCACCAAATTTTCTGCCAGTGTTGGCCACATGAGCCATATATGAAATTCAGGTATTGGTTGTCACCTGCATTGACCTTTTTTGTACGGGGGTCATTGGTCATCTGTACATTAACCCATAATTTCTCAGAATAGCAGGAACTACCATCCCCAGATTTTATGCAATAATCTGTCATATATGAAATGTTGTGGGATTCAGCTTATTTATGAAAGAACTGCAACTTTTATTATTCTAGATTTTGATAAAAAGTTTTTGAATATGTCAGCTTGAAAAAAATTCATTTTAGCCAAAGTCTTTCAGTATGTGTAAACAGATTTGCCAACAGGCTAAAATTGTGTCTGTATATTTAAATAGGTTAAGAAACTGCCTCCTGTTTCAGATTTGGCAATAGATTAAGAGTTCATTCAGTGCAGCCAGATATAGGTCAAGAGTTCAGTCAGTGCATCCAAGCACAAGGCATGTGATCCCCTCATGGGTGACATGTGAACACCTCATGGGCACCATGTGATCACCTCATAGGTGTCATGCCCATAAGGGCCCCTGCATGAGCTTTGGCAGACTGCCAACTGTATCACATTAGGCAACAGGTCAAGAGTTCACTCAGTGCATCCAGGTATAGGTCAGGAGTTCACACAGTGCAGTAGCTGCATTCTATTTAAAGCGTTAGCAGACTGCCCACCGCATCAAATTTGGCACCAAAGTACAGCCTTGATCTATTTATAGCTTTGGCAGACTGCCAACTGTATCAGATCAGGCAACAGGTCAAGAGTTCAGTCAGTGCAGCCAGGTACAGGTCAAAAGTTCACCCAGTCTAGCCAGGTGCAGGTCATGAGTTCACTCAGTGCAGTAGCCTGTGCCAGCAAATTTGTCACAGTTCACTCGGGGCAACTGCCTTTCTCACCTGAGCATGGTCAGCCCCATGTATCAGACTAAAGGTAAGTTTGATATATTGGCCTGATATTTTTACCTGTCTATGCGTGTTTGATGGGTTTCTCGTTCACAAGACAGGTGTCACCTCCTACAATGACTTTTGCACAGTGTGTGACTTTTGTGCGTTCTTATTTCTACAGAGGAATTTGATATATAATCCTGAAATTGGGCATATTTATACCTATCGAATAGCTTTGCCGTATACAAAACTGGTGGTGCCACCTACAATAATTTTTGCACAGTGTGTGTCCCTGCTTATTTCTCAGGAGGGGTTTGATGTATTAGTCTGAACTTGGGCATATGTATATATCTCTGATAGCTTTGTTGTATACAAGACTGGTGGTGCCAGCTACAATCATTTTTAGCTCAGCTGACTGTAAGTCAACTGAGGTGTAGGAATGGCACTTTGTCCGTCATCCATACGAATGTCCAGCCGGCCGTTAGCAGGGCACAAATCATAACAGCTGGTCCTAGAAAATTTTAAGTGATAATCCAGGGAGGTCAATAAAAAATCTCCTTGAAAACCTGAAATTAGGTCACTGCGACCTATATCCTTTGAGCTACCGGGCTTGAAAGTACCCCCCCAGAATAGTAAGAAATTTGATACAAAACCTCCAATATCTTGATAATTAATGCATGATTTGTCATGAATCTTGCCTTGAATATTGACCATGATTAGTTTTGTCAGTTCCTGAAACATGGTGGCACCACCTGTATTTTTCCATTTTAATGAATACTTTTCTATTTATTTACAAAAAATAAACTGGCTTCAAACTTGATTTAATAATGACCAACTACATAAGTAAATTCATTTTGATTACCAGGGTCCAGCGATCTTAGTTGAAGGTCACAGGAGCCACATCTTAAAAAAGATTGTGGATGCACTGTAAATCAAACTTTTCATCCTGAACTTTCCAATGTTCACACATGGCTTACTTGCCCAAAGTGAGGAAACCTGTAGAATTTGAGGTTATCTGGTCAGAGGTCAAGGTCACTTTTTAAAAGATTGTTACAATAATCCTAATGCTGCATTTTCAAGGATATTAAGTTATAAGATTTTTTGGTCACAAGGTCATTGGTTAAGGTCACAGGACTGTCATTCTGAAAAATTTCTTTAAAAATATCCTTATAGACAAATTGAGCGTTGAGACCCATGGGTCCCTTGTTGTGCTGTGTGCACCCATGCCAGAATTTCAGCAGTGATGTTTGTGTAATTGTTTCTTATTCCAAATGTTCAGTACCTGCATTGTTCATATACATGAGAAGTAATGGTCCAGCATTGAAGCATTTTACCTGGTGTATTTCCCAATGCACAGGTTTGCATTAGGCCTGTAGGCCTTGTTTGCAAATAAAGTCATCTGAAAATCTGTATCAGATTTTGTTTATTTTTTTCTAACTGCATTTTACAGTTTAAAAAAAACTTCTTTGACGAAACTGTCCAGCCAAATTGTCCAATATTTCACAGAAATGATTTGGAACAATCTTTCTCAAGTTTGTTCAAATGGTTCCAGTTCTGAGAATTTCGGTTAAGTTACAGGAGGTTGAACTTTGTCATCTGTCCAAAAAAGCACACTAAATTAAAATCTCAGAAATGGCTAGAGGTATCATCACCAAATTTTATGCCAATGTTTGTCACATGTTATATCTGAAATTGAGGTATTGGTGGCGCCACCTACATGGATCTGTTTTTTTACAAGTGAAAATGTAATTTTAGAATCAACTGTTTTATGATGAAGCTGTTAACCTGATTGGTTTAAACTTTACAAGAATTATTCCTTGGTAGGGTTCTGCCAGTTTTTAGCTCAGCTGACATCTGTTAACAGGGCACAAATCGTAAAGACTGGTCCTAGAATCTTTATTCTTGACATTCTGAGAGACCTACAAAAAGTCCCCATGGAAACCAGATATTAGGTCTCTATTAACCATATCCTTTGAGCTATGGGGCCCCAAAGTACCACCAAGAATAGTGAAAAATTTCATACAAAAACTTCAATATCTCATTAACTACATCACTGATGGTCATGATTTATGGCACACATATTGGTTATGAGATGTTTCATCAGTTTCTGCAGACTGGTGGCGCCACCTGTATTTTTTCAATTTTTTAGCTCAGCTGACTGAAAGTCATCTGAGCTATAGCGATCACTCTTTGTCCGTCGTCCGTCTGTATGTCCGTCTGTCTGTCTGTCTGTCTGTCTGTCCGTTAACCAGGCACAAATCGTAACCGCTAGAACTGGAATCTTCTTACTTGACATCCTGGGAGGTCCATGAAAAATCTCCTTGGAAACCAGAAATTAGGTCTCTGTTACCCATATCCTTCGAGCTATGGGGCCCCAAAGTACCCCCCAGAAAAGTCCAAAATTTCATACAAAAACTTCAATATCTCATTAACAACTTGACTGATGGTCATGATTTTTGGCATACATATTGATCATGAGAGGTTCCATCAGCTCCTGAAGACTGGTGGCGCCACCTGTATTTTTCGATTTTTTACGAATTTTTTTCTCTATTTTTGAGACCTTTAAAAATGTGAACATCTGTTAACAAGGCACAAATCGTAATGACTGGACTTAGAATCTTCATTCTCGACACACTGAGAGACCTATGAAAAGTCTCCATGGAAACCAGAAATTAGGTCTCTGTTATCCATATCCTTCCAGCTATGGGGCCCCAAACTACCCCCCAGAAAAGTAAAAAATTTCAAACAAAAACTTCAATATCTCATTAAATACTTGACTGATGGTCATGATTTTTGTCATATATATTGATCATGAGATGTTCCATCACTTCCTGCAGACTGGTGGCGCCACCTGTATCGTTCAATTTTTTACGAATTTTTTTCTCTATTTTTGAGACCTTTCAAAATGTAAACATCTGTTAACAAGGCACAAATCATAAAGACTGGACCTAGAATCTTCATTCTTGACACACTGAGAGACCTATGAAAAGTCTCCATGGAAACCAGAAATTAGGTCTCTGTTACCCATATTCTTCGAGCTATGGAGCCCCAAAGTACCCCCAAGAAAAGTAAAAAATTTCATACAAAAACTTCAATATCTCATTAACTACTTGACTGATGGTCATGACTTGTAGCATAACTATTGATCATGAGATGTGTCATCACTTCCTGCAGACTGGTGGTGCCACCTTTATTGTTTGATTTTTTTACGATTTTTTCCTCTATTTATGAGACCTTTAAGGATGCTGTCATCTGTTAGCATGGCACAAATCGTAACGACTGGACCTAGAATCTTCATTCTTGACACACTGAGAGGTCCATGAAAAATATCCTTGGAAACCAGAAATTAGGTCTCTGTTAACCATATTCTTCGAGCTATGGGGCCCCAATGTACCCCCCCCCCCCCCCCCCCCCCGAGTAGTCAAAAATTTCATACAAAAACTTCAATATCTCAATAACTACATCACTGATGGTCATGATTTTTGGCATACATATTGATTATGAAATGTTCCATCAGTTCCTGCAGACTTGTGGCGCCACCTGTATTGTTTGATTTTTTACGATTTTTTCCTCTATTTTTGAGACCTTTAAGGATGCTGTCATCTGTTAACGTGGCACAAATCATAAGGACTGGACCTAGAATCTTCATTCTCGACACACTGAGAGACCTATGAAAAGTCTCCATGGAAACCAAAATTAGGTCTCTGTTACCCATATTCTTCGAACTATGGAGCCCTAAAGTACCCCCAAGAAAAGTAAAAAATTTCATACAAAAACTTCAATATCTCATTAACTACTTGAATGATGGTCATGATTTGTGGCATAACTATTGATCATGAGATGTGTCATCTGTTCCTGCAGACTGGTGGCGCCACCTGTATCGTTCGATTTTTTACGATTTTTTCCTCAATTTTTGAGACCTTTAAGGATGCTGTCATCTGTTAGCATGGCACAAATAGTAACGACTGGACCTAGAATCTTCATTCTCAACACACTAGAAGACCTATGAAAAGTCTCCATGGAAACCAGAAATTAGGTCTCTGTTACCCATATCCTTCGAGCAATGGGGCCCCAAAGTACCCCCCCAGAGTAGTCAAAAATTTCATACAAAAACTTCAATATCTCAATAACTACATCACTGATGGTCATGATTTTTGGCATACATATTGATTATGAGATGTTCCATCAGTTCCTGCAGACTGGTGGAGCCACCTATGTTATCTATCAAGAGGGTACAAATTGCAACAACTGGACCTAGAAACTTCATTCTTGTCATGCAAGGAGGCCCATGAAGAGTGCCTGTGGAAACTTGAAATTAGGTCTCTGTTACCCATATCCTTCAAGCTATAGGACTCTGAAGTATCCCTCAGAATAATTGACAATTTGATACAAAAGCTGAAGTATCTGAACAACTGATACGGAGGTCATCATGATTCTTTGCATGGATATTGACCATTAAGTGTTTTAGCTCAGCTGACTGTAAGTCATCTGAAGTATCCCTCAGAATAATGGACAATTTGATACAAAACCTCAAGTATCTAAACAACTATTGCAATGATCACCATGATTCTTTGCATGGATATTGATCATGGAATGTGTCATCAGTTTCTGCAGTATGGTGGCGCCACCTGAATTTTTTATTTTTACGAATTTTTTTCTCTATTTTTGAGACCTCATAAGATGCGGTCATCTGTTAACATGGCACAAATTGTAACAACTGGACCTAGAATCTTCTCATTTGACATCCTGAGAGGCCCATGAAAAGTTTCCTTAAAAACTTGAAATTAGGTCTCTGTTACCCATAACCTCTGAGCTATGGGGCTCCGAAGTACCCCCCAGAATAATGGAAAATTTGATACAAAAGCTCAAGTATCTGAACAATTATTATATTGATCACCATGATTCTTTGCATGGATATTGATCATGAAATGTTTCATCAGTTTCTGCATTCTGGTGGCGCCACCTGTATTTTTTCAATTTTTAGCTCAGCTGACTGAAAGTCATCTGAGCTGTAGGGATCACCTTTTGTCCGTCGTCCGTCCAGCCATCCAGGCGTCTGTCTGTTAACAGGGCACAAATCGTAACCGCTAGACCGGGAATCTTCTTACTTGAAATCCTGGGAGGTCTATGGAAATTCTCCTTGTAAACCTGAAATTAGGTCACTGTGACCTATATTCTTCGAGCTATGGGGTTCTGAAGTACCCCCAAGAATAATGCAAAATTTAATACAAAAGCTCAAGTATCTGAACAACTTATGCATTAATCACCATGATTCTTTGCATGGATATTGATATTGGAGTGTTTCATCAATTTCTGGAGATTGGTGGCGCCACCTATATTTTTTTTATTTTTTACGATTTTTTTTTCTCTACTTTTGTGATCTTTAAACATTTGGTCATCTGTAAACAGGGCACAAATCATAATGACTGGACCTAGAATCTTCTGTCCTCACCTCCAGGGAAGCCCATAAAAGGTCTACATGGAAACCCGAAATAAGGTCCCTGTTACCCATATTCTGTGAGCTATGGGGCCCTGAAGTACCCCCCAGAATAAAGATTTGGTCATATATTAACAGGGCACAAATCATAATGACTGGACCTAGAATCTTCTGTCCTCACCTCGAGGGAAGCCCATAAAAGGTCTACATGTAAACCCGAAATAAGGTCCCTGTTACCCATATCCTTCATGCTCTGGGGCTCCGAAGTACTCCCCAGAATAAAGATTTTGTCATCTGTTAACAGAGCACAAATTATAATGACTTGACCTAGAATCTCCTTTCTTGATATGCTGGGAGGCCCCTGAAAAGTCTCCTTGTGCACCTGAAATTACATCTCTGTTACCCATATCCTTCATCCTATGCGGCTTTGAAATACCCCCCAGAATAAACATTTGGACTTGTTAACAGGGCACAAATCATAATAACTGGACCTAGAATTTTATTTTTTGACATGCTGGGAGACCCCTGAAAAGTCATCTTGTAAACCTTGAAAATAGGTGTCTGTTACCCATATCCTTCATGCGACAGAGCTCCATAGTACCCCAATGAATATTGGATGATTTTATACAAAAGGTCAAGTTTGGAAAAAGTATTTCATTCAAATTTGACATTCAGATGATAAAATTACTTTTGTCAATGTCTTCCTGGTCAGCTGAGCGTCATGACCCCTGGGTCACTTGTTTACAATTTTTTTCTCTATTTTTGAGACCTTAAAAGATGCAGTCATCTGTTAACAGGGCACAAATCGTAACAAATGGACCTAGAATCTTCTATCTTGACGTGCGGGGAGGCCCATTAAAAGTTTCCTTGGAAACCTGGAATTAGGTCTCTGTTACCCAGATTCTTCAAGCTATGGGGCTCTGAAGTACCCCCCAGAATAATGAAAATTTGATACAAAAACTCAAATATCTGAACAACTAATGCATTGATCACCATGATTCTTTACATGGATATTGATCATGGAGTGTTTCATCGGTTTCTGCAGACTGGTGGTGCCACCTGTATTTTTTCTATATTTTCAATTTTCTTTCTCTATTTTTGATACCTTAAAAGGTGCAGTCATCTGTTAACAGGGCACAAATCATAACGGCTGGACCTAGAATCTTCTTTCTTGACATGATGAGAGGCCAATGAAAAGTCTTCTTGGAAACTGAAAATTAGGTCTCTGTTACCCAAAACCTCAGAGCTATGGGGCTCTGAAGTATCTCCCAGAATAATGCAAAATTTGATTCAAAAGCTCAAGTATCTGAATAACCACTGCATTGATCATCAAGATTCTTTGCATGAATATTGATCATGGGATGTTCCATCACTTCCGCCAGACTGGTGGCGCCACCTGTATTTTTAGCTCAGCTGACTATAAGTCATCTGAGCTATAGTCGTGGTCCATTGTCCGTCGTCCGTCCGTCCGTCCGTCCGTCCATCCGTAGATGTGGCACGTTTTGAAACCGTAAGACCTAGGAATCCAAAATTCGGCATAATGTTAGATGTCCCCAAGATCTCCTACCAAGCCGAAAACTGGGTGTTTGCAACTTCGTTCCTTTGAGAAATTAAGGAAAAACCTCAATTTTTTATTAAAAACCTATTTTCACACTTCAGGACTACCTAATATCCAAACCACTCATCTGTTTTACCTCATATTTACCATAAATATTCCTCTATATAGTTCCTATGTACATGCCAGAAATTATGTCTGTATTATTTAATTTAAAAAAGTTATGGGCCCAAACATAATGCATTTTGTAAAAAATCAGAAAAGATATTTGATCACTTAACACAAAAAATGTTAATGCTATGGACCTTTTTTCCAGTAATATAACTTTAATTAATCAAAATTAAATTGTATACCCAAAATTAGATGAAAATCTTGTAAATTTTTTAAATTATTATTAAAAATAAAAAATTGGTACCTTAAATTTTGCCCAACTTTGACCATGGCACGTTTTTTTCCTGTAAGTACTGTGGATTTAATTTTCACAGCATGTTTTTGTTAGCATTTCAACTGTTAACACCAAAAATTTGAAACCAGATGATCAAAAACTGTAGATTTTAATCAAGTTTTCAAGCACCATGTAACATATTGTTTACATCAAGCTAGTGTTATGCAGTTTGCAAGAGCTCAGTTCCCCAGCTTCAAATCTAAGTTCCTTAAATTCGGCATACAGTTAGATGTCTCCAAAATGCCCTACCATGCCAAGAATTTGGTCACTAGGACATTCGAGATATTAATGAAAAACTTCATTTTTCCATAAAAAACCCATTGTTACACTTCAAAACTGCCTAATATCAACACCACTGATCTGACTTTAATCATAAATAATATACATATTTTTCATTCTCTATGCACGTGCCAGAATGATGTCAGTATTGTGTAATTGTTTTAAGTTATGGGCCCAAACATAATGCACTTTGTAAAAAATCAAGAAATATATTTACTCCCTTAACAAAAGCATTGCTGAAGCTAGAGATTTTTTTGTCAGGGATGTAACATTATTTAATCAAGATTCAATTGAATACCCAAAATTAGATCTGAATTTTTCAAATTTTATTTAGTATAAATATAAAATTAGTACCTTAAATTTTGCCCAACTGTGACCATGGCACATTTGTTTCCCGTGAGCACTGTTGATATAATTTTCATATCATGCACACATAAGCATTTCAGCTTTTTAGTTTAGAAAGCTGAAAGAAATTGGCCAAAAATTATAGCTTTTATTAATGTTTTTTATGAGACCCTGTCAGACTTTGGCTCTCTCCAGCCACTCTTGAGTCACCTGTATGTTGACCTTGTTGACCTTTCATCAAATTATGCACGCTTGAGGCGAGGCATACATGGAATCCAGGCAGCTAATGGCAAGCCACAGTTGATCCAGGTGTTCAACCCAACTCATCTAGTAGTTTTAACCAAGAACATAACAAAAAACAATAATTTAATAAATTTTTATTGGTTTTTAATAACAAATTAAAGAAAAATAGAAAAGGAATTTGTTAGTTTATAATAACAGAAAATTAACTTGCAGTTACTGATGATATAAGAATCTTGTATCGATGGGTAGAATATCACATATTCCAAATAACACCATGCAGTCACCTATGGCATTTTTCAGTTCAATTTTAATGATAAAGAAGTAAATTTTATTATTCATTACTAATCATTAGGGATCATATGAAGGAAATTAGATAAAGATGCAGTTGATAATATTAATCTAGATTCCTGCTGTGTCTAGTGTGTACATTGATGTGAAATTAGTCCAAAATGAATTTTTTACAGTTATTTTTTAATATAAATAAAGCCATAAAACCAGGTACTTATGATCATTATTTAAATGTGTGAATTTTGTATATTCTGGATTCTCAACATCATTGTTTGGTGAAAACTGAATAAATTCCAGACATGGTGCAAATACTTTGTAATTGTATTTAAATACGAATATGATTTTGTACTCCATTATAAAATTTCTTGCATAAAGAATGGGAATTCAGGTAAAAATGAAAATATATGAATACTCGTGCAAATACTTTCAAAATGTATTCATGAATGCATTCATGAATATATTCTTTAATATTATTTTAATAATCATATCAGTTATATTTCATTTTAAAAAATCATATGATTCTCTTATTATTTTTAATAAAAAATTATATTTGGGACAATATTTGTATTTTTTTTAATAAATAGTTAAATTCTTATATTATATGTTTTGCTTATAAGTTATATGGCCAAGTCAAAATCTGTGTGACAATAGTACTCCATTTGTTAATAAAATAAATGAAATCAATCCTCTTCCCTGTCTCCAAAGGTACTATCAAAATCATACATAAGCTAAACAACAACTCATAATACAGCTTATATTTATTACCACACAAAACCAGCATGTGCCTCATTTCTAAATAATATTTTTTTATCATATATAACAGCTGAGCGTCGTGACCCATAGGTCCCTTGTTTTCAAATTTTTGCAAATTTTTTTCTCTTTTTTTTTCAAACCTCAATGAAACTGTAATCTGTTGACAGGGCTCAAATCATAACCACTGGACCTGGAATCTTCTTACTTTATATCCAGGGAGGTCCATGAAAAATCTCCTTGAAAACCTGAAATTAGGTCTCTGTTACCCATATCCTTGGAGCTATGGGGCTCCGACGTGGCCCCCCCCCCCCAGAATAATGCAAAATTTGATACAAAAGCTCAAGTATCTGAATAACTACTGCATTGATCACCATGATTCTTTGCATGAATATTGATCATGGGATGTTTAATCAGTTCTTGCAAACTGGTGGCGCCATCTGTATTTTTTACGAAATTTTTTCTTTATTTTTGAGACCTTCAAAGAAGCTGTCATCTGTTAACAGGGCACAAATCTTAACCGCTGGACCTAGATTCTTCTAACTTGACATCAAGGGAGGTTCATGAAAAGTCTCTGTGAAGACATGAAATTAGGTCTCTGTTACCCATATCCTTCGTAGAAAGTACCCCTCAGAATAATTTGATACAAAACTCCAGCATCTGAATAACAATGCATTGATCTCCATGATTCTTTGCAGGCATATTGATCATGGAGTGTTCCATCAGTTCCTGCAAACTGGTGGCGCCATCTGTATTTTTTTCAATTTTTAAGGCATTTTTTCTCTATTTATGAGACCTTCAAATGAAGTGGTCATCTGTTAACATGCTACAAACTGTAACTGCTGTACCTAGAATCTTCTTACTTGACATCCAGGGAGACTAATGAAAAATCTCCTTGGAAACCTGAAATTAGGTTTCTGTTACCCATATTCTCCGAGCTATAGGGCTCATAAATACCCCCAAGAATAATTAAAAATTTGATACAAACAAAAGCTCCAGTATCTGAATAACTAATGCCTTGATAGCCATGATTCTTTGGATATAAATTGATCATGGAGTGTTTCATCAGTTCCTGCAGACTGGTGGCACTCCCTGTATTTTTTTCAAATTTTTACGCATTTTTAGCTCAGCTGACTATAAGTCATCTGAGCTATAGTCGTGGTCCATTGTCCGTCGTCCGTCCGTCTGTCCGTCCGTCCGTCCGTCTGTCCGTCCGTCCGTCCGTCCGTCCGTCCGTAGATGTGGCACGTTTTGAAACTGTAAGACCTAGGAATCCAAAATTCTGCATAATGTTAGATGTCCCCAAGATCTCCTACCAAGCCGAAAACTGGGTCTTTGCAACTTCGTTCCTTTGAGAAATTAAGGAAAAACCTCAATTTTTTATTAAAAACCTATTTTAACACTTTAGGACTGCCTACTATCAAAACCACTCATCTGTTTTTCCTCATATTTACCATAAATATTCCTCTATATAGTTCCTATGTACATGCCAGAAATTATGTCTGTATTATTTAATTTAAAAAAGTTCTGGGCCCAAACATAATGCATTTTGAAAAAAATAAGGAAAGATATTTGATCACTTAACACAAAAAATGTTAAAGCTGTGGACCTTTTTTCCAGTAATATAACTTTAATTAATCAAAATTAAATTGTATACCCAAAATTAGATGAAAATCTTTTAAATTTTTTAAAATATTAATAAAAATAAAAAATTGGTACCTTAAATTTTGCCCAACTTTGACCATGGCACGTTTTTTTCCTGTAAGTACTGTGGATTTAATTTTCACAGCATGTTTTTGTCAGCATTTCAACTGTTAACACTAAAAATTTGAAACCAGTTGATCAAAAACTGTAGATTTTAATCAACTTTTGAAGCACCTTGTAACATATTGTTTACATCAAGCTAGTGTTATGCAGTTTGCAAAAGCTCAGCTCCCCAGCTTCAGCTCTAAGTTCCTTAAATTCAGCATACAGTTAGATGTCTCCTAAATCCCCTACCATGCCAAGAATTTGGTCACTAGGACTTAATACCTTCGAGATATTAATGAAAAACTTCATTTTTCCATTAAAAACCCATTGTTACACTTCAAGACTGCCTGATATCAAAACCACTGATCTGACTTTAATCATAAACAATATACATATTTTTCATTCTCTATGCACATCCCAGAATGATGTCAGTATTGCGTAATTGTTTTAAGTTATGGGCCCAAACATAATGCACTTTGTAAAAAATCAAGAAATATATTTACTCCCTTAACAAGGGCATTGCTAGAGATTTTTTTGTCAGGGATGTAACATTATTTAATCAAGATTCAATTGAATACCCAAAATTAGTTCTGAATTTTTCAAATTTTATAAGTTATTAGTATAAATATAAAATTAGTACCTTAAATTTTGCCCAACTGTGACCATGGCACGTTTGTTTCCCATGAGCACTGTTGATATAATTTTCATATCATGCACACATAAGCATTTCAGCTTTTTAGTTTAGAAAGCTGAAAGAAATTGGCCAAAAATTGTAGCTTTTATTAATGTTTTTTATGAGACCCTGTCAGACTTTGGCTCTCTCCAGCCCCTCTTGAGTCACCGGTATGTTGACCTTGTTGACCTTTCATCAAATTATGCATGCTTGAGGCTACAGGAATCCAGGCAGCTTATGGCCAGCCACAGTTGATCCAGGTGTCCAACCCAACTCATCTAGTAGTTTTAACCAACAACATAACAATAAACAACAAATTAATAAATTTTTATTGGTTTTTAATAACAAATTAAAGAAAAATAGAAAAGGAATTTGTTAGTTTATAATAACAGGAAATTAACTTGCAGTTACTGATGATATAAGAATCTTGTATTGATGGGTAGAATGTCACATATTCCAAATAACACCATGCAGTCACCTATGGCATTTTTCAGTTCAATTTTAATGATAAAGAAGTAAATCATATTATTCATTACTAATCATTAGGGATCATATGAAGGAAATTAATGATAGACAAAGATGCAGTTGATAATATTAATCTAGATTCCTACTGTGTCTAGTGTGTACATTGATGTGAAATTAGTCCAAAATGAATTTTTTACAGTTATTTTTTAATATAAATAAAAGCCATAAAACCAGGTACTTATGATCATTATTTAAATGTGTGAATTTTGTATATTCTGGATTCTCAACATCATTGTTTGGTGAAAATTGAATAAATACCAGACATGGTGCGAATACTTTGTAATTGTATCTAAATACGAATATGATTATGTACTCCATTATAAAATTTCTTGCATAAAGAATGGGAATTCAGGTAAAAATGAAAGTATATGAATACTCGTGCAAATACTTTCAAAATGTATTCATGAATGCATTATTGAATATATTCTTTAATATTATTTTAATAATCATATCAGTTATATTTCATTTTAAAAAATCATATGATTCTCTTATTATTTTTAATAAAAATTATATTTGGGACAATATTTGTATTTTTTTTTAATAAATAGTTAAACTCTTAGATTATATGTTCTGCTTATAAGTTATATGGCCAAGTCAAAATCTGTGTGACAATAGTACTCCAATTGTTTATAAAATAAATGGAATCAATCCTCTTCCCTGTCTCCAAAGGTACTATCAAAATCATACATAAGCTAAACAACAACAACTCATAATACAGCTTATATTTATTACCACACAAAACCAGCATGTGCCTCATTTCTAAATAATATTTTTTTATCATATATAACAGCTGAGCGTCGTGACCCATAGGTCCCTTGTTTTTCTATTTATGAGACCTTCAAATGAAGTTGTCATCTGTCCAAAAGCCCACTGAAACCCATTTCTAAGGACTTTTCGGAAAATTCATGATTTGTTTGTACAGTCATTTTGCTCATTGTTCAACATTCCTTGAATTCAGCTGAGCGTCATGGCCCATGGGCCACTTGTATAAGAATAGATTGGGTAAATGCAGCTTTAAAAAAGCAGTGTAGCCAATTGAAAAAGGTTTTCTGTGTTTGAAAACAGATTTGACAACATGCTGCGTTTCAGCAGCCAAGTCAAGAGGTCACTCAGTACAATCAGGTTTGGTCCAGACATCACCATGGCAACTGACCTGGATCTGTCTGATGTCTAGACAATGTGTAAATCGCATTACCAAAAATTTGTCATCTAAAAAATTCTATTGGAATTTGCTTATTTCTTGGCTTACTGCATTTTCTTAGATTTTATAGGGAAGAAAACATTAAAAAATGATCTCTGAAACCATGCTTCCATATTGTCCATTCATCTGTCC
The DNA here is from genome assembly GCA_026874595.1 of Sipunculus nudus. Classification (NCBI taxonomy): domain Eukaryota; kingdom Metazoa; phylum Annelida; class Sipuncula; order Golfingiida; family Sipunculidae; genus Sipunculus; species Sipunculus nudus. The sequence continues at coordinate 20,701,367 of CM049309.1, read as the reverse complement.
CAGTAATCCTCCCTGGCAAAAAGAACATCCAAAATATCCTGGCTGATACATCCTAGTTGTATCTGCCAAAACTTTGCCGAGGTAAGGGGTGAAAGAAACTTAGGTATCCTGTCTGGTATCAGTGGGAGCTTCATATATCAGTGAAGAATAGGTAGGGTTTTCGAATGTCTACAAACATGATATTTAATTTTACCATCAACTTAACATTCATGTAAATCTTGTTTAGTGCAATAAAAAATCAAATAGTTCTGCTGAATTTTAATTTACATGTTCTAGTTAAAAGTATTTGAACACCATGTCTGTTTAAAAGGAAAGACTTTTATTTATTGTGAATTTAGAATTATCATGCATGACAAGATACGCGCTTATGTAGAAGCTCACACTTGTGTGCTGTGTGGATTTTAAGCTTCTTTTGCCATGAAGTGATGGCTTTCAGACTGTATTTTGGCAAGAAAACAGAATCCACACACATTAGAGGTGTGCAACATCTTGCTGTATGCTGCCTTTGTACTTCGGTGATGAATGCATGAAATAACACTCATGCAGATTACTTATTTTGTGATATGGTGACGATGCAGACTTTAGACTGAATGATCGTAAGAAAGAACCGACACGTGTCAGTAAAGTTTCACTGCCATTTGCTGTGATGCAATTTTTGTGATAAAAAAATTGTTCCTTCCAAACGAGTTGCCATTAAAATTCACTTTGCATAATGCGTTGGTGTCAACAAAATACTTTTATTTGCTGACATTATGCACATTTGTAGATTCATGTAGTACATGCATATATTGTTAAAAATATTCACCATTATGTATGAGTTGGTGCTGCCGGTTCAGACTAGCTGATCTTTCATGGATGGATGCTAAGAAAATGGTACAGCAAGATGGAAGATAGAAAGTCTAATTCACAAAACAAGGTTGAAAAATATAATGCACCCTCAGGTTCCAGACATGCATTCTTTCTTCATTAACTTGATTACCTAAAAATTCAGTACAATGTTTGGTTTGAGTTTTTATCAACTTGATTGGTGATTGTAACTTTGCTGTGCTTTCAGCTTCTGAGCTCTGGCAACCTTTGTACTTTCCCTTTATGTCAGTTTTATGCCCAAATGCAGAATGCTTGGGAAACTTGTATTTCATACCATTCACTTCATCAAGTGAACATATATTAATGAGGATAGACTACTTCTGAATATTATTACTGAACAGAACAGTTTATAACATTATTTTTTAGCGAACCTGTGAGCTAATGCGATGGTGCGGCGTCGTCCGTCGTGTGTCGTGCGTCGTGCGTCGTCTGTACGTTAACCATAGCTATCTCAAAAACGGCAGGAGCTAGCATCACCAATTGTTTTGCAAATAATTAGTCATCCAAAAAACTATATCGGATTTTGTTTATTTTTTTTCTAACTGCAATTCCTTAGATTTTATAGGGAAAAAGCTAAAAAAACTTAAAAAATCTTCTTCTCCAAAACTGTCCAGCCAAATTGTCCAATATTTCACAGAAATGATCCCTAAAACAACCTTTCTCAAGTTTGTTCGAATGGTTCCAGTTTGGAGATTTTTTGCCGAGTTACAGGAAGTTGAACTTTGTTAACTTTGCAAAAAAGCATATAAAAATTTTAATCTCAGAAACGGCTGGAGCTATCATCACCAAATTTTATGCCAATATTGGTCACATAGGTCATATCAGAAATTGAGATATTGGTGGCGCCACCTGCATCGGCCTTTTTTTGTATGGGGTCATTAGTGCCTGTATCACACTGAGGGCTACAAAAGACTTCTTCTCTGAAACCATATGGCCAAAATGTTTAATGTCGCACAGAAATGATCCTAGGGTAGTGCTTTGTGAAATTGGTTCAAATGGTCTCTTTTCAGTGACTTTTGGCTAAGTTATGGGAAGCTGAATTTAGTCATACGCCATAATAGCCCATTTTAGCTCAGTGGCTACAAAGATCTTCTTCTCAAAAACCACTGGGCCAAATTCTTAAATCTCACACATAAATTATCCTCAGATGTTGATAATTCAAGTTTGTTCAAATGGTTTTGGTTTACCGTAAAATCTCCACTTAAAACCGCGGTTTAATCAAGAAATTCAAAATCTTGAAATCAGGTTGATTTCCTGAAAGCACTGTGCGGTTTATACTAGAAGGGTTTCCTGAATATCTTCCTGACAGTCATCGTTTTTGGGCCGGCGAGTGGGCGATAATATTACAACTTTCGAAGGCCGTTCTTAGCAGCAGTCTCGCATGCATGTGAGCCGTGTGTAAATGTATTATTTACGATTATTTGTTATTTATAAATTAAAATATTGCTGATTAGTTTTCGTGGGATATATAACTTGTTATAAAATCTTGGTAATTGTTACCAAATAATACGTTTACAACAACCCTGCTGTAACACACAGCAGCCTAACTGCATTAAATGCGGCGGTATCCAGGACTCCGCCGCATAAAAAGCTTCAGAGTAAACTGGAGAACTTCAAACCCTTGTCGGAAAAAAATCGTGTAAAATCAGATAGTGCGTTTATGACAAGGAAACTTTAATTAATCTAAGGGAGATATAGTACTTTATTCGAATGACCACGAAATTCAGCTAAGTATTATGTTTTAGTATGTAAACAAGACTCACTTTTAAAACTTTGCAATCCTTGCGCTTAAAACTGTCTCAGAATCTGAAACAATGAACTGCTTGACCTTTGCTCGCTGAGCCAACAAGGCCCGTTACCACTGGTTACACAGGCGGCTGCCGGCCAGCCGTGGCTGGAGGGAAATTCCAGAGCAGACATCGTTCCCCGTGTATCACCGTTTATTAGGATAATACAGATTCTTCTAATCAACATTTAAAGTGGACAAACACTGTCTAAGTGGAATGTTATATGCGTATTTGATAAGAATATCTTTATTTCTTAACGAATACGACATTTTCAGACAAAATATAAGAATTTAATTGTTATGTTGAATGTCTCCAGTTTCCTCAAATCATCTTCTAGGGCTCTTGCGTAGTAAGAGAGGACGGGTGCTAGGGCTAACAGCGGCCCACATCGTTGGGCATGGTCAAGCAAAATTGAAATAAAAGCCTACTATAAACCCATTTGTGGCATTATTTAGGAATGATTTTTTTTGTTTAAAACGTAAAATAAATAAAAAGGTGACATCGTAAAGAGTCACACAATGGCAGACGATCGTTTCAGAATCAAGTTTTAGTGCCGCCATGTGCTGAAAACGCCCCGGTATTCTGCTAAGAATATTTTGAACGGCTGTACGCGGTGGGTGGTAAACAGGACAGCCACCTATTTCGTCCCATCGTGCCTTGCGCGAACACTGCCTTGACAAAATGGCTCCCCACACGGAAACTTTCTTCAGGAAAAAAACTTGCTTACCCCGACTGGCCACTTTAATTTTACCTTAAATTCACTCGTTTTCAAGCGTCATGTTTCCTATACATGCGTATCTCGACAAGGTAACTTCAGTTAATTTGATATTTAGTTAAGGTGACCAGCGATGTTTTCAAACGAACCAGCAAATTGTAACATGGAGCAATGTCAACGTACGGTGTGACGATGATAATACCGAAGTAACCGGTATGAAAATGATTTGAAACTTCCGAGTAATTCCAGAAAATGGAATTTTCATCAAAAATTAAGATTTCAAAATATCACTTTTAGAATTTAAATATACAGTGACTTGAAATGGATCAGCAGAATATTTTTTCCAAAATATAATGACAAATCAGTAGCAAACAAGAATACGGCACGGAATATAAAATCTGTATAAGCAGGCAGAGGTTCACCGGCCCTTGCGTCTTCCCAAACTTCATGCTTGAGTGACCCTGCAAAAAAAGTCTTATGATGTGTTTAAATAAAGTACCCAAGGAATTTTAAAGTGGACAGGAATGGCCGAGCCGCAACCTTCTAGATGATAGCTTGATTGTGTCTTTTGTCAAATCATTCCGTAGCGAAAGTTGGTGCGGTTTTAAAGGGAGGTTTTTAGTATTTGAGCCCCTCACGGTGTCTCACCTGGAATTTCGGCGAAGTCTGGGTGCGGTTTTAATCGGAAGTGCGGTTTTAAGTGGAGATTTTATGGTAGTGCTTTTTGGCTGAGTTACGGGAAGCTGAACTTAGCCAGTTTGCTGTATCTTCCTATATGAGTTATAAACTTGCGAAACGTTTTTCGACTGATGCCACTGAGGCCAGTTTGTTAAATATTTTACAAGAATAATCCCTACAATAATTCTTATAATAATTGTCATTAATGGTTCCACATGAATGATTTTTGGCTGAATTATGGAGATTGAATTGAGTCATTTTACCATATATGTTAGCTGTGTGATGCTGTTACATCTAGCCTGGCACCAGTTTATAAGCATCTATTACATCATGCCACTAGACATTTATATTTCAGGTTATATTTGGTTAATATTGACAAGAAAGTTTTTTTAAAGCTTTTAAAAATTTAGATTTATGATTTTAGTTATTCATCATACCAGGCAATATTACAATCATGGATATTTAGCTCTCTGTGGCTATATAAAGACAACTGAACGTTGATTATAAATTATTGGTATCCCAAATCAACTTAATTCAAGAATTTGCCATCAATGATATATATCTGTATTTTAATTTTGCATTTAGTATGCATCTGTAATAATTTTACATATATTCCTGATTTCTTTTTTATAAAAAGTCAGCTGAAAAGCCTTTTGTATTGGGAAAATAAATTTCAAATATATTTTAAGTAGGGACCACTTTTGTGTACAGATGGCAGCACTTGGTTTACCATTGGCAGATTGCCAGTGCCTTGATGTTGGCCATTAGCCAAGGTCTATAAATAGTTTTGGCACAGTGCCAGGATTGGAAGAAGTGCAGCCAGGTAAACGTCAAGAGTTCACTCAGTGCAGTAGCTGCATTCTATTTATAGCTTTGGCAGACTGCTCACTGCATCATATTTGGCACCAAAGTTCAGCCTGAATCTATTTATAGCTTTGGCAGACTGCCAAGTGTGTCAGATTATGCAACAGGTCAAGAGTTCACTCAGTGCAGCCAGGTACAGGTCAAAAGTTCACTCAGTCTAGCCAGGTGCAGGTCAAGAGTTCACTCAGTGTAGCTTGAGGCAGCAATTTGTCACAGGTCACTCGGGGCAACTGCCTTACTCACCTAAGCCTTGTCAGCCCAGTGCATCAAACTCTGGGGAAGTTTGATGTATTGGACTGATACCTGTCTATGCGTCTTTGATGGAATTCTCATTTACAAGACAGGTGGTGCAACCTACATTGACTTTTGCAGTGCATGCGCCTGCTTATTTCTACAGAGGAATTTGATACATCAGCCTAAAATTGGGTATGTTTATACATATCGGGTAGCTTTATAGTGTACAAGACTGGTGGCTCCACCTACAATTATTTTTGTACAGTGTATGTCCCTGCTTATTTCTCAGGAGGGGTTTGATATATCAGTCTAAAAATTGGGCATATGTTTCTATCTCTGATAGCTTCGTTGTTTACAAGACTAGTGGTGCCAGCTACAATCGTTTTGTGATGTTTGCACCCATGCCAGAATTTCAGCAGTGATATTTGTGTAATTGTTTCTTATTCAAAATGTTCAGTACCTACATTGTTCATATACATGAAAAGTAATGGTCCAGCATTGAAGCATAATACCTCGTGTATTTCCCAATGCACAGGTTCGCATTAGGCCTGTAGGCCTTGTTTTTGTAATATTGCCAGCAAATTTTATAACCTTGCCTGAATATTTTCTTTTATATTTTGCATGACAAGAGCGTTTTTCTTCTAGTAAAACGCCCACGATTTCAACTTACTATCGGTTCTTTTTATCTTATATGCAAAATTCAGTCTGACCTACAATCTTGCATTCTGTGCACATGAAGATAAAATATTTCAATAAATGAAGCAAATATTTATTATTTCTGATTATCATTATTAAAAGTGTGCATTATGTAAGCAAACGAAGTATTTAAAGACATCACTTGGAAATGCAAAGTTAGCTTATATATATTGGTAAGGATCATAAACCAGATTATCAATGTGTCCAGATTCTGTCATGCACCATCACCACAGTACAAAGATAGCAAATACGGGTTTAGAATGTTGCCTCGTGGTTAAGGACGTTTTTGTAGGTCCCCGGTTCAAACCCCGTCGATGTCGCAATGGCATAATGGTGAAATCTCGTCACAAACCATGAGATTTTCTCTAATGTCTTACTGATAGGTTATGACTTCTTTCTAACAACATACCATCTTTATCATACGGATAAATTCATTCTCATTCAGTAGAAAGTGACACCATCAAGCCTAAATCTATCACTTTAAAAGAAAGCTTAGCATACAGCATAACGTGGTGAGCCGCTGAATATGTACTGATTCTTTCTTCATGCAAGCAAAGAGTCTTAAAGGCAAAAAAGCCATATATATAAACTAATAAAATTTCTTTTACATTGATTGTACTACTGGTTTTAATAACTACTACAGGGCACTTTCCGTGGCTTGGATGGCAAAGTGGTAGAAGGAATCGGAGGACACGAAGAAAACAAACCGACTCTGTATTGACCACAACAATCCACTCTCATAGCAACATCGGGGACAGAAACTTGATTGCCAGTGAAGAGAGCCGAGCGTTTTACCAATCCACTGTCCTTTTCATTACATTGAAAACGACATAGTGTTCAAATACTTAAAATTAACAAATGTATTAAATTTCGGCAGGGTAATCAACAAATACATTTTAGCACAATTTCAATACCAACAAAATTAGACTTCATTCACACATGCATGATACAGACCTGGAACCCTTAAAAATAAATTTTTCGATACTAATAACATAGAAACAGTGCACTTGCAATGCATTCCAGGACAACTATAACCGACTATATTGGTATTTTATGTTTCGGTGGCCATCTTGGCTGCCATCTTGGAGTTTTAGCAAGATATTGTGAATTCCGCTGGGCCCCATATCTGAACATATAGAGTATAGTCTGGAAAATTATTATGCCAAGTTTCATTCTTCTTTCCAGGTTTTCATTTCAATTCTTCTAAATATCTGCTGAACTGTTGGACTAATGGGAGTATTACCAAATTCGTGATAAAAACCAGCTAATGAGTACCTGGAGAGGGTTGGAACCTCAAAAATTGAATTTCTCAGTAAAAAAACACAATATTAAAGAACTTGCAATGCTTTCTCGGGACATTTTAACTCAAGTTATTGACATTTTCTAATTTGGCAGCCATCTTGGCCGCCATCTAGGATTTTGGCTTAGATAATTTATTTTCAGCTTGGCCCTATATCTGAAATTCATCAATAAGCTCCAAAGAACACTTTTGCCAACTTTCATGCTTCTTTCATTTTTTGCACAATTCCTCCATATATGGGAACTTAACTGCTGGACTATGATTTAAAAGTAGTATTTTTAGACGTAAATAAGGTGTTACATTTCATTCACCAGTTTTCAGGAGTTTAATTTTTACACTTGCATAATAGGTAGAAGGACATATGATATACCAAAAATAAAGCTTTACTTATGAGCATTTGTGTGGTGGACTCCTTAAGCAAAAATAACTTAACTGGTTGAAATGTTTGGGCAAAGTAACAGCTAACCTCTCTTCAGTTTTATCAAAATTTGGTTGCATTTCAAAGCATTCACCAAAATTGAGACAGATGGTATATACCAGCAATGAACAACAGTAATTTATGTTTACTTTTCATAAAAGAACAACTTATAAGGATTGTGTAATAAACAATTCTAAACCATATTATGAAAAATTCATATCATTTTCGAGAATGAAACGGACACCATTACCTTTGTAGGGCTTTTTGGGTAGAAGCTTTTTCTTTTAATGATTTAGAGATTAGTAACTATTTTTAAAACAGTCAATACATGTAGGTCCAACAAATAATATTGTATTATGTGGTTACTGCAGCATTTGTGTGCTGATTAAGCTTTATGAACATTTTTAACTGATCAGCATGTCACAGGGGACATTCAGAAATTACATCAAAATGTAACTTTAGGGCCTCCTGTACGCTCTTTACACAGCGCTTTACCTATAGGGCTACTTCCTATATCGTTAAGCGCTGTTTGTTATGACCTCGTATCCTGAATTGCAACACCAGAGGGGAGCACTGTATTTTTGTCCAATCAGATGAGACCTTGTGCTGGAAGACAAAGCCAAGCGAGGAATACACGGAGCCAATCATATTCATTTCTTTTTGATCCCTGTCGAGTGTTTGTTTATTGGCATCTGATTGGCTGCTTGTTACATCGTACGCACGTTTATTTCAGTGGACAGCAAACCGCCATCTGGTGTCTAAATATATCATAAACGGTCAAAGCTGGCAGCGTGAAAATCAGTTGCTTCTTTAGAAGCACAAGGTTTCCGCTGCCTCGGGAGCGTAGGCCTCCTGTTGATCCTGGATCTTCATAAAGCTGCCTGCAAATTGCAGCACTAGAAAGGGGATGTTCTAAGCTTTCTGTTGATGTATAAAACACGCACTTTGTCATTCAACAGAGGCAACTGTATTAGCTTTTTGTCAGAAAACGTAATATTATGTGAAAATGGACCACCATACAAAATGTTACCATGGATTCTGTCTTTGCCGGGTCAACCAGTATTGGCAGTAACCATCCCTCAGAGTCCCCGATTACTTCTCCAGTGTCCCTGGCTTCAGAACCACTGATATCATGTGAGGATTGAGCATTAGCAAGAAAAGACAGGTTTGCTTGACCTAAAATATGTTTTACTTTTTTTCAAGGTGGCATTTTTGATCATGTTTCACCCCAAGTGAATTATGTTCTCCTTGCTAAATATGTTCTTCTCATTGATCTCGGGCATGTGATATAAATATGTCCATCAAGTCAGCGAGCCCATGAGGGGAATACTGAATTTTCCCAGATATAAATATTGACAGAAATAAATTGATATCTAGATTTCAGGCCAGACATTTCTATCACAGGCCTGTAAAGGAGAACGAGAACATAATTAGAGATGAGAACAAACTTGCAATGACACAGTGGCCATGACACCTGACCAATCACGAAACAGCTTAGCAGGACACGCTTTGCATTCACTATTTTTGGCAACATTTAGTAAACACAAAAGAGGGAAATTCACAAACACTATGAATGACATATCTCGGCAAATCAAATGGTTTCCACAACACGATATCCATTGATAAATCGGATGGAAAGTTTACTGTTGTGATCTTCTGTATTTAGCGTAAAGATTTGTTGCGTCCTGTAAGACGCATGGTACAATATTTAATGCGTCCTTTTGGGAATATTATGCTAAAGGATGCGGGTGTAAATGAAACATGACTGCATGCCAATGCAGTTAGTATTTCAGCAACTAGCTTATATCGGATTATTGTTGAATATCTGTGTTGGTGAATTTATGTGCTGTTGTTGTATTTGCAGATACTACAAGAGCTTTGAGGTCATCATGTAAACTCGATGTACCAGTGTGCACATGTGTTCACAGACAAGGTGAGAACATCTGCTAAATAGAATCAGGAATTTAGCAAGGATGGGTCCTGATTAAAAAGGGCAGCTGATAATTAGATAACTGTGACTCTGAGTAGCACTGATGAACTCTTGACTGATGAAAGCTGCTATTTAGAACAAAAGGATAGCTTCTACATAACTACGCATAGGTCTACTGGGCTAGATTAATGTCATCTGCACAGTAGAACAAAGTATAGCTTCTGAATTTAACTGTCAGTACCATAGTTTCAAATGTAGCAAATACAGTACTGTTAAAAATTTATGATTTTTTGCTCAGATGAGTTACAGCTAAGCTATAGCAATGCTCTGTTGTCCATCGGCTGTCTATCTGTCCGTTCGTCTGTTACCGTATTTATTCCAATTTGGCGATCCCTCTTATTTCTCGACCCAAAAAAATATTTTGAAAGCATAATTTCTAAAATGACTAATTTTGCGACTGCCCACGATGTTTTCTGTCGATGATGTTAAGATGTAATGCCTCCGTCTTTCACGGGCACCGCAGTCTGTATCTGACCTGATTCTTATTACACTGAGCATCCACATCAAAGTTGTTTCCAATTAAATTTTTGAAGATACAAAGATGCGTTTTTCATAAGATATAAACATGATAAAGCGTTCAAGTTCCAAAAGGGTGTCCGTGACGAAGCAAACTCGTGTACCATTCCTGCGTGTGCGATTCAAGTGGGATCTTTAGCAATAATATTTACAAAACCTGGGGAAGCACATGTAATGGAACAACTGTGACACAGTTGAAACAGTCATCTTAGTTAAGTTTAAACAACCCCGGTTAATTTTTGGATGGGTGATCACGTCTTCAAAACAGGGCCCGATCGAGGGCACGCGAGCTAGGACCATTTCCGGTCGTATTTATTTTAACTTGCCTTTACTTTCATATATTTATTACATATTATGCAAATAAAATTTATCTGATAATAGGCAGTTGTTGTATCCGCCAAAACGAAGTTTTGCGGATACTATGTTTTTGACCGGGTTCCGCCGCTGCCGCCGTCTTCGTTTCAGGAGAACTCCTCTGAGACTACTGGATGGATTTTTCCAAAACTTACACAAATTATTCGGGTCACATGTGAACTGGTGCCTAACCAAGTGACCTTGACCTCTGTTTCCACACATAAACCCATATATCTCCGGAACCGTTTGACCGATCAGGAAAATTTTTTACACCAATGTAGCCCTGGGATAGCTTTATAACATACACAAAAAAAGGTGGCGCCACCTGCAACCATGTTTGCACAATGTCCATCTGTTCATCTGCCTTGGGTTAAAATCACTCGTATCTCTGCAGTGGTTTGACTTACTTATTCACCTAAAATTTGGCATGCGTATACATCCTAGATAGCTTTGTTGATTTTATGACAGGTGGCGCCACCTACATTCACGTTCACGCTGCAGACATTAATGCTTATATCTCCGGAACCGTTTGACCAATCAGGAAAAAAAATTTACACGAATGTAGCCCTTGGATAGCTTTATAACATACACAACAAAATGTGGCACCACCTGCAGCCATTTTTCCACAGCATCCATCTGTTTGGCTGCTGTGGGATTAAATCACTCGTATCTCTGCAGTGGTTTGACATTTCCACATGAAATTTTACATGTGTATACATCTTGGATAATTTCTCGTTCAAATAACAGGTGGCGCCACCTTCAATCATGTTTATGTGTCAGAGATCCATTCTTATATGTAACACATGTAACTCTATATCCCCTTGCCACTCAATCCATGCCTCACTTCACCCGTCTTTCCCTGATTTTGGCGGATACACGTAGTAGCTTGTCCACTACCTGTATTCTAGTTTTTTAGCTCAGCTGATTGAAAGTCATTAGCGATCACTCTTTGTCCGTCGTCCGTCCGTCTGTCCGTCTGTCTGTCCGTTAACCAGGCACAAATCATAACCGCTGGACCTAGAACCTTGTAACTTGGGATTCTGAGAGGTCCATAAAAAATCTCCTTGGAAACCAGAAATTAGGTCTCTGTTACCCATATCCTTCGAGCTATGTGGCCCCAAAGTACCCTCCAGAAAAGTCAAAAATTTCATACAAAAACTTCAATATCTCATTAACTACTTGACTGATGGTCATGATTTTTGGCATACATATTGATCATGAGATGTTACATCACTTCCTGCAGACTGGTGGTGCCACCTGTATTTTATGATTTTTTACGAATTTTTTTCTCTATTTTTGAGACCTTTAAAAATGTGAACATCTGTTAACAAGGCACAAATCATAAAGACTGGACTTAGAATCTTAATTCTTGACACACTGAGAGGTCCATGAAAAATCTCCTTGGAAACCAGAAATTAGGTCTCTGTTACCCATATCCTTCGAGCTATGGGGCCCCAAAGTACCCCCCAGAATAGTCAAAAATGTCATACAAAAACTTCAATATCTCAATAACTACATCACTGATGGTCATGATTTTTGGCATACATATTGATCATGAGATGTTCGATCAGTTCCTGCAGACTGGTGGCGCCACCTGTATTGTTTGATGTTTTACAATTTTTTCCTCTATTTTTGAGACCTTTGAGGATGCTGTCATCTGTTAGCGTGGCACAAATCTTAATGACTGGACCTAGAATCTTCATTTTTGACACACTGAGAGACCTATGAAAAGTCTCTATGGAAACCAGAAATTAGGTCTCTGTTACCCATATCCTTTGAGCTATGGGGCCCCAAATTACCCCCCAGAATAGTCAAAAATTTCATACAAAAACTTCAATATCTCATTAACTGCATCACGTATGGTCATGATTTTCGGCATACATATTGATCATGAGATGTTTCATCAGTTTCTGCAGACTGGTGGCGCCTCCTGTATTTTTCAATGTTTACGAATTGTTTTCTTCATTTTTGAGACCTTTAAGGATGTAGTTATCTGTCAACAGGGTACAAATGGTAATGACTGGACCTAGAATCTTCATTCTTGACACACAGGGAGACCCATGATAAGTCTCCATGGAAACCTGAAATTTGGTCTCTGTTACCCATATCCTTTGAGCTATGGCACTCCAAAGTCCAGCTCAGAATAATGGAAAATTTGATACAAAAGCTGAAGTATCTGAACAACTAATGCAGAGATAACCATAATTGTTTGCATGGATATTGATCATGGAGTGTTTCATAAGTTTCTGCAGACTGGTGGCACCACCGGTATTTGTTCAGGTTTTTTACGAAATTTTTCTCTATTTTTGAGACCTTTAAAGATATGAACATCTGTTAACAGGGCACAAATCATAAAAACTGGACCAAGAATCTTCATTCTTGACACACAGGGAGACCCATGAAAAGTCTCCATGGAAACCTGAAATTAGGTCTCTGTTACCCATATTCTTTAAGCTGTATGGTTCCAAAATACCCCCCCCCCCCAGAATAATGGAAAATTTGATACCAAAAACTGCAGTATCTCAATAACTACAACAATGATGGTCCTGATTTTCTGCATACATATTGATCATGAGCTGTTCCATCAGTTTCTGCAGACTGGGTGTGCCACCTCTATTTTTTTTCAAATTTTTACGAATTATTTTCTTTTTTTTGAGACCTTTAAAGATGTGGTTATCTGTCAACAGGGTACAAATCGCAACAACTGGACCTAGAATCTTCATTCTTGTCATGCAAGAAGGCCCATGAAAAGTGCCAGTGGAAACTTGAAATTAGGTCTCTGTTACCCATATCCTTCAAGCTATAGGACTCTGAAGTATCCCTCAGAATAATGTACAATTTGATACAAAAGCTGAAGTATCTGAACAACTAATGCAGAGATCACCATGATTCTTTGCATGGATATTGACCATTAAGTGTTTTTATTAGTTTCTGCAGACTGGTGGAGCCACCTTTATTTTTGTACAGACAAAACGAAGTTTGCGGATACTGTTTTTGACCGAGTTCCTCCGCGGCGGCGGCGTCCGTTTCCATAGAGCTCCTCGGAAACTAATGGACTGATTTTTCTGAAACTTACACCAATTGTCGGGTCACATTTGAACTGGTGCCTAACCAATTTGCGTTGACCTCTGACCTTTCCTCTTGATCCAGTGTCCATTTGTGGGCCTGTTTCCACTAATAAACCCTCATATCTCGGGAACTGTTTGACCGATCAGGAAATAAAATTGATACAAATGTAGCCCTTGGATTGCTTTATAACATACACAAAAAATGGTGGCGCCACCTGTAACCATGTTTGCACAGTGTCCATCTGTTCATCTGCCTTGGGTTAAAATCACTCATATCTGTGCAGTGAATTGACTAATTCACCTGAAATTCGTCATGCATATACATCCTGGATAGCTTTCTTGATTTTATGACAGGGGGCGCCACCTACATTCACATTCACGCAGATGACATCCAAACTCATATCTCGGGAACCGTTTGACCGATTGGGCCAAAATTTTGCATGTGTATAGATCTCACATAGCTCTTTATCATACGCAAAACTGGTGGCGCCACCTGCAACCATTTTTGCACAGCGTCTGTCTGTTATTCTGCTGTGGCCTAAAGTCACTCATTTCTCTGTAGTGGTTCGACATAACTGCCTAAAATTTTGCAGGTTTATACATTGTGGACAGCTTTCTTGAATTTATGACAGGTGGTGCCACCTACATTCTTGTTAACGCTGCACACATCCAAGCTCATATCTCAGGAACCATTTGACCGATTGGGCCAAATTGTGCATGTGTTTAGATCTCACATAGGTCTTTATCATACACAAAACTGGAGGGGTCACCTGCAAAGATTTTTGCACAGTGTTTGTCTGTTTGTCTGCCATGGGCAAAAATTGCTCATATACATGTAGTGGTTTGACTTTTCTGCCTAAAATTTTGCAGGTGTATACAACTTGGACAGCTTTCTGGATTTGTGGTAGGTGGCACAACCTACATACACATTTAGGCTGCAGACATCCATGCTAATATGCAACATACCTCACTCTATTTCCCCTTGCCACTCAATCAATGCCTCACTTCACCCGTTCACCTCTGATTTTGCCGGATACATGTAGTCACTTGTCGGTTACCCGTATTCTAGTTTTAAAAGTTTACACATTTTTTCTCTATTTTTGAGATATATAAATACAGACTAAATCTTGGCCTGTTGGTTAATCTGTTTGATGCTTCAGTTGAATGGGTATATACTACCATTCTGATGATAAAATTTCCTTTTGGGAATCTCTTCCAAGTCAGCTGAGCGTCATGACCCATGGGTCACTTGTTTTATAAAGTTTTCTTCCAACTTGGTGCAGCTGCTTGTCCCTTTTCAGCCCGCCGATATTGCCGCCTGGTGGGTTAACTTGAATCAACTGGTAGTTACATGAGTTGCCGTCTATGTCAAGTGATCGTACCTTTACGCGAAGTAGTGATCATTTTGTAAAGTGATTTAGCTCAGTTTGATTAATCATTGGCGGACTCCGTGTAATTCATGTGACTGTTGGAAGCCCGTTTGTAGGATAAACTGTTTAGCTAACAAAACAAACTTATAAACGACAAATTATCACTCAAATCATATGACCGCTCCAGTGTCAGAGCGGCTCTGCGGCTCTAGGGAAGGTTATCAAACCGCGTGCCTCTAAAATCTTGACCACCGCAAATCCCGCAGGAAGATAATTTTCAAATATCCTCCCATTATCTCGACCTCTGAGAAAATTTATTATTTTTAAGTTGTGGCCAAATTAGAATAAATATGGTATACTGGCATATTTTGAAATGTTGCATCTTATAATCAGAAATTGAGCATACGGTTAGATGTCCCCAAGTCCAAAAACTAAAAATGGGTCACTGCAACTTTGAGACATTAAGGAAAACTTCCATTTTCTATTGAAAACTTGTTGTTATACTTCAAGATTGCCCACTGTGAAAACCATCTTTGGTGTTTCGTTTATATTTGGGCAAACTGTTGCTGTATTTATTGTATCCACCAAAACCAGTTTATGCAACCTCCAGCACACACACACATATGAACATTCCCTTTTGCTCATTCTTAGTGGAAGGACAATAAACAAAAAAGAACATTGTTTGAGGTATGAGCAGCTTTCTTTGCTGCCATATGTGATTTATTGAATACATTTCCCAGAGCAACGTTTGTGATCAATACCATTCAAATGTTAGCAAACATATATACAAAGGAAATCTACTAAGAAGGTGTGGTACTAGACGCCCACTTACTCTTAGAACCTTTAACTACACAACATATATGTTTATATAGATAACTAATAAATACAATCAGCAAATAGATTTTAATATATAGATAACTAATAAATACAATCAGCAAATACATTTTATGCCTCCTCACACACAGACACACACAAACATACTGTTTTGCTCGTTCTTAGCAAAAAGAAGAAGAAAACAAGGTTTGAGATTTGAGCAGCTTATAGCTGCCAGATAGAATATAATTGATTAACTGGTAGTATCACACTGGTAATATCACAGAGCAATGTATGAAAATATGACAATCAACATGTGGCACTTGCTTACAAAATTCTGTATTTTTAGAATATCTGCTAAAAAATTACCTACTATAACTTGTGTTTACAACGACTGTAGGATCAAATTAAGTTAAAAGCTAAGAAGGTGGGGGAACATACTGCCCACAACAGTATAAGCGTTATTTACTGACTATATCACTGATTGATGTACAAATAACAATGAAGAACGTAACAACAGATAATTAGTAATTAAATAAGATACTGCAAATGATTGTAAACAGTACTCCATCATTACCTGTAATTAGTAATTACTTAAATAACTACTGCAAATGACTAACTGGTAACAGCACAGTCTATACAAATAACTATGAATACATGAATATGAATGATGACAGTTGAACAAGAAGCGGACAACAAGCCTTCAGTTTTGTGGACAATACCATCAGGAGGAGCAAGAGGGTGGTGGCGGGAAAAGAAAATATTCTTGTAGTATGCTTCGTCTGCAAGAAGTGAAATGATCACTGTGGAAGACGAGCTGTATTTAAAAACACAGAGGTCACGTGGGACGAGATTTACACTGAGACTTGACGTTACCACGAGATTTCCTTAATTATTGCTCAACAAAGATTCTTTCATTATCGCTCAGTTTCTGGTATTGGTTCTTGCGGTCTACACCTACAATTGCCAATACCAGGGAGGGGTAGGATTTTTCTCAAAAATTTTACTGGCTTGTTGTCCCCTATTCTACCCATCTACTCAAAATCCTAACTTCTAAATAATAATAGCATGAAAATATATGAACCGTGATCAGCAACCTTTAGGTGACAATAAATTATATCTATAAAAAAGTCCGCAACCACAAATGGTCATTTATACTACCGACCTATGGACAGATAAAAATGTACAAAATCACAATCTTTTAAGAGGTTACAAAGTGAAGGCACAGGCTCTTGCGTGTGCCTTCACTTATGCATGTCTGTGCTAAGAGTTGGCATAAATGGGCCACAGACTACTCTTATGGCCTTTATTTATGCCTCCTCACACACAAACATACTGTTTTGCTCGTTCTTAGCAAAAAGAAGAAGAAAACAAGGTTTGAGATTTGAGCAGCTTATAGCTGCCAGATAGAATATAATTGATTAACTGGTAGTATCACACTGGTAATATCACAGAGCAATGTATGAAAATATTACAATCAACATGTGGCACTTGCTTACAAAATTCTGTATTTTTAGAATATCTGATAAAAAATTACCTACTATAACTTGTGTTTACAACGACTGTAGGATCAAATTAAGTTAAAAGCTTAGAAGGTGGGGGAACATACCGCCACTGCCACGTAGTGGCACCCCACCCAAAACAGGATGTTTCTAGGTTAAGAAATAGGATGGAGCCGAATGTATTTCTTAAAGGCATCTGAATTCCATCTGCCCAGTGCTCTTATTTGCGCATCACTCAGCCCGGAGGCGGCAGCTTCAGTTGCCGCCCCGATTCTGAAACTATGGCTTTTGAAATGTTTGGGATCGAGGTGTATGAACTTTAAGTCTTTTGCCATTTGTGTTTCTACCTGTTTCCGTAAAAGTAAACCTGCATTTTGCATTGAGAACAGTGGCCCTGGGCCAGAGCCTCTCATCTCAACAAAGGTCATGAGTGCTTGAACTGGGCAAGGTGAATCAGATTGGACTGATATAATGACCTGTTGACATTTTCCAGGTTTCAGTGTTTTTGAGTGGTCAATCTTAAAATTGAGATGAACTGGGACATTGCTCTTTGTAACTACCTTAACATTTTGTAATTGCACTACTTTATCCAAGTCTGCTGTGGTTCTTGGAACTAGTTCACCTAACCTAAAGAAACCATAAAAACAAATCTGGTACAATGCCTGATAAAGTTTCCTACAGTAAGCAGAATCAATAGTGTACTGTGTGGCTTGAACCATTTTTTGTAGAATCGGTTTAGTGATTGGACAGCGGAAATCCAGACTGGGCCTCTTTTTCTGCGCTGCAACAATAAGTTTACGCACTACTAATGTAGCCCCGGGGTCTGGAAGATCAAGCATCTTGTGAATATAGGAAACCGCTGATGCATAACTGGCCAATGTGGACCCTGACAACCCTTCCGTGAACCTATCTGTGAGAAAAATAAACAGGGAAGATGGAGCAAGTGGCAGGTTAGCCCAATGTGGCATGCCAATTTTTTCGCAAAAACTTCTGAACATATTCCATACTTTAATATATGCTTTAGTAGTAGAAGGTGCCAGGCTGTGGCTCATAAGAGCATTTCCTTTTTGAATAAGACTCAATACCTGATCGGGCAACTGACTGACGATGGGTGCGGGTTGGCCTGGGGAACCAGTCTGCGGAATTTGGCAACCTGAAAGCGAGATAATGCATCAGCAGCTTTGTTCTCGATACCTGGTATATGCCTAGCCTGAAACAATATATTGAAATGCAATGTCACCATTACTAACTCTCTGATTAAATTCATGGTTTGTTTCTGCTTACATGTCTGCTTATTTATAATGAATACAAGTGCTTGATTGTCCGTATATAAGAGTATACGTTTGTTCACCAAGCTATGTCCCCAGTGCTTAAGAGCCATAACAATGGGGAGGAGTTCTAATGTGACAATGTCACAGTCTGACCAGTCATCAGGAAATGGTCCGAAAAACCAATCCGTTCCAAACACTGCCTCATATCCTAAACCTTTGGCAGAATCAGTGTATAATCTAAGGGACTCTGAAGTTTCCCAGTGGCTGTCTAGAAAATAAGTCTTACCATTGTTAAATGTCAGAAATTCTTCCCATACTTTCAGGTCTGCCCGTTCGTCTTTACCTAATCTGGTATGGTGATAAGGCTTTTTGAGTCCCATGGTTTTATCAACTAACCTTCTAAGAAAAGCTCTCCCTGGTATGACCACAGAGCATGCGAAGTTTAGTAAACCTATCAAGGATTGCAAGGCTTCTGAGTGTAATTTTTTGTTTCCTCATGTGATTGTTAAGTTCCCTCAAACACTGATTAACCTTATCTTGAGGAAGCCTGGCGATCTGTAACTGACAGTCTAACTCTATACCTAGGAAGGACAGCTGTTGACAAGGACCTACTGTTTTATCTGTTGCAAGTGGCACACCTAGTTTGCACACATATCCACGAAACAATCTAAGAGATTCGTGCAAGCTTGCTTACTTTCAGCTATAAAAAGGAAGTCATCCAAGTAATGTATAATCTTTCCATTTAAATTCTGAGCTTCAATTATGTGCTGTATAGCAGTACTAAACTCTTCAAAGATCTTACATGAGGACGCACAACCCATCGGGAGACATCTGTCGAAATAGAATTGGTCATTCCATGTAAAATCTAACAGGCTATACTGATTTGGTTGTATGGGCAGGAGCCTAAATGCCGACTCTATATCAGCCTTTGCCAGGTATACTTCCTGTCCCATGTTCTGAATATGTTTTATTGCATCTTCGACTGATGCGTACATTACTTTAGAAGCTTTGTCAGGAATGCCGTCATTAATTGATTCACCTGCCGGAAAGGAGAGGTGGTGGATGAGCCTAAATTTCTCACTCTCCTTTTTTGGAATTAGGCCAAGTGGAGAACACATCATTGGGTTAAATGGAGGTTTTGTAAATGGGCCCTTAACTCTACCTAAAGAGATTTCTTTCTCAATTTTTTGCTGAACCATGTCAGGTTTCTCTAAAACTGACTTAAGGTTTTTTGGAAAATAGTTACTAACCACACCCTTGTATCCTATATCAAACCCATCTCTGAAGCCTGAAACTAGCAACCTAGTCTTTTCGACATCATATTGACTAATGTGTAGTTGTTTAGCAAGTTCATGAACGTGTATTGGTGTTGGCAGGCCTTGGTCTTGTTTGGTTTTGCTGTGACTGGGGGGCCTGATTCTTGGTCTGTTGGCCTGCGGGCTGTTTGTTTTGATTGTCTTGTTGTTGGGCCAGTCTACACTTATTTCTTGGGTGTTTCCCATTGCAAAACGCGCATGCATGCCTGTATTGGCATCCCTGGCAAAATCTGCCCCTGTTGAAACGACGGCAGGTCCCTTTTGCCTGTTGACGAAAGGGCTGGTTGGATGATCTCAGATTGGCGGTAACAGCAGTTACATAAAGTTCTGTGTGTTGGACCTCCCAAGGACAGTTATGTAGTTCCCTAGCTTTCCTGAAGCCCGTATCATAGGCCCACCAGTAGGCCCCCATCTCAAAGAGATTTCTGACAATACTTATGTATTTGCAGAGGTTAGGAGCCTGGGTTGGGAATTTCTGGCAATATATGGACATAAAAGTGTTGAATGCTTGTGCCCAGTTGCCATAAGACAACTGCTTCCTGGCCTCAGGTGCCCAGCGGAAACCGTTCTCATCATCAAATCTAAGATTGTATGTCCTAGCTTCACGATTAGGGAGTAATTCTGCTAAGTCTATAAATTTATTGTCCCAAATAGCGTCTTTGATTTTCTGCTGGACTGTCATTCCCAATGCAAGCGGAATGTTTTGGGAGACATCAGGATTTGCGTTTGTTGGCCCCTGTTGCCCTCGTGTTGAGGCTAGCGGCCACTCTGTAGGCCCAGCTATGGGGATGGAAGGAAGTGGTGTGGTGGTGTTGTTATGGTTACCTGTGATGGTGGCAGCTGTTGCTGCCGCGACTGTTGGCAGTGACGGAGGCTGTAGGGCAGTGTTAGCGGACGGAGGCTGCGATACAGTTGCAGAGACTAGTGGAGACGACACTTGTGGCGCCTGGCTATCTTGCTGGACCTGTGTTGGCTGGCCTACTCATTCGTCTAGTAATGCTTTCAAACGTTGGTCCATACGAGGCATGAGTCAGTCCATCAGAGCCTCAAACCGCCGGGCCTCTTCTTCAATGGAAGGCGCTGCGGGTGGTGTAGGCGTGGCCGAGGCGGACTGCGAAGGCACCTGGCTATTGGGGTCAGTCCTGCGTCTCTTACTAGGTCGCCCTGCTGACCGTTCATTGCGTCTACGTGGCATTTGTGGAACTGCCATTTCCTCAGCTAGTCGCTGGGGGGGTCTCCTGTTCCTGGTCGACATCTGCAAATATTGATATACGGAACGGAAGTTTTTCATTGACAGTACACTTTATCCTTTTCTGTTAACCTTTCCTTTTCTCTTCCAAGTAAATCAGATAAACCAATTTGCAAAGCCCCATGGTACTGCCACACAGTAAATAAAACAGGTTCATAACACTGTGTAAATTAAGCATGAAAAACAACTGTTTGAACATGCAATCAAATGACCAAATTAACTTTAATATTTCGCCAAATAACAGTAACCTGCGAGTCAACAGAATTGTACATGGAATTGGTTCATTACCTAATACTGATGTTAGACCATTGTGTATATATCATTGTAACTATAGAGTATGAGCAGGCAACATGTTTATACATGGCAAATGTAGGTGGCAACATATGACATCTCATATGGCAGAATAAAAATGACCAGTGACAGCATGTCAAGGCAACATGTGTTTGACACATGGCAGGATCATTAAAACAGGCAACATATGCATAACCAGGAATTATTCTGATTGGCAGATTTCATCTCTTTCTTGGAAACAGAGGAGCGGTAGCGCTACAGTTTTAATACAGATGTACAGGGTTAACATCTAGAATTTTAAGCGGGGGGGGGGGGGGGGATGTCTGTTTTACTGAAGGTCTGAATAATTCCTGTAAACATATGGCAAGTGATGAACTGGTGACTTGCGTACGAGTCCCTGAGCTTGCAGGGAAACCATGCAGAGCATGTCATGCCAACTCGGCATGGTGCAAGACACTGTAAAGGCAACATGGAAAGCTGTGCATTTGTAGCTATAGAAGATTCTCTTTTGTTATTGGGAATGTGAACTTAACCAAATATTCTAGGATAAATATGGCATTTTACTTTTTGGATAAATGCCGGAAACATTTCCACGTATAACCGTGGTATGATGGAGACTAGAACTGACTCATTTTCACAGATATGCCAACCAGAAAAGGCTTTTTTTTTTTTTTTTTTTATATTCAATAAGTGATTATATGTCGATCATGCTAAGAATGTAATACCTTTAGTTTAATTTATATATATAGATTTTTTATTTTTTTTTAAAGACATGTAGAAGTATGGATGATATACTATAGTAGACCAATTAATAAAAATGGACAGCTTTCCATGGCAAATTGTATCAAGATTGTGCTTGACAACGTCATATTATAATTTGAGCCCATTGATGATGCAAGCTTTGATTGATTTGTACCAGAGTTTCAATCGCCTGGGGTTAAAATGTACACCATCATCATTAAAGAGATGTGTACCCCATTTGAACTTGTGCTGCCATAATTTGGCATATGAAGTGTCGCCAAGAGTCGCTTCCAGGTATTTATTACATATCTCTACCTTGCGGTTATAATCTGCTGGGTAATCCCTTCCACAGTAGGGGGGGTAACGTGGGGTCAGAGCAAGGACCATTACCTTACTCACTTTGCATTTGACATGCAGATATTCTGCTAACATAAGCAGGTCATGCCCAACTACTTCTGGCTTACCAGATTTGCCCACTGCCGATAAATCATTACCTCCGACATGTATGATCACCAATGGGGGGGATTCCCGCCACACATAACCTAGATCCGCCATTTAAAGCTTAGCTACCGTTCGACCTCCTACACCTTGGACATGTACTGTACATTTCTCAAAGCCAAAGTTATGCCTCATTGACATTGTGCCCGCATTAAGTGCGTCCCTTAATCGTTTTACTTGCGAGTCACCCAATATGGCGACCGCTTCCCTGCCGGACATAATTTCTAGACAAGTTTCCCAAAGCAGACAAGCTGGTTAGCACGGGGCAATAAATGGGATATAAAAGTTGAGCGCTGAGCGGCAAATCCTAGGGTGGTTCTACTCCTAGGTAAACAGGATCATCAACGTAAACAACGTGAATGAACAGACCTTTTTCGCCCGAATGCTGGACACAGTCCCTTAATCCTGGCAAATTAGGCTTGGTCCGTGGACAGCGGCTTTAGTCTGATCTTCTAATGATTCCTCTGTTGTGTAAAACCTTCCTTTGACGTAAACTCCGAAAAGAAAATATTCTTGTAGTATGCTTCGTCTGCAAGAAGTGAAATGATCACTGTGGAAGACAAGCTGTATTTAAAAACACAGAGGTCACGTGGGACGAGATTTACACTGAGACTTGACGTTACCATGAGATTTCCTTAATTATCGCTCAACAAAGATTCTTTCATTATCGCTCAGTTTCTGGTATTGTTTCTTGCGGTCTACACCTACAATTGCCAATACCAGGGAGGGGTAGGATTTTTCTCAAAAATTTTACTGGTTTGTTGTCCCCTATTCTACCCATCTACTCAAAATCCTAACTTCTAAATAATAATAGCATGAAAATATATGAACCGTGATCGGCAACCTTTAGGTGACAATAAATTATATCTATAAAAAAGTCCGCAACCACAAATGGTCATTTATACTACCGACCTATGGACAGATAAAAATGTACAAAATCACAATCTTTTAAGAGGTTACAAAGTGAAGGCACAGGCTCTTGCGTGTGCCTTCACTTATGCATGTCTGTGCTAAGAGTTGGCATAAATGGGCCACAGACTACTCTTATGGCCTTTATTTAAACATACAGTGATAAGTAAGTGTAACAAAAGATGCAATCTGAATACTACTCGCCATTAACAAAACCGTAACAAGCCTAATCTGACAAGTGATAGCTTCGAGTTATTTAACCCCAAAAAGGTGGTTGCTTGAGGGAGGAGTTGGGAAAATCCAATCTAGCTGTGCTGTACTGTTTGGTAATCCAAAAACGAATGAGGTGAATGTTGTTTACACTCACTATATATGGCTGACCAAGTCTCTTGTTAACAAGATTACCGCAAATTTTTTTACCTCCGGAGAATCTCGCACTGAGGTTCCCCCTAGACTTTCCTTATTACCGCCCAGTATCTTTCCGAATGTTCCTGCGGTCTGCACCTACAGGAACTTGCTTGATACCAAAATGTATAACTTAACTTAATTTGAAAATTTAATTGCTCTATACGTGTTTTCCCGGCATCTGGAGCACCTATGCCAAGGCTGAATCTTTGGCTTTTTCTTGTTAAAAAAAAAAAAAAGAGAAAAAAAGAGATCACATATCAATAAGGCCAATGAGTTTCTGTCGCGTAAGTCGCGTAACTGATACTGATGCATTCATGCTGGGAGTGAAACGGTCGATGTGTTTTGCATCTGGAGCACCTATGCCAAGGCTGAATCTTTGGCTTTTTCTTGTTAAAAAGAAAAAAAAAAGAGATCACATATCAATAAGGCCAATGAGTTTCTGTCGCGTATGTCGCGTAACTGATACTGATGCATTCATGCTGGGAGTGAAACGGTCGATGTGTTTTGCCAGTGCCTGTCACGCGGAATGTTAGAGGTTGCCTATTTGTTTGTCCATTCAAACAATTATGTTATGATTCAAAGCAGGTTAGCCCTAAATAAATGCTTTTTTTTCAGTGAGAAAAACTTACTATACGTACGAAATGGCTGCGAAAGTAACTGTTTCATGAAAAAAAAGCCTTCAAATACTTCATGTACCATTTGCAAGATGGTTTGTGATTCAGACAAAAAGTGCCGGCACCTGTTGAAATTACACGCTTTTGAAGAGTCCCTTCAGACTTGAACATTGGTTAATTCCAAGGAATTAGATCCTTAATGTGTGAGATAATTTTGAAGGTCATCTGGGAATGATAATGCCTCCAGTTATACATACTGTCAAATGTGTACGTATAGAAGGAAGAGGATAAATGCTGACTGGCGGCTGGTGGAGACACTAATGGCCCGGGAATACATTATCCTTGTGTCTGGGCCACACATACCGGGCCCGGGTGTTCGGCCATGGAGCCAGATATATTCGCTATAGTCAACGGGTGTAATATAGCTTGAATGATGTTATGACTGTATTTTAGTATTAAATTGTACTAGTTGTTAGGATCTTCCATGGAAAATGTATTTGTAAAACATAAAGACGTGCTGTACTGTATACATACTGCTGAATGAACTTTTTAAAATTAATCTGTATGCAACTTGCATGAAGTTGTACCTCCATGTAGGATTGGGTAAAAAGGTATTTTCGACAAGCAGAAAAGGTGTATTTTAATTAAGTGTTCATTACGAGAACCAAAAAAAATCAAAACGGAAACCCGGATACCTATACGACAGTTTATTCAAGTACCAAGCCTATATTATAATGCCGTATACGCTCATGCCTTATACATGTAAAGGTCACGTAATCTACTAAATAATGTCGGTCATAACCGGCAAAAAAAGGTACTGAAAAACAACCGGCTAAAAAAATCGGTGCAGTACTGAAGAACAATTTACTCCCTCAACCGGACACCACATCCACTTGCCTATAATTTACAGAAAGCAGTACACATTTTTTAAATGGAAATATATGCTTACATTGAAGTGACATTTGTAGTTATATTTTCAATATTACATTCATGTTACACTGGCTTTTATTGAAAACATATTTAAATTATAACACGCTCTGTGAATGTTCACTTCAGGTGTGCAAATGTTTATTCATAGTACATATCCACGTATAGTTTTCAACCATTTCGCGTGCGCAGTCCAAGGTGGGATATAAATCAACTGAAACAATTAAATGCCTGTTTCTGGACCATTTACTATTAAATAAAAACTTTTTTATTTTTGGTCTTCGAATAAGCGCTCAAATGACAGTTTTTTTTCACCGTTAAAGACTAACATTATTATTCTGATTTGTTGATTTTGGAGAGTGACATATTAATGTGCGAATCTGAAAGTACCAGTACATATTACCGTCCTGTATTAACAATAGAGAGATATCTTGTGTGCTCAGACTGGTTCTCCTTTACAAACAGGCGACTGATGCTGAGCCGTTATTTCAGCTTCAGTCGCCTGTTTGTGCGTGTTGCCCATAACTCCACCGCTTTGAACGGATATTCATTTATGGGAGGTCCCTCTATTACAATGCTCATTATACAGTCAAGAGTTGTCTCACTCATCCTGTTCCTTAGAACAGACTTAATTAATTTTAGTTGTGAAAAGTCTCTTTCACAGTCAGCCGTGTGAGGAGGGAGTGCCCTCAAACATCCAGCTAAGTATGACATCGTCTGGAATACCCGACCGAGATCTTTATCTGTGCACAAAGTTTCAACAATTTTGCATAAAGCATATGAGGCCATATGGTCATTCTGATATTGTCGGAAAAGTTTCCATTCGCTTAATGCAGCGCTAGTTGTGCAGCCACCAAACCTCTTGAGTAGCAGTTTGATGTGTTTGTCGCCGTGGTCCTCTGGCCCCATGTCCAACTTAGCTGGGTCGAACATCCCACTGAATGCCACCATGATGGCACTGTCGACAAATCTGTCGTTTATATTAGTAATGAGGTTGGTCAGAAATGGTTTCTTGACATGTTAGACAAACCTGTCATGGGTGTCACTCATGCTCGAACAACAGCCTCTCAGGCCTTGGTTAAATCTAACATTTATTTCTGCGGCTTCAAGTTTTGCCACGAACGCTTTCAGATCTGTCATGTTTGAGCCCTCTACTAACTGGATATTGTTTATTTGATGTAAGGCCGAGTCCTTAAGCTTGCAGGCCTTCGCGAAGTCCAAATCTGTACTCTGAAATACCCTCGACAGGGTATTGACGATTGGAAGGACATCGCACAATAGCATCATTGTCGCAACTGACTGATACTGTGTAAAAAAATAGTATAACCCTGTAGCTGTTGGTTCCCCCCGTTCTTCAGATTCCCTACCAAGACTACACACCACACTGGTATAATTTCTTTAAGACGGAGGACACAGTTTCCTAAACTCAACCAACGCGTGGATGAGGGTTTTAAGGACTTTCCTGGTTGGCTGCTCTAAAAGTTTCTGAATGGCTGCCAAACCTGCACCCCTAACTGCACTGTTACTATAAAAATCGTACAGTTTTCTAATATTGTCCTTGAATTTTTTCATGAATTCACTGCCGCCAGCTTGTTCCGCAGCCAAATTAAGTATATGGGCGGCACAATGGCAGCCAACCGCCTCAGACTTCAGAGTCTGATCTTTTTGGGCCTCTAATTGCTTGTCCCTGATTCGTCTAACGGCTCCAGTTCTTTTGCCTGTCATGACTGCTGCCCCATCAGTACCAAGACCCCGCAAATGTGAGTACTGGAGGCCCTGGTTCTGTATATGGGCACTTTCACACTAAAGGTTGGATATGAAAAATTGTTAAACAATGGTTCACAGGTAAGTTTTGTGGCTGAAAATATGATACATATTATCATATTTGTAAAGGCCACACCAGCCTCTATAAACACAGAAAATTTTATAACTCTAAGCCAATTTTTTAAGAAGTTCTGGCCATTTAAGTCTAATTTTCATCAAATTTTGGAGTCTCACTCACAAAAATGGAAAAATTTAATGTAAATATGACCGAAATTTGTTTACCAGAACAGAAATATTCTAATCACAGGACATGCTGTAACATGTAAACTACAAGTGCTCCAAGTTTCATGACTTTCATAGTGGTGGTTAAAATTATCCAATCAATATCCTTAAGTATAATAATTGGTTAAAAAATTTTGCTGGGACCTGTCCTCTCCAGTACATTGCATCCTCACAAGAAATGTAATTCTCATGTTGCAAAACAAAATCCTGCTTTAAACAGCCAGTATTATATCTAATCATGTTTTGGTAACTAAGGGCTGGGTAAGTGTGTCCTGACCGGGATGATTTGGCACTTGTTTACCTGGTATATGCCTGTTAAAAAATTGTCCTCTCCAGTACATACAGATAAAATTCACTTTAATGTAGAAATTAAAAGCCTATTTTAGTTTATATGTAACAGGTAGCTAGGAGGATAAATTCCCTGGTGTTTGCATTGCATACCATCTAATATTCTGTGGCGAGTTTAGCAATGAGTGTATCTGTTTAAATGTCCTCTCCAGTACAATCATTTTTAACATGAGGTAGGCTAGAGGAATACTTCGCCAAGTAAGCTTAATATTTACTTCAAGTTTGTCCTAGTGATAAATATAAATAGACTGACTGGTTTAGGGAAGTAGTTTGGCTCATTATATATATAAATTAGCATGTAATTAAATTCATTGTCATACCAATGTTTAGAGTGATGAATCTTCATTGATGAATTCATGATAAAGTTTTTCTTTTACATGTTCCTTCTTTGTACAGAAGTGAGAAGCAGACAAAAAGCATACCTGCAATAACTGCATGTAAATTGTGACAGTAGCAGACTTTAATTTTGTGTTACTTAAATGTACTGGAGAGGACATTTTTTTAACACAGGATAAAAGTGTCATATGTACAACCCTACAGTCTTTCAGATTTGCATGGTAGTTCTTGAAGCTTTCAATCACTGTGGATACCTAACCTGCTTACATTTAATTTTAATAAATACCATGCAGTTTACTACATAGACCCCTTCCTCTAATTCTTTGGGTAATATAAAAAATGTGTATTTGTATCTGTTTTTAACTAGAACCACATACATGTTAAGATTCTTTACCAAATTAGACCGGTAGAAATAGTCCAAATTTTCATTGTTACCAAAATCTAACATTTCATTATCTGGATCATTAACTCTCTTCATGTCACATATTTTATGTAACTGTGCCATATTGATGATTGCTGACAAATCAACCCACATTTTTTTTTGGCCAAAGATAATTCTTATGAAAATACCAGTGCTTTCTGTTCCCTTGCCATCTCACCAGCTATGAATCATTAGTTCATGAGAGCAACTACAATCAAATTTGCCAATACTTTTGCCTCAAGAATAAGTCAATAACTTGTGAAACCAAAGAGTTTGGTAAAACAGCTTTTGAAACTATGGTTTCCCAAATTGCTGGTACACATTTTAAATGACACAGTTATCAGTGTTGGGGCTGGGGGTGGTTAGGGTGAAGGCATCATGTGAACTTGGTCTTTGACAACGTGCTTTTATTTTTCCATCCATTTTACCAAGTCTCATAGCAAAGTCTATGAAAACAATGATATCAACATTGTCTTCTTGCAAAAGCTTAATTTTCTGGTTCCAATTTATCTAAGTCTCAGAAAAGTTGTTTTTATATTTTAAATCAAATTTAACGGTAAAATCCTCACAAGTAAAAAGCCAAAAGCAACTGAAATGTCCATTTCCACAACTGTTGTGTAACAATGTAAAATACTACTAGCAGGACCCATATCTGTAGTTACCACATGATACAAAAATGTATTTCCCAAATTTTGAATAAATTAATATATATATATATATGGATATTTTCCCTAGGTCTACAATAAACATTTTGTTTATATTACATTCAGGTGCGCTATGTTGTCTATGAACCAATTGTTTAATGTATGTTGTAAAATAAGTTGATAGATGTTGATATTCAAAGTAAATGTGTTGGAAATAAAGCATGAGTGCAAAAAACAAATTATATTTGCATTACGGATTGTGAACAAAACTGCTTCTGAATAAAATTCTGTGAAATATTTAATTTTCAAGATGACCATTTCTCCAAATTATTGTTAAAAATATATTTTTTTTCCAACAAAACAAAAGGTACAAGCCATTCAATATTTATAATCTCGCTTTAAGTGTCATTTAATATCATGGAGTCATAATTGACTTACATTATACTTAATAACTGATAATTGGGTATGTCTATTTTGTGCTCCTTTAACCACAAGGTCCAAATAGTTGCAGATGAACTCGCCTCTGGAAAATGAGGTGGACACTGATTCACTTTATGTTCAAGAGGTCCATGAACAATACAAGAGAGAGAGGGAACAAAAATATTCCTTTTGAATTCTTCCACAGTGCATGTTAAAATAATGTCCTCTCCAGTACAAATGTTGGTAAAAACCGTTATCATATAAATCAAGTGACAACAGACTAAGGCATCAACATATTTCCTGATTTCTTGAACTCTGTACAGCTGAACAACTTCTCTCACCATTTCTGTTACTAATTGACCAGAGCAGTGTCAGAATAAAAACTGATAGCATACTTCCTTTAATCATAATTAAAATGCACTGTTAATTTTTAATAAAAATATGAAAATTTCATAAAACAAACAAATGTGATTGCAGATTTTTTTACCATGCACTTAGGGCATGATCAAATACATCAGATAAAGACATTAGAAAAAAACCAATGAGCGAAAATTTAAATTATGTAGAGCTGTGAAGAAAAAAAGATTACTGTAAAAATATGGGATGTTTGAATTCCTGAATTCAATGTAACTTTTATTAGTTCACAGGTAAAATGGTATACTAAACAGTTTCCTTTAGCTAAGATATATAGCTTTTCAGGGGTAAACTTAATATTGCTCTGTTAGGTATTCAGTTTTTACTCCCCAGTGAGACTAATCACTCAACCTTTTGTGTGAAAGTGCCCATATAGTCTGTAACAATATCAGCAATTGTGGAGGCTGAGAGGGTCACCTGTCTACTGTCAGATAAACAGTCAATTATCTTCAAAAATTTGACTTTAATATCACCATCCTCTGAGATAAATCGCACGCGCAATGTCATTTGTTCGATTACAGCGCAATCAGTGGTTTCATCAAATAACAGCGAATAATGGCTGGACTTTTTCAACTGGTCAAGGATGTCATTTTCAATAACTTCAGACATGCATTTCAGCATGTCTTGGATTGATTTTCTACTACATTAGGCTGCACCTCCCTTTGGAAAAAGCCTGTAGACCTCACACAGTTATCTACTTATGTTATCAGTAGGATGCCACTCAGTGGTGATTGTGATGACAGCATGGTATAGTAAATGTGTCTGCATTGTAAGTGACCTTCTCTGCAGCTGTTTCATATCAACAGGAATCAAGCAGCCTTGTCACCTGGGGAAGTGGTCATTCGAAAGTAACAGCCCTGCACTGGTGTCCAACAGATTCTAAGATACTTTATAATAGCAGTTTACTGTTGAAGACATTTATTAGAAATATAATTTGGTTTTTCTTTTAAACTTGATAGTTATGTATGTACTAAAGAAGGGAAGCTGACATTTTATTTGAGGGAAGGCCATGGGAAAGGATGTCTCTTTCCCATATTGTATGAAAATTCAAAATGAGCTCTCTGAAGGAATCATTATCTAAAATATTAAGTAACTTAATTTATGTTCTTGAAACTGCTATGATCCTCAGCATTTCCAACAATGCCTTCTGGATACCCCTATATACATATCACAATAGTCACCTCAAACTCTGGATCAACGTGCAGATAAATTTAACAGACTTTGATAAAGTTAGCACAAGGAAATGGTAAATAATAAAGCAACATTTATGGCAGTGACATATTCCCTATTTTATGTTTTTGTTTTATTCATATTCCACAGAAATTTCTTTAATTCACCTTATACTATAGTTGACCAAGTGTTTCTTGTAAGAACCTTCATGATTATAGTAAAATAAGTTAAAATCAACCAAAACAGATCCAACTCACTTGCGATTATGTGTACATATTTGTAGAGAAATATTAGTTGTCAGCATTCTTATTATTTTAAGATAAAGAATGTAGGTGTTACAACAGAGTATGATGATGCACAAAATATCAGTCTTTGTGAAACATTATATAAGCATTAGGCTTAATTCATTGTTGGAAATGCATGAAAGTACTGAGTGTATGACTAACACCCGATTCTACCGAATTATAAAAAAATTCAGAAAGAACTTAAAGGATTTTGAACTAGCTGTGTTACTTAACAGATCATATACCCACCTATTGCAACCCAATATGAATGACTGTTTGATTATATCTCTCCCATCAAATGTCCTGAGTTGCTTGAAAACAGGCTGCTGTGTCAAACATCTGCATAGATGTCAACCATAATTTATGTGGAGTATTTAGGTTCTGCAATTTATGTATAAGTTTTGTATGACTAGCCCAGTTTTTAAATTTAGTTGGTTAATATAGTGTACCAGTTATTGCTTGAATAATATATAGACATATCCGATGTTTGCAATCAAAGCCCCCCCCAACTAGCGCATGCATACTGGGATGTAAGCTTAAGGCAAGAAGCACAGCCCAACTTGACTGCCAGCCATATAATCAGCACAGTTTACATATATAATAGCTTCACTGTATCTTTGACCAGTATCAAAATAAACAACACTACATGTACTCTGTCATGGCCCACGATAACTTTAATTATCCCAATAAATTAGGCTACACACTTAAAACCTTTGAAATAAAAGGCACAAGCCTATTTACTGCAACATATCATATTTGATTCTATCAGAGTGACACTTGTGAACATAAGATTGCAGGACAGAAATAATAAAGTAGTTTAAACATCTAAGAAGACCCTTTTTAATGTAGCTTATACAACTTGAAAATATGTTCAATTTTAGTGGAAAAAAATTACATTATTTATAACAGTAGGTTATAACTTGCATGAAAATACACTGAATGGTGCAGTCTCCCTTAAATTTATTACTACCGAATATACAAGAATATCCAACTGTTGATTCAGTCTCCTCTCTTAAACACCCTTTAATAGTGCCCCGTGGAGTTAAATTTATATATGTATATCATAATCTTGTAAATTTGCCAAAACTTATCAGAGGCCTATATATGTGTGTGTGTGTGTGTGTGTGTGTGTGTGTGAATAGTGGTGCAACGAGTGAGACCTCAAAATTCAATCAAAATTGAACAACTTTATATAGGATATCATGTTTTTTGTGACCAACTGACAATGAGGACAAATACAAAAATATTTATATATGGCATATAAAAATTTAGTCTAAACTGACTCCCCCCCCCCCCCCCCCCCCATCCCATTAAATATTACATATATCATGAAATCCCTGCCCATTAGTCACTATTCACATCTGAATGCCAATCCTTATTTCAAACGGGGCAATAATGCCCCTCCCACCAAAAACTTCCATATTTTAATAAAAAAATGTAGTATTTATTCAAAATAAATTCTACACCTTGTCTGGGTTTCCACTAGTATTTAAATATATACATATATACCACTATATAGTATTTCATATGAGCCATGAATTGAAAAAAAGGCACCTTGCAAATTTTGGTTAAAATCTTATTATTATTGTTTTTTAATAATAATTACCGGAAGGGGAAACTGATATATTTAAACAATGTAAAGAATGAATTCCTTTGCTGTATTGTTGTTATCATTATAGGTGTAATTTAGGTGTAGTAGTCGATAAATGCTAAGGTTTGTGTTCATTTGAAAGAAAAAGCCATGGTGTTGTTAAATTTGTTATGTTAAATTGTGGTTAAAAATTTGTGGCATATGATTAGAACATGAAATAATTAAGATTGATGTAAATTAAATTGATTAAAACTGTAAAAAAATAATGTCAAAATAATGCTGCCCGCCTCGCGCTTAAAAAGCGAAAGAGTGATCAAGTCACGCTGCTACTCGCATAGCTCCATTGGCTTCCTGTAAAATATCACATCATTTACAAAATCACAGTTCTTGCTTACTGTCATTTCCATGGATCAGTGCCACCACATATGTCAGCAAAATTAGATATTTATTGGCTTTTGCGTACCTTGTGATCAGTTTTTAGCTCAGCTGACTATAAGTCATCTGAGCTATAGTCGTGGTCCATTGTCCGTCGTCCGTCCGTCTGTCCGTCCGTCCGTCCGTCCGTCCGTAGATGTGGCACATTTGAAACCGTAAGACCTAGGAATCCAAAATTCGGCATAATGTTAGATGTCCCCAAGATCTCCTACCAAGCCGAAAACTGGGTGTTTGCAACTTTGTTCCTTTGAGAAATTAAGGAAAAACCTCAATTTTTTATTAAAAACCTATTTTCACACTTCAGGACTATCTAATATCAAAACCACTCATCTGTTTTACCTCTTATTTACCATAAATATTCCTCTATATAGTTCCTATGTACATGCCAGAAATTATGTCTGTATTATTTAATTTTAAAAAGTTATGGGCCCAAACATAATGCATTTTGTAAAAAATCAGAAAAGATATTTGATCACTTAACACAAAAAATGTTAATGCTATGGACCTTTTT
The DNA here is from genome assembly GCA_026874595.1 of Sipunculus nudus. Classification (NCBI taxonomy): domain Eukaryota; kingdom Metazoa; phylum Annelida; class Sipuncula; order Golfingiida; family Sipunculidae; genus Sipunculus; species Sipunculus nudus. The sequence continues at coordinate 20,667,351 of CM049309.1, read as the reverse complement.
TCCAGTAATATAACTTTAATTAATCAAAATTAAATTGTATACCCAAAATTAGATGAAAATCTTTTAAATTTTTTAAAATATTAATAAAAATAAAAAATTAGTACCTTAAATTTTGCCCAACTTTGACCATGGCACGTTTTTTTCCTGTAAGTACTGTGGATTTAATTTTCACAGCATGTTTTTGTTAGCATTTCAACTGTAAACACCAAAAATTTGAAACCAGTTGATCAAAAACTGTAGATTTTAATCAAGTTTTTAAGCACCATGTAACATATTGTTTACATCAAGCTAGTGTTATGCAGTTCGCAAGAGCTCAGCTCCCCAGCTTCAGCTCTAAGTTCCTTAAATTCAGCATACAGTTAGATGTCTCCAAAATGCCCTACCATGCCAAGAATTTGGTCACTAGGACATTCGAGATATTAATGAAAAACTTCATTTTTCCATTAAAAACCCATTGTTACACTTCAAGACTGCCTAATATCAAAACCACTGATCTGACTTTAATCATAAATAATATACATATTTTTCATTCTCTATGCACATGCCAGAATGATGTCAGTATTGTGTAATTGTTTTAAGTTATGGGCCCAAACATAATGCACTTTGTAAAAAATCAAGAAATATATTTACTCCCTTAACAAGAGCATTGCTGAAGCTAGAGATTTTTTTGGTCAGGGATGTAACATTATTTAATCAAGATTCAATTGAATACCCAAAATTAGTTCTGAATTTTTCAAATTTTATTTAGTATAAATATAAAATTAGTACCTTAAATTTTGCCCAACTGTGACCATGGCACGTTTGTTTCCCGTGAGCACTGTTGATATAATTTTCATATCATGCACACATAAGCATTTCAGCTTTTTAGTTTAGAAAGCTGAAAGAAATTGGCCAAAAATTGTAGCTTTTATTAATGTTTTTTATGAGATCCTGTCAGACTTTGGCTCTCTCCAGCCCCTCTTGAGTCACCTGTATGTTGACCTTGTTGACCTTTCATCAAATTATGCACGCTTGAGGCGAGGCATACATGGAATCCAGGCAGCTTATGGCAAGCCACAGTTGATCCAGGTGTCCAACCCAACTCATCTAGTAGTTTTAACCAAGAACATAACAAAAAACAATAAATTAATAAACTTTTATTGTTTTTTAATAACAAATTAAAGAAAAATAGAAAAGGAATTTGTTAGTTTATAATAACAGGAAATTAACTTGCAGTTACTGATGATATAAGAATCTTTTATCGATGGGTAGAATGTCATATATTCCAAATAACACCATGCAGTCACCTATGGCATTTTTCAGTTCAATTTTAATGATAAAGAAGTGAATCATATTATTCATTACTAATCATTAGGGATCATATGAAGGAAATTAGACAAAGATGCAGTTCATAATATTAATCTAGATTCCTGCTGTGTCTAGTGTGTACATTGATGTGAAATTAGTCCAAAATGAATTTTTTACAGTGTATTTTTTAATATAAATAAAAGCCATAAAACCAGGTACTTATGATAATTATTTAAATGTGTGAATTTTGCATATTCTGGATTCTCAACATCATTGTTTGGTGAAAACTGAATAAATTCCAGACATGGTGCAAATACTTTGTAATTGTATTTAAATACGAATATGATTTTGTACTCCATTATAAAATTTCTTGCATAAAGAATGGGAATTCAGGTAAAAATGAAAATATATGAATACTCGTGCAAATACTTTCAAAATGTATTAATGAATGCATCCATGAATATATTCTTTAATAGTATTTTAATAATCATATCAGTTATATTTCATTTTAAAAAATCATATGATTCTCTTATGATTTTTAATAAAAATTATATTTGGGACAATATTTGTATTTTTTTTAATAAATAGTTATACTCTTATATTATATGTTCTGCTTATAAGTTATATGGCCAAGTCAAAATCTGTGTGACAATAGTACTCCATTTGTTAATAAAATAAATGAAATCAATCCTCTTCCCTGTCTCCAAAGGTACTATCAAAATCATACATAAGCTAAACAACAACAACTCATAATACAGCTTATATTTATTACCACACAAAACCAGCATGTGTCTCATTTCAAAATAATATTTTTTTATCATATATAACAGCTGAGCGTCGTGACCCATAGGTCCCTTGTTTAAACCTTAAAATACCAAAATGCCACATGAAAGTTGGTGAACTTTCCTTTAGACACATAAACCCTAGGGTTTAAATTCACTCTCCACTATAAAACCAACTTAAAAACTTTTCTTTGGCAAGCCTTGGGTGATTAATATGTGTATATGGGCACTTTCACACTAAAGGTTGGATATGAAAAATTGTTAAACAATAGTTCACAGGTAAGTTTTGTGGCTGAAACTATGATACATTTTATCATATTTGTAAAGGCCACACAAGCCTCTATAAACACAGAAAATTTTATAACTCTAGGCCAATTTTTTAAGAAGTTCTGGCCATTTAAGTGTGATTTTCACCAAATTTTGGAGTCTCACTCACAAAAGTGGAAAAATTTAATGTAAATATGACTGAAATTTGTTTACCAGAACAGAAATATTCTAATCACAGCACATGCTGTAACATGTAAACTACAAGTGCTCCAATTTTCATGACTTTCATAGTGGTGGTTTAAATTATCCAATCAATATCCTTCAGTATAATAATTGGTTAAAAAATTTTGCTGGGACCTGTCCTCTCCAGTACATTGCATCCTCACAAGAAATGTAATTCTCATGTCGCAAAACAAAATCCTGCTTTAAACAGCCAGTATTATATCCAATCATATTTTGGTAACTATGGGCTGGGTATGTGTGTTCTGACCCGGATGATTTAGCACTTGTTTACCTGCCATATGCCTGTTAAAAAAATTATCCTCTCCAGTACATACAGATAAAATTCAGTTTAATGTATAAATTAAAAGCCTATTTTAGTTTATATGTAACAGGTAGCTATGAAGATAAATTCCCTGGTGTTTGCATTGGAACCCATCTAATATTTTGTGGCCAGTTTAGCAATGAGTGTATCTGTTAAAATGTCCTCTCCAGTACAATTATTTTTAACATGAGGCAGGCTAGAGGAATACTTCTCCAAGTAAGCTTAATATTTACTTACAGTTTGTCCTAGTGATAAATTTAAATAGACTGACTGGTTTAGGAAATAATTTGGCTCATTATATATATAAATTAGCATGTAACTGCATTCATTGTCAGTGCTCATGTTTAGAGCGATGAATCTTCATTGATGAATTCATGATAAAGCCTTTCTTGTACATGTTCCTTCTTTGTACAGAAGTGAGAAGCAGACAAAAAGCATACCTGCAATAACTGCATGAAAACTGTGACAGTAGCAGACTTTAATCTTGTGTTACTTAAATGTACTGGAGAGGACTTTTTTTTAACATGGGATAAAAGTGTCAAATGTACAACCCTACAGTCTTTCAGATTTGCACAAAAGTTTTTTAAGCTTTCAATCACTGTGGATACCTAACCTGCTTACTTTTAATTTTAATAAATACCATGTAGTTTACTACATAGACCCCTTCATCTCATACTTTGGGTATTATAAAAAATGTGTTATTGTATCTGTTTTTAACCAGAACCACAGACATGTTAAGATTCTTTACCAAATTAGACCGGTAGAAATAGTCGAACAGCCCTAATTTTCATTTTCACCAAAATCTAACATTTCATTATCTGGATCATTCACTCTCTTCATGTCACATATTTTATGTAACTGTGCTATATTGATGATTGCTGACAAATAAACCCAAATTGTTTTAGCCAAAGATAATTCTTATAAAAATACCAGTGCTTTCTGTTCCATTGCCATCTCACCAGCCATGAATACATTACTTCATGAGAGAAACTACAATCAAATTTGCCAATACTTTTGCCTCAAGAAAGAGTTTGGTAAAACAGCTTTTGAAACTATGGACTCCCACTTTGCTGGTACACATTTTAAATGACAAAGTTATCAGTGTTGGGGCTGGGGGTGGTGAGGGTGGAGGCTTCATGTGAACTTGGTCTTTGACAACGTGTTTTTCTTTTTCCATCCATTTTACCAAGTCTCATCGCAAAGTCTGTGAAAACAATGATATCAACATTGTCTACTTGTAAAAGCTTAATTTTCTGGTTCCAATTAATCTAAGTCTCAGAAAAGTTGTTTTAAATTCAAATTCAACGGTAATATCCTCACAAGCAAAAAGCCAAAAGCAACTGAAATGTCCATTTCCACAACTGTTGTGTCACAATGTAAAGTACAACTAGCAGGACCCTTATCTGTAGTTATCACACAATACAAATATGTAAGTCCCAAATTTTTTGAATAAGTTAATGTTTATATATATATATATATATGGGTTTTTTCCCCAGGTCTACAATAAACATTTTGTTTATATTACATTCAGGTGAGCTATGTTGTCTATGAACCAATTGTTTAATGTATGCTGTAAAATAAGTTGAGAGATGTTATCATTTAAAGTAAATGTGTTGGAAATTAAACATGAGTGCAAAAAACAAATCATATTTGCATTATGGATTGTGAACAAAACTGCTTCTGAATAAAATTCTGTGAAATATTTCATTTTTCAAGATGACCGTTTCTCCAAATAATTGTTAAATTTGTTGTCTGGAGTATTATTTTTTTCAACAAAACAAAAGGTACAAGCCGTCCAATATTTATTATCTCGCTTTAAGTGTCATTTAATATCATGGAGTCATAATTGACTTACATTATACTTAATAACTGATACTCGGTATGTCTGTTTTGTGCTCCTTTAACCACAAGGTCCAAATAGTTGCAGATGAACTTGCCTCTGGAAAATGAGGTGGACACTGATTCATTTTATGTTTAAGAGGTCCATGAACAATACAAGAGAGAGAGGGAACAAAAACATTCCTATGAATTCTTCCACAGCGCATGTTAAAATGTCCTCTCCAGTACAAATGTCTGTATAAACCGTTATCATATAAATCAAGTGACCACAGACTAAGGCATCAACATATTTCCTGATTTCTTGAACTCTGTACAGCTGAACAACTTCTCTCACCATTTCTGTTACTAATTGACCAGAGCAGTGTCAGAAAAAAGACTGAGAGCATACTTCATTTAATCATAATTAAAATACATTGTTAAATTTTTTATAAAAATATGAAAATTTCATAAAAAAACAAATGTGATTGCAGATTTTTTTACCATGCACTTAGGGCATGATCAAATACATCAGATAAAGACATTAGAACAGACCAATGAGCGAAAATTTAAATTATGTAGAGCTGTAAAGAGAAAAAGATTATTGTAAAAATATGGGATGTTTGAATTACTGAATTCAAGGTAACTTTTATTAGTTCACAGGTAAAATGGTATACTAAACAGTTTCCTTTAGCTAAGATAAATACCTTTTCAGGGGTAAACTTAATTTTGCTCTGTTAGGTATTCAGTTTTTACTCTCCAGTGAGACTAATCACTCAACCTTTTGTGTAAAAGTGCCCATATACTTCTTTTAAGTTGTCCCAAAATAGGAGCATACTCTGGTGATAGTGAAAAGATTATGCCTGGGGGGGGGGGGGGGGGGAGGTTCAGGGGGTCATTTTTTTTAGTAAAATGTGTGTGCTTTGTTTGTGTGTATGTTAGGCTTAGAACTGTGAGTCAGACTATTGGAGTTTTCGTGCTTTATAAATAGTATTTATTATTAAGTAGTTATTCAGGAATATGGGAGTAAAAGGGGGGGGGGGGGGGGGGCGCAACATATTGCATGTCTCCTGTCTCTGAATTTCAACTAGGGTAAGAGATGTTGAAAATAGTCTTAAAATACTTTACACAAATGCCGGGATGAATGATAGCCCCACTTATTATTTTCATAAATAACAAGGGACCTATGGGTCACGGCGCTCAGCTGTTATATATGATAAAAAAATATGATTTAGAAATGAGGCACATGCTGGTTTTATGTGGTAATAAAAATAAGCTGTATTATAAGTTGTTGTTTTTTAGCTTATGTATGATTTTGATAGTACCTTTGGAGACAGGAAAGAGGATTAATTTCATTTATTTTATTAACAAATGGAGTGCGATTGTCACACAGATTTTGACTTGGCCATATAACTTATAAGCAGAACATATAATATAAGAGTTTAACTATTTATTAAAAAAATTACAAATATTGTCCCAAATATAATTTTTATTGAAAAAAATAATAAGAGAATAGTATGATTTTTTCAAATAAAATATAACTGAAATGATTATTAAAATAATATTAAAGAATATATTCATGAATGCATTCATTAATACATTTTGAAAGTATTTGCACTGGTATTTGCACTGGTATTAATATACTTTCATTTTTACCTGAATTCCAATTCTTATGAAAGAAATTTTATAATGGAGTACATATTCAAATTGTTTAAATACAATTGCAAAGTATTCGCACCATGTCTGGTATTTATTCCATTTTCACCAAACAATGATGCTGAGAATCCAGAATATACAAAATTCACACATTTAAATAATGATCATAAGTACCTGGTTTTATGGCTTTTATTTATATTAAAAAAAAATGTAATATATTCATTTTGGACTAATTTCACATCAATGTACTAACTATAGACACAGTAGGAATCTAGATAATAATATTATCAACTGCATCTTTGTCAATCTTATATTTCCTTCATATGATCCCTAATGATTAGTAATGAATAATATGATTTACTTTTTTATTATTAAAATTGAACTGAAAAATACCATAGGTGACTGCATGGTGTTATTTGGAATACGTGACATTCTATCCATCGATACAAGATTCTTATATCATCGGAAACTGCAAGTTAATTTCCTGTTATTATCAACTAACAAATTCCTTTTCTATTTTTCTTTAATTTGTTATTAAAAACCAATAAAAATTTATTAATTTATTGTTTATTGTTATGTTGTTGGTTAAAACTACTAGATGAGTTGGGTTGGACACCTGGATCAACTGTGGCTGGCCATTATATAATAAGCTGCCTGGAACCCCAGTTTATGCCTCGCCTCAAGCATGCATAATTTGCTGAAAGTTCAACAAGGTCAACATACAGGTGACTCAAGAGGTGCTACAGAGAGCCAAGGTCTAACATGGTCTCATAAAACATTAATAAAAGCTACAATTTTTGGCCAATTTCTTTCAGCTTTTTAAACTAAAAAGCTGAAATCTTTATGTGTGCATGATATGAAAATTATATGAACAGTGCTCTCAGGAAACAAACATGCCATGGTCAAAGTTGGGCAAAATTTAAGGTACTAATTTTACATTTATACTAATAACTTATAAAATTTGAAAAATTCAGAACTAATTTTGGGTATTCAATTGAATCTTGATTAAATAATGTTACATCCCTGACAAAAAATCTCTAGCTTCAGCAATCCTCTTGTTAAGGGAGTAAATATATTTCTTGATTTTTTACAAAGTGCATTATGTTTGGGTCCATAACTTAAAACAATTACACAATACTGACATCATTTCTGGCATGTGCATAGAGAATGTATAGAAAAATATGTATATTATATATGATTAAAGTCAGATCAGTGGTTTTGATATTAGGCAGTAAACAATATTTTACATGGTGCTTGAAAACTTGAATAAAATCTACAGGTTTTGATCAACTGGTTTCAAATTTTTTGTGTTTACAGACAAAATTCTAAAAAAAACATGCTGTGAAAATTAAATCCACAGTACTAACAGGAAAAAAACATGCCATGGTCAAAGTTGGGCAAAATTTAAGGTACCAATTTTTTATTTTTGTTAATATTTTAAAAAATTTAAAAGATTTTGATCTAATTTTGGGTATACAATTTAATTTTGATTAATTAAAGTTATACTACTGGAAAAAAAGTTAATAGCTTTAACATATTTTGTGTTAAGTGATCAAATATCTTTCCTGATTTTTTACACAATGCATTATGTTTGGGCCCATAACTTTTTAAATTTACATAATAAAACTAGATATTTCTTGGCACCGCAGGTGCCATAGTATCTCCAGACAATTAATCCCCCCCCCCCTTTAAGAATAGGCCCCCCATCTTCAGCAACAATTAATATCAGACCACACTCATAGAAAAGGTCATTCTCATAGAAAAGGTCATGATCCAAATTTCAATATACATCATCCCCTAACCCATGTCTATGTATATGCAAGAAATCTGTCCATTAGTTTTTGATTTATAATGCTCACAGTACTGTTAAGTGGCAATGATGGGGTATTAAACGGCACGAAAACAAGTAAAAGAATAACAGGTGGCACCACCTGTTTCCCGTACATGACAACACTATCCAAGATCTTCGTTCAAGTTGATTTTTGGACCAATCAATGCATCCCTTATTGAGAAATTAATGATTTTGTGTAATTTTCACCATATATGGCAATATTCAAGGTCAAGGCCACTCATTGGAAAGGTCATGACCCCTATTCAAATAAACATTATCCTATAACCCATATCCATGTATATGCATAATATGAAAAAAATTTGTCCATTAGTTTTTGACTTATAATGCTCACAGTACTGATAAATGGCAATGATGGGGTATTAAACGGCACTAAACAAGTAAAAGAATAACAGGTGGCGCCACCTGTTTCGGGTACATGACAATACTTTCCAAGATCTTTGAACATGTTGATTTTTGGACCAATGCATGCATCCCTTATTGAGATATTAATGATTTGTGTAATTTTCACCATATATGGCAATATTCAAGGTCAAGGCCACTCTAATAGGAAAGGTCATGACCCCAATTTATATATACATTATCCCATAACCCATGTCTATGTATATGCATAATATGAAAGAAATCTGTCCATTAGTTTTTGACTTATAATGCTCACAGGTTATAAATGTACTGTTAAGTGGCAATGATGGGGTATTAAACGGCACGAAAACAAGTAAAAGAATAACAGGTAGCGCCACCTGTTTCCGGTACATGACATTACTATCCAAGATCTTGGTTCAAGTTGATTTTTGGACCAATGCATGCATCCCTTATTGAGAAATTAATGATTTTGTGTGATTTTCACCATATATGGCAATATTCAAGGTCAAGGCCACTCATTGGAAAGGTCATGACCCCTATTCAAATAAACATTATCCTATAACCCATATCCATGTATATGCATAATATGAAAGAAATTTGTCCATTAGTTTTTGACTTATAATGCTCACAGTACTGATAAATGGCAATGATGGGGTATTAAACGGCACAAAACAAGTAAAAGAATAACAGGTGGCGCCACCTGTTTCCGGTACATGACAATACTTTCCAAGATCTTCGAACATGTTGATTTTTGGACCAATGCATGCATCCCTTATTGAGATATTAATGATTTTGTGTAATTTTCACCATATATGGCAATATTCAAGATCAAGGCCACTCTAATAGGAAAGGTCATGACCCCAATTTATATATACATCATCCCATAACCCATGTCTATGTATATGCATAATATGAAAGAAATCTGTCCATTAGTTTTTGACTTATAATGCTCACAGGTTATTATGTACTGTTAAGTGGCAATGATGGGGTATTAAACGGCACGAAAACAAGTAAAAGAATAACAGGTGGCGCCACCTGTTTCCGGTACATGACGTTACTATCCAAGATCTTCGGTCAAGTTGATTTTTGGACCAATGCATGCATCCCTTATTGAGAAATTAATGATTTTGTGTGATTTTCACCATACATGGCAATATTCAAGGTCAAGGCCACACTCATAGGAAAGGTCATGACCCCAATTTAAATAAACATCATCCCATAACCCATATCTATGTATTTGCATAATATGTAAGAAATCTGTCCATTAGTTTTTGACTTATAATGCTCACAGTACTGTCAAGTTGCAATTTTGGGGATATTAAACAGCATGAAAACAAGTAAAGAATAATAGGTGGCGCCACCAGTTTCTGGAACATGACAACCCTATCCATGATCTTCCATCAACTTGATTTTGGGATCAATCCATGCACGTTTTCTTGAGATATTTAAGAATTTGTGTGATTTTCCCCAAAATTGAACCTATTCAAGGTCAAGGTCACTCTCCTAGTTGAGGTCATGACCACATTTTAAATAGGCGTCGTCCTCTCACCCATATCTATACATATACCAAGTTTGGTAAAGATCCGTGAAATATTTTTTGAGTTATGGTGTCCAAAAGAAATCTCTGCGGAGGCGGCGCAACCGTGCCTAAACCATAGTATCTCCAGACTATGTCTGGCGATACAATAATATCAAATGGAGATAAAGTGTAAGAGGAAGAGGTAATAAAGGCCATGGTTGGTTTATATGATTGGTTTGTATTGATGAGCAAGAAATTGTTGCAAATAATAATTTTGACCTGACCATGTGTTTCCTAATGTTGAAACGGGGGGGGGGGGGGGGGGGGGGGGGGGGCGTGATTGGGGTGGTGATATGAGAATAACTGTACACCTGTCACAGCAGGGGATCTCCCCCAGTGACTGTAACAAATCAGAAACCCTGGCATAGCTGACTTCCAGTGACCTGGAGTGGGACCCTGCATTTGTAATCTGTAATCAAAGCAAATGACTACAATAGAGCCTCAAGAAAAAAAATCAATAACTAGCTTAATTTTCAAGCTTTTACTTCCAAATTTCAGATTTAAACAAACTAAATATTTATGTTTACATGCTGTGAAAATTAAATCAATGGTACTAACAGGAAAAAAACGTGCCATGGTCAAAGTTGGGCAAAATTTAAGGTACTGATTTTATTTTTATGCTAATTACTTAAAAAATTTACAAAATTCAGATCTAATTTTGGGTAAACAATTGAATCTTAATTAAACATAGCTATATACTTGGGAAAATAGACTCTAGTTTCAAAATTTTTCATGTTAAGTGAGTAAATATTTTTCCTGATTTTTAGCTCAGCTGACTATAAGTCATCTGAGCTATAGTCGTGGTCCATTGTCCGTCGTCCGTCCGTCTGTCCGTCCGTCCGTCCGTCCGTCCGTCCGTCCGTCCGTCCGTAGATGTGGCACGTTTTGAAACCGTAAGACCTAGGAATCCAAAATTCAGCATAATGTTAGATGTCCCCAAGATCTCCTACCAAGCCAAAAACTGGGTCTTTGCAACTTCGTTCCTTTGAGAAATTAAGGAAAAACCTCAATTTTTTATTAAAAACCTATTTTCACACTTTAGGACTGCCTAATATCAAAACCACTCATCTGTTTTTCCTCATATTTACCATAAATATTCCTCTATATAGTTCCTATGTACATGCCAGAAATTATGTCTGTATTATTTAATTTAAAAAAGTTCTGGGCCCAAACATAATGCATTTTGAAAAAAATAAGGAAAGATATTTGATCACTTAACACAAAAAATGTTAAAGCTGTGGACTTTTTTTCCAGTAATATAACTTTAATTAATCAAAATTAAATTGTATACCCAAAATTAGATGAAAATCTTTTAAATTTTTTAAAATATTAATAAAAATAAAAAATTGGTACCTTAAATTTTGCCCAACTTTGACCATGGCACGTTTTTTTCCTGTAAGTACTGTGGATTTAATTTTCACAGCATGTTTTTGTCAGCATTTCAACTGTTAACACCAAAAATTTGAAACCAGTTGATTAAAAACTGTAGATTTTAATCAAGTTTTCAAGCACCTTGTAACATATTGTTTACATCAAGCTAGTGTTATGCAGTTTGCAAAAGCTCAGCTCCCCAGCTTCAGCTCTAAGTTCCTTAAATTCAGCATACAGTTAGATGTCTCCAAAATCCCCTACCATGCCAAGAATTTGGTCACTAGGACTTAATACCTTCGAGATATTAATGAAAAACTTCATTTTTCCATTAAAAACCAATTGTTACACTTCAAGACTGCCTAATATCAAAACCACTGATCTGACTTTAATCATAAACAATATACATATTTTTCATTCTCTGTGCACATCCCAGAATGATGTCAGTATTGCGTAATTGTTTTAAGTTATAGGCCCAAACATAATGCACTTTGTAAAAAATCAAGAAATATATTTACTCCCTTAACAAGGGCATTGCTAGAGATTTTTTTGTCAGGGATGTAACATTATTTAATCAAGATTCAATTGAATACCCAAAATTAGTTCTGAACTTTTCAAATTTTATAAGTTATTAGTATAAATATAAAATTAGTACCTTAAATTTTGCCCAACTGTGACCATGGCACGTTTGTTTCCCGTGAGCACTGTTGATATAATTTTCATATCATGCACACATAAGGATTTCAGCTTTTGAGTTTAGAAAGCTGAAAGAAATTGGCCAAAAATTGTTGCTTTTATTAATGTTTTTTATGAGACCCTGTCAGACTTTGGCTCTCTCCAGCCCCTCTTGAGTCACCTGTATGTTGACCTTGTTGACCTTTCATCAAATTATGCACGCTTGAGGCGAGGCATACAGGAATCCAGGCAGCTTATGGCCAGCCACAGTTGATCCAGGTGTCCAACCGAACTCATCTAGTAGTTTTAACCAACAACATAACAATAAACAACAAATTAATAAATTTTTATTGGTTTTTAATAACAAATTAAAGAAAAATAGAAAAGGAATTTGTTAGTTTATAATAACAGGAAATTAACTTGCAGTTACTGATGATATAAGAATCTTGTATCGATGGGTAGAATGTCACATATTCCAAATAAAACCATGCAGTCACCTATGGCATTTTTCAGTTCAATTTTAATGATAAAGAAGTAAATCATATTATTCATTACTAATCATTAGGGATCATATGAAGGAAATTAATGATAGACAAAGATGCAGTTGATAATATTAATCTAGATTCCTACTGTGTCTAGTGTGTACATTGATGTGAAATTAGTCCAAAATGAATTTTTTACAGTTATTTTTAATATAAATAAAAGCCATAAAACCAGGTACTTATGATCATTATTTAAATGTGTGAATTTTGTATATTCTGGATTCTCAACATCATTGTTTGGTGAAAATTGAATAAATACCAGACATGGTGCTAATACTTTGTAATTGTATTTAAATACGAATATGATTATGTACTCCATTATAAAATTTCTTGCATAAAGAATGGGAATTCAGGTAAAAATGAAAGTATATGAATACTCGTGCAAATACTTTCAAAATGTATTCATGAATGCATTCATGAATATATTCTTTAATATTATTTAAATAATCATATCAGTTATATTTCATTTTAAAAAATCATATGATTCTCTTATTATTTTTAATAAAAATTATATTTGGGACAATATTTGTAATTTTTTTAAATAAATAGTTAAACTCTTATATTATATGTTCTGCTTATAAGTTATATGGCCAAGTCAAAATCTGTGTGACAATAGTACTCCAGTTGTTAATAAAATAAATGAAATCAATCCTCTTCCCTGTCTCCAAAGGTACTATCAAAATCATACATAAGCTAAACAACAACAACTCATAATACAGCTTAAATTTATTACCACACAAAACCAGCATGTGCCTCATTTCTAAATAATATTTTTTTATCATATATAACAGCTGAGCGTCGTGACCCATAGGTCCCTTGTTTACAAAGTCCATTATGTTTGGGCCCATAACTTAAAGAATTTTTCCTTAACAGACTTAATTTCTGGCATGTACATAGGAACTATATAGAAGAATATTTATGGTAAATATGAGGAAAAACAGATGAGTGGTTTTGATATTAGGCAGTCCTGAAGTGTGAAAATAGGATTTTAATAAAAAATTGAGGTTTTTCCTTAATTTCTCAAAGGAACGAAGTCGCAAAGACCCAGTTTTCGGCTTGGTAGGAGATCTTGGGGACATCTAACATTATGCTGAATTTTGGATTCCTAGGTCTTACGGTTTCAAAACGTGCCACATCTACGGACGGACGGACGGACAGACGGACGGACGACGGACAATGGACCACGACTATAGCTCAGATGACTTATAGTCAGCTGAGCTAAAAATGGTATAATTTATCATCATTATTTCATTTAGAACACAGCTCCTGCAACCACTGGCAAAGATCCTCTGCCCACTTGGACTAAATTATGGCAATATGGTAACACTGTTTTGGATGTCAATATCATGTGCACTCTGGCATTAGCGCATTGCTGAATTTAATCAAGATATTGTATAATTCTTATTCTAAACCAAAGCAATCCTGGACAGATATCATATGTCTATTGTTGTTAGTATATATGTCAAGGCCCAGATCGCTATCTATACAGATCTTAGATCTGTCCAGCCTAGACTGCGATCGCAGTTTAGTCCGGCCCAGACTGCGATCCTGTCTTTCTTGCTTCAGGATTGCAATCTGGTCTGGACAGATCTAAGATCAGTCCAGCCGAGATTGCGATCCTAAACTTGACCAGCCCATATTGCGATCCATGCTTTTACGACCACAGGAGTGAAACATTGGTTGTTTTACCAACTCATTTGGTATTGCATTGTACCATTTTCCAATTATAAATACAATTATAATACAGAAAGGCAATTTTCACTCCTTCATATCACAGGAGTGAAACATGGGATGTATCACCAACTCATTTAGTATTGCATGATTGTTGAAAAAAGGTAACAAGGAACCCATGGGTTTTATATGCTCACAAAATATGATTTGAAAGTGGAGGTAGGCAAGTGCAGGTTTTGTGTGGTAATATAAGCTGCATTATGAGCTGATGGTGTTTAACTCAAGTTATGTAAGAATATGATAATATCCTTGGAGATAGGGAAGAGGATTGATGTCATTTATATTATATACAGTTGGAATGGTGTGCTGTTTTCACATAGGTTTTTACTTGGCCATATAACTTTATCTACATTGCAGCAGAATTATTTGAAAAAAAAACCTGTCCATTATCAGTCATGGTAATTCTGATTTTTACAAATGAGAACTTTTATTCAATAATTACTGGTTATTCCTACCCAAGAATAAAACTTAAATAATATAACTATTTATTATAAATTAATAACAAATATTGTGTCAAATATAATTTAAATTAAAAATAATAACAGCATCATATGAAAAGATCTTTAAATAATATAATTGAAATAAATGATTATTAAAATAATATAATAGAATATATTCATGAATACATTCATGATTACATTTTGAAAGTATTTGCATTTGTATTCAAATACTTTCATTTATACCTGTATTCCTATTTTTATGCATGAAATTATGGAGTACATATATTCATATTCGCATTCAAATATGTTTGCAAAGTATTCTTATCATATCTGGTATTTATTCCGTTTCAGCAAAACAAAGTTCATGAGAATCCAGAATTTACAAATTTCACAAATTGATCATAAGAATGATCATAATGATCATAAGTACCTGGTATGATGGCTTTAATTTATATTTAAACATAAAACTATTATATTCACTTTGGACTACTTTCACATCAATCTAAGCACTAGACATAGCAAAAGTCTTATGACAATTATCAACATTACAGAAATCATAACGAGAACTTGTCTAAGATCTGATTTTTTATCATATTTAAATATTTTTATTTTAAAAAAATTTTTAAAAAATTTAAAAGAAATCTCAGCTATGAAACCATTATAAGAATAAAAAATAACTCAAGCATAAGAACACCCTATAAATTGTATAAGGAGAAAACTAGAGACGGGCAAGTTTAATTTTATTAACATAAATTGAGGAACCAGCAATACAAATTTTGATAATTTACATAGTCTTGTGACAGCTGATACAGCCACGAGTCTTAATATTATTAGTGAAACATATTGACATATTTAATCAGTACTTGTCCGAGTAAAATTTTAAAATTTTGACATATTTTACTTTTTTTAATTTTAAAATAACGATAAATTAACAAGCTGAAACACTTGGATCGCATAGATCGCAATATGGGCTGGTCAAGTTTAGGATCGCAACCTTGACTGGACAGATCTAAGATCTGTCCAGTCTAGATTGCGATCCTGAGGCAAGAAAGACAAGATCGCAATCTGGGCCGGACTAAACTATGATCGCAATATAGGCTGGACAGATCTAAGATCCGTCCAGATCGCAATCTGGGCCTTGACATATATATATAAATATATATATATATATATATATATATATATATATATATATATATATATATATATATATATATATATATATGAAACATTGTATGTTACCTACAAAAATGCAAAAAGGTCTATTAACATACAGTCAAAATTCATTTTATTTATTTTATGGTCATGTAAAAAACATTACCCAGAATCATTTCTTATTAAAATATCAGGTATATCTTTTGGGTCTGCTCACCTGATTTAAGGTTTTGGTCATGTTTGATTAATTTTTTTTTTTGTAATTTTTGTAGGATTGTTTTTTAAATATTTGACTTCAAACTTTCATGTGCAAACAATATTTTTTTAAGATCGAGAGATATCCATTTTTACTTTTAACATTACATATGAAAACTATTCTTCATCAATGAAAGCTTAGCTCCAAGCTTTCTGTCCTTTTCTGTCACTCATTCTTCCTTTCCTCTCACTCTGATTGTGTGTGTTAAATGTGTAAACATGAATATAAAAAAAGTCATTGTGCTACTTCACATTTTCCCTTGCGCATGCATGAACTCCTGCACATTTTTCATTAAAATAGTTTCAAAACATGATCATTTTTCTTCAAATATGAAACATGTCACAGAGTTCATGCGTGATGACACTATCCCTCCTTAAGCTGGGCTCACACTATATACTTACGTTCACCAACACAAGTCTTCATGTTGAAATCTGCTTGTAAAAGACACAGGTTTGGCATGCAACTGATGCTTTCCCTGATGTCGGGGAGGAACAGAGTTTCGGCCTATTCTCAAGGACACTTCTGCTAATACATTAGGCCTTAATGAGATTTTTAATGATTTACAAGGCATAGATCCACTCTGTGTATACAGCCAAAAAGGGAAGATAACAGAGCCATATTCGTGAAATTAGAAGTAATATTAGGACCAACAGTTTGTATTTTCAAAGTCTTTGGCATTATTATATATATTATTGTTATCTGATATTGTTTCCGATTTATTGAGGATCAGATTTAAGAATTGATAAAACCTTACATCAGTTTATTTTAGTGATATCCATGGTGAATAAAAATTTAGAGAGGAACAGTAAAAAACAATCATAGAAAAAAATTTCATACTAATTTATCAGAAGCGGATCCAGGGGGGGGGGTCCCAGGGGTCCGGACACCCCTTTCTCACCCGAAGCAACCTTTTTTAAGGGGTTTTAGACGAAATTTTGCGGCCTGGTCCCCCCCCCCACTTTTCCGGACCTGATGACCTTTTTTTTAGGATTTTCCTAAGTCCCCCTGGGTTGGACCCCTCCTTTTCCTAAATCCTGGATCCGCCCCTGTTTATACTACTGTATAATAATTCCATTTATTTAGAATATCTTGGTTAACATTATTGGATACAGGTCTGTAAAAAAAGTGTAATTCTCATCAACTCAGTATTCCATTACATTGTGAATATTATTTTTTAATAAGTGATTATAAATATCAATTTCCTGTATATAATTATCTTCATACCATTTCACCTTTTTAAGATCATACCACTGCCCAGATAAATTTACATATTTAATTCTTTTTACTTCTTTTAATTTAAGCTCATACCAAAGTAGAAACATGATATAAACATGCTATAAATATGCATGTCCACTGACACAAATCTGGAGTCTGAACACACTGTCAGCACTCTTTAAGTGACCACTGGCCAGGGTCTGCAAGCACATGTCTGTAGTGTGAACCCAGCTTTAGCTTGACAAAGTTCATGTTGGGGACAGCAGTGACTCCTGGCATTCTCAGTGGGTAAACAGATACTGTGCAGACACTGGTACTGACAAGAGCAAGTATGATAGGGAGCATGCTGACCAGGCTTGACAAATGGTGCCTGTCTGATCAAGGGATAAACCCAGTTTGCCGATACTCCAGGTTAAGCTCTATATGCCGGGGTAGGACGACTTCATAGAGTAAAGGAAGGTGTAACGATATGAGTGTAATGGGCGTTGCGGCCCATGAAGAGCTTTTCCTTCAAATCTTGCCCCAAGTAACCAATGAAATCTAGTAGGGGTTCAAAGTTTGTGGTATGTGGTATCCTTTGTTTACAGAGAAAATACAAACAAGCAAATGTTTTTGTCATCTCGTTTTTATTAACTGTGGGATAAATAGCCAGGGCAAT
The DNA here is from genome assembly GCA_026874595.1 of Sipunculus nudus. Lineage (NCBI taxonomy): Eukaryota > Metazoa > Annelida > Sipuncula > Golfingiida > Sipunculidae > Sipunculus > Sipunculus nudus. The sequence continues at coordinate 20,649,169 of CM049309.1, read as the reverse complement.
GTGTTCATGTTTTGATGCCTCAGCTTTGCATTTTAAAGCATCCTGGTGTGCCTGGCAATTTTCATGGTCGTGTATATACTCTCAAGCTGGAGACGTTTACATGGCACTACGTTTCACATGTCTCTATCAAAGGGCCGCTTATCGAATTCTTGACAGAAATTGTAAAAACATCCCTAGCCCTTCAGTGTACTTGAGCCACGCTCTGCCATTCCGCCATTTAGGGTTAAACGTGCGAGCGTGCTTTGATGTTGACGGTCGTTCAATTAGCACAGTGGCAGGCTCAGACTCGGCATCCACACTGGCAGCAAGCGTGCTGCAGCGGGGAGGACTCGCATGACGCTTTTGGTCACGTGACCGAGGATGTTCAGTGACAACTTCAGCGGGAGTAGTACTGTTTTTATCATGTTTGGTGTTGCCGTCATACACAACGCCCTGATTGGACCTGGCCGGATTTCTGTTAAAGTAATTAAGAATTGACATGTTGAACGATTACCCTGGTTGACCAGATGGCAGAAACAGATGAACCACAGAACGTGCTCTTTTTGAAACTCCCGCTGACCGGCACATGTATAGTAAAACCCTGAAGAAATTCGAGAAGTCTCGGAAATAAGTCTTCCTTCTTTATACATATGCTCAAAAATGAAATTCCGCCCATGCAAACACAGTACTATTGCTTTAACTGACAATACAGTGTTAACTGTAGCTCAGATGTGATGTTAATGCAATATCAACAATCCTGAAATTTAACATGGGCCTGCTTAAAGCAAGGGAAAACAGTAGAACCTATCCCGAGCAGTTTTTATTTGGTCCTTACATTAATAAAGACATGAGTACAATTTACTAAAAAAAAGTTCAAGGCATTAAAACGGTATAATAATTTTAATAGCTTATACATTTATAGAACCTTATTAGTAAAGTTATTAGGGCCTATCTACGAATTGAAATATATAGCCACTAAAAATTCCAAAGTTACACGATCGGGCACGTTACTGTTAATCCACCATGCCAGTTCAATCAGCCTTTTATTTATCCTTACCTTAAATAAAGCACGCTGATAACTCCAACCAAGAATAAAAGTGATTGATAATGAATAACTATTACCGGCTCGGAGTAAGATAAAGTACAATTAGTCCCGTACGCTCATCTATAGGACAACCGAGGTCTCATTTTGTTTAAAAAAAATCTAAACAAATAGTTAAATGACTAAAATATACTTGTTATGGCAGAAAACATTTTGTTTTAAGAAAGTATTAACTAAAACCGTATGGTTATCTGCGGCAGCTCTCCGAAAATTCTCCAACTCCCTTAGGATTTTCCTACTATGGACAGGGGCATAAATTATGTTAATATATATGGCCTTGGGGCACCTGGTCTGCAGACTCTTACTTCTGACGTGCATGAAACTTGATTGCGTGCAACAAACTGTCAACAAAGAACTAATTACATATAAGCTTTGCATTTTCTGGACGGTTCACCATGAAGTGGAAGCGTTGGACGGCCTGTGTCGTCTTTTCAGCTGACGATGTATTTTCTAATATTTATGGTACCAAGAACCATCATCCAATCGTCTCTCAAAGGGCGTCCTTGACCTTGTCCATTCAGTTAACTTATATAATAACGTTGATAGGTTTTTTTTTTTCCGATATAAAACACGACAATGGTGTCTGTCAAGATATCATATGGTGCTGTTATCGTAATAAATAATTGCTGGAGTACCTGGCTATGTCACCGACAGGTAATATTTTCGAATAAACGGAATTTGTTAGTAAATAAAGTTTCAAGTCGATAAAAAACACTGCCGGGCGGCACTTGAAGGTTTCCAATTGAGTGCCGGGCGGCCGAAAAGAGTACCGGGCGCGCCCGCCCGGCGTGGGCACATCCCTGGATCCAGGTGAATACATTTGAGATCTGTCTTTAACACAGACTCAGCCTGTTTCCTGAGGATAGGTTTGGCATAAGCCGGATTAAAAAAAGGGGCCTTTACGTTTACGAAGAACATAAGCCTGCAGGGCTTTGATAGGGCATACTGGACCCGTTTGTGCTGGAATCACTACTTGCTGGCAGTCAGCAGTCACCAGCTTTCATTGTTTTTGAGTGTGTCAGCTTGAGGTGAAAGTGGCAGCGACATTGCTCAGAAAAATTTCTTGGACGTTTTGCAACTACACAACTTTACGTTGATGTAAAGCTGTCTTAGGGATTAATTCAACGAGCCTGAAAAACCCATAAAAACAAATCTGATAAAGTGCTTGGAAGAGTTTCCTCATAAATGCTGAATCAGCTGTGCTGTTTAATGCAGTAACCATCTTCAGCAAGATGGGCTTGTTATGGGGCAATGGAGGTCAGGGCTAGCTGTTTGTTTTTGTGCCACCACAATTAGTTTACAAACTGACAATGTAGCCTCAGGGTCTGGTAACTCTAGTAGTTTGTGCACATATGAGATGGCTCAGATGCGTAACCTGCTAAAGAAGTGCCTGATATTCCCTCCATTAATCTGACAGTCAAAAAAATGAACAATGCTACAGGGGAGATAGGCAAGTAGGCCCAGTGTCGTACTTGGCTAATTACACAGAAGTTCTTGAAGTAATTCCACACCCTAACATACTGAGCCTTAGTGGTGCTAGCTAAGCCCTGTCCTAGCAGTGCGTTTCCTTTCTCCATTAAACTCACTATCTGGGCGGGCAAATCACAGTTGATGGTTTCCTGTTGGCGTTGGGGACCAGTTGACGAAACTTGTGTACCTGTAAGCGAGACAAAGCGTCTGCATCAGATTTGCTTTGTATATGTTCAGCATGAATTAAAACGTTAAAGTGTCATTACCAACTGCCTGATCAATTCCATTGTCTCTTTCTGCTTGCAAGATTGTTTGTTGATTATATATACAAGTGATTGATTGTCTGTATGAATAATTATACATTTATTGGCTAATTCAGGGATCAAGTGCTAAACTGCCATAACTAAGGGTAGTAATTCCAAGGTTACAATATCACAAAGAGCCCATTCTGTTGGGATGGGACCAAAAAACCAATCATTGCCTAATAGAGCCCCATGCCAAAACCTTTTGCTGCATCTGTGTACAGATTTAATGTACATGCAGATTCCCACTACCTATCAATGCGACCATTGTTTTCTAAAAGAAACTGTTGCCAAACTGCAATGTCAGCTCTTTCTTCAAGCCTCAGTCGTGTATGGTGAAATGTTTTTTTCAAGCCCATGGTCTTGTCTATTAATCGTCTAAAAAATGCCCTACCTGGTATGACCACTGCACAAGCAAAATAAAGAAACCCTCTCAGTGACTGAAGTTCTTGTAGAGTATTTTTTTTGTTTTCTTGTGTAATGATTTAACTCTGTTAAGCACTGTGACACCTTGTCCTCCGGAAGCCTGGCTATCTTAGCAAAGCAAATGAGCTCAATCCCTAAAAATGTTAATCTCTGACAGGGAAATAGCTGATGGAATCCCTATCTCTTTATATATCTGAGTGAAGCTGTTAAAGGCCTACTTCCATGAAAAAAATAAAATGAAATACTACTGAAGGTTTATTCATTTACATGTATATGTATAAATTATGGTATAATAAAATCAAGCTTTGCGCACTCAACTGTTAAAATTTAAATTGAAAGACCCGTAATCCTGGCCAAGGCGATTGTGACGTCACAACCAGAACACATCGGGCGGTATTGTAATGGCATCAGTTGAGTTTAACACGATCTGGGGAAAATATCCCAAAGTATTGCGTCGTCGGGTTGAGTAGTAACATCAAGGGTGATAGTGTGAGCTTAATAATATTTTAACAAGTGTATAAGCCACATGTTCGTGCCAAATGGACAGGATTTCCTTTACAGAAGAGGACGAACTGGACCCGGCCGGGCATGATCTGGGAAGGGGATTCCCCAGGTTTGGCAACTGACATGAGGGTGCGGCCGGACTTTTCCTGACATTTAGTCACCTTTGTTGCCACTCTATATCCGTTACATGCGTAGGCTGCTAACTAGGAAATGATGCTGCTATTCATCTTTACGACTCCTGTATCTCTTAGTTTTCAACTTTGCAACTGTTATTCCCCGACTCGGCCTTGACACGTTGGGAGCTGGCACCACGCAGTCTGCACAGACGCCGGATCAGGATTTCAAGGGACATGTTATATGACAACAAACATATAGCTGCTTGTTGATCGTATAAGTTTAATAATATCAAACTGATAAATCAATTAATTTATTATTAAATGTGTTTGAACGCTTGTAAATGATAAAAACTTTATTTTTTATTTTGGGACTTTTTTTTTACAAGTTTCAAGACACATATGACCGAAGGGGTCACATAATGCTCGGTGCATGGTGCCTCAGCAAATGCATTAACATTGGAGAAACAATTAATAGGATTCTTAAAAAAAAATAAACCCACGTTAAAAACCGTTACTCCTTATTGTTGACAATAATCAAAATAATTCATTTTAATATTTCAAATCTTTTGAAATATCAGAAAATTAACAATGTAAAAAATTATACCATGCATTACAGCATATTTTAATTCTGTGCCCAAATAATATGAAAAAAATTGGCTTCGTAATGACTTCCTTACATTAAACGTGTGTGTTGTATATGGGTTGAGGATATTTTCACTCTGTTTGATTTTTTTTTTTAAGTTTTCTTTTAAGTATCTGTAATGATAAAATGTTATATTGTTTTAAAAATGTGTATTTGTTGTATAAAATGTGATAAGCAATGTTTTATCTATTTTTTATATAACAAAAAAAAATTGCATGCCAAGTCAGCACACACGCATACATATTAATTTAAGAGGTGTGTTTAAAATGTAATAAGTATGTAAATTTAAGTATGTAATACTTGTATATGAAATATTAATATATAACGTTTATACATATGTAAATATGAAATATATATATATGTGTGTGTGTGTGTGTGTGTGTGTGTGTGTAGATATATAAAGATAGACACTTGTAGTATATATATAACAAAATATCAAATCAATTACCCAGTCAGTCATAAAGAGAACTCCAAATCTGTTTCAGCAGTCTCTCTCCTTCCTTTTTAGAATGATTTGCCATATTGCACTCAAAGATGTTACACTTGAACCTTCAGATGATACACTGGCTGAAGTACCCATGCATTTAGGCCAAATATACCTATACACATACTGATCAACCTTACCAAAGACAACATATTGGTAATTTTGTATAATTTTAAATGATAATTTATTGTAAATGTACTTTTCTTGGAATTAAATCTGCCATCATGCAGAGTATTATAACTGGGATGTATGGTTTCTGGACACATTTTTTTCATATTACACAATTCTTAAATTGGAGGATACTAAAAGTACCCCTGAAATCCAGATAAACGGTTTTACATCAGCCCAAACAAAAACAGAGCAATCATTCTGAAAATCTTGCTTGTAAATTTTTATTTGCACAAGTAAAGCCTAGCTGAGGCAGTATCGCAAGAACTTTACCTATATATAACATTGCCAACATAAAACAGATTAATAATAGTCATGGGGCTTTCCGTCTGGTGGAGTGTTATATACAGAACTGTATCATACATATATATACTGTGTATAATTATATTGTCACTGTGTGTGTGATTTTTTTTATAATAAACATGACTCTTTCATAATTCATTTAAAAATGTGAATTTCATGATTTGTATTATATATTTCAGATTCATTAAATCTCTCTCTCTCTCTCTCTCTCTCTCTATATATATATATATATATATACATTAAATTATAAAAGGAAAGAGTGTAAATTATATAAATAAATGTATGTATCATTTCAATGATGTTGGGCCGGGGGGGGGTACTTAAAATTAGTACCACCATCCATCGGGATGGTTGTGGTACGTTTACAGCTTCATTTAAGACTAGCCCTGTGTGTGGTACTCAGATAAGGTTACAAGTATTTATGAGGTAAGGCCTGCCAAGAATAAACTTGCTTTACGAAAAGTATATATAGTTATACTACTGCTAAACAAAAAAGCGCTTATCAATGTCAAAACAACAATTTTGCATTTCTGATTATGAAGCATGTATGTAAAAATTATGATAAAAAGAAAGGACCAGTGCTTTATTCATACGACAAAACCAAGTTGCTTATCAGCTGATTTTTGCAGAACCACCACGGCACCAGTCAACATTGTAACAGTTAATGTTATCACAACAACAAACTTTGTTGCAAAGCGTCGCGAGCGATATTGAACAAACTCGACCAAGTCAAGAATCACCATCGGCATCTTGTACTACTCTACATTTTCTTGCTCTAAATATTATATTACTGAATAATCTCGTTATTTTGATAATAATCACCAGATTGAGAATATCCTTTAAAATTCCCACAGACTCCATCCTCGATTTTGTACAGCCTGTCACTGGAATCAAACCTGTTGGCGTGTTGGCTTGCAGCGGCCGCTGTCTGTGTTGCTGACTTCTGTTTCTAACAACGTATACATGGCCCAAAATTACACGAGGGTTAATGTCGAAGTTGCCATAAATCTACAGATCTAAATTCGCCGCTTTATTCTCCTTTAACGTGTCTCAGACATTGTCATCTTACGATGATTCCTCCGCCTCGCTTGATCAGATCGACCCGTCGGCCTTGCTGAAACCACGTGGACGCGCAACCGGGGTTCTGGTTGTGACGTCACACACGTCCTAAGGGCTGTCTCAACTTTTTCAGGGGGCTCCCAGGACTCTGTTCACATATTCGTTCCTATCACAGATAGTAGCTCCCGAATGTCAGTAATTTTTACATCAATTCTATTTGTAGGTTCATACCTTTCATATATGCAAAAACACCCTGAGGGTGGAAGTAGGCCTTTAAGCATAGTGTGACATGCTTTTTAGCCCTCAGCCCTTAGGCTGATGGGCTATTGTCATCACCCAAGCTGTCCGTCCGTCTGTCCGTCCGGCGTCCGTTAACTTTTACCTTGTGAGCGGGATATCTTGAAAAGGATTCACCGTCAGAATTTTATTTCCTCGATAAATATGTATATCGACAAAATCTCGGACAAGTTCAAAGATGTGTGACCTTGACCTATTTTTCTACATTTTAGAGCTGATTATAGAAAAACACTTAGATGCTTATTACTCAGAAACCATTTGGTGGATTTTCACAAATCTTACTATGATTATTGGGACTGATAGTCTGTACCTGCTATACAAGTTTGGTGGCGCCACCTACAATTTCTGATTTTTAATGAATTTTTATCGGATTTTTCAACTTTGGGCTTGTGAGCGGGATATCTCGAAAAGGATTCACGGTAAGAATTTTATTTTTTCGGTGAAGATGTATATTGGCAAAATCTCGGTCAAGTTCGAAGATGGGTGACCTTGACCTATTTTTATACGTTTTAGAGCTGATTATAGAAAAACATTTAGAAGCTTATTTCTCAGGAACCATTGGATGGATTCTCACAATACTTACTATGATCATAGGGACTGATGGTCTGTAACTGCTGCACAAGTTTGGGGGCGCCACCTGCAATTTCTGATTTTTTATTGAATTTTTCTTCGATTTTTCAACTTTGGCCTTGTGAGCGGGATATCTCTAAAAGGATTCACAATAGGAATTTTATTTCTTTGTTGAAGATGTATATCGACAAAAATCTCGTTCATGTTTGAAGATGGGTGACCTTGACCTACTTTACAAGGTCACAGAGCTTATAATAGAATAAAACTTAGAAGATTATTTTTCAGGAAGCATTTTGTGAATTGTTATGAATCATGGTACATACCTCTCCATTTTAAATTTATAACTGAGACATGTACAGATATACATCCATTTGAGAACAGATATTTAGTACTTGTTACTGTTATCACCTCTAAACACTGTTCTTTTGGTTGAGGGCTTTTGTCAGCTTTTGCTGATATTCTAGTTGATTCTTATCAATAAACAGGAGGTCACCGAGATAGTGAACCACCTGACCTTGAGGATTTCGAGCTCGGACTAAGTGGTGAATTGCTGTTCTAAATTGTTCAAACAATCAGCATGATGATCACCCCATGGGTAGACATTTGTCATAGAAAAATAAATTGTTCCAGGTAAAACCGAGGAGTTTGTAAAGGCTAGGTTTATCCAGGCAATAACCTGAACGAAGACTGGATATCTGCTTTTGCTACATGTACATTCGGTCCAAATTCAAGAATTGTATTAATTGCATCTTCTCCTGAGGTGTATGACACCATGGATGCTTTTTTGGGGATACCATCATTGACAGAACACCCTGAGGGAAAAGATAGGTGATGGATTAATCTGAATTTACCCTGCTCCTTTTTTAGCCCTCAGCCCTTAGGTTGATGGGCTATTGTAGTCACCCAAGCTGTCCGTCCGTCTGTCCGGCCGGCCGGCGTCCGTTAACTTTTACCTTGTGAGCGGGATATCTTGAAAAGGATTCACCGTCAGAATTTTATTTCCTCGGTAAAGATGTATATCGACAAAATCTCGGTCAAGTTCGAAGATGGGTGACCTTGACCTATTTTTCTACATTTTAGAGCTGATTATAGAAAAACACTTAGATGCTTATTACTCAGGATTTTCACAAAACTTACTATGATTATTGGGACTGATAGTCTGTACCTGCTATACAAGTTTGGTGGCGCCACCTACAATTTCTGATTTTTAATGAATTTTTATCGGATTTTTCAACTTTGGGCTTTTTTGACCTATTTTTCTACATTTTAGAGCTGATTATAGAAAAACACTTAGATGCTTATTACTCAGGAACCATTTGGTGGATTTTCACAAAACTTACTATGATTATTGGGACTGATAGTTTGTACCAGCTATACAAGTTTGGTTGCGCCACCTACAATTTCTGATTTTTAATGAATTTTTATCGGATTTTTCAACTTTGGGCTTGTGAGCGGGATATCTCGAAAAGGATTCACCGTAAGAATTTTATTTTTTCGGTGAAGATGTATATTGACAAAATCTCGGTCAAGTTCGAAGATGGGTGACCTTGACCTATTTTTATACGTTTTAGAGCTGATTATAGGAAAAACATTTAGAAGTTTATTTCTCAGGAACCATTGGATGGATTTCACAATACTTACTATGATCATAGGGACTGATGATCTGTAACTGCTGCACAAGTTTGGGGGCGCCACCTGCAATTTCTGATTTTTTATTGAATTTTTCTTGGATTTTTTAACTTTGGCCTTGTGAGCAGGATATCTCTAAAAGGATTCACAATAGGAATTTTATTTCTTTGGTGAAGATGTGTATCGACAAAAATCTCGTTCATGTTCGAAGATGGGTGACCTTGACCTACTTTTCAAGGTCACAGAGCTTATAATAGAATATAACTTAGAAGCTTATTTTTCAGGAAGCATTTGGTGGATTGTTATGAATCATGGTACATACCTCGCAATTTTAAATTTATAACTGAGACATGTACAGATATACATCCATGTGAGAACAGATATTTAGTACTTGTTACTGTTACCACCTCTAAACACTGTTCTTTTGGCTGAGGGCTTTTGTCAGCGTTTGCTGATATTCTAGTTGGAACCAGGCTGAGTGGTGAGCAGGTAAAAGGGGAGAAAGGTGGCATACTAAATGGACCACTGACCCTTCCTAGCTCAATTTCTTTTTTAGTTTTCTGGCTGACTATGCCTGGATTTTCCAAACTAGACTTTAAATTTTTGGGTGTTCTGTCACTGCTTACCCCTTCAAAATCAATATCAAAACCTTCCAAAAAACCTGTTACTAAATAGTTAATTTTGCATTTGTCATATCCATTGTCCACCAAAAGTTTGTTAAGTCTATGCGTGTCTATTGCTGTGGGTAGTGGCTGCTGGCTGGTTTGATCTGGTAGGTTACACAGAACCTTGCCTGTTGTTATGGCCTTGCTGATTCTGTGGCTGCTGTGATGCCCTTCATTTTGTCCTTGGGTGGTGCCCTTTACACAGAGAGCAGATGTGGCGATACTGGTAGCCCTCGCAGGACTGACCCCGGTTAAAGCTTCTACAGATACCGGTTTTCTGCTGCAGGCGAAAGGGCTGCTGTGTGTTTTTAAGTGCATTGGTTATGGCCTTCACATAGAGCTCGGCATGCTGCATTTCCCAGGGACACCCGTATGTTTATCTGGCTCTCAGAAATTTTATGTCGTAAGACCACCATATGCTTATGTATTTGCATAAGTTTGGGGCTTGAGTTTGGAATTTTTTGACAATACACTGCCATGTACACATTGAATGCATTTGCCCATGCTGCAAAAGTCAACTGTTTCTAAGCCTCTGGTGCCCACTGTAGACCTGCTTCCTGGTCAACTCTTAGAATATAGGACTTAGGGTCGGGATTGGCAGCTAAATCACTCATTTCCACAAATTTATCAGTCCATATTGCCTCTTTTATTTTGATGGAAGGGTCCGGATTGGCAGCTAAATCACTCATTTCCACAAATTTATCAGTCCATATTGCCTCTTTTATTTTGATGGACACGCCATTACTAAGTGGCAGGGGAATGTTCTGTGTTACATTAGGGCTTATAGGCTGAGTTGGTTGCTGAATGTAACTACTTGTGTTGCCGAAAGGCCACACTGAAGATGCAGCAATTGGAATGTTCAGGAGTGAAGCATTGGCATTACCTGTAATCTCTGAAGCTGCCTGCACCACTAATGCCTGTGTTGGTGGAGGGTTCACAGGGTTATTTGTGCAGGCACTCCAAGAAAACACAACACAGATATTGATTGAAAATTGTCATTTAATAATGACGAATAACATTAGTATGATACATTGTGACGATCCAAGATATATACCATTCACTTTATGTAACCTATCTAAGATATATAATAGTTGATGAAGACAAATATGATTGTGTGTTGATACCAAGCATTATAATCCAAAGCATATATACAAACATATAATAGAGACAAGTCCAAAAATCAGATCATATTTAGTATAAGCATGATACAAGTTATGCTTTAATTGTTAAGTGATATTTGCACTAATGAGTCCATGTTTTGGTGGGGACAGAAACCGAAAGAAAGGATATGAAAAGGGAAAGGCGGCTGATTGGGTGGCGGTGGGTTTTCTCAAGAGGATGATGTTATTTCGTCAGTGATCGCAGTAGAGAATGAATGGACTTGAGCAAGCTCCCGTGAAATTGGATGACATCACGTGACATGAGCAACTTATCTGATTGGTCCGAGGGAGATATGTAATTCTGGGTCGATTGCGCAATCCCCAACCCCGAAACTGGTGACGTACTCTATTAAGACCACACACCCTCACCCCGTTCAGCCAAATTGCAGGACCTAATATATCCATGTACTCCTGCAGTGAACTTTATTTATAACTTATAGATATATAATATTCCCTGGAGTCCTGCACAAAGATTTTTGCCGTAGCAAAGTAGGATTTGTGCAGGCACTCCAAGAAAACACAACACAGATATTGATTGAAAATTGTCATTTAATAATGACGAATAACATTAGTATGATACATTATGACGATCCAAGATATATACCATTCACTTTATGTAACCTATCTAAGATATATAATAGTTGATGAAGACAAATATGATTGTGTGTTGATACCAAGCATTATAATCCAAAGCATATATACAAACATATAATAGAGACAAGTCCAAAAATCAGATCATATTTAGTATAAGCATGATACAAGTTATGCTTTAATTGTTAAGTGATATTTGCACTATATATTTGCAGTCCATGTTTTGGTGGGGACAGAAACCGCCACAGCCCTGCTGTAAGTAGGGCTCCCCACCAAGCTTGAAGTAGAAACACATTTAAGGTAATGGATGTACCTATGAATATAGATATGTGTAAGGACCCTAGAAGGAACACGTAGATCTGGTTACTGATAGTAAGAAGTAATGATTTGTTGTTTCATCCCAAAGGAATCCCAGTCACTTTCTGGGAAACCCAGTGCATAGATTGGACTTCTGGCAAAGTTACATATAAATAATAAAGCTACGATGAATGGTAAAGAACAATAAATGGATAGTAATGCAGGTGAGCCCAGATCCACACATATAATTTACAGAAAGTAAACCTAAGTTACTTATGCCTAGCAGCTACAACTAACAAATAAATTATCCTAACTATGTAGTAGACTAAACCTCCAGACCAGTCCCATTCTGGCATGGATTCAAGAATTAACAGTATGGCCCTCCAGTCACATACTGGGGGAAAAATTTTAAAAGGTCCAAGCTTTAAGAGTTTACTTTAATAAAAACCTAACCTAGTTGCATCGTTTGGGTGGGGGGGGGGGGGGATTCAGCCATAGACATGTCACATTCTGGCACAGATTAAAGAATTAACAATACAGCCCTCCAGTCACATTCTGGGGGAACATTAAAAAGCCTTAGCTTTAACTTTAAGAATACAGCCCTCCAGTCACATTCTGGGGGGAAAACTTAAAGGCCCGAATTCACTCTGATAGAAACCTAACCTAGATGCATCCTTTGGGTGGGGGGATTTGGCCATAGACCAGTCACATTCTGGCATGGATTCAAGAATACAGCCCTCAAGTCACATTCTGAGGGAAACTACAAGGGCCTTAGCTTTAAGGATTTACTCTAATAGAAACCTAACCCAGTTGCGTCATTTGGGGGGTCAGCAGTTGGTTGGGAGGACAGGATTGGGAGCCGAATATATTTTAGGAATGCCTTGGACTTCCACCTGCCAAGGCGCATGATGACATCATCCGGTACGCCACATGATGCTGCATGGGTAGCTGCACCAATTCGGAAGCTATGGCTTTTATACGCCTTGTTCTGGCAGCCTAATGTGGAGAGCACCTTATTCATGATGTTGACAAAATATGATCTTGTTACTGGTTTTCCATCAGCCAAGGAGAAGAGAGGGCCAGGGATATTGGGGCGCATTGATAAATACTCTGCAAGGTATTTGACTGGACAGTGTGGCTGATGAGTTGGCCGGAGGAGCAGCTGTGTTGTGTGATCTAAGGGTGCGTGTTTAAACGTGATTGCGAGGTGGAAGCACATGTTATTTCACCTACACCTAGCATGAAACGCTAACAAAAACATAGCCTGGATGAGACCCTGTAGGTATTTGTTTGAAAGGATCAGAGGTACTGTAGTTACCATGTTGTGCAGCAACCGTAAGGATATGGTGCCTGTTGTCTCCTTGAGGTGATTGCTTAGCCATTCCGAGAAGGACCTTCTTCACTAAAAAGGACTGAGAGGGAGGAGCAAAGCCGGCTATCTTGTGGACAAAATTAATGGCCGACAATTGGGACATAATTGTAGATGAGGCCCAACCTTTTACTTGAAACAAGTAAAGTATGAAATTGACCAGAGTGTCCTGAGTGCACGGGAGCATTGAGGCATTGGAGTAATTTTGGCAAAATTGTTTGAACAGACACAGAGCTTTGCTGTAAGCACTCTGAGTGCTGGTAGAAAGTCCCGCAAGTAGGAAATCCGTTGCTTGGCAGGCTAAGGTTGTGGTAGGAGGTGAGTTGGGATACTGACCGGATGATTGTCCAGATGAGGTGCTATTCTCTTGGCCTCCGTGACCTGCAACCGAGAGAGTAAATCAGCTATTTTATTTTTCGAACCGGGAATATGTGCTGCTTTGAACAGAATATTAAACTTGAGACATGCCAGGATTAAACGCCTGACTAGTGACATGATTGGGCCGTCCTTTGACGACTGCTTATTGATAATGTGTACAATGGCCAAGTTGTCACAGTGGAAAGACAGCCTTCTATTGGCCCAGATGTCCCCCCATACTTCCACAGCTAGTACAATAGGGAAGAGTTCCAACTCTGCAATGTTTTTGTCTGTCCAAGAAATCGGCCATTTGTGATACAGCCACTTATTTTTGCAGACTGCCGAGAACCCAAGTTTTTGGGAAGCATCTGTGTATAGATCTATTGAGCTGGAAGATAACCAGCCTTCCCGTAAGAAAATGGAACGTCCATTATACTGATTCAGGAATGACTGCCAAGGGGCGATGTCTTTTTTTGATTCACTTGCTAGACGAACCCAGTGATGTGGGACAAGGGACTTCCTACAGAGCAGAAGGTTATATAGCCGTCTTAGGAATGCTCTACCTGGTACGACTACCAGGCAGGCGAAATTAAGCAGACCCAACAAGGACTGAAGTCCTTTGACCTGAATTTTGTTCCGAGTAGCCGCCTCATTGACAGCACTTTTGGTGCGTTCAAGTTTGTCTGATGGTAAACGCATTTCTCCTGCTAAGGTGTCGATTTCAATCCCATATAGGATAGCCGTAGCTGATGGGTGAACAGTTTTTTCGTGTTTCACTGGGAGATTGATCTGGTTAGCCAGTTGAATGAAGGAATTGAGCGAATTTTTGCATACATTTGAATCTGGAGGGCCGAAAAACATAAAGTCATCCAAAATATGTGACATGTGTGGTACAAGAAATTTAGTCTTGAGTACCCACTCGAGGGCATTAGAAAAACACTCCAAGATTTTGCAGGATGCAGAGCAACCCATAGGAAGGCATTTATCATAGTAATAATGGCCCTGAATTTTAAAGCCCAAAAGGTGATAGTCCAAAGGGGATATCGGAATCAACCGAAAGGCATCTTTGATGTCAGCTTTCGCTATAAGGCAACCTACCCCGATTGACTGGATAATGGCGATAGCCATATCTAACGTTTGGTACTGAACGTGAGTGAATTCGGGTGGAATACCTGAATTAACAGACTCCCCCTCAGGGTAAGAAAGATTGTGTATAAGGCGAAACTTGCCATCACGTTTTGGTACAAGCCCTAATGGTGATACCTTGAAATCGCTGAAGGGGGGAGATGGAAAGGGTCCGGCAATACGGCCATGCACAAGTTCTTCGTCGATTTTTTCCATAAGTTCGCTTGAGCTGTTGTTGGCTGAAGGGTGGTTATTGGATTCCGAAAATTTGTGGAGGCCTGAGTGATTTATACGAAAGCCATTTGAAAAGCCAGTGATTAAAAATTCAGAATTTCTATAACCAGCAAGCATCTTGGACAATTCAGATACATTGATCGGTGATGGCATGTTATTTTCTTTGGGGTTGTGCACCAACTGTTTTTTGTGGGGTGGGTGTTGATGGAGTGGAGATGCTGGAGGATGTTTTGGGACGCGGGCAGTTGATCTGTGGGTGCCTGGCATAGGTCCCATCGATGGCACAAGAGGGGCACTGGTGCTTGAATTTGCAGTCTTGGTGGTTTGGGCAATTGTTGTACTTGTGGAATCGAGTGCAGAAACCGTAGGGAACTGCAAAGGCCAGTTTTGGTGCATTGGACCTGCTGCTTGATGGGGATGTGTGCCGAAAGGGCTGGGCGCTATCCAGTGTGCCGCGGTTCTTGGCCTCAGCCATTAAGCTATCCAAGGGGTATCCAAATGGGAAAGGGGGGTTGTTTGCCCAGTGTCGGTGGTAGGCCAGGTCATAATTTGCCCAACATCTGGAAGATCTGTAGGCGAAGTACAGTTGGCACATATTATGCTGGTGGCGCAGCAGGCCCAATGCCTCATTTGGGTAGGCCGAGGCCCTAATGAAGGAATACCTGGTATATGCAGAAACCCAGGCTTGCAAGGTGTGGATCTTTTTGAGCTTTTCCCTAGCCTGGAAACGAGGGGGGGCACTGGAAGAAAGCGAGAACGACAGATCATAGTCGGGTTCGGGGTCTTCGTTACCAAATGAATCTTCATGGAGTACTTTCCCTAAATCAAATAGCTTTCTGGAAAGAATGTCATCTTTATCTTTTTGAGATAGGCCTGCTGTTATAGAATCATACTGGGCATAAGGTGTGTGGACCTGAGACTCACCTGTCATTGCATTGAGCGTGTTTGAGGCAGTCTGCATATTAAAGTCTAAGAGTCTCTGTCCTCCATGGTTGATGCCTGCTGCTTGGCTCGACATTGGCTGTGGTGAAATGATCAGGTTTGGCTGGGCAGGAAGACGGTCACGTCCTGGTGGAGAAGTGAGACTTCGCAAAGTGTCTGATGTTAGTGGCGAAGTTTGTGGTCTATTTAAAGTTTGCTGTGCCTGTGGAGAAGCTGACTGCACCACAGAGACCCCATCATGAATGTTGGTGTCTGGTTGGTTCCCGGATGAGGAGGCTCTATTAGTCTCGCGCGCATCCATGGCCTCTGAGACTGCAAGTCGTACTGCCTGCATCATAGCCGGAGAAAGTCTGGTTTCCTTGGGTTTTGTCACATTAGAAGACTGGCCAGCTCTGCGTCTGCGTTTGGCAGCACGTGTTGCCAAGGGAGATGGATTGGTTTGCGTTGGAGCTGGAGCTGGGTGTAAAGCGTCTAGGTGTGCTGCGCTCTCACTGGTTGGGGTAGAAACATCTGATGGTTGTACCAAAGTGACGAAGTCCGACAGGCCCACTGGTCTTCTACGGCTGCGAGAACTCCTGGTGATGGCAGGTGAGGAGTCGTCAGGCTTGCGTCCCTTTCCACGCGGCATCTATCAAAAGACAAATAAAAAAAAGGGAGCGAATGGCTGAACAAAAAGTTAACAACCTAAGAGCCTGGCTGATGCCGCGGCCTCCTTATGAGCATAACATACACATTAACATTAGGTATATAAGATCGTACCAATTATAATAGTTGTGCGTATATGTATAAGGAATCATGTAACCTTAGGTGGAAAAAAAAACAACTCATGTATTCTAATAAGCATGCTGCATAATAGGTATATTGTAGCACTTGTACAAGTGCTGATATTCATACTTATTAGTATGTATAAGATTATGCGAGAAACCCATAATAATTCATGGTGTCCCTATATAAGAAAATGTATAACATTTGGTAAGGTACCAAATCAATATATAATCAAATAAACATGCAAAATAAGAAAAATGTGGTGCTTGTGGCCAATACTCTCATTTGAAGTAGTTATTAATATCAGATCCATTATAAAATTGGTGCATATATGTATGAGGAAATATGTAGCATTCGGTGGAGCACCAAAGCCATAAATTCCAATACACATAATGCCTAATGTGAAGATAGTGGCACATGAGTTGATATTCACATTAATTAATATATATGTATATATATAAAAATGCAATAATATATAAATTATTCCTGGTGCCCATATGTATAAGAAAATATATAACATTCGGTGAAGTACCAAATCTATATATAGTCAAATAAATATGCAGCAAAATGGGAATATTGTGGCACTGGTGGCCGATACTCTCATTTGAAGTAATTATGAAGATTAGACCAATTATATATGGTGCATATATGTATGAGGAAATATGAAGTATTCGGTGGAGCACCAAATCCATTAATTCCAATACACATGATGCCTAATGGGAATATTGTGGCACAGGAGCCAATATTCACATTAATTAGTATACCAGTGTTTGATGGTGGGAAAGACCCATAATAATTCCTGGTGCCCATATATATAAGAAAATATATAACATTCGGTAAAGTACCGAATATATATATATAATCAAATAGACATGCAGCAAAATGAGAATACTGTGACACTTGTGGCCGACACTCTCATTTGAAGTAATTATGAAGATCAGACCAATTATAAATTGGTGCATATATGTATGAGGAAATATGTAACATTTGGTTGAGCACCAAAGCCATAAATACCAATACACATAATGCCTAATGGGAATATTTTGGCACATGAGCCAATATTCACATTAATTAAAACACTTGTACAAATTATTCCTTGTGCCCATATATATAAGAAAATATATAACATTCAGTAAGATACCGAATCTATGTATATCAAATAAACAAGCAGCAAAATGGGAATATTGTGGCACTGGTGGCCGAAATTCTCATTTAAAGCAGATAAATAGGGCTAACCAATTGTACACATATTTATAATAAATTGAGGCAATATGGAACAATGATTACGTCATAATCAGTAACTAACCGAAACCCATACTTCAATTACAAATGTGTGCACATGGGAGTTGTTGTAAGCATTAACTGGTAACAACATGAGTACAGCCAAAGAACCTAGTGTACATAATAAATGGAGGTAAATAACATTCCATCAGAAACTAAACCCATACCAGTATTCAAATATGAGTGAAAATGAGAATATTTTGGAGTATGTGGCCTATATTAATATTTTAAAGGTGCTTAAAAACCATGGCTTAAGTAATGAACCAACACAAATGTGTATATTTATAAATAAATGTATTTATATAAACACTTACTTATATGTAACTGTCTAGTATAGGCCTGACTTGAAATTATCTACCCCAGAAAAGTTAAACATTTCACAAAATAGGAATAATGTGACTGATAGGAGTACAGAATTCCATTAGGCAGCGGGAACAGCGGACCGTAGAACCCCTTTAATTCAATAAAATTGCAACAAATGTCCAAAGATATATGCGACGGAGGAATATCTTCAAGGGATGTCTATCATACGTGAACAGTGAAACTAGTTTATGAAATTAATAGGCCGTTCCAACACAGTAATGGTGGCTGAGCTCAAAACACAACCAGTACACAGGTGTATTGGTTAAACCAAACACGTGAAGATGGAAAATCAGTACCCTTGCACAATAGCCCGTTTCAAGCTGCATGCATATCTACCCATTCCCTTGAATGTAAGGTGAACCCCATCATGCATATAAAGGCCCGCATTTGGATTGGAGAAGCGTCTATGACGCCAAAAACGCACCTTATGTTCGCAAGCTTGAGTCAGCTTGGACAATTCGTCATTAAACAAGGCAACATTACGGTTATAGTTGGGATGGGGGATACCTGAACCCTGTCTTGGGAGCACTGAACCGCAAATTACCTCTTTCACATTACATGCAACAGCCAGCATTTCCGCAAAAGAGTAAACATGGCAAGCCAAGCGCCCAGGGTTAATATGACGATCGCACAGGTCATTAGACCCAATTTCGATTAGAACAACATCAGGCCCAACTTGCTCGATCACGCGCATTGTCGCGGCCTTGTTAGGGATTTAGCTGGTACGTGGTGTCTTACACGCATTCCCCCAATCCCATGGAAGTTGACCACGAAATCATCAGAAACGAAGCCTAAGTTAGGCGACAGGCGCCAGGAAGAATTGATGCTGGATCGATGCATCCCATTATTGGAATCAAGTTGCGCCAAGAATGAAGGAAGACGGGCGATAAAAGAGTGGCCTACAAGCAAAACACGGCAAGTTGTACCACTACTAGAATCGGGACACGGCGCCATGGGTGGCGTTTGGCTGTACCGTGAAGGAATTTAGAACTACTATAATTAAACCTCAAATAGTCAAAACCTGAGAACTAATCGGTAATATCGTATCAATTTCACGGTTTCGGAGGAAAGCCCTGGGCGAAGAAATTGAAAAATCTCACCTTGTTACGTGAATCCTAGCCGTGCCGTGGCCTCGCAGGATAAACCGACAATAGCTGACGGTGGCAGGAGGGTCAAGGTTTTGCTGACAAAATCTCGGCGTATAAAAGTTCAGGCGATTCTTTTCTCAAGAGGATGATGTTATTTCGTCAGTGATCGCAGTAGAGAATGAATGGACTTGAGCAAGCTCCCGTGAAATTGGGTGACATCACGTGACATGAGCAACTAATCTGATTGGTCCGAGGGAGATATGTAATTCTGGGATCGATTGCGCAATCCCCAACCCCGAAACTGGTGACGTACTCTATTAAGACCACACACCCTCACCCCGTTCAGCCAAATTGCAGGACCTTATATATCCATGTACTCCTGCAGTGAACTTTATTTATAACTTATAGATATATAATATTCCCTGGAGTCCTGCACAAAGATTTTTGCCGTAGCAAAGTAGGATTTGTTCGGCCTGTCCTTTGTTCTGGCTGATAAGTGTGGTGTTGTCCCAAGCGTTCATCAAGCATCACCTAAGTCGAGCGTCCATAACTGGCATAAGCCTATCGAGCACCGTCTGCATCCTTTTGGCTTCTTCATCTATTGAGGATTCGACCGGACTTGCAGCTGATGCTGGAGGCATAAGGTGTGACGGCGATGGGGAGACCGGCGCTAGGGTGGTGGGTACTGGGTAGTCCCCATCTGAACGAGGTGATTGCAGCTCTGGACTTTCTCCTTTTTGAAGGCTTCCTTGATGAGTTACCTCGAAAAGAACAATTTTACCTTAAGTTTACTGTTGAGGTATCAAGAAATGTTTGTACCAATAATATATAAAAGAATATTCTAACTGATGACACATAAGGGAGTGATTTAACACTTTAACATATTCTTAACTCTACTCTTTCCATCTACACTGTATACCTATAATATCAGTTACCATGTCCGAGATACTACAGTATCCATTGACACATGAAAAATGGGAAGTCATTGAAAATTACTGGTGAGTTACCATGACTTTGGTTTCCTTCCCCTACACAAAAACAAAAAACAAAAATGTGGGAATAAATTATGTAACATAACAAAACATGTGAAGTACTGTACTGTAATTCACTGCAAACAATCTGATGTCCACATCAGTGTAGTTCAAACATTTGAAATAATACAAAATACAACATCAGAGCACGTGATCAATCCAGAATCTTAAGTACATTAAAGATCAAGTCTCTTGGGTGCTTTCCTGACTCAAGTGCATGGCTGTTTAGTACCCTCCATTACTGAGGAGGATTTCAGGATGTTAACCGCTTTGGTGTCAACACGTGGATCATTCGGAGACCGGCTATGACTAGCATCAACATGAGACTCGACCACTGGCTCTGGGTCCCTGGGCTGATCGGTTACAAGGTTATCTGTTGGCTGAACATCATCAACATTATCATCATCAAGCTGTCTTGAATGTACTGAGCTCTCTGGTACATCTGACTCAAACACCGGCACTGGACAAACAGGAATGGCCAGATCATCTCAAACGATTCTCGTTTAGCACAGTTAGTTTTAACCAGATGATATATATGGACATAACGCAACTGACACCCAACCCTAATTAGATAGGACTGTGGCCCCATCTGCTTAACCACTGTACCAAAATCTGATTTGGTTGAAATACCTCGGAAATTTCTCACACTCACAGTATCCTGTGGTTCTAAAACACGCTCCTTCACTCTCTGTCAATTGTGTTGCTGCATCTGTTTGACCTGCTGGTCCTGTACATGTTTCTTTAAATTTGGTTGTAACAAGGTTAATTAGTACGTATCTGCCATTTAAAAACCAACTCACTGGGTGTCTGGCCGGTCACTGCATGTGGTGTATTCCAATATTGCATCAAGAAATTTGCCATTCTTGTGTTTTAACAATAGTTTGACTCCCCCATGTTTTTCTCGCTTAGCATCCTTCTAAATGCACTTTTCACAGTCTGTACTGCCTTTTCGGCAGCACCATTAGTTGCTGGGTGATAGGGTGGAATTAATGTTTGTTTGACCCCATTTTCTTTCGAAACATTTGGAACTCGGTGGCGATAAACTGTGGCCATTACAAGAGCTTAGCTCTTCTGGAAGCCCATATCTGGCAAACATATCTCGTAGAACTGCAATGGTTTTGTCCACTGTTGTCAATTTCATGTATTCTATCTCTAACCATTTTGAATGACTGTCTACAAGTATAAATAAATATCCACCATCACCTACGTCCACAAAATTGCAATGCACTCTCTGCCAAACATGTGTTGGCCACCTCCAAGGGTGTACAGGTGCCACTGAAGGTGCTCTCATCACTACTTGGCATAAGTCACAGGCTTTAATCATCGTTTCTATCTCGGACAATCCCCATGTGGCCTTCATAAATCTCATTAAGCAGTCTCTGTCTGAGACCAGAGGGTATGATGACGTGAATCCCCCGTAAAACACATCTTTATTCAGTAGATAATTCTGATTGACGGGTAAAATATGGTTTCACTGCGTTGTCGGTCACGTGGTTTGGCCAACCAGTCTGTATATAGTGTAACACCTTAAATAGCACTGGATCTAGCTGAGTCAGTCTGCTGATGTCCTTGGTCTTGATAGGAAGCTCATCAAGACCTGAGAAGAAAAACGTCTCCTCTTCCATGGCTAAAAGTTTGTCCTCGCACCGCAACCTGGACAATGCATTTGCATGGTCCTTGAATTGTCTGTATTCCACTGTGTACTGATATGCTCGTAAAATCACTGCCAAACATTGCATACGGGTTGCCGCTATACTAAAAATACCAGTCTTTGGCCCTTTGTGATCTGTTAGCAGATGAAACTGTCTGCCATACAAATACTTGTGGAATTTTCTCACTCCATATATTATCCCCAAAGCCTTTTTAGCTCAGCTGACTATAAGTCATCTGAGCTATAGTCGTGGTCCATTGTCCGTCGTCAGTCCGTCTGTCCGTCCGACCATCCGTCCGTAGATGTGACACGTTTTGAAACCGTAAGACCTAGGAATCCAAAATTCAGCATAATGTTAGATGTCCCCAAGATCTCCTACCAAGCCGATAACTGGGTCTTTGCGACTTCATTCCTTCGAGAAATTAAGGAAAAACCTCAATTTTTTATTAAAAACCTATTTTCACACTTCAGGACTGCCTAATATCAAAACCACTCATCTGTTTTTCCTCATATTTCCTATAAATAATCCTCTATATAATTCCTATGTACATGCCAGAAATTAGGTATGTATTATATAATTAAAAAAAGTTATGGGCCCAAACATAATGCATTTTTTAAATAATCAGGAAAGAAATTTTATCACTTAACACAAAACTTGTTAAAGCTAAGCACTTTTTTTCCAGTGATATTACTTTTATTAATCAAAATTAAATTGTATACCCAAAATAAGATGAAAATCTTTAAAAAATTTTAAAATATTAGCAAAAATAAAAAATTGGTACCTTAAATTTTGCCCAACTTTGACCATGGCACATTTTTAGCTCAGCTGACTGAAAGTCACCTGAGCTATAGCGATCACTCTTTGTCCGTCGTCCGTCTGTCCGTCTGTCCTTCCTTTAACCAGGCACAAATCGTAACCGCTGGACCTAGAACCTTGTTACTTGGGATTCTGAGAGGTCCATAAAAAATCTCCTTGGAAACCAGAAATTAGGTCTCTGTTACCCATATCCTTCGAGCTATGTGGCCCCAAAGTACCCACTAGAAAAGTCAAAAATTTCATACAAAAACTTCAATATCTCATTAACTACTTGACTGATGGTCATGATTTTTGGCATACATATTGATCATGAGATGTTACATCACTTCCTGCAGACTGGTGGCGCCACCTGTATTTTTCGATTTTTACGAATTTTTTTCTCTATTTTTGAGACCTTTAAAAATGTGAACATCTGTTAACAAGGCACAAATCATAAAGACTGGACTTAGAATCTTAATTCTTGACACACTGAGAGGTCCATGAAAAATCTCCTTGGAAACCAGAAATTAGGTCTCTGTTACCCATATCCTTTGAGCTATGGGGCCCCAAAGTACCCCCCAGAATAGTAAAAAATTTCATACAAAAACTTCAATATCTCAATAACTACATCACTGATGGTCTTCATTTTTGGCATACATATTGATCATGAGATGTTCGATCAGTTCCTGCAGACTGGTGGCGCCACCTGTACTGTTTGATTTTTTACGATTTTTTCCTCTATTTTTGAGACCTTTGAGGATGCTGTCATCTGTTAGCGTGGCACAAATCATAACGACTGGACCTAGAATCTTCATTTTCGACACACTGAGAGACCTATGAAAAGTCTCCATGGAAACCAGAATTTAGGTCTCTGTTACCCATATCCTTTGAGCTATGGGGCCCAAAATTACCCCCCAGAATAGTCAAAAATTTCATACAAAAACTTCAATATCTCATTAACTACATCACTGATGGTCATGATTTTCGACATACATATTGATCATGAGATGTTTCATCAGTTTGTGCAGACTGGTGGCGCCACCTGTATTTTTCAATGTTCACGAATTGTTTTCTCCATTTTTGAGACCTTTAAGGATGTAGTTATCTGTCAACAGGGTACAAATCGTAACGACTGGACCTAGAATCTTCGTTCTTGACACACAGGGAGACCCATGATAAGTATCCATGGAAACCTGAAATTTGGTCTCTGTTACCCATATCCTTTGAGCTATGGCACTCCAAAGTACAGCTCAGAATAATGGAAAATTTGATACAAAAGCTAAAGTATCTGAACAACTAATGCAGAGATAACCATAAGTGTTTGCATGGATATTGATCATGGAGTGTTTCATAAGTTTCTGCAGACTGGTGGCACCACCTGTATTTGTTCGGTTTTTTTTACGAAATTTTTCTGTATTTTTGAGACCTTTAAAGATATGAACATCTGTTAACAGGGCACAAATCATAAAAACTGGACCAAGAATCTTCATTCTTGACACACAGGGAGACCCATGAAAAGTCTCCATGGAAACTGGAAATTAGGTCTCTGTTACCCATATTCTTTAAGCTGTATGGGTCCAAAATACCCCCCCCCCCCCCCAGAATAATGGAAAATTTGATACAAAAACTGCAGTATTTCAATAACTACAACACTGATGGTCATGATTTTTGGCATACATATTGATCATGAGCTGTTCCATCAGTTTCTGCAGACTGGGTGTGCCACCTCTATTTTTTTTTCAAATTTTTACAATTTTTTTCTTTTTTTTTGAGACCTTTAAAGATGTGGTTATCTGTCAACAGGGTACAAATCGCAACAACTGGACCTAGAATCTTCATTCTTGTCATGCAAGGAGGCCCATGAAAGGTGCCTGTGGAAACTTGAAATTAGGTCTCTGTTACCCATATCCTTCAAGCTATAGGACTCCGAAGTATCCCTCAGAATAATGGACAATTTGATACAAAAACTGAAGTATCTGAACAACTAATGCAGAGATCACCATGATTTTTTGCATGGATATTGACCATTAAGTGTTTTTATTAGTTTCTGCAGACTGGTGGAGCCACCTGTATTTTTGTATCCGCCAAAACGAAGTTTCCTCTCTATCCTGTGTCCATTTGTGGGTCTGTTTCCACTCATAAACCCTCATATCTCGGGAACCGTTTGATCGATCAGGAAATAAAAATGATTCAAATGTAGCCCTTGGATTGCTTTAAAACATACACAAAAAATGGTGGCGCCACCTGTAACCATGTTTGCACAGTGTCCATCTGTTCATCTGCCTTGGGTTAAAATCACTCATATCTCTGCAGTGAATTGACTAATTCACCTGAAATTCGTCATGTGTATACATCCAGGATAGCTTTCTTGATTTTGTGACAGGTGGCGCCACCTACGTTCACGTTCACGCTGATGACATCCAAGCTTATATCTCGGGAACCGTTTGACCGATCAGGAAATAAAATTTATACAAATGTAGCCCTTTGATAGCTCTGTAACATACACAAAAAATGGTGGCGCCACCTGTAACAATGTTTGCACAGCGTCTGTCTGTTAGTCTGCCGTGGCCTAAAATTACTCATTTCTCTGTAGTGGTTCGACATAACTGCCTAAAATTTTGCAGGTTTATACATCGTGGACAGCTTTCTTGATTTTATGACAGGTGGCGCCACCTACATTCTAGTTAACGCTGGACACATCCAAGCTCATATCTCAGGAACCATTTGACCGATTGGGCCAAAATTGTGCATGTGTTTAGATCTCACATAGGTCTTTATCATACACAAAACTGGAGGGGTTACCTGCAAAGATTTTTGCACAGTGTTTGTCTGTTTGTCTGCCATGGGCAAAAATCACTCATATACATGTAGTGGTTTGACTTTTCTGCCTAAAATTTGCAGGTGTATACAACTTGGACAGCTTTCTGGATTTGTGGTAGGTGGCACAACCTACATACACATTTAGGCTGCAGACATCCATGCTAATATGCAACATACCTCACTCTATTTCCCCTTGCCACTCAATCCATGCCTCACTATCCGATTTTGGCAGATACATGTAGTTACTTGTCGGTTACCCATATTCTAGTTTTAAAAGTTTACACATTTTTCTCTATTTTTGAGATATATAAATACAGACTAAATCTTGGCCTGTTGGTTAATCTGTTTGATGCTTCAGTTGAATGGGTATATACTACCATTCTGATGATGAAATTTCCTTTTGCGAATCTCTTCCCAGTCAGCTGAGCGTCATGACCCATGGGTCACTTGTTTTTTCCTGTAACTGCTGTGGATTTAATTTTCAAAGCATGTTTTTGTTAGTATTTCAACTGTTTACACCAAAAATTTGAAACCAGTTGATCAAAAACTGTAGATTTTATTCAAGTTTTCAAGCACCATGTCACATATTGCTAGTGTTATGCAGTTTGCTAGAGCTCAGCTCCCAAGTTTCAGCTCTAAGTTCCTTAAATTTGGCATACAGTTAGATTTCTCCAAAATCCCCTACCATGCCAAGAATTTGGTCACTGGGACTTAATTCCTTCGAGATATTAATGAAAAACTTCATTTTTCCATTAAAACCCCATTGTTACACTTTAAGACTGCCTAATATCAAAACCACGGATCTGACTTTGATCATATATAATATACATATTTTCTATACATTTGCTATGCATATGCCAGAAATGATGTCAGTATTGCGTATTTTTTTTAAGTTGTGGGCCCAAACATAATGCACTTTTTTAAAAATCAAGAAATATATTTACTCACCTAAGATGAGAATTGCTGAAGCTGGAGACTTCTTGTCAGGAATATAACTTTATTTAATCAAGATTCGATTGTTTACCCAAAATTAGATCTGAATTTTGCAAATTTTTCAATATATTAGCTTAAATAAAAAATCAATACCCTAAATTTTGTCCAACTTTGGCAATGGCACCTTTTTTTTCTGTTAGCACTGTTGATTTAATTTTCACAGCATATATACATAAGGATTTAATCTTTTAAATCTGAAATTTCAAAGGAATTGATTGAAAAGAGTAGCTTTTATTCAAGTTTTCATACACCATGTCAAGTGTTGTTTACATCTAGCCCACCTAGTAGTAAAGCCTTCACTTGCATTATGTAACCCACCCCAGGCAGCTTGTCTTGGCTCAGCTGGGCCACTACTAGCAGGCTTCCCCTCTGCCCTGCACACCCCCCCCCCCCCCCGCCCCCCCAGATGATGCATTAACTAGATGAATGTTATAATTTTCTGTATTTCATTTTATTCTTGGCTATGCTAAATTTTAGATTTTGTATTTACCACCAGGGTTACAATGATTATAGTGCACATTTAATTGTGTCCACAAAGTGGTGTATTGCTATGAAAGTGTGGATGTTCATCAGATAAGTAATTCCTTCCTTGAGAAGAGTAAAAACTTCACAAGGTGTGAAATTGACTATTAATTCCAGGAATAAATTAAAGCTTAGATTGTAATTAGCATAATGATATTGTTTGTCCCTCATTCAACCAGCAGTGTGTATACTTCATTGTATCCGCCAAAACAGAGTTTTGCGGATACTATGTTTTCAGCTGCACGCCGCCGCCACCGCGTAGGGTTCCGGAGAACTCCTCTGTAACCGCTGGGTGGAATTTTACGAAACTCGGGATTATGTTCGGGTCACATGTGAACTGCTGCGCCCCGATTTTGTTTTGACCTCTGACCTTTCCTCTGCGCTCTGCGTCCGTTTGTGCGTCTGTTTCCACACATAAACCCACATATCTCGGGAACCGTTTGACGGATCAGGAAAATTTTTTTGCACAAATGTAGCCCTTGGAGAGCTTTATAACATACACAAAAAATGGTGGCGCCACCTGCAACCATGTTTGCACAGTGTCCATCTGTTAGTCTGCCTTGGGTTAAAATCACTCATATCTCTGCAGTGACTTGACTAATTCACCTGAAATTTGGCATGCGTATACATCCTGGATAGCTTTTCTGATTTTGTGACAGGTGGCGCCACCTACATTCACGTTTACGCTGCAGACATCCAAGCTCATATCTCGGGAACCGTTTGACCGATCAGGAAAATTTTTTTGCACAAATGTAGCCCTTGGAGAGCTTTATAACATACACAAAAAAAGGTGGCGCCACCTGCAACCATGTTTGCACAGTGTCCATATGTTCGTGTGCCTTGGGTTAAAATCACTCATATCTCTGCAGTGACTTGACTAATTCACCTGAAATTTGGCATGCGTATACATCCTGGATAGCTTTTCTGATTTTGTGACAGGTGGCGCCACCTACATTCACGTTTACGCTGCAGACATCCAAGCTATTATCTCGGGAACCGTTTGACCGATCAGGAAAATATTTTTGCACAAATGTAGCCCTTGGAGAGCTTTATAACATACACAAAAAATGGTGGCGCCATCTGCAACCATGTTTGCACAGTGTCCATCTGTTTGTCTGCCTTGGGTTAAAATCACTCATATCTCTGCAGTGACTTGACTAATTCACCTGAAATTTGGCATGCGTATACATCCTGGATAGCTTTTCTGATTTTATGACAGGTGGCGCCACCTACATTCACGTTTTCGCTGCAGACATCCAAGCTCATATCTCGGGAACCGTTTGACTGATCAGGAAAATTTTTTTGCACAAATGTAGTCCTTGGAGAGCTTTATAACATACGCAAAACTGGTGGCGCCACCTGCAGCCATTTTTGCACAGCTGTCTGTTTGTCTGCCATGGGATAAAATAACTCATATCTCGGCAGTAGTTTGACATATCTGGCTTTAATTTTGCAGGTTTATACATCCCCTACAGCTCTCTTGATTTTATGACAGGTGGAGCCACCTGCATTCTAGTTTATGCAGCAGACATCCAAGCACATATCTTGGGAACCGTTTGACCCATTGGGCCAAAGTTTTGCATGTGTATAGTTCTCACATAGCTCTTTATCATATGCAAAACTGGTGCAGTCACCTGCAACCATATTTGCTCAGCGTCCATCTGATATTCTGCCACGGGCTAAAATCACTCATATACATGTAGTGGTTTGACTTATCTGCCTTAAATTTTGCATATGTATACAACTGGGACGGCTTTCTGGATTTTGATGTAGGGGGGGGGGGCAACCTTCATACACAATTTGGCTGCAGACATCCATGCTGATATGCAACACTTCACTCTATTTCCGTTTGCCACTTAATCCATGCCTCACTTTACCCATTCCACTCTGATTTAGGCGGATACACGTAGTCGCTTGTCGACTACCTGTATTCTAGTTTGAAAAGATGTTTTTATTTTACCAAATTTACAGAATCTTATTTTATTTTGGTGAATAATATTAAGCATGTACTGAAAACTCCAATGTGCAAAACTTTTTAATAGTGATTCAAGGAATAATCTTGTAGATGCCATGGTGTGACATTATTTTCTTTTAAATTCAGTTTAAAAATTTGTGATTTAAAAATAATAAAAATATATGTGTATGCATAATATGACCCAATACGAGCTACACTCTGGATGTATAATGATTGCAACTAAGAATTCTAATATTTTAACTTATATTTTCAGTGTTTTTTTTAATACAAATTTATAAAACTTGTAAATAAAAAAAAATAATCAGATAAAAACTATTTTAATGGAAAAAGTGGATATGCTTAAATAATATATAAACTTAAATGTATTATTCCCTTGAATGTGAAATAAAGGTATTAGTCCAGACCTAGGAATCCAAAATTCGGCATAATGTTAGATGTCCCCAAGATCTCCTACCAAGCCGAAAACTGGGTCTTTGCAACTTCGTTCCTTTAAAAAATTAAGGAAAAACCTCAATTTATTATTTAAACCTATTTTCACACTTCAGGACTGCCTAATATCAAAACCACTCATCTGTTTTTCCTCATATTTACCATAAATATTCCTCTATATAGTTCCTATGTACATGCCAGAAATTATGTCTGTATTATTTAATTTAAAAAAGTTATGGGCCTAAACATAATACATTTTGTAAAAAATCAGGAAAGATATTTGATCACTTAACACAAAAAATGTTAAAGCTATGGACCTTTTTTCCAGTAATATAACTTTAATTAATCAAAATTAAATTGTATACCCAAAATTAGATGAAAATCTTTTAAAGTTTTTAAAATATTAATAAAAATAAAAAATTGGTACCTTAAATTTTGCCCAACTTTGACCATGGCACATTTTTTTCCTGTAAGTACTGTGGATTTAATTTTCACAGCATGTTTTTGTTAGCATTTCAACTGTTAACACCAAAAATTTGAAACCAGTTGATCAAAAACTGTAGATTTTATTCAAGTTTTCAAGCACCATGTCACATATTGCTTGTGATATGCAGTTTGCTAGAGCTCAGCTCCCCAGCTTCAGCTCTAAGTTCCTTAAATTTGGCATACAGTTGGATTTCTCCAAAATCCCCTACCATGCCAAGAATTTGGTCACTAGGACTTAATTCCTTCGAGATACCAATGTAAAACTTCATTTTTCCATTAAAAACCCATTGTTACACTTTAAGATTGCCTCATATCAAAACCACTGATCTGACTTTGATTATATATAATATACATATTTTTCTATACATTCGCTATGCACATGCCAGAAATGATGTCAGTATTGTGTATTTTTTTTAAGTTATGGGCCCAAACATAATGCACTTTTTTAAAAATCAAGAAATATATTTACTCACCTTAGATGAGAATTGCTGAAGCTGGAGACTTTTTGTCAGGAATATAACTTTATTTAATCAAGATTCGATTGTTTACCCAAAATTAGATCTGAATTTTGCAAATTTTTCAAGTTATTAGCTTAAATAAAAAATCAATACCCTAAATTTTGTCCAACTTTGGCAATGGCATGTTTTTTTTCTGTTAGCACTGTTGATTTAATTTTCACAGCATATATACATAAGGATTTAATCTTTTAAAATCTGAAATTTCACAGGAATTGATTGAAAAGAGTAGCTTTTATTCAAGTTTTCATACACCATGTCAAGTGTTGTTTACATCTAGCCCACCTAGTAGTAAAGCCTTCACTTGCATTATGTAACCCACCCCAGGCAGCTTGTCTTGGCTCAGCTGGGCCACTACTAGCAGGCTTCTTCTCTGCCCTGCTCACCCCCCCCCCCCCAAGATGATGCATTAACTAGATGAATGTTATAATTTTCTGTATTTCATTTTATTCTTGGCTATGCTACATTTTAGATTTTGTATTAACCACCAGGGTTACAATGATTAAAGTGCACATTTAATTGTGTCCACAAAGTGGTGTATTGCTATGAAAGTGTGGATGTTCATCAGATAAGTAATTCCTTCCTTGAGAAGAGTAAAAACTTCACAAGGTGTGAAATTGACTATTAATTCCAGGAATAAATTAAAGCTTAGATTGTAATTAGCATAATGATATTGTTTGTCCCTCATTCAACCAACAGTGTGTATACTTTATTTGAAAAGATGTTTTTATTTTACCAAATTTACAGAATCTTATTTTATTTTGGTGAATAAGATTAAGCATGTACTGAAAACTCCAATGTGCAAAACTTTTTAATAGTGATTCAAGGAATAATCTTGCAGATGCCATGTTGTGGCATTATTTTCTTTTAAATTCAGTTTAAAAATTTGTGATTTAAAAATAATAAAAATATATGTGTATGCATAATATGACCCAATACGAGCTACACTCTGGATGTATAATGATTGCAACTAAGAATTCTAATATTTTAACTTATATTTTCAGTGTTTTTTTAATACAAATTTATAAAACTTGTAAATAAAAAAATTAATCAGATAAAAACTATTTTAATGGAAAAAGTGGATATGCTTAAATAATATATAAACTTAAATGTATTATTCCCTTGAATGTGAAATAAAGGTATTAGTCCAGACCTAGGAATCCAAAATTTGGCATAATGTTAGATGTCCCCAAGATCTCCTACCAAGCCGAAAACTGGGTCTTTGCAACTTCGTTCCTTTGAGAAATTAAGGAAAAACCTCAATTTTTTATTTAAAACCTATTTTCACACTTCAGGAGTGCCTATTATCAAAACCACTTATCTGTTTTTCCTCATATTTACCATAAATATTTCTCTATATAGTTCCTATATACATGCCAGAAATTATGTCTGTATTATTTAATTTAAAAAAGTTATGGGCCCAAACATGATGCATTTTGTAAAAAATCAGGAAAGATATTTGATCACTTAACACAAAAAATGTAGCCCTTGGAGAGCTTTATAACATACACAAAAAATGGTGGCGCCACCTGCAACCATGTTTGCACAGTGTCCATCTGTTAGTCTGCCTTGGGTTAAAATCACTCATATCTCTGCAGTGACTTGACTAATTCACCTGAAATTTGGCATGCGTATACATCCTGGATAGCTTTTCTGATTTTGTGACAGGTGGCGCCACCTACATTCACGTTTACGCTGCAGACATCCAAGCTCATATCTCGGGAACCGTTTGACCGATCAGGAAAATTTTTTTGCACAAATGTAGCCCTTGGAGAGCTTTATAACATACACAAAAAAAGGTGGCGCCACCTGCAACCATGTTTGCACAGTGTCCATATGTTCGTGTGCCTTGGGTTAAAATCACTCATATCTCTGCAGTGACTTGACTAATTCACCTGAAATTTGGCATGCGTATACATCCTGGATAGCTTTTCTGATTTTGTGACAGGTGGCGCCACCTACATTCACGTTTACGCTGCAGACATCCAAGCTATTATCTCGGGAACCGTTTGACCGATCAGGAAAATATTTTTGCACAAATGTAGCCCTTGGAGAGCTTTATAACATACACAAAAAATGGTGGCGCCATCTGCAACCATGTTTGCACAGTGTCCATCTGTTTGTCTGCCTTGGGTTAAAATCACTCATATCTCTGCAGTGACTTGACTAATTCACCTGAAATTTGGCATGCGTATACATCCTGGATAGCTTTTCTGATTTTATGACAGGTGGCGCCACCTACATTCACGTTTTCGCTGCAGACATCCAAGCTCATATCTCGGGAACCGTTTGACTGATCAGGAAAATTTTTTTGCACAAATGTAGTCCTTGGAGAGCTTTATAACATACGCAAAACTGGTGGCGCCACCTGCAGCCATTTTTGCACAGCTGTCTGTTTGTCTGCCATGGGATAAAATAACTCATATCTCGGCAGTAGTTTGACATATCTGGCTTTAATTTTGCAGGTTTATACATCCCCTACAGCTCTCTTGATTTTATGACAGGTGGAGCCACCTGCATTCTAGTTTATGCAGCAGACATCCAAGCACATATCTTGGGAACCGTTTGACCCATTGGGCCAAAGTTTTGCATGTGTATAGTTCTCACATAGCTCTTTATCATATGCAAAACTGGTGCAGTCACCTGCAACCATATTTGCTCAGCGTCCATCTGATATTCTGCCACGGGCTAAAATCACTCATATACATGTAGTGGTTTGACTTATCTGCCTTAAATTTTGCATATGTATACAACTGGGACGGCTTTCTGGATTTTGATGTAGGGGGGGGGGGGGCAACCTTCATACACAATTTGGCTGCAGACATCCATGCTGATATGCAACACTTCACTCTATTTCCGTTTGCCACTTAATCCATGCCTCACTTTACCCATTCCACTCTGATTTAGGCGGATACACGTAGTCGCTTGTCGACTACCCGTATTCTAGTTTGAAAAGATGTTTTTATTTTACCAAATTTACAGAATCTTATTTTATTTTGGTGAATAATATTAAGCATGTACTGAAAACTCCAATGTGCAAAACTTTTTAATAGTGATTCAAGGAATAATCTTGTAGATGCCATGGTGTGACATTATTTTCTTTTAAATTCAGTTTAAAAATTTGTGATTTAAAAATAATAAAAATATATGTGTATGCATAATATGACCCAATACGAGCTACACTCTGGATGTATAATGATTGCAACTAAGAATTCTAATATTTTAACTTATATTTTCAGTGTTTTTTTTAATACAAATTTATAAAACTTGTAAATAAAAAAAAATAATCAGATAAAAACTATTTTAATGGAAAAAGTGGATATGCTTAAATAATATATAAACTTAAATGTATTATTCCCTTGAATGTGAAATAAAGGTATTAGTCCAGACCTAGGAATCCAAAATTCGGCATAATGTTAGATGTCCCCAAGATCTCCTACCAAGCCGAAAACTGGGTCTTTGCAACTTCGTTCCTTTAAAAAATTAAGGAAAAACCTCAATTTATTATTTAAACCTATTTTCACACTTCAGGACTGCCTAATATCAAAACCACTCATCTGTTTTTCCTCATATTTACCATAAATATTCCTCTATATAGTTCCTATGTACATGCCAGAAATTATGTCTGTATTATTTAATTTAAAAAAGTTATGGGCCTAAACATAATACATTTTGTAAAAAATCAGGAAAGATATTTGATCACTTAACACAAAAAATGTTAAAGCTATGGACCTTTTTTCCAGTAATATAACTTTAATTAATCAAAATTAAATTGTATACCCAAAATTAGATGAAAATCTTTTAAAGTTTTTAAAATATTAATAAAAATAAAAAATTGGTACCTTAAATTTTGCCCAACTTTGACCATGGCACATTTTTTTCCTGTAAGTACTGTGGATTTAATTTTCACAGCATGTTTTTGTTAGCATTTCAACTGTTAACACCAAAAATTTGAAACCAGTTGATCAAAAACTGTAGATTTTATTCAAGTTTTCAAGCACCATGTCACATATTGCTTGTGATATGCAGTTTGCTAGAGCTCAGCTCCCCAGCTTCAGCTCTAAGTTCCTTAAATTTGGCATACAGTTGGATTTCTCCAAAATCCCCTACCATGCCAAGAATTTGGTCACTAGGACTTAATTCCTTCGAGATACCAATGTAAAACTTCATTTTTCCATTAAAAACCCATTGTTACACTTTAAGATTGCCTCATATCAAAACCACTGATCTGACTTTGATTATATATAATATACATATTTTTCTATACATTCGCTATGCACATGCCAGAAATGATGTCAGTATTGTGTATTTTTTTTAAGTTATGGGCCCAAACATAATGCACTTTTTTAAAAATCAAGAAATATATTTACTCACCTTAGATGAGAATTGCTGAAGCTGGAGACTTTTTGTCAGGAATATAACTTTATTTAATCAAGATTCGATTGTTTACCCAAAATTAGATCTGAATTTTGCAAATTTTTCAAGTTATTAGCTTAAATAAAAAATCAATACCCTAAATTTTGTCCAACTTTGGCAATGGCATGTTTTTTTTCTGTTAGCACTGTTGATTTAATTTTCACAGCATATATACATAAGGATTTAATCTTTTAAAATCTGAAATTTCACAGGAATTGATTGAAAAGAGTAGCTTTTATTCAAGTTTTCATACACCATGTCAAGTGTTGTTTACATCTAGCCCACCTAGTAGTAAAGCCTTCACTTGCATTATGTAACCCACCCCAGGCAGCTTGTCTTGGCTCAGCTGGGCCACTACTAGCAGGCTTCTTCTCTGCCCTGCTCACCCCCCCCCCCCCCCCCCCAAGATGATGCATTAACTAGATGAATGTTATAATTTTCTGTATTTCATTTTATTCTTGGCTATGCTACATTTTAGATTTTGTATTAACCACCAGGGTTACAATGATTAAAGTGCACATTTAATTGTGTCCACAAAGTGGTGTATTGCTATGAAAGTGTGGATGTTCATCAGATAAGTAATTCCTTCCTTGAGAAGAGTAAAAACTTCACAAGGTGTGAAATTGACTATTAATTCCAGGAATAAATTAAAGCTTAGATTGTAATTAGCATAATGATATTGTTTGTCCCTCATTCAACCAACAGTGTGTATACTTTATTTGAAAAGATGTTTTTATTTTACCAAATTTACAGAATCTTATTTTATTTTGGTGAATAAGATTAAGCATGTACTGAAAACTCCAATGTGCAAAACTTTTTAATAGTGATTCAAGGAATAATCTTGCAGATGCCATGTTGTGGCATTATTTTCTTTTAAATTCAGTTTAAAAATTTGTGATTTAAAAATAATAAAAATATATGTGTATGCATAATATGACCCAATACGAGCTACACTCTGGATGTATAATGATTGCAACTAAGAATTCTAATATTTTAACTTATATTTTCAGTGTTTTTTTAATACAAATTTATAAAACTTGTAAATAAAAAAATTAATCAGATAAAAACTATTTTAATGGAAAAAGTGGATATGCTTAAATAATATATAAACTTAAATGTATTATTCCCTTGAATGTGAAATAAAGGTATTAGTCCAGACCTAGGAATCCAAAATTTGGCATAATGTTAGATGTCCCCAAGATCTCCTACCAAGCCGAAAACTGGGTCTTTGCAACTTCGTTCCTTTGAGAAATTAAGGAAAAACCTCAATTTTTTATTTAAAACCTATTTTCACACTTCAGGAGTGCCTATTATCAAAACCACTTATCTGTTTTTCCTCATATTTACCATAAATATTTCTCTATATAGTTCCTATATACATGCCAGAAATTATGTCTGTATTATTTAATTTAAAAAAGTTATGGGCCCAAACATGATGCATTTTGTAAAAAATCAGGAAAGATATTTGATCACTTAACACAAAAAATGTTAAAGCTATGGACCTTTTTTCCAGTAATATAACTTTAATTAATCAAAATTAAATTGTATACCCAAAATTAGATGAAAATCTTTTAAATTTTTTAAAATATTAATAAAAATAAAAAATTGGTACCTTAAATTTTGCCCAACTTTGACCATGGCAGGTTTTTTTACTGTAAGTACTGTGGATTTAATTTTCACAGCATGTTTTTGTTAGCATTTCAACTGTTAACACTAAAAATTTAAAACCAGTTGATCAAAAACTGTAGATTTTAATCAAGTTTTCAAGCACCATGTAACATATTGTTTACATCAAGCTAGTGTTATGCAGTTTGCAAGAGCTCAGCTCCCCATCTTCAGCTCTAAGTTCCTTAAATTCGACATACAGTTAGATGTCTCCAAAATCCCCTACCATGCCAAGAATTTTGTCACTAGGACTTAATACCTTCGAGATATTAATGAAAAACTTCATTTTTCCATTAAAAACCCATTGTTACACTTCAAGACTGCCTAATATCAAAACCACTGATCTGACTTTAATCATAAATAATATACATATTTTTCATTCTCTATGCACATGCCAGAATGATGTCAGTATTGCGTATTGTTTTAAGTTATGGGCCCAAACATAATGCACTTTGTAAAAAATCAAGAAATATATTTACTCCCTTAACAAGGGCATTGCTGAAGCTAGAGATTTTTTTGTCAGGGATGTAACATTATTTAATCAAGATTCAATTGAATACCCAAAATTAGTTCTGAATTTTTCAAATTTTATAAGTTATTAGCATACATATAAAATTAGTACCTTAAATTTTGCCCAACTGTGACCATGGCACGTTTGTTTCCCGTGAGCACTGTTGATATAATTTTCATATCATGCACACATAAGGATTTCAGCTTTTAAGTTTAGAAAGCTGAAAGAAATTGGCCAAAAATTGTAGCTTTTATTAATGTTTTTATGAGACCCTGTCAGACTTTGGCTCTCCAGTCCCTCTTGAGTCACCTGTATGCTTGAGGCGAGGCATACAAGGGAATCCAGGCAGCTTATGGCCAGCCACAGTTGATCCAGGTGTCCAACCCAACACATCTAGTAGTTTTAACCAACTACATAACAATAAACAATAAATTAATAAATTTTTATTGGTTTTTAATAAAAAATTAAAGAAAAATAGAAAAGGAATTTGTTAGTTTATAATAACAGGAAATTAACTTGCAGTTACTGATGATATAAGAATCTTGTATCGATGGGTAGAATGTCACGTATTCCAAATAACACCATGCAGTCACCTATGGTATTTTTCAGTTCAATTTTAATGATAAAGAAGTAAATCATATCATTCATTACTAATCATTAGGGATCATATGAAGGAAATTAATGATAGACAAAGATGCAGTTGATAATATTAATCTAGATTCCTACTGTGTCTAGTGTGTACATTGATTTTAAATTAGTCCAAAATGAATTTATTACAGTTATTTTTTAATATAAATAAAAGCCATAAAACCAGGTACTTATGATCATTATTTAAATGTGTGAATTTTGTATATTCTGGATTCTCAACATCATTGTTTGGTGAAAACTGAATAAATACCAGACATGGTGCGAATACTGTGTAATTGTATTTAAATACGAATATGATTATGTACTCCATTATAAAATTTCTTGCATAAAGAATGGGAATTCAGGTAAAAATGAAAGTATATGAATACTCGTGCAAATACTTTCAAAATGTATTCATGAATGCATCATGAATATATTCTTTAATATTATTTTAATAATCATATCAGTTATATTATATTTTAAAAAATCATATGATTCTCTTATTATTTTTAATAAAAATTATATTTGGGACAATATTTGTATTTTTTTTTAATAAATAGTTAAACTCTTATATGTTCTGCTTATAAGTTATATGGCCAAGTCAAAATCTTTGTGACAATAGTACTCCATTTGTTAATAAAATAAATGAAATCAATCCTCTTCCCTGGTTTCAAAGGTACTATCAAAATCATACATAAGCTAAACAACAACAACTCATAATACAGTTTATATTTATTACCACACAAAACCAGCATGTGCCTCATTTCTAAATAATATTTTTTTATCATATATAACAGCTGAGGGTCGTGACCCATAGGTCCCTTGTTTTCAATTTGTGAGTAGTTTTTCTCACTCTTTGTTAAGGTATGTGAGGCGAAAGCTATAGGCCTTTCTTCACCTGAATCCAAAACATAAGAATAACAGCACCTACCCCATAGGGGGAGGCATCCGTGGCCAGGATAAGTTTTTGACTGACATTAAAAGGAACCAGCACATGTCCCTTTAACAATTCTGACTTACTCTGGTCAAAAGCTGTCTGACAGCCTGGAGACCAAATCCAGTCAGTTCCACTTTGTAATAACTCATGCAGCAGCTGCAGCAAACAAATTTCTAATAAAATTGCCATCATAATTCAAAAGACCCAAATATGAACGTAATCCCTGCACATTCTGTGGTTCAGGTGCTTTCACAATGGCTGCCACTTCCTCAGGTAAGGGATGTCTCCCATCTTGATGGACTTTGTAGCCCATATACTCAACACTACCCTGTTGAATAACACACTTAGCTTTATTAGCCTTGATTCCATATTTTTTCAATCTGGACAACACTTCCTCTACTACTGTTACATGGTCATCTGGTTTAGTTTTGATCAAATATCATCTTTCCGGCATTTCACCTGTTCCATACCCTGTAACACTTGATCCATCATGGCCTGAAACAGGCTAGGGGCAGTGGCAATGCCATAAGCTAGTCTCTGGTATTGGTTTAATGCGAGTTGTGTATGAATTTTCATGTAGTTCTTACTGTTCTCAGTAAGCTCCATCTGTTGATTCGCCTCAGATAAGTCAATCTTGGTGAAGACGCTGCCTTCCTCTAATGTGGCAAATATATCCTCCACATCTGGTAATGGATAGGGATTATCTAGCAACACTTGATTAAGAGAAACCTTAAAGTCTCCACAAATTCTGACTGATCCTCCCTTTTTTGGTACACACACAACTTGCGAAGCCCAATCAGTATGTTCCACTTCCTTTATAACTCCAGCTGCTTCTAACCTGTCCAGTTCTTTATCAACTTGTGGCTTAATAGCAAAGGGTACTGGTCTAGCTTTATAGAATATAGGTTGTGCCCCTTTTCTCAGTTTAGTATCAGCTTTAAAACCTCGTACAGTCCCTAACTTTGATTTAAACACTGTTGAATAGCTCTGACATCCCCTGATCAGCATGTACATTAAAGATTCGGTGCCAGTCTAATTTGAGGACCTGGAGTCAATCACGGCCCATAAGTGTTGGCCCATCAGACTTCACAATAATGATTGGTTACACGGCCTTCTGTCAGTTATATGTGACTGACACATTTATTTGTCCACAAACCGGAAGATTTTCCTTGCCATAGGTTCTTAATGTGCACTTAGTAGGCTCAAGTGGTATATGTGCATACTGTTTATCATACAGGTGTTTTGACATAATTGAAACACTAGCCCCTGTATCCACTTGCATTTCCAGGTCCATATTATTTATTTGCACTGAAACAATCATAGCTGACCCCTTTTTACCTAGGGTTTCCACTGTATACATCCCCATGACAGTATCAGAGTCTGAAATATCAGTTTCCTGATCAACAGTTTCAACATATCTAGCATGACTTGGACCTTTATATTAAGGCTTAGCAGCATAAGCTCCTTGAGGTCGAGCACTCTGACCGGTGGTTTTCATATGACAAACAGTATCGTAAGTGTCCATGGTCTTTATCTGAAGATCCGCTATGTCCATAGCTTTAACTTAAGTGACATCACCCAATTCAAGTAATTTGCGAAGGAGTTTGCTTGACTCATCACCCAATTCAAGTAATTTGCGAAGGAGTTTGCTTGACTCACACTTGTCAATGAGTTGGTCACGTACGTGACAATTTTGTGCCTGTTTACGGAGACGGGCTACAAACTGATAGACTGTCTCACTGTAAGTCTGAGATATAGACCGAAATACATGGCGTTACAGTGAGACATAGACCGAAATACATGGCGCTAAAGGGTTCATTCAGTTTTGACACAAAATGGCTGTCTAGCGTGTGTAAAACTATTTCATATTTACTTGCCATATCCTCTGAAATGCCATGGGTCAGGCAGGGGTCAACCAAGGTGTCATACAGTTCTTGCACTTCAGGTCCCGCCATATGCAATAAAAGAGCACATTTCTGTTCTTCATTGGTAACTCCTTTGGCCGTTAAATAGTTTGTGAAACTCTTTTTCCAGTATTGCCAGCGCGGGGCCAAGGTCGAAACATTGCCTTTACAGTCAGTTCATTAAAAATAGGGGTAGCGGGTTGGCAGCCAATGCCAGTGTACGGTCATAGTTTCATGCAATGACTGAACACTAATGTAGAAGTTTGTAAACTCTTTCGTGAAAAGTGTATTCTGTATTTAAATTTCACTGTTATATCAGAATTTGATTTTTTTTTTTTTTGCAAATTGCGGATACAAGCACAGCGCTTTAAGGGCTTTAAGGCTTATCAGTATGTCATTTAATTTCTGTCCAGTGATAAGCGTGCATGTTTGACCCAGCTAGATTTTTCAAACGTCTCCCTTTGTATTTCTGACCGCTTAGACTCGTCTCATCTAATATTGGTGTTCATTTCCGGAACACTTTCAAAGATAATAACTTAATACCTGTAATCTACAAATGCGTCATATTATTCCATGGTGACTTTCCATCAAAAATATCTTCAACCTAACAGAGTTATCACCGCGTTCGCTGGGGCTTGCCTGTCAAATGCTGATTAGTTCCCGCCAACACAGGGTTGATCCAGCCGGCCAATGTCCTTCCGTCTGTCCGTCTGTCTGTCTGTCTGTCCATTAACCAGGCACAAATCATAATTGCTGGACCTAGAATCTTGGGATTCTGAGAGGACAATGAAAAGTCTCCTTGAAACCCAGAAATTAGGTCTCTGTTACCCATATCCTTCGAGCTACGGGGCCCCAAAGTACCCCCCAGAATAGTATAAAATTTCATACAAAAACTTCAATATCTCATTAACTACACTGATGGTCATGATTTTTGGCATACATATTGATCATGAGATGTTCAATCAGTTCCTGCAGACTGGTGGCGCCACCTGTATTTTTTTTATTTTTTTATGAATTGTTTTCTCTATTTTTGAGACCTTTAAAATTGAGACCATCTGTTAACAGGGCACAAATCGTAAAGACTGGACCTAGAATCTTCATTTTTGACACACTGAGAGACCTAAAAAAATTCTCCATGGAAACCAGAAATTAGGTCTCATGTTACCCATATCCTTTGAGCCATGGGGCCTCAAAGTACCCCCCCCCCCCAGAATAGTCAAAAATTTCATACATAAACTTTAATATCTCATTAACTATCCTTTGAGCTGTGGGGCTCCCAATTACCCCCAGAATAATGGAAAATTTGATAAAAACAAACTGCAACATCTCAATAACTACAACACTGATGGTCATGATTTTTGGCATACACATTGATCAAGAGGTTTTCCATTAGTTCTGGCAGACTGGTGGCGCCACCTGTATTTTTTCAAATTTTCACAATTTTTTTTCTCCTTTTTTGAGACCTTTAAGGATGTAGTTATCTGTCAACAGGGTACAAATCGTAAAGACTGGACCTAGAATCTTCATCCTTGACACACAGGGAGACCCATGAAAAGTCTCCATGGACACCTGAAATTAGGTCTCTGTTACCCATATCCTTTGAGCTATGGCACTCCAAAGTACAGCTCAGAATAATGGAAAATTTGATACAAAAACTGTAGTATCTGAACAACTAATGCAGAGATCACCATGATTCTCTGCGTGGATATTGATTATGGAGTGTTTCATCAGTTTCTGCAGACTGGTGGCACCACCTGTATTTGTTAGGGTTTTTTTTTTTTTGAATTTTTCTCTATTTTAGACCTTTAAAGATATGAACATCTGTTAACAGGGCACAAATCATAACAGCTTGACCTTGAATCTTCATTCTTGACACACAGGGAGACCCCTGAAAAGTCTCCATGGAAACCTGAAATTAGGTCTCTGTTACCCATATCCTTCAAGCTGTATGGCTCCAAAATACCCCCAGAATAATGAAAAATTTGATACAAAAACTGCAGTATCACAAAAACTACAACACTGATGGCCATGATTTTTTGCATACATATTGATCATGAGGTATTCCATCAGGTTCTGCAGACTGGGTGTGCCACCTGTATTTTTTTCAAATTTTTACGGATTTTTTTCTCTATTTTTGAGACCTTTAAAGATGTGGTTATCTGTCAACAGGGTACAAATCGTAACAACTGGACCTAGAATCGTCATTCTTGTCATGCAGGGAGGCCC
The DNA here is from genome assembly GCA_026874595.1 of Sipunculus nudus. Lineage (NCBI taxonomy): Eukaryota > Metazoa > Annelida > Sipuncula > Golfingiida > Sipunculidae > Sipunculus > Sipunculus nudus. Next base: position 20,606,376 of record CM049309.1, on the reverse strand, counting down.
ATGAAAAGTGTCTGTGGAAACCTGAAATTAGATCTCTGTTTCCTAGATCCTTCAAGCTATAGTCCGAAGTATCCCTCAGAATAATGGAAAATTTGATACAAAAGCTGAAGTATCTGAACATCTAATGCAGAGATCAGCATGATTCTTTGCATGGATATTGACCATTAAGTGTTTTTATTAGTTTCTGCAGACTGGTATTTTTGTATCCGCCAAAACGAAGTTTTGCAGATACTATGTTTTTGAAAGGGTTCTGCCGCCGCTGCAGTGTTCTTTCCGGAGAACTCCTCTGAGACTACTGGACCGATTTTTCTGAAACTTACACCAATTATCAGGTCAAATGTGAAGTGGTGCCTAACCAATTTGCTTTGACCTCTGACCTTTTCTGTCTGCCCAGCATCCATTTGTGCGTCTGTTTCCACACATAAAACCCCCATATCTTGGGAACCATTTGACTGATCAGGAAAAATTTTTATACAAATGTAGCCCTTGGATAGCTTTATAACATACACAAAAAATGGTGTTTGCACAGTGTCCATCTGTTCATCTGCTTTGTGTTAAAATCACTCATATCTCTGCAGTGAATTGACTAATTCACCTGAAATTTGGCATGCATATACATCCTAGACAGCTTTCTTGATTTTTGACAGTTTGCGCCACCTACATTCGCATTCACGCTGCAGACATCCAAGCTCATATCTCTGGAACTGTTTGACCGATCAGGACAAAATTTTGCATGTGTATAGATCTCACATAGCTCTTTCTCATACACAAAACTGGTGGTGCCACCTGCAACCATTTTTGCCATGGGACATTATCACTCATATCCCGGCAGTGGTTTGACATATCTGCCTAAAATTTTGCAGTTTTATACATCCTGGACAGCTTTCTTGATTTTATGACAGGTGGCGCCACCTACATTCTAGTTTACGCTGCAGACATCCAAGATCATATCTCGGAACCGTTTGGGCCAAAATTTTGCATGTGTATGGATACCACATAGGTCTTTATCATACACAAAACTGGAGGGGCCACCTGCAACTTTTGTTTCACAGCGTCTGTCTGTTTGTCTGCCGTGGGCTAAAATCACTCATATCTCTGTAGTTGTTTGACATAACTGCCTAAAATTTTGCAGGTTTATACATCGTGGACAGCTTTCTTGATTTTATGACAGGTGGCGCCACCTTCATTCTAGTTTATGCTGCAGACATCCAACCTCATATCTTGGGAACCATTTGACAGATTGGGCCAAAATTGTGCATGTGTTTAGATCTCACATAGGTCTTTATCATACACAAAACTGGAGGGGCCACCTGCAACCATTTTTGCATAGCATCTGTCTGTTTGTCTGCCATGGGCTAAAACCATTCATATACATGTAGTGGTTTGACTTTTCTGCCTAAATTTTTGCAAATGTATACAACTTGGACAGCTTTCTGGATTTGTGGTAGGTGGCACAACCTACATACACATTTAGGCTGCAGACATCCATGCTAATATGCCACACACCCCCCTATTTCCCCTTGCCACTCAATCCATGCCTCACTTCACCCATTCCACACTGATTTTGGCAGATACACGGAGTCGCTTGTTGACTTCCCGTATTCTAGTTTTTAAAGTTTACACATTGTTTCTTTATTTTTGAGATATATAAATACAGACACAATTTTGGCCTGTTGGTTAATCTGTATGATGCTTCAGTTGAATGGGTATATACTACCATTCTGATGATAAAATTTCCTTTTGCTAATCTCTTCCCAGTCAGCTGAGGGTCATGACCCTTGGGTCACTTGTTTTTTTTTGAGATCTGCATGATTACTGCTTGCATAATTCTTGTCAGCCTGGATAAATCTTCACGTGGATATTTAAGGCCTACAACAAACACCAAAGGTGTCCCCTGTTAGATAAAGGCCACTGATTAACTGGGCAGACAGAAGAGGCAAGGTGGAAATAGGCCTAACGCAACAATGGCCATAGGGAACCCTTTGTGAATTTTGTTGACCTACTGATTAGTGAATAAATGTTTATCCCACTCGTCTTTTTCGTTATTTTAATGTAACGTTTTCGGGTTTTTAAATTCACCTGCGCAATTTGGTGTCTATCACAGAAGGATGACAGTTTTAAGATCTGACAAATTCACCAAAAAAATGGTAAATAATAGGTAACCCTGTCATTGTTTGTCATTTTTAACGCTGTATGGTTAAGTGAGGAATATAGATTTAAAATGTCTTGAAGCAAGTGATTATAACAGATGCAGAATACAAAAGCAGTGTACATCGCAATATAACCTGGATAAGCGGTTTATCATGATTTTATTCTGTTTTTCAGCCTGCTGGTCAGGGAAATCAGTTTCTGACCAATCATCGTTTAGTTTACATCCGTGTACTACCTTTAAATAGCGTAAAATTTCTTGGCCTGTGCTTAAACTTTTTGAATTTAAATGTGGGATGGAACATGTTGAAAAGTGTATGAAAAAAGATTATTTAAAACTTTTTTACTGACTGAAAAGCATATGTATGTATGAACAAAAACATTAACACAAAATTAACAAATTTATTCAGACTCACGAGCCATCAAATTTATTGGGACTCATCATCTCACCAGGAGGACGCAATGAAATTGTCTATTGCGAGTCCTGGGACTCGGTCAAGCAGAATTGTAAATGAAACCGCCTTGCTTAACTAAGGTCTTTTCCAGTGACGTGGTCTTTCCCAGAATCTTTTTCAAAACCAACATGGTTCGTTCAGTCATCGCCTATTACGGGCTCCAATTGGCTACTAATATTCTCATTTAAATTGTCTTAATATTTTTAGGCTGTCGCTTATGTTTAGTTCGGCAAGACTTAAAACACTATAACCCTCAGCCACAGTGTTAACGTTTATCAGACCACCACTCTTGAAATTAGACTAAACTCTGCCTCGGCCAATCAGCGCGAAATATATACAGGTGCACATGACGAGCGCAGTCAAAATGTACCGGCTGACTGAAACGATCATGATTCGCAATTTGACATTTAATACACAGGTTCAGACAAAGGCTGCCAGCTGCTCTTGTCATAACGGCTGAGGCAATTTTACTGGACCTGTCAGTACAAAATTGTCGAGATAGTGTCTATAATATGCACTTACATTTCACCCCTGGACCGTAATATTTGTTCAGCAGAGATATATCATATCACGAAGGTCCATGTGTGGACTACCTGAATACATGATTTAAGTGCGAATGTTACCAAGCGGGTCAAGCTGTAGACTGGTGGCATCACCTGTATTTTGTTTATTTTTTTATGATTTTTAGCTCAGCTGACTATAAGTCAACTGAGCTATAGTTGTGGTCCATTGTCCGTCCGTCCGTCTCTTTCATTTAAGTACAAATATGATGGGTGACAGTTAATATATTAGCACCTGAACTAACACCAAGTAAGGGTATGTAAAATGACCCTTAGAGGGCGGTTTAAGGCGCCTTGGACAAATGAAGCATGACAGCTTGTGGCCATTAGAGGTTGCCGTTGGAGTTTAAAGCCTTAAATGTCCCATGCTTTGATATATCATGACTACAGGATACCACCAAATAATTTTGATTGATAAATGCTAATGGAGTTAGTAATTCAGCAGCTTATGTCAGATTATTGGTGAATATCTGTGTTGGTTAATTTGTGTGCTGTTGATGTAATTGCAGATACTACAAGAGCTTGGAGGTCATGATTTGCACATCCTTTCACAGACAAGGTGAGAACATCTGCTAAATAGAATCAGGAATTTATTCAGGGTAGGTACATATTAAAAAGGGCAGCTGATGATTAGATAACTCTTCCGTTTGAGTAGCAGTGATGAACTCTTTGGACTGATGAAGGCTGCTGTTTAGAACAAAAGGGTAGCTTCTGTATATAACTAGGCATAGGTCTACTGGGCTAGATAAATGTCATCTGCACAGAAGAACAAAGTGCAGCTTCTTAATTTAATTGTGTGTACTTAGTTGCAAAATTAGCAAATACATAAAAAAAAATGCTAAAATAAATTTTGATTTTTAGCTCAGCCAAGTTATAGCAAAGCTGTAGCGATGGTCCGTTGTCAGTTGGTTGTCCATCTGTCCATTCATCTATTGAACTGGCACATTTCGAAATGTTGCATCTAATAATTGGAAATTCAGCATACGGTTAGTCCTACTAAACTAAAAAATGGGTCACTAGAACTTTGTTCCTTTGAGACAATAAGGGAATACTTCCATTTATGGACGGGCATCAAGGTTTTTACTTCCTGGGTTTCATGAAAGTACATTCAGGCAAATTTACAGTCTCAAGCTCGTTTGGCATTCATACCTTATCATACTGCAACAGCACCTTGTCATATCCCATACCTATTCAAGTAACAAGACAATTTCTTATGGGAAAATATTGGACCACCACTGGTGGTCCTCCTGGAATTTTAATTCTGATTCTTTATAAAATACAAATTAAGGTATGTATGCAATATGGGGGGACTTAATTCCGCCACAGATTGCAGGGGTGTTCCTTACAGAAAGTAAGGACCGGTCCTGCAATCTTCCCCCCATACTTGAGACTGTTTGCCTTTGTTAAAGTCCTTATAATTAATTTTCACAGATGAGAAAGTTCTTGTACAATAAAAATGAAATACATGTATATGAGGAGACTCGCATCAGTTATTAATATTAATAGTACTTGTACAACAAAATGAAATACATGTATATGAGGAGACTTGTATCAGGCATCAGTTATCGCCATTAATAGTACTTGTACAACAAAATGAAATACATGTATATGAGGAGACTTGTATCAGGCATCAGTTATCGCCATTAAAAGTCCTTGTACAACAAAATGAAATACATGTATATGAGGAGACTCATATCAGGCATTAGTTATCACCATTAAAATTCCTTGTACAACAAAATGAGATACAAGTATGTGAGTAGACTCACATCAGGCATCATGTATCACCATTAAATATGTAACCAAAAAAAAAAATTATTCCGGATTATATGATCTAGTGGTGGCCACTCTCGGGTCCACCATATCATAACTAATACGCCTAGGGTTCCTGTATCACTATAAAAATACTTGTGCTAAGACTATTGGATCCTGCTTGAGTTCTATATATAATCGAGCAAGAACTATGGAGGCCACTCTCGGGTCCTCCCAATAACTATGACACTAAGTTATTCCTGTTCATTGCTATATAAGTACAGAGCATGAGACCTGACTGGTTATTCTGGTGTCCAGACTGAGGTATAGTATAATGGTCGATTGTTGGCTATCATAAGCTATTACTTACATGACCTATGGCTTCTGGTTAATCATAACTAATGAACAGGATACCTATGGCTTCTGGCCAACATAACTAATTAACGGGATAGCCAAGTGTCCACTCATGGGTACACCTGGGAAATTAATTTTCTGTCATAAGGTGGCCACTCTAGGGTCCTCCAAATATTTATTCTATGCTTCTAAGTTAATCATGGGCATGAATTTCTAAGCATGAGACAGTTGTATGATGTTATTGCACTGTGTGTAACCGTATGTATGTATGAAATGCATTTGACTGCCACCTGCCCATATCCCTGATCTGTGAATCGGACAATCCCCTGGCTGCTGCTTCGGTAGCAGCTCCTATCCTAAAGGAATGTCCCCGATATTTTCCCATCCAGTTTTGCTGCAGACACCCATGCCCTGAGCGCTGTATCAAATTTGGATCTAATGAAGGGTGTCCATATCCCCAGGATATGAGAATAAGGGGCCCGTGATTGTACTGCGAAGTCGCAAAAATTGAAGGAGTGCGGTGACAGGGCAGAGTCTGTTTCTACGCTGTAAGGTGACTTTCTCTATGGAACCTGCCTGAAGATTCTTGGAACTCCAGATCAAAAGGCTAATCCTTTCTACCTTTCCATTGCTACCTAAGCACCTAACATCTCCTAACTGTAAAACCGTTGTTTTGGCCTTTTCTGAATGTGGCACTAGTTCCCCTACTCAGAAAAACCCATGAAAACATGTTAGATACAGTGCTTTAAGTAGGGCTCTGTCATAGTAATGGTAGTTTTCTAGAGAATCTACCAGTTTTTGTAGAACTTCAGATTTGATGGGAAGTGTAGTGTCCAAAGTGGGTGTTTGTCTTTTTGCAGCCCAAACCAATTTTCTGATGGCAGGAGATTCTGTGGGGTCTGTTAGGGACCGCATCTTGTGCACATAAGAAATTGCAGAACAATGGGACAGTAGAGAGCTACCTGCCATTCCCTTTGTGTAAAGATTAATTAAGAACAGGAATATTGTTGCAGCACTGACTGGAGGACTTGCCTTCTCCTCAAAGCCTAGACTGGCACAGAATTCCCTAAGCTTACGCCATACGTTGGTATAGGCTCCTCTTGTGGATGTTGCCAGCGACTTCTTCAGTAATGAAATGCCTGCCGACTTCAGTTCAGCGATGCGTGAAGTGGAGGATAAGGAGTCGGAACAGAGGCCATTGTCGGTCCTTGTCGGAACCGCTGCATCTGAAAGCACGAAAGGGAGTCTGCCAGGACATTTTTACACCTCAGTGAGCATTGTTTCTAGTTCTTGCACCTTTACCGGCGTTTGCACGAAAGAGCCGGTTCTCTCTGGCCCTGTTCGACTGGTAAGGGCAGTCTTTAACCGGGTGCTGGCCTTTGCATTTGGCGCAAACATGTTGGTAATTGCACCCGCTGCAAAACTGGCCTTTGTTGAACCTAAAGCAAGCCCCATCTTGAGGTGTTTTATTGTGGAAGCCCCTGCTGCTTTTGTGAGCCCCTCCCTGGTTCTGAAAAGGCCCCCCTATGACCAATCCCCCCCCTTTTGCTGCAATCTTATGAACTGTCGACATATATTTCATAAGGTGGGGGGCTTGAGATGCCCACTTCTCAGTATACACAGCCGTGAATACAATAAAGGCATCTGTCCACATGTTGATAGATGTGATGGGAGAAGGTTTCTGTTTTGCCCACCTTATGGACACCTGATCCCAAGGAGAACCTATTTCGTCGCATTCTAGGTAGAACTTATCCTGCTGTTCCTGGTTTAACAAGGAGCGTAATTCTATGAATTCGTCTGCCCATATATCCTCTCTTAGACCCTGCCTAACAGAAGAGCTAAGTTTTACATGACCTGTGCCTCCACAAGCCTCGCCAGAACTAATATTTTTGCCTGACATGCGAGTCTCCTCACCTGTTATAGAAGAAACTGCTTCATGTGTGATATCTTCTAGCAAGATGTCATCCTCGGAGTCGTCATCTGTCTCCACATCATTCCCTGTTTCATCTGGTTGGTTTGTGCTGGTACTTTCGCATGACTGAGCTTGATTTGCTCTACCCTTTTTCAGCTCCTGCATCTCCTTCTGGAGTTATGACACTAACGATACCAGCTGCGCCAACAGTGCTGATGAACTTTGCTCTTCGGCCTGAGTGCCTTTTCTGTTTTTACCATTCCTTGTAGTTTTGCTGGATGAACACCCTTTAGAAGATGATGTTGATGGCTGTTCATCAATCTGGCGACGCCTCTTTTGTGGCTTAGATACATCTTGCGAGAAACGCGCTGGAGTCTTACGAATCCATGCTCCCTTGCCTGTCATCCTGAAACATAAAATAGCACAGCAGCAGTTCGGTTACAAAACTGGTAACTGATCATGTATCTTATATGATCTTATACATCATGTATATGATCAGCGGGTGCAAGCTTGAATGTGTTGCGCTCTTTATCTACATATATATACAAGGCCAATTCTTTTAGCTATGCCAAATTAGCATACTGCATTTTTTAAGTATATAATTAAAATATATATATTCAAGTAGGGCACTGGGCATTTTTTTTTTTTTGTTACGCCATGGATAAGGATGTATTGCAAGCAAGTTGACACACTTTGTAGTACAAATATAGAGCAGCCCCATGGGCATTTTTTTTTTTAAATATATATACCAGTAGCCCACTGGGCATTTTTTTTTTTTTTTTTACATAAATAAAAATGCAATATACAGTAGCCCACCCGGCTTTTTTTTTTTTTTTTTTTATTTTTTGCTTATATTCATGTGCGATATATACCAATTTTTTTTTTTTTTTTTAATACACCAGCCCCTTGGGCTTTTTTTTTTTTTTTTTTTGAGCAAATATATACAGGCCCCTAAGGCAATCTCTTTATACCTTATGAGCAAATGAAGATAAGTCTCTTTTCTTATAAATAAAAAGAGGCCTCATAGCAATTGCATACAGGATATACATGGACCCAATTGGCAACTCTGAATATTCATAAACCCATGCCTATAGGAAGCTGTGTGTCAGCGTAGCACCTAAGTTTGTCTAGCTTACTTATTTGTAAACGAACATGGGAAAGTTGTCATCAGGTTACTCATTAATAGTAATCCATGCCTGTTGACAATTTCAGCTATTCTGATGTAATTCCGACCACTGGCGGAAATCCAAATGGTTAGTACTGGAATTTCAGCGTACGGTTAGTCCTACTAAACTAAAAAATGGGTCACTAGAACTTTGTTCCTTTGAGACATTAAGGCAAATCGTAACCCCTGGACCTGGAATCTTCTTACTTCACATCCAGAGAGGTCCATGAAAGATCTCCTTGGAAACCTGAAATTAGGTCTCTGTTTCCAATATTCCACGAGCTATGGGGCTTTGAAATACCCCCCAGAATAATTGAAAATTTGATACAAAAACTCAAGTATCTAAACAACTAATGCATTGATCACAATTAGGGATGGGACGGTTACCGGTATACGGTATTATCACGATATCTGACGGCTACGGTTATCATACCGTCAACTTTCCTAATATCGCGATACCAGGATATCAATTTTTGTTCACGATTTTGGTTCACAAGCAAGCCCTTGAAGTACAAAATAAATTTATTTCAAAGAATCATTTATTTATTTTTATAAACCACATGTATTTGAATACACGCGTGTGGGCGGAACCGTGTGCTTACAGACTTCGGGATTAGTCAGAAATGTCCGGAAGTAGCAGGATGAATCAGAGAGGACAAAAGCTTGAGAATTCCAGGAGAAAATAACATTATAATGAAAGAGCAATAAATACACATATTTATGCTTTTATTGCATGGAACGAAAATGTCAACATAAAGGTGTCACCACTGAATCGAACATTCCATACGGGTTAAATATTTTGCCATATAAAATCGAGATGGTATATTTAGCCATGACTGGTATGACACGCTCTCCGAAAATTCAACGGGATTCTTCGGATTTTATGTAGCTATAGGAAACTGATGGAAAGTTCTGACAAGGGTGATTCGACCATGGGGGCAGGACTTCCCGCGCCTCAAGCTTGCACACCTTCAGGACCTTCATGCAACTTGCATCACTTTATGAGTCATTCTGTGGTACTGGAACAATTGGTATAAATGATATTAATACTTAACCCCTTGTATAAAGTCAAGACTTTAAAGGTGGTTGTTATAAATACCATTATTGATGGCTTATTAATGCCTTTATATATAATTACAAATATCGCGATATCACGGTATATCGCGATAAAATTTGAATAATTATCATGATATCAAAAACCCATATCGTCCCAACACTAATCACAATGATATTTTGCATGGATATTGATCATTGAGTGTTTCATCAGTTTCTGTAGACTGGTGGCATCACCTGTATTTTGTTTATTTTTTATGATTTTTAGCTCAGCTGACTATAAGTCATCTGAGCTATAGTTGTGGTCTATTGTCCGTCTGTCCGTCTCTTTCATTTAAGTACAAATATGATGGGTGACAGTTAATATATTAGCACCTGAACTAACACCAAGGAAGGGTATGTAAAATGACCCTTAGAGGGCGGTTTAAGGCGCCTTGGACAAATGAAGCATGACAGCTTGTGGCCATTAGAGGTTGCCGTTGGAGTTTAAAGCCTTGAATGTCCCATGCTTTGATATATCATGACTACAGGATACCACCAAATAATTTTGATTGATACATGCCAATGGAGTTAGTAATTCAGCAGCTTATGTCAGATTATTGGTGAATATCTGTGTTGGTTAATTTGTGTGCTGTTGATGTAATTGCAGATACTTCAAGAGCAACATCTGCTTAATAGAATCAGGAATTTATTCAGGGTAGGTACATATTAAAAAGGGCAGCTGATGATTAGATAAGTCTTCCGTTTGAGTAGCAGTGATGAACTCTTGGACTGATGAAGGCTGCTGTTTAGAACAAAAGGGTAGCTTCTATATATAACTAGGCATAGGTCTACTGGGCTAGATAAATGTCATCTGCACAGTAGAACAAAGTGCAGCTTCTTAATTTAATTGTGTGTACTTAGTTGCAAAATTAGCAAATACATAAAAAAAAATGCTAAAAATAAATTTTGATTTTTAGCTCAGCCAAGTTATAGCTAAGCTGTAGCGATGGTCAGTTGTCGGTTTGTTGTCCTTCTGTCCATTCATCTATTGAACTGGCACATTTTGAAATGTTGCATCTAATAATTGGAAATTCAGCATACGGTTAGTCCTACTAAACTAAAAAATGGGTCACTAGAACTTTGTTCCTTTGAGACATTAAGGGAAAACTTCCATTTTCCATTGAAAAACTATTGTTATACTTCAGGATTGCCCAAAGTGAAAATCACCTTTTGTGTTTTGTTTATGTTTTAACTTGAACTTTATTCACCAAGGAATAATACATGAGAGTCACGCAAGTCAACTGTTGTACCAACTCACCTAAAATTGATTAACGCGAGTTGCATGCTACATGATACAATCAATGGACAAAGTGCTAATTTTCTGGCGTGATAACAGCATTTTTCAGTTTGTTTACCAAAATATTTTTGCTCCAGAACTATTTACATATGCACCTGTGTGCACACCTCTTTTGAATGTACAAGCCCGTTACCCAGTTATCGCTGGAAACATTATAACAGCCGGATCGTAATGATTAATTTTTAGCTGAAACTGACAAGAGGGCAGTGTGCCGGAACCATGCACTTCTTCAGGAGGTGAAGGTCGACCCTGTGAGTGTCCCAAATTAATTGATTTCTTTTGCATTCTGCTGTCATGACTAAAAAAATTATTTTCACTGCAAAATTTGGGGAAAAAATCTTTGAATCTGATTCAGTAGCATCGATTTCCATGTGGATTTCAGTCTTGTTTTAATCTGTAAGATCTGATCAAATCAAGCATACCAAGTCTAGTGGATATTTGCGACCCACAAAACTTTTGCCTGCATACTTTCATTCAACCTGGATAATCGTCATGTGTTATTTCCTGGACAGACAGGAGGCAAGGTTGGTCTTTAAGTGGTCAGAAATTCAAAGGGAGATGTTTGGAAAAACTAGTAGTGTCAAAAATGCATGCCTGCAATAGGATAGAAAAAGATCACTTACTGGTACCAGCAGTGTGATTCTGTGAATCGCAAAAAAATGTGAATATACCACTGAAATTAAAATAGAGATTAAATGTTACCATTAATGAAAGCGTTAACAAACTATCATGCAAATGTTCAATAATTGCATGAACCTATGACCGAGAACTGTGAAACCTGGCCACCCCTACTTGAAATGAACTGGCTTGAATGTTCTCTATGGTTGGCCTACTTTATGCTGCCTTGTTTTGCAATTTGGGCTATCCCATTCCAAGGTCAGGATGACACTTTAAAGTTATTAACATGAAATCTTGGTCACCATTAGCATACCTGTTTTGTACAAAATAAAGCGTTGCAAAATTAATGATGGTTAAACTGTATCTTATCAGATTTCTTTCAATATTATGCTTCTGCAACAGCATGTCCTTTGACTCATGGCAAACGGCAATACCTTGCTCATTGAAACGTACAATTGTTGTCACGCGGGATCTTGACAGAAACAATCTTGTAGATTCACAATCCTTTATTTCACAATCCTATATTTCCAATTTACTATTTCCAGGTTATAAACAAACATGGCGTACATCAAACATTTTTCTGGCTGGCAGGCTGACTGATAAGGGTCCTGCTGGCCTTATGTAATAACTGCCAGCAGGGAGCTCATTGGCCAGTTTAGAACTGACCCACACAATCTCAATAGCTGGGCTAAATGCACTAAGATTAAGAATTGTGTTATATTAATCAAATACAAATATACTTATAATTTAAAAGTTACTGCATAGATTTTTTCTGAATTTTACACTGATTAAAGATATATGTTATATGTCTGAAAATGTGTGTTCAAAATTAGTACATAGTATTTAGTATTTATGTAATAAATAACAACGATACTGCAATCCAAATTTATAGACATTTCTATAATTTCACTAATATAACAATTATCTTCATAGTAACAAAAGGAATGATTTAGAAAATCTGGATTCTGTTAAAACTAATAGCAAAGTATATCTTAACTGAATATCATAATTTGTTAAGGCATACATGCTGAGCTAAGAGCACTTACATCAATTTACAAATCACACAGTTGGAGACCCTTAATCAGCCATGTGTAGATACAGGCTGGTTTGCTCACCAGCCTATATTATGCTGTGACCACATGCCCTACATATGGCTTGAGTTTACAGTACACTGTTAATAGAGTTAGAAAACTAATGAAGTATGAGAATTAGCCCTTAGCATTCACAACAAGGATCAAAATTTAAAATATAAATATGTATAAACAGAATCTCTACCATAATATGATTGGGGTACAACTAGCTTCGTCCCCAAGCTGAGATAAATGATATGACCTCTGAATAATGTACTTGTTCATTAACTTTCTCAGCATTATCTGGATATGCATATACAGTTAAAGATCTATGCTATTCAGCGGTGACCTTTTAAATACAAGACATCTACTACACAACATCATATCAAGGTCTGTCAATTTTTATAAAGATGAATTAAGTAGGATAAAGCACAGAAGCATTGCTTTCATGAATAAATTAGAATATATGCAGAAATATTTGACTATATCTTTACAAATTACCAGTTATGTATATACTTCAGGTTTACTTCTACAATGCTGTCCATTAACCGGGCATCAACAAGAATACATTGTATATATATATACTTTTTTTAACACTGTTTCCACATAACAAGTGTTGAAACTGAACAAAGACCATGTACCCCATGGACATGCAGATTAATTATATGAATTATAAATTCATGTTCAAAAGTCCACTTTTTGCATTAATGAGTTTCTCATAGTCCATATTCTGATACAGTCCATTGTTAATTAAATCTAAAAATATGTTTACATATGCATATACAAACATATACATTATTTCTCATTAAGGCATAACGATTCACATGTGGAAGTTGAATGTCACCAGTCACAAGTGACTGCTAGGGATTGCAGCTGCTGTATGAATTATAATTAAATGTGAGATTTGAATATTAAAGTTCTGACTTTAAAGATTCATTATCAATATAAAGTAGGCATGACAACAAGGTAAGACTCATTATAACTTGGGGTAACCTGAATTAACATTATAGGAAGTTAGTCTAAACATTTAATACATGATGAAAAAAAAAAGAAAAGGTCTGGATATGTTTCACATGGGTGAGGTACAACAATAAAATGGGCACTACCCCTATATGTGATATTTAAATAATCTCTGAACTTGTTTGCAGGGATGTGCCAAATCATAAGGTCATAAAAACAAATTATAGAAAAAAAAATTTAATCTGCAGAGGATATGATTAGGGATAAAAACATACCCTAAATAAAAGTGCACTCTTTTGTTATGAATTTGGAAGTGATATTTTTTTCAGGGAACTCCTTTCTGACAGGTTTCCTTCCCTGTCGGATATTAACCTGAATTCACTTATGAATCAACACAAAAAATAGATGAAGGTGCGCCAGGGAACTCCTTTCTGACAGGTTTCCTCCCCTGTCGGATATTAACCTGAATTTTCTAATGAACAAACACAAAATAGATGAAGGTGCTTAAGGGAACTCCTTTCTGACAGGTTCCCTTTCCTGTCAGATATTAACCTGAATTACGAATGAACAAACACAAAATAGATGAAGGTGCGTCTGGGAACTCCTTTCTGACAGGTTTCCTTCCCTGTAGGATATTAACCTGAATTACAAATGAACAAACAAAATAGATGAAGGTGCATCAGGGAACTCCTTTCTGACAGGTTTCCTTTCCTTGTCGGATATTGACCTGGATTTACTAATGAACCAACAAAAAATATAGATGAAGGTGCATCAGGGAACTCCTTCCTGACAGGTTTCCTTCCCTGTCGGATATTAACCTGAATTACGAATGAACAAACACAAAATAAAGATGAAGGTGCGTCAGGGAACTCCTTTCTGAAAGGTTTCCTTCCCTGTCGGATATTAACCTGGAAATGCACCAGTGAAAGCCCAATAGATATGCTGGGTTGTCATAATGCCCATTCTGCCTACTCCTAAAGATTATGAGGACTGACCACAGGTATTTGGCGAAATGTACCTGTCCCAGAGATTAGATCAATTGTGTCTAAATCCATCAAATTTATGAGGAAGGAGGAAGTCTTATGATAGATGGTGCATTATGTGAACATCAGACCACAAAGACCTGAGACATGAAATGTGAATACATTGACATCCCCAGGTGAGACAACCCTCAAGGAACAAAAATGAGATCTGGGCACAAACTATGAAAAAAAGATAGCAATATGATTCTTGGAAAATAAGAACTTGGTTAAGGTAATGAAAAACTTGAAACCTAGCAAATATGATCAAAGAGAATGAATTATAGACAGGTGGAAGTATATTACTCAAGTTCTGTTTGACACCTCCCATAAGTTACTGGTATAATTCTGTTTACAAAGAGAGGTTCTGTATTGATAAAAACAAGTTTTTTTTTCATTTGTTTGTTTGTTTTTCAAATGATTATTATTTATATATTTTTTTTATTTTGCAATAGATAATGCTATATACAATATATACATATTCTACAAGTTGCAGTATCCTAGGCGTGGCATACTATAGAGTGAAAAGAAGTTATATTGTTACTTAAATGCTGATAACTTTTTTTCTCTCCTGCCTTTCCTTCTTTTGCCCTTCATAGTACGTGTATTATGATATTCATGTTTTAGATTTTGGGGAATATTTTCCTCTGGCTCCCAAGTAGTTTTACTGTCATTTTTCATTTAACATGGTAGTGTCTTTGCATCTTATCATGGCAGTACTAAGTAATTTGTCCACTTCATCATACTGTATGGGCTGATCAACCTTGTGGTTAGTTTTGTCATCATTGGGCTGTGTGTCATTGTCTATATTATTCTCATCATTGTCCATATTATTTTCTGTTTTGTCTGTATCATAAGACATGGACATTTGGGACATCTCATAAGGTCTTTCATCATCATCATAGTAAGGTTTAAGTCTGTTGGCATGTACTAAGGAGCTATGTTCCTTATTTGTGTTGCAAAGCCGAACTCTATATGTGAAGTTTTGGCCTGTCTCTGTTATGTAATATGGATCAGTCTATTTCCTTTGTAATTTTGAGGACAAGCCTTAAGGGACCTTTGGGGAATGTAACCAGACACGGTCACCAGGTTGAAATGTAGGCTGTTTGGACTTTTGTATTTTAGGAGTCTTTGTAAGTAGCTTGGCTAGCTAGTTCTTCTCCCTTCTCAAGATTCTTAAGAATCTTGTTGAAGTGGTTCTTGGTACCTTCTGGTAAGGAGTCTTTAGGGATAAAGCCTGTATCTATCAGCCTCAGCATCTCTCTGCCAATTAGCAGAAAGTATGGACTTAGTTGTGTGCTTCTGATGGCCGGGATACTTCTGTATGCTCTGTATGCCATGAGCATACGAGGTAAATATTTGGGCCAGTCAGATTGTCATTGAAATAAGCTCTGAGAGTCTGGGCAATGGATCTATTAAGTTTTTCACTTGTAGAATTTGTCTGAGGATGGTAGCTAGATGTATGGTGACGTTTTATGCTGAATAATTCAAAGAGACTACTGACAAGCTGAGACATGAAATTGTGGCCACAATCGCTTTCAAGTATTTTTGGTGCTCCAAATCTACTGAACACTTCAGTTAACAGCACCCAGGCTTTTGTATCAGCCTGTTGGTTTTTGATAGAGAAAGATTCGCACCATCTAAAATACCTGTCAATAACAAGGAGGATATACTTGTACCCTTCAGGAGTGGTTGTGAGTGGACTGAGGATGTTCATGTGCCAGGCCTCTAACACCACCTGCTAAGGAATCATGCTACTTTTGAAGTATTAGAGCTCTATGAGATTTTGGGAGCACCAGCTGATGTGGATTCCATGCCTGATGCGCCACTACCAAATGCGCATCTGTCAGTTACACTACTGCCATATGCGCAACAAAGTTTTAATAAGCCATATAGAGTCATTTTATGTTGTGCATATAGTAAGTGTGTATCTGTATCACACAGCCCCTTCATTATTTTCACGAATGCGGTATATTTTTGCAACAATAGGCCTGTACGAGCTAAGAAACCCTTTCCATTTTGAGCGACACTGTGCAGTCACGACACATGCGGCCAATCACCATGACACAGTCGCGTTATCTGTCAATAAAATTTATGAACATTGAATATTATTATTTATTCGTCTCCATTTTTAAAGAAACACTAAAAATGAACTATCATAAAAATAAAAGTTATGTATATATATAATCGTCAATATTTATTGTATCATATTGTCCGCCTTTCGTAGGTGATACAACATGTTGACGTGCAAACGTAATATGTGTAAATGACTGGTGTTGTTATCATTTCTAATCGGGTCTAATTTGATATGTGATTTTATTAATGCCATATATTTGCCTTATATTTGACTTTAAAAAAAAAGGATTATGTAAAATATGATTTTATTGACACTGATGCTTTGCTGAGTAACAGGAAACCCCTCACCACTATGGCTTAATTGACCCAGAAAACCCCGCTCGGTTTGGTCACCGAACATCGAAGGGAAAGTGATGCGGCTTGTTAATGAGCTCATTTTAATGGGCCGTTATATACCTGCACATGCATGTTATACCTGCGATATCATAACATCATCGCCGTTAGGTTTTCATTGCTTCTGACATGTTTTTTTTTTAGCCAACCTGTGAGCTTATGCGATGGTGTGCCGTCGTCCGTCGTCTGTACGTTAACCCATACTATCTTGAAAACGGCAAGAGGTAGCATCACGAAATTTTATGCAAAAAATTAGTCTTCTAAAAACTATATCGAATTTTACTTATTTTTTAGCTAACTGCATTTTCTTAGATTTAATAGGGAAAATGCTAAAAAAGCTTTAAAAAACTTCTTCTCCGAAACTGTTCAGCCAAATTATCCAGTATTTCACAGAAATGATTCGTGGCATAATCTTTCTCAAGTTTGTTCGAATGGTTTAAGTTCGGTAATTTTTGGCCGAGTTAGAGGAAGTTGAACTTAGTCATCTGTCCATAAAAGCATACTAAAATTACAATCTCAGAAAAGGCTGGAGCTATTATCACCAAATTTTATGCCAATGTTGTTCACATGAGACATATCTGAAATTGAGGTATTGGTGGCGCCACCTGCATCGGCCTTTTTTGTACGGGGGTCATCAGTGCCGGCATACTGACAGCTACAAAAAACTTCTTCTCTGAAACCATATGGCCAAACGGTTTAATATCACACAGAAATGATCCTAGGGTAGTGCTTTCTGAAGTTTGTTCAAATGGTCTCAGTTCAGTGACTTTTGGCTGAGTTATGGGAAGCTGAATTTAGTCATATGCTGTAATAGCCCATTTTAGCTCAGTGGCTACAAAGATCTTCTCCTCAAAAACCACTGGGCCAAATTCTTAAATCTCACACATTAATTATCCCTAGATGTTGATAATTCAAGTTTGTTCAAATGGTTTTGGTTCAGTGATTTTTCAAGTTGGCTGAGTTATGGGAAGCTTAACGTAGCCATTTTGCTGTATTTTCCCATATGAGTTATAAACCTGTAAAAAAATTTTTGACTGACCCTACTGAGGCCAATTTGTTTAATATTTTACAAGAACAATCCCCTAAATAATTCTTATAATAATTGTCTGTTATGGTTCCAAAGAATGAATTTTGGCTGAATTATAAAGATTCAATTGAGTCATTTTACCATATATGTTAGCAGTGTGAAGCAGATACATCTAGACTGGCACCAGTTTATCAGCATTTATTACATCATGCCTCTAGACATTTAGATTTCAGGTTATCTATGGTTAATATTGACAAGAATGTTTTTTAAAAGCTTTTAAAAAATGTAGATTTATGATTTTTAGATATTCCTCATGCCAGGCAATGTTTACAATCACAGGTATACAGATCTCTGTGGGTATATAAAGACGGCTATACATGGATTATAAATAATTGGTATCCATAGTCAAATTAATTCAAGATTTTGTCATCAGTGAGATGTATCTGTATTACAATTTTGCATTCAATATGCATCTGTATTAATTTTTAGTTAACCTGTGAGCTAATGCGATGGTGTGACGGCATTTGTCTTCTGTACATTAACCCATACTATTTTGAAAATGATTGGAGCTAGCTTCATGAAATTTAATGCAAAAAATTAGCCATCTGAAAATTTTCTTAAATTTTATAGAGAAAAAGCTAAAAAAAACCTTTAAAAATCTTCTCCTCCGAAACACTCAAGCCAAATTGTTCAATATTTCACAGAAATAATCTTTTATACCATCTCCCTCAATTTTGTTCCAATTGTTCAAGTTTGGTGAATTTTGGCTGAGTTACAGGAATTGAACTTAGTCATCTGTCCAAAAAAGCATACTAAAATGACAGTCTCAGAAACAGCCGGAGCTATCATCACCAAATTTCTGCCAGTGTTGGTCACACGAGTCATATATGAAATTCAGGTATTGGTGGCGCCACCTGAAATGACCTTTTTTTGTACAGGGGTCATTGGTCATCCGTACATTAATCCATAATTTTATCAGGAATAGCAGGAGCTACCATTCCCAGATTTTATGCAATAATCTGTCACATATCAAATTTTGTGGGATTCAGCTTATTTTTTTGTTATCTTAGATTTTATAGGGAAAAAGCTACTTGTAGAAGGTCCAGCCAAATTGTTCAATATTTTACATAAATGATCCCAGAGGCAAGCCCTCTCAAGTTTGTTTAAATGGTTTGCATTTGATGAATTTTAGTGGAGTTACACAAATTTGAACAGTCATTTGGCCAAGTAGGCATACTGACATAGTACTCTCAGAAATTACAGAAGCTAGCATTACCAGGTATTGTGCAAATGTTGGTCACATGACTCATATTTGAAATTGCAGATTTTGTGGTGCCACCTACATTGACCTGTTTTTTTATTGGCAAAAAAACTCCTAATATTAGCCTCTTTCAGCTTAATGATGAAACTGTCAGGTTGAATTGTTCAATTTTTCAAAAGAATTATCCTAGGACATGGTTCTTTCAATCATATCAGAATGTACTGAGTTTGTTGAGTTTCGGTTGTGTTGTGAAAAGCTTAAGTTGGTCTTATATCCATTATTATGTCTTTTTGAAACTGAGGACTGCGGTAGTGTTCTTCTACAAAATTATTATTTCAATTATATCTTCTGTAACATTGCACAAAAATTATTCTTAGGTGGCCTTTATTCAAGTTTACTAGAATGATTTTTGGCAGAACTATTGGACCTTTAACAATGAAAGTACTGCATCTTTTATTATTCTAGATATTTTGATAAAAAGTTTATGAATATGTCGGCTTGAAAAAAAAAAATTAGCCAAAGTCTTTCAGTATGTGTAAACAGATATACCAACAAGCCAAGAGACCATGGGTGACATGTGAACATTGAATCCGTATCTTTAAATAGGTTAAGAAACTGCCAACTGTTTCAGATTTGGGAACAGATCAAGAGTTCATTCAGTGCAGCCAGATATAGGTCAAGAGTTCAATCAGTGCAGCCAAGCACATGGCATGTGATCACCTCATGTGCACCATGTGATCACTTCATGGGTGTCAACCCCCCAGGGCAGGGCCCCTGCATGAGCTTATGCAATGGTGTGGCTACTATTTCAGATTTGGCAACAGGCTAGAGGTCAGTCTGGATCTATTTATAGCTTTGGCAGACTGCCAACTGTATCAGATTAAGCAACAGGTCAAGAGTTCACTCAGTGCAGCCAGGTATGGGTCAGGAGTTTACTCAGTGTAGGAGCTGCCTTCTATTTATAGCTTTGGCAGACTGCCAACTGTGTCAGATTATGCAACAGGTCAAGAGTTTACTCAGTGCAGCCAGGTACAGGTCAAAAGTTCACTCAGTCTAGCCAAGTGCAGGTCATGAGTTCACTCAGTGCAGTTGCCTGAGCAAGCAATTTGTCACAGTTCACTCGGGGCAACAGCCTTTCTCACCTAAACCTGGTCAGCCCCATGCATCAGACTCAAGGTAAGTTTGATGTATTGGCCCAATATTTTTACCTGTCTAAGTGTCTTTGATGGCTCTCTCTCTCACAAGACAGGTGTTGCCACCTACCATGACTTTTGCACAGTGTGTGTCCCTGCGTTTTTCTCAAGAGGGGTTTGATATATCAGTCTGAAATTGGGCATATGTATATATCTCTGATAGCTTCA
This sequence comes from Sipunculus nudus, assembly GCA_026874595.1. Taxonomy (NCBI): domain Eukaryota; kingdom Metazoa; phylum Annelida; class Sipuncula; order Golfingiida; family Sipunculidae; genus Sipunculus; species Sipunculus nudus. The sequence continues at coordinate 20,585,856 of CM049309.1, read as the reverse complement.
TTGTATACAAGACTGGTGGTGCCAGCTACAATTTTTTTTAGTGTTCTGTGCACCCATGCCAGAATTTCAGCAGAGTTTGTGTAATTGTTTCTTATTCAAATTGTTTAGTACTTGCATTGTTCATATAAAGTAATGGTCCAGCATTGAATCATTATACCTGGTGTATTTACAAATGCACAGGTTCGCATTAGGCCTGTAGGCCTTGTTTTATTTAAATTAATTATATCCAATGTTACAAGAAAGTAAAAGTGGAAATATTTATTTTTAATCACATTATCATTATTATCAGAAAGTATATAAATATTAATATCATTTCTGGACTGCATGCCGTCGTTTCCCCGAATATCATTTGGGTTTTTGTTGCAAATAATCAATTCTACAATTCAGATATTGTTACGCACTCTTTGTGATGTATTTATATTGTTGTAATAAAGAAATGATATTATTTCAGAACTGCATACTGTAGTTTTTGAATACAGTCAGGATAATTGTTTCTAAGAATCAATTCCAAGTTTCAGATAATTTTTGGACATGTATATGTCTGGATTTATATTGGTTTAATTTGGAAGATCAAATAATACCCTGTGACTTTGATGTTTGGCGATATATTTGTTTTCTGTATTGTTTTATATTTTAATCACATTAACAGTGAAGGTTGTGCCATATAATTTTATTAGCTCAGCTGACTGAAAGTCATCTAAGCTATAGCGATCACTCTTTGTCCGTCGTCCGTCTGTCTGTCCGTCTGTCCGTCTGTCCGTCTGTTAACCAAGCACAAATCGTAACCGCTGGACTTAGAACCTTGTAACTTGGGATTCTAAGAGGTCCATGAAAAATCTCCTTGAAAACCAGAAATTACTCTGTTACCCATATCCTTCGAGCTATGGGGCCCCAAATTACCCCCCAGAAAAGTCAAAAATTTCATACAAAAACTTCAATATCTCATTAACTACTTGACTGATGATCATGATTTTTGGCATACATATTGATCATGAGATATTCCATCACTTCCTGCAGACTGGTGGCGCCACCTGTATTTTTCGATTTTTTACAAATTTTTTTCTCTATTTTTGAGACCTTTAAAAATGTGAACATCTGTTAACAAGGCACAAATTGTAAAGACTGGACCTAGAATCTTAATTCTTGTTACACTGAGAGACCTATGAAAAGTCTCCATGGAAACCAGAAATTAGGTCTCTGTTACCCATATCCTTTGAGCTATGGGGCCCCAAAGTACCCCCCAGAAAAGTCAAAAATTTCATACAAAACTTCAATATCTCAATAACTACATCACTGATGGTCATGATTTTTGGCATACATATTAATCATGAGATGTTCCATCAGTTCCTGCAGACTGGTGGCGCCACCTGTATTGTTCAAATTTTTTCTGATTTTTTCCTCTATTTTTGAGACCTTTAAGGATGCTGTCATCTGTTAACGTGGCACAATTCCTAGCGACTGGACCTAGAATCTTCATTCTCCACACACTGAGAGACCTATGAAAAGTCTCCATGGAAACCAGAAATTAGGTCTCTGTTACCGAAACCTTTGAGCTATGGGGCCCCAAAGTACCCCCCAGAATAGTCAAAAATTTCATACAAAAACTTCAATATCTCATTAATTACATTACTGATGGTCATGATTTTTGGCATACATATTGATCATGAGATGTTTCATCAGTTTCTGCAGACTGGTGGCGCCACCTGTACTTTTTTTATTATTTACGAATTGTTTTCTCTATTTTTGAGACCTTTCAAAATGTGAACATCTGTTAACAGCTAGGGCACAAATCATAAAGACTGGACCTAGAATCTTCATTCTTGACACACTGAGAGGTCCATGAAAAGTCTCCATGGAAACCTGAAATAAGGTCTCTGTTACCCATATCCATTGAGCTGTGGGGGGCTCCCAATAACCCCCCAGAATAATGGAAAATTTGATAAAAACAAACTACAATCTCAATAACTACAACACTGATGGTCATGATTTTTGGCATACATATTGATCAAGAGGTGTTCCATCAGTCCCTGCAGTCTGGTGGCGCCACCTGTATTTTTTCAAATTTTCCCAATTTTTTTTTCTCTATTTTTGAGACCTTTAAGGATGTAGTTATCTGTCAACAGGGAACAAATCAAAACGACTGGATCTAGAATCTTCATTCTTGACACACAGGGAGACCCATGATAAGTCTCCATGGAAACCTGAATTAGGTCTCTGTTACCCATATCCTTTGAGCTATGGCACACCAAAGTACAGCTCAGAATAATGGAAAATTTGATACAAAAGCTGAAGTATCTGAACAGCTAATGCAGAGATCAGCATGATTGTTTGCATTGATATTCATCATGGAGTGTTTCATCAGTTTCTGCAGACTGGTGGCACCACCTGTATTTGTTCGGGTTTTTTTTTACGAATTTTTTCTCTATTTTTGAGACCTTTAAAGATATGAACATCTGTTAACAGGGCACAAATCATAAAAACTGGACCTAGAATCTTCATTCTTGACACACAGGGAGACCCATGAAAAGTCTCCATGGAAACCTGAAATTAGGTCTCTGTTACCCATATTCTTTAAGCTGTATGGCTCCAAAATACCCCCCAGAATGATGGAGAATTTGATACAAAAACTGCAGTATCTCAATAACTACAACACTGATGGTCATGATTTTCGTCATACACATTGATCATGAGCTGTTCCATCAGTTTCTGCAGACTGGGTGCGCCACATCTATTTTTTTCAAATTTTTACGAATTTTTTTCTCTTTTTTTGAGACCTTCAAAGATGTGGTTATCTGTCAACAGGGTACAAATAGCAACAACTGGACCTAGAATCATCAATTTCAAGGAGGCCCATGAAAAGTGCCTGTGGAAACTTGAAATTAGGTCTCTGTTACCCATATCCTTCAAGCTATAGGACTCCTAAGTATCCCTCAGAATAATGGACAATTGATACAAAAGCTGAAGTATCTGAACAACTAATGTGGAGACATTGACCATTAAGTGTTTTTATTAGTTTCTGCAGACTGGTGGAGCCACCTGTATTTTGTATCCGCCAAAACGAAGTTTTGCGGATACTATGTTTTTGACCGGGTTCCTCTGCCAATTTTCGTTGACCTCTGACCTTTCCTCTCTATCCAGCATCCATATGTACGTCTGTTTCGACGCATAAACCCTCAAATTTGGGAACCACTTGACCAATAAGGAAATAAAATTTATACAAATGTAGCCCTTGGATTGCTTTATAACATACACAAAAAATGGTTGCGCCACCTATAACCATGTTTGCACAGTGTCCATCTGTTAATCTGCCTTGGGTTAAAATCACTCATATATCTGCAGTGAATTGACTAATTCACCTGAAATTCGTCATGCGTATACATCCTGGATAGTTTTCCTGATTTTATGACAGGTGGCGCCACCTACATTCATGTTCACGCTGATGACATCCAAGCTCATATCTCGGGAACCGTTTGACCGATCAGCAAATAAAATTTATACAAATGTAGCCCTTGGCCTTGGATAGCTCTATAACTTACACAAAAAATGGTGGCGCCACCTGTAACCATGTTTGCACAGTGTCCATCTGTTTATCTGCCTTGGGTTAAAATCACTTATATCTCTGCAGTAAATTGACTAATTCACCTGAAATTCGGCATGCGTATACATCCAGGATAGCTTTCTTAATTTTATGACAGGTGGCGCCACCTACATTCAGGTTCACGCTGATGACATCCAAGCTTATATCTCTGGAACCGTTTGACCGATTTGGCCAAAATTTTGCATGTGTATAGATCTCACATAGCTCTTTATCATAGGCAAAACTGGAGGGGCCACCTGCAACCATATTTGCACATTTTGCACAGCATCTGTCTGTCTGCCGTGGCCTAAAATCACTCTTTTCTCTGTAGTGGTTTGACATAACTGCCTAAAATTAATTTTGCAGGTCTATACATCCTGGACAGCTTTCTTGATTTTATGACAGGTGGAGCCACCTACATTCTAGTTAACGCTGCACACATCCAAGCTCATATCTCAGGAACCATTTGACCAATTGGGCCAAAATGCTGCATGTGTTTAGATCTCACATAGGTCTTTATCATGCACAAAACTGGAGGGGCCACCTGCAACCATTTTTGCACAGCATCTGTCTGTTTGTCTGCCGTGGGCTAAAATCACTCATATACATGTAGTGGTTTGACTTTTCTGCCTAAAATTTTGCATATGCATACAATTTGGACAGCTTTCTGGATTTGTGGTAGGTGGCACAACCTACATACACATTTAGGCTGCAGACATCCATGCTAATATGTAACATACCTCACTCTATTTCCCCTTGCCACTCAATCCATGCCTCACTTCACTCGTTCCACTCTGATTTTGGCGGATAAACGTAGTCACTTGTAAGCTACCTGTATTCTAGTTTTTAAAGTTTACACATTTTTTCTCTATTTTTGAGATATATAAATAAAGACTAAATCTTTGCCTGTTGGTTAATCTGTTTGATGCTTCAATTGAATAGGTATATACTACCATTCTGATGATAAAATTTCCTTTTGCAAATCTCTTCCCAGTCAGCTGAGCATCATGACCCATGGGTCACTTGTTTTAGAAATTTATCATAAACAGATGAGTATCTGTTTGAACACTGTAAAAAAAACCCCACAAATATCATGCAATGCTGTCTATTTATAGTCTCACCCACAGATTAACGAATAAAAGTATCATCCAAAAGCAAATTCATAAAATCATTTAATGTTACCACAGATTTATTATATACATACAAAACAGTATCAGTAATATACAATATGTACAAAATAAAACAGGTTTTAAAAGTTTAAAAAGTCCCAAAGTTTAAAAACTAATAAATGTCTGTGATAAAAAATGATGCACTACATGCCTAACCTTCCCTATTTATTATGAACAGATGAATATTTGTTTGAACACTGTAAAAAAGAAACATATATATCATGCAATGCTGTCTATTCATCGTCTCACCCACAGATTAACCAATAAAAGGATCATCCAAAAGTGCATACATAAAATCATTCTATGTTACTACAGATTTATTATATACATACAAAACAGTATCTGTAATATACAATATGTACAAAATAAAACACCATTCCATGTTGTAGTCTCCAAAGTCTAATAAGTGTCTGTGATAAAAAATGATGCATGACGTGCCTAATCTTTCTTAGGAATGTGTTGGTGCTAATCCTCCCGTTCCTGTGCCTCTGTCAGTTTGACAATCCAGCTGTCAAGCCTTCTATACTTCCTCTTATGAGGTGGGGTGCCTTCACCGTTTATGATATTTTTCACCTTCCTGTCAGTTTATGCTTGCTCCGTATGTAGATGTCCAATAAGATCATAAATGTTTGGATGGATCTTATGAAGTGTTTTGTTCAGGGCGGAGTGCCATCCTTCCACCAAGTTATTGGTCCTTGTGTTCTTTCGGTTGACATTCCACAATTTAAGCGGATAAGAACCGTTCAACCATGTGTCGGTGTAATAACAGCACAGATCCTGGAGGGCTGCACAGTCCTGTACATGGTTTGAAGTCTGAATATCGCCTAAATTCAAACGCACCATATTCACTGGCAAGAACGCCAGTGCCATGAGCATTCTTATTACTTTCCGGGTCATCTGATTGGTACTGGAAAATCAAACAAATTAGTTTCAATTAATAATTGAACTTATTCATTACTTGTACATTTTTGCATTTAGGACTGCGAAGTTTATCCCTGGTTTCCAATCGGAAACAAAGAATAAAAAAGCTTCACATTTGTAGAGAAAAACAATCCGAACCGTGAATCGCTGTCTTGTGACTCTCGGTCCTATTAGCTACATCTGGCCCGTTTTCAAAATTTCCACATCCACAATGATATATAAGTGGCTCGTTTGAAGAATTATTCTTCCTGATAATGGAGTATCTTTTATTTAATATTCTTGTATCGTGGTATACCAGGCAAACTAATTATATGGTAATTATTTTCTAGGCAAAAAATATAGATATGCATGGAAATGTATTCTTTTGCATGAATTTATACGCAAAGTTAATACCCAACTCACCTTTATTCCCATGACAGTCCCAAATCTTGCACCTGTTTCCATATCGCTTAAGTGTGGTGGAAATAGCACCCCTTCATGTTGCTGTTCGGAAAGTTCGCCCACATAGCTCCCAGCGTTGCCAGTTCGAAATCGGACATTATCTTCTGGGGTGGCAGCTGCATGGCATGGCGCAGGCTGTCAAACAGTGTATGGTAAGTGTCTCTTTTGTCGTTGAGAAGCGCAAATACAAGCAGTAGACAGTGCTTCTCGTACAGGACGTGTATGGTGAACAGCTGTTTGTAGATAGTCGAGGATGCCTTGAATGTGCCATCCAAGAACAACTGCTCACTCTCAGACAGAATTTTGGATGTTACGATCAGTTGCGAAGATGATGATATCCTCATCCTGGTATAACAAGAGGCGTTGTCCATTCTTGGTTAGAGACCATTCTCTGTCCAACTGTATATTGTCTCTCGATGTTGGTAGTGGAGGGAGGGTGGTTTGTCTTGCCCTAAACATCTGAGAACTGCAGCTTGAGAAGCAAGGAGTGTACAGGTCCTCAGATGCTTGTGGTGGAGGCGCACCAAGTTCTTAGTCAAGGTACTTGTTGTAAACCTACAATGGATTGAACCATTGGAGTTACAATTCGGACAAAATGGATTATTTCGTTCATTTCCATTTATAACACTTATCAAATGTGTAGTAAACGGTGCTTTGTATTTTTATATTATTTTTTGTATTATTATTATTATTATTACTACTACATCTATTTATTTGTCTGTTTATTTATAATTGGACTAAAACTTCAATATTATTGAGTTTAGCTTATTCTCCATAAATAGACCTGTTACCCATGATTGCAATTCTGCAAGCAAAAAGTCATATGGAAAAGTCGTTCCTGTGTAAACCATGTTAACCTTTTCGACGATTGCCTTTACGCGCGCAGGTATAATATCGGTGAGGAAAATCAATTGCGCGATGCGCGATCATGGAAAAGGGGTATTAGTCAACATAAAATTATTTGAACATATCTGAAATAAACCTTGATCCTACTCTTACCTTTCGCATGGTCATGTGCACATGTTGGGGAGCCAACTCCATCAATCATGACTTGATTGTGTCACCCGACGCTTTTTTAGCCCTCAGCCCTTAGGCTGATGGGCTATTGTCGTCACCCAAGCTGTCCGTCCGTCCGTCCGTCTGTCCGTCCTTCTGTCCGGCGTCCGTTAACTTTTACCTTGTGAGCGGGATATCTGGAAAAGGATTCACGGTCAGAATTTTATTTCCTCGGTACAGATGTATATTGACAAAATCTCGGTCAAGTTCGAAGATGGGTGACCTTGACCTATTTTTCTATATTTTAGAGCTGATTATAGAAAAACACTTAGATGCTTATTACTCAGGAACCATTTGGTGGATTTTGATTTGGACTGATAGTCTGTACCTGCTACACAAGTTTGGTGGCGCCACCTACAATTTCTGATTTTTTATGAATTTTTATCAGATTTTTCAACTTTGGGAACCAACTTTCTCAGGAACCATTGGGTGGATTTTCACAATACTTACTATGATCATAGGGACTGATGGTCTGTAACTGCTGCACAAGTTTGGGGGCGCCACCTGCAATTTCTGATTTTAAATGAATTTTTCTTGGATTTTTCAACTTTGGCCTTGTGAGCGAGATTTCTCTAAAAGGATTCACAATAGGAATTTTATTTCTTTGGTGAAGATGTATATCGACAAAATCTCGGTCAAGTTCGAAGATGGGTGACCTTGACCTACTTTTCAAGGTCACAGAGCTTATAATAGAATAAAACTAAGAAGCTTATTTTTCAGGAAGCATTTTGTGGATTAATTATGAATCATGGTACATACCTCTCCAGTTTAAATTTATAACTGAGACATGTACAGATATACATCCATGTGAGAACAGATATTTAGTACTTGTTACTGTTACCACCTTTAAACACTGTTCTTTTGACTGAGGGCTTTTGTCAGCTTCTGCTGATATTCTAGTTCTCATTCAGCAGATGTGTGTGTTCAGTCGTATAAACCACAGACAAATTTTCTCCTTCTCTGATAGTATGTACTTTGCCTGAACAGCCACTGCGGTGAACACATCTGCAAAAATGAAGCAAGGTGAACTAACTGCATTGTAAGATGGGGAATTAAGTCTGTGTATTAAAATGTAATCAGTACGAATATTAAAAAGAAAATGAATTCGGTAGAAGTGCTACGAGAGGTAAGCTTGCTGAGCACAGATGCCAGGAAAAAAAGGATATCTTAATGCTCATACAGGATTATTTTTAACGCGGGTACTATAGGAAAGAAGACACCTCTGCAGAAAAGAATTAGATGATTGGAATTGGGACTGTTTTAAAAGCGGAAGATCCGGTAACCACATATTTATATCATACGATGTAATAAATTTCCGATATTTTATGGCTTTGTGAACTATCATTGACAGCTGTTCTGTGTGGTATGTTTTATATTGTGTTCAAAGAAAAATTATGTTAAGCACTATTATATCATAGCTATATTTAATGCATATATAGTTCATAAAGATACAACAGTCTGTTGCGTGAATTTGCTGTCTTTGTGTCCATTTTGTATATCAGCATATGTCAATTAAACAGAATAAAAGTCAGCAGCCCCCTTAATTTATATGCTTATTGTTCTTTTGAAGTAGAGTTCCAATTAATAAATGCTTGCAATATAAATACATCCAAGGGGTGACACTAAAGGCGGTTTCACACCAAACCTGAATGATATTTTTGGTTACTGACTGTTAAATATTTCTGAATTTGTAAATGATTTTCTCATTGATTTGAAGTTTTTCTCTGAGTTTACTGTTCTATTCTGCAATAAAATGTCATGAAAATAATTCATTATCTTAATTTAAATATATTGCGTTGCTGGTTTGATGGCAGGGTATAAACTAAGGAAGAACAAATTCAACAGCGCCTGTTGATCAGTTAAAAAAATAAGTTTGAATAAGTATTTCAGATTATTTATTTATATCACCCCACCCCCTTTAGAGAATAACTTTAAATAATTGCAAATAACATGTAAGAATTAGAATTTACCATGAAGTACTATATCTAAACCTTGTTTAAAAGTCTTGATGTTTTTTCCCCGATTCTGAATTAAAATAAGTTGTCAAGCAGTTGAAATCCCCTTTGATTAAAATATAATTTCCCCTAGGAAATATAAATATTATATATAAAGAAGTCTGATTCAAATGAAAAAATTATTGTAGCTAAAAAAAGTTATAAATATTTGTTTAAATCAAATTAATTTGATTGAAATAAAAATAATCCCTGTTTTTATACTCTTATCACATAATCTTAAAACAAAAGACAAAAAAAACATTTCTTTTGTGTACAGTGTTATATATCACAATGGTAACGTACAAATGAACCTGTCTTATTTTAGATGTTCCAGCTCTTTTGTGTTGAAGGTGAAAAGAAGCCATTCTTTTCCCATGCAAACGACAAAAAATAGAACATATTCTATTTTTTTCGTTCGGACAGCATCATTCGGATTTGGTGTGTATGCACCAATATAAAATAAAGGATTTTAATTTTTCTTTTGTACAGCAAATTTTTCGTTTGGATGTAAAATTCATTCGGACGCATCCGGTGTGGAACCACCTTACAGGAACGAAAATTTGCTGTACAAATATGTATATTTCCTCGGGGAAATTATATTTTAATCAAAGGGGATATCAATTGCTGCTTGGCCACTTATTTTAATTTACAATCAGGGATAAAACATACACTTTTAAACCATGGAGGTTAAGATATAATATTTCATGGTAAATTTTAATTCTTAATATATTATTTGCAATATATTAAAGGTATTTTCTGGAAAAGGGAGGGGGATGATTACATCCCCTGCCACCCCTATATTGATGCTCCTCAATATCAGCAATATTTACACAAATCTCGTGTTCATTAACCAGCGCCTCCCCCTAAATATAATGTTCCTTTATAAGAAATATATCAGATTCACAATGAAATAGGTTTTTTGGTCCCTACAGAATCATGTCGAATATTTCTGAACTTTTCTTATTCATTTAAAGATTATAGGCTGTTTCACAACGGATGCGTCCGAACGAATATGACACAAATGAATATTTCTGTCGTTCCGACAAAAATCCTGTCGCATCCGAAATTAAATTCACACCAGATCCGAACGATATTTTAAGCTCAGCTAACTTTCAGTCATGCTGAGATATAGCGATCACTCTTTGTCCATCATGCTGTTCGTTAACCTGGCAAAAATCGTAACCACTGGACATTGAATCTTGTAACTTGACATTCTGAGAGGTTGATGAAAAATCTCCATGAAAACCTGAAATTAGGTCTCTGTTACCCTTATCCTAAGAGCTGTGGGGCTCTCAATTGCCCCGCAGAATAATGGAAAATTTAATAAAAAAACCTGTAGCATCTCAATAACTTCAACACTGATGGTCATGATTTGGCATACATATTGATCAAGAGGTGTTCCATCAGTTCCTGCAGATTGGTGGTGCCACCTGTATTTTTTTCAAATTTTTACAATTTTTTTTTCTCTATTTATGAGACCTTTAAGGATGTAGATAGCTGTCAACAGGGTACAAATCGTAACGACTGGACCTAGAATCTTCATTCTTGACACACAGGGAGACCCATGAAAAGTCTACATGGAAACCTGAAATTAGATCTCTGTTAACCTTATCCTAGGAGCTGTGGGGCTCCCAATTACCCCTCAGAATAAAGAAAAATTTGATACAAAAGCTGAAGTATCTGAACAACTAATGCAGAGATAACCATAATTGTTTGCATGGATATTTATCATGGAATGTGTCATCAGTTTCTGCAGACTGGTGGCACCACCTATATTTGTTCGGGTTATTTTACAAATTTTTTTCTCTACTTTTGGGACTGTTAAAGATATGAACATCTGTTAACAGGGCACAAATCGTATAGACTGGACCTAGAATCTTCATTCTTGACACACAGGGAGACCCATGAAAAGTCTACATGGAAAACTGAAATTAGGTCTCTGTTACCAATATCCTTTAAGCCGTATGGCTTCAAAATACCCCTAAGAATAATGAAAAATTTGATACAAAAACTGCAGTATCTTAATTACTAAAACACTAATGGTCATGATTTTTGGCATTCATTGATCATGAGGTGTTCCATCAGGTTCTGCAGACTGGGTGCGCCACCTCTTTTAGCGAACCTGTGAGCTTATGCGATGGTGTGGCGGCGTCCAGCGTCCGTCATCTGTACATTAACCTATACTATCTTGATAACAGCAAGAGTTAGCATCCCAAAATATTATGCAAAAAATAAGTCTTCTAAAAAACTCTATCAGATTTTGCTTATTTTTTGGCTAATTGCATTTTCTTAGATTTTATAGAGAAAAAGCTAAAAAAGCTTTAAAAAACTTCTTTTCCGAAACTGTTCAGCCAAATTGTCAAATATTTCACAAAAATGATTCCTGGAACAATCTCTCTTAAGTTTGTTCGAATGGTTTAAGTTTCTTTTTTTTTTGGCAGAGTTACAGGAAGTTGAACTTAGTCATCTGTCCAAAAAAGCATACTAAAATTATAATCTCAGAAATGGCTGGAGCTATCATCACCAAATTTTATGCCAATGTTGATCACATGAGTCATGTCTGAAATTGAGGGATTGACCTGCATCGGCCTTTTTTGTACAGGGGTCATCAGTGCCCGTATCATACTGACAGCTACAAATAACTTCTTCTCTAAAACAATATGGCCAAATTGTTTAATATCACACAGAAATGATCCTAGGGTAGTGCTTTCTAAAGTTTGTTCAAATGGTCTCAGTTCAGTGACTTTTGGCTAAGTTATGGGAAGCTGAATTTAGTCATATACCATAACAGCCCATTTTAGCTAAGTGGCTACAAAAATCTTCTTCTCAAAAACCACTGGGCCAAATTCTTAAATCTAACACATAAATTATCCTTAGATGTTGATAATTTAAGTTTGTTCAAATGGTTTTTAAACCAGCAAAACAATTTTAGACTGACGCCACTGAGGCCAATTTGTTTAATATTTTTCAAGAATAGTCCCCTGTTTTATTCTTATAATCATTATCTTTTATGGTTCGAAAGAATGAATTATGGCTGAATTATAAAGATTGAATTAAGTCATTTTACCATATATGGTAGCAGTGTAAAGCAGATTCACCTAGCCTAGCACCAGTTTATCAGCATCCCTTACATCAGGCCTCTAGACCTTCAGATTTCAGGTTATCTATGGTTAATATTGACAAGAATGTTTTTTAAAAGCTTTTAAAAAATGTAGATTTATGATTTTGGATATACTTCATACCAGGCAATGTTAGCAATCACAGGTATACAGCTCTCTGTGGGTATATAAAGACGGCTATACATAGATTATAAATAATATGTATCCCTACTCAACTTAATTCAAGATTTTGCCATCAGTGAGATGTATTTGTATTATAATTTTGCATTCAATATGCATCTGTAGTAATTTTTAGTGAGCCTGTGAGCTAATTTGATGTTGTGGCAGCGTCCATAGTCCATCTTCTGTAAGTTAACCCATACTATTCGAAACCGACTGGAGCTAGCATCATGAAATGTAATGTAAAAAATTAGCCATCTGAAAAACTCTGCATTTTCTTAGATTTTAATGAGAAAAAAATTTAAAAACCTTTAAAAAACTTCTCAGACGAAACGGTCAAGCCAAATTGTTCAGTATTTCACAGAAATAATCTTTTATATCACATCTTTCAAGTTTGTTCGAATGGTTGAAGTATGATATAAAAGATTAAAAAGTATTTTAGCCAGAGTCTTTCAGTATGTGTAAACAGATTTACCAACAGGCCAAGATTGTGTTTGTAATTTTAAATAGGTTGAGAAACTGCCAACTGTTTCAGATTTGGCAACAGATCAAGAGTTTATTCAGTGAAGCCAGATATAGGTCAAGAGTTCAATCAGTGCAGCCAAGCACAAGGCATGTGATCACCTCATGGGTGACATGTGAACACCTCATGGGCACCATGTGATAACCTCATAGGTAGCATGTGATCAACTCATGAGTATCAAGTGATCACCTCATGTGTGTCAAGCCCCTTAGGGCTGCATGTAGAGCCAATCTGAGAGCTTATGCAATGGTGTGGCTACTATTTCAGATTAGGCAGCAGGTCAAGAGTTCACTCAGTGCAGCCAGTTATAGATCAGGAGTTCACTCTGTGCAGTAGCTGCATTCTATTTATAGCAGTGGTAGACTGCCCACTGCATCAGATTTGGCACCAAATTTCAGCCTGGATCTATTTATAGATTTGGCAGACTGCCAACTGTGTCAGATTATGCAGGTCATAAGTTCACTCAGTGCAGTAGCCTGAGCAAGCAATTTGTCACAGTTCACTCGGGGCAACTGCCTTTCTCACCTTAGCCTGGTCAGCCCCATGCATCAGACTCAAGGTAAGTTGTTGGCCTAATATAATGACCTGTCTATGTGTCTTTGATGGCTTTCTCGCTCACAAGACAGGTGTCGCAACCTACAATGACTTTTGCACAGTTTGTGTCCCTGCGTTTTCTCAGGAGGGGTTTGATATATCAGTCTGAAATTGGGCATATGTATATATCTCTGATAGCTTTGTTGTATACAAGACTGGTGGTGCCAGCTACAATCATTTTTGTGTTGTGTGCACCCATGCCAGAATTTCAGCAGTGATCTTTGTGTAATTGTTTCATATTCAAAATAGTTAGTACTTGCATTGTTCATTTACATGAAAAGTAATGGTCCAGCATTGAAACATTATACCTGGTGTATTTCCCAATGCACAGGTTCGCATTAGGCCTGCAGGCCTTGTTAATTTTTCGTTTTACAAACAGCGCTGACATTTTTAATGCCCAAAATGAAAAAAAAAAATAGATTTTATATTTAAATATTTATTATTCCGCCCACTGATCGTTAAGATAAAAAAATTATAAAATCATAACTTCTGAAAGGCGTTGCAAACACTACAGATGCACTTGAAGCCAGATAGACCGAGAGCTGTGATTGGTTGATATCCAGGCCATCCTTTGAAAAAAACAATCTGTTTTGGGTGCTTACCCGGCTGATCGAAATTTTTGGCTGCAGCTGGAAAATATTTTTGACTCATCTGTATACCTTTTTTTGTCTGATCTGCAGCAAGCGCACATAAGCCCCTAAAAATCTGCCTTCATTTGTTCAAAAAATAGCCCTTCTATTACATTCTTTGATGCTCATAATTTCCATAATGAAAGGTATAACCCAATGCTGCCGATCTTTCAATTGGTGCCCAAAAAAATTTGTCCGATTGTGCCCAATATACATCGAACGATTGGTGCACTCCTGCGCAAAGGAGAAAAATGGCGGGGAAACCGCTACCAAATTTCATTACTCAGGTGAAACAGTCTGAAAAAAAATATTGAGCTATTAGAAATGGTTCTCATTTGATTACAAATAAAGCAGAAGCCAATGCTGTCATATTTAATGAAAGTTCTATCGATATTTATAATGTCAAACTGACCGATGTTGGTGTTTAAACCATGTGACACGTTTATTTGCATAAACACATGCCTAGCCGACTCAAACTTTCTTGTGATTGGTGGAGCGGTACCGTGTCATAGACATGAAGCCAATGAGAGGTTCGTAGTAAAAATTCACCCAATGTGATTTCATTCCTGACTATTTTGGCGGGAAAATGTTCGCTGACATAGTGTCACTTACGGTGGTTATAACTTTTCAGCTATGGTCTTGGTAGCACCTTGAGTATATACAGCAAATGACGTGGGCCTACTTGCAACTGACGAAATTTAACGCACAATCTCCACAAATTAGATGTTTGGGATTGCATTAACTGCTTGATTTCTTCAGTTCTGTTGGGATCAAGACATGGTTTTGCAAGTGGCCACAAATCTTTTCAACCAGCGACTGCTGATCAGAAAACACTTACAATTTTAGCAACTGTCATTTTTGGTTGTGTTTTTATTTAATTGCCTTTGGTTATAAATAGCCTAAAAAATGTACTGATACTACCTGACCATACTTCGTTTCTTGTTTAGACGTTGACAAGATAGAGATCAACATTGCTTGCTCATTAATTAATTACAGAAAAAGAAGTTCAAGCTAGTTTCAGTTTGCCTTGTTGATCAAACTGTTGATGCGGCGCTGTGTGTGCTGACATCTCATGGTATGTAGTAACAATTATACGGTCGGTAGCATAAGTTAAAACCCAAGGCAGGAGAGTAGCCTAATGTCCTAATGACGAAACATGATCATGAATGCAAACAGCAACCCGCGACAGGTTTGCACTGCAATGTGCAAGACATGAGGATGGCAATGACAAATAATTGAAAAATATACAATTGCTACTGAAGGGCTTTAAATTTTTTATGGACATTTTCATCATATATAGGCCTATGTATGTGACGGTTAGGCACTTGCGGCTGCCGCAAGTCAATCTTCAACTCAGGTTGCGTTATGGATAAAAACTTGTGTTGCGCAAGCGTTTGTATTATAATTTCGACCCCTAGACTTATCTGCCTAAAATTTTGAATATGTATACAACTTGGACAGCTTTCTAGATTTTGTGGTAGGTGGCGCAACCTACATACACATTTCGGCTGCAGACATCCATGCTTTTATGCAACACACCTCACTCAATTTCCCCTTGCCACTCAATCCATGCCTCACTTCACTCGTCCAACTCTGATTTTGGCAGATACACGGTCGGTTGTTGACTACCAATATTCTAGTTAGCTCAGCTGACTGTAAGTCATCTGAGCTATAGGGATCACCTTTTGTCCATCGTCAGTCCGGGCGTCTGTCCATTAACAGGGCACAAATCGTAACCGCTAGACCTTGAATCTTCTTATTTACATCCAGAGAGGTCCATGTAAAATCTCCTTGGAAACCTGGAATTAGGTCTCTGTTACATATATCCTTTGAGCTGTGGGGCCCCAAAGTACCCCCCAGATTAGTAGAAAATTTCATACAAAAACTTCAATATCTCATTAACTACATCACTGATGGTCATGATTCTTGGCATACATATTGATCATGAGATGTTCCATCAGTTCCTGCAGACTGGTGGTGCCACCTATATTTTTTGAATTTTTACAAATTTTTTTCTCTATTTTTGAGACCTTTAAAAAAAAATGTTAACAGGGTACAAATTGTAAAGACTGGACCTAGAATCTTCATTCTTGACATTCTGAGAGACCTATGAAAAGTCTTTATGGAAAGCAGAAATTAGGTCTCCATTACCCATATCCTTGGAGCTATGGGGCTCCGAAGTACCCCCCAGAATAATGCAAAATTTGATACAAAAGCTCAAGTATCTGAATAACCACTGCATTGATTACCATGATTCTTTGCATGAATATTGATCATGGGATGTTCCATCACTTCCTGCAGACTGGTGGTGCCACCTGTATTTTTTCAAATTTTTAAAAAAATTTTTCTCTTTTTTTCAGACCTGCAATATAAACTGTCATCTGTTAACAGGGCACAAATCGTAACCACTGGACCTGGAATCTTCAAACTTAATATCCAGGGAGGTTCATAAAAAGTCTCTGTGAAAACATGAAATTTGGTCTCTGTTACCCATATCTTTCGTAGTAAGTACCCCTCAGAATAATTAAAAATTTGATACAAAACTCCAGTATCTGAATAACCAATGCATTAGTCTCCGTGATTCTTTGCAGGCATATTGATCATGGAGTGTTCCATCAGTTCCTGCAAACTGGTGACCCACCTGTGATTTTTTTCAATTTTTTAGGCATTTTTTTCTCTATTTATGAGACCTTCAAATGAAGTGGTCATCTGTTAACCCTCCTCCTGCAGGACCCGTATATATACGGGCAACGCGCCGCATCCCCGCCATGCGGGATACGTATATATACGGTTTGGGAGGGTGCTAGGTTTAAAGGCGAATAAAAAATTTCTTATCCCGTCAATCCATATGAAATTTTATGCGGGATGACTAAAGGGGATTTCCTTTTGAATGGTTTCGTTTTCCCGGAAGGTTATTTGACAAACCGTGTGCAAATAGCGATGACATTTTTATCATGTGTACGGGACATGACCGGTCATGACCCGCGAAATAGATCAATCATGGCGGCGTCTGTTATTGTTGACAATGAGGAAATAGCGCAATTATTTCTAGATTCTGATCGACTAATGGGAAAAGTTTTTCTTATTAACTCAATGAAAATGACAGCCAGTTTTATTATAGATCTTGAGGAACTGACTGATCTGTTACAGGAGTGGGCAAACGGTGATGTGACGGACCGGACTGCGCGGTGTCGGACTTCAAACCAGCACGCGCACGTCTGCCATGTTTCAAGATGTGATGAATTGATGAAATATATATTTGACTAGAAAAAAGCATGAAATCAATGTTAACTGTAACAAAAAAAAACTTGTATATGTAAGAGGTAAGACAAGTAAAAGTAAAAATGTCACTTGAATAATAACGTGTAGAGAAGTTCTCTCCCATGGGTGAACATCATTGGAATGATAATTTTAGCGATTTAATCGTCATGTTCCTTGCATGTCAACTCGTGCCGCAAGTTGTAGTCCTTGCATTATTATTTTATTATATAACTTTTTTTAATATTAACTGTTTATAATGATTTTTTTTACATTTTTTTAATGAAGCTTACACACTTTGACGATGTCCTGTAAGCAAAGTAAATTTTTTTTAGAAAAAAAGTAAAAAATAAAAACCTTTCAAAACTGTTGTCTCCCATGTGTTCCAAGTAAATTTATTCATATTTATATAGATAAAATAATTCTTTCCACTCTCTTCCACAAAAAAAGAATATTCAAAGACCTATGTTAAGAGGTTGATGATTTAAAAAGACAGCACAACACAACTACTGCGAGAAATTGTTAAATTAGAGTGACACAAAGAACATTTGTTTTATATCTCACATTTCAATTGGTTGCCATGGCAACCATATATATATATATAAGGATATCTTATCAAAGACATATGTTAAGAGATTGAAGACTTAAAAGACAGATAAAAACTTCTGCAAGAAATTGTTTCATTGGAATGACAAAAAAAAAAACATTTAAAAGTTTTATTTCTCACATTTCAGTTGGTTGCAATGGCAATCATATATATATATATATATATATATATATATATATATATATATATATAAGGATATCCTAAAATTTCTCACTTTAGCATTCTTGATTCAGTCTGGTATACAATACTACAGGTATTGACCATTGGGACCAAAAAAGAGTACATACAGATGCTGCAAATAAAGCATCCATTCAGCACTCCTTCTAAGGCAAAAAAACTGCAAACAATTCAGTTTACAGCACATATAAGGGAAAAAATCAATTCAGCAGGAGGAAGGTTAACATGCCACAAACTGTAACTGCTGTACCTAGAATGTTCTTACTTGACATCCAGGGAGACTAATGAATAATCTCCTTGGAAACCTGAAATTAGGTTTCTGTTACCCATATTCTCCGAGCTATAGGGCTCATAAATACCCCCAAGAATAATTAAAAACAAAAGCTCCAGTATCTGAATAACTAATGCCTTGATAGCCATGATTCTTTGGATTTATATTGATTATGGAGTGTTTCATCAGTTCCTGCAGACAGGTGGCACTACCTGTATTTTTTTTTCAAATTTTATGCATTTCTTTTTCTATTTATGAGACCCTCAAATAAAATTGTCATCTGTCAAAAAGCCCACTGAAACCCATTTCTAAGGACTCTTCACAAAATTCATGATTTGTTTGCAATCTGGCAGTCATTTTGCTCATTGTTCAACATTCCTTGAAATCAGCTGAGCGTCATGGCCCTTGGGCCTCTTGTTTTTGTGTTGTGAGCAACCATGCCAGAATTTCAGCAGTGATGTTTGTTTAATTGTTTCTTGTTCTAAGTGTTTAGTACTTGCATTGTTCATATACATGTTACACATGTTCTTGAAAAGTAATGGTCCAGCATTGAAGCATTATACCTGGTGTAATCTCATTGCACAGGTTCGCATTAGGCCTGTTGCCTTGTTTAAAGAACCTCTTCGAGAATCATCAGAAGAGACTCTGAAGCTACCACCTTTCATTGTTTATAACAAACACCTTCACATTATACATAAATACAGACAGAATTTACATAAGTTTGTTAATCTCAGGTAAAAAAACAATGAAAGACATAAACCAGTTTTGAATGGCACATTGTACCTGATAATACTAGTAAAAGTCGTATTGAAGAACAGGCCATTTTTCATAACGCAGAATTTGACATGTAGTGTCTTGTGTTAAATCACATGCCATTCTAAACTTTCTTATTTGTCAGGTAGTGTCCAGGTTAAATCATCTGTAATTCTAAACTTTCTTACTTGTCACATAGTGTCTCAGGTTAAATCACCTGCCATTCTAAACTTTCTTACTTGTCATGTAGTGTCTCAGGTTAAATCACCTGCCATTCTAAACTTTCTTACTTGTCATGTAGTGTCTCAGGTTAATTCACATGCCATTCTAAACATTCTTACTTGTCATGTAGTGTCTCAGGTTAATTCACCTGCCATTCTAAACTTTCTTACTTGTCATGTAGTGTCTCAGGTTAAATCACCTGCCATTCAAAACTTTCTTACTTATCACATAGTGTCAAGGTTAAATCACCTGCCATTCTAAACTTTCTTACTTGTCATGTTGTGTCTAAGTTTAAATCACCTCCCATTCTAAATTTACTTTCTTGTCATGTTGTGTCAAGGTTAAATCACCTGACATTCTTAACTTTCAAACTTGTCATATAGTGTCTCAGGTTTTATCACCTGCCTTTCTAAACTTTCTTACTTGTCATGTTGTGTCTCAGGTTAAATCACCTGCCATTCTAATCTTTCTTACTTGTCATGTAGTGTCTCAGGTCAAATCATCTGCCATTCTTTTTTTCTTACTTGTCATGTTGTGTCTCAGGTTTTATCACCTGCCATTCTAAACTTTCTTACTTGTCATGATATGTGTCTCAGGTTAAATCACTTTCCATTCTAAACTTTCTTACTTGTCATGTTGTGTCTCAGGTTAAATCGCCTGCCATTCTAAACTTTCTTACTTGTCATGTAGTGTCTCAGGTTAAATCACCTGCCATTCTAAACTTTCTTACTTGTCATGTAGTGTCTCAGGTTAAATCACCTGCCATTCTAACTTTCTTACTTGTCATGTAGTGTCTCCGGGTTAATCACCTTCCATTCTAAACTTTCTTACTTGTCATGTAGTGTCTCCGGGTAAATCACCTGCCATTCTAAACTTTCTTACTTGTCATGTAGTGCCTCAGGTTAAATCACCTACCATTCTAAACTTTCTTACTTGTCATGTTGTGTCTCAGGTTAAATCACTTGCCAATCTAAACTTTCTTACTTGTCATGTAGTGTCTCAGGTTAAATCACCTGCAATTGTAAACTTTCTTACTTGTCATGTAGTGTCTCATGTAGTGTCTCAGGTTAAATCAGATGCCATTCTAAACTTTCTTTTTTGTCATGTAGTGTCTCAGGGTAAATCACCTGCCATTCTAAACTTTCATACTTGTCATGTAGTGTCTCAGGTTAAATCACCTGCCATTCTAAACTTTCTTACTTGTCAAGTTGTGTCTCAGGTTAAATCACCTGCCATACTTAACTTTCTTACTTGTCATGTAGTGTCTCAGGTTAAATCACTTGCCATTCTAAACTTTTTACTTGTCATGTAGTGTCTCAGGTTTTATCACCTGCCATACTTAACTTTCTTACTTGTCATGTAGTGTCTCAGGTAAAATCACCTGCCATTCAAAATTTTCTTACTTGTCATGTACTGTCTCATGTAGTGTCTCAGGTTAAATCACCTGCCATTCTAACTGTCTTACTTGTCATGTAGTGTCTCAGGTTAAATCACCTGCCATTCTTAACTTTCTTACTTGTCATGTAGTGTCTCCGGGTAAATCACCTTCCATTCTAAACTTTCATACTTGTCATGTAGTGTCTCAGGTTAAATCACCTGCCATTCTAAACTTTCTTACTTGTCAAGTTGTGTCTCAGGTTAAATCACCTGCCATACTTTACTTTCTTACTTGTCATGTTGTGTCAAGGTTAAATCACCTGCCTTTCTAAACTTTTTACTTGTCATGTAGTGTCTCAGGTTTTATCACCTGCCATACTTAACTTTCTTACTTGTCATGTAGTGTCTCAGGTTAAATCACCTGCCATTCTAAATTTTCTTACTTGTCATGTACTGTCTCATGTAGTGTCTCAGGTTAAATCACCTGCCATACTAAACTTTCTTACTTGTCATGTAGTGTCTCAGGTTAAATCACCTGCCATTCTTAACTTTCTAACTTGTCATGTAGTGTCTCCGGGTAAATCACCTTCCATTCTAAACTTTCATACTTGTCATGTAGTGTTCAGGTTAAATCACCTGCCATTCTAAACTTTCTTACTTGTCATGTTGTGTCTCAGGTTAAATCACCTGCCATTCTAAACTTTCTTACTTGTCATGTAGTGTTCAGGTTAAATCATCTGCCATTCTAAATTTTCTTACTTGTCATGTTGTGTCTCAGGTTTTATCACCTGCCATTCTAAACTTTCTTACTTGTCATGTAGTGTCTCAGGTTAATTCACCTGCCATTCTAAACATTCTTACTTGTCATGTTATGTCTCAGGTTAAATCACCTGCCATTCTAAACTTTCTTACTTGTCATCTTGTGTCTCAGGTTAAATCACCTGCCATTCAAAACTTTCTTACTTATCACAGTGTCAAGGTTAAATCACCTGCCATTCTAAACTTTAATACTTGTCATGTTGTGTCTAAGTTTAAATCACCTCCCATTCTAAACTTACTTATCATATAGTGTCAAGGTTAAATCACCTGACATTCTTAACTCCTTACTTGTCATGTTGTGTTAAATCTTTTTAAAATTCTTCTGCCATCATACAGTGTCATATAAGTATCATATTTAACACCTCATTTTTTAATTTATATAGTTCACAAAAGTTACAATTTTCAAATTGTATTTTCAGATGTGATCGTCCAAGTAGCAGAGTTTTAGTTGTCCTAATCAGAGACAACAAAAGTCCATTGACAGGAGCAACTAAAAGGAAACAGGTCAGAATGTTCTGGTTTCTTGAAATAAATGTATTATAGCATTCATATTCAACAATTCATACTTATCAGTGGATGAATAAATCATGATTTAAAGTTATAATATTGTTCCAGTTTTAATAATCTAGCTTTCAGGGTTCAATGTTTCAAGTCCTGTTAAAGTATGTTCGGTTTTGTTCACTAGTCATCTTTGTTGATTTGTTGTTCACATGTTATCTGGAACTTTTGACATTTATTTTAAATAACAGGAAGAAAACTGGAAATAATGGATAATCCAGTTTGTAGCTCTACTTTATTGTATGTTAGCACCAGACCTAATAAACTGTCAGATAATGCTGCAAAGTAATATCAGAATAAATAACCAGTCCCTTGTGCGTAATCAGATTCTTTTCAAAATTAAGCCTGGTAAAATAGTTCCTTACTTCAAAAGTTCCAGATAGGTATTTGTTTGAAACAGATAAAGGCATGGTAAGTAAAACCAACCTCTGATGACTGCAGACAGCCCATGTAGGTCATCCCTCTGTCCATGTTACAGGTATGATTCTCTGTCCATGTTACAGGTACGATTCTCAGTTGCTAATTAAGCCTTCCTCATAGAAGTCGAAGCTTATAGGGCTTGATGATTTCACTTCTCTATCAATATGTTGGATACAGCTTTTTATACATTTAGTTAAGCTTTTGAATTTTATATTGTACATACACTTACATGTGTACAAGTTCTCAACCAGACCCAAAAATGCTTTGTTGTGGTTTTATTATTTAAAAATACCCAGATACAGCTACTTGTATAATTCATATAAAATTAGACAAAATGGTCATGCCTAACTCTGCATGTTCATGGTCAAGTTGCACATTTCAGATAACGTCATTACAGGTTTCTTCTATTGATGAACAGATGATGTGGTTCAGTGAAGAAAAAGAAAATGCATATATATTCTCAAAATTTATAACAGTATAGCTGCACTGTAGATTTGAAATTGTTTCCTGAATGTTTCATTATAAAATGGACATAAGCAATGCTCACATCAAAGCTTTTGATTACATTTTATTAGGAGATTTTGACTTCAGATTGACTTCATCAGCATGTTTGTCACCTACAGGTCTATATGTCAACAGTTGTTTAGTCATGTGACGAGGGTGTTTTAAATGGGTAAATCATAACAGCCAGAGTCCCAATTTAATATTAGGGCCTGTGCCCTAATTTTTATAGATTTACAAATCTTTCTCCATCACTTAATACTTTCAGTCACCAAGATGTTCATTTTGTTGCAGGTACTTTGTGTATTGTTTCTTTACAGTGCTGGCTGACTGCTGTCACAACATTACAATACACATTTGTATATTCCTTTCCATAGTTTTAGGATACATTCTGATTCAGCTATGTATGTTTCACCACATTAATTGCAGTGTATATGTTTTATTACACCATATCTATCTATTATCTTTGGGTGTTCTTTGGTTAAGATGTTACAGGCGAGGTTTTTGGTAAACAAGTAATTAGCCACATAATTATCGAGCAGTATATAGACAGTTTTGTACCTGATGAACATTCACATGCTGAATTAGGCAAGGGCAGTGTAATAGTGCATATAAAATGTTGATAACAAATCTTTCAAATGCAATTTTTTCTGCAATTTTTTTTTCTGGTTATAAATTGGGCAGTTGGCAGGTCATAATGCATACTGTGGTATGTATTTTCTCACACCCAACATTACAAGATGCGTATTCGGCTAAAAAAATTACATTCTTCAGATGCACCCTTGAAATTAAACCTACATTTACCTAAATATTTCAACATGCACCTTGTAATACTAGTGAGGAAAGTTAAGGAGTTTTGTTGCTCAAAGAATAGAAATGCTTATTTATGATTGTAGTGTTTATGAATAGATATTCTGTTAACCTTTTTTTACATCAGAACAAAAGAGCCTATAAAAAAAATGTGAGATTACAGTGTTGTGAAGGGTCACCTCTCAAGATGATCAACACATGAATATTGAATAGATAATCCACTGGATATAATTATTTCTATTGATTTTGACTCTATTATGAAATAATAAGATACTGCACCACATAATAATAAGATACTGCACCAACATTATTATGTAGTTCTGGTCCTTTATCCTTTGGCTGTGAGCCATCCATCCTTTAAACTGGCAAGCTTTGAAACTATTGGACCTATGAATCTGAAATTTCGAAAACAGTTAGATATACCCAAAATCTCCTACCATATCAAAAATTGGTTCTTAGGACTCTGTAGACTAGCCCAATCCATGAAATAGTTATGACTTAATTTTTGCTTCTGACAGAGAAATCAAACATTCTCGCATTGTATCACACTTAGTATCGTTACCGCCAACTTGTGGCAACTCGTATAACTAATTTACCACTATCTGACCCTCTTATTTCATGGACTGGTAATCTTGGCCAATTCCTGGATGGTCAGCACCACACATCACTGCCTCACTGAACTAACGTCTTTCTAGTGATGTCAGTAGTGGTCTTTCCCAGAATCTCTTTCAAAACCAATATGGTTCATTCAGTCATCGCCTATTTCTGGCTTCCCATTGGCTACTAATATTCCCATCTAAATTGTCTTAATATTTTTCACTAATGTTGAGTTCGGCGAGACTTTAAAACACTATAACCCTCAGCCTCAGTGTTCATGTTTATCAGACCACCACTCTGGACAGTAGGCTTAACAAACTCTGGCTCAGCCAATCAGCGCAATCCACCGTGAAATATGGATGTTGTTGTAGTATGTGACCTTCTGATGGTGGGCTTCCACAAGGTTAGCGTTGTCAGCAACTATTGTAACATCAAGAACGCAAAAACCCAAGGAGGGATGGTCATTGACAAGATCAGGTCTCCTAATCCCTGCCGGAGAAGGGATAGGAGGTTCCTTTGTCAGGATCCACCCCCGCTTTTGTGCCACGCTCTCAACAAAATCCACCATTGAGTCATGCCTCTTGACTGGCATGTGATGAGTTCTTGGACATACCTGCGGCATGTGACCAAGGATTTCTGGCCTGCCGCAAGCATCACAGTCCATCTTCCTGACAGGTCTACTTCGAGCATCACGACAAGAGGTCCATTTCAGGTTTCCCCAAATCTTCACCACGTCGATGAAATCCTGTCCGTTAAGGAGAGCAGTACCGGGCATCCATCCAAAGGGTTGTCAGGTTAGTCACTTCGACTCAACCCTTTACCATAAACGGCTGCATACAGAGCTTTTACGCCAGGGCCCTCCTGGCGTCCCCCTTGTTTGCTATGGTGACCCCCTGGTACCTGTCATGGGTCACCCACTTGCCAGCCTCCAATCTAAAACTTTCAGTCTGAGCAATCGCACAGATTCTCGGGTCCAGCAACTCAACCATCCTATCCGTCCTTCTATTTCTCAACAAAAGCATCTTCAGTTTAAGCATCTGAACATCCAACCCGCCTTCCTTGGTAACAGCATGGAAGTACACAATGGGCATATCCTTGGGTAGCTTAAGCCAAACTCTGACGGCCCATCTGATCATGGTGTCCAAATGCTGCAACTGTGACCTGCAGAACCTACCTAGAACCAACTGGTGTTAGAGGCCGGGAATAAGATGAGTACAGAGCATGTACATCCTTTGTTGCGGCTTTAGGGGGTCCTTGGTTGGGCTCTGGAGTCCTGTGCACAAACCAGCAACACAGGGAAGAGAGCTGTGTCCAGCCCCTAAAGGGATCCCTAGGTATTTGTAGACCTGCAAGATGGTGAGAGCTAGTAATTCAGCCCCAACACGCATGGTCAGAAACCTCCTGGGATCTCAATGCCATAGCTTCTGCTTCCCGTCTACACCTATCCTGAGCATACTAAATTTTGCTGCGTTTAGCCTGAGACCATACTTCGCCAGAGCAGCCTCCACACCTGCAAATTGTTTCCGCATACCAACATCAGTGGTTGAGAAAAGAATGAGGTCATCAGCAAAGGCAAAGTGGCCCAACAGAATGTGGCCCACTCACACCCCAAATTCTGGTCCAGAGCCTGCAGGGCTATATCAGTGACACCATTGAATAGCAACGGTGACAAAGGGTCGCCCTGGTGGACCCCCCTGAAAATGCTAATGGGTTTGCTGCATTCTTCTCCCATTCTCAGCACGATGGTCGGCTGAGTGTATAGCTCCCTGACATACTGAATCAAGGGTTTGGGAAGACCTGCCGCCTTGCATCCCATGACTGTTGACTCGTGGGAGACCAGTTAAATGCCTTTGCGACATCTAAGAAGGGGACCCTCATTGGTTGCCTCATTGAGAGCGTAGGCATTCTCACATATGCCGTCACTCCTTTGAAATACTTTCTAACAGATAGATTACTTCCCAAGCCTCTCAACACGCCCAACAAACAACCGGTGGAAAATCCTACCAATCATTGGACCCATTGTGATAGAACAGAACAGCTTGTGGGAATCGGCCTCAGGTTTCTTAGGGATGAGGACCCTGACTCCTCTCCACAGTGCCCTGGGCTGATACAAGTGCCACAGCCACAAGTTGAATCAGGCTGCAAGGGCAGGTATTGACAGATCTTATACTTCCTTCCTGGTCATACTGTCCGGACCAGGAGCTCCTTTGCTGATACTTCTCAGGTGATGAGCCACTTTGCTCTGGCTGATGGGCTCTACCATTTCCCATACCAGTTCCCTACTTGGGGCCACTGTCTCATCCCTTACAGAAGGTGTTTCAGACAGCTCACGCCAAACCATTTCCTGCTCCGGCAGGGGGAGTTCTGTTTGCTGTTTGTCCCACAAACCACTCAGGACAAGCCTTGCGCGTTTGCCTTAATCTCTCTTATAGAGGCCTTTAATGCGATTGTAGCCAGCCCTATGTCTCTGTCTCAGGTTTCTCGGGTTTGCCGAGAGACGGGATTCTTTTTTTTACCTGTAGCTGTCCGTCTCTTGCCAACCAGCACTTCATAGTCAGCATCGATGAACTGCTTCAACCATAAACGATCACTGCCTGCCTCTTTTGCCTCACTCCGCAGGTGCTTATCCAGGATGGCCTGCTCTGTCAGAGCGTCAAGAGCAGCCATGTGATTGCAAGCATCATCACCAGTGGTCTGGTTGAGGACTCCATCCTGATGACAAGTCAGGCAGAAGGGCTGATTCCAGACTAGAGCTGTTAACTGGTGACGGTGTATTGCCCTGAGTCCCTAGATGAGACTCATTCAACTAAGCTACTATACCCCTGTAGGCCTTGGACTTCTTGATGACCTCAACTGACCTTGAGAGGTATCGCCTGTGTAGCTTTCTAGCGATCTCAGCAGCGCTGAGGTCCACCCTCTAATGTGGAGGTAACAGCCATCTCCAGCTGTGCAAGATACCAACTTTCTTCATCTACCCAATGCCTGACTTTTATGCCACTAGCCCATGTGGCCATGAAAGAGTGAAACTCTTCCCCATGAACCTTTCTCATGTGTTGGGTATAACCTCTCATTGATCTGAACTGTATCTCACAAATTGCGGAAATGGGGGTTGTTCAACATCCCACCATAGCACACACTGCCCTGATGGCTGCCTGACTCCCTCGATGAATCTGTGCTCCCCACAGTGGCAGGGAGCAACTTATTTTTATTTTGATTTGTTGTAACTGATTCATGTTTGGGTCTCAGGGTAGTCAGCCCATAAGACCCTATCTGGTCCATTTAGCTTTTGCCCAAATATTGTCCTCCACTTGCTCCATAGCCAAGCCCACATTTCGCATCGTAGGAGGACTGGATCTATGACCCAAGTGCACCTGGCCTATGATCCTATGTATCCTTAAGAGAGTAATAGTTACTCCTGCTGTTTGCCCACGCTTGATTGAATACCTTCACTCTGACATTCAGAGCACTGGGTAGAAATCACATCGATTCCACACCACTCAACAGCAATTTGAAAAGCTTTGTTTTTTATTAGCTCAGCTGACTATAAGTCATCTGAGCTATAGCTGTGGTCCATTGTCCGTTGTCTGTCTGTCCATCCGTAGAAGTGGCACGTTTTATAAACTATAAGACCTAGGAATCTTAAATTCGGCATAATGTTAGATGTCCCCAAGATCTCCTATCAAGCCAAAAACTGGGTCTTTGCGACTTTGTTTCTTTGAGAAATTAAAGAAAACCCTCATTTTTTTATTAAAAACCCATTTTCACACTTCAGGACTGCCTAACATCAAAACCCCTTATCTGTTTTTCCTCATATTTACCATAAATAATCCTCTCCATAGTTTCTATGTACATGCCAGAAATCAGGTCTGTATTATATAATTTAAAAGGTTATGGGCCCAAACATAATGCATTTTGTAAATAATCAGGAAAGAAATTTGATCACTTAACACAAAACTTGTTTAAGCTAAGCACTTTTTTCCCAGTAATATAACTTTTATTAATCAAAATAAAATTATATACCTAAAATTAGATCAAAATCTATTAAATTTTATTAAAATATTAGCAAAAATAAAAAATGGTACCTTAAATTTTGCTCAACTTTGACCATGGCACTTTTTAGCTCAGCTGACTGTAAGTCATCAGAGCTATAGCGATAACTCTTTGTCCGTCGTCCGTCCAGCCGTCTGTCCGTTAACAGGGCACAAATCGTAACCGCTGGACCTGGAATCTTCTTACTTTACATCCCGGAAGGTCCATGAAAAATCTCCTTGAAAACCTGGAATTAGGTCTCTGTTACCCATATTCTTCAAACTATGGTGCTCCGAAGTACCCCCCAGAATAATGGAAAATTTGATACAAAAGCTCAAGTATCTGAACAACTAATGCATTGATAACCATGATTCTTTGCATAGATATTGATCATGAAGTGTTTCATCAGTTTCTGCAGACTGTTGGCGCTACCTGTTTTTTATTATTTTTACAATTTTTAGCTCAGCTGACTGTAAGTCATCTGAGCTATAGTGATCACTCTTTGTCTGTCGTCCGTCCTGCCATCCGGCCGTCTGTACGTTAACAAGGCACAAATCGTAACCACTGGACCTGGAATCTTCTTACTTTACATCCAGAGAGGTCCATGAAAAATCTCCTTGGAAACCAGGAATTAGGTCTCTGTTACCCATATTCTTCGAGCTATGGGGCCCCAAAGTACCCCCCAGAATAGTGAAAAATTTCATACAAAAACTTCAATATCTCATTAACTACATCACTGATGGTCATGATTTTTGGCATACCTATTGATCATGAGATGTTTCATCAGTTCCTGCAGACTGGTGGCGCCACCTGTATTTTTTAAATTTTTTACGAATTTTGTTATCTGTTTTTGAGACCTTTAAAAATGTGGACATCTGTTAACCGGGCACAAATCATAAAGGCTGGACCTAGAATCTTCATTCTTGACATTCTGAGAGACCTATGATAAGTCTCCATGGAAACCAGAAATAAGGTCTCTGTTACATATATTCTTTGAGATATGGGGCCCCAAAGTACCCCCCAGAATAGTCAAAAATTTCATACAAAAACTTCAATATCTCATTAATTACATTACTGATGGTCATGATTTTTGGCATACATATTGATCATGAGATGTTTCATCAGTATTGCAGACTGGTGGCGCCACCTGTACCTTTTTTATTATTTAAGAATTGTTTTCTCTATTTTTGAGACCTTTCAAAATGTGAACATCTGTTAACAGCTAGGGCACAAATTGTAAAGACTGGACCTAGAATCTTCATTCTTGACATTCTGAGAGACCTATGAAAAGTCTCCATGAAAACCAGATATTAGGTCTCTATTACATATATTCTTTGAGCTATGGGGCCCCAAAGTACCCCCAGAATAGTGAAAAATTTCATAAAAAAAACTTCAATATCTGATTTACTACATCACTGATGGTCATGATTTTTGGCATACATATTGATCATGAGATGTTTTATCAGTTTCTGCAGAGTGGTGGCGCCACCTGTATTTTTCAAATTTTTACAATTATTTTCTCTATTTTTGAGTCCTTTAAGGATGTAGTTATCTGTCAACAGGGTTCAAATTGTAACGACGGGACCTAGAATCTTAATCCTTGACACACAGGGTGACCCATGAAAAGTGTCCATGGAAACCTGAAATTAGGTCTCTGTTACCCATATCATGGAGCTGTGGCACTCCAAAGTACAGCTCAGAATAATGGAAAATTTGATACAAAAGCTGAAGTATTTGAACAACTAATGCAGAGATCACCAAAATTGTTTGTATGGATATTGATCAATGAGTGTTTCATCAGTTTCTGCAGCCTGGTGGCACCACCTGTATTTTTTTATTTTTTACGAATTGTTTTCTCTATTTTTGAGACCTTTAAAAATGTGAACATCTGTTAACAGGGCACAGATTGTAAAGACTGGACTTCAATCTTCATTTTTGACATTCTGGGAGACCTATGAAAAGTCTCCATGAAAACCAGATATTAGGTCTCTATTACATATATTCTTTGAGCTATGGGGCCCCAAAGTACCCCCAAGAATAGTGAAAAATTTCATACAAAAACTTCAATAAGAAACTTCAGAGAAATTAGGTCTCTGTTACCCATATCCATAAAGCTGTATGGCTCCAAAATACCCCCCCCCCCCCCCCAGAATAATGAAAAATTTCATACAAAAACTCCAGTTTCTCAATAACTAAAACACTGATGCTCATGATTTTTGGCATACATATTGATCATGACATGTTCCATCAGTTTTAGCAGACTGGGTGTGCCACCCTTATTTTTTTTCAAATTTTTACGAATTTTTTCTCTATTTTTGAGACCTTTAAAGATATGGTTATCTGTCAACAGGGTACAAATTGTAACAACTGGACCTAGAATCTTCATTCTTCATGTCATGCAAGGAGGCCCATGAAAAGTGTCTATGGAAACCTGAAATTAGGTCTCTGTTACCCATATCCTTCAAGCTATAGGACTCCACAAAGTATCCCTCAGAATAATGGAAAATTTGATACAAAAGCTGAAGTATCTGGACAACTAATCCAGAGACCACAATGCTTCTTTGCATGGATATTGACCAATAAGAGTTTTTATTAGTTTCTGCAGACTGGTGGAGCCACCTATATTTTTTTTTTAAAGTTTATGCATTTTTTCTCTATTTTCGAGATATATTAATACAGACACAATCGACAGCCTGTTTGGTTAATCTGTTTGATGCTTATGTTGAATGGTTACATACGACCATTCAGATGATAAAATTTCCTTTTGCAAATCTCTTCCCAGTCAGCTGAGCTTCATGACCCATGGGTCACTTGTTTTTCTCTATTTTTGAGACCTTAAATGATGTGGTCATCTGTAAACAGGGAATAATTCTTAATGACTGGACCTAGAATCTTCTCTCTGGATGTGCAGGGAGGCCCATGAAAATTTTTTTTGGAAACCTGAAATTAGGTCTCTGTTACCCATAAACTCTGAGCTATGGGGCTCCGAAGTCCCCCCCCCCCCCCCCAAAGAATAATGGAAAATTAGATACAAAAGCTGGAGTATCTGAATAACTTATGCATTGATCACCATGATTCTTTGCAGCCTTTGATTCAAAGTTCAGCCTTGATCTATTTATAGCTTTGGCAGACTGCCAACTGTGTCAGATTATACAACAGGTCAAGAGTTCACTCAGTCTAGCCAGGTGCAGGTCATGAGTTCACTCAGTGCAGTAGCCTGAGCCAGCAAATTTGTCACAGTTCACTCAGGGCAGCTTCCTTTCTCACCTAAGCCTGGTCACCCCAATGCATCAGACTCAAGGTACTTTGGTGTATTGGCCTGATATTTTGACCTGTCTATGTGTCTTTGATGGCTTTCTCATTCACAAGACAGGTGTCGCCACCTAAAATGACTTTTGCACAGTGTATGTGCCTGCTTATTTCTATAGAGGAATTTGATGTATCAGCCTAAAATTGGGCATATATATACATATCGAATAGCTTTGTTGTATACAAGACTGGTGGTGCCACTTACAATAATTTTTGCACAATATGTGTCCCTGCTTATTTTCAGGAGGGGTTTGATATATCAGTCTAAAATTGGGCAAATGTATATATCTCTAATAGCTTCATTGTATACAAGATAGCTACAATCATTTTTGTGTTGTGTGCACCCATGCCAGAATTTCAGCAGTGATGTTTGTGTAATTGTTTCTTATTCAAAATGTTTAGTACTTGCATTTTTCATATACATGAAAAGTAATGGTCCAGCATTGAAGCATCATACCGGGTGTATTTCCCAATGCACAGGTTTGCATAAGGCCTGAAGGCCTTGTTTCAATTTTTTACGAATTTTTTTCTTCATTTATAAGACCTCTTAAGATGTGGTTATGTGTTAACATGGCACAAATTGTAACGGCTTGACCTAGAATCTTCTCTCTTGATATGCAGGGAGGCCCATTAAAAGTCTCTGTGGTCTCTGTTACCGATTCCAGACGAGAGCTGTTATATGGTGATGGTGTATTGCCCTGAGCCCCCGGACAGGACTCCTTCAACTAAGCTATACCCCTGTAAGCCTTAGACTTCCACTGTCCCTTAATGGCCTCTACTGTCCTCAAAGGGTATAGGTAATGTAACTTTCTGGCGATCTCAGCACTGCTGAGATCCACCTCTGACGTGGAGGTAATATCAAACTCAACCTTTGCAAGGTATCGTCTTTCTTCATCAGCCCAGCTCCTTAAAGACCCACCCGGAGTATAAAAGGGGCCGCAAGATGGCGTAGCTGTCAGTCATTGAAATTTAAATACCTGTCAAGACGCATCGCCCGAAACCATGAAAAAAGTCATCATCCTTGAATTCTAGGCAATTATTCAGTATAATATTTGTCTGACATACGCATTTTAACTCAAGGAATCAAATGTGACCATTAAAATGATCATACGTTATATATTTTCTTCAATATCTGACGATGTTGCTCACCAGCCGGCCAGCTGTCAGTGCCGATCACCGATCGCCCCCGGCTAGGAAAGACTGGATAATTTTAGTTTAGTCGAGCGAGTTTCTCTCTCAGACAAAACGTATGCCTTATTGATGCATCAAATATTATTGTTCTCATTTTTAAAGTGATAAAATCAAGTAATTTTTTAGATATTCCCAGTTCTAGTGCCGAGGCGGACTGTCAGATTGCATAGGTTTGAAATGGCAGTTGGGGGGGTCATGTGACATGACACCCCAATGTAAACAATAACAGACTGCACGTGTTTTAGTGGGTGTTGCCTGGTCTTTTGCCTCCACAAAACATAGTGGAATCAGTGTCGTTACATTCAACCTCTTCTTCCACTAAACTGAAATTTTTCTACTCTTGAAACACCTCATTTGGGCATATATATGTTTATTTATAAATTCAACTGAAGGACGACTGCTGATATCATGAACATCTAAAGATGGTATCATGGAAATATTTTTATTTAGTATTTCATCAAAAACAATCATGAAATATATTATTAATTCAGGATGACCATAATTAATTGCAGAAAGCACACAAATTTGAATGACGCTGTCGACTTAACAATTAGACATTATTCATATTTTAAATAATTTCACAATATATGTTTATGTTATGTGTAACAAAAAAAAAATCATCGCCACACACACATATATATAACTTAAATAACTTATTCTAAATAGTTATCTCAACTTTTCTCTGTGTTATGTAGTGTATGGCGTCCGCATGGTCATTAAAAAATGGACACTAGACCTGTTCAGTGAATTAATTTTCTAGTCCCTCGCCTTATACCAATCATGTGAAGAATGCTATTGGTTTATTTTTCCCAGTTGTCAGGATTGGGTCACCTATCAGTTGATTTCACAAGGGTAAATTCAACAATTTCACACCGTTGAGACTGTACATCTGATGATTAATAAATGAATTTGCAGCCTCAGAATTTAAACATTTCATGTTTGACCAATCTCATAAGGATCTGTATTAATCAGATTCATAGTTTAAGATAGGCCTAATACAAACCCAAAATGATTTACATCATCACAAAAAAATAACCAAGTTGTATAAATATTAACTCAAAGAAAAAGGTTATTTTTCAAAATGCATGTGGTCTTATATATGTGATTCAGGTATGCTGAATAAAGAATGGGTCATGTATACATGTATCGGTAAGTATGTGTGTGTGTGCCGAATATTGTGGTAATATTATAAATTATGACAAATATTTTAAAAATATTTTTTTATTTAAATAATAAAATGAAGGTTTTTCCTAATTATCCACTTTAATAAATATTTTTATTTTTTTGCATTGCTAAAAGATGTATAATTTTGTTTATGCAAAATTCCTAGTTTGAAGATGGGCTTCACCAGATGTCCACAATGACAGCTAAAAAATATACCTGATTTGTCCGTGTAGGTTTCCGGCCCTCATTGGATTATAGCACTTACAAAAAGCCCATATACATTTTCAAAGAGGTTATGTTATCACCTCTTTTTCTTTTTTTTTGTCTGTCTTGTATAGCTTCAGTGTAATAAATCTTGATAAAAGAGAGGTCTTGTGACAAGGAGAGATTTGATTTAATTTTTAAAGTCGCAGATGCAGGATTCTGTTTGCATCGGTCTTATTTGGTGGACACATATGGCACTATAAACAATTTTCCTCATATTTCTTAGCACACTCTGATTGAAACATTCACGTAGGTATACATGTATGTTAATATACATTTACATATATATATCCCGAATTCCAAACTTCCTTTTCTTTTTTTTTTGGGGGGGGGGGGGCAGAGGTTTCCTCACCCGGACTCGAAACAATCCAATTTCAGTTTTGAACCTTGAAAAAGCCTCCTCTAATATTACATTGCCTCATGGAAAGTAATTGTAAATTTGATCATATAATATGCCTACTGCTTGTCATAACCAACTTTCATCTGTATGTGCATGCACGCGTTGAACCTCTGTGGTGTTACATTGTTACATACCAAAACCGCAATGACACAATGTCAACAAAATTGCTGAAAATAAAAATACTCATATTCTGTGAATTTTTTATTCATTTAAGCTCATGCAAAGTTGCAACGACACATATCCAGTTTCTATATTTGGTAAAAAATAGGGATATTTCGTGAATGAACAAGTTGGCTTACATGTGGTCGGTAATCTAAAAAATCCAAATCAGGCTATTTA
Organism: Sipunculus nudus; assembly: GCA_026874595.1. NCBI lineage: Eukaryota > Metazoa > Annelida > Sipuncula > Golfingiida > Sipunculidae > Sipunculus > Sipunculus nudus. The sequence goes on along the minus strand of CM049309.1, from coordinate 20,550,608 downwards.
AAATCTCTATGGAGACAATAATGTGTAAATTGAACTTCATCGGTCTTATTAAATATTTGCTCTCAAAATTTTTTGGATGACAAAACTCTCGGAATCTTTGATACCACATCTGTCATCATGCACATGGCTTGCTTCCAAACGAAGTCTTTTTTCAGCAAACCCCGCAAGTGCAGTAAAAAACAACTGTCTTATAATAACTAACGTTTCTACCGTCATGCTGATATACATTTCATGCAAAACTTTCAATGTGCCAGCGTCTTCAAACTACATATAAAGCGCGGTAACCATACAGTACGCAAGTAGGTCGATGCTGCTGCCGGTCATGTCCATATTTTCACTGCCGGCGGCCATGTTCGTTTTTCCACTGTCACGCGTGGACTGTAATTACAGTATGTGACTCATATTTAAGTGAATTTCTGTAATGACCACTAACATGCGCCTACCTTGTTCACTTGGTACATCATTTATAATTTCCTACAAACAAGTACACGTATTAAAGAACTAGTGCTTACATCACTCGACTGGCCATGCGGCCGCGAGTAACCCAGTGTCAACATGTGCTCGCGATTTGAGGTCATGTCAAACCGGAAGGCTGACGTAATCCCATAATTTAAAGGGAAATCGAAGATCTTACACTTCGAGCAGCGTTTAGAAAATCAAAATTGATGGTTTATTACGTTTAACGAGGATACATTTCTTGTCAGTTGCTGTTTATATAATCCTGCACTGCAGTTATCTGCCGAGCTCACGCAAGTACACGTGCTTGATAATGTTGCCAAACACCATGTCGCTCCGCCTCTATTACCATATAAGGTAGACGCGCACTGCGCATGCGACCCAATCCGCCGGATCGGGTGTTGGGTCTTTAAGTTATAGCCACTCCCCGTTGTGGCTAGGGAAGAGTGATACTCTTCCGCATGGACCTTTCTCATGTGCTGGCTAACACCTCTGGCTGAACCGAAACTGAACTCACATCTAGCGCAACGGGTACCATCAGACATCCCACCAAGGCCACCACCGCCCCAAAGGTCGCCCGACTCCCCTGAAGAATCTAAGCCCTTTACAGGGGTAGGGAGCATTGAAATATCATTTCTGTTTGTTGTGACTAGATTCGTTTTGGGTCCCAGGGTAGTCGGCCCTGTGGACCCTATCTGGTTCTTTAGCTTCGACCCCCATACTGTTCTCCGCTCACTACATAGCCAAGTCCACATACCTTCACTCTAACAGTCAGAGCAATGGTTTGAAATCACATGGATTCAACAACACTCAACAGCCGTTTGAAAAGCTTCGATTTAATAAGACAGTCCTGTTGGCTGATTCGCACTTCCAGTTTGCATTGCATGGGTCATGAATATTTATTACGGTGTGTGAAATCAGTCACTGTAATATTGTCATATATTGATACGTAAACCATGTCACCACTTACAGATGATCAGTGAAATATACCTTCTGTCCAGTGAGAGCTTAGCTAGGTTCCATGCTCAACTACTGACCAATCAGAGCAGAGTTAGTTTTGTTTTATAAAAATAAAGGGCATCTGTCAGAGAATTCTCAGAGAGCCAGAGAATTTTCATGGCTGTTCATACAATGTTAGTTGAACATAAACTTCTCCAAATATTCTTCTTGAATTCTTTGCGGATTCTCCCACTTTTAGAAGGACCTACATTAACGTGGTTTCTAGTTGGTAAGTTGTTAACAAACATGATCAAGGAATAATCGATGGTATATTTAAGAGAGTATTTCAACCAGATTTTCATGGGATTTGTGTATTATAAGCTTAGCTGACAGTAAGTCATCTGAGCTATAGCGATTAACCTTTGTCTGGCGTCAGTCCAGGTGGCCACCCCCTCACGGCTGTCCTTGTGATGCCATCTAGGTACTTGAGGGTAGATCGCCTGGTGTGTCCAAGTGTGAGCTCATGGATGATGGCCGGTAGTAGGTGTTGCTTCTGGATGTACATCCTCTACTGTGGCTTGAGTGGCACCTTTGTGATGATCCCCAGCTTCCTCTCGTGTTCTTGCACGCACTTGGGAGCAGTTGGCAATGTTCTGCATGGTCATCTCATCTTCATAGATGGCCATGATCCCAGAGGAGCCTGGGTCCCCACATGCTCCCTGGCTGCACAGGCATGATAGTATTCTGAGTTGGGCTGCCTGGCTTGCAGAGAGATGCTAGCCTTAGACTTGAAGGGCTGTTGACAGAGCACACACTGGAACAGTTCACTTAGGTTGGTAGTAGACTCCTGGTAGTGGCCGTCCTAGTAGATGATCTCCCACTGGTTGGTGACCTGGTAGGTGACCTGGTAGTAGTTGGCCTTGTGGGGGATCTCCTGGTAGAGGACGGTCTGGGTCCTGAGTTGATGTCACTGGGTGGTGGTGGTCATTCCAGGTACCCGCTCGAAGCTCTCTGTTGGGTGCACTTCACTGGTCCCACCACAGACTAAAATTGTGAAACTGTGAACCTTTTTCCGTGTTGTTGTGTGATTGAAGTTAGTTTCGGCCCGATATTATTCCGAAACATCCAAATGCAACCCATATGTTGCTGCGTGCTACATTCTCACAAGCTGGATAAACTTGGCCTACTACACAGGGGCACCAACAAGTAGCTCATCACACACTCCCCCAAGTGTCATAGAGAGAGTCATAGTTTCTCCCACCATTTACATGTGCTTGATTGAATACCTTCACTCTGACATTCAGAGCATTGGGTTAAAATCACATCATTTCAACATCACTAAAGGGCCATTTGAAAAGCTTTGTTTTAATCAGACAGTCCTGTTGGCTGATTCACACTTCCAGTTTGCATTGCATCCTGCTTGTTTCCCAAATTCTTCTCCTGATTTTATATCTAATAATGTTTTAGGAAAATTAGGATGCAGACAAGGAAAATTGAAAATTTGCTTCTAAATGTGACCCTGCTGTCATTGTCAACCCATCAACTGTCTTTCTTCAAACCCTAGTTCCCTGAACTTCCAACCTCTTGTAAACAATGTTGGCCTATTAATAATTATCTCTCCTCTCCTAAAATCCTCCCCTTTTTTAGGGCCCCGCTTTAATATGTGGTTGCCATAGACACACCCTGTCTGGCTTGTGTCTGTCTGTCTGTCTTTCCACAAATAGGTTTTGAGATGATAACTCCAGTTTGGATTGACAAATGAATTTCAAACAAAACATATATATAGCCCATCACTCCAACAAAAACCCTATTGATTTTGGGGTCATAAGGCTAATGTCACCACACCTAAATCTTTAAAAAAATTGTGAATATAGTAGATAGGGACAGTGGGAATCTGGTTAATCCATTCATGCGAGTCACTAATTTGGCCAGCGGTAGCCCCTTGGGTTTTATGGACCATCCTTGTAACCCAGAGGCTTGATTCACGCCTGTTTGGGATGAGAAAGCCCATCCCCTTCCCTGGTCTAGCGCTGAACCACCAAAGGGCAGGGAAGCCCAACTCCCAATCCCCCTGCGGCTGTGACCCCGTAGGGTACATACCTTTGCGGTAAGTGCCCCTGTGGAAGGCAGACAACGCCCGTGTGCCCCAACTTAGACACCTAACACAGAAGAGCTCAACAATGCCTCAACAATCCAAGAGCCCCAAGAGCTGCTACTCACTCTGCAGCGAATAGCCCCGGCCAATTTGCAGCTATGGCCGAGAAAGATATTTCACCCGCGGGTACTTGCCTGTGTTCAGCAATCCACCATCGAATGTGGACGTATTCGTAGTAACTAACCTTCTGGTGTTGGGCTTCTGCAAGGTTTGTGTTGTCAGCCACTACAGTCACGTCAAGAACATAACAGCCCAACAAAGGATGGTCCATGATGAGATCAGTTTTCCTAATCCCTGCTGGAGTAGGACAGGAGGTTTTTTGCCATGCTCCACCCCTGTTTTTTGTGCTGCATTCTCCATCCCTATCCTGAGCGTACTACATTTCGCTGCATTGAGCCTGAGGCCACATTTCCCCAATGCAGCCTCCACGCCTGCAAATTGTTTCCGCATACCGACATCAGTGGTTGAGAGAAGAATGAGGTCATCAGCAAATTCCAAGTGGCCCAACACCGTGTCGCCTACTTGCACTCCCAACTCCGGGTCCAGACCCTGCAGGCCTACATCAATGTATCAGAGCGTCAAGAGCAGCCATGTGATCGTGAGCTTCATCACCAGTGGTCTGGTTTAGGACCCCATCCTGATTGACCAGTTCAAGCAGAAGGGCCGATTCCAGACTAGAGCTGTTATCTGGTGACAGTGTATTGCCCTGAGTCCCTGGACAGGACTCCTTCAACTGAGCTACTATAGCCATATAGGCCAGAGACTTCCGTTGTCCCTTGATGGCCTGTACTGTCCTCGATGGGTAAAGGTCGTGTAACCTTCTGGCGATCTCAGCACTGTGGAGATCCACCTCTGACATGGAGGTAAGTTCAAACGCCATCTTTGGAAGGTACCAGAGTTCTTAGTCAGCCCAGCGCTTCACTTTAATGCCACTCGCCCTTATGGCTAGGGAAGAGTGATACTCTTCCGCTGAACTTTCCTCATGTGCTGGCTAACACCTCTGGCTGAACAGAAACTGAACTCACATCTAGCGCAACTGGTAACATCAGACATCCCACCAAGGCCACCACCGCCCCAAAGGTCGCCTAGCTCCCCTGAAGAATCTAAGCCCCCTACAGCGGTAGGGTGCTGTGTTTGTTCCTTTCGATTTGTAGTAACAAGATTCATTTTAGGTCCCAGGGTAGTCAGCCCTGCGGACCCTATTCGGCTCTTTAGCTTCAGCCCGCATACTGTTCTCCACTCGCTACATAGCCTAGCCCACATTCGGAGTGATAGAACTGAATCTAGACCCAAGTGCACCTGATTCATGATCCATATGTTGAGGCCTACTTCTCCCCCAAACCAGGTCGTCCACGACACACTGAGAGGTAAACCAGAGTGAAGGGGGGGGGGGGGGGGTAGCCCCTGGGGACCTCAGAAGGTTGTATGTACCTTCATCCTCGGAACCCCGAGGCATGATGCGCACTTATTTGGAATGAGAAGGCGTATCCCCGTCCCCGTGCCGGTGCTCCACCACGAGCGGGCAGGGGAGACGGACTCCCTATCCTCCTACGGCTGTGACCCCGTAGGGTTCATGCGACCTGTGCGGTAAGTGCCCCCTGGAAGGCCGACAGCGCCCATGCGCCCCAACTTAGACACCTGACGCAGAGGAGCTCAACAAAACCTCTAGGGAAGCCGAGAGCCCCAAGAGCCGCTACTGACTCTGCAGCAAATAGACCCCACCAATTTGCAGCAATGGCTGAGAAAGAGATTTCACCCGCAGGTACTTTCTTGTTGTCAGCAATCCACTGTCGAATGTGGACGTTGTCATAGTAACTAACCTTCTGGCGGTGGGCTTCCGCCAGGTTGGCATTGTCAGCTACTACAGTTACATCAAGAACACAACAACCCAACACAGGATGGTCCATGACGAGATCAGGTCTCCTGATCCCTGCCGGAGTAGGGATAGGAGGTTCCTTTGCCACATTTCACCCCCGTTTTCGTGCCGCATTCTCCACGAAATCCACCATTGAGTCGTGCGGCTTGACTCGCATATGATGGGTTCCTGGACACACCTGTAGGATGTGACCTAGGGTTTCAGGCCTGCCGCAAGCATCGCAGTCCGTCTTCCTGACTGGTCTACCGCGCCACAAGCGGTCCACTCAAAATTTCCCCATATCTTCACCGCGCTGATGAAGTCCCGCCCGTTTAAAAGAGCTGTACTGGACGTTATCCATCCAACAGGTTGCAGGGTTACATCACTCTGACTTAGCCCCTTTCCATCAACGGCAGCGTACAGAGCTTTCGCCAGGGCCCTCCTGGCATCCCCATTTTCATGAAATGGAGACCCCTTGGTATCGTTCGCGGGTCATCCATTTTTGAGCGTCCCCTGTGAAGCTTTCACACCGAGCAATCGCTTGGATCCTCGGATCCGGCGATTCAACCATCCTTTCCATCCTTCTTTTTCTCAACATGGGGATCTTTAGTTTAAGCATCTGAATACCCAAACCACCGTCCTTGGTGTCAGCGTGAAAATACGCAATAGGCGACGTATCTCATGGTAGCTTCAGCCAAGTTCTGATGGCCCCTCTGACCATGGTATCCAGATGCCACAACTGTGACCTGCGGAACCTACCTAGAACCAACTGGTGGTATAGGCCAGGAATAAGATGGGTATGGAGCATGTATATCCGTTGTTGCGGCTTTAGGGGGGCCTTGGTTAGGCTCTGGAGACCTGTGTGCAGCCCAGCAACACAGGGGAGAGAGCTGTTTCCAGCCCCTAAAGGGACCCCTAGGTATTTGTAGACCTGCGAGATGGTGAGAGCTGGTATATAAGCTCCATCACTCGAGGTCAGAAACCTGTTGGGGTCGCAATACCATAAATTCCGCTTCCCTTCTACCCCTATCCTTAACGTACTACATTTTGCCGCGTTGAGCTTCAGGCCACATTTTGCCAATGCAGCCTCCACGCCTGCAAATTGTTTCCGCATACCGACATCAGTGGTTGAGAGAAGAATGAGGTCATCAGCAAAGGCCAAGTGGCCCAACCGCATGTCGCCTACTTGCACTCCCACCTTCGGGTCCAGAGCCTGCAGGGCTACATCAATGACCCCAATGAACAGTAACGGGGACAAAGGATCACCCTCGCGGACCCCCTTGGAAATGTTTATAGGTTTGCTGCATTCTCCTCGACTCTCAGCACGTTCGTCGGCTGAGTGTACTGCTCCCTGACATACTGAATCAAGGGCTCAGGAAAGCCTGCCGCCTTGCATCCCACTACTATTGACTCGTGCGAGACCGAGTCAAATGCCTTGGCGACATCTAAGAAGGCAACCCTCAGTGGCTGCCGCTTGGCTTGGCATTCCCGAACAAGTCCTGAGAGCGTAGGCATTCTCGCATATGCCGTGACCCCTTCGAAATGCTTTCTGACTGATAGAGTACTTCCCAAGCCGTTCAACACGCCAGGCGAATAATAGGTGGAAAATCCTACCAATCATCGGGCCCATTGTGATAGGACGGAACAGCTTAGGGGAATCCGCATCTGGTTTCTTAGGGATGAGGACCCTGACTCCTCTCCTCAGTGCCCTGAGCTGGTACGAGTGCCACAGCCACAAGTTGAACCTGGCTGCAAGGGCAGGTATTGACAGATCTCGTGCTTCTTTCCTGGTCATACCATCCGGACCAGGAGCTCCATTGCTGATACTTCTCAGTTGATGAGCCACTTCGCTCTGGCTGATGGGCCCAACCAAATCCCATACTGGTTCGCTGCATTGGGCTACTGTCTCATCCCTTACAGAAGGTGTTTCAAACAACTCACGCCAAAACTTCTCCTGCTCCGGCAGGGGAAGTTCCGTTTGCTGCTTGTCCCACAATCCGCTCAGAATGGGCCTCGCACATTTCCCTCTATCTCACTTATAGAAGCTCTGGATGCGAGCGTAGTCAGCCCTACGTTTCTGTCTCACGTTCGTCGGCTGTGGCCGAGAGACAGGACGTTCCTTTTCACCAGTAGCAGTTCTTTTCCTACACTTCCTACCTCTCTTGCCTGTTGAGGCAGGTGCTTGTCCTTGATGGCTTGCTCTATCAGAGCATCAAGAGCAGCCATGTGATCGTGAGCATCGTCACCAGTGGTCTGGTTTAGGACCCCATCCTGATTGACCAGATCAGGCAGAAGGGCTGACTCCCGACTAGATCTGTTATCTGATGACGGTGTATTGCCCTGAGCCCCCGGACGGGACTCCTTCAACTGAGCTACTATACCCAAATAGGCCGGAGACTTTCGTTGTCCCTTGATGGCCTGTACAGTCCTCGATGGGTATAGTTCGTGTAGCCTTCTAGCGATCTCAGCACCGCTGGGATCCACCCCCGACCTGGAGGTAATTTCCATCTCCATTTTAGCTAGGTACCAGCGTTCCTCTTCAGCCCAGCGTCTGACTCTAGTGCCACTCGCCCGCGTGGCAATGGAAGAGTGATACTCTTCCGCATGAACCTTCCTTATATGCTGGCTGACCCCTCTCGCTGTACCAAACCGGTTCTCACAGATGGCGCAACGGGTACCGTCAGACATCCGACTGAGGCCACCACCGCCCCGAAGGTCGCCTGACTCCCCTGAAGAATCTAAACTCCCTACAGGGGCAGGGAGCTGTGTCATATTCAATCAATTTGTGGTAACAAGATTCTGTTTCGGGTCTAAGGGTTGTCAGCCCTTTCGACCCTATCCGGTTCTTTAGCTTCTGCCCCCATACTGTTCAGTAGTGTATAGACATTTAGTTGCCAAAATAATCCGGTTTATCTGCCACCCGTGACGTCACAGCACCCCAATCCGCCGTAACTGCCACTTTAATTAACTAATTCCATAAGGGTAATGGTTAAGCCATATATCTATCAGGTTTATCTGCCACTTTCACTCTCAATCCGGTTTATCTGCCACTGTCAGGTTTTTCTGCCACTCATTAATTAACATACTTATAGTATGTTAATTACTTTCATTCAGTGCATACATCATTCATACTAAGAACTTCACAAGTCAAGTAATGGAATATATAACAAATGTATTCCAAAAAATCCTAAAAGAGCTAAAATATGTAAGTGTCTGTATGCCACAGTGTTCTTCTTATGTCTAGGTATGTAATGCAGGATCCTGTGAGTATGTAATGTTATGTTATGTAGGTGAAGCTAGCTAAAAAGTGTATAAGTGTAAAACCGCAAAAACTAAAAGGAGGGTAACTTAAGAGAAAAGGACTTAACACCAAAAATATCACAGCTGGTTTGACGGTACAACGCAAATTCAATTAACGAAACAGTTCAATGAAAGTTAAAGTCTATGTAGATTCTGTCACGATCATGGAATGAGTATTGGCTGACCTCTACCGCCTCAGTGTCCTTAATTAATTCTAGGATCATGAGCACAGCTTTTAATGGCGTGCTGGCGAGGGTGCTCATTGATACATCCGAAGAAATATCAATCACTTCTTCGTCCTCGCTGCTTTCTTGTTCTTCAAGCTGATGAATGGAATGATTTCCATCAACCCACACACCGCCGTGATGAGTATGAATCGGTCGGCCGGACTCTCCATGCGATCTATGTACTTGTAGAGAAATGTCCTGATCGCACGGCACTGTTGCCTCTGAGACATCTCTTGAAGGTGGGGCACCGTCAGCTGCCGCGCTCTGTCCAAATAGTCTTGGAGGCTGGGACTGTTCATACAGCTGGGCTGCAAGACTATCATACTCTGCCTCGGCTGGGGTGATGGTCTCTGATGAGGTTGAGGTAGCACTTCGCCTTCTTTTATGACAGGAAGGCTTGTCAGGGTATGGCCAGTCCCTGTGCCGCTTACGGGAGGGCAATGCAGGAGGGGACGTGGGTGGGGTACTTGGTGGGGGGGTCTGTAATGCGGGTGCCATTTCAGTTGGGGCAATGGGTCTACCACAAGCGGCGTGAACCCCGGTCTCATTAGAAATGCTGGAGGGCATTGATACTGTGGGGGTTGGACATGGTGAACTTGGGGGGGATATGAATAGGATGTGGGGGGAATAGGGTACGTGCACACTAGTTGTGCACGTACGGGTCGGGGAGCGGGGCGGGGAGCGGTCCGGGGAGCGGGGGATATGGCCATACCCTGACTTACCTTCTGCTGACAGAGTGGTACTGGCCCCATTGGATGGATCTTGGCCACTTTGGGTGGAGGCGGTGCTGGTCGTATGGGCTTGAGGATAGTACAGGGCCGCTGCAAATTCCCTGTAACGCCGGCGTGTTTCTTGCTGGACCTGCTCTGGGGTGAACTTGATTGGGCTGGCCAGTCGAATGGTGCCGGTACTGCTGCCGGGCATGCCAATGCCCGGCCCTCCCCCTCTTGTACGGTCTGCAAGATAACCGACTGAGTTGTAGGTAGAGCTTCCTCCAAGAGGAAATTCAACACTGAATTCACCTCCAGGTCCTCTGTCAGATTGTGGGGTGCCTCTACCTGGACGTCCCTCAGCTTTCTCTTGATACTTTTGGTCTGCCACCATAGGCGAAGACGTTTGATGATGCCCATACTGCATTAGTGATTGTGATTGCTTAAGATCAAGAAGTGATTGCTAAATATGCAGTATGGGTGGCTTGGCTGTAGACTTAGCAAAGCTGACTGGTGACTTGGATGGCTGGCACGAAGCTGGCTACAACACGTACTTGGATGGCTGGCACGAAGCTGGCATGAACACTGGGTTGGCCTCTAAAAGAGTCAAGACGAGTGTACCGAATGTTCCAGAAACGGGGTTTAAGTATCCATGACTAAAAATGGGAATTAGGTAGTGCAGAATAGCTATAGTAACTTATTATCCAATCAGAAACAAGGTCAAACGTAAAACACCCCCATTCGTGAATGTATTCGCCCACATGTACCTCAAGTTCATTCAAAGTCGAATGTTCTAGAATCACGTATACCGGAAGTATCATACATATTCTTTTAAAATACAACTTAAAATTAATATTTTTACAGAATTTGCATTGAAACGGCATAACATATTTTTTTGGCTTTTATATTTTATCATTTTTATGTTTATAAGTCCTTTAGTTATTGCAGAATACTTAAAATAAGGTACCGGAAGTACCGTGCGCAAACTGCTATATACAGGTTAAATGAAGCGGGTACCGGAAAAACTTGACACATTCATAGGTTTACGACTACTAAACCTATAGCTAATCCCACTAAACTTCCCGTAACGATTCCGGCGTATAAACCACTGACGAAAATATTCATCAGAGCTTTTTCTAGTCAAGCTTTCTTATCCGTTTGGGTTCCTGTTTTGGTTTCTTCTTTCTCGTCATCTCCCGAATCATAATCATGTTCCATGGATATTTCATGCCACCTGTTTTTATTGTTAAAAGCTCGTTTCTGGGCCATACGTGAATTACAGTTACAAACTGTAAATATCCGGTACGGGTCATCAGGGTTGTTGTCCACGTCTTCTCTGGTGATATGTGCCATGATCACTCGCAGGAACCTCTCTTGGTTTTTGTCACCTAATACCCCATCAATGAAATTGATCATACTTTCTGCCGAGAAAGCTTTCTTCTGTGCTGGTAGGATATGCATGTCGTAGGCATAATAGACTTGATGCGTGAACTCGAAACAGGCAAATGTTTTGTTGTACACCCATAGGAAGCGTTCCCTGTTTGGTTGTATCACATCTAACACTTGCACGGTTTCTTTAAGTACAAACGAATCGTAACTTTCTCTTTCTTCTACACGCGGCTTGTACAGTTTACGTTCTTTACCGTATTCTTGATCGTTCAGGTAAGCTTCTTTCAATAGCCCCAAAGTTTTTTTGTGGAACAAGTACTGACCCGCACAGGTCGAGAGAATAATACCTTGCCAAGCGGCCTGTTGATTTTCAGGTGCTTGAGTCGACCAGTTTTCTGCAAAGATGATCTTGGTGGAAGGAATGGAACTCATACTTCCTTTAATCAAATCAATGGCATATTCATACTGAACAATCATGATGGTAGACTTGTATTCTGACATGAATTGCCCGACTTCTAATCTAGCTCTCCATACCCCGTCTGCAGGAATTTGTGACGGATCATCGAACGTGGAGACGGCATTCAGATGAGCCAAAATGTGACATCTTTTGTTCAAATATTTGTCTGGGATATAGACGTAAGGTACATCATCAATGTAATTTCTGCTCATACGTTCTTCCCGGTCTTCTTTCACGATGTACATCATAGACAGCAGAGCCCCTTCACCGAAACGATGATCTCGCATGGATTCCCATATAGCATCTTGGATTTTCTTTAACCCCAGCAGAGCTTTCTCCATGTAGGTTTTATGATTGAAGAAAACTTTGTCATAGCTCCAACAATCCATGTTACTCACATATTTTTCCAATTCAGACATGTCATAAGGGGGTTTATCTTCCCGTTTGGTTTTTCTTATTTCATCACAGCCCGTTTCTTCCACCTTTATACCCGTCTCGATCTCCATATCACTGGTTTCTTCTTCTTTCACTTCAATAATTTCTTTTCCCTCATCAGAATCCATGTCGGTGGTTTCTTCTTCTTTCACTTCAATTTCTTGCCCCACATCCGGTACTGTTATACCTTGGAACACCTTGTCTAATGGGCTAGGACGTATTTGCGACCCTTGCATCCATTCAGCAGCTTCAGCTAATTCTTTATCTGTTAAAGGTTTATATTCTTCATCATTTTCTGCTGCTAATGAAGGCTGTATCTCATCATCAGAAGCCATGATAGTGGCAAAAGATTGATTACAGCCTTCTTCCAAGTTTTTATTTATTTTCTGAGTCCCACACATTTTCTGCCCCATGAACTGGTAAAATGTGCCGGCTTATTAGAAAAATTCGGCTTTTATGCCTTCTAAACCGGAAGCGCCGTACGCAAACCGAGTTCAACTCTTGGAACCCGGCCAGATCCAAGTCGTGTACCGGAAATAGTTGACAGATTCTCATTCTAGAATGGCTATTTATAGCAAGGTCCACGTGAATTATTTCATTCGCAACTATGAAGCCTTATACGGTTAAAGAAAAAGCCCGTTCTTATTTTAGGAAATTCAAGAAGAAGGGTGTGGTGTTACAAGTGCAGCCGGACTTGAAGACATTAAAAAACGAGAAACCTTATGATGCCATGTATGCTATTTTTGAACCGTTGTTAGAAGAATGGAAAAAAAGTCAAGAAGATAATTCATATTTACAAGTAAATATGACAACTCCAGAATTAAACAACAAAGCCTTCAATACTAAATGGTTAAGAAATGAAGATATGACCTTGGAATATATCATGACACAAGTGGAAAAGACTTTAAACAGTAATGAAAATTTTCATTTGACTGAAGATTTTGAAATGGAATTAAAATCCGTAGAAGTACCGGAATCGGTAGGAGGATCAGACAACGGCAATATTCAACAGCAGTGCCCCAGAACGTATTTAGACCCGGCAGTTATTTCTTGGCATTTTAATCACGACGATTGTTTTATCGCCAGTTGTGTTTTAATGGATTGGGTAATAGATAAAAAATTACCCTTACGCTTGCGTAAACGTAAATTTACTAAAACAAAAATAGATGATTTGAAAAAAGAAATCCGCCGTATAAAAAAAGAAACAGAAGTTTATACCAGGCGTATTACAATTAAACACATGTTTGAAATCGCGAAAGCTTTTCCGGAACGTAATTTATTAGTATTTCATGGTCATGAAAAAGATGTTATGTTTCGTTCTAAAAATTGGGATTAAAAAAAACCTACTATATTTATTATGGTGCGGGGATCACACGCGTGGGGGATTTTAAAAATTAAATTGCATTTAAATATCCGCAATAATTTTTGTTTTATGTGTTTTAAAACATATAAAAACTTACACATATGTATTGATACTTGTAAAATGTGCGGGTTTAGCCCACCTTGTAATTATACAAAAGAAAATACGATACTGGGATGTGACGAATGTAATTGGCACGGGTTTTTTAATGAACAGTGTTTTCAAAATCATAAAATGGTTACTCCTAAAGGAGCCCCCATGTGTGAAAAAAGGCGCGTGTGTGTGAAATGTAACACAGTATCATGCACTACACGCCACGTGTGTGGGGAATACACGTGTAAAATATGTTACGGGAAAGCACATGCGGGGGGGTTTCATTCGTGCTATATGCAACCGCTAAAAGAAAAAGCCGTCAGTAAAAAACCACACCCTTTTATTTTTTGGGACACAGAATGTACACAATCAGAAAAAGACGGAAAAGGATTAAGTATACATACAGTAAATGCCGTAGTGGCACATTACGTGTGTGAAAATTGTTTGGGGTATAGCGAAGCTGCACATGTATTAAAAAGAAAATGGCAGAACTGTAAATGTTCACGGCATCAATTTGAAACGCATACCCTTTTTTTCGATTGGTTATTCGGTACAGTAATAACACGATCAAAGAAAAAACCTATATGTTTCGCTCATAATTTCGGAGGATACGACGGGGGTTTTTTACAACAATATTTAATTTCTAAAGGCTGGTATGCTTCTTCTATAATAACACGGGGATTAAGAATTATTTCTTTAACTGTACGAGATATACTATTTAAAGATAGTTTAAATTTAATACCAATCGGATTAGCACGGTTTCCCAAAGCTTTTGGAATCGAGGAATTAAAAAAAGGATTTTTTCCTTATGTTTTTAACACCAAAGAAAATAAAAACTATTTCGGTTTCATGCCACCGAAAGATTCGTTTAAACAAGTCGGTAATGCAGATTTCGAATATTGGTACGAACAAAAAATAAAAGAGGGGTACATGTGGGATCACCGCCAAGAATTATTCGAATATTGTAACAGTGATGTAGAATTATTAAAACAGGGGTGTTTAAAATTCCGGGAAATGTACATGAAAAAAGCTAATTTTGATTTATTTCAATATAACATGACATTAGCTTCTGCATGTATGATGGATTTCAGATTAAATTATTTACAGGAAAATCAAATCGCCATGATTCCCCCACAAATTTCACGCGTCCATTTATCACAAATGGCAGAATATTGGTTAGCAGATATGCAGAAAGATTCATTGTTTTACATACACCGGGGTAACGATAACTGGAACGGAAAAATGCCAAATTCAATTAATTAACGGGAAATACGTTTCTGTGGACGGATACTGCCCTGAAACTCATACCGTGTATGAATTCAACGGGTGTGTGTGGCACGGGTGCCCGCTTTGTACTTCCCTGGAAGGTAAAGTCCCAAATTCAGATATACCTAATTTTGTGGCTTTTATAAAACAAAAAAATAAAGAAAAAGGATTGAGAAATTCGGGGTATAACGTAATAAGTATCTGGGAACATGAATACGAATGTTCAAAAACGGACATTTCACTGACACCGAGACTCCAACCCCGTGAAGCATTTTTTGGAGGAAGGACAAATGCCGTGACCTTGTACAAATCTATTCAACCAGGAGAACGTATTGATTACTATGACGTGACGTCCTTGTACCCGTTTGTACAAAAAACAAACAAGTACCCCGTAGGTGAACCGGAAGTTATCATGCGCCCAGAGGAAAAAGATGTAAAAAACTCACCTGGAGGAATCGTGTGCGGGAAATTCTTACCACCCCGTCACTTGTTTCATCCCGTATTACCGTACAGAGCTTGCGGAAAACTCATGTTCCCTTTATGCCGGGCTTGTGCCGAAACATTGAACCAAAGAGAGAAATGTACACACAACGAAAACGAACGGTCTTTGGTGGGCTCTTGGTGTTTGCCTGAAGTCCTGAAAGCTTTAGAAAAAGGGTACACGCTGATAGAAGGATACGAAATGTGGAGTTGGGCAGAATGGGAAAATATATTCGAGCCCTATATCAATAAATGGTACCAAGAAAAAACCCAAGCGTCCGGTTGGCCTAGCGATCATCAAGAAGAACGGCGAGAATATATCAAAGAACTAGAAAAACAAAACATACCAGTGGATCCAGATAAAATCGCTCATAACCCGGCATTACGGTTCGTAGCGAAACAAGCTTTGAATACTCTATGGGGAAAATTCGGCCAAAGAGATGGGATGGCTCAGAAAATACAAGTCAATAATTACGACGATTTAATACAAGTTTTAGAAGACCCCATCAACGAAGTGTGTGAAATTATTAATTTAGGAGAACAGATCTTACAAGTCGAATACAAACGAAAAGAAGAAGATTACGGCCTGGGTAAAACGAATAACGCGGCAGTGGCCGCTTTTACTACTTGTTACGGTCGAATGGTATTGTATGATATTTTAGACGAGTTAAAAGAACGCGCATTATATTTTGATACGGACTCTGTGATTTTTATTACACGCCCTAATGACGCACCCTTGAAAAAAGGTTCTTTATTAGGTGACTTAACAGATGAATTAAACGGGGGATATATTACAGATTTTATTAGCGGGGGGCCTAAAAATTACGGGTACCTGGGCTACGACGGGAAAGGAAATCCTATGAAATGTCAAAAAGCTCGGGGGTTTCAAATTCATAATAGAATTGATTTTCACGATTTGAAAAAAATGGTCGATGCTTTAATCGGGCAAAAAGAACAAGAACCTATTAATGTCCCTATAGAGTTTCATGTAGTCAGGGATAAACAAGGGTACGTCAAATCTAAGAAATTAGATAAAATGTATGTGGCCGTATACGAAAAACGCCGCTTTTGGCAAGAAGGTGATGTGGGAGATAAGTATACGACATTTCCATATGGTTACCAATAAAAGCTGTGTATATAAGTCAATGTGTTTATGTGTTTCTATCTAATTATGGGTGATATACCGTGGTATAAATTTAAACATCCTTTTACTATGTTAGTAGCGGGGCCTACTTCTTCAGGGAAAATCGTTTGGGTCACGAAATTATTATATAATATGAATAAAATGATATCTCCACCCCCTGAACGTATCCTTTGGTGTTATGCCGAAAAACAACCCATTTATTCTCAATTAAAAGAAACGTTTGGTGATAAAATTTTTTTCGAAGAAGGGTTACCGGCACGTAATTTAAAAGCCGACACGTTATTGATAATCGATGATTTGATGTGTGAGAGCGGACCCGAAACTGCAAAAATATTCGAAAAAGGAAGTCACCACCGAAACATTTCTATTATCTTTATCGTACAAAATTTATTCCACGAAAAAAAAGAACAACGGAACATATCTTTAAATTCTCATTATATCGTATTATTAAAAAATCCCAGAGACCGGTTACAATTCGAAGTTTTAGCCCGGCAAATGTTCCCGACAAAAGCTAAAGAATTACGAGACGTGTACGACGACGCCACAAAAGAACCGCACGGTTATTTGTTATTGGATTTTACACAAAAGTGCCCAGACGAATACAGGCTCAGAACTTTAATTTTTCCAGGGGAAGAACACGTATACTATAACCTTTAAAATATGCCTATTCCCATTATTGCCGTAGCCGGTGCTACTGTAATAGCAGCGTTTGAAATTTTAATTGATTTAGCTATTTCATACGGGTTAGACGAATTGATTAAATTTATACAATGGAAAATAGCCGGAGAACCATCACCTGCTGAACCATTCGTACGAAAGTCATGGTTACAATACCACGCTAATTACCGCGCCTTCTGGCCACCTACAGATTCTTTTGTTTTTAGTTTACATGATTTATACACACGAGGGCCAAAAACTACAGGGTTTTTAAAAACTAAATTAAAATACGTATTAAATAAAAAAGGATATTATGAAATTAAATTTGTACACGAAAGGGTAAAAAATTTATGGGGGCGGGCTCAAACGGAGAATAAACCGGGACGTAAAATTTTTTTAAATGCTGAAGAAACACAAAAAGTTTTATCTTGGTTTAACAGAAGCGGAATAGTAAAAGAATGGATAAAAGTGAATACTTTACTTTTAATTTATTTACACTTTCCATGGACGTTATGGGCCGAAGCTATTATAGACGAACCGGAAGATTTAGCCGCCGGTGAAAAGTATAAAGAAAAATGGGCTAACAGAGATCCTCGATGGCAATTGATTTATGACCGGTATAATAAAAAAGGTAAAGATTATAAAGCATATCATAAAACTATAAACGGTCAACTTTATATGAAAGTAGATATCCCATTACCATTTTTTGAATTGAGTACCAAAGGGTTTATGACTCAAGGAAAACAAGTACCGTGTTTAACACGGGACCCCACTTCCCGGGAATTCCTGGAAGTAGGAAGAAGATTATGGTGGCATCCCCATTTCGCTGAACGAACAGACGAATATGAATTTTACAATATCCGGCACAAGTTTATGACATTATTAACAGAAGACGAATTTATGCAAGGTACACCTTTTCAAGGTCATACCAATTTACAAGATTTCGGTATCAGACCCGTGCCGGCAATATGGTCCGGAAACCGTATTACTCATTACGGATGGGAATACAGGAAGATAGGTCATTGGTTACGTGAAAAAGACGTGGGAAAGCCCCGACCTCCTTCATACATGAAAGACTATTCATGGTACAAACAAAAAAAGATATGCAAATGGAATTACAAAAAAGAATTATCGATTTATGGAAACCTGTTTGGTGGAAAATCAACGGTCCCGATGCACCAGGATACGAAAACATAAACGAAGGTGAACCGTTCTGGGGAATAAATTTTAAAAACCACGGAAACGGGGCAGAATTACCTATGCCCCATTATTATCACCCTCCACATTTACGTACACGTTTATTGGAATTACGAGAAGAATTCGGGTACGATGCAAAAATGTTAAAATCAATTATTCAAATGACTAGGCCAAAAAGTAAATCATACAAATATTTTAAAGAACTCGAACCTTACAGTGAAATGGCTTGGTATTTACTCGACCCGGAAAGAAACCCCGAAAAAATGTATCCTTTGGCTATCACACCCCCATCTCCCACAACTAAAAAACCAAAAACACCGGCGGCGTTTACTGAGCAAGGTAGAATGATTTTACAACATATTCTTACAGATCAAACAGTTACTTTAGATACTTCTAAAAGTCCTTGGTATAAATATTTTCATTTATCGAAACTTTTACCTTACAAAGCTAAATACATGAAAGTTAAAAAATACGAATTAGTTTTAAAATTATTTCACGATTACGAAAAAATAGCCGTGGCAGATTTAGATGTTTTAAAAAAAGCTTATATAGCAAAAAGTGACGATCTGGCTATAATAAAAGCTGCAGGAAACCCTAATTTTATCGGAACCCCTGATTGGGATCCTTTTAATAAACCTGACGATATTCCCAAACTGTATCCTTCCTGGGAAAGAATGCAACAATTGGAACGTCAAGTATGGTTAAACGAACAAGAAATAAAATTAGCTCAAGAAGCTTTGATTCAAGTCAACCGGTTTTTCCGAAAATATCAATTCGAAGACGATGATGAAAAAGTGCAAACTACTACAAAAGCCAAAAAATGGGCTAGATTATATAAGAAAATGAATAATTGGTTAGAAGAATTATGGAAATTTGAAAAAGATGTTTATTTAGTAGCGGGGTATCCCGAACCCGGGTTCTGGAAAAAACCTGTGGTCCAACAAACACCTGATTTGGAATATTGGAAAAACCAGGAAAAAGATTTAAATAAAAAATTTCTTACGAAAGTCGCGGCTTTAGCACACGCAAAAAATAAAGCTTGGGATTGGTCAAAATACAGAGATCCTTGGTTTTATATCCGAGAAGAACATTTACGGACTAATGATATAATGAGTCAAAAAATCCGGGTCCTGGAAAAAATCGATGAAATGGAAGACACTCCTGAAAAACAAAAAGCCCGAGCATTGTTCCGAGAACAATTAAAAAATTGGTATTCGGTAGGAAAATCTGAATTGAGACCTTACGTGGATACGGGTCCTGGAAGGATTGTAGGAGTATAAAAGTAAGACTCCATCCTTGATATTTTAAACCATGGTGCTACGAAGCGTTGGAAGTTTCGCCGCTAAGCGAGCCGGTAATATCGGCAGCCGTGTCAAGAGCACAGGTGATAAATTATTACGTTCCGGATTAAAAATGAAAAAACCCGCTTTGAGTACGGCTCAAAAACGAGCTTTTGCACAAGCAAAACCAAAACCTCCTATCACTCCTAAACCAAAAATCGTCCCGCAACCCAAACCCCGGGCCGCTCCTCCGAGACCGAAAGCAGCTCCCCCACCACCTCCCGTAGCTGCGAAACCGAAAAAAATTCCTTTTGACGCCAGTAAACCTTTACCGCCTACACCCAAACAACCTTCTTTACGTGAACGCTTAGCTGCTTTCCGTAGGCGCCCTTCTGCTCCTCCTTCGACCAGTGCAAAGAGACCTAGTATATTAGACAATTGGCGTCAAAGAAGAGAAATTCGTAATTTACAAAAACAAATTGGTCAATCCGCTACGAGCAGATATTCATCAAAAAAATCAGGACCGATAGGCCGTTATTTTAAAAAAAGAAAAGCTGCTCGTAAAGAAGAAAAAGAAATTGCGCGTTTAAAAAAACAAATGAAAAAATCATCTTTGCATAAATATGGAAGAACAAGTAGAAGTATAACACAAAAAATAAAAGATAGATTTAAAAAATTTAAACAAACAAGAAAAGAAAAAAAATTAGCTAGTAAAACAAAGAAAAAAGAAGCAAAAGCTAAAAAAGCTGAAAAAAAGGCAAAAGCAAAAAAAGAAAAAGCTGAAAAAAGTGCATTAAAAAAAGCAGAAAAAAAGGCTAAAAAACAAGCAAAAGCCAAAAAAAAGCAGCAGAAAAAAGTAAAAAAGCAGAAAAAGCAAAAACTGATAAATTAACTAAAAAAGAACAAAAAGCTATTGAAAAAGCTACAAAAAAAAGTAAAAAAGCTGAAAAAGCATCAAAAGCCGCCGCTAAAAAACAAGCAAAAAAACAAGCCAAAGAATTAGATAAAATAGCAAAAAAAGAAGCTAAAGCTTTAAAAAAACAAGCAAAAAAATTAAAAGGTGAAAGAAAAAAAGAAGCAACGGAAATAATTGAAAAATTAAAATCTAGTTCTGATTCAATGAAAAAAGCACAAACTACTGGCGATATAAAAAATAAATTTAAAGTAACAGAAAAAATGTTACAAGATGCTAGAACTTCATTAAAAACAAGTCGCGGAAAAGCTAGAGATAGTATTTTAGCTACTAAACGTAAACCCCCACCCGACCCTCCAAAACCGAAAGCGCCGGCCCCGCCCGCCCCTCCAAAACCGAAAAAACCGGCCCCGCCCGTCCCTCCAAAACCGAAAAAACCGGCCCCACATGACTCATATTTGAAATTGTAGATTTAGTGGTGCCACCTACATTGACCTGATTTTTATGGGCAAAAAACCTCATAATTTCATCCTCTTTCAGCTTAATGATGAAACTGTCAAGTTGAATTGTTCAATTTTTCAAAAGAATTATCCTAGGACATGGTTCTTTCAATCATATTAGAATATACTGAGTTTGTTGATTTTTGGTTGAGTTGTGAAAAGCTGAAGTTGGTCTTATGGCCATTATTATGTCTTTTTCAAACCAAGGACTGCAATAGTGTTCTTCTACAAAATTATTATTTCAATTATATCTTCTGTAACATTGCACAAAAATTATTCTTAGGTGGCCTTTGTTCAAGTTTACTAGAATGATTTTTGGCAGAACTATTGGACCTTTAACAATGAAAGTACTGCATCTTTGATTATTCTAGATATTTTGATAAAAAGTTTATGAATATGTCGGCTTGAAAAAAGAAATTTAAACCAAAGTCTTTCAGTATGTGTAAACAGATATACCAACAGGCCAAGATTGAATCTGTATCTTTAAATAGGTTGAGAAACTGCCAACTGTTTCAGATTTGGGAACAGATCAAGAGTTCATTCAGTGCAGCCAGATATAGGTCAATAGTTCAATCAGTGCAGCCAAGCACATGGCATGTGATTACCTCATGAATGACATGTGAACACCTCATGGGCACCATGTGATCACTTCATGGGTGTCAAGCCCCTCAGGGCAGGGCCCCTGCATGAGCTTTTGCAATGGTGTGGCT
This sequence comes from Sipunculus nudus, assembly GCA_026874595.1. Taxonomy (NCBI): domain Eukaryota; kingdom Metazoa; phylum Annelida; class Sipuncula; order Golfingiida; family Sipunculidae; genus Sipunculus; species Sipunculus nudus. The sequence continues at coordinate 20,529,085 of CM049309.1, read as the reverse complement.
ACTATTTCAGATTTGGCAACAGGCTAGAGGTCAGTCTGAATCTATTTATAGCTTTGGCAGACTGCCAACTGTATCAGATTAGGCAACAGGTCAAGAGTTCACTCAGTGCATTGAAAAATGTCAATTACAATGCATAATATATTAAAAAATTAGATGAGATCACTATTTTATTCTCGCCTAGGCAGATTTAAAACTCGCCTGAGTGATATCAGGCAGATTTTAAACTCGCCTGGGTGATACCAGAGGGATTTTAAACTTGCCTAGACGAGATTAAAATCCTGGCCTGCTTCATGATGGTTTAAATCTTGCCTAGGTGAGATTGCGATTGTGATCTCGTCTAGGCGAGTTTAAAATCTGTCTAGGCGAGATCACAATCGTAATCTCGCCTAGGCGAGATCACAATCTCATCTAGGCGAATTTAAAATCCGCCTGGAATTCAATCTTGTCTCTGACATATATATCTCTGATAGCTTTGTTGTATACAAGACTGGTGGTGCCAGTTACAATCATTTTTGTGTTGTGTGCACCCATGCCAGAATTGTTTCTTTTTCATAATGTTTAGTACGTGCATTGTTCATTATATGAGAAGTAATGGTCCAGCATTGAAGCATTATACCTGGTGTATTTCCCAGTGCACAGGTTCGCATAAGGCCTGTAGGCCTTGTTAGTGTGTAATTTTGTATTTAACATTTAATTGCTAAACTTCATCTAAATGAAATGAAATTTTCTGAACAGATCGAGTGACCTTTAATTTGATATTTAAATCTGTTCCTGGTATTATTCCCAAATTTTTTAGTGTTTTTTTGTTGGGGCGGGTAGCGGGCAAATTAACCCTTGAGTTAGGGATTAAAGGTCTACCTTCAAACACTAACATTTAGGGTAGAAAGTTTTTCTTCATGTCCTCAAGCATCTTCATTACTATATATAAACCTTCTCTCCTCTCAATAGTTTTCCAGCCCTCATTCATAATATGTGGCTTTGAAGTGTTTCCTGCATCTTTCACAATATGACCTCTTTATTTACCTGCCTCAATGTGGGCTTAAAAGGGACCTATATGCATACTAGGCAAGATAAATTTTTAAAAAGTGTAATGCTTTTTTCTTAAAATATGCTATTTGTTTAACTACATTCAAAGATTTTTTTCTACCCTTGTAAAAAAGCTGCAATAAGCTTGCTTTGGACAAGATCAGTGGTGCAAAACATAAACATACTGGGACAGCACCCGGTAGTTGTATAAAAAAAACTTTACAAATCAAAACCTAAAAATAATACGCACACCACCTGGTAGTTGTAGCAGTCAACTTCATAAATTAAGGTATTTCAAGCTGTCAACAGGGGTGTGTGATATATATTTTCTCTTATGTTTCTATGTCTTGTTTTGGAGTTGCGGCACATTCACAAGATTGGACCTCTGGTTATAGCCTTTTCTAAGAGCCACTTAGGTTGGACAAAAATGTTATCAAAGGTTTCTCACCTGAAATATTATTTATAGTGTTTCAATGCACAAATAAGACGCCACTAAATTTTATCTTTTGTGAAGTGGTTTTTTCACCCCAATTCCAAGATGGCCAGCATTTGAAGGTGGTGAAATAAATAAATCTCATAAATCTATGTCAAGTGACACAGTAACACTTTTATGTAGTCAAGTTCAATTAACATTCAAATGTCCGCTCATTTAATGACACTTCAGAAGTCTTAAAAGGGACAATTCATGCATTACACTCATGGTCAATGTCACATTTATCATGAAAAAATCCTAAACTCAAAATGATATGGCAGAAAAAATATCTAGAGTGTCATTTCCATATAAAATTAGAATGAAAATTCATTTCTTGATAATTCTGCAGCCAGGAGAGGTTCATATCATGCATACAGGTTAAGTCTGATAGAAAAAAACCAACATTGTACATGATCTGACATGTTTTTGCAAACAGCATTTAAAGAGTTGAATCCTGGCCGGGATGCCGGAGAAAGCGGCTACTTATTGTGCGCGGCCCGGCCGAGGAGCGGCGGCCGTGTTGACAGTTCTTGGCGTGTGCTGGCATCCTGGGAAAATGGCCTGGGATGTGGAAACCGGGGCCAGTTTGGTGTGCCGAATGGTCTGGTTAGAGAGGAGAGATGTTCTGGGTGTCAACTGTGGCCTGGCGTTGTTTGGAATATTTTATTTTTTGAGTTTGACTGGTGTTTTGGCTGCCTGACAAGTGACAGTTGTCCAGAGCAGACTGACCCCGTCTCCTTTCTCCCGGTTTGAAGCAAGCGTGAAGCCAGCCGGCCGGCCTGCCGGCATAAAGTCTTTTTATTAGGAATGGTTTTTACTGTGAATAATATTGCATTTATACTTGTGAAGAAAAAATGAAATTTTCCTGGAATCAAACCGCGCCGAATAAACAGTTTTAAGCTGAACAATGAGACTGGTGCCTTCTCCTTTTTTTTTTATATATAGGAATATATATTGCCGTGTTAAAATGACTGATGAATGAATGCACAGATGAGCGGGTGATGGAATAAAGCAATGAATAACTTAATAACTAAATTATTTAACTGACTATTAATTAATTAATTACAGTATCTGTGTTGTTTATAAAATATCAATTGTTCCCTTGACGGGTACAGATTGGTTCCCTGCCTTGAATTGATAAGTAAATGGCATTGAAAAATAGGCTGGTCCCTTCTCCTTTTTTTTTAAATATAATTTTATTTTTTGAAAAACATACATAAAATAAATGAATGCATAGACGGGCGAGTAAATAAATAAATAAATCAATAAATGAATGAATGGATACATAAATAAATAAATGTACCTGTGTTGTTTATACAATATAAATTTCTTTTCCTGCCTTGACGGGTTCCTTCTCGTTTTTTTTAATTTCGACGCGCGTGACCCATCCTGAATAAGTTAAAAGAGAGAGAGAGAGAGAGAGAGAGAGAGAGAGAGAGAGGCGGAAAGACAGAAAGACAAGTGGAGAAAGAATGAAATGAAAGTAAGACAGAGAAAAGTCCAGAAAGAAAGAAAAGCCAGTGCAGACAGAAAAAAAAAAAGAAAGACAGACGGACGGACGATTCAGGATGGTAGCAGACAGGGCGGCGGTCTGTGCTGCCCAGTGCAGGACCCCTGGAGGTGGCAGGGCCTCCTGCTGTTGTTGTCGGCCTTAGACTCGAGGACCAGGTGGTCCGGGAGACAACAAAGTCTGTTATGGCAGAGGTGGGACACCTGTTGCTGCTGTGGCAGGTGGGTCTGGCGGTGTACACACATGTACATCAGTCTGTGGGGCTGCGTGACCCCGTGGCCGGCCAGACTGTTTCTGACGCGGCCGTACCCGTTTGCGGTTGCGCCCGTCCAGAGCCGGCAGCCCTGTGGGCCGGTTGTTGCCGAGAGTTTCTTGGTCAGCTTGCTGCGGACGAAATCATATGGCGGTGCAGCGGCCATTTTGATAAGCGGTTTGGAGAGTGAAATTGGCGGACCGGCGGGGTTTACTGTATATGGGCTCGCTCAGGGGCGGGCGGGCGGGCGGACGGACAGAAGGGCGTACAGTCAGTTGTTTGGTTGATAATAAATGATGGGAATAAATGGTGAAGGGTTGTTAATTTTCCAAGGGGTTTTAGAGGGAATTTTTAGACCTGCTCCCCGCTGCATTATTACCCGGCTTGCTGTTTTTCGGGTTTTATTTGTGAAAATATTGAAATATGGCATAAAAGGCTGTGAGGGCCCTGAATACGGGAAGGAGAAGTAATTTTGGAAAGCGTTTTTCAGTAATAAAGGGGCCGGGCGAGCGGAAAGGAGCGTTTGGCTGTGTACTGCAGTGTAGACGGGTGCCTGCTCTATTTTCCGACAGAGCGATATTAAGTGTGAATTAAAGAATAAATGAACAAAGGCCTAAATAAATGCCGAAATGAACTGCTGAAGAGACGAATAAATAAATAAAGACATAAAGAAATGAATGACAAAGGTGTCACTTTTTGTCACATCAATTTGACCATTCATTCGGTGGTGCCTTTATGGTCAGGAAAAATACATATCACGCTTCAAGGTCAAGGGCAATGTCAAATCTTATTGGAAAATGCCATACGCAACATCTGATGGTTTGTATTTGGAAAAAAAGACACAAAGCATAGACAAGCCTAATAACTTGTCATTGCAACTGTAAGTATTATGCCCAGTCGTTGAAAACAAACTTAAAATACCCAGTAATTGAAAACAAACTTAACAGGTATTGTAACAATACTTGTGATTTATATAATAGTATGAATCCATCATTTCATATATGTGTTTATATTACATTAAGAATGTAATATGGATCAATATCATCCTTGCTCTCAGTCATCCTAGTTAACACCTTAGCAACTCTTAATGACAAATACATGTTATTTTATCAAGTTTTCCCTACAAATACACTAAATTATTTATTTAAGTTCAGGTGCTTCTGGTTGTGTAACCCTGATGGATAAAGGACCCAAGATTTATGGAAACTGTTTCTGGAAGCAACCTAGTAAACACCTTAGCTACTCTAAATGACAAATACATGTTGTTTTATCAAATTTACCCTACAAATACACTAAATAATTTATTTAAGTTCAGGTGCTTCTGGTTGTGTAACCCTGATAGATATAGGACCCAAGATTTATGGAAACTGTTTCTGGAAGCAACCTAGTAAACACCCTAGCTACTCTAAATGACAAATACATGTTGTTTTATCAAATTTACCCTACAAATACACTAAATTATTTATATGAGTTCAGGTGCTTCTGCTTGTGTAACCCTGATAGATATAGGACCCAAGATTTATGGAAACTGTTCCTGGAAGTATTTTTGACCAGGTTACACCCTAGTGTTTATATCATCTTCTGATTCTGACAGGTGCATATGTCATCAGGTCCAAGCATTGTGTGTGAATTACATTTCCCTGAGGTGTTAAGTCTGGAACGATCTTTTCCTGGTACTTTGCCTATCAGGATTACACAACCATAAGCAAAATGTTAATGAGTGTAGACTGATTGAGACCTAGATAGAATAAGCGTGTAGCTTTCTTATTTAAAGAGTAACTGCTCTCTACACCATGATGTATCATGTGATCACCTCATTGGTGTCATGCCCCTCAGAACCAACCTGTGAACTAATGCTTCTTCTGAATTTTAACCCATACTATTTTGAAAATGGCAGGAGCTAGCATCGCAAAATGCAAAAGATTAGTTAACTGAAAAACTCTATCAGATTTTACTTATTTTTTTGGCTTAATTCATTTTTTAGCAAACCTGTGAGCTCAGTAATGTGATGGAGTGGCGTCGGCAATCATTTGTACGTTAACCCACATTATCTCTAAGGAGTGGGTCTAGGTATTGTTATGAAATTTGGCATGTTAATCCATATTTGAAAGGTTTTTCTTAAACCAGACAGGTGGCACCACTTAGCTTTCTGTTTTGTAGAAAAAATTAATACCCTTTTCTCAGGAATGATTCACAGTATTGGCCTGAAATTGTACCTATCCTTAGATCTTGGACTCCTCCATCTTGTACCAAAGCAAGTGGCACCATTGTTTTCCCGTGGTGTCCATCTGTACATGTGCTTTGGGTGAAAATTGTTCATAACTCAGGAGTGGGTCCAGATACTGGTCTGAAATTTGGCATGTAAATCCAACTTGGAAAGTTTTCTCATAAACCAGACAGGCGGCACCATCAATCTTCCTGTATTTGTGGAATAAATGAATGCCTTAATTTCTCAGGCATTTTTGGCCTGATATTTTGCATATCCATAGATCTTGGACTCACCATCTTGTACTTAAGACTGGTAGCTCCATCTGCAATTATTTTTATGTGGTGTTATTCCATACATGTGCATTGGGTGAAAATTGCTCATACCTGAAGAGCAGGTCAAGGTATTGGCCTGAAATTTGGCATGTAAACCCATCTTGGAGAGTTTTCCAGTAGACAAGACAGGTAGGCAGTGGGTTTTTTACGTTGAAAAAAATTAATGCCCTTTTCTTAGAGTTTAAGTTGACTGTATTCAGCAGTGGTGTTACCTACCACTCAATCCATGCCTCATTTCACCTGTTCTCTAGTAAATGATTGACAAAAAGCAACACTGGAGTAGTTCCACCATTTATTTGTAATACATTGCTCCACGCACAACAACATGATCAAGTTATGGTGAGCCTGCAAAGACAAATGCCAAAATGTAATGATATTTACAGTATGACACCTGCTACAAATACTACTAGGTTGATGCAGTCAAACCATTATACACATAAATATGCAGAGTAAGTGAACACATGAAAATACATACCCTAAAAGTCGTTGCAGAAGTCGCATCCTTATTACAAGTCGCACCCTGACTTTTGGGATCCCCCTGGGGAATAGCCGTTCAAGTTTAGTTTCAGGAAAAGTCCTTAATATAGGTCGCACCCAGACATCGGAGGCGTCCCAACCACCTGATACTTTTGGAATTTGAGTATCATTCCTTGCGATGCAAGACTACAACCAACGTCCCCGTAGTACTTTTGTTGTTTATAAACTAGATAAACCATTTAAACGTAAAAATAATTGGACAGCTTTAATACAATGCTTATATTTAAGGAATAACAACAGAATCTTAACATATAAAGTCGGGGTTCAATTGTCAGGTAAGATTTGTACAGTGCCAAAGTCGGCTGCGTCGGATAACATTTTGTGCTGTGAAACGATGTCATTGTTGCCGTTTCTTACTAGGTTAAGTAACATTAGAATGCAAATATCAAGTTAAAGGACTGTATTAATAAACTAAAAGAGGCTGAGGCAAAATACTGTCACAATCGAGCAACTCTTTAAATTGTTAAAGATCGTCAAACGTAGGGTGGATTCATTAGACTATGATTAGTTTGCGTACGCGTGACGAGTCCCAATCCGTCGCATTGGGCATGATTTGAACTGACTTAAGACAACTGAAAGATGGAAAGAATAATTCAGTTTGAATTTATTCACCTAATTTCTTAAATGGGCTCTAAAACTGAATTTATTATCCCTTCAATTAAGTGTTACAACTTACCATCTAGGCGCGGCACATGCACGGTATTACTGAAATCACTGAAATACATGTCAGTCAACAGGAGGATAATGAACGCTTTATTGACCGGTCAGTTAACGTAAAATAAACATAATTGAATTTACAGATATTATATTTACTGCGACTAATGATTTATTTTTCTTTGATAATATCTGGAAAACCCAATTTCCATCGTTATCAGTGATTATATTCAAGTGGCTTGGATGTATGGCAAGCTCAGCCGTGTTGAACCAGATCCGTCATGACACCAAACAGTGCCGGTTCCCGTGAAATTTAGGTGCGTATGTGGCATTTCAAGTAAATAAAATATATACCTATATGGTGTTTGTTATTTCATTATATCGATTAATGTCTTGATTAAAAAAATCACGAATAAGTCAACGCACGATTGACCGTATTGCATGCGTGCCGCCATATTGTTGGGCATACGATCGTCCTGAAAGAGACACGGGTAACACTCGAAGAAAATCGTATATTTGTAGCTCACGTGAAACGTTATAACATTGTTATCCAAAATGCTTGAAAACCACGAGATGGTGACAGTGACCTAATGGTTCTTAATATGAGAGTTAATAATTGTGGATATCAGTCACGGAAGGCTTAGTTGACATGGGGATGTAAAGGTCATTGCACGGGTGACCCGGGGCTTGAACTTCCGCTACACGGCTTCAAAGGTCAGCTGGTATTCAGCGATCAACTGGGCAGGCAAAAATAATTCACGACGTATGTGTAGTGGATCAAGCTTTAATGTGACGCAACTTTACATGCATAAACGGATATGGAACCGGAGTTTTTCATTATGGAAAGCATACCCATATAGTTAAACGGAAAGAAAATGTACATCAAAGAGCGGCAGACTGGCATATGCGTCAAATTGACTCATGATATAATAGTAACGCAGATTAGGAAGTGTCACTTGAATGGCGACTTGTCAGAACGGGTAGGTCTTGAACTGGGCAAATTTAAAATTTGCATTTAATGTTAATAAAATGAAAATTTCGTCAGTTCACAAAATATAAAGCATAAGAGATGGTTAAAAGTTTAAATTATTGGGGAAAGACGTTTCACAAAGCACTGGTTAAAGGTATTGCCGATTATCGCTCAACTGACGTCGTTCCATGTACCGGGAAAGCTGACAGAAACGGGATAAGTACGTTTTACAAGTCGCACTCCGACTTTGCTAGAAAATTCTAGTTTTTAGAATTCGATTTCCTAGTACAAGTCGCGACTTCTGCAACGACTTTTACAGTACATACACAAGCAAATACCCCACAAATGTAAAAACTATGAAAACTGTGACATGGTCACTGAGTGTCATAATGTTAAACAACCAGTTGACATGTGTGTTGTTATCTTGAATAACTTATAGATTAGCAAGAAACAGCCAAGACTACACATGACAGCAAACTTCATATCTAACTCTGGGGAAACATGATTAGCACATGGTGTTAGTGTCAATTAAAGTAATGTACCTTTAGTCTGAACAACCATGAGATAACTACACCAGTATGACAGTAAATGACAATAATATAATACCAATATGATGATAATAGCCACAACGTTATTCCAAAAGTAACACCATGTTTATCTGTAATGTAGGCTACATTTTTCTAAAAAAATCCCCAATGTAAACTGATACTGATTGCAATTAAAGCCAGCTTACAACTGTGCACCATCTCAAGGTCCCACACTACTGGTCACTGCTGTGGTAACGCTATACAAACTCAGATGCATATACCTGAACCAAGAGAACATGGTTTGTAACATGTGTAAACAGCTGGCCACACAGTAAACAAATATAAACACCTATCTGATGATGTCACAATAAACAAATATAATAAACATCAATCTGATAACATCATCTATGTTTACAGGAGTATTACAATAAAGTACACACCAAGCCCTTGTCTAAAGCAAGTACATCTGATCTCTCCCCCACCCCCAACCCCCTTTTCTCGACAGCCATATTCCCAATAACTCTCCCCCCTCCCCCCCCCCCCCCTCTACTTTACACAGAAGTTCACAGCTCCACTCAAGTTCTGCTGAGTTACATTTTCAAATGGACCAAATGGAAATAAACATATCTTAAATATTGTGAAGCTTCCATCAAATACAAGTTTCAAAGGCTCGAGTGGGCCTAAGATTGTTAATTACAAATGAAGAAATCAACAGTCACTGCCATCTTGGCCAAACGTATACCAAACGCACATGTTTCACCTGTGTACAAAGCAAGGTGGTTATCATTCACCTTAAATCAACGGATTTCCAGAGTTACAAGCTGTGACAACATACCAGATATGGGCCTTTTCATGAAACACAGGGCACTGATGCACATACCTGAGCTGATACTTATGGGTCAAAAATCACAAAATTCCTACCAGGTCCTGTGGCACTACATCCTGTTCTCTTGTATGTAAAAAATGGAAACTGACGTTCCTTGAGCTAGGGGGCCAGAAATACCAAAAACACGGCTACTGTAAATACTCCCTCTAAAAAAAAAATTGCTGACAGGTTCTCTGGAGTTAACAATTATTATATAGAAACCTTATTTCTATGGTATCAAAAGCATCTGCAATTGACAGTCGTGCCTGTTCTCATGGCTGTCCTGTAGTCTGTCCAGCTAATTCCTGTACCACAGACACGATGTTGCCAGTCTACACATGCTTCACACAAAATTGCTTTGTGCCTCATTCATACGGGCTCCGTGCAGTCAGTGCACGGATATTCAGGTGTGTGGGACCTCAGGTTCATGGCTCTGGCTAGGATACTTAGTTACCTGGATGAATGAAATAAATTAAAGTAATAAGCTCTCATTTAAAAAGTTGCACAGTTTGCAATAAAAACACAGTACCAGTACAGAAATTTAATATGATTTACTACCATTTGCGAAACCATAAATAACACCATTCTTAATATATAATCAGGGATAATAATAAAAAGTATATTTCATAAAGTGTATCAAATTTAGTACAAAAGATTTGGAAATACTACAAATACTTTTTATTGTATGCATAATATATATTCATACTTATTCAACAATTTTAAGGAATGTAAAAAAAAAATAAGTTCCTCTTCATACCTGATAGAAATGGAGCTTGTCAAGCAGACATGACTTGTAAATACATTTTCAATACCTTGTTAATCAAAATAATAACAAGTCTAAATGGTGACTTGTGTGTACTCATGCGTATTTATATCTAATTTTTTCACTACTCACTCTTGACATGGAACAGTTCATGTTTGGGTACCCACACATAAACAGGCTGTGTACACGATGACTTGACCAAATCTCACTGACTTTGATCTTGGTGAGTTTACAAGAAGCTCTATGCAGGCTCTTTAGTTTAAAGGCATATCAAAGAAAATTGAAAGCATTGTCTTTTGTTTTGATAAATAACATAGTTTAGAATTTACTAAATATTAAATACCATGATTATCATAACTGATTAATACCAAAATGAAAGGTGAAATCCATAAAATCTTTATTCAGGGCAGCCATTTTTCTACTTCCTATAATTTTCCTAGTTTATCTTTCATTTTCTCTTTCTTAATCAAACCATCTGTTAACTTTCTTTTGTTTTTTTAGCTCAGCTGACTGAAAGTCATCAGAACTATATTGATCACTCGTTGTCAGGCGTCCGTGTGTCTTTACTCCATCTTTCTGTCTGTTAACCAGACACAAATCGTAAGTGCGGGTTCTGGAATCTTCTTACTTCACATCTAGGGAAGCTCATATAAAACTCTCCTGGGAAACCTTAAATTAGTTCTCTGTTACCCATAACCTCTTAGCTATGGGGCTTTAAATTACCCACTAGAATAATGGAAAATTTTGTACAAAAGCTCAAGTACCAGAACAAATTATGGATTGATCACCATGATTCTTAGCATGGATATTGATAATGGGGTGTTTCATCAGTTCCTGCAGACTGGTGGGGCCACCTGTATATATTGATCTTTTAACAAATTTTAGCTCAGATGACTTTTAGTCATCTGAGCTATAGTGAGCACTCTTTGTCCATCCTCCGTCTGTCTGTCTGTCCATCCGATAACAGGGCACCAACCATAACCACTGGACCTAAAAACTTCTAACTTGGCATGCAGGGAGGCCCTGTAACGTGTATTTTTTCCCCTCATTTTAATGAATTGTTTTGATCTATTTTTGAGACCTTAACAGATGTGGTCATCTGTTGACAGGGCACAAATCGTAACCACTGGACCTAGAAAATGTTTTTACTTGACATCCAGGGAGGTCAAAGAAAAATCTACTGGGAAACCTGAAATTTACTTTGCTACCCATATCCTCCAGAGATATTCGGCTAATGAAGAAAAATCTTGCTAAAATGGTCAAAATGGCCTAAACTGCAAGAATAAAATGGCACTCCATCTCGAAACACTGTCATTCACAAGATTGGGTTGGGCTCTCGAATGGCATGGCTTGGTCTCCGCTGCTCGGATCGGTAGAGGGAATGTGGGTTGCTTCTGCCTTTGGGGCTGTGGATGCTGTAGCTTTCCTGCAAGGTCACCTGTCCAGGATACACCGAGGTGATCTCTCACAGCTCTCTGTTTTGCTTGGTGTGGCATGGCGTCTGTTGGCTCGGTGAACATGCTAATGGAGTGCGCAGGGCTGAGGTCTAGACCACAGCAAGCTGTAGCTGCTCAATGAGCCAAAAACTCCTCAGTCAGTGATGGGGCTCAGAAGTACCCCCAGAATAATGTAAATATGATACAAAAGCTCGAGTATTTTAACAACTAATGCATTGATCACCATGATTCTTTGCATGCATATTCATCATGGAGTGTGCCTTCCTTTCCTGCAGACTGGTGGGGCCACCTGTATTTTTCCGCATTTAGCACATTTTTCTCTGTTTTTGATAACTTCCAAGATTCATTCTGTTAACAGGGCACAAATTGCTCTAACTAGCAGTTGTCCATTTGCAAGACACAAATTGTAACCACTGGACCTTCACAATCCGGGGAGGTCCCTGAAATATCACCTTTGAAACCTGAAATCAGGTCTCTGTTATCCATATCCTACAAGCTATGTGGCCCATCCCCCCCCCCCCCCCAAACAATATTTAAAAATTTGATACAAAAGCTCCAGTATCAGAACAATGAAGGCATTGATAAGTATGAATCTTTGCATTTATATTCATCATGGAGTGTTACATCAGTTCCTCCAGTCTTGTGGTACTGTTATGTGGTAAGAGGTGTTAATATCTATTATAAATAATTACTGATTTTAACGCAATATTTTGGTACACATAAGATCAGTTACCAGTTCAGCAGATGGAAAGACAGATAGAGCGACAGGGAGAAATGATAATAGCCTACATTGGTGTACCAACGCATAGTCTACCATTGTAAGACAGGTGTTTGGATTCCGATCTCCATATGTCGGTTAGCATATAGGTTTAGAAAAGAAGCTGATAAATGAATATTTTAATGGACATAAATTCTGAATGCAGACAACCAGTGATTACTATAGACTGGTATAATTGTTATAGCCATGTGAAGGTAAACTTAATCAAGTAAGTCAAAATAGATTCTGTTATTATAGGCATCAGCAGAAGCCAGGTTTAGATCTGGATGACAGTGTAAAATGATATAAAAGTCAAAGGTACGGTGAATACCGGCCTATGCATAAGGCAGTAATTTAGGACAGGAAAACAGTACCAAAAGTGAGTCAGATAGTAGCTGAGTCACATAGAATCCATTAGGAAACAAATAGGTACCCTGAATTTATCAGTGACAGGAATATAATGATATTACATGAGGTTTAGGTAAAACAAGGAAAAAGTTTGTGCGTAGGCGAAAGCCGAAGATATATATGGTTATCTAAACATTCAGGTATGTCATAATGACACACAACCAATATCCAATAGAAAAAGTGTAAGATGATGTAAAGGTTTGTGACGTAGTAATACTGATACAAAAACCTGTGTTGGGCAGGGAACTGGCAGACAGACCCCTGCCATCATCAACACGTAATCCAAGACAACTGGAAATAAAACCGCACAATATCTAACTTGGACTGTCTCAGTTATTCACCTGACGCTCCATGTGACTGTGTTATGGCCAGGGAAGAACTCCCCTAATTCCCCGTTGTAACACATTGGTGGAGATCCGGTTTCGGTACAACGATCTACCTCGTCATGACATAATCAATATGGCACCAACAGGACAGAAGACATCATCAGATTCTACACCATCAGGTAAAATAGACTGTTCAGTTATTCCCATGTTTTATGGAGATGGTGACAGATGCAATTGACTGGCTCGATCGTTTTAACACCACGGCTGTCCTACTAGGCTGGACGAAACCGTCCATAGAAGGTCTTAGAAGCGATCAGAGAGCTGAAATATTCTCCTTAAAACTAGCTCCAGGTAGTGTCGCCGCGTCTTGGTACCGTTCTCTACCTTTAGACACGCGTAAAGACTTTACAAAACTAGCAGAAGCTTTTACACAACGTTTCGCACGTAAAGGTCAGAGACTCGCTATTTTAAGAACTTTTAATACAAGAGTTTTTCAGTCCACCAAAACTGTTGATCCTTACATTGATCACCTCCGTAATATGGGAGCGCAGCTCCGTAAATCTGAACAAGATATCATGGACGCCATTAAAATTGGGTTATTGAACTAATGACCCCTCTTCTGCCCCCGGTCAGTCACTCCATCACTGAAAGACAAGTAAGCCCGACGCCTTATCCCTCTACGGCTGTGACCATGTGCAGTGAGTGCCCCGACAGAAGGCCGACAAAGCCCTTGCACCCAAACTTATACTTCACACACAGAGTAGCTCACAGATACCATGCAGGATCCTATGGGCCCCTAGAGCTGCTACTGACTCTGTCCCAATTAGACCCCACCAATGGGCAGCAAAGGCTGGGAAAGTGATTTCACCCGTGGGTTCTTGCCTATGGTCAGCAATCCACCGTCAAATATGCATGTTTTCCTAGTACACGACCTTATCATGGTGGGCCTCCACAAGGTTAGCATTTTTGGCAACTACTATAACATCAAGGAGGCAACAACCCAATGAGGGTTGGTCGAGAACAAGGTCAAGCCTTCCGATCCCCGCCGGAGTAGGGATAGCAGGCTCCTCCATCACTCTCCACCCCGCCTTAGTGCTTGGCCTTCCACAAAGTCCATTATACAGTCATGCCTCTTTGACTCGCGTGTGGTGGGCAGATCTGTAGGAATGTGGTCAAGGGTCCAGATCCTGCCTCAAGCAACGCAGTCCGGCTTCCTATCCGGTCCACCACCAGCCGCATGACAAGCAGACAACTGTAAGTTTCCCTGAACCATCACTATATTGACTATATCCAGTCCAGTCAGGAGTGCCTTGCCGGATGTTATCCATCCAATGGATATGCTTCATGGATATCCATGGATAGCTTGAGCCAAGCTCTGACGGCCTCTCTAACCTTGGTATCCAAATGCTTCAGTAGGGAACTGTGCAACCTACATAGAACCAACTGATAGTAGAGGCCTGGAATGAGATGGCTGAGGAGCATATATACATCTGTTGTTGTGGCTTTAGGGGGGCCTTGGTTATAGGCTCTGGAGTCCTGTGCGCACACCAGCCACACAGGGTAGAGGGAAGTGTTCAGCCCCTAAAGGGATCCCCAGGTAATTGAAGACCTGCGATATGGTGATAGCCAGTATCTCAGCCTCATCATTCGTGGTCAGGAAACTTCTTTGATTGCAATGCCATTGCTTCCGCTTCCCATTCACCCCCATCCATAGCGTACTACACTTTGCAGCGTTCAAGTCATATTTAATGAGGTCAGAGGTCACCACACTTGGGAGGCACCTTTGTGACCTACAAAAAATCTTATGGAATTTCATGAAACTTATTTTACCTAATTACGTATAGACTTCATTTCCATGATTTACATTCTCATTAAAATTCACACTTATTGAATCCAGTCAGAGGTCACTGCACTTTGGATATAGCAGGTGACTTGCAAAATTCCGTTATGGATTTCCAGGAAAGCCATTATACATATTTACCAACAGTTTCTCACCCAAATTCAGAGGTCACCAGATACAAAACAGGTGTATTATGCACATTTGTGGTGCTCGTTAGGAAAAGAAGCTCAAAGGACATTACAAAAATTGATGTTGTAATCGTCAGTTAATGGATTACTTGGGTATCATATCACATATGTCACTGAGGGCTTATGCATTTTAAAAATAAACTGAAAGCTGCTAATGTGGAAAAGACAGGCCATGGCAAAAACACTCCAACAGTATTAAATGATTGTCCTGCGAGTTTTTGATTGTCCTCAGATTTATCCAAAACAGCTGATGCTTCCAGATAAATGGCAGGTTTACATCTTTTGTTGCAAGTCAGTGGCAGAGGAATTATTTCAGCCTTGTTTTCCGGCCTTGTCCTAAGTTTTATTTACAAATAAAGGTTTTATCTAGATCTTGCAGAAAATTTGCAGAGGGTTAGCATAAAATAGTATGAACAACAAAATATTTCTTTCTTATATACAATTATGACAAAAGAAAACTCCTTTGTTTCGCTCTAGAAGCCACTCTTTAGGGTGACTGCCCCTCCAAAGCTCATAATGTGCATACTTTATGTACAAAATATGCCCCCCTCAGGCTGTGAATTGGAAAAAATATGCATCAACATTGAAGGAAGGACTACTGCAATATTAATTGTAAATGTGAAGTAAAAGTGAAAACAAAGGGGATACCATGACAGTCAGTCACCTTTTTTTGTGACAAGTATGAAATCAAACAGTTTTAGATTACTCCGGTTGTTAGGCCATCTTTTCATAGTCCATTGAAAAATTTATATGAATACATTCCCTTTGTATTTTTGCCAAAAACAGGGTTATGAAACATTACTATATGTGTGTTCTTGACAGTGTATTTTAAAACATCATTATGAAGCTGAATATGATGACAATATGGCAGCAGTTATCAAAAAGTAACCCATACCCAAGAGATGTTGAAATGTCAAGTAAGTATTGAACAGCTTATATGCAGGCAATTTTAACACATTCGCTGCCAGTGACGTGTATAACCGTCATTTATTATGATTCCACCAGTGCCAAGCACGTGTATACACGTCATTTATTTATAAGCCATTTTCAGCAGGAATTCTCATAAATTTATCAATAAAATCTTTGCAGATGAGTAGTAGTCCATTTATAAAATAGTCTCACAAAAAAATAGTCTCGCAGTATGAAAATGAATTAATTGTTATTCAACAGTGCGCTGAATCATTTGAAAGCAGGAAAGACCTGTAGATGGTGATAAAATCAACAGCTCCGGTCCATTGCCATGAAATAACTTTACGACGCGCTTCAGTTTGAAGTCGATTCCTTGTAAGAATACTACTTTGAATCAAACGAAAATGATGATCGTAAAAATATGTACCTAGTTTTATATTAGAGCATGTTTTGGCCACTTATTTACGACAAACCCGGTTGAGAGGCCGAGGTGTGATAGATCGCACCTTAGGTGTGAACTCAAGATAGCGAGGCGTAAGGTCGTTCAGGTTTATTGCCCCGCGAGGACAAGGTATTTTGCAGTCAACAACAAAGGGTGCGTGCCACATGATTGCCACACAGATTGGCTTGTAATCAGACCGCGGCTGCAAATGATTCTTTCGGCTTATTTCTTGTTCCTTATTTACATATATATAGATATATGCATATATTAGTAACTTCACAAACAAGTGGTCATAAATTGCAAAACTGAAATAATCTCCGTGTTTCGTGTGACTGTTACAATGACGAGGTCAATTGCGTCAAAGCTCAAGCATGTCAGTATATATAAACAGTCTATGACTATGTTAGAAAGTTACATGTGTAAAGTAAATTATATATTATTTTATAATTATAATGATTGGTATCGCTGTGTTCCTTATGAAAGTGTTAAAAATGTATAATTTAGCACTAAAACTTCATGTTTAAAAAAAGAAAAAGAAAACGCCGCACAGCCTTGAATTCACATGGTTAGCTAGCTGTGTTGCACTAGTGAACCACTTCGTGTTTATGGTAATATTACAAAAATGTAAAAATCAGTACAGGTACAACATTTATTTTGGTTAGACATAGGCCTATATTTTTCAGTGCCTCTCAGTCATTTGACTCTTCCCAATTCGGCATTCGCGCCAACATACACATTTTCATTTAGTTCATCATTTACAATAAATATAGATTTTTATTTGAATCAGTTGTTAGCTTTATGCTGGTGTCAACGTAGACACTATGAGACTGGTCCACCTGAGCCATGCTTTGACTAGGCCTACTATCGGTCATTTGGCCCACTGCTCAACTTCACATCCCCCCCCCCCCCCCCCCCCCCCCCGAGTTTTATTGCCCCTGTGTTATCCGAGGTCACACCTTCTTATCATGTAATTAGCACCTAGTCTTGCTACCACTGCAGTTCTTGGGGCTGCTGGGGGTCCCTGTGTATGGCCCTGGCACTGGGGGTGAACATGGGCATGGCAGTGAATGTATTAAATTTCCTTATAGAATATCTCAGCAAAACCAAACCTTGCTTATAGGCAAGGCCAGTTGGGAACGAGATAAGTGTAACATAGAGCAAAAGCAGCACATAACATATCTGATAATGCTATGTTTGCTGAGGATTACTGGCATGCAGGCACAGAAAGGCACTGGAATAATGTGCAACATAACCTATGCACATGTATTTCCTTCCATCTGGCACAACAGAATCAATACTAACCTGACCAACATCATATACACCAATGTGAATTTTGTTATGGAAAATGTGTTGTCTGACATAGTGGTGGACAAGCCAGCAAAAAAAAATATTTGGACAGTTAAAGTGCAACTGCAGACTCCGACATTAATTGAGGTTTTCATCGTGGTAGACCTAAGAGTTAATTGAAGTAAATTAAATTTGACAGGAGCAAGGTGTCAGTACCCTGTAATGAAGTCTCTCTTAACATGCTTAATCTGAGTGAGTGCCACCTCATGAATATTTGCTGTAAAATAAATATTATTCATATTTAGATTTATCCTCACCTGATATATGATGTCTCTTAATACATAAACAACTACTGTTGAACCAGTAGGGGGGCAAATGATAAAATTAATAAAACGCCAAATGAATATACTGTGACTTCAAAACTGTCCACCGTATTCCATCTCAGAATCTAAATGATTCTTATATAAAGGCATATTAAAGAGTATATATAATTTTTATCTGTAGCTGGTGTAGTCAAGAGTTCTCAAGACACATCATCCTTCTTTAAATGACAACCAGTATAATATTAATTGCATTCTTATTATGTCTCCCCCTGGCTCCCCCCCCCCCCCCCCATTTAGATCTATAGATCCCTTATAGATTCCCTATGGGTGTTTTTGTAATCTTTTTCTTTTTTTGTTCTTCTTCTCCGGGACACTACTTTGTGGCCATTATATTTCATGAATTGCTTCGGCCAATCAGGCTGTCACTTCATTTATTAACATACCAGGTTAGCCGTAACACTTGATTTTCAGAGTTGTCTCTACAGCTTAATTATGCTTATTAGCTTAACGAGCAGTTTTCTTTTCACCCGTGCACAAAACCTAACTGTAAATGTGATTAATATCAACAGAAAGTCTGGGTTTGGGTGTAGAGGACTTTTTGCAGTAAGAAATATATAAAAGCACAGAATACAAATCACAATTATTTGTTTTACTGGTAGTCGCATCATTAAAAACTAATATATATGATCCATGATAAGAATAAAATATATGCCTGACAAGCTGCAAATAATATGATGACAACTGCAGCAACATCCAACAGTTATGTGTAACTCCATTTCTCTTAATTTGTGCACACAAGCCATGGCCGAAAAAAATGAACATAAGGAAGCAGATTTAACACCTGCTGAGTAGCGATCTGCTAAAAACAGAAAAACTGTTAGTGTACTAACAGGGGGTGCTGCCAATTCAGGATGGTCATGTTCCAAAAGAAATGTTGCAACATTTGCCATTCAGATTTGTAAAACTTAAAAAGTACCAGCTGACAAACTTTCCCTGACCAGTGCCGGCCCTATGGCTGCTATATCAATCATCTGAGGAGAGAGGGTATGATCTCTAGATTGTCTGCTACCCAAGGTGCTAAGGTTCTGAACCTGGAAATCTGTAGGCGAGAGTGCATCATAGTGTAGGATTATTGACTTCCCTGACATGTTGTGCCCGAAATACTAACACTAAACGATGCACTAAAACCATTGTCTCATCCCCCTTTCCCTACTGCCCTTTTAAAATGATAACCAGGGCCTAGTTGTTTGTATTAAAAATTATATTCCTGTTTCTCATTGAAAACCCCAAGTTTCCACTGCTCAAATGATTGGATATAATTCCAACGTCACTATGTTCAGGTGTTTCCAACAGTGTGATCCCTGAATTACGCAGATCGAAAGGACGTATGGCTGATTTCACTGCTCATTACGAAGCAGCCTGCTGATATGTGCCTCCCAGTTAACCATTGTGACGCCCGTTGAGACGTAGCCCGTCGAGACCTAACCCGGGCAAGGCCTGTATAGCCTGTCCATTCGGATGGTATGGACAGTAGTATTAACATTTGTAAAACTATAATTTAGCCCTTCTTTACATTTTGAAGATGTATGAAATAGTCATGGCCAAAGGAAAAAACTTTCTGCATACCAATGTTTTCATATGAGTATGAAACAAACAAATACATGCTACTACAAAGGAATACGCGCGGTCCGACTGTATATCCAAATATAGGATTAAAGTAAATCACATAAATATCCCAAACAAACAGAATATAATTGGTGTCAAAATGACAAAATTATTAAATTATAAGTGAGCTGGATGACTTTGTGTTTGACGACATCTCGTCTTGACAACCTGTCACATGTATATTCGTTAAGATACTGGTGTGTGTTTATTTGAAAACTGATTGTGTATAGATTTAACAAATATTTGTAATTGAGCCCTGGCAAAAATATAAAAAATAAATACAAGCTAGGAGAAAATATATTTTAAACTATTTTATACTTTTACACGTATGTCTGTTATTTTCTGTTATTTTTTGCACATATTGTGTGTTTCCGCAAATGAAAAATATAACATAAAAAAAAACCATGGGTGAACGTATTTTAATTTATAAACACTATAAAATCTGACTTATTCTACAAATATACTACTGATTTACTCAAGATCAAAAGGCCATCTATGGTCTTTGTTAGCCGCCTGCGCCGACGAAACGTCTTGCACCGTTAACGGACGACTGTTTCGTCGCCTCCCCATATATAGAGATAAGTGGTATTTGACCACGATACGATCGTATTTTCCGGAAAAGGCTGTTTTATTTTCAGTTTAACGGATGGGATGACATTAAAACTTCTTCACTATGGAAATAGTATCTTATTTTCAATACAACTGCAACATTTTGGCAACTGTAAGTGCATTTTACTTTAGTTATTGTGCATTTTGGTCTCAGAAGACACGGATCGTACTGCTCATAACCGCCATGACAGAAGCAGTTAGAATGTATATGTAGCGGTGACAATGTTTTGGGTACTGGTCCAGTTTTATAAGAGATATATACTTAATTAAGCTGGGTATTAATGCAATTAGCTTATCATAACAGAAATTTGTCTATAAAAAATGAGATACACGAGTTACTGAGCGGTTTTCTCCCCCTTTTATAAACATAGATCATACAGAGGTTAGAATCCCATCCAAGTGCATACATGGGGTGGTGACTATAAACTGTACTCTTAGATATATCTAACATTTTATAGTCACCCTTGGTGGCTAGGTCTTTGTTTGCCCATTTATGAGATAAGTCCTGTAATTTATAACAACTAGAATATACCCATATCAGTATGTGCATCCACACTTTTCTTAAATTATGAGTAAGCACTGACATGGCGTGCGCGTTTGAAATGCACTGACACAAATGTGGCGTTAGAATATACCCATATCAGTACCTGCATCCACACTTTTCTTAAATTATGAGTAAGCACTGACATGGCGTGCGCGTTTGAAATGCACTGACACAAATGTGGCGTTAGAATATACCCATATCAGTACCTGCATCCACACTTTCCTGAAATTATGAGTAAGCACTGACATGGCGTGCGCGTTTGAAATGCGCTGACACAAATGTGGCGAGGGGTGAGATGTTCCGTGTCCAAAATCTTCCCAACGATTAACCCGCAAGATGATTCATTTGTGCCAAAATTGCCGATATGGGCAGTGGTGAGATGTTCCCGGTCTAAATTCGTACCCGCGGTTAACCCACAACAACTCGTCCCAACGATTAACCCGCAACATGATTCACTTGTGCCCAAATTGCCGATATGGGCAGTGGTGAGATGTTCCCGGTCTAAATTCGTCCCAGCGGCCAACCCACAACAACATTCATTTGTGTTGACTTTACCAGACTGCTTAGAAAAGGCCGACGCGTAGTGAATGTTTGGCAGACTATGTCAGGTTTGATTTGATTGGTTAGCGAGAGGAGATTGAGGACGACGTGGGCGGGCGCACTATGTGAGAATGGCCGTGGCACAGCGCAGGTATTAAACCCATAATATTTGAGATTTGAGATTTTGAGGCCATTTCTTTACCAAAACGCCTAAAAATTATAAACTCGTTCTTCCCCGGACCAAGATGCACCCTCCCACGAAGTTTGACGACCGTGCGATCCCTAGCGTGCGAATGAATCTGGACAGACAGACAGACAAACAAACAAACAGATTCCCGTGAATTATAGTATGATGACCTGATTTGCATGGTGTATTCACAGCTTGTGTTAATTGAGCAGATCCCTAAACATGATTGATTGATTGATTGAGAGAGAGAGAGAGAGAGAGAGAGAGAAGGAAAAATTCATAATGAAACAAGAATGATACACTTTTTGTAAATCATTTACAAACCTTCATTGAGATAGATAAAAATGCTTTTCTAAAACATAACGAGACACTTCAGCTTAATAAAAGTTGATTTCCATGGAATGTATATGGCTAACAGAGCTTCATTTTTCTATTAGTTCCACTATTATTGCTCATATAATGTCATTGTTACAAATGTAAATATATAGCAAAACCTTAATTTATAATGGTATTCATCAGTTAAAAAAAAAAGAAATAAGTCAAAGACATGTTGAGAGACAGTTTAATGTGATTCCATCATAGTGTTTATGATAATTGTGAAACAAATAAGGTAAAAAAAAATTGAAAAACTAAATTTTGGAAAATATCCTCAACTGGTACCATTCAGAGCTATTTTTTAGAGAACCTGTGAGCTTATGCGATGGTGTGGCGGCTAGACAGCTAAAAAACTATCGGATTTTGCTTATTTTTTGGCTAACTGCATTTTTCTAGATTTTATAGGGAAAAAGCTAAAAAAGCTTTAAAAATCTTCTTCTCCGTAACTGTTCAGCTAAATTGTCCAATATTTCACAGTAATGATTCCTGGAATAATCTTTCTCAAGTTTGTTCAAATGGTTTAAGTTCGGTGATTTTTGGCCGAGTTTACAGGAAGTTGAACTTAGTCATCTGTCCATAAAAGCATACTAAAATTACAATCTCAGAAACAGTTGGAGCTATAATCACCAAATTTTATGCCAATGTTGTTCACATGAAATATATCTGAAATTGAGGTATTGGTGGCACCACCTGCATCAACCTTTTTTGTACGGGGGTCATCAGTGCCCGTATCATACTGACGGCTACAAAAAACTTTTTCTCTGAAACCATATGGCCAAATAGTTTAATATCGCACAGAAATGATCCTAGGGTAGTGCTTTCTGAAATTTGTTCAAATGGTCTAAGTTCAGTGACTTCTGGGTGAGTTATGGGAAGCTGAATTTAGTCATATGCTGTAACAGCCCATTTTAGCTCAGTGGCTACAAAGATCTTCTCCTCAAAAACCACGGGGCCAAATTCTTAAATCTCACACATTAATGATCCTTAGATGTTGATAATTCAAGTTTGTTCAAATGGTTTTGGTTCAGTGATTTTTGGCTGAGTTATGGGAAGCTTAACTTAGCCATTTTGCGGTATTTTCCCATATGAGTTATAAACCTGTAAAAAATGTTTTGACTGACCCTACTGAGGCCAATTTGTTTAATATTTTACAAGAATAATCCCCTGAAAAATTCTTATAATAATTGTCTATTATGGTTCCAAAGAATGAATTTGGCTGAATTAGAAAGGTTCAATTGAGTCATTTTACCATATATGTTAGCTTTGTGAAGCAGTACACAGATACATCTAGATACATCTAGACTGGCACCAGTTTATCAGCATTTATTACATCATGCCTCTAGACATTTAGATTTCAGGTTATCTATGGTTAATATTGACAAGAATGTTTTTTAAAAGCTTTTAAAAATGTAGATTTATGATTTTTAGATATTCCTCATGCCAGGCAATGTTTACAATCACAGCTATACAGCTCTCTGTGGGTATATAAAGACGGCTGTACATGGATTATAAATAATTGGTATCCATAGTCAAATTAATTCAAGATTTTGCCATCAGTGAGATGTATCTGTATAACAATTTTGCATTCAATATGCATCTGTATTAATTTTTAGTGAACCTGTGAACTAATGCGATGGTGTGGCGGCTTTTGTCATCTGTACGTTTACCCATATTATTTTGAAAATGATTCGAGCTAGCACAATGAAATTTAATGCCAAAAATTAGCCATCTGAAATTTTCTTAAATTTTATAGAGAAAAAGCTAAAAAAAAAACTTTAAAAATCTTCTCCTCCAAAACACTCAAGCCAAATTGTTCAAAATTGCACAGAAATAATCTTTTATACCATCTCCCTCAATTTTGTTCAGGAAGTTGAACTTAGTCATCTGTCCAAAAAAGCATACTAAAATGACAGTCTCAGAAATAGCCAGAGCTATCATCACCACATTTTTTGCCAGTGTTGGTCACATGAGTCATACATGAAATTCAGGTATTGGTGGTGCCACCTGAATTGACCTATTTTTGTACGGGGGTCATTGGTCATCTGTACATTAATCCATAATTTCTCAGGAATAGCAGGAGCTACCATTCCCAGATTTTATGCAATAATCTGTCACATATCAAATTTTGTGGGATTCAGCTTATTTTTTTGCTATCTGCATTTACTTAGATTTTATAAGGAAAAAGCTGACAATATTTTAAAAGTCGTCTTCTTGTAGACGGTCCAGCCAAATTGTTAAATATTTTACATAAATGATCCCAGAGGCAAGCCCTCTCAAGTTTGTTCAAATGGTTTGCATTTGATGAATTTTAGTGGAGTTACACAAATTTAAACAGTCATTCGGCCAAGTAAGCATACTGACATAGTACTCTCAGAAATGACAGAAGCTAGCATTACCAGGTATTGTGCAAATGTTGGTCACATGACTCATATTTGAAGTTGTAGATTTAGTGGTGCCACCTACATTGTACACCTGTTTTTTATGGACAAAAAACCTCATAATTTTAGCCTCTTTCAGCTTAATGATGAAACTGTCTTCAGCTTAATGATGAAACTGTCAAGTTGAATTGTTCAATTTTTTTAAAGAATTATCTTAGGACATGGTTCTTTCAATCATATCAGAATATACTGAGTTTGTTGATTTTTGGTTGAGTTGTGAAAAGCTTAAGTTGGTCTTATGGCCATTATTATGTCTTTTTCAAACTGAGGACTGCAATAGTGTTCTTCTACAAAATTATTAATTCAATTATATCTTCTGTAACATTGCACAAAAATTATTCCTAGGTGGTCTTTGTTCAAGATTACTAGAATGATTTTTCGCAGAACTATTGGACCTTTAACAATGAAAGTACTGCATCTCTTATTATTCTAGATATTTTGATAAAAAGTTTATGAATATGTCGGCTTGAAAAAAAGAAATTTTAACCAAAGTCTTTCAGTATGTGTAAACAGATATACCAACAGGCCAAGATCAAATCTGTATCTTTAAATAGGTTGAGAAACTGCCAACTGTTTCAGATTTGGGAACAGATCAAGAGTTCATTCAGTGCAGCCAGATATAGGTCAAAGGTTCAATCAGTGCAGCCAAGCACATGGCATGTGATCACCTCATGGGTGACATGTGAACACCTCATGGGCACCATGTGATCACTTCATGGGTGTCAAGCCCCTCATTGCAGGGCCCCTGCATGAGCTTGTGCAATGGTGTGGCTACTAGTGCAGATTTGGCAACAGGCTCGAGGTCAGTCTGGATGTATTTATAGCTTTGGCAGACTGCCACCTGTATCAGATTAGGCAACAGGTCAAAAGTTCACTCAGTGCAGCCAGGTATGGGTCAGGAGTTTACTCAGTGCAGTAGTTGCATTCTATTTATAGCTTTGGCAGACTGCCACCTGTGTCAGATTATGCAACAGGTCAAGAGTTCACTCAGTGCAACCAGGTACAGGTCAAAAGTTCACTCATTCTAGCCAGGTGCAGGTCATGAGTTCACTCAGTGCAGTAGTCTGAGCAAGCAATTTGTCACAGTTCACTCGAGGCAACAGCCTTTCTCACCTAAGCCTGGTCAGCCCCATGCATCCGACTTAAGGTAAGTTTGATGTATTGGCCTAATATTTTGACCTGTCTATGTGTCTTTGATGGCTTTCTCGCTCACAAGACAGGTGTCGCCACCTACCATGACTTTTGCACACGTTTTTCTCAGGAGGGGTTTGATATATCAGTCTGAAATTGGGCGTATGTATATATCTCTGATAGCTTCGTTGTATACAAGACTGGTGGTGCCAGCTACAGTCTTTTTAGTGTTGTGTGCACCTATGCCAGAATTTCAGCAGTGATGTTTGTGTAATTGTTTCTTATTCAAAATGTTTAGTACTTGCATAGTTCATATACATGAAAAAAAATGGTCCAGCATTGAAGCATTATACCTGGTGTATTTCCCAATGCACAGGTTCGCATTAGGCCTGTAGGCCTTGTTATTTTTAAAGTTTGGTGAAAGCACATAGGTCTCATATTCAGGAGAATCGTCCCGGTTTTTGCTGTGCATGGTAAAATTTATTGGTCTTATCCGTGTTATGATAATGGTGGATAAGATTATAACCTTTATACTCTTGACTGATAGTTAATTTTGAGAATTATAATGAGTATTCAAAAGAGTAATTTTATAAACAATAAAATGAGACAGGGATCATTTATCGGATATATACACCATGCGATGAAGATATTATTACCAAAATCAGGGGCGGATCCATGATTTCGGGAAAGGTGTGGGATGTCCAGCCCAGGAGGACTATGATAACAGTTAAAAAAAAGTCCTCAGGTCCGGAAAAGCAGGGTGGGTCCAGACCTCAAAATTAAATTTGAGAATGCGTGCTATAAGAATGAGAACATTCAGTCTGGACCAAGGAGGAGTCATTTTATTGCCACCACACATTTATTGCTACATAGGTTCTTTATATGAAAGTTAAGAATAAAAAATAACTGATTGAGTTATGAATATCTTTAATATATTACATATTTACACGAGCAATATACACACAGTTTCCCTACAGGCATTATTACCAGTTAGTTTAATAAGCACCACTGTATGTTAAGTCATTAATTAAAAAATAAGCATGGTTCAGCGTGCTTATTTTGTATTATTTAAGGAATGCATTAATGCAAACTATAATATTATACAGCCACTGTATATAATTTAGTACCTGTTTTATTTAAACAAAACTGACTTATTGCTTAAAACAAAATAAAAAAACATTAATATATAACATATTTACACAAGAGTATATACACTCTTTATATACAAGCATCTCAAACAGTATATCAAAGCAGCTCGGTTAAATTTGTGTTAACCGAGTGTACCCAATGAATGACAGAATTTAAAAAGAAACATACGAATAAAACAAAAGTCAAGTCTCTCAAAAAAACACAAAATCACTTAGAACTGGTGTGAGGCAAGTATGTTTTATCGGTCTTTATTAGATAAAAATTGGTGTACTGTCTGTCAGAGGTCCTGGAGGTACTCTTCCACAATATGTCCCCCCCCCCCTTCCTAAAGCTTTTGGTTATCTTCTTCATCCTCCTGTTAAGGTTTCGGTAACGCCTCCTCATTTGTCGTGGGTTCTGCACCTAGCCTGGCTCCGGTGATTGTGAGATCAGTGGCTGCCTGCTCACGACGTAGGTAGTGCACCAGCACGAAGACGTTGGGATGGTGATGGCGTAATCCAAGATTAATCTTGCTGCTCCATCCTTCAATATTGTTGTGTGTTCTGATTGTCAGTCTATACATGGACCACATGGGGATGGAGAACTTGCCATCCAGCCACGTCTGACAGTAGTAGCTGAACAAAGGTGCCAGCACAGGGAACTTGAGGACGGCATCGCTGGTGCTGAGCTGAAGGAAGGCCGATCTGATGGATATCACAGGAAGACTGTGGCCATCAGCATCCTCACTAAGCGCGACACCTCCTGCTCCTCACGGAACAGGTTGTTGGGTCCAAGATGCTGTACACGCCTCCAGATTGCCTGTGTATGGTGAAAATGGCAACCCTTGTGTAGAGCCTGAGGGAATTGCTGGAGGTCGGCGTTGAACAGTGCTGGTTCGAAATCTGACATCATGGGATAGTGGATCGAGAACCAAGTCCATACCAGCTATGCAAAGTTTGACAACCTTAAAGAGTTCGTAATACACGTCCCTGCTTTCGTCTGGAAGAAGTGCATACAGGAGCAGCACAAAGTGGTCCTTGTACAGTCCATGGATGGTGGTGTACAGCTGTGCATAGATGCTTGGAGTCGAATGTGCTGTCCATAAATACCCACTCCTTGGTGAGAGCATGTCCAGGTTCCAGTCAGTGGAGAGAATCAGCAGAAAGATGAGTGAGAGCGAGAGAAGGGGAGAGAGAGGAAGAGTGAAAGAGAGAGAGCCAATTATGGAGACAAATTATTAAGTTCTAATGGATCCCAGACTCGTCTCAATTAACATTATTTTGTCTGGTAACGATAAATAATGCGCATCTTATATGATATAATACAGAGTCAGTGGGGGGGAGAAAGAAAGATGGGAGTGAGAGTGAGAAAGGGGGAGAAAGAGAGAGGGAGAGTGAAAGAGAGAGAGGGAGCCAGTTAGGGAGAGGAGGAGAGATAATTAAATTCTAATGGATCCCAGACTTGTCTCATTAAATAACCTTATTTTGTCCAATAACGATAAATATGACACGTCTTATATAATATAATACAGAGTGGGGGAGAGAGAGACACACACACACACAGAGGGAGAGAGGGAAATAAAGAAAAACAAGAGTGAGAGTGAGATAAGGGGAGAAAGATAGGAGTGAGAGTGAGAAAGGGGGAGAAAGAGAGACGGAGAGTCAAAGAGGGAGAGAGCCAGTTAATGGGAGGAGGAGAGTAAATAAATTCTAATGGATCCCAGGCTCGTCTCATTAAATAACATTATTTTGTCCGATAATGATTAATATGACGCATCTTATATAATATAATACAGAGAGAGAGAGAGAGGGAGATATATATAAGTATTGAGATACATATATATATATATATATATATATATATATATATATATGAATATATTATTTTTGTAAGTATGTTTCTTCTCTCCAATAACAATATAAATACATAAGTCATTTCAAATACAAACAGAGAGAAGGTTTTAAATTCTAATGGATTCCAGACATCTCACAGAAAAATATGTAGCAGAGAGAGAGAGAGAGAGATACAATATTCTTTGTTAATATAAATGGATTTTTATGTTTGGTACCGGTAATAAGATTTTGCGTATAATAATTATGGACCATGAAGATGTTGTGATGTTTATTTAGATAGTTATGGTTGCACGTGCCTTAATAATCACACCAAAGGTTACATGATCAGGGTTGGATTAATGTTTGTAGAACACTTTATGATAACCCTTAGCTGCAGAGCAGTTGTCATTAAACTGCTTAATTAAATCACACATGAGTGAGTTTGATATAAATTTAAATATATACTATATGTAACGACCGTCTGGTATAACCAAGCCGTCCTTCTCCAGACGTGTACGAAATACCTCCAACACGTGTTTGATATAAAACTTTATTCAAACCAGATCAAACATCTCTCACGTGAAGTAGAGACTTTCAAGAGAGAAATGAGATACATTCAGTTCCATGTATCACTGGCAACTCGAGCTTACGCCATGTAAGGTAAGCATCAGGTTGTATCACATCCATTACACCCACCCAGAAAAATCAGCCTCCTGGACAGAAAGGAGATATACATCCGTTACACCCACCCAGAAAAATCAGCCTCCTGGACAGAAAGGAGATGTCCAGATGGTAACCTGTGAAAAACATCAGCATCCATGATTATCACACATTTTTCTTAAGCACTTGCTCTCGTCATACCATGAATAGTAGAATCGCTGAATGGTGGCACTGTGATTGGCTTGGTGGATAACACACAACTATCAACATCTAAGGACTTATTGCTTTTTGTGTTTATGCATTGAAAAGCTAGTTTCCAAGGATCAGAAACAGACAGCTTCTGTATGAAATTAGAACCAGTATTATGTTTCATGTATTCTAAACATGCTTTAAGAGCATTAGTACCGATCAGGCAGGGGACAGTCTTGTTAAAAGAGGTGTCCTTCATAACCAAAAATGGTACTGAACATGCCTAATTTAGCTCTTTGAAGGATACATTCTGGTTTATCTACATCTATGGTAGTTTAATATTGAGGACTAACTGGATTGTTGTTTAAAGGTGAACAATACTTTGCAGTATTCTGTGGTAGGAACTCTTCACCAAAATTAAATCAAATATGGCGTAATATTGAGGACTAACTGGATTGTTGTTTAAAGGTGAACAATACTTTGCAGTATTCTGTGGTAGGAACTCTTCACCAAAATTAAATCAAATATGGCAGCTTTTTTCTGTCAAAGTCTAGAATAGCTTTTGTACCAACATTTCTTAGATCTGTCAGACAAAATATATGGCTTCGGAATGGACAGTAAAAAGTCTACATACTGTCCAATTTAATGTACCGGGGTGTCGTTCTTCGAATATATTATAATTGAATAGAACATGGTAGGGTTCAAAGATATCTATAGACCAGTTGGCCAGATATATCCAGAAAAAAAATAAAACATATAACCATTTGAAAATATAAATTAAGTTGCGTTTCCATTTTCGATTTAATGAAATTTGGTTAAATTTAGCATTATATTCTTTATTCTATCTCTCTTTCTACTTTTTCTTTCATTCTGATAAAAATACCTTTTTCCCCTTTTTTGTTCACTCTTTCTCCCTCTCTCTCTCTCTCTCCCTCCCTGTGTCTACCTATATATCTGTCTCTGTCTCTCTCTTTGGTTGATTGACCATGCACTTAATTGACATATTTTCTTAATTGTTTTTTTTTACTCTTAAATAACATCTTTTTTTCCTTTTTTTTTACTTGTTTATATATCTTTTTATGTTTTTTTTTTTAAATATTCTAACTTTCTTTCCATCTTTCTTTCCCGCTCCTTTTCTCCCCTTTTGTCATTCTGCCTGTATCTCTTTATGTCTATCTATAATCCAATTTTTTCTCCCTTTCTCTTTCTTTCCAAATCAGTCTCTTATTTAACATTGCCTATCAATAATATAAATCATTTTCCTTCTTCCGTTCTTTCTTTCATTCCTTTTCTCTCAACCTTTCTATCCGACTTTGTATAATAGCAGTATGGTTGGTTGATTATGGATCTGCTTAATAAGCGGAGACCTAGTGACCGAGAACTCAATGGGTATTGTTAATACAACAAAATTCTCATAAGTGGGTCAACAAAGAAGGCAATTAGCCTTTGATCACAAACCAAAGGGAATGATGACACTGCCAGTAATATTGTTTAATATTTAATTAATATAAAAGAATAAAATTGGACCATATATACTTCACTTCACAAATACCCTCAATAACCCACACTATAACTCCCTATAATGCACTCGGTTAAGTTGTTGTCCATTCAAAATGTCTACCATTTAGAATGTCGTGTCTGCCAAAGTCATCCATTATGAAGTAATCCATAACAAAGTTGTCCAGTTTGAATGCCGCTCTCTTGTAATTGTCCTCCGCGCATGCGGGGGACATTGTTTTTGGTTTGTCTGTCTGTCTGTACGTCTGTCTGTCTCTCTGTCCGTCCGTCAGGTTACGTTTCCATGCGATAACTTTCCTAATTTTCATTCGATTTCATCCAAATTTGGGTCAGTGATTGCTCTCATGCATACCTTGGTTGGAATTGGTTTAGGAATGTCTGGCTTCTGTCTGTAAGGTTTTTGTTTCCATGCGATAACTTTCCTAAATATTATCCGATTTCATTCAAATTTTGGGCAGTGATTGCTCTCATGCATACCTTGGTTTGGATTGGTTTTGGAGTGTCTGGCTTCTGTCTGTCTGTCTGTCGTCTTGTCTGTCAGGTCTTTGTTTCCGTGATATAACTTTCCTTAATATTATTCAATTTCATTCACATTTTGGTCAGTGATTACTCCCATGCTTAATTATATAATTACGGTTGGGATTGGTTTAGCAGTATCTGGTGTCTGCCTGTCTGTCTGTCAGGTTTTCATTTCCATGCGATAACTTTCCTAAATATTATCCTATTTCATTCAACTTTTGGTCAGTCATTGCTCTTATGTATACCTTGGTTGGGATTGGTTTTTGAGTGACTGGCTTCTGTCTGTCTGTCTTTCTGTCACTCTGTCTGTCCGTTCGTCAGGTTATCATGTCTGTGCCATTACTCTCCTAAATATTATCGGACTTTTATTCAAAATATGGTCAGTGATTGATCTCATGCTTATTCTGGTTGGGATTGGTCTTGGAGTGTCTGGCATCTGTCTGTCTGTCTGTCTGTCACCCTGTCAGATTTTCATTTCCATGCGATAACTTTCCTAAATATAATCTGATTTCATTCAAATATTGGTCAGACATTGCAACCATGCATACCTTGTTTGGGATTAATTTCGGAGTGTCTGGCTTTTCTCGGTCTGTCTGTCACTTTTTCTGTCCATCTGTCAGGTTTTTGTTTCCCTTCTATAACTTTCCTAAATATTATCTGATGTCATTCAAATTATGGTCAGTGATTGATCTCATGCTTACTATGATTGGGATTGGTTTTGAAGTTTCTGGCTTATGTCTGTCGATCTGTCTGTCACTCTGTCTGGTTTTTGTTTCTGTGGGATAATTTTCCTAAATATTATTGGATTTCATTCAACTTTAAGTCAGTGATTGCTCTCATGCATAACCTGGTTGGCATTTGTTTTGGAGTGTCTGGCTTCTGTCTGTCTGTCTGTCACTCTGTCTATCTGTCCTTTATCAAGCATGAAAAACAACAAGATCCCAAAGCGGTGGACATTTATTCCACAAATTTGCTTATTTTCTTTGTATTTTTAGTTTCTAGCCCACACGTTTCAATGAGTTTTACATCAATTTTAAATTAATCTGATTTTTGGTGTCCATGTGACCTATCAGGAAAGAGCACATTTTATATTTGTGCATGGAATATCATGAACATTTCAGATTATCGCCTTTGGCTTTTAAAATTCCATAAATAACAATACCTGCCTGCTTTATGGGGACATTCAAACAAACAGTTAATTTTAAATCATACATGAATAAAATATGCAAATAAATAAACCACAGTGTTTTGTTTAGTTAACAAATTAACAGTGAATATAACCTGAGTATATCATGAGCAGGATATAGCATGCCCGACGCGCCTCGTGAAGCATTTATACAACCATAAGCACTGAACCACATCCTACTGGGCTACGTTTCTGAGGGCGCTCTAGGCATGAGCATTGAACCGCGTCTGATCAAGCCACGTCTCCGCGGGTACTCTGAATCAACATGCGTCATATCGATCTGCTTTGCACTGGAACGTAATCGTTTCCAACCTGCAGGCCATGTACCAAAAATCCAATTTCTACCAAACATTGCACCAAGCCCATGTTCTTGGGCTGCATCTGTGTACAAGTTTAAACTGTCATTGGTTCCTCAAAGATGAATGAGGAAAAAAACCTTCTCTCATTAAAGGACTCAAGAAAGTCTAGCCAAATGTGAAGGTCTTTCTTGGCTTCCTTTGTTAGCCTGTTATGATGATTAGAACGGCGTAGCCAAATACCTAGATTAATCAGTCTGCGTAGGAAGGCCCTATCTGGTTCCACTTCTTGGCATGAAAAATTTAGTAAACCTACAAGTCATTGTATCTCTTTAAGTGTGACTTTCTATTTTGCTACAAACTGATGAATTTTTCTTTACATCTATCTAGTTTATCCTGCGGCAAGCGTGCCTACTGTTTTTTAGCTCAGCTGACTATAAGTCATCTGAGCTATAGTCGTGGTCCATTGTCCGTCGTCCGTCCGTCCGTCTGTCCGTCCGTCTGTCCGTCCGTCCGTCCGTCCGTAGATGTGGCACATTTTGAAACCGTAAGACCTAGGAATCCAAAATTCAGCATAATGTTAGATGTCCCCAAGATCTCCTACCAAGCCGAAAACTGGGTCTTTGCGACTTCGTTCCTTTGAGAAATTAAGGAAAAACCTCAATTTTTTATTAAAATCCTATTTTCACACTTCAGGACTAACTAATATCAAAACCACTCATCTGTTTTTCCTAATATTTACCATAAATATTCCTCTATATAGTTCCTATGTACATGCCAGAAATTAAGTCTGTAAAGTATAAATTCTGTAAGTTATGGGGCCAAACATAATGGACTTTGTAAAAAATCAGGAAAAATAATAACTCACTTAACATGAAAAATTTTGAAACTAGAGTCTAATTTTTCAAGTATATAACTATGTTTAATTAAGATTCAATTGTTTACCCAAAATTAGATCTGAATTTTGTAAATTGTTTAAGTTATTAGCATAAAAAAAAATCAGTACCTTAAATTTTGCCCAACTTTGACCATGGCACGTTTTTTTCCTGTAAGCACCATTGATTTAATTTTCACAGCATGTAAACATAAATATTTAGTTTGTCTAAATCTGAAATTTGAAAATAAAAGCTTGAAAATTAAGCTAGCTATTGTTTTTTTTCTGTAGTCACTTGCTTTGATTACAGATGCAGGGTCCCACTCCAGGTCACTGGAAGTCAGCTATGCCAGGGTTTCTGATTTGTTACAGTCACTGGGGGAGATCCCCTGCTGTGACAGGTGTACAGTTATTCTCATATCACCACCCCAATCCCCATCCCCCCCCCCCCCGCAAACCCAACCCACCAAGTGTTATGCAGTAATTGTTATTGTTTTCACTGTATCTCCTTAATTGTAATGCTGTTTCCACTCCGATATGCAAAAACTTTCATTGAAAAAATAATTCAAGGTGTAATCCAGAAGATGCAATGTTGTGTAATGTATCATTTTTAAAGAAATTAATTTTCTTTTAAATGATTTTAACAAATATAAATGAACCAATCAGTATGCTTAAATTATTATAAAATATGAAGCACATTATGGATAAATAAAGACACAATTAAAAATTGTGAAAACTAAATCAAGTATTATTTTTAGATATTTATTGTTTTGCAGATTTAAAAGATATATTTTTGTGGTAAAAAATAAATAAACATTTGTATGCATGATGTGGTGTTATCTGACAAGATTGAGATTTATGATGATGCAATTGAGAATTATGAATCAACTTTTATATTCAGATATATATGTTAAATTGGAAATGTATAGAAATATAAACTTAAATTAGAAAATAATTGATGTGATAAAAAAATCTGGATTTAATACAAACATTTGTTCATTATTTTCCTGCCTCAGCAGAATTAGAGATCAGGCTTTGTTTGCCCTGTTTTATGTTGTTAATTAGCTAAATTTCAACTGTATACATTACTTAAAAAAATACGTATATATTTAATAATATATATTATACAAAAAAATAGATGCAATTGAACAAATGTGTAAACTACTGAAATGTCAACAGTTAATTGAAAAACCAACTAATGATCATGGTATTAGTACAGATCATTTGTTCACAAACTGCTCACATGCTTTAGTTTCAACAGTAGGAAACACATGGTCAGGTCACAAAATATTTTTTGCAACAATTTCTTGCTCATCAATACAAACCAATCATATAAACCAACCATGGCCTTTATTACCTCTTCCTCTTACACTTTATCTCCATTAGATATTATTTTAGATTTTTACCTTCAAGGTTAACGTCAGCTGAGCACAGTGACCCATAGGTCCCTTGTTTTTTTTACATCTAATTTGATCCCTAAAAATGTTAAGACCTGTGTTGGTTTGCTTGTCTTGTCTGCGGCTATAGGGACCCCCAACTCATCGCAAAGTTTCAAAAA
The DNA here is from genome assembly GCA_026874595.1 of Sipunculus nudus. Lineage (NCBI taxonomy): Eukaryota > Metazoa > Annelida > Sipuncula > Golfingiida > Sipunculidae > Sipunculus > Sipunculus nudus. The sequence continues at coordinate 20,493,781 of CM049309.1, read as the reverse complement.
GCTATTCAATGTCATATCACATTCAGACTGTGACTTTCGCATAAATAAAAAAATCATCTAAGACATGCACAATATTTTCTTATCCAACTTGTTTCTTTGTGACATGCTCTATTGCTGAGCTGAAGGCTTTGATACCGAATAGCCCATTGTCAGGCATCGGTCATAAAAGTATTCTCCCTGCCATTTGAACCCTAACAGGAACTGATCCTTTGGATGTATTGGTATTAACCTGAAGGCTGCCCCAGTATCTGATTTGGCCAAATAAGCTTCTGTTCCCAGCTTTTTTAATTTGTCTACAGCCAGCTTTAATGTTGCATATTCTACAGAGCAGTCTATGCAAGGTATGCCATAATTTACGGAGCCTCCTTCTGGATACGACAGTTGATGAATTAATCTGAACTCATGATCTCTCTTTTTTGGCACTAATCCAAGGGGGGGACACATATAAGGTTCCAGTGGAGGGTGGGCATAAGGTCCTGCTATACGTCCCAACTGCCTTTCTATTTGAATGGGTTGTGACACCTTACTGGGTTGTTTTCTACAAGACTTAAGATTGTCACAACTGCGGAAACAGCTGTGCCTTTGTATGGCACCCTAAACCCATTTTTGAATCCCTTGTTCAAGTATTTTTAATCTTTCCAGTAGGATAACCTACCCCTAACTGCCCATTAAGCAGTACTTGGGGCTTGACCGGTGTTGGCAGGTCTACGATTAAGCCCTGCACCCCTACCTCTGGCTTGGTATTGGTTAACTGGTTGCGGTGCTCCGCTACTACATTGGGTAACTGGATGGTCTCCCATGCAGCGGTTACATTTGTGCCAATATCTACACCCATTGCATGTCCTGCCCCGATTGAACTTCCAACAAGTCCCCTTTTCTCTAACTGGATTTCTTGTGTTTTTCGCTGCACGAAAGGGCTGCTAATATGAACTATTGGTCTGTCTTGAATTATTACTTGTTCCTGACAGCCTAGCTATTGTATAGAATTCAGTGTGCAATTCCTCCCATTTCCTAACATTGAGTGCCCTTTTCTGACGTACTTTTACACCACAATATTGCCAGTCTGCCCCTTGCTTTGCTAAATCCCTGACTAATGTCATATGTTTACACAAGCCCCCTACATGTTTCTCGTTCCCAACTTTCTGACGATATACAGTCATATAAGTGGTGAAAGCAGAAACCCACTGTTCAATTGAATTGATGGATCTTTGTTTTTGTTCTGTCATTTGCAACCCACTCATGTTCCCACTACTGTACTTGCCATAGATATTCTATACCGAGTGGGCTTATCCCCATTCAATATGGAGTCCAAATCTACATATTCATCAGCCCAGATCTTTGCCTTAAGTTTGTATGAAACATTAACAGCTAAGTTGGCTGTGTCACATGTATCAGCTAAGCTGGCCGTGTAGCATGTATCAGAATGCTGACTATCTGACCCTCCTATATTTACCGCTTGGTTTACTGTCTCACCTGTACAACTGCCTTAGAAGCTTATCTGCTGCAGCACAGTCCATGCTTAAAGATCCAGCCTCAGTGGAACTGGTTGATGCAGCAGCTGCTTCCTGGTTTGAAGTCTTTGTCGTCTGGCTCATCTGTGGGGTTGTGCTGCTATTGTTATTTTTGTTTCTACTGTCAGACAGTTGTGGAAATTTTTCATCAATGCGCTTGTCTATCTGGCCCAGCATGACGAGTCCCTGAAACTGTTCTTGTGTAAGCACTATGTTTCCTGAGGGTTGCTGTGCGATAGCAGAATTGTTATGTGGCTGGACGTCAGGGTCCCCTAGCCAATATATCGTTCCAGCAGCAGTTCGCGTGCTGGTTCTACTGAGCTTGCCTGTAATTGTTGATGATCTTGCTGTGTTGGGGACCTTGACCTGGTTGTGTGGTACCATGTGTCCTGGCACGTTTAGTTGGTGCCTCTGTGGAACTGGTCGACAAAACACTGCTGGCTTCGAAACCCTCTTTGGCATCCTGAAGCAAAATCAAACAACAAGTATGTGTTCCAAGGCTGGTCTACATCTGTGTTATACCTAACTGAATTCAACCCCAGGTGGAGGACAAACATGTGATAAAGTAAAACATAAACCCCATATGGGGGACACACAGGACCTTAACATCAACCACACAGGGACAGGTCCTGCCAAGTGATAGTTCCATTCTGTGCAACGCCCTTACATAAGCATGTTTGCCATGAAAATTCTGCATATGAACTAGGTAACTAGTATGATATAAGGAGCAAAGCTATCCCTGTAAACACATCTTTAATTTGAGGCTTTGCATTGAAGCCCCGCTATGGGTGACCACGATATGTTGGCAGATTTTACCATCAACCCCTTCAAGGGGGACTGGTCTAAATACAACTATACAAACATCAACCCAGTGGGGACAGTTTATATATAGTTCTCTTTAGATTCATAGTTATAGACTTGGTAAATTAGGCAACTGGGCATTGTGGATGCCATGTTTATCATTACCCAAACATGTGACAAATCGTAGACATTGTACTTGTAATATTTAAATTGTAAGTTTAAATGCTACCGGCAATTGTTGCACCCGTTTAATTTGCATTGATTAAACGGAAACAAGATGCTGCATTGATACCATCAATTAAGGACCCCATGCTCCATAACCTGAATGCAAAAATAGCTCTGATTAAAGGATATGAAACAAGCCTCATTGAAATTAGGCTACTAATTTTGGGTGTTATTGAGTTACCTCCCCCCTCAGTGCGGTCACTCTTTATACCATACTTTGTTTCCCACTGGAGTGAAATCAACCCCATCTTTACTGAACAATCCCTGTTTCCAGTCTTGCTTGTTAGTCCATAATCTAGCATATCTGGTCTCCACTAAAACAGCTTCCAGGAACAGCTTACAAGCTTTAACTTTCCAGGCGTAGTTTGGATGAAATTTCAAATTACAAAACGGCCAAAATGTAGCTTCCCCATGATAAACTTAATTGACTACACTAAAACTAAACTATGTATTGCAGCACGTGCATAAACATGAGTTGGGTGGGAGGGTTTAAAAAATGCAGCTGCTTGCACCGCTGCTGCAAGACAAAGTCACCTAACAAAGCACGGTACATCACCACAGTGATTCTGGGATCCTCCAGGTGGCGCTCGATTTACCTGTAGATACATCACACAGACAAAGGGCTACAGATATGGGTCCCAACTCCCCACCTATATTAAGTGAAGATTAACTAGGTCAATCTCACATTTGTACAAAACTGCTGATACCTTGAGAGAACTCCTCTGAGAAGTTTATTAACTTTTTGGGTCAATTTGTGCATTACAAGTAGGTCATTTGCATAATGATGTAAATCAGCCATGTGTTAATTTGTCTGTTCTATCAAATTCACCTAACGATCTATATATGACAGACTCACTGAAAGAGAAAAATTACTGTGAAGATGCGGTTTCTCAATCTTTACAAAAGAAGCCTTTAGTGAACCTAGAAAATCTCTCACCCAATTTACAGTCCATTTGTTTATCTATCACAATATTTAAACTTTGTTTGCTCACTCAGATTTCAGCCAAACTCACATGCTCATGGACTGTTCAGCATTTTGCTTAACTGAAACCTGGCTGAACACATCCACCACACTCATGCCTTTTTCAGTGCCTAACTTCACATTATACAGGCAGGACTGTATTACTCAACATACCAGCCATCCATCAGGAGGTGTAGCTATATATGTAAAGTCACAGATCAAAGTGTCAGTTATCTCACTGCCTTAATTCCAAGGACTAGCAGTATTGTTTCTTCATCTAGAATCATTACATACTAACTTCGGTGTCAACCACAGGCATACAAATACCACATCCAGACAATGTATTTTAACTTTGAACATTATTCTCCACACAGTAGCTTCGCACAAACAAACAACATATATTGTCTGTGAAGACTTCAATGAGGGTCCTTGCACAGTGTGACCCACTCCTGTTCCCAAATTCCTTAAAGAAGCAAAGTATACACAATAAAAAAAAACCCACTGCAGTGACAGGAACACTCTCAGACCACATATATTTCAGGAATTCTCATCAAATCACAGATACTGGTGTACTACCAACATATTTCAGCTACCTTGACCCAAATAACTGCTAAATAAACTTTAACCGTCCATCCTCAACAGACACATCATCTCAAGGCAGATAGTTCTATCATCAAACCAACAGCTTTAGTTTCACTGGTTATTGTTCATACTAAACCAAGTTGACAAATACTTGCATGCTGGCCCAGATCAATCACATTTTACACACCTTTTGTATAACCTAAATCAACTGAGCATATTTTGGAAATATTTTCCCAAAAATATATAATTAGCTTTGTAAGCACAAAAATGTATGTTTTCTTTTCATAGAGCCTCTTTTTTCCCAACCCCTTTCCACCAACCTCTCCATCTACCTGCCCAATGTCTCTTAACAACTTTTAAACCTAAGGGCTGACACATTTCGCACAGGTCACTATTCCCTGACCACCTGTGGGGAAAGCTTTAATTTGCTTGCACATTCAACTATATCTAGTTCCAGCCTGTGCTTGACACAACTGTAAAACTTCCATAGGAGGCCTTGTTTAGATTATAAATATGGACAAGTTCCAAAGATTTTTATCCTGCATTCAGATTGGTTGTTTCCCCAATGTCTTACAGAACTACTGCAGGGTTCGTACGCACCTTGAAAACCTTGAAAAGTGCTTGAATTTAGTCATTTCAATTTCAAGGGCTTGAAAAGTGCTTAAAAAGATAGTGGTTTGGAAAAGTGCTTGAAAAATAAAATTTTGTGAAAGAGTTTGGTGTATGTTGTGTGTATGCATACCTGGTATTTTAATATCGACTTTCAGGCATCTCTACGTCAATCAAATGTATGAAATAGAATAGGGAGCGTAAGTCTCGTTCACCAAGTGCGTGAACTTGCGTGAGCTGGAGACATGTTCTACTTCCGGTCTCCAGACGTAACGTTCTGATGGCTGATAACTGTACGCGCTTAGGAACACAATCGCAAAGGCTTTGTTTTTTATTGAACCTAAGCAAAATTACACTAATATCATTTATATAAGTAACAGCCTCTCAAGCCCCTTGATCTTTTATTATGACGTGAGGATCCTCTAAAATATTTTGACAGTGATTTTACATGATGAAGCGTTGTTTCTAACGTTAGAGCTATGGTGCTGACTCGCATATTTGGGCTGTGATACTGATAGTGACAGGTACTGATAATATTGATAGATATTTTAATCCAACCAGTCAATAAATATAATATATTTTTTCATGGGATTTATATAATGTAAAACGAATATATATATATATATATATATATATATATATATATATATACACACACACAAATATAATATATATTTAAAATATATAAAATATTAAAAAAATATATAATATATATATACCAAAATATATATATAATAATACAATTTAACATTATATAAAAATTAAAAAAAATATATATTATAAATATGAAAAATATAGAGCCTTATATAAATTATATAATTTATATCATATATATATATAATGTAATATGTAAAATATAAATATATAAAATAAAATATATATTTAAAACTAATAAATTTATAATATACATATTTATAGATTAATATCAAATGAATACGACAGATTTTGTATTACATTATAGATATACATAATGCATAAATTATGCTATATTTAATATTGATATTTGAAAGATAATACATGTATTTTATTTTCACGTAAATACATTTTCCAAACACACACACATACACATATATACATGTATGTCTATATATATATATATATATATATATATATATATATCAGGGATCGGGTAATAGTAATAGACAAGACATTTTAACCTGTAATGGTAAGAGTAATATTAATAGAACCCTAAGTAACAGAATAATGGCTATTACTTAAACTATTACAACCCCTTGACCAAAACATATTAGGGATGGATTGTTTGAATGTATTGAAAGGCAGGGAAGGGCTTAAAATGTTCATGCCAGATGCATGCCATGGTCCAGTGCACAGGTGGCATATCAGGCATTGGCTTGAGGTGATTACCAATTAGAAAAACCGTGTCGTTGGCTTGATTGCAGATCCAGTAACTATAGGCATGGTCAGTAGGCCTATACAATGCAGTAGTGCTTGGTCAGTTTACACGTGCATTGTGTGGGGCAAGTTATTGTCAGCTGAAATTATAGACAGTGCTACTGCAGTGTGCTGATGTTTGAGTGCTTCAGAGGTAGACGGTCTGATAGTAGATAACCCCTGAAGAGTTAATGAGTGGTGCCATAGACAGTGAAGAAGGCCCTGTTTGTACTCACTAGTATTGCAGTCTAAGTACAATGGCTTGTACAAATCTTACCGAGTGTGTTTCTCATGTGTAATGAACACCTGCTCAAGATAAATTTAAATGGACTAATCTAAGGAGATGTAGTAAATAAGTGGTAGCCACAAAATTCACAGACTCCTGTGTTTTGATGAACATGAATAGGTTGAATTTGAATGCTACACGCAAGATGAACTATATGCACATTGTATATTCTATTATAAAAAAGCTATACAGAGAGACATGTATATTCCTGGTTTTGTGTTTTGTTGAACTGGTACTTTTAATATTTAATTTTATTAAATATCACCAAACATTACTTCAGTATTTTTGTATTTCATGATTATTCAAACCTCACTCTTTGTTCTTTTTAAACTACTGAACATGAAGTTTTTTATTTTAGTTTTATTTATTAATTGTAAAAAATAGTGTCTTTAACCGTAGTGAATATGAACATACTGGAACTGGGTTTTATGTTGGCCTGATCATCAACTGGCTAGAAATAATGCTGAACTTGGCAGAATGGTGTCAAACAATACGAGAGAAAGCTATAATTTCCACTAAAGGATTTAACACTAATTAATTTAATTTTTAATGGAGAATAAAAATTCAAATGTTGCAATTTTAACATACGAAAATATATTAAATTATCACCACTAATGTATTTGTCAGCATATGTTCATATCACTATTTGAAAGTAAAGTAATAGTTATAGTAACAGAAGCCAAGAAATAGAAATAGTAATACTAATAGTAGTAGATGAAAAAATGTTGTAATAGTAATTGTAATAGACTATAATAACTTGTGTAATAGGACCAATCCTTGATATATATATATATATATATATATATATATATATATATATATATCATGACATTTTTGATAATATATGATAATAACGATTTTAAAATCATAGTATCATATTTCTTACATAAAATAAAATATATATACCTGGTAAATAGTATATTGAATAAATGTAACATAAAATTTAAATTGATATATTTTTAATATTTTAAATTATGATGTGTATTTATTTATAGAATGGAATTAATTGTATATGATTACTTACCCATAGCATTTCTCAGTTTTTTGTTTTGTTTGTGTTTTTTACTAATTTAATTTCAGTTGGCTAACACATTTCATCTGTTTGATAATAATATGTTAATTTATTATTATATGATAATGTTCCTTAAAAAGATATAGGAACAATAATAATAATAATTTATTATTATTATTATGGTTATTATAATAATTTTTATCGAATATAGCCGAGGCCTAGGCTATATGCATGATGGCGAACGAGCTTGCTCCGGAATCCAAGGACTGTGCATATTGTTTTACCAAATATATATTTTTACCAATCCTTCATGACAGAGTTTGAATCTCTGTTATCAATAATTACGCAAAAAAATTAATATTTCATTCATTAAGCCCGATAAAAGCATATGTTCAGGCCTACATACTTTAACCAATGGTTTGTTACAAAGCAACGTCACCGCGATGCGGGCGTAGCCTCAGTGAACCAGGGATCAAGCTAAACCAAGCATTAACAGGAGAACGTATTGATAAACTGTAACCAAAAGTTAAAATATAACCGTTCTTTTTATGTTACAGCAAGCTCTAACGTTTGGAATCACTGTGTTCTGTGAAAAGCTGACCCACAACACGTGAAGCGGGGTCCACATGGCGTATGTTGTCATGAGGGTGTCTCCGGAAGTACTTTCGAACAGGCCTTTTCTACCTCCTTTCAATAGAGATAAAACGAGACTTACGCTCCCTATTAACCCAATCGTGGATGAATGAGACCGGGCAGTGAAAGTGACGATGTAACAAGTTAACATACGAGGGTAATAACCATGTTTATTATCAAATAGTAAGTGAGCTGCTTTACTGGAAAGATCGTGGAGATCTCCCCCGAGGTACGTATAAAAGCTCTTTAATTGAAAACTCAATCCACGCTAGGCGAGTTCACGTAAGTATTTTCGCAAGATTTATAATTTAAATTTTAAAGTAATACTACAGAGATTATTAATATAGCTATTGAGAAGATCTGTCCAAAGGAAATAAATATCTGGGAACAAACCAGGGGAATAAAATGTGTGAAAAATACATGATGGGAACAATTCGAATCTGAGGGATAATAATAATATAAAACTAATTTGCTCAGTAGAATATGTCGTTTAAATCAAGTTAACTTTACGTTTTACATTGGTAACTCGGCAGTAATAATTATATCAGAGGGGTCATATTTCCCCAACGACTCCAATCCGACTTTGTTTTGGTTTACGGTTTTTAGCTCAGCTGACTATAAGTCATCTGAGCTATAGTCGTGGTCCATTGTCCGTCGTCCGTCCGTCTGTCCGTCCGTCCGTCCGTCCGTCCGTAGATGTGGCACGTTTTGAAACCGTAAGACCTAGGAATCCAAAATTCGGCATAATGTTAGATGTCCCCAAGATCTCCTACCAAGCCGAAAACTGGGTGTTTGCAACTTCGTTCCTTTGAGAAATTAAGGAAAAACCTCAATTTTTTATTAAAAACCTATTTTCACACTTCAGGACTGCCTAATATCAAAACCACTCATCTGTTTTACCTCATATTTACCATAAATATTCCTCTATATAGTTCCTATGTACATGCCAGAAATTATGTCTGTATTATTGTATCCGCCAAAACAGAGTTTTGCGGATACTATGTTTTCAGTTCGCCGCCGCCGCCGCCGCAGCCGCGTAGGTGTCCGGAGAACTCCTCCGTAACCACTGGGCGGAATTTTCCGAAACCCGGGATTATGTTCGGGTCACATGTGAACTGCTGCGCCCCGATTTTGTTTTGACCTCTGACCTTTCCTCTGCGCTCTGCGTCCGTTTGTGCGTCTGTTTCCACACATAAACCCACATATCTTGGGAACTGTTTGACCGATCAGGAAAATTTTTTTGCACAAATGTAGCCCTCGGAGAGCTTTATAACATACACCAAAAATGGTGGCGCCACCTGAAACCATGTTTGCACAGTGTCCATCTGTTCGTCTGCCTTGGGTTAAAATCACTCATATCTCTGCAGTGACTTGACTAATTCACCTGAAATTCAGCATGCGCAAACATCCTGGATAGCTTTTCTGATTTTATGACAGGTGGCGCCACCTACATTCACGTTGACGCTGCAGACATCCAAGCTCATATCTCGGGAACCGTTTGACCGATCAGGAAAATTCTTTTGCACAAATGTAGCCCTTGGAGAGCTTTATAACATACACCAAAAATGGTGGCGCCACCTGCAACCATGTTTGCACAGTGTCCATCTGTTCGTCTGCCTTGGGTTAAAATCACTCATATCTCTGCAGTGACTTGACTAATTCACCTGAAATTTGGCATGCGTATACATCCTGGATAGCTTATCTGATTTTATGACAGGTGGCGCCACCTACATTCACGTTTACGCTGCAGACATCCAAGCTCATATCTCAGGAACCGTTTGATTGATCAGGAAAATTTTTTTGCACAAATGTAGCCCTTGGAGAGCTTTATAACATACACAAAAAATGGTGGCGCCACCTGCAACCATGTTTGCACAGTGTCAAGCTGTTCGTCTGCCTTGGGTTAAAATCACTCATATCTCTGCAGTGGTTTGACTAATTCACCTGAAATTCTGCATGCTTATACATCCTGGATAGCTTTTCTGATTTTATGACAGGTGGCGCCACCTACAATCAAGTTTACGCTGCAGACATCCAAGCTCATATCTAGGGAACCGTTTGACCAATTGGGCCAAAATTTTGCATGTGTATAGTTCTCACAAAGCTCTTTATCATACGCTAAACTGGTGGCGCCACCTGCAACCCTTTTTTGCACAGCGTCCATCTGTTTGTCTGCCAAGGGCAAAAATCACTCATATACAATATAGTGGTTTGACTTATCTGCCTTAAATTTTGCATATGTATACAACTTGGACGGCTTTCTGGATTTTTTGGTAGGTAGCGCAACCTACATACACAATTTGGCTGCAGACATCCATGCTGATATGCAACACTTCACCCGTTCCACTCTGATTTAGGCGGATACAAGTAGTCGCTTGTCGACTACCCGTATTCTAGTTTAATTTAAAAAAGTTATGGGCCCAAACATAATGCATTTTGTAAAAAATCAGAAAAGATATTTGATCACTTAACACAAAAAATGTTAATGCTATGGACCTTTTTTCCAGTAATATAACTTTAATTAATCAAAATTAAATTGTATACCCAAAATTAGATGAAAATCTTTAAAATTTTTTAAAATATTAATAAAAATAAAAAATTGGTACCTTAAATTTTGCCCAACTTTGACCATGGCACGTTTTTTTCCTGTAAGTACTGTGGATGTAATTTTCACAGCCTGTTTTTGTTAGCATTTCAACTGTTAACACCAAAAATTTGAAACCAGTTGATCAAAAACTGTAGATTTTAATCAAGTTTTCAAGCACCATGTAACATATTGTTTACATCAAGCTAGTGTTATGCAGTTTGCAAGAGCTCAGCTCCCCAGCTTCAGCTCTAAGTTCCTTAAATTCGGCATACAGTTAGATGTCTCCAAAATGCCCTACCATGGCAAGAATTTGGTCACTAGGACATTAGAGATATTGATGAAAAACTTCATTTTTCCATTAAAAACCCATTGTAACACTTCAAGACTGCCTAATATCAAAACCACTGATCTGACTTTAATCATAAATAATATACATATTTTTCATTCTCTATGCACATGCCAGAATGATGTCAGTATTGTGTAATTGTTTTAAGTTATGGGCCCAAACATAATGCACTTTGTAAAAAATCAAGAAATATATTTACTCCCTTAACAAGAGCATTGCTGAAGCTAGAGATTTTTTTGTCAGGGATGTAACATTATTTAATCAAGATTCAATTGAATACCCAAAATTAGTTCTGAATTTTTCAAATTTTATTTAGTATAAATATAAAATTTGTACCTTAAATTTTGCCCAACTGTGACCATGGCACGTTTGTTTCCTGTGAGCACTGTTGATATAATTTTCATATCATGCACACATAAGCATTTCAGCTTTTCAGTTTAAAAAAGCTGAAAGAAATTGGCCAAAAATTGTAGCTTTTATTAATGTTTTTTACGAGACCCTGTCAGACTTTGGCTCTCTCCAGCCCCTCATGAGTCACATGTATGTTGACCTTGTTGACCTTTCATCAAATTATGCACGCTTGAGGCAAGGCATACATGGAATCCAGGCAGCTTATGGCCAGCCACAGTTGATCCAGGTGTCCAACCCAACTCATCTAGTAGTTTTAACCAAGAACATAACAAAAAACAATAAATTAATAAATTTTTATTGGTTTTTAATAACAAATTAAAGAAAAATAGAAAAGGAATTTGTTAGTTTATAATAACAGGAAATTAACTTGCAGTTACTGATGATATAAGAATCTTGTATCGATGGGTAGAATGTCACATATTCCAAATAACACCATGCAGTCACCTATGGCATTTTTCAGTTCAATTTTAATGATAAAGAAGTAAATCATATTATTCATTACTAATCATTAGGGATCATATGAAGGAAATTAGACAAAGATGCAGTTGATAATATTAATCTAGATTCCTGCTGTGTCTAGTGTGTACATTGATGTGAAATTAGTCCAAAATGAATTTTTTAGTTATTTTTTAATATAAATAAAAGCCATAACACCAGATACTTATGATCATTATTTAAATGTGTGAATTTGGTATATTCTGGATTCTCAACATCATTGTTTGGTGAAAACTGAATAAATTCCAGACATGGTGCAAATACTTTGTAATTGTATTTAAATACGAATATGATTATGTACTCCATTATAAAATTTCTTGCATAAAGAATGGGAATTCAGGTTAAAATGAAAATATATGAATACTCGTGCAAATACTTTCAAAATGTATTCATGAATGCATTCATGAATATATTCTTTAATATTATTTTAATAATCATATCAGTTATATTTCATTTATATATTTTATTTATTACCACACAAAACCAGCATGTGCCTCATTTCTAAAAAATATTTTTTTATCATATATAACAGCTGAGCGTCGTGACCCATAGGTCCCTTGTTCAGTTTATCCAAGGGTTGCGTGTTTTTTTTTTTTTTTTTTTTTTTTCGTACCTGCGCATTTCACGTGTACGCGCTGTGATCGTCATTTGTTAGCTCCATAAGACCACTGATCAGCGAAATACAGTTTACACGCGGGGTCAATCCAATTAAGGATAAATACTGTTTGTCTGCAATAGGTTAAGGTGTTTGGCAGGTACTGACGTATATTCACATACTCTGGCGTCAGTTTGAAAAAGACTGGGATCCACGGGGGAAATCACATTTTTGTTGCGATGTGATAGCCGTTTGTAAACGGAGTACGCTGGTAGTTTAAAGAGTGATCAGCGACATATACAACTTCCAGCATCGGCCCCCTCCCTCCCTGCATAACGATTGCATAAAGGTCGCCAACAAGAGTTTTTTTAAATAAGATTTCACATTTTTAGTTTTAATCAAATGTTGGACATGTTTGAATAGAAATCTGGCTGCGTCTGTGATCGTTCGATAACGACCTTCACAGGTGTTGCCCGGCCATTTGTTGACACGTGCGGGCAGTGACTTGGCGGTAAACGGTAGAAACCTCGTGCACGACAAGGTCGTCACATCAAACGTGCTGATACGAAGTTTGACTAGTATTGTTTTGAATAATTTGATAATACTATACCAAAATATCGTATAAGGGTAACATATTACAGGCTTTTACTTATTATTTTTTTTTTTTTGCCGTTGAAAACTTGAATGAATATCCCCCACGATCGCCGAACTGTCAGAGTTTTTCGGCACCCCTTCTGCCGGAGCCTATAATTTGCTAAAGTTTGAGCTAGTCGGCAAATCAGAGATCCCTATTCAAGATATTATAGGTTTTAGACTCTCGTTATCAGATTAGTTAAATCTGTCAAGGTCATGCCAAAGATGAGTGATCATTTTGAATGTAAAGTTAAAACAATGGGCCGCTGTGTATTAAACCGCGACTGGCTATACCGAAGGGTATTTCACAAGCGCTTCAATTGCTGTTAGTGTAGATTTCGGCTAAATTTGTTATTTTCTGAGTCATTTCCTTATAACTATTACTTATTTTACATTTCCTAGCCTTTTTATCACACTATATGGTCCATCTCATTATAAATATTATTTTGCATTTTGTGTTACAAGCCTTTCGATGTCGGCAACATGCATGGGTGAAGGTGCACTGACCGTCCATAAATTGTGATGTCCTTGAAAATACTTTTCAGGTCCTTGAAAAGTGCTTGAAAAGTGCTTGAAATTTTTCTCACGATAAGTGTACGAACCCTGTACTGGTGTCCAAAGAGTCATCAACTTCATCCTATTTTCATTTGATTGCCTCTTTGCCTTCTCTCAGTCTTTAAAAATGAAGTTTAAAGAATAACTCTGCCCTAATGAAAAAAAAAAGTTTATGCTAGACCTGTTCCCTGCAGTGTTAGAAGTTGAGATGCGTCTGTGTGTGTAAACCAACACTCCAAGGCTCTGTTTCAGAAAGCTGTTACAGAGCTGTCTAGTGTCATGTACCATTTCCTTTTTCACCAGGCCAGCATGTAGTTGGAGAAATGAGGTGGTTGATATATATGACATATGATTGTGGAGAGTCATTCTCTCCATAGTTAATCTTATAACAGTTGGGAGACCCCCATGTATAAGTAGAGCAAAAGAGGTGATTTCGCAGGGTTGTAATGGTTGTGTAAGATGGTTACAACACCATAGTAAACCTTATAATAGTGTTAGTAATAGGCTGTTGAGCCATCTGACCTGATTGGCTGGAGCATGACCCTTCTACTGTAAACCTGATAATTGTGTTTGTAGTAATTTGTTGAAAGGTAAAGGCGGTGGGGGGGGGGTTATAGTCTGATATGTCCAATGATGTCAGTATCATATGAATTTAACACTCTGCCTTCCTGGTATTTCGGGCCTGTGCATTCTTGAAGCTTCTCTAGGCTCCTTTTGGAACATACAACCTAAGCAAACATAACAGGCAGAAGAGCTGAATTTTTCTACATTTGCTGGCCACCCTTGACTAGTACCCATTCCCTACTTGGTCCGGAAGTCACAGCCAACAAAACCCACAACATTGAAGTCACAGCCAACAAAACCCACACTGTTGCCATCACAAGTCAGGTGCCCTCATTTTTATGGCATCTCATACTGCTCAGAGATTGGAATGGCTGGAAACAAACTCTCCATGGTAAATCTTGTAATGTTATTTGTAATAGACTGTAGAGATTTCTGACCTGACTTGCAGGAATCAATCTCTCCATGGGAAATCTTGTAATGTTCTTTGTAAAAGACTGTAGAGATTTCTGACCTGACTTGCAGGAAATGTTCTTTGTAATAGACTGTAGAGATTTCTGACCTGACTTGCAGGAAATGTTCTTTGTAATAGACTGTAGAGATTTCTGACCTGAGTTGCAGGAATCAATCTCTCCATTGGAAATCTTGTAATGTTCTTTGTCATAGACTGTACAAATATTTCTTACCTCACTTGCAGGAAACAATCTCTCCACATAAAATCTCATAATGGTGTTATTATAACTTGTAAAGAGTTGTGACCAGACTGGCAGGAGTAAAACTCTCCACGGTAAACCTTGTACAGGTGTTTGCTGTAGACCCTGACTGTGGAGATGTTTTAACTGACGGGAAAGAGACAAACTCTGGATAGTAAACCCTGTAATGTTTGTAATCAAATGTTTAGATGTCTGATCTGACTGACAGGAGTCCATCTGTCCAAAATAAATCTTGTAATAGTGTTTTCAATAGACAGTTGAGATTTCCCACTTGCTTGGCAGGGGTCAAACTCTAAATAGTAAACCCTGAAAATATTTTTGTAATAGGCTGTTTAGAATTCTGACTTGACTGGCTTTAGCTAAACTGTTCACAGTAAAGCTTGTAAATGTGTTTTTTTTATAGAATAGAGATTTCTGACTTGAATTTCAGGAATCAATATCTCCACATTAAATCTTGTAAAGGTGCATGGTTTTAATCAACATTAGAAATTACTCAACTCATTGGCAGGAATCAATCTCTCCATAGTAAATCTTGTAAAGGTGCAAGGGTTTAATAGACCTTAGAAATGTCTGATCTCATTGGCAGGAATAAATCTCTCCACAGTAAATCCTGTAAGTGTATTTGTAAAAGAATGTTTAAATTTCTCATCTGACTGGCAGGAATCAATCTCTGCACAGTAAATCCTGTAAAAGCTGATTGCAATAGACTGTAGAGATTTATGACCTGACTGGCAGGAGGTGAACTCTCCACAGTTAATCCTGTAATGGTGTTTGTAATAGTCTGTTCAGAAATATGACTTGAAAGGTGTGAGCCAAACTCTAGCTCTGCAGTAAATGTGTTTGGGCACACTCCCATCGCACACAATCGCACACACATGGGTCATTGCTTGTACACTTGACACTCCCAAAGTTGCCGTGACAACCCGACTCAGTAGGCAATTGGATAATTGGGCTGGTAAGCCTACTAGAGTCGTGATACTAGTAATATGGAGGAATGTATCGCAGTGGTCTTGCATCTGGTTGCACTCATATTGTGGTAAACGGCCCCTAATCTCAATATTATGCTTAGAACTGTGAATAAACACAAAAGTATATATGTGAGCTGGCAACCCAAACTAAAAAACTGTCTCCATGGACACGGGTCATTTCCTGTGTCTCCTGCAAGTTGTCTGAGTCCTGTAACCCGTGCGAGCCATGCTTGTGTTCATGCGGTCATAAATTCAACAACATGCTGAGGGGTTTACCAATGTGCTTGGTTAAACAGGAACGTTTCTCGCTCATATTTAGTATTATAAGAAAGTACACAAAAAATGCTAACAGGTGTTAATGTTGGTTGACAGTTTACCTGTAGACCATGAAGCGTTGCCAGAAATGACGGAAATATTTGCATCTTCATAAGGCCTTGTAAAGCGATCCTCAGACGTAGATGTCATGACACTCTGGCGCTAATCTGGTCGTAAAGCCAGAGGGTCAGTATGACGCTATCCCAAAAGACAATACTCAATAGTAGTTTGGGGTCAACCATGTGGCGGAATATAATTTTTATTCAACATACATGCTTTGCCCCCATATTCATTTATTTACATTGATTATCTCCATGTCAATGCAAGGTGGGCCTAAAAAATGCCACACACCAACAGTATTTAGACAAACAGTAAATCACAAACAGTATAAGTGAAAACTACACCTTCTGTCGTGCGAATTCTAAATATGAAAAAGAGAATTTTGCAGGTGGATGAAACTTGGGTTGGATGGTTGGCCTAATACGTTCTCGCTGTGAGTGCTGAACTGATTCTAAATTTCTGTTTGCCTGCTGGGGTCTATTAAATGTTAACAATTTAAAAGTTTCCTTCACGTGAGATCTTATTCACAACAAGGCTTGAAACCCGGAAGTGCTGTATTTACCTTTAATATCGCTCATTCAACCCGCTACAATCGACTGGATTACATACATCTAAAGTGCTTAAATGAGTTTGCATAAATCCACCAAGGTGACACCTTACTGGTTATTTTTTTATAGGAAGTAGGGTTTAATGACCTGACTGGGGTGATTGAATCTCTTCACAGTTAACCCATGTAAATGTATTAGCAATATTTATTTAAACTACATATTTTCGACCTCACAGGCAGGAGTGAGACTCTCCTCAGATAACTGAAAAGTTTGTTATATTGTTATGGAGTGAGAAAGGGTGTATATGTGACTTAACACATATTTAAAGGAATATTTCAATATTTCATTAATTAAGATCTAAAATCATTCAGAAACAATAAGGATCAATTACGGTTTCAGTCTGTTCTGATATTCAGACAGAGCCAAAAGATTATTAATGGTCATCAGACGACCGAGTATCTAATGGTAATTCAGTATTTTTGTAGAGCC
Source organism: Sipunculus nudus (assembly GCA_026874595.1). Classification (NCBI taxonomy): domain Eukaryota; kingdom Metazoa; phylum Annelida; class Sipuncula; order Golfingiida; family Sipunculidae; genus Sipunculus; species Sipunculus nudus. The sequence continues at coordinate 20,476,493 of CM049309.1, read as the reverse complement.
TAAATGTACTCACACAAATTAGCTCTAAATTGGTTTCTATGATGAGGCAGGCAGATTATGTTTATACGAGTCTGTAAATAGGACATGTAGGTCAGTCTATAACTGGATGTATGTCAGGTCAGACTTGGGATTTTCCCGAATACTTTCATCCAGTAAAATCTGGCAAAACTTATTAAGTCAACTTATAACTCTGATGTAATTGTGACCTACTTTGAGTCCTCCAATAAGGTTTAGCTTTTATGATGTAATGCAGAAATATGGATATGTACATCTCACATGTCAGGTGAAAGCTCTGTAACAAAACTATCTGTAGTGCGCGCTGAGAGTCAGAGTGAGTCAGGGAGGCTGGGCGGCTCTCTCAGAGAGAGAGACTGTCCCAGACTGCTTGCTATTGAATAAAGACTTCTGTCATCAAACTGGTCTTGGAACATTGTCAGCCATGTGCACCAGCAACTGCTTGTGATACAGGTGGGGACATTCCCCAACCCCACATTGTATCAATATCTCCAAATGACACCCTATAAAGGAGTATGTGGTATTAAAAGTTCAGCATTACTCACTGTATACTGTGGTTGGCTTCATATTCGCGAGGCTGAAATTTCGCGATTTTTCCATTTTTAATGTTATGCGAGGGTTTCATTTTCGCAATCTCACCAGAACCTATATCAAATCTTTGGCAAAGCCATATACCTGTGTGTATTATAAAATGAGAATAAATCATGAGTTTGTTACATTTTCTTATATAATGATGGGCCCGCACACACAGCATAGGTGGTTTAGTTCAAATTTAAGGCTTAAATTTCCCTATACCTGCAAGGATGTAATTTATAAAAAAGTTCTCTCTGTTCTACCCTATTACCATACAAGTATTGATTACACTAAAAAAGGAGGACATTCTGATTTGGCCGATTATTCCCGAGGGTTTCTTTTTTCGCAATTATTTCCCATTTGCGAATATCACGAAATTTAAACCCTCGCGAACAAAAAGGCAACCACAGTATACGGTCCCACCATTCCCACACAAAATTATTGAAGGACCCCCACTCTGTACTGTTCTTTGTGCCAGTGTAGATACACTTACTGGGCATCATCAGCCAGGCACGCAGTTTGAATCTACTCTCAAGATAAAATTTCAACCCAAATCTCCTGACATGTTGAAGGAATTAGCAGCAGTCAAAATCATTATTATTACAGGTTTTCTATACAGACCGACCTTGCGGACACCATATGTAAGCAAGGCCCCCACTCTGTACCCACCTTCATGAAAATGTTCATACTGATGACATAATCAGCCAGGCACCTAGAATCCAATCCCAAGATAAATGTTAATTTAAAAAAATATAAGACCAGTATGATCTGAAATCGATATGATTGAACAATGATAAATGTCACGGAAATAGCTGAGTACAAATAAAATCATCCAAAGGTCAGGATTTATATTTATGGCCTTATCGTAAACCTTTACATGTGCTATGCATTATGTTTTTTTATAGCTTTCTCATTCCAACTTGAGCTGTATGAAACAGTACGACATATATACAACTATTTCCTTATGTGACTGAAACAACCGTATGTAAATGAAAGTGAGGTTTTACCATAACACATCTATCCTTCATGTAAATGTACCATAGACAGAGGCACACAAGTTATGTCATGTTGTCACGAACATTAACTTTATCTTGTGTGAATCCCTTTTTGCATTTATCTCAATTTCGTTTATGTGAAAGTCTTCACACTTTATTGAACTATAAGGTTAATTTATGCCCTGTTAACAAAGCAGTGACACATTAACTGTCATCAGCATCTTATATGCTTCATCCCCATTGTACCATATTATTCATATAATTTAAAAAAGAGAAAAATTTGTACAGAACAGAATTTTGCAACCAACAAATATGAAAAACCTGCCAAGTTGTATGATCACATAGACATATGCTAATTTGATATGCTTGAATGTCATCCAATTGTTTGCATATCAAATGGTGAACACTGATTGCCTTTTGTGTTGGAACTATTTGGAAAAATGTTCAATATGTTTTGAGACAACCTGCATCATATCAATTATGTTCATAGTTTGTAGAAATGTATTGCCTCAAGTTCTTTAATTTCATTCATTTGTCCAGCGCTCATAGGAACAGCCATTGCCTTTTAGGGTAAGATTTATATCCTGTTTTATCTCCTAGTACAGAAATATCACTGAACCACCTATGTCAAGCCTTGTATGCCAATATGGAATTTGTTCTCACCTCCCAAAATCATTTGGGTGTCCCGTGCCTAATGTGTTGAAATTTCAATAATAATGATAAGAGTACTGAAAACAGACATTGCCTTGTTAGTATGATCATGAATACTTTGTTCTCCAGTTTCGTGCAAGCCATATAAATTTATTATACCGAGGCATCCTCCCACAGCCACATTCATACAATAATGCGTTTTCATATCAGTCATATCATAGTAAATTAGCTTTGATATGCCCATTGTAGTTTATGGAGGTGTCATTGTGTTTTAAATATGCCTCCTATTCTCAAGAAGAAACAACTGGTCATACAACTGGTCATGTATGACCAAGTCATTCCGCCAGTCACCAGAAAGACAATCATTGCCTTGCATCATATAAATTAAGTCCTTAAATCTTCCAAATCCAAATGGTCACTAGGGATAGGATGCTTAACTATGTGATCATAATTCGTATTCCTGTCTTCCTCCAGAAGGTAATTGAGACATTGACTTTTTTGTTTGTTGAGATTTTATGAAATTGCACAACTTTCTTGAAGACAGCATATGCCTTTATGATCATTATTACACCTCAAAAAAATAAGCGAACCATTGATTTTTCTGTACTCATTTACATTCTCTCAGTAACAGCACCACATCACTCAGGCAAGCACGGCAGCAGTGTCCGAGCTACATTCGAGAATGTAGGATTAACCCATTTCTTGAAGACCAAATGTGAACTGTTTAAAACATGCATACAAAATTTGTTGTCTAATGTGAATGCAGAACTGAACCTCTTTTTAAACATGAAAGACGTCCCTCAGATGGTGGGGATATGTTACCACACATCAAATATGAGTCAGTACCTTGAGCTACCAGTCCTTTCAAAGGAACTGCAATCTTCCTCCAGTTATTCACCTCTTGTAAATTAAACACAAATAGGTGAGAATAAAAAACAAAAACAAAAAACAAAATTACATAAATGCAGAATGTTGATGGATGATGGTCAGCCAAAATAAACCAGAAGAGACAAATCCACGTGGAATATCTTGGTTTGCCGACTTGCCTAGTTCTGATAGTGCTGATGTAGGTTTAACCCAAAAATATATTCTCATATGTGTGATATTCGGCTGAGAACTGAAAGCTCATATACAGGAATGACTTTGCTGCAACGGGACAAATATAATCTCATAACAAAACGTAGCTCCTCTGTAAGGTGACTCACGAAATGTGGCTCCTCTGTAAGGTGAAAAATGCCATGTAATCCATGACACATTATTAAAGTGCTAACATGCTGGCTACCTGTTCGCCATCATGTATACCTTCATAATTTGTTGAAGAGTTGGCAAGATGCCAATTTTCATATTTGCCTCACTTTAGTCAGCGAGACATCATTTGTATCAGTTATCTTGTCTCACTTGTTTATCCATTGCCTTGCATAACTGAAATGATCTGCACCTGTCTATACCACATCATTCATACCATATCGTCATAGAGAAATAATATATGTAATAAATTCCTGTATACTTCTGTCATCAGTGTTCACTAGTTTATCCATTGCATTGAATAATTCCAACCATCTGCACTGATCTGTTCCTCATCATTCATGGCACATTTTGCTAGAATGGATCTTTTTTTTTAAATCATAGGCTGATCATGTGTAGGAAAAAGTTAATGTTTGGCTAAAAATTCCAGACCAAATTAACTGTTTGTTAGCATAACCAAATCAAAAACCACCTTACCTTCATGAAGCATAACCAAATCAAAAACCACCTTACCTTCATGGTATATCTCACTCATCAATGTATATAAAAATGACTGAATATAAGGTATTGTAATATGATCCTGTCAGACTCTGGATATACCCAACATATGTCCAGACAAGTGAACCAGTGAGTAAATGAGTGCAGTTCAGACTCGCATGGAAAGAAAAGTATGAAAGCTTGATGTTCACTCAGAAACTCCTTGCTGTGGTTGCTCCTTCAAATAGTTTCCAGGCTGAGGGACAACCGGTACACCGCTCTCATAAATAAGAAGACTGCAGAATATGGATAGGACTTTCTGACCAATGAGTTTGTTCCCATGGTAGAGGGCAAATATTTGTGTTACCCAATATTACACTATAAGGGCCCACAGCCATGAATCTAATTACCTGTGAACAATAAGAACAAATTGAATCATAAGTTATGTTTACAGTTAACTTATGGATGATCACTAAGAATAAAATCATACTCTGCCGCTTATTTTAAAAAGAAATAATAAATTTTAATAAACATAATTACTCACCTAAAGTCATGTTTTGAGGACCTTAATTTTTCAAATGTCATGTGTGAAGACCATAAATTTGTTTGTACCCATCCTCTTTGGTCTCAGCCATACTTAATAGGTTTCCTGAGTACACAAAATGTGGGTGTCTTCAGCAGGGGTTTCCTGTTCATGAAGTAAAAGTACCACTCAGATTTAAATGGCATGAAGCGTATTATGTTCAGTTAATTTGTCTTCAGCTTGTAAGTTGTGACATTTTCATTCCAAGACCACCGAAACTCCACACAGGCTCATGTAACTAGAACCACATGTTCTCAGCATGAAACGAAACTAAAACTCCTGCTGCATTCACTTGCTTTTACTTCTATCAGATATTCATTTTTCAATATGTCATTCAACTTCTGGTCTCATTACCATCTGGATATATCTGTAAATGATTGACATATTGACAGATTCCCCTTTTTCATTGCTCAAAGATTTCGGCAAGCATATTGGTCAGTTGCGTATGTCTGTTTGTCTGTCTGTTTGTTTGTTTGTCACCACTCTCCTGGCCACAATTTTGCCACAATAACCTTGAAACTTACAGGGATGTTCAAAAACATAATTTCTAGGTGCCCTATTGTTTTTGGTTAAAATAGGTCAAAGGTCAAGGTCAAGGTCGTCAAAACTTCTCAAAACGGTTTTTTCTTCATATCTTTGTGACTATTAGTCGTATCTACTTCAAAAATAGCTCATCTTAATCGTCATTCCAAGGCCTGTCATCTGGTATGTAGCTGACCCAAATTTGCCGTAACCATGGTTACAAATTTTGGGGGAAAAGTCATGATATTCGAAAATAAGGGGTCTTATTTTTCTAACTATGTCAGTTTTAAAGCTAGAGTGATCTAGTTTTTTGCATCAGGTAGCATTCAACTGGTACTACAAGATTTTATTACAAGTCTTGCAGTATCTCGTAAAATATCTCGTGAATAGAGATATTTCGAGATTTCATTCATCTTGCGCCAAAGGCCACATTATTGCAGGAATCTTTTTGAAACTGACATATCATAAGTCCTACACTAGTATCTCGAAATTGTTTTTTCATTTTTTGAATATCGCTGCTAGGGGGCACTGCACACGACCCTCACACACATATCATTACATTAGCCATATCTCTAAAACCCAAAGCCTCAATTACATAAACTATAGCTTATTTTTTCCCTCTGAGTCTTCTCCATAAACTGATAATGTCATCTGTTCACAATCTTGTGTCCCTTTGTCAGTGTGTCCGTCCTTTTGTGAGTTGTCCTCAAATTCGCCTGCTTGCTCTTGCGTCTCACATATAGCATTCTACAGGACACAGTTTTGAAAGAATCCTTTTGAAACTATTACATCTTAAGTCTTACACTAATATCTCGAAACCAATTTTTCATTTTCCGGATATGGCCGCTAGGGGGCGCTGAACTCAAACCTCTCCCAACATATCATGCTTTGGCAATATCTCCAAAACTACAAACCTCAGTTACATAGACTGTAGCTTTTTTCTTCCTTTGAGTCGTCTCCATAATCTGGAGTAGTCATCTGGACTCAATCTTGAGTCACTTTGTCAGTGTGTCCGTCTGTTTGTCAGTTGTCCTCCAATTTGCCTTCTTGCTGGTTCTTGTTTGTTTGTCACCACTCTCCTGGCCACAATTTTGCCACAATCACCTTGAAACTTACAGGGATGATCGAAAACATAATTTCTAGGTGCCCTATTGTTTTTGGTTAATATAGGTGAAAGGTCAAGGTCGTCAAAACTTTCATAAAACGTTTTTTTCCCATATCTGTGTGACTTTCAGTTGTATCTACATCAACAATAGCTCATTTTAATCATTGTTCCAAGGCCTGTCATCTGGTGTGTAGCTGACTCAAATTTGCCGTAACCATGGTTACAAATTTTGGGGTAAAAATCATGATATTCGAAAATAAGGGATCTTATTTTTCTAACTTTGTCAGTTTTAAAGCTAGAGTGATCTAGTTTTTTGCATCAGGTAGCATTTAACAAGTACTACAAGATTTTATTACAAGTCTTGCAGTATCTTGTAAAATATCTCGTGAATAGAGATATTTCGAGATTTCATTCATCTTGCGCCAAAGGCCACATTATTGCAGGAATCTTTTTGGAACTGACATATCATAAGTCCTACACTAGTATCTCGAAATTGTTTTTTCATTTTTTGAATATCGCTGCTAGGGGGCACTGCACACGACCCTCACACACATATCATTACATTAGCCATATCTCTAAAACCCAAAGCCTCAATTACATAAACTATAGCTTATTTTTTCCCTCTGAGTCTTCTCCATAAACTGATAATGTCATCTGGTCTCAATCTTGTGTCCCTTTGTCAGTGTGTCCGTCTGTTTGTGAGTTGTCCTCAAATTCGCCTGCTTGCTCTTGCGTCTCACATATAGCATTCTACAGGACACAGTTTTGAAAGAATCCTTTTGAAACTATTACATCTTAAGTCTTACACTAATATCTCGAAACCAATTTTTCATTTTCCAGATATGGCCGCTAGGGGGCGCTGAACTCAAACCTCTCCCAACATATCATGCTTTGGCAATATCTCCAAAACTATAAACCTCAGTTACATAGACTGTAGCTTTTTTCTTCCTTTGAGTCGTCTCCATAATCTGGAGTAGTCATCTGGACTCAATCTTGAGTCACTTTGTCAGTGTGTCCGTCTGTTTGTCAGTTGTCCTCAAATTTGCCTTCTTGCTGGTTCTTGTTTGTTTGTCACCACTCTCCTGGCCACAATTTCGCCACAATCACCTTGAAACTTACAGGGATGATCGAAAACATAATTTCTAGGTGCCCTATTGTTTTTGGTTAATATAGGTGAAAGGTCAAGGTCGTCAAAACTTCTTAAAACGTTTTTTTCCCATATCTGTGTGACTTTCAGTCGTATCTACATCAACAATAGCTCATTTTAATCGTTGTTCCAAGGCCTGTCATCTGGTGTGTAGCTGACTCAAATTTGCCGTAACCATGGTTACAAATTTTGGGGTAAAAATCATGATATTCGAAAATAAGGGATCTTATTTTTCTAACTTTGTCAGTTTTAAAGCTAGAGTGATCTAGTTTTTTGCATCAGGTAGCATTTAACGAGTACTACAAGATTTTATTACAAGTCTTGCAGTATCTCGTAAAATATCTCGTGAATAGAGATATTTCGAGATTTCATTCATCTTGCGCCAAAGGCCACATTATTGCAGGAATCTTTTTGAAACAAACATATCATAAGTCCTACACTAGTATCTCGAAATTGTTTTTTCATGTTTTGACTATGGCTGCTAGGGGGCGCTGCAAACGACCCTCACACACATATCATTACATTGGCCATATCTCTAAAACCCAAAGCCTCATTTACATAAACTATAGCTTATTTTTTTCCTCTGAGTCTTCTCCATAAACTGATAATGTCATCTGGTCTCAATCCTGTGTCACTTTGTCAGTGTGTCCGTCTGTTTGTGAGTTGTCCTCAAATTCGCCTGCTTGCTCTTGCGTCTCACATATAGCATTCTACAGGCCACAGTTTTGAAAGAATCCTTTTGAAACTATTACATCTTAAGTCTTACACTAATATCTCAAAACAGGTTTTTCATTTCCCGGATATAGCCACTAGGGGGCGCTGCACTTTCACCTCCCCAACATATCATGTTTTGGCTATCTCTCCAAAATTATAAACCTTACCTACATAAACTATCGCTAATTTTGCTCTTCTTCACCTTCGGCGCTTTTGTCTGTAATCTGTTATCACAGATGTGTCAGTATGTCTGTCTGTTCATCTTTTGTTGTCAGCTTTGTCTGCTTCCTCGTTGCTTTGTCTGATATGTCATTTTACAGGCCACAACTTCTCAGCAAACGCTGAGGGTCATTCAAATAATAGAAAACCCACAATATGTTCTGTCTGTCCGTCTGTCTGTCATTTCAACTTCCGGCAAGCGCTCGACCGCTGGTCGTCTAGTTTGTATGTTACATTGTTACCATTCCTTTAAAGTAACATTGTCAATATATATATATATATATATATATATATATATATATATATATATATATATATATATACATTATTTTTTTTACATTCTATATATTTAAAACTATGTACTTTCAAGCAGTGTAGAACTTTAAAATTACATTGTCAATTTTTTTATTCAATTTATATTTTAAAAACTAACATTCAAATTAATAAACATCACCATGCTATAAACTCAAGATGTTCATCACTGAATGTCCAGGGCTCGTTATGCTATTCACACATGTTCATCATTATCTCACACAATGTCCATTACTCATTGTGTTATTAAAACAATGTTCATCATTATCATAAAGAATGTCCATCACTCATTCTGCTATTAACACAACATGTTCATCAATATCATACAGAATGTCCATCACTCATTGTGCTATTGACACAACATGTTCATCAATATCATACAGAATGTCTATCATCCAATCACTGCATCCAAAATAGAAATTCAATCTGTAACACAAATTAAGGGCAACAATTTTCACCTGATCTACTGGTGAGTTCATCAGATAGAGTGGCAATGAACACTGTCACATTAATATAATCAGCCCTAGAAAGGGTCTGTCTGCTAAGGTGCTTCGCACTACCTGTCTTATTATATTTGAATTCCACCATGTTTGAGAAAATCAACATCCTTTCCATCCAACAGGATGACATATCCTCATTCACTGGCTGCAACATTTAGAATCTTGAATGAAGCCTCACTAAACACTGTTAATTTCAGTTAACTGTCTGGTAACAGATATATATATTCCAATGTCATATTTCTAAACTTTGCCTTGCTGACAATTGTATTCAATTTCAAAAGGTCTTTCACAGTAGCTTGTGCCACATAATTCACAACAAATAATTAAATTGGATGTGACTGATGTGACAACTATAGCAACTGTCCAACTGTCATTTTCTCCTGTTCTACTCCGGTGTATATCTGTTTGCATCATTTTGTTTGTGTATATATCCAGGTCAACATCAACATCCCAATCTCTACATTTGAGACTAATGTCACCATATTTTAAAGCGCCAATGTATTCCTTTCCAATTTTCAAAGTATTCCTAATGTTGACCACCACTTATTTCTCAAAATTTTCACGTCCTTCCCATATGTAATCATCAGCATGACAGGGTAAAATATCTTTCACATTGTCCTCATTGCCTGTCCAGAAGAATACGGTGGGATCCACCTTTGGCATTGTCCCACCATATTCCAGCATCACAGATTTCACTTTGTTGAACCAATGCAAAGACCCAGAATTCACTTCGTTGTACCAATGTAAAGATGCATCAGTCAAACCATATACACATTTATTGAGACTCCAGACAACACCCTGAAATTTTGCTGCTTGTGGAGGTTTGATGAAAAATTCCCTATCCATGATTTTTTCTTGTTATAGGGCAGTGTTATGATCCATGGGATGTAGTTTCCATTTCCAAAACACTAATAACCAATCTCAGACACTCATGAGCACAGGTAGGGGATTCCTTTGGTAGGTCTCCAATACATTTCTTAAATCCTCTTGATGAAAGTTTGGCCTTGGGAATGATCTCTTTATCTGTTGTTGTAAGTGTACTTACTCAGCGTGTCAATATACACTTCTGTCCAGAGTCCAGTACCCCTGAAAAGACATTCCGTTGCTAACTGTAGAGTTTTGCTATTTTTGCTTATTCCATCTAGACATCCTCATCAGGGGCTGTCCAGGCCAAAACATTTTCTCTGAAACACTTAAAAAAAGCTTGCAGCGGATGAAATGGGGGGGGGGGGGGGGTCTGGACCCCTCCCCTGGATCCACTTCTGCACTTGTAGCCTACCTTTTATCACTCAATATCTCAATATCTGTAATAACCAAAAAATTAACACACTTGTGAATTTGACATTTGCGAACAAGCAGCAATGATTCTCCATGTCTAACAAAAATAATTGGTCCATCTTGTCCAATCCTAACCCCATGGCCTTTCCATTCCTCATCATATGGCTGCTTAAAATACATGTTTTCTTACACTTGCACAAATCCAGTGTTGGCCTACTTTGTTAACCCAATGCTCTCCTAATTCTATCATAGCAATCTACTTTTGTATATGCCTGTCTGGCCTCATGTAAAGCCATGATCTGATTTCCCACTATCTGACTGTTTGAAGTTGCTTCAAGAGCTGGAGGTTTAATTATCAACAAAATTGGATGGTTAATGTGGGTTTTTTTTCCAAAAACTATGTCATACAGACTACAACCAAGTACATTATGAAATGAGCTCATAGCCTTAAATGCCCAGTCAGTTGAGGTTTTCCAATCAAGTTATTGTTCTTCTATGACCTTTAACAGAATATCTGTCAGTGTATGGTTGTGAACACCGTTGCTACATGCAATATAATCGACTGTAGTCTTCACCTCCATGTTAAAACTTTCAGCCATATCACCAGTTGAGTGTTTTTAAATTCACCACCATAATCACAAAATACCTTCTGCAGTGCTTCATGGTTCTTATCCAACATGTGATGAATTCCTGTACAATTTCTCATGCTTTTTGAGGCCTTGTATTGCCTCTAGTGCTGAACCATGAAAACTCATCAAGTATATGCAGGTAACACAAGTTCTTATCCAGCTGATGCAAGTCAACTGCCACTGTCTGATTGTAATAAATTGCTAATGGTAGTCCCACAGTTTGTCTTGGGGCAGGTTTTTAAAAATTATTTTATATACTGCACATTTTCCAACCACCAATTCAAATGTTTCTATGGTATCAGTGTTATTGGCTCAGGCACCTTTTATCCGCAGTTTGACTGTTGAGGCATGGCAGAATAGTTTAGGTACTATCTCTAGAATTTTCTTCTGTTCAACCTTATTTAGTTTGTCATCAACCTTTTACACCTCCTCTTCAATACCTTCTCCCAAAAATTTATTTTTTTAGCTCAGCTGACTGTGCCTCATTTGAGCTTTAGCAATCACCCTTTGTCTGGCATCTGTCAGGCTGTCCATATATCTCTGTCCATCGCTGTTTACAGGGCAAATATGGTAACCATTGGACCTTGAAACTTCTAACTGTACATTCCAGGAGATCCTAGACAAGCCTCCTTGCCAACCTGAAATTAGGTAATGGTGACTTATATTATGTGACCTATGTTCTGAAAAACTTATTTTGAGCACCCATGCAGTGAAAGAATTTTAGACCCATAAGGTCCAGTATTCTATGACTTCTCGTAAAATGTCATCAGAAACCAGAGATTGGTCACTGGGACCTATATTCTGTAACACAATGTAACATTGTGAGTCATCCTTGGCAAATGTCCTTGGAAACTTGATATTAGTTTACACATGACCTATATTTTTCAATCTATAGGTAAACATATGCACATATATGCACCTCAACAGACAGCATAAATTGTATACAACTGGCACAGATTCTTTTAACATAACATTCAGGGAGGTCCCATGCAAATGTCCTACGAAACCTAAAACAAGGCCACTGAAACCTGTATTAGCACACATGAACCAAAAACATGATTTTGAGCCTCAACACAGTCAGATATGGCACAAATTGTATCCATTTGGCCTATAACCTTCATACATAAAATTCAGGGAGTTCATAGGAAACTTGGAAATTAGGTCATGGTGACAAATATCTTGTGATCTGTGGGCTGAAAAATGGTTTTATGCTTATCCCAATCTGTCCAGCTTTATTACCAAGGGAGGATAAATCTTGAAGGTTAATTCATTCATACCAACCTGACTGCCACACACAGATATGCACAGCCAGTCTTTTGCTCTGTTCTGTCATATCCCACAGTTCAATTTGATTTAATGAGGATGGTCCCCACAGATCCATCCTTGTTGGTTCTAGCAGAAGCTTACTGCAGGTCCACTCCTCCTTCCAGGTGTTCCCCAGTCAATCCCAAAAATATCACCTTATGCTAAATGATCCTAATGATGGTCCTCATGGATCTGTCTCTTACATTTGTTTATGTTTGTAAAGGGGAACCGAGGTGTTCCCCCATGATGAACATCTAACTTGGTATCTAATATGGTCCCCAAGGATCAATCTATCTAAAGGGCCCGTGTATCCTGCGAACCTGCTAAATATAACTAACTGGCCTGCAATACATGTATTGTTCCAACAGAATCAACCCAAAAATGTGACCTATGCAAAATGATCTGAATGATGGTCCCCACGATCCAAGGATCTAACCCTTGTTTCAGATTGCAATGCTAAACATAAGGTGGCGGTTCCCATGGAATCATCCTTACTTGCTACTCTTGGATGGTCCCCAAGTATCCATTGGACTAAGGGGCTTGTGAACCTGCTGGACTGCTGACTAACTTGCCTGCAATACCATCTCTAATAATCCACTGATCCATCTCAAATATAACCTAGGTGATATGTTAAGAGTTTACTGGTAAGGGAAATTACCTGACCATTTACTGTGCATGGAGCCTCAGGCACCACTTTAATGCCTTTTTTATTTGACCTTCTAAGTGTCTAATCGAGGCATTTGACATCCTGTTAGCTGCTGCTTCTGTGGCAGCTCGAATCCGAAAGCTGTGTCCTGAGTAATGAGTGTTATCTAAGCCTGCTGCTACATAATTTTCCTTTAAACTTTGATCAAACATCCGTCTAGTGGAAGGGTATCCTAAAGGGTAAGAGAATAATTGGCCTTGAAAAGTGCCTCTCAACTTGAAAAATGTCAATAAGACGCTAAAGGGTGCAATCACCTTGAGCCTCTGAAATGTTGACGACTGTAGACACACTAAGATCATAGTTCTTTGAGTTGCGCAGAGTTGCGCAGTTTTATACGTATGTTTGTATGACCTGAGACTGAGAGAATTGTCAAGTCTGGAATCTGAACCCTTGTGGCCTTGTCTGTTGAGATCAATTCAACTATGCTAAAAAGCCCACAGTAAATTTCCCGGTAGATGGCTTTGAATAAAGCCTGTGTATATTCGCTGTTAATAACTAAGGGCATTGCCAAGATCAGCTTGCTGATTACTGAATATGTTATTGGATTCTTTATGTTGATGGGTGCAATTTCAGTGCTCCCAGATATAGGTTCTTTATAAAAAATGTTGCAGTTGGTTCTGGCCAGTTCCTAACCTTTTTGAAGTATGCAATTGCTGATGCAGTGCTGGCTAATGAATTCCTCCCAATATCTATCTCGAATCTATCCACCCAAAATAAAAATGCTGTTGATGGTGCCACAGGGTAGTTTGCCCAATCCGGGTGGCCAAGTTTTTGTGCAGGAATCTTCTAAGTGATGCCAAGCTCTTTGGTATGAAGCCCCGGTGGTTTGGGCTAGACTACTCTGTATTGGAGATTTACCTAACTCTGTCAAGTGTGAAACTTTGGCACTGGAGGAACTGGTTGAGGGTGTTGGTCCATAAGGTACCAACCTCTGTAATGTGGACACCAAGGAACGAGAAAGGGTATCTGCTAGAGTATTCCAGTGTCTCTGTATGTGAACAGCTTCAATCAATATGTTTGAATGCCAAGTCGCTAATACTTACCTCCTGACCAAAACCATAGTTTGCAGATCTTTAGAAGATTACCTGTTAATGATTGACACTAAAGCTATGTTATCACGTTTTGTCCCAGTTGACCTATTTTTGACCGTTTGACGGTGCTCTAACATAGAAAATTTCATAAAAAGGTGCATATGTATGGACTTTTTTTCACAGTGCCTGCAGATACGGGCTTGATTTTTGGTGTGTAGGCAGATAATGACCAGTTACAGATCGAGTTCTTGTATTCTCTCAGTTGACCTACTTTTGACCATTTGACTGCTCCTGAACATAGAAAGTTTCATGAAAAATATAAATTTTCATAACAAATGCATATGTACTGACTTTTTTTCCTCAATGCCTGAAGATACAACCCTGATTTTTTATGTGTGGGCACATAATGACAGTTAAAGACCGAGTTCGCGTTTCATCCCGGTTGACCTAAACATAGAAAATTTCATGAAAGACAGAAATTTTTATGGAAAATGCACATGTATGGACTTTTTTTCACAATGCCTGCATATACTGGCATGATTTTGGTGTGTTGCTTGATAATGACCCGTTACAGATCGAGTTTGCTTTTTGACCTTGTTGACCTACTTTTGACCATACGACACCTCCTGAACTTAAAAAAATTTTCAAAATTTTACAAATGTGTCTAATTTGCCCAAGGCGGGGGCATTCGTGTCGTTCCGCCACATCTAGTTCTTGTTTTATTTCCTCAGTTTTCTATTTTTATTTCCTTTTATCCACAAAGGAGGAATTACATGTATTATACTATTCTTATATAATATATAGTACTATTTTTTACTTCTGGATAAGTTCAAGGCAAAAATAAAAAATATAGGACTGATTTACTTTCTTTGTCAGTTGATAACGAAGCTAATACCAGCTTAAAACCATTTTAACTCAGCTGTCTATATGTCAACAGAGCTGCAGTCGTGGTCAGTTGGCCGTCCGACCAATTACAGGGCACATTTTGAAACCGTTGGACTTATGAATGCAATATTGGACTTATGAATCCACAATATTGCAAATGGTTAGACTTCCTTAAAATCTTCTACCATACTGAAAATAGAGTCACTAGGACTTCATATCTTTGAGATATTAAGGGAAAACCTCAGTTTTCCATTAAAAAGCCAATGTTACATTTGAAGGCTGCCTAAAATCCAAACCACTGATCTGTTTTTGATCATATTTCGAATGCACATTATTTTATACATTTTCTATGTACAAACGAAAAATTCAGTCAGTCTTTCGTATTGTTTAGAAGTTAAGGGCCCAAACATAATACAATTTATAAAAAAATCAGGTTATATAATTACACACTTAACATCCAAAATGCTGAAGCTGGAGACCTTTTTAAAGGGATAAAGCTTTATTTAATAAAGATTCAATTCTGAACCCAAAATTAGAACTGAATTCTGCAAATATTTATAGTTATAAAGTTATAGCATAAATAAAAATCAATACCTTAAGTATTGTCCAACTTTGGCCACGGCACATTTTTTCCCTGGAAGCACTGTAGATTTAATTTGCACAGCATATATACATTAGGATTTAATCTTGTAAAATTTGATATATCAAAGGAATAGATTGAAAAGAGTAGCTTTTATACAAGTTTTCATACACCATATCAAGTGTTGTTTACATCAAGCCCAGTAAAGTAGTATAGCCTTCACCTGTGCTCTGTAACCTGCTGCAGGAATTTTGTCTTGGCTCAGCTTTGCAACTACTGGCAGGCTTTCCCTCTGCCCTGCCCCCCCCCCTCATAAGGTGCATTGACTTGAAGAATGTTAAAATTTTCCGTATTTTTTTCATTCTAATTCTAGGCTATGCTACATTTTAAATATTGTATTGTACCACCAGGGTTATAATGATGAAAGTGCACATTTAATTGTGTCCTCGAAGTGGTGTATTGCTATGAAGGTGTGGCTGTTCAATAAATAAGGTATTACTTACTTTAGAAGAGTCAAAAATTCACCAGGTGTGAAATTGAATGTTATTTCCAGTAATAAATTATGCCATGTTGTTGCATCATTTTCTTTAAAATTCAGTATTTGTGAATAAAAAATAATATGTGTATGCATAATATGACCCTATGTGAGGTGAACTCTGGCCAATTAATGATTGCAACTTAGAATACTGCTATTATTACTAATATGTTCATATATTTTTCATAAAAAATTTATAAACTGGTAAATAAAAAAAATGAATCTGATAAAAACGATTAATGGAAATAGTAGGTATGCTAAAAAAAATAGGCTTTCATATAAACTTAAATGCATTACTCCCTTGAAAGTTAAATAAAGGTATCAGTCCATTCTGTCCACTTGCCTGTCGATCATTAATTTTTTCAAATGCACCACATTTTCTCCAAACTGTTTATGTATTTCTTCAAGACAGTGTTGTCAGAGTATTAGTTTTGCAATCATATACAGTAGAGAGTTGTTTTTCTGAAGAGAGTTGTTTTTCTGAAAGAGCTGTCTAAACTGCTTTCAGGAAACACCCGTGCTCCTTTTTTCATCAAATTCACTGGAGGGAAAGGTCAAATGACATCGCCAAGTAACACCATGTTTCTACGTAATAGATGAACAGGACACATGAAATCTGCTTCAGCACAAGCAATTAATGAATTATACCTCATCAATGCTGTTGCGAGTGAACTGCTCAGTTATTTGGCCTGACATCCTGTCCCAAGCCGAGTTTGATTGAGTACTAACGAGATGTGGTTGATAACATGCAAATGCTCATGGATAAAATGCTCAGTCCCTTGCTAGCAGTACAGTGGGCCAAGCATCGCGGGGCTAGCTGTAGTTGTCACACCTTTGGCCCGGTGACAAAATCGGCCCAGAACTAATTAATTAGGGTCACCACTGGGCTTAACACATGCCTGCAGGCCTTGTGCCAGGTAATTTCAAATATTCAGTTTAGGTATTTACATATTTGAAATATATATCATAAATATAGCACTACTATATTTAGAACTGTACTAAAACCAAGTATGAGGGCCCCTTTCCTCTTAGCTTCTCATATGCTTATATATATGACAAACATTACAATAGAATATTTTGCATGTTTTGTTTATGCTAGAATTTCAAACTTTGGCTGAGCGCCGTCACCCATGTTTCCTTGTTTATAAAATACCAATCTATTATTTTTTTTTTAAGCGTGAGTTAAACCATCAAAACTTATTCAAATATGTGCTTATATTTTCAGGTTTATAAAAACCATGTTCAAACCATTCTTGATAGGTTTCTTTCAAAAACAAAGTTGTATTTTTAAATGAATACGTATGCAGCATATCCTCTGCTCTCACATGACAGAGAAAAAATATTATTTAAATCCTAATGAACTAGTTGTCTCCAACCAAAATTTATATTGGCTGATAATAATCTGCTAATCCATGCTGTTTTTGTTGCCTTTAATTTTGAATAGACATCAACCATATCTAAGCCTCCTCTCTCCTTAGATGACATTAAATAACTCCTTTTACTTTCACAAATTTACAATTTGAAACCAAATTACAAATTCCAACAAAATTAAAGATAAATTACCTCACCTCTTTAAAAAAAGAGGCTGGTGTTTTTTGCCAAACTGAGAACTGGTATTGTAATTGTGAAATCCGATCAGGCTTAAAAACTGTAATTTGGCCCGAAGATGTCAGCTGTTTTTTTTACCCACATGCCCATAAATTTCTTCATATTATTGAATACTGGCTTGAAGTTCAGTTCAGATAAATTTTGAAGCATGCTACTAATCTCCATACCTAGAACTTTTATCGGCCCAAATGTCCAGTGGCAAACCTAGGTTAATGAGTTAATCTTTATAATATTTATGGTTACCTTTCGGCATGACTGCAGTTTTGTCTATGTAAACTTTCAATCCACTGACCTTTTTTAATTTTTTTACAAGCATCTAATGTATCTTCTATAACTACATGTTCCCCTGTAATAATGAGGTATTATTGTCTGCAGCATATTCTTAAATAACATCCTTGTCATTATCAATGTCTAAACCTTTAAAACTTGCTGAAACTTGACTGGGAAACCCGGTAAATACGGTCCAAATGGCCGAAACTGCAAGTACAAGGGCTATGGGTCTCGAAGCAGTGTCGTTCACAAGATCGAGTTCAGCTCTCGAATGGCATGGCTGGGTCTCCGCTGCTGGGATCGGTAGAGGGAATGTGGGTTGCTTCTGGCTTTGTGGCTGTGGATGTTGTAGCTTTCTAAAAAGGTCACAGGCTCAGGTTGGACGACGGCGGGCTCTGTGGCTCCCTGGTTGGCTTGGCGAGGCACAGCGACTGTACGATTAGAGAACATGCTCAAGCAGCGCACAGGGCTGAGGTCTTGACCGCAGCAACCTGTAGTTGCTCAATGAGCGTATACCTCTTTTGGTTGGTTGGTTGGTCTAAACCTTTAATAATGTCTTGAACTTTAATGTTAATATTTGTTCTAAATCTTGATGTGATGAAAGTGGGCATCCCTGACCTACTCCTCTACCCACGCGGAAAAATCCAGTGGCCAATGCATTATTAATGGCACCGGAAGAGATGTCTTTATGAAAGATTTCAATCCATTTTCAAAAATCAGGGTTCAAAATTACAATACTTTAACGCTTTCTGGATAAATGACCATTGTAATAAATCAAACACCCTTTCAATATCAATAGCTATAATATTACCTTTGATTTTGCTTTATTAACAATGATTGATAAGGCTGTATATTTTACTAAGACTCTGCCCTATATATCTATTTTGTAAAGAAAACAGTTTTGTCTGCATGTATTAAATCCTGATGAACTATCTGTATTCTCAGGGCCATGCATTTAGTAATTATTTTATAAATTAAGTTTAATAGTGATATTGGTCTCTTTTTTTGAAGTAATATAACTGTGATACCCGCAAATGTCTATCAGATAGACATGCGTGTAGAAAAACTGATTACTCTGCTACTCGGAGCCTTCTAAACATTAATTCCTTGTAATGATGGCCGAAGTTGTAAGTTTGTTATTGGTTCATTTATATTTTTTGCTCTGTGTAAGGAAAATAAAACAAGTACTGTGCAGTTACTTGTTTGTGTATGTTGTGTATGTTATTTATAAAAACAGTGTGTCAGCAAAATGGCCATCAGCTGTCTGATCTAGTGAATGTGTCAAATATCATCATGTCTGAAAAGATTGTTTTGAATCTTATAATAAGTATTGTTTCATTTCTTCCAATTTGAAATAAAAATATTAAAATACATTTACCTGTTTGCGTTTGTTATATAAAAAAAGCCAATGTTCCAGACAAAGTTTCAGAGGCCAGAGAAAGTACAGATTTCGACCAAGAATTAAATTTAAAAAAAGAACAAATCTGTCATGTGGTATATACAAATTGTATTATGAATCATAAAACATATTCTCAATATGACTGCATAATGAGATGCTCTCCAAAACAATAACAATTGCAAGAAATCATTTAAAAAAGTCTGTGATGCACGTTTGCATAGCATTTTTGGCCACTGCAGCTTGTACCTCACTCTCTAGTCGGTAGAAGGTGTCATATTTCATTCTGTTCTGTTCCCTATAGGAACGTAACTTCTGTTCTGTCCCATATAGGATCGTATCTTCTGTCCTGTTCTATATGGGATCATATCTTCTGTTCTGTTCCATATTGGATCGTATCTTCTGTTCCATATCGGATGATATCTTCTCTTCTGTTCCATATAGGATCGTATCTTCTGTTCTGTTCAATATAGGATCATATCTTGCTAAATGGTATGATGACCTCAGTTGGTTTGATGGATGGTGCCAGTTGTTCATCATCCTTTGGAGTCACTTGCGGTAGTTTCTGCCTGTACAGTGCCATATATTTCCTGTGTTGAGAGACTGCCATGGCACTCAATGTGTGTGTCTATTTAAACGTACTGGTTGAATTCCTCTGCCGTGATTTTCCCTCAGTTGGTCAGGGATCCTAAAACCAGACTTCTGGAATAAGTTTAAAATTGTGACGGCAGCCACTTGCTGGCAGGATTTCCTCAGCATGTGTGCTGCATCCAGCATTGTCATTTGTTTGGCCAGGATGTTGGCAGACAGGTAGTCAGCTCCTGAGTCTATGTGCCTGATGAGTTTGTGTACCATTAGTGTCCTGTACATACGTTCCAGGCTATGAATGAATCCCATAGCACCGGGCTGGTTGATGCTGGTCGTGTATCGTGGTAGGAAGTTGAAGATGAATATAACTGAGTCCGTCTTCAGGGGCTGTAGGGTGGGCAGCACAGTTGTCGACAAGTAACAGTATATTCTGTTAACGGCAACCATCTTTTGGTTGAAATCTACAAGCCAATCGTTGAAGTGTTAGCTGGTCATCCATGAATTCTGTGTTGCTGAATATTTAACTGGTAATGGAGAAATGCCTCGAGATCTGAAGCAGCTTGGAGTGTTCAACTTTCCTATCATCAGCAGTGGCCTCTTGTCACTCCTGTCCATGTTGCAGGCTATGATCACGGTTAGCCTGTCCTTTGCTATCTTGCTGGCAGTGAGTTTCTCTGTAGTCCTGCAGATAGTCCCCTCTGGCATCGCCCTGTAGTAGAGGCCTGTTTTGTCAGCATTGTACATATCCTTCGGTTCATATTCAGCAAGTAGAAAGGCTAGAAATGACGTTATCCAATCATCAGCAGCTGGTTGGTTAGCAACAGTTTTCTCTCCATGAAACCTTTTGAGGGCTATATTCTGGCAGGCCTTCCATCTACATATGCAGCCGTTGGTTGTAACAAAATCTGGTTAATCCAGATTCGTAGCCAGTACTTTTGCCTTTTCTTCAAGGATGGAATGGTTGAAAGGGGCATTCCTTGCTTGTGCATCATTCAACCAGGTGGAGAGGGCTGTTTCTTCATCGGTGGCCTTTTCAATTCCATTCTGCTGACGATCTTTGTTTTTGTTTCCTAACGCTTCATTCTTGATGTTGTCATAGTGCTGTAGAATCCTTTATATCTGTGCCTGGGAAAACCCAACTCGCTTTCCAATATTGACTTGTGACATGTTCTTTTGATTGAGATCGTGAACTTAGAGCTGTTGTTGAAGTAACAAGTCTGTCCTATTTTTTCCGCTCATGGTGACAAGTGACATTTAGCCCACATAGCATGAATGACTCATAACAGTAATGTGTGCTACTTATATATAGGGTGTATTCTGGTTACAATGCAAAATAAACCGAACAGTTTGTCATAGGAGAGCTTGTCTAAAGTTAAAAAGTCAAACAATCACCTAATCGAGTGTGATATCATTCAAGATAAACCCTTTGAACTGGTCACTTGAGTCAATCTAAAGACCATACACAACATACACCGTGACAGTTTGTCCAGAAAGAGCAATTCCAGAGCATAGGTTCCAAACATGCACTTAATTAAGTTGAAATCAAAGGTTTGCTCTTTGAGCCAGTCAGGCGAGTCACATCAAAGGCTAATTAAAGTAAATGGTGCTCAGTGTTCCGTGAGACAGCTGTTGCCCACCATGAATATCTGGGATTGGTATGCAATTTTGACAAATTATACTAAACAGTTAACCGATATTATACAATTAATAGATATCCCAAAAAATGATGAATTTAAATAAAAAAAAAATCGAAAAAGGTTTCGGTTATAATAATTTTATACAATTAGAGGGGACATACAATTATACAATATTTAATTATACAGGAGTGTTTTAGTTGTCATAAATGTATACAATTAAACAGGATATAGAATAATATGATATTCAGGTATGCAGGACCAACTGTATTCCTATTATTTTTTACTATAAGACACACACCCTTAGCGTTGTATGACCCTTGTGGGAAAAAAAGTTCTGCCAGTACCCCATTCTGATTGCCAGCCATTTTCCTCTTGGGGTGTACTGTGTGTTTCTTGTATTAATATTGCAGGTGCCTTATGTTTATTAAGCGCATGCAAAGTTTGTCTCCGTTTCTTAAAGTCTCCTAATCCTCTAACATTTAAAGAAATGGTTTCAAAGAAATGATTTCTATCATAAAGTTGAAAGAGATAATATTTATCTGTATATCCTAGAGTGAATTGGAAGAACATGCGTGTTTGTGTTTGACTTGTTTGTGTTTGTTGCATTTACACAAATAAAAGTACACCAAAAAAACCTAATATTAAAGATCTGCAGACAGCAAAGACCTCATGAAAACTTAGTGATGGCAAATACTCCAGCTTGCGTAAAGCACAGTGCAATAAAGCTTATTAGTTTGTATAATGGGTGTAATAATGGGTGTGTGTATTATTAAGTGGTCCACCCCACCCCCCCCCCCCACCCCGGTATATACATGCATTTTAGCATCAAATTACCAAGTGTATGGTGTCTCTCAGGCTTGATATTCAAAATCTAGGAAGGAATCGATGAAAGGTTGTTTAGTATTAGTGGCATTTTTTTATTTGTCAGTAAAAAAAATGCCAAAGAAATTGTCAATCTGGAGTGGAATATATATTTGTATATATCTGATACTTTGAACTATGATACTTTGAACTATGAAACAAGAAAGTGATAAGAAAGTTGTTCCAACAATTGTTAATGCGCTGCTGAAAAATGAGACCAAATTATTTAGAACATTTAGAAACAAGCAACACAGTTAAGTCAGGCCCTAAACACGATGATAAAGTAATTTTTAGTTGCACCAACCCTGGTCCTGTAGTAAAATAAACAACTGATTGCCGATTTTGTTAGCCTGCGGCAAGTGAATAATAATGTTGAAAATTTTATATAGATGTTATGGCCTTGTTTATAAACATGGCCCCTAATAAAAAAATTAGGGAAAACTCAGTGGTCCCCCAACTACACATGTTAACTAATGTTAAAACAAGAAACTCCAAAGTAACTGTACCTTCTATTACATCCACCAAGAAAATTTACCTTTAACAAAAGATCCAGTGCTCTACTCAATATACAAAATTTTTTCTCTAGAACAGATGGATACTACAACTCATTCCTACCAAAATCTATAGGACTATGTAACAAACTAGATGATAGACTTAAACACTGCCAGACCAGTAAATTGTGAAAAATTAATATATCAATTGAAATTGCTAAAAACAAACCACCTAAATATTATAAATCAGGATCAAGAAGAGGCCTGATAATTCACACTCGACTAACAACACAGTGCAGTAATCTAAAGCATGAATTATATAGTTGACACTTAACAAACAACAGAAAATGCCAATGTGGATTCCAAACAGAAAACGCAGAATATTACCAACTGCAGTGTCAACTCCATGTCAACTCTAAAATTAAACATCTCCCACTAAATATACCTGTAGAAGAACTTCTTTATGGAAATCCGTATGCAAGCCACATCAGAGAAGAAGAAAGTTTTGAAGCAGTATCTTCATACATGGAAGACAAGAAAAGGTTCCAACTATAATATTCCCCACCATATTCTCCCCTAAAAGATATATTCATAAATCATAGTCGTAATATACTAGGACCTGAAAGAAAAATGAAAAAAAAACAAGTTTAAATACATTTCTTCCAAATAATTGAATAAAATGAAAATAGAATAAATGATTTCTTCCATGATTACTAAGAAAATGTACAACTTACCTTCAATTACCCAACATCCATACCACCCTACCTCATCTAAACTTAATCACACCCAAACACTCTGAGTACTGCCATCGTATATTGTTAATGGAAACATTCGGGAGAGAGTCAAGGTAAGCTTTAAGTAGCTTGCACTCAATCCCACTGATGCATGTATGATGTGATATATATGTGCATATTCAGTATCACTGAAATATCTTAAACCAAAAAACATGGGACCTATGTTGAAATAATGTAAGTCCAAGTTCCCAAATCTCATTGCTCATAGCATATGTATGATACTCCTCAATACGTGTAAATTATATTGTATAATGTCACAATGAAAGAACAATTTATTAACTCAGTTTATACCAACTGTGAAGGAACAATGTTAAATCATTTAATACCAACCGTGAAGGAACAACGTGAAATAATTTATACCAACCGTAAAGGAACATTGTTAAATCAGTTTATACCAACCGTGGAGAAACCATGTTAAATCACTTTATACCAACCTTGAAGGAACAATGTTAAATCACTTTATACCAAAGCAAAAAAATGAAGTTAACGGGAAAAGGAAATGTCATGTAATTCCTGCTTCACTGTCCTTCATTTCAATATCCGTAAGCACCAAAACTTAACTGTGTGGAATACACCCAAATGTTTTAATATTGATATGATGTAATCCCATTTTTTCTATAGATGAGCATGTTTCTGCAATGTTTATAAGAAATTGGAAGAATTAGAAATATGATGTGTTGGATGTGATTCTAAACAATGTGGAATATGGTGCTTTTTCATATTTAGGGGTTTGAAATACCTCCATTATTTAGTGGACAGCTACTTGTCTAAATTTGATTCTTCATTTCTCACAAATGTATAACCCATAGATTAAAAAAAAAAAGTTACAGGTCTTTCTACTCTGTCACTTCTTACTAATTTCCTTCCTACTTTTCCAGCTCTTAAACATTAACCAAACCCTATGAGAGTGACCAATAAATTAAGACCAATGACAAACAAGTGTAATATCACAACAAGCAAATTAATGGAGGCTAATCTCACAACAATTAATAATTTATAAAGGCTAATCAAGATGTATGCAGGTGTTAACAAGCACACTTGTATTTGCTAAGATGTATGCAGGTGTTAACAAGCACACTTGTATTTGCTAGACAATTCCACGGTAGTAACCAGTTCACATCTGATGGACACAAACTTATGCAAAGGTCCCCAAGTGTACAAAGACTTAATTTACTTTCTTTCTTAGTAAAGGATCAGACATAAAAAAAAAATACAAGCAAACTTTACTTAAAAAAAAAAAATTGTGTCACCAGTTACCGTTGAATGAATTGCATTTCAGGCTTGTATAATGCTGATTGTATCAATGCGTATGCTAATGGTTTTTAAATGATGAAGCATTTGTTGTTTACATGCAGAAGCCTCCCCAAATACAATAAAGGCAAATCCCAAATAAACATTAAAATAATCATTAAAATAGAAGAGAACTAGAAAAAAAATAAGACACTCTGAAATCAGCAGTTAGTTGTAATAAATCAATGAGTGGCCTTAAAATGACAAAGTTGTCAAACTGAAGTCTCAATCGCCCCCAACAAAATTGCAAGATTGTTGCAGATTTAAGTGTAGATTGACTGTAGGTAGTTAAGTCGTGGTATCCCGGGTGTCACTGATCAAGGAAAGTGTCAACCAAATCCAGTTAGACATAGTCCACCCAAAAAAAAAGAAAAACAGTTTTCAGCTGCCTGTCCAAAGTTGTTATAATAAAAGTAAGAAGGAACATGCATTAAAGGAACATGCAAATGCAATGTTTGTACTAAAACCACTAACATTTAATTTGTCAGTATAACGATCTGTTATAATTGCCCTACCCGATTCCTGATAGAAAACATAGTGATTGAAAACAAACAAGTCATAGCAAAACTTGTGAAGGACATCTGCATGTAAATGACCTGACGGCGAGTGCATGATCGACAGCTCTATTAGCCAATCAGCGAACATTATTGCCGGACTGAAAACGAGGCCATGTAAACACACGTGGAGGTCGGACATCAGGTCGGAGATTCCTGACACGTGTGTAAACTTTCAACTATAAATGCTCGATGGACCTCTCATAATAAATATGTTTTATTTTTAGTACGGTCGAGGCATATGTTGAAAATTTTTATAAAAGTTACCCCAGGTATCATTCAAAGTAACAGCAATCTGTTTTCTTCCTTCTCTTCGTAATAAAATCACAAGACGAGGAGAAACGCAGGGATGGGACAAGGCATTGCAGGCCCGATTTGGCCCTGTAATATATTGAGTCCATAATGACACATGAAATTTTCAGTTAGTCAAAAGACGCAGCCTATATGATCCTATATACCATCTATTGGTAAACACTGGCCTGTAACCAGTGCTAAAAAGTGTTACATTTTCCCTACACCAGCGCTTCACTCTTGAAAGTTGATGGGTATAAACAAAATGTATCAATCTTGGCCCTGTCGAATCAGATCGTCTCCCACTCCCATGTGTTCATGAGCATGGGACGATCGACGATATGCAGTATTCATGTGTTCATATGCATGCGACGATATGCTATCTCCTGTTACCAAAAATATATTTGATATATCTCTGGTAAAAGGTCAGTAACTTTTATTGACGAGGATACAAGTTTAATTGTATAGCCCTCTGCTTTATATTGTAACCATGTCGACAATTTACATAACAGTATGCATTTATTGGCACTCTAAAATGCAAGACGGCTATTATACTGCCTTACTGATTACTGGTGTTAGAATTTAACAACTCACAGACCTGTTGGTGTGATAAAAGCGCGAACTCAGATTTTGGTGATCGACCTAGATCTTCTGATTGTTCAATTGACAAAAAAAAAAAAGAAAAATACAAAAAATCGTCAAGAAACTACCGAAAGACAAAGGTACAATCGTGAATCATGGAGCTGTTCTTTAATAAAATTAATTTGTGTAACTGTCGGCTATATTAAAGGTATAATGTTTATATTTTTCACAAAAATTTCGTTTGTTCATTTGTCTGTTATTTACAAAACTTAATATATTTAGTGATCACATAGCTTGTTGATTTTTTTATAATATAAAACAATAATAATATTGCATTCTATGGCCGCATATGTATCCTGCTGGGGGGGGGGGGGGCAGGGGGGTTTAAGAAAGAGAAGGGAAAAATGCTATTTTTTAGCTAGTAGTAAACAAAAAGCAATAAAAATTCGTATTTGTTATTATAATTAATCCACTTGGAATCAGACATTATGACAGCCATGAGTCATGATTAGAAAAAATAATCCTTAAAATGTTCCTGTTCAACAATAAACAAGATAAAATTTTTCGCTGACAATATGTGTTAACACCTATTATGTACATTTCATTGAAATTGAGTGAGAAATTGTTAAAAATTAATTCACAGTTCATTTAGGCTATAATGATGCATTACACCAGAATATATAACAAATACTTGTAAGTTGTAATAACGAAGTGAAACGGTGTTTACTTTCAATGACTGAATTATAAAGAAATGAAATGAAAACACCATTAAACATTAATGGTTATTATCTTCATGAAGATAATATTTTGATGTGTCACAGTGTCTTTTATACTAAACAAATACCACAGGTATGTCACAAATGGAGCATCACTTCAGTTCTCCTTGACATATATACAATATATTTATATTATTACATGCATGGGTCACTGACTCTTGAGTGTTTAAAGCCTAAAGGAAGATTCAAAAAATTATTGCCACAGGTTACCTTAACTGACAGAACAACAGATTTTCTATAATATGCACATGTATAAAATAAAACAGTAATTTTTAACACACACCCTCACACATAAACACAAATGTTTATATACAGGCAGAACCAGAGGGCGTGGGGGAGGGGTTGAGCCGCAACAACCTTTCTTATCCTTTAAACTATTTTTTCTGGCCTGCATGGACCCATCACATTCTGGAGCAGGGGACCCTTTTATAGGTTTCTTATTAGTCTTCCTGGGTTGGACCCTCCCCTTAACAAACCCTTGATTCGCCCCTGATATATATATATATATATATATATGTATATATATATATATGCACTTGTCCCATCACATCTTTTAAAACAATACAAAAGACTTAAGGACCTTCATAAATAATATCTATATCATACATGCATTTAAATTTCTTGTTGTACACACATCTTTCTTCCTGTGTATAAACAGGAGGCTTCCTATTAAAAACATCAATATACATGCAATATTTTAAAATAATTTCAACTTCAGTTTTATTTCATAATTTTCTCAAAATTTTAAATTTTATAAAAAAAAACATGTTGTGATGTTCACACACCATCTGTGATTTTACTTACCCTACAATAATTTATTGTTTGAATACTGGTGTTGACACTTGTTCGATTTTTATTATTAATTTTAATTAGATGACCAATTAACTAACTTTCAAAGGTTATGAAATCTCTGCTTGAGCAAAACATATTAAGCAAGGCTTCCTTTAATGATTATAAAAAAGGAGTCCCCCCCCCCCCCCCCCCCCCCCCTTTATCCAATGACAGCATATATGTCGCTTTAACTTGTATGGAAGCAGCACTTTTTACAGTGTCATCTTTAATTTTTTGATGAAACTGCACCCTATGTCATAGACAAATATTTTAATAACTGTTACTTTGTTGTTTTTCAAATTTGTTCTGCTAGACTTGAACAAGTTGTAAATTTTAACCAACTGCTGAGGTGTGAAGGCTGATGAGAGGGGTCAGCTGATTCGTTCTCTGACACCAGCCGCATCGAGCAGAAACGGGCGCAAAATCATCAAAAATCTCAATTTTATATTTAAAACATCTCTGTAGCCTACATATGTACACTTTTAACCTAAGGGTGCTTTCTTGGTAAAATTAATACTGTTTGAAGCCTGGTGCGATATATGGCTGAAGTGCCGGTTCCACATGTATAAGAAGCACGCTTTTTTGGTTTAATGTCCTACCTAGCAACCGTATCCAAGGTGGGCGGAGCTAACTCATCCATGCCGTCACGTCAATTGTTTCCGGAATCATGTGCATTACTGTTTAAGCCATGTTTAGAATGTGTACAAAAGTGTAAGCTTAATGTGAGCCTTTTGTACACAGTGCTCCAAAGTGTAAGCTTAATGTGAGCCACACCATTGTCTTGTGTTAGAAGTTGCCGCCCTGTTGATGTAAAGTAGACCTAGTGTTAAGCTTCACATGAATGTTCTGTTCATTCATAAAATACCATAACAGGTACTATTGTTAAGAAAATGTACCTGTTTGTTAAGAAAATGTAGAGATGTGTAGACAATAAAGTAAGTGTTAATACTGTTCAATGAAGTGTTGAATCTTTTCCAATATATGGTCAAATAAAAACAAAAATTTTGAAAGCCAAATGCAAACAACATTGAAAAGTACGTGTGCTATAGCCTTTATAGATGTTATTTTGGGTGCATAAGTATGCTGGGGGGGGGGGGGGGGTAGAGCAAACCCATTTGAAACATTAGAAAATTTTTCATTTTCACTAATTTTAGAATTAGGTGTGCGAGATAGGTCTATATCTCAAAACCAGTGAAACATCATGTAAACATAAGTCATCTCTTTTTTTGTGTCTCATACTATAACTTTCTTATGATCTGTTTAGAATATTTAAAATTATCCTGCAATATCAAAAGGAAGTACGAGTATGTGGGGTGGCTAGCTGTTCTATCACTCGCCAAGCCTAGCCACCCAGCATGAATTACTTTTATTTTTTTTAGTAGGTCCCATAAGTAGTTTTATAGTCATCAGCACTTTGTCATTACCTAGAACATTAAATATATATAAAAAATCCTGCAAGAGATCATTGAAAGTGGTGAAACTTGAAAAGATGCATCGGCGGAAACGCCATGGGCAGAATGTGTAACTTGTATACCAGAATTACAAGCATACCTTGAATGCCGTATCTCCTTATAAGAGTCCCAAATTTGACACCCAATCATCCTTGCAACACATTCTTGGAATATATAGAAACATTAAGTGTGTGTTAGGGGGCATGTTGTGTCAGATTGCATGCAAGTTACATATGTAATCCCAGAGCAGATATATTCTCAGTGTTACTAGCCAAAGCCGGTTAGAATTTATGTATGCAATATATAATAGTGATGGCAAGTTGTGTTGTATGAATAAACTTCCCAAGGAATGTGTTTGACATGTGTATAGACTAAGATTGAGCTTAATACATTGTTTATGTGTAATATAGGGCTTGCATGTTTTGTCTCGAATAAGTGGTTAGCACCAAACAGATAAATGAATATTTATATGAATTGAAAACGCATAATGAAATGAAAATTTATTATTTTGTAATGACCTAATTTAGAAAAAAGAAACCTTCATAGTCACCAATGTTTGTCTGAAGCTAAGCATAGCTGTTACAGTATGTAATATGCAAGACATAGTGTAAGTGTAAATTTTTTGTGTGCAGCAGATCCCATGATAAGGTATGTGTAAATGTACTACTTGTATTTTCAGGGAAAGTGGAATGCCAAAGTGGAAGTGAAACAGGAAAATGGAACAGAAGTACGTGTATCTGGTTGACAAGGATAACAAGCCAGCCGCAGAAGTGAAAATAATTTAGTTTAATCCTGAAAATCCTCACTTAGGATGGCAATGGATGATCTTGTATAAATAAATTGTGTTTTAATGTGAAATGTTTGCTTTATAATGTGTCTGTTGGTTGTATTGCTGTGTCTGTCTGTGTGAAAGAAAGCGCAATTTTGGTGTATGATTATTGTCCAAACAACAGGAAGTGTGTGTATGGGTGCCTGGCCTGTTGACTGTCTGCCTATCTGTCTGTCTGTCTGTCTGTCTGTCTGCCTGCATGGATGGAAAGATGGATGGACGGATGGATGGATGGATGGATGGACGAATGAATGCACGAATGCATGGCATAAATTGAGTCATAGCATGACAGAATGGACAAAGGACTTATGGAACAATCTGAATAGGCCAAAAAACTGAATCAGTTGCCCAAAAATGACTGCCTGATGCCTTTTTGAAGTAACAATTTTGTTACATCATGAGCCAAAAACTGTCTAGTGAAATGACTCTCCAAAATGAATCCTGTTTGTTGAAATGTAAGTACTTATACCTGTGCTCTAATATCTTGACAGTCTAGAAATGTATAGATTGATGTTGTCCTAGATGTAAGGACCTGTTCCAATGGACTAAATATTGGACATGTCCAATTTAAATTTTGCAGACCACCTGACTGGAAACCCCCCCAAAAAAATGTTTGTGTGAAAGTGACTCCTTTTCAACCGCATATATACAGTTTGAAGGGCTTTTCAACCGCATATATACAGTTTGAAAGTCCCTAAGTGTTATTGCTGAATATGCTGCCTGGCAGAAAATGATGGAATGTGGGGAATATGAAAGGCTTGAAAAAAGCCCGGAAGGAAGGCAGGCTGGTCGTGTCACCGGACCTCTGCAATGGTGTATTTAAGGTAAGTTCATATATCTGCATGTAAAGAGTGATGAAGAAACAGTGCATACAAGGAGGTGCAAGTGAACTGCCAGGTTCACACATTTGTAATGTGAAAGTATACAATTTTAAAAAGTAACTCTGAATGTTCCCACCCTACCCTGCCACCACAAAATATGTGACATGGAATTGGATGCGATTATGTGCTAAAAGTGACGTACCTGATGTTTTATGTGTGTGTTACCGCAAAGTTACGGTAATTTTATATTCCTTACATTGTTTCCCGGTAGCAGAAAGATATATTTCCCAGTAGCGGAAAGATATGTTTCAAGTACTGAGAAATTGAAATATTTCTATCAGTGAATGAGGAAAGATCATGAGCACTTTATTTAATAAGTTGAAAACCGACACCCATGTGTGACTGTGTAAAGCTGGTTGACTTTGTATCTCCATTGGATATAATTAAAAAATAGGCCCTGTCTTGTATATATTTTTGGTTTTTATTGATAACTAAGAAATAGGTGCAAATAATAAGTTTTGACCTGACCAAGTGTTTCCTAACTCAGAAACTGAAGCATGTGAGCAGTATGTAAACAAATGTTATGTCAATTTCCCATCATTGTTTAATAATATGCAATGTTTTAGAATATAATATTAAATAATAAAACCATGTCCCCAGTCCAACAGTGAGACTTGGTGGGTGTTTTTTTATTGTGTATTGTTTTTAATTTTTTAGCTCAGCTGACTCCAAGACTATGTACATGGCTCTAATCCGGGCGGTACAATATAATTTAAAAAAAAAATTTAGGGCCCCAACATGAGCACTCTGTATAAAAAAGCAGGAAAGATAATTGATAAGTGAACACAATAAATGTAAAAGCCGTGGAACTTTTTGTTCAGTAATATAAGATAAATTAATAAATAATTGTTTCCCAAAAAATGAGTTCCACATTTTAAAAATTATTGAATTAGTTTGCAAAAATATGAAAATAGAACCTTAAATTTTGGCCAAATTTGACCTTGGCATATTGTGTCTTGTAAGTACATTTCATTTAATATTAACAGCTAGGAGACATGGCTTTAAACTGAAGAAATGTGAAACTCTTGGTCAATACAGCTGTGCCTGGGTAACCTTATTAATAAATCAACACGTACCGAACACCTAGTCTGGTGTCAAAGCCGTACAGTTATTTATATACCCCCCCCCCCCACCCCCTGTCCCAGTATATTGCAATACATTTATATCATTCTTTGCTGTATTTTTTTAAATTGAAAGGTGTTTGGACCGAATGTACACCACTATTCTTGAGATAGTCATGCAAGAAGTAATCCAGAATAAAAATGTTTCCTGTTAAATAATTAAATTAAGTAATATATAAAAATACCTATGGGTATGTATTTTATTTAAATTTGAGAAAGAAATCATGGATAAATAAAGGGTGCCATTTTGAATTTAGAAATCACGAATGTGATATGAAATATTTACAGTTTTCTCAATGTAAATGTGATGTTACCTAACTAAATCAAGTATTAATGTTTTTAATATAGATCAATCGAAATATTAAAAAAAAAAACATCAACAAACTAAAAAATGAGAATCTAATTCAAATAGATGATCATTGTTTGCCTGTCTTGTAGAATGGGAATTATTTATTGGTATTGTTTTCCAAGTCTCAGCCTGTTTTTAAATAATTTGACAATTTCCTTTAAAGAAAATTGCAGCCTTTATCTGATGCAGAGGTGATGTAATTTCCATCAGGCTTTGTAAGCACGGTTCAAATAAATTTCATATTCTGTATTTTTATGTAAATTTGTTGCCACAGCACTGGGGTCTATATTTTTATTCCAACTGCATATTATAGATAAAAAAATGGAAAATAAATGTATACCTTTTAAAAAAAATGGAAAAATGTTTCAATGAAAAACAGGATCTGATTGGACCAATCTGTAAATTTCTGAACTGTTAATAAGCAAACCAAATATCATGTTAATAGTTAAGATCTTGTATAATTACAAACCGGTTTAGCCAGACAGGTTTTAGTTGGTATACATACATATACACAAATCCAAGTGTAAGGTTGGTGTGTGTAGTACAAAGCTTAAATAGACATAATTTGTCTGCAAATTGTCAAACAACCAACAACTGACCATGATAATATCATAGAGCTTGCGTGTACTAACTGTTCACATGTATCCGTGTCCACATTAGAAAGCACATGGTCAGATCACAAGATAATATTAGCTACAATCCCCCATTCTTCCAATCAGTTTCAATAAAATCTGGTCATGAAATACTCCTGAACTTTTAGTATATTCCAAAAAGGCAGCATTATAACTTATGCGAAGATATATTCAATATTTGATTATCACTCATTATCCAGGGCATTTCCTTTGGCTTTTCAAATGCTAACCAGAAGTATATTTGCATTTGCTAACATTTACCAACATGCCACTGAGCGCCTATCCCCATTAATTTATTGGAAGGGGGGGGGGGGGCAGACTATGGGGTGTAACAGAATCCCCTTATATATACACCCACATCTTAATATCAAAAATTGACATTCCTACTGGATTAAAAATAAATAATTTCTCAAAATGCAAATCATTCCCAGTGCAAGCATCTTTAAAAATGTAAAGACAGACTGGCTGACGACCAAACTGGATGACTTAATCCTCCATTGTACTGAGGGAGAGAAGTAATGAACAAATGTTTGCTTTATATTCTCACTGTTTTCATACCAACTGTTGTTTACATGCCCAGTATAACCTAATTGTCTGGTTTTAAATAGCAGTTAAAATTATAATAGCACCATCATATATATATAAATGTTAGTCTGGATTTAAATGTAATTTATTTGTTCAACCGAATATAGTTTTTGAATTTGAAAGCAGCAAATACCAGGAAAAAATACAACAGTCTGATATCACAGTTATGAAGGGTGCCTGTATTTGTACCTATATTGGCTAATATATATCTTCACTATATGCAGACACTGATTGGTGTTGGTTTTATTTTAATTTGTTATCAGCATTTAACAGAAAACAATGTATGCATTATTAAAAAAAACGTGTTAAAACATGTTAATGTAAAAACTGTTGTCACACTGAAAAACGTGGAAAAAAAGAAAGAAAGAAAAAGTGTTGACACTTGAACCAAGTTTACAAGTCAAATTTATAATAATGTAAAAAAAAGAATCAATTTCTTTTGTGACATATGCAGACAAGCACCACAACCTGAAAACTGTTTTTAAAACTAGCAACCATATGAAGCCCTTTCAGGT
Source organism: Sipunculus nudus (assembly GCA_026874595.1). Lineage (NCBI taxonomy): Eukaryota > Metazoa > Annelida > Sipuncula > Golfingiida > Sipunculidae > Sipunculus > Sipunculus nudus. The sequence continues at coordinate 20,442,154 of CM049309.1, read as the reverse complement.
ATGGGCGGATTGCCCATCGACTATAGTGTGTCTGTATAAAATTTTTCCAAAGTGAATATTTTCCAGGCAAGGTGAAAGCTATTGTGAAACACTGTATGCTGTATGTGACGGAATGAAGTGTTTGAGTACCCAGCAAGAATGCAGATTGCGAGTGCCCCTCATTTATTATGAAAGGACATGGACAAAAAGGCCGAGATGTAAACCAAACATATGAGAGTTTAAAAAAAAGCACAATTATTTAAGTTAATGGAATGAAAATTGCGAAATGGTCCCTGCATGCAATAAGTACCTAACCCTCAATGAAAAACTGACTCTGAAAAATGAAATGGAGTCTCAATGTTACGTGTAAACTAGAGCCCATGATAGGAGTCTTATCATGAAAAATGCATATAGGCACTCCATGCCCTTACAAATGAGTAGAAGAAACAAGAAAAAACAGGCAAACATAATCATTGTCCAATGATTATTTCAAAGTATGAAATATATTATCTGAACAACAAACAATTTCCCTGACTTTACACTCTGAGAGTGTTTCTTATTTCTATACCTTCCCCCCCACCGCCCTACACAAACGCATCCACTTGACAACAGAAAATTTTTTAGGGTACTGAAATTGCATGTATCAGCTAATAGACCTGGAAAAGGAATACACAATGAAAGGAGGAAAAGGTTGGTGGGTGGGCTGAAGGAAGGAAGAAGAGTGAAAGAATAACAAAACTGAACCAACAAACCAAGCCAAATTATCACGCAGGCAGTATGGCAGCTAGCTAGCAAGCAAGCACCCACCCACCAATCTGGCATTAGCCATAAGCAAATGTAACATTGTACAAATCCATCTGACATCACAAGATACTGAATACCACCCGTGGGTTCATAACTTGAACAGACAGGAGGTACATAATATCTGTGAAATATGCAAAACATACAAAGATTTATTGAATCCACTGTTGGTCTCTTTCTTGTCTGTGGTTAATTGCAGAGTATGTTTAAAATATAAAAAAAAAATCCCTGATGTCTAATAAAAGGAACCCCAGCTCGAAAAATGTAGATACAAGATCACATGATAACCGATGACATCAACCAAAGTGTATTGTGGTAAAGGCTAGGCTCCTGCACCAAGGTATTTGTAAGAAGGGTCTCGTTAGCCACACCTTGATTGATGGAGTTTGGCTGGCTGGCTGGCTGGCTGGCTGGCTGGCTGACCGGTTGAACAAATGAATGGGTTGGTGGGTGAATGAATGAATGAATGAATGAATGAATGAACAAACCAACAAACAGACAAATGAATGAATGAATGAATTCATTCATTCATTCATTTATACATCTATCCATACATTTGTTCAACCATTCATTTGTTCTGACTGAATGAATGATTGATTGGTTGGTTGGTTGGTTGGTTGGTTGGTTGGTAGGTAGATAGATAGATAGATAGATAGATAGATAGACCGATAGATAGAAAGAAAGAATTAATAAATGAATAAATAACGAACAAACAGAGAAGCTACCTAAATCATTAACTAACTCACTCTGTTACTTACTTTTCCTAACGTACCAAAGGGTCAATTGTTAAGACCTGAAAGGAAAGCACCCTTGATTAATGATGTCCCTTTGCTGTAATAGTTGAACAATCATTTGAACAGAGAAATGTTTGAAAAGTTCTCTCTCTCTCTCTCTCTCTCTCTCTCTCTCTCTCTCTCCCCCTGTTAATCTTACCATACTGATGTTATTTGTTTCAGAGACACTAAATAATGATGATGCCTGTGATAAAGCATTTTGGCAAGTGTTTGTGTGGGAGAGATGTGGGTGGATGTACAAGTTAAACCAGTTAGCTGCACAATGTTGGAGAGTTGTGATGATGTACAAGTGAAAGCAGTTAGCTGCCCATTGTCTTATTGAAATGTTTTTTTCCTATTGTTGCACAGGTCAGTCTGCCTTTGCCCTGCTTAAAATGAAAGTGGCATGGTGTGAAACTGTCACTGTAATTCCCAAAAATGACAGGCAACCTTAAAATTAGATTGAACCAGGTACACATCGTACTAATGACTACTATGTATCTCATCTTATTATTTTGACCCCGTTGCCAAGTTATGTGAAATGATACAACACTCCCCGTGAAAAGGGTTTCCCACATGTGAAAAATTGCAATCGATATAATCTCAAGTCAAATAACCAAGAGAAAATGGTGCCTACCTGAAAAGTCACAGATAATTGGAAATGTAACAATTTCTTAATGAACCCGAAATACTAAAGATCACAGGCTATCTATATAACAATTCAATAAAACCGCAAATAATCTTGTTGAAATCAGACCTCATTCAGCCCAAACAAATGTCACAGAAAAGCTTACACTGTGACACAGGGGAAAAGTGTCATATGTACCCTGCACCCTCCTATGAACCTTTCCAGGCAATATTAGATACAATTAAATTTCTGTGCATAATGCCCATGTTTGGTAAAAATGTTAAATGGTAAAGCTAGATGTTTACTGGAAAGAAAAAAAACCTACAAGGATATGCCTGTAATCTGCATGCGGACGAAGTAATATATGCAACCATTAATGTAACATAAGTGAATAACAAGGCGATCTCAGAGTAAATACACATTGACACCAGTAAAAACCATTATGTAACACAAGGAAAGAAAACCATGATGCTTCCAATGTGTTTATAAGAAAGAACAGGTATCCAAATTGACATTAGAAAGTAATGTATATTTTGAATACCCAAACCCAAATTTGGTACACATAAGAAGTCAAGTATATTCACATATTTGTGAAAGAAGGTCTTTCTCATGTAATTTCAAATTTTTTAAACACAATGCAATAATTTGTAGCTGCTTTAAAAAAAATGGATTGACTGCTGTCACATCTGTAAAGCAGAGAGTTGTCAGTGTGTGCAAGAGTGGGCTTTTAGAAATGTAGGCCCAAGAATGTTGGTGGTTTATGTACATGAGTGTCAGTAACTTTGTCAGTGTATACATCATTCCCCAAACATCCCACACATAAGGTATATCTCTGTATATTGAACGAATAAAAGAAAGAATGAATGAATGAATGAATGAATGAATGAATGAATGAATGAATGAATGAATGACCCCCCATCCATCCATCCATCCATCCCACCCACCCACCCACCCACCAACCAACCAAACAACCAATCAACCAAGGTAGCAAGCAAGGAACAAAGGAAAGAACAAATGAAAAAGAAACAAAGAGACAAACAATGTGACATTTAATCTACAAATCAACTCTACCATTTACAAAAAGTTACCAGGAAGTAAAGAAGAAGAATAACAAGAAATGGACAAGTTGTTCAATGATGTAACTTGCCTGCACTGTACCAGCTGTTGTTAAGTTTTCCAGGTGGTGGTATTGATACTGTACGTTAAACATGTATCATTTAATGTACTTTCAGCACTGTAAAGGGAATGCTAAATAAATTAGAGATTTCCTGTGAGATTGTGGAAGCTTTATAAACGAACCCCTCAAATTCTTACAATGCAATGAATATGTGTTGAACAACACAAATAAGAAACACTTGTATCCAAAGTACATAACTCTAAAATCAGAACGAAAAGTTATGAGTGGACAAAGGACCAAAAAGCGTAACGTGTAGGATATTGCCTAGTTTGTAATATTGTACCTGAATGACATAGTAACCTTTGCTGTTGTTAAATTTAAATAAATCAATCAATCAATCAACCCACCCACCCACCCACCCATCCATCGTAATGTAGTACTATTTTAGTTAACGGTTGCAGTATAGATTAGATAAACACAAGCATTTTTAAGTCCCACATAGATAGAAGGTATTAATAATACATACATGGAAAAGTGAATGTACTGATATAATGAAATTACATTTAAGAACGGGTGAAAGAATGACGGTTGATGCACCGCACAGTATATGCTGACAAAGACAAACGGGTAGAAAAGTATGTTGTGTGCATCATTAAATTGGCAGTTGAAACTGAACAGTTCAGCACCAAATGTTAGGTGTTGCGATGTTTGAATCCATAAATGCTGTAAGTGGCCACCATCAACGTATCTTTATATATTTGATGCCTGATGGATGTTTTATATAGATTAAAAAGAAGTTGCTACAAATCTTAAAACAAGTGTCAGATTGTGTGTGTGTGTGTGTGTGTGTGTTTAAATTGTTTGTGTGTGTGTGTGTGTGTGTGTTGGTTTGTTTGTTTGTTTGTTTGTTTGTTTGTTTGTTTGTTTGTCTGTCTGTCCGAGTGAAAAAGTGAAACAGAATGTTCATATTAAACCCCCCCCCCCCCAACCTAACAGGAAGAAGTAAGCCATACTCCTGTTGCTGGCATCAGACAATGTTAGTGCAAATAGCAAATATAAAGCCAGAAGTGTCTGTTCTAAAAAATGCCGAATTATTGAAATTCTAAGTAAAACCCTCTAAACATGCCTATTTCACCAGTGTGCAGTAATGCCTGAAGACCTAAAGAAAATGTATGATTTTATAAATAGAAACAAGTGTTAGGTAGATAACAGTGAAATAACTGTTTAAAATTTATCAGAGTCACTAAATATGTGTGCAGAAAGTTGTTGTGCAGCAGTTGCCAAGCAGACCTTCTCTTTCCCCTAACATGTTTGCTCTAGTATGGCATAAGATTCAGGTTTTAATCCTAAATCTGCTAATCTGCAGCATTATTCATAAAAACTCGGTATATTAAATGAAATGGAATGTTTTGGTAAGATTGGTGTTTATAATAAGGAAAATTTCGCCATTTTAAAGATCTGTACGTTGACTGGATCCTGACCATAAAAAAGAAAATTGCATATATAGATTTTTTATTTATTGTTGGACATTCCTAGCTATGTTTTGTCTAGCACAGCTCTGAGGTGTGCTAGCTAGCTAACCACCAAAAAATGGCATAAGCTTGGAAAGAAGAAGGCAAATCTTTAGAAGCAAGCTCATATGGCTAGACTTGGCCTGCCAAGAGTTGGGTTGCTAAAACGGATATGCAAGCTAATCAATTTAAAAAATGTAAAAATGAATACTTGTAGTAAATTCTCCATACAGCATAAATTGAACATGTGAATCTTTTGTGTTAAGAAGAAAGGGATTGGATAATATCATAATAATAAAAAAAAAAAGAATTTATTGTCATAATATCACAGTATTGTTACATAGGTATATGGGTCAGTACTCAAGTATTTGGCAGCCTATAACAATAGTCATTGCTGTGTGCTCTGTCGGACTAACAGGAAGCAGGCAAATGGGCAGCTTTCATACAATATGAAGCTGTAATGTGTAGGTACCATACCAAATATTTTTCTGAACACAGAAAGACCCAGGTCATGTCATAATCATTTGGTATAAACCCTGAAAGAATATTTGACTTGCAAAACTTGTGAGAAAAACCAATATCCTCATATCACGACAACCAGAAAGGAAATTATACAAATATCACAGCTGACAGATATGGTGAAAAATTAAGATGTGTTATCAGCCTAACCTCAATATACAATATGCATTATATTTTATCTGGTTGGTTGGATAATCCCCCAAGATCATCACTGAAAAATATTTTTTCTTTTGTGCACCATAACTGAAAAAAATGGAAAAATGAAAATAAGTTTTCAGCATTTCCATTGTAAAATAATACCGTTTAGTTGAAAATAGTTTGTAAGTGAAATACAGCTTTGCACAATATAATGACACAGGCTGATTGAAATATTAGTGGTGCCTCCAGATCAATGCTGCAGTGCTCATGTGTGTCTCAATGAAATTTGCTGGCAGTGGAAAATGGCTGCGTTGTTCGGATGTATTGGCAGTGCAATGGATAAGCCCAAAGTTTATTTGTTTTGTTGTGGTTGTTGGGGCTAAAGTTTTCCATACAAATATACCAGTTACCATATGCATTGTAAGTTATAAAATATTGAAAATAGTTTATAAAATAAGGAGAAATGTTTAAAAATTGCTAAAAATTTATATTGTATGTTGTACATGAAAAAAAGTTACAACCCACATAATCTATTCCACATAATCCACTCTTGCCTGCAACACATTGTTTAAAAGCGATAGTGTATTGTTAGTAATATATGGAGAGATTCCTATGTGAGTCCCCTTATATTCCAATATATCCCTACAGTTGTAATGGTAGCGTCAAGATATCCAGGGAAAGAAAGCTGGTACAATGTTCCCGAAATGGCCAAAAAAAAGAAAAAGGTGTTACTGTTCTTTCCCATACTGAAATTCCTGGTACTGCTATTACTAGTGTAATATGATATTAACATGTTTTCCAAATGGTATTGGTCTTAACTATGTTATAAATTCAAAACTTGTGACCATCCAAAGTACATGTATATAAGGACAGCTGATAACAAGACTATATTTTGAACCTACCGAATAGGTAACTAATAATGGAAAATCTGTACCCCCCAATCCCTATTAGCAGACTGCAATTCTACCCAAACCTGAATGGTGTTTATGTAAATTGTAATATCATTAGCCAGCCAGCCAGCCAGCCAGCCAGCCAGCCAGCCATTAATTGATCGTATTAATTTCCCCTCTATGGCAACCTTAGACATTTCCAATGTTTGCACCCTGGGAGCAGCCAGGAGGTGAAAAACAAGTGCAAGGCTGCCAAGAAATGATATGCCCAAAGAAGTGTATGACAACATGTGCACAAATGTCCAAATAAAGTTAAATCCCACATCATCTGGTAATTTGGTATAGTAATACTCCTTAAACCCCTGACCAAAAAAAGAAAAAAAAAAATATAGTCATAAATTGTGGTACCTCTTGATATCTAATATTAAATACTCAGTGCAGTATGAAATGTGGAACCCATAAATGATTGTTCCTTATTGTATTCAAATGATATTTTGTACTGACACATTATCCAGACTGCGAATGTCTGAATCAATGTAAATATGAATATCTGATCAATACGAGCAATGTAATGTAAATTCCAAATGTATCAGAAGAGAAATGAGCCTGTTACCTCTGCTCACCGAAAAAATATTTTTGAATAGAACATACTCCCAAACATGAGCAAAGCAGTTTGAGCAATGTGTACACACTAAGGGAGAAATGCGGGCAAGCCTGAAATGTACTGATTGTGCCTTTATAAGCATCCTCTTATGTGACTGGACGTGTTGATGACTTCTTAATTTGAACGTCTTTACCAATGGTCTAAACCTGGTGCATCGATTGATGTGCTTAATAAATATTCGTCAACAAACCACATACCCCTTGCAGCATATGCAATGAAATGACTCTTTATTGTGAAATATTGGAAAAAAACTTTAATGTCGAATATAATGGGGTGCAATATATAAATCAAACAAGTTATATGGTTGTGACATGTAAAAAATTATTCCACCAAATCAAATGCAGAACAAGTTTCGAATGAAAATGTCATAATGAGAAAAGTAGCAACTGAATGTGCAAAATGAATGTCCCGGTTTAATATGCTGTTTAATATGGCTTGATTCCTGTTTAAAAATCATGCATAATGTCAGAGCGAACCATGTTTCCACCCAGTATTAGTTAAGATGTGTTTGACTGGTGGTTGTACTCAATGTAACAAAAGTACATGTATGCAGTCACAAATGGCTCACGGAGGGTTAAATAATGTGCAAGTGTAGTCATGTTCTTATGCATTTTCAAGTATGCAAAAGTCATGTTGGTCACAAATGATGAGAGTGCCAGTCAACATACATTGTTATTTGTTTTATCCAAGAGATTCTGGTCACAGATGATCAAGCTTGCCAAGGTCACATTGGAACCACCCCACCCCCTTCCCCCAAAGAAAAAGTGAGGATAGAAATATATTTCCCAAATAAATTTCCCACAAGTGTAGGTAATTAAAGTATAGCAAATTGTTGGAAAAAAGTAGATGTGTTATGGCTCTGAAGCTGTTCAGTCTATACACATGAAACAAGACTGAATGTGTCTATGGAATACTGGTGATCATAATCACAATCTGCATTCCTGTGTTAAGAGTAATGTATAATTGACCAAATAATAAAGATATATTTTGAAAGTTATTACCATTAGGTAATAGAACAAGGTTCCTGTTATATGTTTAATGAATATAAAGAAAGTGGTGCGCACCATATTTTTCCAGCAGCATGTACACATAAACTCTCCGCATGTGAATGTTAGAATAAAGTGGGACCATTATACAATCCATTTTTTACTGTACCAAAAAAGGTTAGTTGTTTATTGAATGGGTTGTAGTTAACATCAAATGTCAAAAATAGCTGATACTACCACACCAACAGAATCTAGATCTAACCAAATCCCTAATACCCAAAGAATATATATATAACCAAATCCCTGACAGACAGAATACTGAATCTGTCTTAATCCCAAAAAAAATCACAATATTACAAGGTCATACAACAAATACCAGGCAGGCAGGCAGGCAGGCAGGCAGGCAGGCAGGCAGGCAGGCAGGCAGGCAGGCATGCATGCATGCATGCATGCATGTATTGTACAAAGAAAGAATGATGTCATAGAAAGACAATACATTAATCTTAAAATCAATGAAAGACACAGTTCTGCTCCTATACTTGTTTTAATGTTAATCCATGTTACCTTTCCAAGAGGTATATGAAGAAATCCCCACAAGCAACTTTTAGTTCTGTACTGTGCACTTGTAGTTGCATTTTTGTCATTTTGAAAGTGTAAATCCATAGCTACAGTGTCATGGACAATGTGAAAAATACACAAGTGCAGAAGTGAAATAGTAATGAGTGTGCTAAACTGTAGCACACAGAGTCTTGGTTGAACCTGGTTTGGTTTGCTACTCAATATTCATTGTACAGAGTGTTTCAGAAAAAAAGTCCAACTAATAATGAGAAATAAGTTTGAAGTAGCCCTAGATATGAGGAATGGAAGCTTAAGGCAGGGAAAAATAAATAGCATTAAATAAATGTACAAATAAAACCAAAAATAAAATACCCCAGACTACAGGAAACCCAATTGATTGTAGAAAATAGAAATAAATAAATAAATAAATAAGCATGGATGGATGGATGGATGGATGGATGGATGGATGGATGGATGGATGGATGGATGAAAAAGCAAGTGAGTAGTAGAATATATATTAGAAAAGGTAATGTAAAGTTTATAAGAAAGAAGGACATACCATAAAAAAAACTGAAAATAAGAATGCATTGACAAAGATACAAGGAAAAGAACCAAACAATTTGAAACCCAATACGAATAGGAAATGTACACCAAGTGTTGGAATGAATGAATGAATGAATGAATGAATGAATGAATGAATGAATGAATGAATGAATGACTGAATGACTGACTGACTGACTGACTGACTGACTGAATGAATGAATGAATGAATGAATGAATGAACGAACGAACGAACGAACGAACGAACGAACGAACGAACGAACGAACGAACGAACGAACGAACGAACGAACGCGTGTGTGTGTGTGTGTGTGTGTGTGTGTGTGTGTGTGTGTGTGTCCCCTTCCTGTAAAAAATTTTTTTATTTCCCAATGAAGTATAAAGGTTTGGTAAGGGAAAGGACTGTGTGTGACCAACTGCGCTTCCCCCCCCCCCCCCCACACACACACACACAATTCAGCATTCATATATGATAGGTTCTGTTGTATAAGACGGAACTCTTGACACGGAAAAGGCTGTGCATAAAGGTATTAGAAGACACTGACCAAGGAAACGCTGCTCGGAGGATCTCGACGATATAAATATTTGGTAACGACATTAGCACCTGGTCTTTGTAAAATGCTTGACCCAAGAGTAGCTTATCACAAATTAATGAGCAGGTATAAAGTCTAAATCGGAATTACCCAAATCCAAAAAATGCCAGCGGAAGATTTTTTTTTCGGTAAAATATAGCACAGTATAACTATACTCACCATTTGTGCAAATTTCGTCTCCTGTCCCGCGACTCATTGGTAGCTGAATGCTTTTTTAACGAAAGGAAGCGGACACTTTTGAGCGTTTGTATTAAGACGCAGAGACCATACCTGACCTCATACGACCTCTGGGTAAACGAGACGGATGCTCGTCATTCCCGGAAACTCAGGTGCCAGACGAGCTTCTTTTAAGCTCTATGACGGCTTAAATAAGGGTCCTCTTAAAGAACCAAGAGGATCGGTCAGC